>OY728134.1:718683342-721083342 GCA_963277665.1 Viscum album
AAAGAAAAATTTAATGATATTTTCTATTTTTCATGCATCATTAAAAGTTAATAACATTTTATTCCCCAGTTGAGAAATATATTTTTCCTCCTATCTATATATTATTTTCAGTTGGAGAAGGTTTTATTTTGACCACAATCCGTTATGTGGGATTATATAGCTCTTAATAACTTGTCTCTCATTTTCCAATATTGAATCATTAATCTACTTTTCAAAAAAATATTGCTAAACAAATCATTCACATGATAGAGAAATTTACCTTCAACTAGTTATTCATTCATTTTATGTGCTTATCAGAATCCTCAAACATTGTAGTACACCACCTATATAGATTGGTTTCCACATTTTGGGTTTAAAATCTGAAGACAACTTTTTAACCATCGCTTGAAGATATAACAATCTCCTCACTTGTGATGTTTTAGAGGCCAATGAATTCAAAGAATAATTACGTTTTATTTCTCGCCCTCGTCACCATGTGAAACTATGGAAATAATGACTGAGATAGGATTAAAGGAAACCGAAGAAAAATAACATACTATGAATGACTGAAAATGGTTTAAAATCATTAGATACAATGAATCTATCTAGGAATTCATGCATGTATCCAATTACAGTTCTCCCTCTAAACCAGGTAAACAAGATCGCAGTGAAACCAAGATCGTGTAGAGAATTTTTAATGCGAAGGTCCCAAAGGAAGTTCATTTTGAGTTCAAATACACTATATATGTATTCCTTATCATATTATATACGAATGTTATAATCTCCTCCAATAGGTAGACGACCTAGAAGGGAATCAAGTAGAATACACGAGAGGATCTAGGTCATGGTCTTATCATTGTGTCAATGCCATCTATAAATTCCTACTAAAGTCTATTACATGGACCCCAATAAAAAAATAAAAGCATCATTACAATTACAAGATAAATTTGAAAAATTAATATCTAGATATATATTACAAATGATGAGGGGTAACAGTGGAATACAACCTCAATAAAAAATTCAAAGGAACATCCGAATAAAAAATATGATTCAAATTAATGTTAGAAAATTATGCTTGAATACACTAAAAATGAAACATATAGTGTACAACATCGGTGAAAAACAAATCAGTGAACTACCATTAATGAAAAATAATGAAGGGGACATCACCTCAATAAATTACATGTTTTCATCCCACTGTGACATACTGCTTGACAAGAACACCACACACACACTGGTGTTTTTCATTATCCCTGGAAAATAGAAACAAATTATAGGATAAAAATAAAATCATCTAATAGAGAGAAACAACATTGAAGCAGATCATCACCGCTGATGAGGAATATGATGTAATAAACTATCTATTTACATAATTTACCCTTTAACACTATTATAATCCTTGAAAATTTAATTTATAATAAATATATAAATTTTAATTCAACTCACCGTGAATTTGGTGTGATAATATCTTTAAAAAATACCAATTTACTATTGAAATTTATCATAATTGATTATTCAAATATTCTATTTATAGGAAACAAGAGTAATAATGAAAAAATAATTTTCTTTATTTAAGATAAAATTGTTATGAAATGAGTAAATATTTTTTAAATAATGATTTATTTGTATAATAATAATACACAACTCCTTTAATAATGTAAATATAAGATTATTACTTTTTTAGTATATATTTATCAATAAGTTAAATATTTACATTTATTGATGTATATGAATTAGTACAACACCTTAAACCATTTGAAATAGAAAAGTTATGTATCTATTTCTAAGAAAGTAAAAAGGATACATTCTATTACCAGTAATGTAAATATTTAAATACATGTTTCTAAAAAAGTATAAAGTAACATTTATATGTTTGTATTTATTGAGTGAATATATGATGAAAAAAATATAATGAGATATGTTGAAAAAAAATATAAGGATATATGTTGGAAAAAATATTAATGTTTTAGAATAATTGGTCGTGAGACCAATAATATATCAAGAATTCATAACTATTTATTGTTCTTCCCATTTTCTTGAATGAGATATTGATTGTACAAGTTTATATTTGTGTGAAAACAAAGGAATTCCAAAAATGTTATGAAGGAAGATGTTATTTTATAATCCATTTGAAAACACATAGAAATCATCTCATGAAATTTATAATTTTATTGAATATCAACATATTACCATAAAAAATAGAAAATCAATTGATGAAAAACATTGAAGAAAAATATTCAAATTCATAAATTGGAAATAATGAAAAGTCACATAAAAATGGAATTTGATGAATCCCTAAAAGGTACTAAAGGGAAAATGTGGAAATTAAATCTTGTAAAACTGTAGATTATTCAATAAAGATTATCTAATTTCTAATAGAGTATATAATAGAGAGGTATAATGAAAAATAAAATATATAAGAATATAAGGGGAAGTTAGAATGTATATTTAGGATTTGAAATAAGAATAACATGTTAATCAAACCCATTTATAATTTAAATGTCATAAGAATTATATTATGGTGTAGAAGTTTCACAAGGGGATTCCAATAGGAAAATATAACAAAAATTAGTAAATTAATGTCAGAAACAAAATAGACAAATTGATTATGTCAATTAAATTTTAACTGAATAATAGGAAAAAATATGTACACGTGGACTGTGATATAAATATAGTGGGTTTAATGTATATGATAAAAAATGTAGTAAATTTATATTATTATGATTAAAAATAGAAAATTTTAACTCACACGTTGAAGATATATAATAATGGAAAAAAATCGTGAAAATAGACACCAACATGGAAATTTCACAGAAAATGGATATTATTCAAAGATTTTAGTCACCTGTAGAAATTTATTATGTCTCTTTCATTGGAAAACATTAGGGACTACACAAATAAAATGGTTATATGCGGTAGAAATGTGTTAAAACTAAATGTGGGTTGTAATTATTATCTAACACTACCAATGTCAATATAATTCTACAGTGAAAATGATTTAAATTTTATAATATTAAACTCTATATCACAAATTAAATATTTAGAAATAGTGAATATACTATAAATATAATTAGTGTAAATTAAATTAAATAATAGAATAATATTTCCAGTAAGCCATTCAAACTGATTTGAATTATGAAATATTATGGTTTATCGACAGCTACATTTTTTGGTGTTTAAACTATAATTATATAAATAGATAGAAATTTATAGAATTTATTATAATTTTAGAATAATATAGTAAAATATGAAAAGGGTGGAAACATATAAAATATATGTCATATCATGTTTTGAAATTATATAATAAAATATTCAATAAATGGATATGTTAAAAAATTCATCAACATTGAATGTCATGATATAAAATCATAATATAAAATAAATAGAAATAATGAAGGATTATTTTTAATTAAAAATATAAAATGTAATAATATTTTTTATTAAATTGAAACATATCCCTACAACATCATCTAATTTATAAAGATTCACACGTTTTCATTCCACCTACTCAAAGGCCAGTTGGAAAATCCTTCTGTGTTAGAAGATCATTTACAATGAAATCCATTATTGTTTCGCATGGTTAATTTTATCCATGGATGTTTCATATCAAATTTATTATGAATTTGGTAACTTTGAGAAGAAACAGATCATTATATAAGTCTAAATAAATTATATAGAACACATTATTTTAAGTTATTTTTGTTTAGAAAATATTCTAACATCTTCCAAGTAAAATAAAATCCGTCATGAATTAGTTTGTAGAATAAAACTTGCATTCTAAAAAAAACCATAAATTACAAAATACCAAATCTACAAAATAAATAATTCTAGGACCCCATTAAAGTTATGATTCCTAATAAGATCACCAAAATTCATTAAACAAATTATGATCTATATATTTGGACACATTATAATTATGATAAAATTAATAACATCAATAATACACTATCTCTAGTAAACAGAGAAGGATGAGAAACAATAGATTTGACTTAGTACCTCTAATGAAGTGATTAATTAATTTAGAGGATCAATGTTGTTTTCTCTTGATATTTCTTTAGAAAAATCTGAAGTAAGTTTAAAAAATAAATGTAAAAGAGATATATTAGTACATATTCAATTTAACAAATAGATTAAAATATCTAGATTAATAGGGATTGAAATGTTAATCAAATTTGACTGCATGTGTAGATCACTCTATGAATAGAGTTGATATCAATGAGAGATTATTTTTCAAAATCAATTAATTAAGTAAGATAGATTATTTAATAATAAATATATAGGTGTATGATGTTATAATAAAATATATATATAAAATTAAATTCATATTTAGTCATAGAGAATACCATGAATTGTACTATTAGAGAGGTGTAGAGGTATGGTTGGGATTAATGAGGTAAAAAGATGTTAAAATGCATAATATCAATGATGAAATCCATAAAAAAATTTCTAAAGTGAAATTAGTGCTATAAAAACACTAGTACATGCACTTAATCTATAGTGGTTGTAGTTATACATATAAGTATGGGACAATTATATTTCTATGATCTCATAAGGGGATTTAGAATTTATATATTCTATATTTAGTAAAAATATATATGAAAATTATATAGTAGAAAATTTATGATTTTTTTTAAAAAAAACATTAAAAATTATATTATGTCCACCATATTCTCTAGATAGAATCTATGAGGGTTTTTTATGATAAAAAATTTCTATATAGTGACTAAGAGGAAAAAATAGTAAAATAAAAAATTATTTTATAAGATATAATGTAAAATGTAAAGGAAGGTGAAATTAGGTCATTTATCTATGGTATTACAAATATATACATATTATTAAATTTAATATTTAAACCAATAAGTTGAAATATCAGGGAGAGAACACAGACAATAGACATATAAAAATCAAATCTATGACTAGAAAAGAAAACAAATGAATCATTAATAATAATTATAGGATTTTATGAATCATTATAGAAATTAATGATAATGAATATTAAAAAATTATTTACAAAGTATTGTAAAATACAGAATAAGTATTTATAAATACCACAGTCTATATTGAATAATATATTATAGCATCTATAAATGGAGGATGAATCAATATTTGGATTTGAAGATGGAGACAATATTATTCATGAGGAGGAATTGAAGGAATGGACTTATGATGATAGAGGAGGGAATTTTAGGACACAAAACTATATTTGACACTATTCCATTGAGAAATATGAGGTAATAATAGAGGATAATTAACAGGATAATGCAATGACATTATGAGAGATTCTTCCACAATAGGGGAAATAGTAATGGGAAGTATAAATTTTTTTTAGGTAGTTGGAATGGAAGAGAAACGTTCATGAAATGTAAAATAAAGGAAGTAAGGAGGAGGAGGTTGATGGATAAAGGATTAGTGGGAGTCTAGCAGTTAGGTTGAGGAGGAGGGAAAATTAGAGTGTTGTGGTAGTGGGGTGGGGGGATGTAGAAGATGTATATAGGTATATGGATAATGGAATCAAGAGAATAAAATAATGGAAGTCTCGTTGGACATCATGGTATCATAGAATCACAAAGGACAAGGATTGGAAGAATCAGGAAAAAAATTGCGAAACATCCACAAGGAGGTAGAAAATGGAGACATGTGTTCATGGAGGCATGCATACTCAGATAGAAAATGGAATTTTTTACATTATACTTAATAAATTTAAAACTATTTACTATTAATATAATATGTGTGTGTGCAGAAAAATAGTAGTTTAAATTATATATATATACTATTAGTTGTTATATTTATAAATATATATAAATATAACGCTATTATATATCAAAATTAAGGTAATCTGGAGTTAAAATTATAAATTTAAATTCTTCTAATAATCATGAAAGCGATCACATTGTGTATACAATATAGAAAATAATATATCACCATTACTCAAATGAAAAAGACATTTAAGACTACCCTCCAATTTTAAATGTTTTCACACACCTTTCAATGTAATGTTTTAATACCACAGTCTAATCATAATAAAATTCAGGTCCCACTTTGTATTTTGGGGAAATGATAAAAAAATAATAATAAATCTTCACATGATAAAATCTTCAAATGGGTGTTAATAAATTTAAAATTACCATTTTTTTAAAAAACATTTAATGTCAGATTTTATGAATTTAATTTTATCCCCTCGACCACCACCACAACCATTAATTAAATGTAAATAATATTAATATATTAATTTTCATTATTATTTGAGGGAATAACATTGTTATAAATTAGTTTTTTTTCATTTTGTTTTTTAGATATTATTTACTAAATAACATTAAATAGTTTCCAAAAAAATAATTTAACATAAATAATTTGCATTGAATTTTTTTTAATTCCCAAAAATAAAACATTTCATTTAATGTGATAAATAATTTTTTTGACTCCAAAAATGAAATAATGGAATCATTAAATCAAATATCTTATTATCCATATAATATTAGCTTTAACCATCACAAAATTTCATAAAAATTCTAAGTTGACATTTAGTTATCATTGAACAAAAATTTAAAAAACATTAAACTATAAATTAGAATGATTATGTAAATCCTATATAATATAAGCAAAATAGCATTAGTTCTAGAATTGATTGATTCATTCTAGCCAGGGTTGTAGTTTTTGAACCCTAGTGCACCATCTCTACACCATCTTACAAAATTAACATTTCCACCATTCCCACACACTTACATGGATCTACCTTCATGGCTATAGTGCATTCATCCTCAATACCACCAATAAAAACCAAAACCCATAAAATGCCCTTGATCAATCATATTCAACTGAAATATATGGACTTTATTGTAATTTTTAATTATATATAATAAAAAATGACTTCTATTCATCCTCTTAATGGACATCATCTTGTTGTACCATGATGACCTAATAATTAAGTATCAACACAAACCCAACGACATGCATCAACAACCCCACATTTTCTATAAATTATTGGGTGGTTCCCTCTCAAATTATTTTCCAAAAATAACACTGTTCCTATATCACTAGAAACAAAATCTAATCCCCAAGAAACCTGACCCACATTTCACGTAAAAAAAAACCATCGATGAAAAGGTTTAGGGTATTGGTTTTACATGCATGAACGAAAAAGGAAGACGAAAAACACCATTGGAATTGATGGAAATGGATGATTCATCATTTTATCATTATTTTTGTGTCACATAAACATCCCATTGTGAAGGAATATAAACACCTCTATAATAAAATTCCAAAACCTTGTTCAGAGTCCAAGATTGATGTTCATGGATTAAGGATGGAGGAGGCCACATCACTTGTTTATTCTAACTATCACGATACAATAAAAGTACCATTCACATAGAAAGTAATGTAATTATATTGACCACATCCACATTGAAAAAATTGGAAGTAACATTGATTTAATCTTCCTGAGATGGATAGTGCCTCACTCTTTAGGATTTCGCTTGGGATCTCATCTCGGCTCGCTATGTTCCTCCTCCTAGGTTTTCTCCCCAATGGTGTTCGATCTTCCACTCTACTTTCCATGGTTCTCTATTTTCTCCGCATGTTTTTCTAGGATTCACTCTATCCAAGAACTCTCATGTATTTATCTATCTCTCTTGATGGCTATGGTTTCCTCTCCCTATTTTACCTCCCCTGACTCTATGAATCACTATTTTCGGCACTCGTACTACGCTCTGGCCTTGAGTTCCACCGCTCCTCTCCAAGTCGGATCTGGAGTGATGGTCACATCAAGGCTTTGGGATATAAATTTAGTGATTTAGGGTAATATCGATTTCTAATATCTTTTTCATATAGGGTTTAATCCATTTGTCTCTTTTGAGTGTTTCATTCCATCATATTGGTTCTTTTCAGTTTTTCTTTTTAGGGTTTTAGTCCCATTTCATCCTTGTTTTGTTTTCTTCTAGTTTTGTGTTCTTTATTTGTTTGTAGGTGTCTATTGTTTCATCCCCTTTTTTACCCTCTTTTTCTTAATCATTGTTTTGGTGTTTTCTGGCGGTCATTTATGGTTCATGGTTAAATATTACGGTGATGGGTTCCTCCGACAGTTTGTTGATTTTTAGTCGATTCATGACCATGATTTTGGTGGTGAACGTCGCTAGATTTTTGTTGGTTTAGTAATGAGGAAAATGATACTTCATGTTGTTCTTCCCATGGTGTCTCCTCCATTCTTCTTCTTCTAATGTATTTGGTATCTCTAAGACATTGTCTAATACATCAATGAAGGTTTTCTGTTCTCGGTGGTGATGCTGATGAATTATCCTACAACAATAATGATCTCTGATGGTGTCTATCAAAAATTATTATGGCAGTGTTATATGGTGATGACATAGATGATCTCAGTGATGATGTGGTATATGGGGGATTCAATGATACAATGGTTCTATGTATGTGTGTGCATCTCGAGGAAAAGGTGAAAGAGGAATAATCATGGTCTGACTTCTTTTTGGATTTCAATTTTTGAAAATGTTACTTTAGTGGAGAAATTGGGGATTTATGATCAGTAATATAGTTCCTCAGTTGGGTTATGGAATTTTCAGGCTTTTCAGAGATGTTGTTTTCTTATGAATTTTTAATTAGGATTCTTGTGACAGTCATGGTACAACTAATGGTTCTGTTTTATTTTTTGAAATTTGACCTCCATAATGGGTGTTTTGGGAGGGTGTGTCTTGATACTAGTGGAATGGTTCTGTAGGTACACACGTACCCTCATTGTGACTTTTCAATAAAATAAAAAAATTGATTATGGCCAAACAAGTGAAAATAATTAATTAAATAATTGGTCATTAATTTTTATCACAATTTTTACTCCCCACACCCCTTTTTCAATGTTATTAAAAAATTTTGAGATTAAAATAAATGAAGTAAAAAAATGTTTTACAATGAGTACTATATTATTTTTTTTCCTAAAAAGAGTCATAGAGAGTTATAAATATTGGATAATAGAGATATACATACAGATCAACTACTTCTAGAAGATGACTATAATAATTGAAATTCAATGTCATTTAGTCACTACCTACGTATTCTCCATTATTATAGTAAGCATGTTGGATTTGATACCCACAAACAGACATGGATTAAAGGCTTGAAATTTTTTTTGTAAGATTTTCTTATAAAAATATTACAATTTTATTTTATAATAAATATAAAGGATTTTCTGAAGGATCTAGATTAAAAATGGATAATTATTTTCATATCCAAGGGTTTGGTTTCATGATGTTTAATTTTTTTGTTTGGCTCAAAATATTGAGTTTTGTCTAATTTTATGCATCCATTATTTTATTTTATTCATTGATTATTTTATTTTATGCTATGGAATTGAAAATAATCTAGAATATGTATAATTTAACAGATTTTATGAATAGTAAAAAAATGAATGATCCATAATTTCTATTACTTATTTATTGTTATGAATTTATCACAGGACTCACGCTAATATTTATGATGACATTTTCCCAAAACTAAAAAATTTAATATAGTGTACATCAAAATATAATAAATAATTTGAAATGGAATCAATGAGTGTAATGTATTAATATATATATATATATTTATATTATTACTTCTATTTTCCATATTTTTAAAAATCATTTCTTTTAAAAAATCATTTCAGAAAATATATTTTGTTATGTAAAATATTATTAATTAATCTAAATGGAATCTTATCACCTGATTTTCAATTATAAAATTAAATTATCTAAAAATATATATATTTTACCAAAAATTATATATAAAAAATGTTATGAATTAATATTTCATAGGCCTTATCCCTACTCTACTATGATTTTCTTTGAGGAGGTCTGACCCACATCCTTTTTCTGAAAAATAATAGTTATTTAATTGTATAGGGTGAGTATTTTTTATTATAAAAATAAACAATACTATGAAAAATTTCAATTATTATTTTTCAAGTAAATTATATATTGTAGAATATGGAATATAATAAGAAATAAATCATTTAAATATAAATAAATTTATAAATATATATTAATTTAGTGAATTTACGGCCTTTAATATTACTTGTTATATATACATTGTTGTAAATGGAATCTTGGTTTTTTGAAATTAGAATAAAAATCAATTATAATGCTATAATTTTATTATAATGTTTTACAAAATTCATATATTCTATATTAGGGATGAAAACAAGGCATGTATCCTAGACCAGACCATGTTGATTTTAGATTTTGAAGATCTGACCAAATGATACTCACAATCGAATTGGTATCTTTTATAGAGGCCAATGTCCCCAAAAACCCTAAACTAGTAGCTCATACCATGGGATCACATTCTTTTTGAAAGGTTAATGTATTTGTATCACCTATATATTTCAATAAATAGATATTTTGGAAACTATTTTGTGACATAACATCCCATCACATTTCCCCTCAACGACTGTCAGATCATGTCCTTGTGTTACATACACTAATATAGATTCATGTTTATTAACTGCTAAAAATTATAAGCACTATGAAAATGTTGATACATGTAGTATTTTATGATTAATTTCTAAAATCACTAATAAAAATTAGTTTTTCAGTGTTCGATAAAATTTGAAAATATATAATCTTTCATCAACCCATTTTTTATATTGATAAGGGTACTCCTTTACCAATTATTTACCATGAACTGGTAAAATAACACGTTTGACAATGCAAAAAATGGAACCATTATTAATTTAATATATATATTTTTTATATTTTAAAAAATGATTCATATAAAAATAATTATTTAAATTTAAATTAAAAATATAAATATAATTGTATTAAAAATATGATAAATCCTTGAATAATTGGGCTGCTTGTATTTCAGATAAACTCTTTAAACAATGAGAGTAGATCTCCACAAATATCCTTCATTTTATCATCTCTAATCCCCCATATTGAAGGATATTACAATGATGTATTAGGATGCTGACATTCCAGTATTTATATAGGTTCCTATATCTACTTAATTTAGTTCATTTTTGTCTCACATGAAATGAAATGCATGAATTATTAATCATTTTTTATAATGTTTTATCAGGAATTTGGTGATAATAATTTTTCTATTTTCTAGGGAATTGTTTCTTAAGGAATTAGGAGAATATATCATAGGGATACAATGTAATTTTTTTGAATATTTACCCTATAGGCCACTAGATATTTTGGTTAATAGGGGTAGTACCCTACAACAAGTTAAATTTTTTACATTTTGTTGTGTGATAGTTGATAATTTTGAAATATTTTTCATTAGGTTATTAAAAATTTAAATGTTTCCATTTTTTGATTCTTTATATTATTAGAAAATATGAATTTATTTTGGACAATTATATAATGTTTGTAAATATTATATTTTGGGTTTAATATGTAGTTTTTTTCTTATTACTGAATAATGAATTTTAGTGAAGCAATGAGATTCATTGCATGTTTTATCAAAACCTTACCAAAATATTTCAATAAAAACCTCTCTAAGGATTAGAATAAAATAAATAAAAGGAAATGATTATGAGGATTCTTAAAATCATTTAGTGAAACATACATTGAAACTTTTACTGAAACATACACCCATAAATTCACAGATATATACTAAAATAAATTAACAAAAAGGATCCTGAAGCTCATGCTAAAACAATCACTGAAACATAACCATAAACAATCCCTAAAACTAAAAATAAAACTCTAACTAAATATTAGAATGATATCAATAAATGAAACTAATGTTGATTCCTTCAATTAATATTACAATGAAACATTTTTTATCAATTCATCAATATTGAATATTTCCCTAAAAGATTAACTAAAAATGAAATTATATATATAAAGAATTAATAAATCATATTCTAATTATATTTTAAAATATTAATTTTCCTAAATATTTTTAGTTTTAAAATTTTATTCATATAGTATATACATTTATATATGGAAATTAAATTAAATATATACATATTTTGTAAAAAATATAAATTATATTTTATTGAATTGAATTTTATATAAATATTTTTATTAAAATTCAATTTTTATTAATATGTTTTTTCATAAATAAATATTTTTATTATAAATAATTTAGAGGATGATTATATGGATGTTCCAACTAGTGGTCCATTATAAGTTTCCTTTGATGTATCAGTGGAACTTCTAATAGAAGTGGCAAAGGAATTTATAATGGAACATCCACCAGAACATCTAGTGTAAATTCCACTGAAAATGCTGTAGTGGATGTTCTAGTGAGCATTCTAGGGAATGTTTGTATGAATGATTTCATGGACGTATCAATAGAACATTCAATGGAATGCACAAGAGAACTTCCACAATAAAATTCATTAGAATGTCCACTAAAACATCAACTAAATATTTTACTTAATAGATTTTGAATTGTTATTTATAAAAATTTTGTAATAAATATATAAAATATAATTTTTGAAATCATTTATTATAAATTTATATTTAATTATAATTTAATAAAATTATATATATATATATATATTCTCATTAATATAAAATTTTGTTTAAATTTTTATACATTTAGTTTTTAACTATTCATATGGTGAATTATATTAAAATAATAAAAAATTCTACCATTTTAATCTAAATTTTATAAAATATTATATATATATATATATATATTTTACTCTATAATTTTTATTTATATATTTTTTTTTGTAAATATAAACTTTATATTTTATTATAATGAATATAGTGGAAGTTTTAATGGATGTTTGTTGGTATGTTTCTATGGATTTTTTAGGGGAACACACATTGGAATTTGAACCAAAACATGTAATGGAACTTCCACTGGAATATCCCCTGTTACATGTAGGTAAATAGATTTAGTGTATGTTTTAGTGAAATTTCTAGTCAATATTCCAGTGGAAATTTCCCAGGAAGATTCATTAGAACTTCTATTGAAACATAAATATAAAAGATTAAAACTGTTATTTATAATGTTTTTATAAAATGGATATGAAAAATATTTAATTTTAAAATTTATTATACTTCACTTAAACAAATTTTTTTATTTTTTGGTTGTTCTAATGAAAATTATGTTGATTTTCATCACATATATTAAACAATTAGTAGGGATAAAGTACAAATAATTTAATGATACATAATGTGTCTATGAAACATATGGGGGATGAAATGTGTTCAAGGTATACCAATAATAAATTATTAATGGATAAAGGATAAATAAATCAACATATAGTTCCTTAATGAATCTAGTAATGTAGGTTATAGGAAGGTTATGAGATGTGGAAATAGGGTGAAATTTTCCCATGTTGAAACATCTATAGGTTTCCTATCATAAATGCGGGTTTGTTTGTTGTTTTTTAGAAAATATACATGTAATGTTTTTGTTTAAGTGAATAATCATCCCCTGTATGATCCTGAATAAATTTATATGACGGGGTCCCAAATATAAAAATAACATAATCACAAGCTGTTTAACTAGATACAAATTCATTTGCATGTATTAAACCTAATGATCCTTTGCCCTTGGAGACAAGTATTGTTGGGTGTCAAGATGTTAATAGGTATATGTTTGTGGATTATTTTAATTCTTTATATACAAAACAAGATAAAAATTAGTCCATATTGATTATTTTTTGATGTTAGAGTACTTGAAAAAACTTATTAAGGGAAATACATCTTTTTTCTATACTATGCAGTTTGACTTGAATGAGAAAATTGCAAATATGTTCTATGTTGAACAAAAAATGATTACATATTATGAGTTGTATGGATATGGTTTTTTAAACCAGATTCATAACGTATAAATTATAGAATCCCTTATGTTCCCCTTTAGTATTTAGTCAACATCGATAGATTTGTTTTTCCGGGAAGCTCTATTATAAGATCAAACTACATATTCTTTTTCATGGTTGAATAAAAAAAATTATTATTTCCTCACATAAATATATGTAAAAATATATTTATGGATCAGGATGTGAAAATGATAAAATTAAATTCTAATGTTTTGGGGGGAACTCGACACTTCCTTTTTATGTTTCATTTGATAAAAATGGATTTAATCAGGTAATTGGATAAATGATGGATTAAGTATTATGTATACATTTAATATTTTTATGTGACATTAACATGATGCATGTCACTGTAACATGGAGTTTTATTCCCTCATAAAAGAATATGGTGATGCAAAATTCAATTTTTTAGATAAAGTATTCTGGTATCTTGATTAATGAACACTTTTCTTTTTGAGAGATTCTTTGACATTTGGTATTCACAACACTATATTAAGTCAATGTTCAAATGGAAAATTGAAATATTATAATAATTTAAATACGAGTGTTATAGATTTATTAAATCAATTTTTGATTTTTTTTAAGAAACAATATAGAAAAATCAAGGTAGAATTTTAGATGTTTGAGGTGTTTGGTCAAAATCCTTACACATACCATGCATTAATGTTCCATATTCGTACTATATAAACACCAATAATTTTCAATTCATTTCAACATGATTTTCAAGTGATCGAGGATTGTTTTCTGATATCATTTAATGAAATAGTGTGTAAATTGAATTATATCATTGGAATGGTTAGATGTGATGATCATTTTCAGGATTAATATGCATCATCCAATGATGTGTTTAATGTTGATGTTTAAAATTTGATTCATCCTGGTTTTTTTGTCTTGTCTTAACTTTTTTAATTTCTTTATGTTATATAAATAAAAAAATATTTTTGGGAGGTATACCTGATCATATAGAAATATTATTCTGTTCGAATGATATTTTATTGATATAAATTATGATTGATAGTCTCTTATAGAAAGAAATTTAAAAAAATTAACCATAATGGAAATGAAGTTGATTACAATTTCATGTGAGATAAATATGGGTTATGAATTTACCTTAACTAATTCATGAAAATTTATAGAAGGTTTGACTTATGTAAATAGATCAAGGGATATATTTGTTAGTAATGAATGTTATGATTTTTTTTTTAAAATGGAGTCTTTTAAAAAGGAATCAAAATAGTAATTAGGATGATATAATGAAAATAATTTTATAAATTATAGGTTGAAATTAGACATAATTTAATAAAAATAAGAATAATTTGATATATATGATAGTGGTATTACTGATTCAGAATGGAAAATATGAATATATAATAATCAATGAATTATTTTCCATTGAAACCATTAAAGAAACAATACTTACATATTGATATTAATGCAATTATTTTCATATTTCTTGAATATGAGTAAATATTAGTAAATAAAAAAAGAATAAAATATAGTTATGTAATGTTTTTTGGGAGCTGTTTTCCCCTACTCCACATCAATATCTCTATAATCATTGAGCTGCGTTATTTTCAAAATGCATTCCTCTTATCTAGAGACCTTTACAACCGAGTGTAGGCAGCTGACACCTTTACCAAAAGGCATTGACAAGGTATTCTAGTTCATTTACATGGAACCAAAATATATATCTCTTAATAGGATAAGATGACCATCCACCAATACTGATTAATATTAATCAAAAATTTCTTGGAAATTGAAAACATATCTCTCTATTGATTTTTATAGATATATCTTGATATTAATGAATATTTACTACTTCTTAATTAAAAATAATAAACATGGACATCAAATATATAATGATAATTCCATCATTTTCTATTTGGAGATATTTGAATTTGGATTATTTAAAACCCAATAATTATATACATTTATAAGAAGATTTTTTAATAGAATCCTCAAAAATAGAATCTAACTATTTTATAAACAAATCATTCATATCATGGGGAATAGAATTAACATTTTTACAAAATTAATTAAAATATTTTTCTAAAATATGTATCAAATGATAAAATCCTTGAACACTTATCTCTTTAGAAGAGTATTTATATGTAACTAATGTCCTGGTTCAATCCATACTACTTGGACTAGGTTCTCCAAAAGTCTTTGTGTTTTTACTTTCAATTAAGGTATAAAAAATGTTTAATATGGATTGAGAATAAGTTTGAGATTTAAAAGAGGATTATGAAATGTTTCATTCTAATTATTTTTAGGTGACGTTTCATATTCCTTAGCCAAAATACATAGTTATAATTTTGGTTTCTTCAGTTCAAAATACAGTTTTACAAAAGGAAATGATATCTAATAAACATCATTATATGAATAAATATTTTTTTAAAAAATTAATTTAGCCAAAAAAGATTTATGGAAAGAAATTTAGTTTAGAAAACATTTTTTTAAATGAACATATATTTCTTCTTGTGATTTTAAATTAATTGAATAATGTATTACAGACTCCCCATGGATTATAACACTTCCTAGAAAACTATTCTTATGAATTTATATAAACAATTTTTTACCAAAATAATAAAATTATTTTTTATAGATATTAGAATAATTTTCATATTGGATTTCATATCTTTATATGAAATTAAAAAATATTTAAGGAGTATGAATGATGTAATAAAAATAATAAATATATTGATTCATCAAATAATTTAATGGATTGGGAAATGATTAAAAATTTAAAATATAATATAATTAAATATGGAGGAAAATAATATAAACCATTGAAGTAAATTTCTTCCCACATACATAAAATTTAATGCATTTGAAACGTATATTAAAATAGGAATGAAATACTTCCGTGATTAAGAGTTCTATCTTTAAGGAATATCCTTTATACAATATTAAGGAATCCACTTAATGAATTTAAAATGTAGTCCAGTGGTGCATACCAACATGATATTAAATACAAGTTCCTATTAGTACCCATATGATTTTAATTATTGTAGTGTTAAAAAATAAAGAATTAGGTAACCAAATATTTTTTTTACTTTTATAAGGGAATCCTTAATTTAGGATAGATAATGATTTTCAATAATGATAATACTTGATACCAAAAAAATTATGTTTTCTAAAATAGTAGTCAATAGATTAATTTATGTTTATTCAAAAGTGAATCCATTTACCAAAAGATATTATATTTCATTTAGAACGAGGATTAAAATAATTTCTATCTATTTTTGGTGTTTCTCCATTACCACAATCCCAAGTCTTCCTTTATGAATATTATTTTTAAATATAATATCACTCATTTTTTTTTCAATTAATAAGATTTTTGAATCCTTGATTTAATGTATTAGATTTTTCCAATATTCCATTAGTTTTATCTTCATTAAAAATATGAGAATATTTTGAATAATTTGATATTATATTTTTTTATCTCTTTTGATAAACATTCCTTGTCAATGGAAATTGAATAATAATTTTTTTTCATATATATTTGCACATTTTTGAAAAATTTATATTTTTTCTTGATGTAAAAAAATATTTATTATGGTCATCAGAAGAAAATATTTCTAAACCATAATTTTTAGTGTAAGAAGAGTGTTCCACATCAACTTAATCCCTAATACATAGATTTATCATATTTTAATCAAGATAATTTTTAGATATTGTAGGGTAATAAATACATGAATCAAAAGTATGAACCACTCTAGTATTCACTACCTAATTTCCCTTTATTTTATAATTATATTTTCTCTGACTTTAATCAAAAAATAGTTAGAATTTGTGTCAAAATTTTCATTGAATTCATAGCATAGATATTTTTCATTCCCTTTCTATATATTGTAATAAAATATTCAAAAAAATTTAGCAAGACCTGAAATATCATAAATGTAATCTTCATAACTAGAATCAGGTAATTCATACATAGTAGTTTTATGTGAAATATATTTCATTTTATAGAAATAAAATTTTCAACATTGTCTTGCATATCATCTTTATACATCATTAACAATCCAATAAATTATATTATTTTAAACTCTTTAACAATTGTGGATTAATGATGTGAAGTAGATATCCCATTCCACATAGTGGATAAAAAATTGTGCACCTTTAAAGATTAATCTGATAGTTCAATAAGATCTCATATTGTAGAAATATTGTCGAAAACATATTTCAATCGTATAATAATCTGGGAGTTCAATTCATATTCATGCTTTATAAATATATCAATTTTAAATTTTCTAGTGTTTTACCTTAGTTTTATTCATTATTAGTTCCTTAGTAGGAAATATGAATGGTTTTCCCCATTTCATATGTAATATAACACTGATAGAATCAATTAAATTTATCCTTTTATATTCTAAAATCCTTAACTTTCATAGATATTAAATTAAGATCATATTCTATATCTTGATCATCATCTCATTTTATATGATCTTCATTAGGAATGTCATAGTTCTTTACTACCTTCATATAAATTCTTCATCCATTAATTTTCATTTAAATAATCATGTGTTCATTCTAGTATCCATAAATATTACTATTATATAACGTGCACAGATCATCCACGTACCACCTATAAAATTATACATTGAGATTTATCTTCCTCTTGATCATTTAATATATCATTTTATAATCAAATTTATATAATCAATTCAGTACAACCTATTATACCATTTTTTAATATAGATATTGTAGAATCATCATGGGTTCTCAAAATTAAATATATCCAAACAAACTCAATAGTTGATACAAATTTTTTAATTGGAACAAAAACAAGATGAAACAAGTAGGGGTGAATTTTGTTCCATTAAAAAATTAATTGAAACAAATACTCCCCTCTTGATAATAAAGTAATTATTTACTTATCTATTAATGATGAGTAAGAAATATAAAATAAATAAATAAAATAAAACATCTATGTATAGTGGTTTAGGGAACAAGAATATAGCAGTATAATCCACCAATTATCTACTCCACATGTTTGGTGTTTCCCACTAGCATGTCCTTTTATCTAGAGACCACTAAAATTTAGTGGAGGAAGTTGACACCTTTAAAAAATTTATTTTATTGGGCCTTCTAATTATTTTATAGGGAACAAAAACATCAATATCATAGTAAGAGAAGTTGAAGCTAAAGAATGATTGAGTATGAGAAGAAGACACATCAACAACAAATATATAAATATAAATAGGTTCAATAATAATTCATCTCACAATTGAATCATCTACTAAAAAATGTAAATGATATTCAATAACATACATTTGTATTATATTCTATAATGTCAAATAGGATATATTTAAACAGTATTAGTGAAAAAACATATAAGATGATAAAATCTTTATGTCTCCAAAGTGTTTCTCTGATAAGTGTTTTGTTGAAATGTAGAAAAAGATTAATTAAGAAATACAATAAAATAAAGAGTCAATTAGATAAGAAATATAAGATTTCAAAATTATTTTGACATTAATGTGGTGCTCTATAGGTGACCAAACATTATTATTTAAAAAGACACATATGTATCTTTAGGAGAATAAATTCTTGGTATTTATCATGACTATTGAATTTCATTATGTCAAACCACTCTATAAATATTGATAGATAAATAATTATAATTTAAATTTCAAACAATCAGAGGATGTCATGAATCACATAAGAAATATGAATGATTTAATCTATTGAATATGATCCTTTAATTTAGTATTTATATATCTTTAAATAGATATTTAATTCACTTGAGACCATTGGGAAAAACATTTTAATAGTCCAAAATTCAAAAATACATAATTAAACATGTAAAATGTAGGGTTTCTCTGTATAGAGATAAACTTAAAAAATATATTTGAAAATATATAGTTGAATACAAAATTAGGGATGATAAACCATATGTTTGTTCCCCAAATGAAGGTATTCATCCAAAAGTAATCTTATTAATCCATGAATTCATTAAAAATAGGGTACACAAACCATACATTCTACATAAAATGTCTGGTACAAACAATGTTTCCTGAAATGTCACAAACACATCAAAAATAATTTTATTTTGAGAAGTCAAATAAGTTTCTAAGGGACTAAAGTTTGAAAATTATTATAGAATATAATAATTATTCAATTTTATATTATGATAAATGTCACCTAATGTATGTTCATTTTCAACATATATGTTGGTGTTTGTTAGCATAAAAATAAAACAAATTAATGAAATTTTTATATTAACACATTCCAAGTATATATTATTTAAATTTATGTTGCCTTCAATTGTTAAGACTAGTCTTTTAATGGTAGTTTTGTGTCTGCAATAATTTTTTCGACACAAGGGATTATAGTTCAAGAAATAAACGTTTTATTATAACTGATGAAAAATAAAATTTATATTTAACTTCCTTGGTCTCAACATCCTTTTCTAGAATTTATATATATTTTTTGTTTCTCTACTCTAGGAAGACCAATAAAAAAATTTGAAACATCAGATTTGGATTTAGACTTCCGTAAAATTAGAAAGGAGTCATATCATTGAAAATATTATGTGAAATCCATTTTATGTTAAATTATGATTCCTCTATACCATGTACAAGTTGTTTTGAGTTTTTTTGCATCCAATTATCCCTTAATAATACTTTTTTAATTGTAATAGATTGCAAAACAATCTATGAGACCATAGTCTATATGGGAGTATGGTATATGAGAATTGTTTTACATATAGAAACTCTTTCTATTTGTATAGAACATAGATTGGAACAAGAGACCATTTATAGTAGAATCATATTTTGATGTACTGATAGTATACAAAAACAATTAACAGTTATGAACAAACATTCTTGATGATGATTTATGACTGTGTCAAAAGTAATAAAAAAAATATTTTTTGAATTATAATGTAAAAAAACCGGTATTTGATAACAATTATATTGGAAACATAATTTCACTCCATTTATTTTCAAACAATTTTTCTACTACCAAAATACCATATTTGTTTAATTTCACTTTTATATCACACCTTCCAACTAGGATTGATATATTTCCTATTTGAGTATAGGAAGTACTAATGTCATCAGGATTATTCTTATTGAAAATTGTGTTTCCAAATAGCTATTAAAACATTTGAAAAGGAATAGATTACCTATATAAAGTAATAGACCATCAACTTTATCCTAGGATATTATTTTTATTTTATGATTTATTAATTTCTGTGTTCTATACAAGATAACCAATTGTTATTTCATGTTCCAAGATTGTGTCACAGTGTTGAGTAATATATCCTACAATGAACATAGGGGTAGTATTTTTCATATAACCTTGGCTCTATTTTTAATGATTTTATTGATTAATTATTTATTCAAGTGTTTAATGTATTACAATTTTAATTTTCATAGCTGATTAATATTAAAATGGGTTTCATGTCAAAGTGGATAAAATTTACCATTATTAATGTTTGATTATAATAAATATCATATCCCTAACATCCTAAAGAAAAAAAATTATGTTTTAGAATTATAAATATATACTCTCCATATTTAAAAGGAATAATGTCTGTTGTACCTATGTGGTGTTGATGGGGCTGAAAATGTTTCCACTCTTCTAGAGTTCATCATTAGTTAGTTTCTCTATCTTAATCTATATCAAATTCTTATTATCCCCTAAAATTGAATATTAATAAGGATATAGAAACTATAAACTGTTATATTTAGAACTTAAATAATTTGGGAAATAATATAATCACCATGTAAGAACTACTAATAAATGTCGATTCACCTGGGAAAATTCCATTTTTATTCTCTATTTGACACATTATTTTATGAATATTACCATTCTCATTGATTACTTGTTAACATTTAAAATTATCTAAAGATATTCTATTAAGTGATTATTTATAATAATATTTGTATACATAATGAATAAACTGAGTACTAATTATTTCATTGTTCAAAAGAGGGAATTTTTCATCCATTACAAGTGAATGTAAATTAAGTTCATAATTATAGAAATATTTACTACACAAAAACATCAATTATTTATAAAAAATCATCTACTATGATGGGGAATTTAATAGAAATCTTAAATCTAGGGTCGACAATCCCTTTGTTCCTAACATCATACCATGTAGGATCCTACCTAAAAATAATCTAAAGTCACCCATTGTTTTTAGAAATCTCAAACAATGAATAACCAATTTTGTTATGAAAAAATATCCAATAACAACCATTTTATGTTCCAGTTTAACTAAAATAATTGTTATGATGATAATTTTTTAGAGAATATATGATTTTCCAATTGATTTTGACCATTATACTATTTATGTTATTATTATTGTTATGGTTTCTTAAAAAAATTCCAATTAAAGATTATGTTCATTTTTTATTATTGAAATTACATTTATTATTAGTGATTGGGTTTTCTATTGTCTTGTAATCGGCATTTTATATGTGCTACTCAATGTAGTAGGGATGTACTATTCTCCTATTTCTTCCTTACATTATACTACATCATCATATTTGTGGAAATATGACTCAGATTATATTATATTAAAGATCTCATTATTACTTGTTTTGATACCTATTTTCTTAGTACATTATATCTAACTTTTGTCTTTGACTATAAGGAAAACTATCTCTTCATGATTTTTACTTCCACATTCATCTACACTTTTTATCCATTAAAATTATAATCATTGGTTGTTTTTCATCTAGGATACTATCCTATTACATTTAAGGGTTTATTATAAATTAATTTATTTGATGTTTCAAACTATAATATACTTCAATTATTTAATTTCTTTATAATTTTTCATCATCTTTTTTTCAATATTATATAATTTGTATTCAAAAAATTTATTTTCTTCTTTAAGGACTCATTGTTTATCACTTTCATGCTTCACAGCCTCTTTCCCTGCTACTCCACATCCTTTGGGTGATGTATTTTTGAACCCTCTTCTTATATAAATTATATGGGAAACTATTTTACATTACCATGATTTTTAGGGAATCCTTAAAATAAAACTCAAATTTAAAGACTAACCCCAATAGGTTAAATTGTTTGACCTTTGTGGATGATATATTGGTTTATTCTAAGACCACGAAATACTAGTTAAGTCATCTAGTAGAATTCCATGAATTTCTATGAGACCATGTGAATTATTCCAATACGTTAAAATTAATCTTATAGAACCAGGAAGTAAATTTTTTGGGACCCATGGTCTCAAAATATGGAACTTTAGTCAATCATGAAAAGGTGAAGGCTGTTGTGACATGGGAGAAACATCATAACGTTTTAACGATTTAGAGCTACATGGGACAAGTTAGTTTCTATCGTTGGTTTGTAAAATATATCTCAATAATTTCTTCTCTTATGACTTATCTCACTCCTAAAGGATTAATTTCTTCAAATAATGTGAAATTAAAGATTTGTTTTATGGAGTTAAAATACCATTTTATTTTTATGCTATTATGGAATGTATCAAAGGCCGTGTAGGGCTATGTTGTCTTATTTTACTCATATGGTTTCGATTTAGACTATGTTTTCAAGTTGGGGATATCTTAGTATCCTACAGTTGCCAATATCATAGGAATCATAATAATAACTATCCTACATATGACCTCAAACTTGTAGTTACGATACATGATCTTAAGAGTTTGTGTGATTACCTAATATTTGAAATGATTTCCATCTATTTTGATATCAAAATCAGGATTTATATCCTTTAAAAAAAATATTTAAACCACTATTATATTTGATGTCTAGATTTCCTATATTATATTGATTTTAACCATACAAAAACCCCTTATAATGGGAATGTCATTAACAATTACATGATCATGAAATTTACAAACCAATAAATCAATTATATTTTTGAAGATTGGGACATGATGGCTATTATTGATCAAATGAATTTGGTAGTCTAATAGGATGAGGCTGAGGTTATTTTATCAAGTATTTAGGGGAAATCCACTCTTCTCTATTATAATCTTATAGATAATTAGAATGATAATGAGTTTAATAGTTTTAGATACTCTAATTATGTTGGAAGACCATATACTAGTGGTCATTTTTCTTGGATCGTATCCTACATTTTCAAACCTATTACATTATACAATCACTTGTGGGAAAATTCATAATGGATGAATTCCATAGATTCTAGTATGAAATGAACCCCATAACAAAAATAATTTTCTAGGACATGTGGTAATTATTATATTTTCCATTTATGAGACAATCCATTAGGGATTTTGTTTAATGTTGGTATACAAGAAAATATGACATTGTTGATCACAAGAATCTTTTAGGATAATTTCAACCCATTCAAGTTCTAACTATAAAGTTTTACATGATTTTAGTGTACTTTATTTATTTTTTTCTTATTAACCCTTAAGAGATTAATGTAATATGGGATGTGATTAATAGGCTAACAAATTCAAATAACTTTCTTCCCATTCATGATATAAATAAATTTCAGGAGTTGGGAAGCATGCATGTTCAAGATATCATTAGAAAACATGGATTCCATTCATTAATATATTTTGATAGGGTTCCCCATTTAACATATCATTTTTGTAGTGGTTTCCATGATAAAATATAATCTCAAGTTATTTTGATCATGGAATATCATATATAGATGGATGGGAATACTGAATAAACACTACATATTCATGAAGACATGCTTCATTCATTTGTATCGACTATGTTGGGAATTTGGATATTCAATTAGTTCTACTTTAGTTTTCTTATAAAAAAAATATATATTCATCCATAAAGATGAAAACCTTTGAGGCCTTTTATAGACTCCCTTGTTATGTTAGTCATATATTGGTGAATCATTCTTCATTTTTCCAAGCATGGTCCAAGTAATTATGTAAAATATCATGTTGATTCATAATTTAATGGTAAAATAATAGAGCTGATATAAATCCTATGTTGATCTATATCTACATCCATTGGAGTTATCAATTGGTGACATGAATTTTTGATTGTTTCTCTGTGTTTGAGGCACTGAAAGATTGGGAAAAAGGGAAAACATTCATCAAGATACATGGGATAAATTGAGGTTGTAGATAAGATTTGAAAGGTGGCATACTATTTTTTCCTTCCCACCTCACATGAAATAATATCTTAACATGTTTAGCATGTAACATCTTAGAAAGTATCTCTGTGATCCATATAATATTTTGGACTTAGTGGAAATTGATGTTGAACAAGATTTATCCATGATTGAGTAGCTAGTTCATATTTTAGATCTTGAGATGAAATTTAATTTTGGGAAATCCATAACCCTAGTTTGGTTGTTATGTGCACATGGATCATATTCACATGTTACAACAGATAATAAGGCACTGATGAGAAAGCAGTGTCCAAATTACTTTAGCATGGGGTCCTCGTGATAGTTGTTTTTGGGTGAGAGGGGGGAGGGGTAAAATAATTTATTATTGGGATGTTTTATCATATCATGTCTTGATTTCATTTAATTTTATCCATTTTCTATAATTACATATATTTTTTCGGTGTGGTCCAGGTAATTATTTGTGTTTTAGAAATTTGTTAATTTTCTACAGGGAGATGTGTTATAGAGTGACGAGTCGTGGTGTGGATAGAATAGATTTTACTGGGATGATTTGGTTGTAGCATGGATTATTAGTATAGTTTTTCCATTTTAGGAAATAGATTCACCATGTATCTTGGCTATGGAATAGTATTCTTCTAGATGTTTAGTCTTACAGTGTCGAGGGTGTCAACTGTGGAGGGGAGTCTGTGGGTGCGGATTTTAGTGCAACTATATTTTTTAGTTTAGATGATTCATGGATGAATAGTTTAATCATAGACCCATAATTATTTTCCAGATATATGACATATATCATACTATATATCTCGGATGTTGTTTTGACCAAAACATTTATGGAATAGACTCTTACACTACACTTTAGTCTGGACCATTTCAGCAGTTATGTGGCATGGTTCCCACTAATGTAAAATGGTCTATTTATCTCTATAGTTAAAAATTACATAACCTTTTTTATATTTAAAATTTACTACCAAAATATCAATAAATCCATTACCTTTTGTAGGCTCCATCGAGAGGATTTTTTCTTATACAATACCATTCCACTCATATCTAAGTTCCAGTGTATTAGTTTGATAACTATCTAGTATGTGAATCCCCTTAAAATAGAGTCTCCCTTTTTATTTTCTTCTATCTATTTCAAGAGATAAAGCCTCATGGTATTAAAATATAGAATCCCTATTTTTGCGGGATATGAATCCAGATATTCCTATTTGATCATACCCAACATTGATTCTTTTTTCATAATTTATATCTTGCGATATTGACGATTTGATCATGTGATAAAAGGTAAGCAGAATCAAAATGAATTTCTATTCTCCTAAAAACATAAATTCCATACCAGATATGAAATGTATACTCAATTTATTTTTTTGTATTTGATGATTAATTTCCAATGTGCATGTATTTGTAAAATAAACCATTTTTTAATGGAATTGAGAAATTTATTGAATATATAGAAATATGGATTGATTTCAAAATTACATGATGAAATTAATTGATGATTTATCATTGAGAAAATTTAAATAAATGAAAGATAATTTTTATTGTATTTAATTGGATAAAACAACATTATTTCATTTTTTATTTGAAATGAGAGGTACGAAATTGAAATTGGGTATTTGAAAATTAAACGATGAATTGATATGAAATAAATGAATTTATGATAATAAATTATTTAATTTACTAAAGAACAAGTGATAATAGTGGTTAGTGAGGAAAAAGGAAAATCAATCTAGGACCCATACACCCTAGTAATTGATTTATGATGAAAACTCTTACATAACATAGTTGGACATGATTTCATTAACATGGTGTGGATTAATTCTATCACAATGGAATGAACCATTGGGACGTGTGCACACAATAAGAATTGTTGATTAACTGAGATGTATTCATATCATATAACTAGGAACTAACTACAGTTAGATCATATGAGAAATAACATTTATTTTATTTGACTATTTCATTCCAAGGGTTAAAGAACTATATTTATTCATTCATCTCATCATATTTTTTTGAAATGATCATTTAAGAATGTTTTGGTATATTTTCCATGAAGATGATTTAGATGAATGAAAATAATAAAAATTAAATCATGATTTTTCATGTCATTCTTTGGTTAAATTTAAGAATATATGGTTTATTTGTATTAGAGGTTCTTATGGAACATTTGGTGAAATCCAACTAGGTTGTTTTTATCACACCCATTATTTTGATTAATGCATTTTTATAAATTCCCTTATTGGGTCTAGGGAAATGGAATGTTCTAGTAGATGGTGAGGGTTGTTCTTGATACATGGGACCATGGTTTATGGTGGTGAACGATGTATCTTTGGTCCACTTATTTCATAGAGATTATGATTTTTTTTTCAGGATTGACTTGTGTTTTCTTCAGGATGATGCATATATTTGGGATATCTATTTTCTTATGCTAAAATGTTCTCCTATACGAGTGTTTGGTATCATAATTGTTCATTTTTTATCTTCATTAATTATATTTAGATTATTTGTTCATAGGTGAAAATAATTCCCTTTAACCTCTTGTTGATACCATGATGTTAGTCGCCAACTAGTGGGTATCTAAAACACCCTATGGGCCATGTCAAGGATGACTTGGGTACTTGTGTACATGGGTATTATGTAAGGTTTGTTATAAATCAATGGATCATGGAGCATAAAACCCATTTTTGGAAAAGTATTTCTTAACTACATACCTCCATGTATCCTGACTAATCATCATTATGGTTTTTTGGAAAGGAATATGAATCATTGAGGATATAATTTCAAGGAAAATACAAATTTGGATTCCATTGGTGATGGAAATTTGATTCAATAAAATAGTGGGAGACACAATAAACATTATCATTAATAATTGTCACAAAATATTTATGAAGAAATGTAATAATAATATAGTATTTTATATTCTATATAAAATGGAAATTTTTTATCCAATTTATCCCTATGATATATATTGGTGAATGATCATCACCTCACTATCAGTAACTTCCAATAATTTTTTAGATGCATTCAGGTTTTTTTGTTCCATGAATATAAATTTTACATGCTAGAATGCTCAATACATTTCCCACATTCTAAATATGTGAGTTAATAATTGATTTATATATATGAAAAATTCCTGGATGAAACAGTAGATGTTCAATGTTTGATTATATTATATTTAACTAGTAAACATATGATGTCAGATAAAAAATGGATTTTTATAGAATGCTCGATTATATCAAGGGTATCAACATTGGGGGAGAAAGGAAATAATAGTTTGAGTTTCCAAATAATTCTTTCATAGTAATCCACGAGAGGTAATGCGATCTAGGCCTCACACAGTAATGATCATTGGCTACATCAACCTCCTAGAGGTTCTATGGTTTAAACTACCCAATGAACAGCTCACCAATCTCATTTTTAAATTAATTCATTATAGTTTCTCTGAATCTATTGTAATATTTTATATGATCAACATTTCTGAGAATATTATATTTATACTTAGTCTTCTTCTCCAAGTAGATTGAAATACAAAGCACGAAAATCCTTCAAACATTATGTTGAATAAATCAAAAAATGTAATTATATTTAATGATCAATAAAGGAAAAGATTAATCTAGGATGAATGATCCACTCATTGGCTGAATACAAGGAACCACTATTAAATAAATCATAAAAACTAGGACCACATATTGATCCATATAGCTTTAACCATCCTCCACCGGTTGAAATATTAATTAATGCAGACAAGACATGGCCTTGCGAAGTCATCGCATTTGTTGGTGTAGTCGTTCAAATTTTTTCCGCTTGATTTTAGTATCATAACAAAAATATATTTAATAAAAATGGGATCCATTAGTGGATAAATCCAAAACCATTATTAAACACTTATAAATCACTTTTTATTGAGGTTGGGGAACTGTCATTCTAGATTAAGGATGTTTAACCATTATCAATGCTATCAATTCACCAGATATTGGTATCCACATAATTTGTACGATAGTTTTTTAGATACATTAAATTAGCATGAATTTTTTATTTGGTCATCCTTTATCAAAATATAAGGGAATAAAGGTTCACATTTTTAGTAAACATGTTTTCATGTCTAGTGTTGAACAAGTTTCATTGGGAGATGTTTTAATGTTTCTAAACTCTCTAGTATTTTATGATCCATCATTACATAATTAATTTTCAATTTATCATAATAAAATTTAAATCAATTACTAAGGTGAGAAATTACCATATTTTCCATGGAAGTTTACGTACCACAAAAATTAATATTTCTGGTGCATTAAAAAAATCATTGAGAGGGAGGAAGTTAGTCCAGATATTTAATGATTTTGTATCCAGTTCATATAATGGGAAAATTACATTTTGTTGAATTTAAAATGGAAAAATTATCCAAGAAAATTTCAAATTTTTATTCTCATAAATACCCACATATATGTACATATAAGGTTTATATATTAAATAATGAAATAAATTGAATAAAATAATGATCATATTTTCTAGGATGGTATAAGTAATTGTGGTGTGACTTATTTTTCAATAAGTTATTATAATAATTTATTCACAACATACTATTTTTCAAGAATTTTTTTAAACATTTAATTCCCATCCCATATTATCTGAATTTAATAGAAAATTTATCTTTATTTTTTTATTTCAAAAAAAAAATTCAATGATAAAATATATAAATGGAAAACCAATAGAAAAAATTATAAACAGTACGGTTTTTATAAAATATCTAAAAAGATATAATGAGATAATGTTTACTACATGAATATTGAATGTTATGTAATATTAAAATTAATAAAATATAATTTTACCAAATTCATGAAAACATTTCTAAAAGATTAAATAAAATTAACTTTATGTAAACATATTTGAAAATAATAGAGTTGTTATATAAATTATAAAACTATGTCTTGGTGGAATATAACCATGGATTTTATATGAAACCTAATTAGTTGAATTTTTTTATACATATATATATCATAATTTAACAAACCATTCTTGAGGTGTGGGAATTACTATTGAAATAAAGCCAACCAAAAATAGTATTACCATATGACATCATGGTTTTTATTATACCATTAAACTAATATAATTTTTTCATTGAAACAAATAGTCTATTATAATGTCACATTAATTTTACCCTTAATAATAATCCATATGTGACATGAAACAAATTTATATTTTTGAACATGAATATATAGGACATATAATGTACTTATTGAATGGTTTTGGGACACTAATTGCAACAGACTATGAATTTATCTACAAAGAACTATGAACATATTATAGTCTTATAGTTCTCACATGTTATTCATGATTATATTGAGGATCAATTATTCTTTCATCAAGTCTATTAGGTCCTCCTCTAATGAAACTATACTTACTGTGACAATTCCTCTCTAAGAAAATTATTTATATAAATATTACTTCTGAGGTTTTTAGTCTACTAGTGTTACCTTGAATCATTTTATAGAGCCAGAAAAGTTGTAATATTACATTACAATGTGATGGGATCATTATTTAGGGGCACTATATCTTACACATGGGTTAATTTTTGTAGTCCATAATGCTTCTTTATCTGTATCACAATCTGCAATATAGTTGGAATGTACTGTAATATAATATACCACTACATATTTAGCTATATCAAAAATTTGATTGTCAAATATAATCTAGGAAATTATCATTATTTTTTAAATAAATTGTTTTCATACTTTTATTTTTTACCCCATATATTCAAAATTTAACTAAGAATATAACTTTTTTTAATTTAATACAATTAGATATGGATAAATATATAAATTTAAACCCTATCGAAAAATATATAAACAATATATTGTTGAGAATATCTAAAAATAATATAATCTGTGAGATTTACCATTAAAAAAAGTGAATGGTGAAGATAATTATCCTTAATAATATAAACATGGTTTAAAATATTTGAATGATGAAGAATATTTAAAATAAAATTCATTATGTGTATAAAAATATCATAGAATAAAATATAAGAAATGTGATTTCTTAAACCATCTATTTATGGAATCTACCCATTTCATCTACAAGAAACCTTGATTCTAAATTTTTTAAGCAACTTATTAATTATAATTTTACACGCCATGAAAATGGTGTGATAAGAGAAATTGAAATGTATGTAAGAATCTTACGATTCACCTTGCATTTCTCGTGGTTCCTAAATCATATCATGTGGTTACTTATCATAACCTTAAATAAATCATATTCTCTCATTATTGATGCATCTCAAATATTATCCAAAAACGAATCCAATATTTTATACTTAATATTATGCAAAATAAAATGAAATAAATTTTTTTATTTAAATTAAAAATATATTATATATTGATAATAATATTTTTTATGCTAATATAAAAATGAAAAACTAGAATTATATACTTTTGAAATCTTATATCCTTACTATATCTATAATATTTTTATTATATTTATTAAAAATAATAATATTTGTTAATAGGATTATACATATGTTTGTGTGTGATAAAATTGTCATTGAAATATTTATATATACTATTTAGTAGTTATATTTATAAATATTTATAAATATAAGAAACATATATTTGATAATTAATGTAATATATAGTGAAAATTATGGATTTATATGCAGGTAATCAATAGGAATCAGGTAAAACTATTAATAAAACTGATACAAATGATTCATAACATTAAAAAAATGTAAAAGGTCATGGGAACCACATTCTAATATTAATTATTTTCAACAATCATTCAATTTAATTATTTGGTACAACCCTTTGAAAAAATAGAATTTTGGACCCCAAGACTTATTTTAATTGGAAAACTGTAACTGGTTAATAAAAATAAAGAATTGTAATTACAAATCCAATCTAGGAACTGATCAAACAAAAAATGGACACCCCAATCGTTCCAAAAGATGGCCAAATTATATGCAGCATGATTTACTACTCATATAATGAATTATAAACACAAGTGAGTTCATCCAATTAGGAAAAAAACCTTTTGGTAATATGTTCATATGAATACAAGTCCTCTCCATGTTTGGAAATAGAAAATAACCACAAAAAGGTAATTAGATTCAATAATAACATAGTCCCATCTGTTAAACAATGAAATGAGAAGACCATGGAGGATAGAGATTCCTCCACTATAGAGGAATCCCAATCATCCCGAATATAAAAACATTAATCTATAAAAAATTCCGTTATTCTTATGAAAAATGATCTAAATACCCACAAAAATTCCCAATCCATCAATAACATCCATATACCTATTGAGAAAAAAATATAGGGGAGGACCCAAACATAAACATACCAATTGTGTACTCTCATTATAGGATTCATCTATATTCTATGTCCAATAATACGTATATTCCAAGTCCTTCTCATATCAAATGCAATGTCGGGTGTGATTATCTTGGAAAACCCATTCAATATATCATATCCAGACCAACCATGTGATTGTAAAAATCAGTCAAACCACATGAGGCTAAAGGGAGGAAAGATAGTTATTAAAATCATTAGTAATTGAAAGAAATGAATTAAATAATCTTTGTAAATTTGACCTCTATTCAATCCAAGCACATCAAATTTATGAAAAATAATAACTACATGTATAGTTTATTACACATAATAATGGAACAGATGGAACGTTTCATCCAATTAAATATGGAAATAATCAAGAATTATTATGGTACGAAAAATCTTATAACATGTCTTCCACCAAAATGTAAATTTTTTTTTGTGCATTGAGAGACCAAAAAGAATTCTAACACCCCACTTTTGGACCCTATGGTATGTATTCAACCAAAATTTTATAGTCATAATATACAGAATAAATACCCAATGTGCCCCCATTCCAAAAAAGTTGGTTCATTCCGTATATCTCAAGTGAGAGGAATATTATGAATGAGGTGAGGGTACATCTCATTGATGTAACTAAAAATAATATCATGATCCCAAATATATATAGATTCATTAAACTAATCCTGCAATCTAACATTTTCTATAACATGATATAACATTATTGGGAACTCTCAAATCAATGATATCTTCTAGACATGGATCCCTCTAAAAAATCATTACCATACAAAATAATATGATATAATCCTTTCTATAAAATTTTATTAGATCCTTAGATATCCCTCTATAAATATATTTTTTGAGGCCCAAAAAAATGAAGAATATAAATTGAAATAAAAAATTCCTTACGAAAGACCATTGAGAAGATTGTGTTCGAGCATAGAAAAATATTTCTTCCTAAAATAAATAGAAGAGCTCCTTAAAAAAATTTAAATTCATGAACATAATACCTATGAGGGGTAACAGTTGACCAAACATAAGAAGAAAACCATAACCCTTATAAGGTAGAACAAAGGATTTTCATTTAGTTTTTTTAATCAATATAGTAAAAAAAATTTAATATAACAAAATTAAAGAAGGTTGTAGAGAATAATGGATCTAAGTTATTTGGTCCCTTTAGGCCCTATTTCCATTGGAAGAAAACCACCCATAATCATGAATGATTTTTGATAAAATAATAAAATTTTATAGGATAAAATCTAGTGAGAACACAAGGGAATTAGAAGAATACATGATTTGAAAGCATATAAATACACTAAACCTAAATTTAATTCTTATAGGTTAGATGTGGAAATCACACTGGTGGACCTAATCTCATGAATATGAAATCTAGATTCATTGGACACCTCGATTTGTGGACTCTTTCTTACCTATGTGCTATTGGAATACCGATTTAAAAGGATAAACTTCTTCCACCAAGAAAGGATGTCACCTCCATCATAATCTGACCATTAGGTGATGTCATGGAGGAAAATATTCCAAGACTAATTCTTTGATGAAGTAGAATAGTGTTGTATATAAAGGTATTTTCCAAAGGTAAATAATATCAAAACTGCTATATGATGAGAAAAAATGATTGAATGCTAATCTAAGAGGGGAGGATGGGTCATCAATCCCTAAACACCCTTGAATAGTAAACCCAATGAAGAGGATCTTTGAAACCCCACTAAATGGAATGATTGATCACAGAACCAATCAGTTGGGACATGTGGAAAATATGGATAAATCTTATGGTGGGATGGATCATAAAATAGGATAAAACCCCTGATGATATCTGACTAAGAATAGGAGTGATCCAAAGGGTCGACAGAAGAACATGGACCAATGTAGAATCCCATTTTGTAATAAAATATCCATCATTCATCATTATCTTATAAGATCAATTTTTTAGCTTGGAAAACAAAATATTACATTCAAAAATCTTGAAACTGATAAAAATAAAAATGGAAGATAAGTGATATGGTCAATTTAATATGAAAATAATAATTAATACCATAATTCACTAATCTTCTCAATTTTGAATTTAAATTGGGGATTTCTGTGAACCTATATTTACAGAATTGGCAACACATTTATTCAATATGTAAAATATTTCAATTTATATAACACCATGACATCAGTCAAACTATCAGTCAGGTTATCATCAGTGTGTATCTCTTTGATACATAAGGTTCCATAGTATGTAATATCTCTAATAATGTGTATCATAATATTTATGTGTTTTTATTTTTATTGAATTACTAAATTTCTAGATAAATTAAGATTGAATTAAATATCAGAATAAACATCGATAACAAAATTGAAAAGTCTAATTTCAGAAGGAAAACAATTAATCCGTAATTCTTATTATAGTTTCATAGCCAAGGTGATGTACTTTGATTATGGGGTTGTAAAAGAAACCATGGAATTCATGTTAATCTTCAAATAAATGGGACCACCAAAAGTAGTAAAATCATATCCATCAATGAATTTTGGGTACCAATATTTCCTACAAAGTTTTCATCTTTGTATGAAACTATAATTTTAGATGTATCCATATTTTTACCATAACACAAAGAAAGATTATAACTATAAGAATAATTTCTAAGAACATATTTGAGGTCATGCCATTATGGTCTCCCAGAATTGGACCTAAATCTACTATGTGTGGAGATTTTAGGATATGTCGGAGCTAGTGTAGATCATGATATAAATGATTATTACCACTATGTTAGTATCAGTTATTTGAGACATATACAGAATATCATTAGATGCTTTGGGTGCTGATTCCAATGAAAATTTAATGTGTTGAACCATAGATACGTTACCATGTTTGATATATTCAAACATGTATCTATAAATAATATTTAAAATTTATGCATCATGAAATTAGTAAATGAGTTTATTAGATCTATCCAATATAATATCAACACAAGAAATTATCATACCTTCAACAATTTATTTCATTTAAAACTTCCCTTTTATTAGAGATTTAACAAATATAATGAGACTAATTTTTTGAATGTAATAGCTATAAAACCAACATAAAGCATCAAATAAAGAATTAGTTTTTTATTTCATTTGAAATAAAATCAAGCATTAAATTTACACTGTATAATTTTTTTATCTGATATAAGGGAAACAAATTTCTTGTACCATTTCCTAGAGTATTTACATAATCCATAGAATTTTTTTTAATTATAATAATTTAATTAATTTTAATTCCATAGTGTAATTATAAGGAGGAATCATTTAATTATCTTAATTCAAATCATCATGAAAAAATATAGTTTTCACATTAAGTTATTCATTACTCTGGTCACTATAGTTAAGAAAATCATCTAAAATACAAATAGATGAATGGTTGATAATGGATATTTTATTTTTCAAATATCCATTGCCTTCACATTGATATAATCCATTGTAAATTATCCTTTATTTAAATTTAATTTGGGTTTCCTCAATTTTATCTTGTCTCCTTTTATAAATCCACATACAACCAACTATTATAGCAATGCGTTGTTTATTTAAAACAGACTATGTGCGGTTTTTTATTAAATAATTCATTTTTTCATCCATAGAATGGAACCACTATATAAAGTCTTTGTATTTTATATCCTGCCTAGAGGTATGCGGATTATCATCTATGATATCAGGAGAAATAAGAATGGATTTAGAATCCATATAATATTTACTGATCTAAGGAGGAGGAATTCAAAATATTCTCTCTCTCTATCACGTTAATTGATAGTCCCTATTACTAGGAGGAGATTATATTTTAGAATCTAATATAGAACTAATGTCAGAATCATCCCTGCACACATTTGATGTCTGATATATGTCCATCCATGAATTCAATCATGAGTGGGATCATGAATTAGGATATTATTTTCACATGTGTCACTTTAGAGTGTAATTTATATAATATATAGAAATTTTAGAAGGGTGTTCCCTCTTAAGAAGTAAATTTTGAGGTGTATGGTAGAAGAAATAGTTTCTATTTTACTTGATGTATATGAAAATTCCATCATCACTTTGATTGATTTTAGGTGGGTTCACAGATATCATAGAAACCATATTTCATTATGAATAATATAATAATAGTGTATAAACTTTAAGTCTAATTTAGGCTATATAAAAATATCTAATGTCTCTAGAGTTATCATAAAGGGGTATCTAATTAATGGGTTGTATGACTTGAATGGAAAGACCCATTAAATGAAATTGGGTAGTGCCTAAAAAAACAATATTGATAATATTATTCTATTTTATTGGATATTTGGTCTTGTGAGATCCATGTACCTTGAATAACTCAATAAGGAAAGGACATTGTGTGACGTCACTAGTAACAACCTTCCATTTTTTTGTGATGGGTAAGTCTAAGTGAGTTACCTTTAATATGTCCTTATTTAAAGCTACCAACCCCTTTGAGTACATATATTCTAGATAAAGGGGACCAGCTATGAATATCTCCCATGGTGGAGGATATTATTTTTTCACTTTTATAAATTAATTATAATGAAATTTTTGGATTTATATGTATAAAAATAAAGATGACGTCTTTCTAAATTTTCACATAATAAATTGATTGATGAAACTCATATTGGGAGAAAAAACTGTGAGAACTTATAGTGTCCTGGAGTCCCTAATCACTAATTTAATAGAGTTTTGTAAATATGAGGGTGTTGAAATACATAGGAATGTTTGGGACCCCTAATGGTCTTTAAGTGAGAAATAATGGAACCATTTTTGGAGAGAGTCTAAAGCATGTTTATTTCCTGGGTCTGCCTAAATATTTTGGGCTAGAGGTTTACAATACTGTTGTTTCCCTATGTAATAGGTTTACTTCCTCTAGAAATAAATTTAAAACACTTGAAATTTTTTGGAATGGTAAAACTCTCTCAAATATGTTCTTAAGGGTCTATAGTTTTACTATATATACAAACATTAAAATTGATAAATCAGAATAATGAGCTCATAAATAAATCTATATACGGTATCCTGAGAGTGTTAAGGGTAAAAAAAATTTGGTTGATAAACACTATATCCAAAAATGCATTGTAAATTTTTTTTGTTAACCTTAACACCCTCAGGATACCCTATAGAGATGTATTTATGAGCTCATTTTTTCAATTTATCAATTCCAATGTGTGTATTTCTAGTAAAATTGGAGACCCTTAAGTAGATATATGAGATAGTCATACCATTGAACAATTATTCATGCATTTAAAATTTATTGGAAGAAGAAGTAAACCTATTACTTATTGTGATTTTTTTGCTAAAGAATTCATTTCTTCATCCATAGAATGGACCTACTATTTAAAGTATTTTTATTTTATATTATTCCTTTAGGCATGAGGATCATCATCTAAGAGATCATGGGCGACATGAAAGGATTTAAAAGCTATATAATATTTCCTGATCTGAGGAGGAGGACGTCCAAATATTCTATATCCATCTTATGTTAATTGATATACCCTATTATTGATAGGATATTCGATTTTAGAATCGAATATAGAACAAATGTTAGATTCATCCCGGGTATTTGGATGAGGTTGACGTGGGGTATGCAAGAAAATTTCCTTAAAGTGGGATAAATGCACAGTTTTGTTAGTATGTTCAAGGTCTAGATCAATACTGTGAGACATTGAAGGCCTAGATTCATGATAATAGTACTCATGGAACACAACCAACCTACTTACAATGCATTTTTGGTTATGGGGGTTATCAACACTATTTTTTCTACCCTTAACAGCTTAGGATACACTATAGAGATATATTTATGAGCTCATTGTTCTAATTTATAATTTTAAATTTTCTATATGTAGTAAAACCGAACACCCTTAAGTATATATATGAGGGAGTCTCACCATTCCACAATTCTTCAAGTGCTTTAAATTTATTAGTAGAGGAATTAAACCTATAACTTAGGTAAAAATCAGTGTTGTAATCCTCTTGCCCAAAAGATTTTTGGAGACCTGTGAAATCAAACATGCTTCATACTATCTCCAAAATATTTATATTTTTTCTCTATCAAAGTCCATTGGGGGGGGGGGGTTCCCTGACATTCCTATGTATTTTAACACCTTCACATTCACAAAAATCTATAAAATCAGCAATTAGGTACTCTATTCTATTATATGTTCTCATGGTTTTTTCTCCAAATCCGAGTTTCATCAATCATTTTATTTGGTGAAAATCCAAAAAGAAATCATATTTAATTTTGTTAATATAAATCCAAAAAATTCATTTGAATTAGTCTATAAAATTTAAAAAATAAGAACCTCCACCATGGGAGGTAGTCCTCTCTGGTCCCCATAATTACGAATAGATGTATTGTAAGGGGATGGTAGCTTTAAAGTATGACTTATTAATGTTAACTCTATTAGCCTTAACCATCACAAATTCATAAAAAATGCAAGGTTGTTAGTTGTGATGTCACACAATGGCCAATTCTTATTGAGTTATTCAAGGTACGTGGAGCTCACATTCCCCAATCTCCAGTGAAATAGAATAATATTATCAGTTTTGGTTTTTTAGGTGCTACCAAATTTCATTGAACATGTGTAATGTCCCGGCCTAACTTACCATCAATCTGGTGGCTGGACCGGTATGTCACATGGCCTCAAGAATGTCTCCCCATACGCTAGAGGCTTCCATCTAGTTACGGGGGTCTTAGGAGGTGATAGTGGGGAGACTATACCCTCATATAAGATTAACGCAGCTGTATTATCAGAGTAAAAAATATTCAATAGTGGAAGCACTAAACAATTGAAAGACAGCAGTGTTAGACATGTAATATCCATTTAATAAAATGGTGGAAAACAGAAGTTTACAATGCATGTATGTACAGATGATGTTACATTTATGAAAGTAGGAAATATTATAGCATGCTTTACAAACAATACAAAAATAAAAGACAAAAAAGCCCGACGATGATCCCCAGAGCATCCCAAGCTCCTGCATGGTCCTTTTCTCCTAACTCCTTAGGTACAAATTGCACATTACACAACCTCAGTTCTGCAAGAAAAAATGTCTACTTGGGTACCCCATTGCAATGGAGGCCTGAGTAGGGTGTGAGATATAAATCACAGTAGGCCGACACCACTAGTGTCTAACCCAATCTAGACAGTGTATAGTAATTAAACAGTGAATAGGTTTGGAGAAATAAGTTATCAGAATTACATAAGTAAATAACACTCGTCTAGGTTCCCAAGGGACCTTTGACGGTTATAACTACTTTGTCTCATTTTTGGTACAATAACCTGATCATTTCACCGTATATACATATATATATATATATGCATTTAGATTGTAGATGGCATGGGGTAAGAATTCCTCCCACCCATTAATGAGAGAATTAACAGGCATGAGGTAAGAATTCCTCTCGTCCCTATAGGTCAACTATCAAGGGGTAATAATGGCTCCCTTCCATACATGTTTCGAGATTAACGAGCACGAGGTAATAATGCCTCTCATCCCTAAATAAATTGCAAGGGGTAATAATGCCTCCCTTAAATACACGTTCATAATACTAGAATGGGGTATAACTACTTCCCATTCAAACACGTAAAACATCAATAGAAGTCAACTAGCATGGAGTAAGAATGCCTCCCTTGCAGACATGTAATCATCAACAGAGGTCAACTGGAAAGGGGTAAGAATGCCTCCCTTCAAGACATGTAATCATCAATAGAATTCAACTGGAAAGGGGTAAGAATTCCTTCCTTCTAGACATGTAATCATCAATAGAAGTCAACAGGAAAGGGGTAAGAATACCTCCCTTCCAGAAATGTAATGTCACACTGGCATGGGTTATAACTACCTCCCATACAACCATGTATCTATCACTATGTGGCCTCATCATACACTCAACATTATTATCATTCATTATGTGGCATCAGCATGTGCTCACTCAAAATCCAAACATGTCTATAGTATACTGCTCATGGAATTACCTCATAAGAAATCAAAGAATCATACCACATACACATAAGTGATCAAACATAAGGAAAACCATATTAAGTATCTAAATCAAGATATTCACACATTCATTTCACTAACATGATCCATGCTCATTACATTATCCCAGGTTATAGTTGTACCACCCTAGTCTGTTCCTCCATAGTATGACCATTCCATCTTAATAGGATATGTTTATCATTCTTTAACCATTTGATACCCTCTATGGTAAAAAGTCATTTAGTCTTATGTCATCCCACTATGGTTATCATCTTACTTAATTTTCCTAAACATGGAAAATAGACCAAAACACTGGCATCATAGCCATTTTATTCCCTTTGCCTCAACAATGAAGGATCACACATAAAGCACCAAAGCGGCACTACAAAAATCTAGTAGACAAGCATAAAAAGTCTATCACTACTTTTTGTCTTGAAGACAGCGCAACTCTGATCGAGGTGTTTTATTAATAAATCGTTAGTTTAGTGATCAATCCACCCTTTTTTTATCCTACATTTCACACTCTTTTCCGGGATGCGTTTAATCAAAACCATATTTATAGAATTAAAATACCTAAGAATTGCAATACTAAAATAGTTAATACATTTACTTTAATTTAAACGATCATGGAGAGGGACCCTACCTCAAGGTGGATCCATCCGTCCACTCTGGATCTTGATGATTTCGAACAAAGAGCCACTACTGCTCCCCCACGAGCCATATGTGATTTCACATACGACCTATGCCCACACAAGTGAGCCGCCTAAGCTCCAGCAAATCAAATCCAACCCAAACCCGCCAATGCACTAAACAGAACATACCAGGACCCTTTATAACAACTATGGAATTAACATAGAAGCTACGAAATCAATCCACGAGTAAAACCCTTACCTCAGAATCAACCCGGCGGACCAAAACCACCGTAAACCACCTCCCCTTCGGTGGAGGACGCCCAAACCCGAACTCAAGGGTCCCGAGACAACCTTGGCACAACCCTATCACTTAAGAAAAACAATATTCAAAAAACCCCCAATACCTAGGGTTCGGCCGAATCTCGCGGGTCAAAGGATTGTCCGAAATATGGATGGAAGAAAGGAGGAGAAGGGAGAGAGAATCTTACCATGATTATTCGAACAAAAAACTGGTAGAAATGTGGTGAAAATCAGAAAATGAGAGGAGTCCAGATGGAGGGTGTCATGCGGCTCATAGGGGAGAAGGGTGGAGGTGCGTCACGTGGGTAATGGCAGAGAGGAGTGAGGGAGAGTTTAGTCTTATGTTTTTATTTTATTTTTATTTTTATTAAATACCAAAACTCACCCAAGCACACGGTTTGACCCTCACGGTTTTCCAAACCATGCGAAAATCGTGCGGAGTATACTGCCTCCAAGACACCCGTTGCACGGGCGAGGCACACGATTTGGGAAACCGTGCGTAGCCCGTGCGCAAACCACTGCCCCCTTGATTTAGGCCACATGGTTTGGGCTGAAATGTTTGGTCAACCTGTGCGCCAACCGTGCGACCTCTGCAGTTACTTAAAAAAATGGGTTTGGCACTTCTGAAACGTGCTGAGTCACTTGGAAAACTCCTCGGGCCTTCACCCAAGCAGAAAACCAAAATAAATGAGTGTTTCAACTCTCGGAATTCCATTCTGAAGCTCAGTTTTTAATAACAACCTGTTCAGTAAATGAAAATGTTCAAATTCGTTCGGGTTTTAGTCAGATTCAAAATGCGGGTCAGTACGACCTTCCCACCTTTGAACTTCTCGTCCCCAAGAAGCCATAGGGAACAACGTTGACATCACCCAATCCTAAAAGGGTATTTAAGCTTCATTCAAATTATCATGTTGCGTTCATAAACCTCCAATAGACCCTTAAGAATCGATTAAACCCTATGGCGCTTAAGCTACCAAAACTCGAGTGAACACTCATTTCCCCAACGAAACGCCAATACGAATCTTCCCGAGCACATCTTCCCAACGTCACGGACATGTGGTTGTCTCTCCAAGAATCCATCCATAGGTACTTCCCACCATAGTTTTTTTAAACGTTAAGAAACCAACTCCAAAATATGGTTTAGACCACCGTTTGAATTAACTTTCAAAGCACTCCCCAAGCATTCCCACGACGCTCCTAGCGTGATATGAAATAGATCAAACGATCGATTCCCTATCAACCTCAAGGCCCAAGTCAAACAGGTTGTTCATACCAGGTACCGGCCGACACAAACCGCACTCGCCTCTTGCTGATGACGTTCCAGAGAACGGTATGTCACCGACTGCAGAAATTAAACAGGAACCCCGTGTCAAGCCATACCTGGATGACTATTAACAAAAATGATCGGCCTAAACGGCCGACATATTTTAAATAGAACCACAATTCCTTTCTCCGAGGCACCTTACACTTAGCACAAACACATTCACCGAAGACTACACCTGACTCCCGATGACATTTACAAGATCAAACCATATAAGAATCCCACACATCCCGCATGAAACACTGAAATAGAAATATCCGATCAAGCCCAACGACTTTAAAATCATTGGAGTTTATAAGGATGACTCTCTATTAGTGCATCTTGAACAAGGAAAAGATAGGGGACAAGCTCGTCGCTAATGAAGAATACAATAAGATGTTTTAATGGATTCCTGTTAATCATACCAGACTACTAGAAGGAAGAACAATCGAACCTCAACTGGTCAACTTCAAGGAAGGGACTTAGCTTCACTTGCCAACGCATCCATATGATTTAAAACTCTCATGCCTCAAGGCATTCAAACATGACAAAGAATTTCCAAAAGGAATTCATGTTAATGTCTCTTCTACTTGGAAGGACACATTTACCATATTCGATGCAACGCACTCCCAACCTTATGAGTGTCCTAGACGTCAAAGGGAAGGAAAATTAGCCGAGATCAAGTGCTCTAGTACATAAACACCGAAAATGATCGTGTGACACTCTTCCGCCACAATCACATCTCCAAACAAACGAAGAAGATCCAAAATAAGGAAACTAGCATGTCGAAACACATGAGTCATTCTAAAGTCATCCGAACATTGGGACGAAACAATTCATTAATGTCAGTCCACTCTACTGAGGAGATGACCCAAAGCCGCAACGAATGTCAAAACCCAATGACCACCCATCCGAAGAAGTGTGTCATTTGAAAAACAAGAGTCCAAAAAGGGAAAATGGCACCCGAATGACACCTCACATCAGAAAACTCATGGTACAAGAAAGTCATTAAAACACTAATGGTGATATCAACCACAGGCTAACCCCGAAAAAAGGTCAAACGTTGACCCTAACGACGGATCATGCCAAATATGTTTCTAGGCTCAAAATCCAATCATAAAAACATCGCTAAGGAAACAATGCCAACCAAAAACACCTACAGTCCCGTTCCTAGGTAACTCAAGGGGAAACTCAAGACTACCCCTTTCGCTAGGGTTTCTATGCACCACAACAGTTTATATTAACAAGCCCTTAACATTTTACCCCATTTAAACTCTAACCATTTAAAAACCTCAACCACACATCTAGAAAAGATGCATTTTTCACAAAAAAATCCTTTTAAGAACATCAAACATTCTTAGACATCTCATATTTATCAATCAATTGAGAAAAACAACACTATTTAAACAAAAGGGCGACCTACGAGGGTCCCATTTTATTAATCTTGGGGTCTTCAAAAAGAAACCCCAAATCAGTTACTCAATTACATTAAAAAAACACCCCAACAGGGTTATCTCACACAACACTTTCCAACTGACCTACTCGGGTCCTATTGCACATTTAACAATTAGCCAAAACATTCCAATTTTGAAATTAGACAACATTTTCTATTTAATCATTTCACAATACAACAATCCGTTATATTATTAATACAGGTTTCCATTTCCCAATTCATGATGCACCCATACACTTCATGGATTGAAAATTGACACCCCTTTTTATCAAAACCAGATTCCAACCCATAATTTAACATGCTCATATACAACAACCCAAGTATATGGGTGGCAATATACCAACCTCTAAATCACCCACACACTTTATAAACTAGCATTTGGCTCCCCTTTTAAAAAAATCAATTTACTTTGGAATTTTAAACATAAAAGCCTTTTATCGTAGTTCGAATTCACGGGTTACCTTTTCCCAATTATTAGGCGCCCACACACCTTACAACTGAAAACTAGCTTCCGTCATATTCGAATCCAACATATTAAACTCATGCCATTAATTACATAAATAAAACATAGAATGTCACTATAAGAAGATAAAACTGAGGCATGTTATAACACACATGCATGAAATACAATCAGTTAAGCATATTGTACATGCATGCTAAGATGCAACTACATGGCATGGCACATGCATGACATGTTAATTCCTATGTGCCTAATATGATGCATGGAATGCAGATTTCTTTCCATATCAGGCCAAGGGAAAATTATAGGAATTTCATAATCCATATGTAGTAGAAAATACAATAGTCACTAAAGTTGAAATCATCCCAATTGAAATAGAACACAACATGAACAACAATTCCCAGCCCTGGCCACTTGGTCATTTCCCGTATGTGGGGTGATTAGTCCCAAGCACAGCTATTAGCCAAGCTCCGAAACATTCTTGATCTCTTGTCTACCAACCAAAAACAATAAGACAATAGAAAATAAACTCCTCTGATACCACTTTGTAACAACCTGGCCCGGCTTACCATCGAACCGGTGGCCGGAATGGTAGGTCACATGGCCTCAAGCGCATATCCCTGTACGCTAGAGGCTGCCGAATAGCAGTGAGGGTCACGAGAGGTGATTGTGGGGAGACAATACCCTCATATTAGAGGAACTCATCGGTATTATAAGAGTAAATAATATTCAATAGTGATTTCTGTAAACAATTGAAAGACAACAGTGATAGACATGTAATATCCATTTAATAAAAAGTTGGAAAATGCCAGTTTACAATGCATGAATGTACATATGATTTTACATTTATGAAAGAAGGAAAGATTATAGAATTCTTTACAAACAATAAAAAGATAAAAGAAAGAAAATCCCGATGGTGATCCCCTGAGCATCCCAAATTCCTGCTTGGTCTATTTCTCCTAACTCATCAGGTACAAACAGCATAGTACACAACCTAAGTCCCGCAAGAAAAATGGTCTACTCAGGTAACCCAGTGCAATGGCTGCCCAAGTAGTGTGTGAGATATAAATCTCAGTAGGCCAGCACCACCAGTGTCTAACCCAATCCAGACAGTGTATAGTAATTAAACAGTTATTAGGTATTGAAAAAAATGTAAGTAGAATTACATAAATAAATAACACCCGTCCGGGTTCCCAAGGGACTCCTGACGGTTATACATGTTTTAGCTCATTTCCAGTACAGTAAACTGATCATGTCACCATATATATATATATATGCATTTATATCGTATATGGCATGGGGTAAGAATTCCTCCCATCCATTAATGAGATAATTAGTGGGCATGGGTTAACAATGCCTCTCATCCCTATAAGTCAACTCGCATGTGGTAAGAATGCCTCCCTTCCATACACATATCGAGATTAGTGGGCACAAGGTAGGAATGCCTCTCATTCCTAAATAAACTGTAAAGGGGTAAGAATTCATCCCTTCCATACACAATCATAATACTAGCATGGGGTATAACTACCTCCCATACAAACACGCAAAACATCACTGGAATTCAACTGGAAAGGGGTAAGAATGACTCCCTTCCAGACATGTAATCATCAACAGAAGTCAACTGGAAATGGGTAAGAATACCTCCCTTCCAGACATGTAACCCTAAATAGAAGTCAACTATAAAGGGGTAAGAATGCCTCCCTTCCATACATGTAATCATCAATATAAGTCAACGGGAAAGGGGTAAGAATGCCTCCCTTCCAAACATGTAATGTCACACTGGAATGGGGTATAACTGCCTCCCATACAACCATGTATTTGTCACTAGGTGGCCTCAGCAAACACTCACCTTAATTATCATTCATTATGTGGAATCAGTATGTGCGCACTCACAGTACTAACATGCCTATAGTATACTGCTCATGGAATTACCTCATAAGCAATCAAAGAATCATACTACATACACATAAGCGGTCATACTTAAGTAAATCCATCTATAGTATATAAATCAATATATACAAACATTCATTTCACTAACATGAGTCGTGATCATTACGTTATCCCAGGGTGTGGTCGTACCACCCTAGTTTGTTCCTCCATAGTTTCACAATTCCAACATAAAAGGATACGTTTATCATTTATTAACCATTTGATACCCTCTAGAGGTAACAATTCATTTAGTCTTATGTCATACCACTATGGTTATCATCATACTCAGTTTTCCTTAACATGGAAAATTGACCCAAAAAAAAGCCTCACAGCCATTTCATTCTCTTTTTCTCAACAAAGCAAGTTCACATACAAAGCATCAAATAGGCACCATAACAATCCAACAAACAAGCATAAAAAGTCTATCACTACTTTTTGTCTTGAAGAAAGCACACCTCTGATCGATGGGTTTTATTATTAAATCATTAGTTTAGTGATCAAGAAACCATATTTTCTTATCCTACATTTCACAGTCTTTTTCAGGAAGTGTTTAATCAAAACCAGATTTGCAGAATAAAAATACTAAGGCATGGCAGTACTAAACTAATTAATACTTTTACTTTAATTTTAATGGGAAAGGAGAGGGACCCAAACTCAAGGTGGATCCATTTGTTCACATCGGCTCTTGAATCTTTCTAACTAAGACTCATTGCTGCTCCCCCATGAGGCATATGTGATTTCACATATGACCTATGCCAACACAGGCGAGCCACCTAAGCTCTGGCAAAGCAAATACAACCCGAACTCGCCAACACACTAAAAAAACATACAAGGACCACTTAGAACAACTATGGAATTAACATAGAAGCTACGAAAACAAGCCATGAGATAAACCCTTACTTCAGAATCAACCCGACAAACCGAAACCACTGCAAACTCCCTCGCCTTCGGTGGAGGACACCCAAACTCGAACCCAAGGGTTCCGAAACAACCTTGGCACAATAATAGAACAAATTAAAAAAAAAGAATCAAGAATCCCCCAATACCTAGGGTTCAGCCAAATCCCGCCGGTCGATGGATATGCCAAAATATGGATGGAAGAAAGGAGGATAAGCGAGAGAGAAGTTTTCCACGATGATTCAAACCAAACACTGGTAGAAATCCGGTGAAAATCAGCAAACGAGAGGAGGCTGGATGAAGGGTGTCACGTGGCTCATAGGGGAGAAGAGGGGAGGTGCGTCGTGTGGGTTCAGGCTGAGGGGAGTGGGGGAGAGTTTACTATTATGTTTTTTTTACTTTTATTTTAATTTTCATTAAAAACCTAAACTCCCCCAAGCGCATAGTTTGACCCACCAAGTTTTCCAAACCGTGCACAAACCGTGCAGAGTCTACTACCTCCAAGACACCAATTGCGTGAGCTAGGTGCACGGTTTGGGAAACAGTGCGGAACCCATGCGCAAACCACTGCCCCCTTGATTTAGGCAGCACGGTTTGGGCTGCATGGTTTGGTCAACCCGTGCGCCAACCATGCACCCTCTGTAGTCCCTTAAAAACTTGGGTCCGTTGCATCCGAAACATACCGAGTCACTTGGTAAACTCATCCGACCTTCGCCCAAGCACAAAACCAAAACAAAAAAGATTTCAAACTCTCTGAATTGCATACCAAATCTCAGTTTTAAAAACAATCCGTTCAGTAAACAAAAAAGAACAAATACCTCTGAGTTTTAGTCCGGTTCAAAACGCGGGTCATTACAACAGGTTGTTCCATTCAATGCATACAACCCATTAATGAGAGGCACCATTATGATAGCTCTATAGAATATAGATATTTTTATATTTCCATTATTTTAAATAATTTTTATCCACTATTGGTCTATTATTCTTAATAAAATTTGAGTTCTTTGACATTTGGGGACCCAAATAACATCCATCAAAGTGATTATGGAATGGTCATATATTGATTGTAAAATGGAACATATTTATTCTACCATACACCTCATATTACTACCTTAGTGGAAATATCCTTCTAAACATTCTATAGATTATTTTAATGAATCTCTACGGTGACAAATGTGAAGATAATCTCCTAATTCGTGGACCAACTCATGATTGAGTTCATGGATGGACACATTTAAAACATGAATTTTTATATAACAAGATTTAACTAGAAGTTTCTAGTTAGTGGTCTATTTTCATTAAATTCCTTGATTATGTTTCCTATATTCGTGCTTAGTATGACTAGGTTATCCACAATGGAAACAAACAATTCATCTTCCCCAAGAATTAGATAAAAGTTTGGGTTCTTTAATCTTCTTGCATTTAGATTTATAAAAATTCATTATTTCAAATTTAGACTATGTGATACCCCTTTTGAATAATCTATCTAACTCACCATTTATTATTGGTTTTGAGTTTAATTATTTGGAGAGAATGGAAGACTTGACCTTTTTAATTGTTACCGTGTCATGACCCATACCCTGGACCCATACTGTGACTACCCCAAACCCACCTTCCATAGGCCTGGGGCTGGTGACTAGCACCGGAAAGGTGAAACCCAAAAATGGGAAGACATTGCCTTTAAACCCCCCCACACACACACATCTACAACCACATTCAAACATTCTTAAATGGTAAAACATGTATTCCACTAAAACGAGACTAAGTGCAAGTACAAGTGAATGTGTGTGGGCCATAATACAAACCCAACAAGGAACTGAAACAATAAAGTACAAAAGGAAACAATGATGGCCATATTAGAAAAAAAACCTGATTGTGAGAGTAGTGAAGCTAAAAGAAGATGAACTAGTATCTCCTACCCACCCAATCCTACCGGGCCCCACCTAGTCCTAGGACACGAATTACATTTTCATTACATATGTTTGTTTCCTCCTCCTGAGCACCTCTGTCGAGAGGTCGAACGTCTACAACGGACACAAAAAATGTAAGAGAACACCATGGAGGGGTGAGTATAACAATACTCAGTAGGGAACCTGAGACCCCTTACGGACTCTCAGTTTTCCTCAAAAGAAGACACAATAAAACAAAATACCCCCAAATAAAAACCACAAAGCAATACCTCAAACACATATTAAAAAGTAAAAGACACTGCTCAAACTAGGTATATATCTTAAAAAATAAGAATAATGATGTTTTTTCATAAATCTAAATCATATTATTCCATAGATAAGTTCCACTAATTATCCCCAAAGAATTATTTATATTTCCATTCCACATAGAGTCGTAAGTCACCGATCCACATAGCGTCGTATGTCATCGATCCACACCGGGTGGTAAGTTGTCGATCCACATAGGGTCGAAAGTCATCGATCCACATAGGTTTGTAAGTCATTGATCCATGATGGGATGCTCTAAGGCTGGTCCTCATCGATTTGTGCTACTGTTGATCCACACAGGGCGATAAGTTGTCGATCCACACATGGTTGTAAGTTGTTGATCCACAAAAGGCCGTTGAACTGCATGTCCTCATCAGGTCGCACTACTGCTGATCAACACTGGGTCGTATGTCGTCGATACACATAGGTGTATAATTCACTGATCTATGATGGGACACTCTATGACTATTCATATTTGGGTCGCACTACAGGGAATCCACACATGGTCGCAGTTATGCCGATCCACAAAGGTTCTATCTTCACTTGATAGCCAGCCACATGATTCTCTCACTTGGTGAGCTTGAGTTCTGTAGATTCTGATCCTAAAGCCATTAGTCATAAATCATATTCCATGAATTCCCACAAATAAGTAACCTGAAAAACTACCATGTCATAATCGTACCAATGCAACAGACGACGCATCAATCGGATGCACGGTCTGTAAGTTATAGACATATTATAACTGAGGGAGTGGTTAGATTCGAGTTCAAACCAGCCCAGATATACTCCAAATTTATCCAAAAACCAAGTTGAGTATCTCAAAATTACCACCTCATCCTCAGGGTTCTATCTCAATAGAAAAATCATCAATTGGACACCAGTTTGTTAAATAAGTCAGTTTTAGCGGAACAGGGCTAGTTAGGTCCGGGTCCAGTAGGGGTCCGGCTCGGCCAGCCCGACGGGTGAGTCCAGCCCGGCCAGCCAGACCAGCGGGTCTTTCCTGGAAGGTAGGTCTGACCTGGTTGGCAGACCCAAACCAACTGGCAGGTCCAACCCTCATGAAATCCCAACTCGTGTTGATGCAGGCTGGTTGCTGGATGCACTTACCGGACGTAGTGCATCCAGTTTGATCAGCTAGCAGCTCCAGCGGGGCACTGACCCTCCTTCCGAAATAGCTGTCTAGAGCCGATCGTTGGTCCAGCCAAGCGGTCTAGTAATCTCCCTACATGGCGTGACGAATCCGCAATATTCCACCCGCCAAGACCCAACTGGCCACGGAACCTGCCACCGCAGTGCCTGCGAGCACCGCTCCTCCATGCGGCTGGCTAAGCCGACCACCACCATTAGTTGTCAGTGCTTTAATAATGGAGGTTTTGTGCCAACGGTTGCTTACGTGGTCCACCAGAGATGCACTGGGGTTCCATTTTCATTCCCCTCTGTGCCTATGGGCCTCCCGGGTGGCCGCCTTCACTATGAGGTCCTTAGTTTCATCTTTGTGCCACATTTCCCAATTGTATACAATGAACTCACATAAACCAAGAATGACAATGGGTTTGATCCTTTTTCATATTGACATCTTCCCTCCACATTAGCATGTAAACATGGAAATGAATAGTAATCTTTAAATCCCAATAGTGACTCCCCTCATCAAACTACAACAATAAAAAATGTAACACGGATCAATCTGTTGGTCATTTTATCCACGTTCTTTATATTGATCAAGAACTGGGAAAAGTGATATTAAACACACAAACTCCCAACCTTTAACATGTTGGGAAACCCTAAAGATGAAGGAGAGGAATCCACACTCGAAGGTGTTCGTCATTTTTCATCGATACCCTGATTGATTTCCCCAACAGTCATCGTTCGTCCACCATTCTTTGTTGGGGAGGAATGTAGAATGTGTTTTGTTAGAGGTCCCTACCATGGGTTTCAAATTACCATTCCAAAGGTCTGATTAAATAAAAGAAACTACACCACATTGTGTTCATTAATATGGTTTATTAACAAAACAAAACATATGAACCTTTAATCCACAAACATTATGGTTACACATCCAAAGGGTCCTATCATTAAATGTCTCTTATCTAATGTTCGTCGTTACACTACGGTCCTGCCATCTTCCGATCAATGGTTACAGAATAAAATAAATTAACACCATTAGTTATTTTATTTTTTATTATGAAATGTAAGAATATTGACAATTTCTCTGACCCTTGACGGTCGAAGTTAACCTTTTCCTAATCGAATCTCAGTACTGTGAATCCATCATTTCCATCTTATTTTCTATCTGATATCCAGTTAAAAAGATGGAAATCTCTAATCACATGTTTACTGAACGTACATTAAAAAATTTTCAATAATTATTTATAGTCAACCTCAACCCCTACTGGTTGAGTTTAGGCTCCACCTAAGGTGAACAGGCCCTCATGAACTCGACGATACTCTTAGATTTCCAATATGAGTTACCATTTATGAGTTATGAGGATTTGACAGTAAAATAATTGTTATATAATTATTTTATTTACAGCCAAAAAATAAATTCCACTGTTGGCCCACATTGGCCTATGTTAGGATCTGCTCAAGGAAAGAATACCATCATGAGTTCAGCGGTGGTCTTGGATTTTTAATCTGAGTCACCATTCGTGAGTTATAAACATTTGAAAAATAAAATAATTTTATTTAATTATTTTATTTATCGTTATTCCATTTTAGAGTATCCTCACTAGAGGCCTAGATCGACTAAACATAAGTTGTTCCTAGGGTAATCCCGCCATCCTGAATCCAATAGTTCCCCCATATTTCTAATCCAATCACCCGTTTATAAGTTATTTCACTTTTTCAGGAAAACCCCACACATGCACTATTTAATGGTTAAAATTTTTCGAAGGATTAATCTGGGAACGCTGTGCCTTGGAATCACGTGCCACCAAATTTCACCATTTAAAAATAATTCCATATAATTAAAAAAATTATACGTAATTTCTAGGACTTTAAATTCTCCACACATTAGGGATTCACAACCCCAAAATACATAACAAAGTCTAGGAAAACAAATGGGGTTACTGAGGACCAATCTGAGCATCCTTATCCTTTGTGCTCTCCTAGAAATTCCCATGCTTCCACGAAACATACATTATATGAATCAACCATCATTGAAGGACCCACTCCGGCCAATCCTCTATCTCCACTTGGAACTCCACAAACATCTCCATATCATCAATGTCCTGCTCACCCCAGTCGATGACATGAAATGGATCATGCACATACCACCTCAGCTGTGAGATGTGAGAAACATCGTGCCCCCAGTGCATCTGTGGGTGAATAGCTAAGTGGTATGCCACCTCTCCAACTATACTGAGAATATGAAAAAGGCATGATGATCCTCAAATATATTTTTCCCCATACAAATCTCTGTAATCCTATTTAGGGTGAGACCCAAGGGAAAACATGATCGCCCTCCTCAAACACCAAGGGTCTCTATATCCTATCAGCATAAGACTTATTCATTATAGGTTTAGGCCACATCTACTCCTGGATTATTTTCACCTTCTCAGTGATAGCCCATAGCAACTCTGGACCCATGAGTACTGGCTCCCCTAGGACTTTCCATCATAGCGGTGATCAAAAAATTCACTTATATAAGGACTAAAACGGTTCCATGCCAATGATGGTGTGATATCTATATCTCTATGCAAAATCCAACAGTGGTTGGTGGTCCTCCCAACTGTGACCATAGTCCCGGACACAAGCATGAAGCATGTCCTCCAAAGTCTGTATGGTCTGCTTTGTCTGACAATCTGTTTTGGGGTAAAAACCTTTACTAAAGCATTCTAGAAGCTGATTATCATCTCTCACTTTCCGAAAATTGAGGCATCATTAATTGAAATATACCCCCACTATCATCATCCCTAAAAACCATTACTAATAATGGAGGTCCTTGTACATCCTTTTCCCATGATGATGTACCCCCAAAGGTAAATTATGGAACACCCTAAACACCTCCTCCCATAACGTCACTAGTAATAAGGTGCATCCAATTAAAAGGATGACGTTATCCCCACCTATATATTATCTATCAGAAGAATTTCTTAAGGATATCTGATCACGTTGAGTCACGCAGTCAAACATCCCCAAGATGTGTCTCCCCGACTCGCTGACGGAGTGGGGGCGTGTCAGTCATAGACTGGAGGTAAGCATCCCTATCATTATCCATGAAGGACAACTGAAACCAAGATAGCTGCTCTATCGTCTCACTCAGAAATTGTAAACCGGACATCTTACTGAGTGCATCTACCACCATTTTCCCCTTTCCAGGAGTATATAATATCACAAATACATAGTCCTAGAGGAACTCCAACCATCACTGGTGTCTCAAATACTAAAAATCATATGAGCACCTTTCCATCCATGAGAAAGGATACCCCTTTTTACTGATTGATGTGCCCATTGACCCTTTGGTAGTGGGGACTCATTTTCTACAGACACTTGGTAAATGTGCATATAATCAACACATACCCTAGAACATTGGGTCTTACTAATCCCTTCTTATGCAAGTCCCCATACTATACTCTCAGCTCCTACATCTCCATGGTATCCATCTGATATGCAGTTCTAGATATCAGTGTCTTCTCTGGGTTCAAGCCAAAGTATAATTCCTTCTCCCTACGGGGAGGTAATATTGAAAACATATTTTGAAATGATTTTCCAATACTCTACTACTACTATTGGGAACATCAAACTCAAAACACCGACTGCCATGATGGAATGGTTGGCCGAATCAAGAGTGTTCAGCTGCACCCTCCTATCAATGAGTTTATCCCATGCTTCTTAGGTTTCATTTTTCACCGACCATGGAAAAACCAATTAAAACACTTTAGATATACCACTTAATTTTTCCTAAAATAGTAAATATGATCATGAATGATCGGTGAATAGTCCATACCAAAACTAACTTCGCAAGTCCTCAACGCTGCCACCAAAAGGTTCCAACTGAAACTCTCATCTTAAGGGTCAGATCAGACTATCGACATAAGTGTGATTATCGAGTCTCCTCCCATAGGTTTCAATAGACGTAAGAGTCATGTCAACGGTTTAACCAGAAACACTAGATCTTGAAAAATATTTGTGATAAGAATGAATGAATAGTACCTTTGTTTATTAATACAAAAACTAGTAGTAGAAACAGACCATACCTCGAATCATTCATAGAGCCCTTGGGTCACACTCCTAGACCACATCCAGCTACTCCCTTCCCTTATCCTCCAGCTCCTTGAGCATGGTAGGGACCACATTGGGGTGGTGGTTATAACATGAAGTAATATATACCATCTCCTAATTATCTTCATATTAATCTACCTATATCACTTCCTCTTCATGAATGATTTTTCACGTCCTAGTCTCTGAGACAAAAAGGCAGTTTCCTACTTTCCCACTGCTAATATCCATTGGATATATCTACTCAAACAAAGAGGATTTAACTACAAAAGGTTAACTCTAGCAACCTAACATAAGTATGAATTCACAATGGAATAGTTATGGCTCAGATGTCCCAAAACACATCTCGCTCAGAGGTCTGAGCCCTGAAGCACTGGTCGTATAGTATTCATCCTGTACTTGGAATGGTTGGTACACCTTGAAGAATACTCAGCTACTGACATGTCATCCTACCAATGCGGTAAATTATATTGGGAACACATACCCCTTAGCTATTTATTGAATGATACCCTTTATCTATGAATAGTTCTCAAGATTATTCCACAGAATAGTCACCTCATCATAAGATAGGGGTAATGTAGACCTTATCATCTCCATACTAAGACACATAGAATGCTCACTTCCAAGACCTCCATCGGATCTAATGGTGACCTAGCTAGATGGAAACTCGGTCACCACCTCAATCCAGTCCTTAGGTTCATGTGGTTTTGTCTTACCTTGAAACCTCAATGGTATCTGTCACTAAAACTTGTGTAACGCTCTAAGACAATATGTGTCCTCTCCCATTAGTGATGGTTGTAACTATTGACCAACGAGTAGTGGTTTCACTGGGACACTACCCGAAGGTACTACCTCAGGAAATAATCCATGTACTGATGCCTCCTCACTATGTGGACCATCCTTGTGGAGATGCATTGGAATCCTAGTTGGATTTCTACATGGAGTAATCTTGAAATAGAATAAAAATGAACCATGGTCAATATGATTTACCTGTTGAGCTGACCCAAAATATAAAATGAGTAAAACATTTTCAAAACACATGCAACTAGTGTTTTCATGTACCGAGTCAAAAAACAGAATTCAGGGTCCCAGTTTATTGATATGTTGGTCACCACACCAACACTAGACTCTCTGGACTAAAATACAAACTCAAGACACTTAACACTATTTATCCAATGAAAAATATAGACTCTTAGTTCTTATGGTAGAACCAGATGCCCTCTAATACAACTTTATCATGACCCGCCCCTGGGGCCTGTGGCGTGACTACCCCAAGCTCGCTTTCCAGAAACAAGGGGTTGATGACTAGAACCAGAATTGAAAATCCCAAAAATGGTAAGGCATTAATTTTAATCCTGTACACACACTCTGCAACCACAACCCAACACACAGAAAGGGGAAACAAGTATATCAATAAAACAAGGCTGAGTGCAAGTATAAGTGAATGTAAGTGGTCCAAAATACAATCCCAACAAGGAACTGAAACAGTAAAGTAAAAAAGAAAACTCTGATGGCCATCTGTCGAAAACCCCACCTGATTGTGAGAGTAGTGATACTATTGGAAGCTGAAGTAGTATGTCCAACCAGCCCAGTCCTACTAGAACCCCCATGGTCCTAGGACACCATGTCCACCGTCATGGGGTCTTTCTATCCCATCCCCCTGAGCACATTTGTTGACATGTCGAATGTATGCACTGGACACAACACGTGAAGGTGAAGCCCATGAAAGGGTGAGTATAACAATACACAGTATGGATATTGGGACTGCAAAGGTCTCTTAGTAATCCATGAAGGAAAGAAAAACAAAGCAGAATACCGAAGAGGTAATGCCACCAAGAAAGACCTCAACCATATAGAACAAAGTAAAAGACGCACCTCCCAACATGTATATATCTTAAATAATAGGAATTATGATGATTATTCATAAAACTATATCATATTATTCCATTGAGAAGTTCCACTACTGAACCATAAATTAGTCATTCTATTGCCGATCCACATAGGGTCGTAAGTCACCGATCCACAAATGGTTGTAAGTTTTCAATCCACATAGGGTCGAAAGTCATTGATCCACACATGGTCATAAGTTTTCAATACACACATGGTCATAAGTCATTGATCCATGAAATTGAACTCTAAGGATGGTCTTTGTCAGGTTGCACTACTGCTAATCCACACAGGGTCGTAAGTCAACGATCCACACCTGGTCGTAGGTCACTGATCCCTGATGGGCTGCTCTAAGGCTGGTCCTCATTCGGTCACGCTGCTACTAATCCACATATGGTCATAAGTAATTGATCCCCAGAGGGATGTATGTCTTTGATCCAAGACTAGTTTCTCTAAGGCTGGTCCTCATTGGGTCATGCTACAGCTGATCCATACATGGTCGCTCTGATGCTGATCCACAAAGGGTTTCGCTTCACATGATTCCCATCTATAGGATTCCCACACTTGGTGTGCATGATTTTCATAGATTCTTCTCCTAAATCCATCATCCAAACCTCAATTTCCATTAATTACCATGAATAAGTAACCTTGAAAAACATTCATGCCATAAGGGTTTCAAACCAACATGCGACGTGTCAATCAGATGCTCGGTATGCAAGTTATAGGAATTTTAGTATGGAGGGCCCGGTTGGATTCGAGTTTGATCCAACTCAGCCATACTCCAACATTCTCTAAAACCCAATTGGAATATATCAAAAGGACCTCCCTATCATTATAGTTATAGAGCCATAGATGAAACGTAATTTGGACACCCGGTTTGCGAGCTGAATTTGTTTTAGCAATATTGTACCGGTCGGGTATGGGTCGAGTAGGGGTCTAGCCTGGCCAGCACGACCAGTGGGTCTGGCCTGGCCAGAGGGTCCAACCCGACCAGTAGGTCTGGTCTACCTGGAAACCCGGGCTGCATGCATGCAGGTTGATTGATGGATGGATAGGCCGAAACCAGTGCGTCCAATTAGGCCAGCTGGCGATGCCAGCAGGGCGCCACCCCTCTTTCTGAAATAGCCAGCTGGAGCCGACCGGTGGTCCAGCCGAGCTGCCCGAGTGGGCCACTAAACTCCCCATGCGGCGCGATAGTGACACGCCATTCCACCCACTGTGGCCTGGTTGACAGTGGTGCCTGGGGGGCTACTCCTCCATGTGGCCGGCTCGACCGATCATCGCCACCTTTTGCTGTCGCCATCGCGTTGGTGGTTCCGCACCTGCGATTTCTTTCGAGGGCCACTAAAGATGCTTTAGCGGAATGTTTTATTTCCCATATGCTCCTACAGGTCTCTTGGGTTGCCACCTTCACTGCTAGGCCCTTAGTATCATCTTTCCACAATGTTTCCGTGTCACACACAAAGAACGCACATAAACCATGAATGAAGGAGGGTCCTGGCCTAGTTTAGATTGACCTGCACCCTCTGCGTTAGCACATACTCATGATGAAGAATAATTATCATTAAAACCCCTAATGAATCCCTGCATAAATATCCCATAATAATGAATGAAATGTGGATCAACCTGTTGGTTGGATGATCCGCATTCTTTATATTCATAAAAAATGTGCAAAAGGGATATTAAACCCGTAAACCCCCTACTTTTAACTCATTGTAAAACCCTGCAGATGAGGGACAAGAATACATGTTTTAATTTTTTTCGTCGTTTTTCGTCAATCCCCAGATCGATTCCCCCAACATTCGTCCTTCATTCACCATTCTTCATTGGAGAGGAAAGTCGAAATCATTTTGTCAGAGGTTCCTCACATGGGTTTGAAATTCCCATGCCAATGATTTGATTAATTAAAAAAACCGCACCACATTGTATTCATTAATATAGATTATTAATGAACCACAATTAATGAACCTTTAATCCATTAACATTGTGGTTACACATCCAAAGGGACATGTCATTATATGTCTCTTATTTAATGTCTGTCATTACACTGTGGTCCCACCATCTTCCACTCAACGGTTGCAGAATGAAATAAAATAACTCTTTTAGTTTTTTTTATTATTTATTCTGAAAAGTAAAAATATTAAAATTTTCCTCTGAACCACTCCAATTTATGTTATGACTCATCGAAGTAAATATCAGCACTGAAAATCTAATGGTGCCCTCGGATTTTCACTCCGAGCACCAGTTTAAAAGATAGAAATACCCACTCGCACATCTATTGAACATTCCCTAAAAATGTTCAAAATTATTAGCAGTCAATCTCGACACATGCTAGCCAAGGTAAGGCTCAACCTATGGATAATACTCCATATATAGATCAACATTACTATCAGATTTCCAATTCGAGTTACCATTTAAGAGTTATAAGGATTTGAAAATAAAATATTATTTATTTATTTATTTTATATATGGCCAAAAACTGACTTTCATTGTTGGACTGCACTGGCCAATGTTAGGATCTATCTAAATAATTAATAACCTCACATGTTCAGTGGTGGTCTAAAATTTATAATCAAAGTCTCCGTTCATGAGTTATAAGTATTTGAAAAGTAAAATAATTTTATTTAATAATTTTATTTGTGGTTATTACATTTTAGGATTTCCGTACTGGAGGTATGCGCCTACTAATCATAAGTCACGCCATGGGTAAACCTGCCATCCTGAACACAATAGTTGCGTCAGATTTCTAACATGGGCACCCATATACGTTTTATTTCACTTTTTCAGGAAAACCCCTCACGTGTGCTTTTTAATGCTTAACATTTTTTGATGGATCATTCTGGGTACTCTGGTCCTCAGAAACATGTGCCTTTAAATTTCACAGTCTTATAATATTTACATATAATTAAAAAAAATATAAATAATTTATATGTCTTTTCATACGAAGTTCCGGATTTAAAACAGGGTTTCTACTAAGGTGATGTAGGAATTATCAAAATTAATTAAAAGGATAATTTCTTTTGCATTATGTTTAGTAGTTACATTTTGGTTTTATAATTATAACAATACATTGATAAATTCATCTTAATTTAAATTAAAAAAAACATGTTTCATCTTAATAGTTAACATTCAATGTTTTTTAAAAAATCCCACCAAATAATGTAGCTATCATTTATATTTTTTCAAAGATAAGAAATATACCAATAGAAATTGATTCATTGGAAGCTTCACTAGGAGATTTATTTAGAAAATAAATTATAAGAGAACTATGAGCATTTGCTAATACATTAGGTGAAAAAATATTATGTACAATAATGGTTTGACAAGTTCCATTCATAGTCACATTGGGCTTCTTAGGTCCAAAAAGGGAATCAATTAAGCCCTCTTGAACCAGTATGGATCTAATAATAATTTTCCAATGATTAATGTAATTACTTCCATAATGATTATTAGCTTATAAACTTATTATTGACATGTTAACCTAATTAGTATATACCATGTTCATGTTGATAACGTTATGCATACTCCCTGAACAACTGACCAATCTTAAGGGAAAACTATATTTATCAAAATAGATTCAAATTGAGAAGAATTATTGATGGGAAATTGGATCTAATTTATTATAGTTGATAAATACATGTTATTTGAGTAGATATAACAATGGTTAATTTGAATAGAAATAATTATTGAAATTGGAAATGGGATTGAAAACAAAGGAGAACTAATCATGCTCTAATACCACTTTGGGAGGTGTATGGGTGGACTGAACAAAATCATAACTCCTGAAACCTAATAACACTGAAGTTGGATATTTCACATACAATTTTAAATGAATATAAATTAATCATTCAAGATGAAATAATTAAATAAAACATTATATAACAAGAAATTCACAATCATTAGTCCCTTTGGGACCTACATGAATGAAAATAATAAAACCAAGACTAAGACATTTTGTTATTTTCAAAGAATAAAATTCTCCAAGATGAAATCTAGTAGATGAAAGGAAAAAAAATAAAAATATTTTTAATGTTTGAAATAAATGAAACTGAAATGAAATATTTAATGGTATTGAGTGTAAATCACTCTGGTGATCCAAATATCATGAAGATCGAAGTTGGATTAATTCGACACCTCGATTTGAGGAATCCATATTACCTCCATGCATCTAGAACTGTTGCTAAATGGAAAAAAATATTCTTCAGATAGAGGAAATAATCTCAATACTTTTTTGGACAAGAGGTGAATCTAATGAGGATTACACTCTACGAATGACGCTATAATAAATAAAAATGGTTTTTGGAGATCTAGGGTTTCGCTAACGGGAACTGAGATCCAAAAAAAGAGAGTGTATGCCAGAATTATAAAATGTCAAACAGATGGGGGGATGAATCAGTCATTAATCACCTGAAATACTCTAATAACACACCCATCTAGGGAATTACATGACACTGGGCCATCTAGAACTCCTAACCACATACTCAATTTGTTGGGAAAAGTGAACGGTGCATATCAATTAGGTGGAACTACAGATCAATTACCATTAATGAATCATACATGGATTAGTGAATCACTAGAGGAGAATCCAAATGTGGAAACTAAATGATAAGGACCTAATAATAGGCCCATGTGGGTTATTAAAATCCCAAAAGACATCATAATTCTAATATATCAAATTGATCAATTAAAATAAAATTAATGTTTTCAATGCATAAAACTAATACAAAATACAAATGGTAGATAAATATTATGGTCAATTAAATATGAAATCAGAAAAATATATAATATAATTCGCATTCCCACTAGAAAATATTTTCAAACAATTCTTTCCCAAGCTACCCAATGAAAATTATGATTTCCATCATGTTCCCTCACAGAAAATTATCCAATTTAGAATGGAGTTGGTTAAGAAGTAAATTAAGTAATGTGAATAACAATATGGAATATTTTAAAATACAATTAGGTACTTCCTTAATAGGAATAAACTTCCATGATTTTGATATCTTTTCTCATATCCAAAAAAATCATTTCATCCACTTTATCAACAATGGAAGAGAATACTTATTTCTATGATATATTGATAATAATCAAAATTACTAGATATTTTTAGTGTTTCTTAACCACTAGAAATACCAATTAGTACATCAAATTATCATTATATGATGAATAAAATATCTTAATAAACGGAATTTATAACATTACATTATTATTATTTTATTTTTATCCCTATTAGTAAATGACGGTAATCTTAAAAATAGAAAAACATTAATTCAGAGTTTCCTGCACAAATAGAAGACTATATTCTCAAAAAAAACAAATGAGACATTGGGTGGTTATTGGGACATACCTTTATTCCGGGAGTGAACCATTTCTACACCAACATTAAATGGATATGAGAAAATATTTCCTCCCCCAGGATAATATTGTAAGGTGATGAAGGATACCATTTCTATAACAACCTAGATGGATTAAAACATTATGTAGACCCCATTAATGTTATTCCAAAAAGACACCGTTGTAACCAAATTCCATTAAACATTCACCGATATATCCTAAAACCCCATTATAGAAATTAACATCCTAGGAAAATACCATTCAACCATATACTATTTTTCACCATATCATATTTCATCAATACAAATCTTGTTTTCAAAGATGTGTGGGTCTTCTTTGAGTGGAAAAAGTAATATTTGATAGCTTCATTTTCAGTATTAGATTAATTTAAGAAAAATTAACGATGATTTTTATTTATAATAACTAGGATTAGGTCATACATCCTTGTAACCAAAATCATAAAGAAAATATTATAAGTAAAATTGAAAAATGGTACAAGTTGGAACCCACTTATTTTCTAGGGACTACATGTTTTTTGAATTAGGATAATCAATGTCTCATTCAAAGAGTTAAGGTAAACACATCCTATACACATATAAATCACATTAAAAAAACATCTTATCCAATAATAATATTTTTTTAAGAATTAAAGTAAAAAAAAACTATCTAGAGTAGGCACCTTAATAGAAATAATCTGCGGAAGGGCACTACCGATTCTTTATCAATGATATCCTATTCCAACTATAGATTCATATCATCAGTGACAATATTTTGGATAAATTTTTTCATGAAAAAGGTAAATTTAGTGAATTTTGTTGTGTGAATATGGGGAAATAAATTGATAAATATATTTAGTATTTATCTTGTATCATTAAATATTCTACCCATTAGATCCTCATGGTGATTAATTTTATTTTTCCTCCTTGAATATTCTTTTTATTGGAAGAAGCTTTTATTTTGATCATCATCCAAATTATGATATTTTATTTCTAATACGAACCATTTTTTTCAACATTTTATTTAGATCCTAAATAATTTCCTTCTCAAGAAGAGATATTCCATATAAATGGATCACTATAAAAGAGTGAGAAAAATATATTCTTTTTTTATTTATATTAAAATTCACCAAACCTCATAGTACTCCACCTATATAGATTGGTTTCAAAATCTAGATTTTATAAGTGATGTACACTTTTTGACCATTTCATGAAGATAAAACAACCTCCTCACATGTGTTGTTTTGTAGCCAAAACACTTAAAATAATAATACCCACTTTTTTCTCCCACTCCCCCATGAAATTATATAGAAAAAAGGATTGAGATGTGATCTGAGAAAACCAAGGAAAAATTATATATTTAAAATAATAAAAAATTATTTACAATATATAGAAACAATAAATATCCCCCGGAATTCTTTTATATGTCTAACTACTATTCTTCCTCCAAAACAATTAAAATGGATCCTATAGAAACAACAACATTGTAGGGAATTCACAACGTGCAAGTCTCAAATGCAGTTAATTTTCTTATCACATATACTACTATTTTCATCTTTTTCATAACAGAAAAGAACATATTTAAAATATCCCCAAAATGGAGAGTAACATGATTTAAATCTAATATAATACCCAAGAGGCTTTAGTTCATAGCCATATCATTGTGGTTAGGAAATCACTAAACACCTACAAAATACCATGACATGGTCCCCAATTCTGAAATCAAATCTTAAAGTGATTACAAGAGATATTAGTAATTTTAACATTTGGATCTATATTTCAAAATATTAATATACAACTAACATTCACTTGGGTCCATTTAGGTATTAAATTATTAAGTCCCTTATTCTAACCCAACACATGCGCATCCTTGTTTTCCAATATAGTATTGTATATGAAGCCAATATTATTTGGAATTTTGAGGTCCAAAAGAATATATTATGAACTCTTTTGAGGTTTCTATTCCACCCTGAAATTCTGAAATATTATTTTCATTTCCCCAGGAAGGCTGGGATTTACCATCCTTTGCTACTATATATGAAATTTTCACGTGATAGTCAACTATAACGTCATTTTGGAAAATATGATCCTCTACATAAAAACACTCTTTATGGGACCATTTTCTATTGATATATAGTAAATTTTAGGCATCAATATTTTTTTCAATATGTACTTTTCCTTTCAATCCCCCATGAGATTTAACAGTAGAACAATCAAGAATATTTATACGTAACATAGAGCCCCCAATAACTAGAACCATAGAAGAATATCTAGAAAAACCATCCACGATTTTTCATATATTTATAATTTCGTTGCTACCTATATTAAATTATCCCCTCCAAACATTAATTGCATTCTATGCCTTTAAATATTTCACCAAAACCAACTCGAGTGTCTACGTTATTTTCCATGGAACAAAACTCATAAATTCTAATATTAATTTAGAGAATTATTATATGATCATGGGAATCATTTTTTGAATATTCCTCACTCATTATGAAATGGAACACTAATGGTTCCCCTATTTCCATGTATATGTTACCATCATGTAATTTTACACGAGCAATACTAGGTGGTCTAAAAAATATATTTCGATTTCTATTGATGGGGTATCAATCCAACCACTTTATGTTTGTCTAAATTTTCATAATCCCTTCATTTATCCATCTCTAAGATGAAAAAACCACCCAAGAAATTCATATGAATCATGGAGATATCCTAGAAAACCATTAAAATATATCATATCACACTTTTAAGCTCACAGTTTTACCCAAAGTAACACAAAATTAAATAGAGAATGAAAATTATTGGGGGAATCTACTATTCAAATTCAACCTAGGATTATGGATCCATTGCCATATGAAAAGTACATAATAGGAGTGGTTGATCAAAATTGATCAGGGATATTACTATGAATAAAGATCCTATTAAATCAGATCATGAGAATCCCAATCTACATATTTTATGATGATATTGTCGATCCCTTATTGTAATTTTTTAGTTCGTTGTGAAAAAAATCAGATTAATTCATACTGAAAAAGTAGATGATTAAAAAAATTTGAAGACATTACATTCATAACATAGGTCGCAATTCACAATTAAATTGTTATCAAATAACCATGGACTATCATTTATAATCATATTTTTTTAAAAAAAGTATGAATCCCTAAAAAATAAGTACTTCAGATTTCAGATCTCAAATAGATATCATGTGTTCCTATTTTTAAACCATTTGAAATCTCTTTTTCAAGGTAATATGATAGAACAATTTATTTTTCTCTAATTTACCCACAAGGGCATGGGGAATTCATTACTGGTTGGATTCATCCAATCTATCATCATCAGTTACTAAGAAAATATCTTTTTCTATAATAGAAAAAGATTCAAGTTGTTTATCAAGACATGTTGGGTTAGATGGTTATCCACAAGAATTTACAGTCACCACTAACATGTATATTTTGGATACAAAATTAATATGAATAATTTGATATACATATTATTAGAAAAAACAATTTTTTTTATGTTTTGAGTCACTATAATAACAAGAATAGGAATATAGAACAGAAATAAATGTAAATAACATCATATATAACGTGCTTCAGGTCAGTGTGATCCTACGTGCATAGGGATTACACCACCCAAGATAGTTTTTTTTGTTACTATGAAACATTAAATACCAAAATACATACTCGACGTTTAACAAATTTAACTTGATAAACTATTCAAGGAGGCCAGTCTTTTTGAACTTGGTAATAGTGATGAAGACAGTCATTTAGTGTTAACACCATCCACTCCTACACTGACTGCCACACACACCAAAGAAGGTTATAGTTTCAATCATGATAGAAAATAATAATAACTTATAGATAAAAGATTCAAAAATTGGAACCATGTTACAATGAATAGAATTCATGACTTGAGACCCCCTTGACTAGAATATTATCCTAGACCCATGGTCAATTAGATCTCTATTAAATCTCCATCAGACCGGTACTTCGATTGAAAGAGGTGGTACAAAAATGACCGATGGAAGTATGTAAAGATGTGAATATATGTTTTTCCTCTTGTACATTGATATCCTTTATACACATGAACGTAATCAATCTTCATTATCTTTCAATATGAGGAACCAGATGAGATCCGATTAACTAAAACTATCCAGAATGAAAAAAATACTCGAATCAATGTAATGTTGAGTTATAACAGATGTTCATCATATTATAATGTAGTGTGGTTAGAACCCCGAGATGATATTCACATGGAGAGTGGATATGGAATAGGTAGTTCATCTGATAGAATTTGGCCCTAGTGGTGGGACATGTGTCAGCATTTCATTGGTCACAAAATGAGTGACCCAGATCAATGCCATGACAAACAAGAATAGTCGAGAGAAGTGGCATCCGTGAGATCACCCATGATCAACTGTCCATATTCAAGCACTACAAATAATATATAACAAATATATTAGAGAATAAAATAGGCACCATGTAAATAGTGTTCACATGACTATATCCCTCTTGAAATAACCCCATGTAAATATCAACCCACAATAAATTATATCACTATAAAATCCTATGTAAATAATCCATAAGGAAAAACAAAAAAGAATCAAGTTCCATCATTTAGGGTGGGGGAGATAAAAAAAAAATATACACCCAATAATTAAATGAATTTTAGAATGGTTCTCTCACAAACTATGTTATAGATTTTAGATCAATTTCAGTTATATAATATAGTTGATGAACATAGATAATTGTAGGACCTCAGTAAAAATATCATTTGGATTGCACCCTGTGTGTATCTTAGTGATACTCATTATCCATTATTCTACAATTTCCTTAAAAAAGAATTATACTTTTAATCATCTTCAATATACCATAGAATACCTAATTATTTGATAGAATAAATGTAGATTGGCTATTATAGTTTACCACTATGCAATCAAAATATAATGATAACTTAGAAATAAAACATTTAAACCTTATAACATCAGTGATGGATTTTTTCAAGGATATATACTCTACCTCAATGGTGGAGATGTAAAATATCGATTAGATGTTTCACTTCTACAGTAAAGATCCTGAAAAATAATGAAATATAATAATTGTGAGTTAATTTTTAATGTCAAAATATACAAAATTATTTGATTCAACAGAACCAACAATTTCAGGTCAAAAATAATCAATTAAACCATATTAAATGAAAAATTTAGTAGACATAGAGATGTAAATGAGTATCCACTTCATATCATTCTAGTAAGATTTAATATATTCCTCATATACCTTCTCAATATGCACCTAGAAACAAAATTGGTTTATAATCGACCATATCATACATACGGCATCCCACCACACTTTTATATGGAATTTTATTCATGAAGGAAACCTCATCGTCATTTTATGGGACTATTCTAAAGAAAATTTAAAAGTGTATCCTAAAGTAATTTTTATTGCTTTAATGTGCTCACTGATATAACTTTTTAATATTATCTAAGAATAAGAAAACAAAGAGAGGTGAAAGATTCATGTTTTCTTATATCAAATTATGTTCATGAAACAAATTTCACTATCAAGCCCAATGTCATTCAATTCAAAGACAATTTTCAACTGGTTCATGAAATAAATTATAATCCTAATTTCATATAGATTAAAATTATTTCATCAAAATACAGTATTATAAAAATATATTCATGTTTAATTGTTTTAAATTATATGAATGAATCAAATATACTTATAAAAAAATTATTTTTAAAGATAAAAGATTCAAAAAATTTCTACAATTTTCTGGAAGCCTTTTTAATACCATATAATGTCTTGTAAAGACGAAAATCATGGTAGGTTATGATTATATTTGAATATCACTTGATAAGTGTCAAATAATTTTTTTCATCAAGTTTATTGTGAAAAAAGTGGTTTTTATATCTAATTATTCAATTTGAAAATCAAAATTGTCATAAAAAGATAGAAGAATCCTTATAGATGAATGTTTAAAAACTAGGGAGAATTCCTCACTATATTAGATAACTTCACATTAAAGGAATAATTTAGTAACTATTTTAGTTTTAATATTGATCTGAGTTTCTCCAACATTGTTTTCCTTCTTCTTATATATCAACATATAAGATATATTCTTTTGGATATTAGGTTATGTTAAAAAACAAGTGTTATTTTTTGAAGATTAAATACATCACTTGTAACATAGAAACTAACCACTTAGTGTCTTATTAGGACATTAGATATTTTTATATGTTGTAGGTTCATCATTGAAAATACTTTGAGAAATAATAAATGTATATCATGGAATATCATACTGATTGAAGTGGGAAGGAGGCCTAATTTCTCTTCTCTCTATATCTTGAGTATGTTCAAAATATATAAGGCAAAATGGTTCTTCTATTTTAGGTTCAAAATTAGGATCTGAATCATATTATTATTGAGTCTAGGAAATGGAAAGGTTATTATAAGTCCAAGATTGGGATTGGTCTTTATATTCTAAAGGAAAAAAACCTATAGGTGAAAGAGAGCACAAGGTCTTCCCATCCATATTTGCAAACTCAAAAAATTATTTTCCATTATCATTTGAGAGAAAAGATTCATGAAACAATATATCTTGGATAACTATAAAATTTGGATAATTTGGGTCGTCTATCAACATATGATACCCCATAACACCCTCTAGATACCCCAAGAAAATAGACTTCACATCCCTAAGAGAATGATTATCAGTTCCTGTATGAGCATAATATATGGATATCAATATCCTAAGGTTTGAATACTCATTGGAGAACCTTTCTAGAGCCATCTGACATTTTAATGGTATTATTAAAATATGTCTAGTGATTTATCATGTATAGTTCCATAGAGTAATCCTTTTCCCAAAAGGACATAGAGATTTTAGAGTGAAACAACATGATCCAAACCCTTTTATTGGAAAATCTTATTCATCCTTTCTGAAAATCCATCCCATTGTGTTGTTTCCAAAACAGTCGAATATCTCATGATTCAATCACATTCACAGTGTTTTATGAATTTAGTGGGAACATATTGTAAACTATTTTTAGTTATTAAGTCTTTGAGCTCCTTACAAGATTCACTTTGTACCATACCATTCCATTTCCTAGAATTCTAAATGGTACCAAACATATGTATGAGTATATAAATCCATAATTTCCTAGAGAATTCATCAATAAGGGATATTAATTAATAGCCTCTACAATGTAAGGGGACCCTGGAAGGGCCCTAATGGCCGGATCGAACACACACAATGGGTTCATTATCCTTATACAATGACATACTAAAACAATATCTTCTAGATTTTAAATGTAAAAAAACCTCATTTAAATTCCTAAATATATGATTTAAATTAATTAGATACACTATTTTCAGTGTTTATCAAGACATTTGGTTCTAATATTCCATAACCTTTTATAGAAAAAATGGTGTTTTTTCTATCTCTGAATCGAAAGTGGAATTTATATAACTTCTATGAACCTTACCATCTAACATATAGAGGCCAGGAAATTATTATATATATTAATATCAAGTGATCCTTAGTTAATGATAAGACTCCGAGATTTTTATCTAAAGGTATAAGACTTATGGTCATGTATTCTTAGGGAAATGAGGTTTCTTTTCTGTTCATGTTCCCACCTAACCTGCAGAAGATTTTTAACAATCCTATCATGAAGCTCTAATGAAATAGAGTATATTCACATAATTTGAAAGCTCTGGTTATCCCCTATAAAATCATATCCAAATTTACATTCTCTCAACTCAATGATGTAATCCCTCCTTGGAAACACGTTTAATGAACACCCAGAATCAAGGATCTATTCATCATATATGTCAATATAAAAATTATTTAACACATCAACATTTCCAATATCTTACTCAACTAAAAATGAGTGGTTATTACTTTGGTATCTACAATCACCATTACTAGTCAGTATATTAATCTTAATTTGATCATTGTTGTTTATAAAAAAATCATTATTATTGGACTTAAATCATTGCATCATGGAATGACCCCTAGACTCACTTCTCCCCCTCTACTCACTTACACCCCTATAATCACTTTTACCCTTAATATTCAGACCCTCTGCCTTATCCTTAATAATGAACATTAATTAAATGTATTTTAAGAGTAAATAATATTTAACATGTTTTAGAGTAAGGATGCCTTTTATATACATCATATAATATAAAAAAAATAAAGGTCTCATATAATGAAGTTAGTAGTATTATGTATTAATCCCGATCAGGTAATTTAATGCCTGTATTGTATATATTCAAAATATTTTGTTAAAATCATAAATGTGTATTACAAATCACGTTACAAGATTCATTTCGAAAGTATATAATCTAAATTTCTCGAATAATATACCAATAAGAGACCATTTCATAAAACAATATTCTAGTTTAGACTATATAACGATAGTATAAAATCATATTCATCATCAATATGAACCTTTTCACATAAGTATAAAACCATTAGTTTATGATATTTTTTATATGTCTCTATTAGAACATCTTTATTGGTGATACTTTTTTTTGTTCGGGGAGAGAGTAGTGACATTCTTGTGTGCTAGAAAGGGAGTCAGTTAATTATTTATGATCCATAAGTTTAGACATTTTAATATTCAATAGATTAAAATCATTTTCTATATCAAATTTATCAATATAAAATTTTATAGAGACAATTATTTATATTTTAATAGTAATTGATTCCATTTTTTTGGGAAGACAGTAACCCCCAAGATTTTCAAGAACCACTAGATTGTATATTCATATTACAATATTGGTTTGAACAATTTGAAATACGTATTACACAAAAACCAAAGGATATTTATTATCTTATAAATAATTTTACTGACAATAATTGAAATATATAAACTAAGGAATATAAAATATCATAATATATAATCTAATTAGATCATAATCATCCTTTGTGAATGGTAAGGACACTACCCAGGCTATTTTTTTAATACAAATAAAAAGATAAATAGGACACACATACTCATTGTGAAAATATGTTAACTTGAGAAACTATCCGTGGAGGTTGACATTGTTGAACTAGGTTGAAATGATGAAATTCATCATATAGAGTCAATTCCATCCACTCCAAGATGGACTCTCTCACACACACACTCATGAAGTATACAATTTCAAATAATGAAAAAAAATAAAAACTCCTTTCAGAGAAAATATTCATAAATTAAAACCTAGTTACAATTAATTGAAATCAATATCTAATCCTCTTCTAGTGATAATTATTCCTACAAAAAAGGTCTAGATAATATAGTTTTAATATCCACTATTGATATACTCTTGTAGAATGGGATGGAATAATCATGATCGAGGGGAGTAAAAATTGTTGGGAAAATCTTGTTTCCCTCCTACACTTTGAGAAAATCTCTGCATTATAAGGGAATATATCTATGGAATCTATAAAGATGAATAACCATATGAGAACCCATGAATAGAAATAGTCCAAATTGAAATAAATCCTCAAATAAAAATTTTGTTTTGTAGAAATGGATTTTCATCAGATCATCAGATGGAATGGTTAGAACTACAAGATGAGTGCCATATGGAATACTGAGATGGATCAGGTTGTTTTACTAACAGAAAGGTAGACCTACGTGTAAGAAACATGTCTATATTCCATTGGTACAAAAGTAGTGATCTAGATCAATGTCGAGGTAAATTAATAGATTGGTGAGATGAAATCTGTTAGATAATCCAATAAAAATGGTATATTTTTAAGGGATACACTGTTAGTATAAAAAATATATCATAAAGTAAATTAGGCACCACATAAATAGTGGCCCTGTAGATATATCCACTTGTAATAACCCCAGAAAACTACATCCCATAATATAATATATGAATATAAAATACAATGTAAATAAACCATATGGTAATAAATAAAGGGATTATATTTCAACATTTATGGGAGGTATCATAATATTTTTGGTCATCTTCTATCATTAGTCACCCAAAACTATCAAAGAATGAATGAATAAAAAATAACAAAATCAATTGGGAGTAGATGAAGGAGGGGAACATAATACCTAGATGAAATACCAATGAATAAGAACCTAGGATGAAACATTAGGATGAATCTATATGAAGAAACCCATATCTATAGATGACTTAAAAAAATATTCTTCCCACTAAGACTTTTAGTCCAATAATAAACAGATGAAAATAAAAAACAGGAACTATTCATAGCATAATATCTTTAAATGGATGAATAAAAATATAAAATATCCATTTTTTGTAAAATTATTTATAGAAATATTTTATTGAAAAATATTTTCACCACAACCACCACCTTCATAATTATTTAAATGAAAATAATAATAAATATTATAAAAATTTGATGATTTAAAGGAATAATTTGGTTATATAATATTTTAGTTTTCCACCTAAAAATTAATGAACAAAATCCAGCTATCAATGATCTCAAAATAAATGTAATATTAGTTTTACTCCTTAAAAATGTAGTCAAATAGATAGACTTTAAATTTGTTAATTTCAAACAAATTCTTAAAAACCATTAAAATATAAATTATAAAGATATCTAAATCCTTTATAATATTTGGTGAATGTCATTAGTTTTTTCACAAAATGATTTATCATATCTCGGTCATGTAGTTTTTAAACCCCTATGAACCATCTCTACAACTTCAATACCAATTGAACATTACATTAATTCCCACACTCTTCAATGGATCCGCAGTCATGGCTACAATGATTTCATCTTAAATACAACTAATAAAAAACAAATCCCCAAATCATTCATTTGAATCATTCTCCTCTCATGATGAATTTTATGCTACTTTATATTATCATCATTCCATATGGAATTGGAGTATATCACAAGATGTATAAGGAGTCCTTCCTACTATAACATGTAAACTAGGCAGTGATGAATCATCACATACCCAAACTAGGGTATTGTATGACCCATTCCCATCATCATGGTCCATGTGGTTCCATATCACATTATTTTTCTATAATATAATCATTTATGCATCTCCAAATATTTAAGATAATACCCCAAAAACAACACTTCACATTTCTTTTTATTATAATCCCATTGAAAAAAATTTCATGTTGTTAGTTCTATAAACATGAATGGAAATAGAAAAATAAGAAAAGTTTTGGAACTTACAGATATTGAGTATTATTTATTTTTTCTTTCTTTTTACCACTAACTTAAACATCCAAATGTGAAGGTTCATAAATTCGTCCATAATATTATTTCAAGTCCCAGTACAATGATCAATATCGAAGTTCTGACATTATGTATAGTGATAGAAGTGACCATTTTTTTTGTAACCTTATGGATTCAATTAAATGAACCCTTCACCCAGATATTTAATGCATTAATTCAATTCTAGACACATTGAAACAAGTGGAAGATAATATTATAATACAAGGTCAAAAATTAAATCAAAATTATTAATCCCCCCTCTTATAGTCAAGTGGGTAAAGAATTATAGGATTCAAAAATTAAATTAAATGAAGTAAAAAATGGATCATAATGAGTCATTGATTTTTTGGTGCCTAAAAAGATTCTAGGAGATTTTGACATATGGGAGGTTGGATATGGATAAGAAGATCAACCAAATGTAGGTGATGAAAATAAAAATCATAAATCTATTTCAATTAATCTCCCCCTCCAAATTCTATATGACCATAATTTATGTATTAGATTAGATCCCTATAACATGGAATTATTTTCCTGATATGTAAATATTTTATTACTTCTTTAATAATGAATTTACAAATTTTTTACATTAAATATTGAACATTTATTAAGTATTTCGTTTACTAATGATTAATTATATAGTTTCTATGGATTTTTGTCCTATAGATTAATTTTATTCTTTATTTCAAAATATATACGCTTTCATAATTTTACAATGTGTCTATTGTATCTTTTTCTATGTAATTTTAAATATCTAGGAATATGTGAGGTTTAGTTAATTTTATGTATCTCTAAAAAATGAAGGAAGTGTAAATTATTTTTATTTGATCTATGTTTTGTGAATATAACACATGATTCATGTTTAACATTAAGAATTAGTCGACATCAACACTAAAATATAGTAAGGTTTTCTTCAAAAACATATATTAAATTTAAATGAATTCAATGAAAATAACATATTATTATATATGTTTCATATTTTATTAAATTTAATTTAGGATGCTTGGCCAAATATAGTTTTTTTAAAAAAATCAACCCATGAAATTTATTTTCAGATCTAAAAAAGACATAATGAAAATAAAATTGAATTTGATAATGATATTTGAAAATATAAAATTTAAATTACATAAAAAGATTATTTTTTTTTAAAAAACTAATTAGAAATAAAAATTTAAAACAATATATTACATAGGCCCGACCTCTATTCTTACAAGATATACAAGTGAGATGAAACACCTACATTTTAATTTTTGTTTTTTATTCTTAGGAAAAATTATTTACTTTATTTTATAGTTCGAATTATTTTTTGATTAAAAATGAAAAATATTTTATTAAAATAATAATAATTATTTAATAAATATTTAATAAAAAAATTATATTGAATAAAATTTGGAATAAATGATAAGAATATAAATACATTTAAAAATATACTTTAATTTTTTTATTTTTGACCAATAATATAACTTGTTATATATATTGTTTTGAAAGAAGAATACTCATTAAAAATAAGATAGAAATTATCTAATTAAATGGGTATTAAACTAATTGGGGAAATCATGAAGCAAGACATGTGACTCGTCTAAGAAACCATGGGTATTTAAGAGGCTTGAAAAAATATTTTCATCTTTTTTAATGAGAAAAAAAGATCAAGGAAAAAATTAGTTACATAATGAGAGAATCCTTTATCCCATGGGAACAAATAGTTTATTGTCGTTCTCTAGGGATGAGATGGAATTAAGGATAGTAAGGCATCCCAACACAACGGTAATATCACTCCATAATTAGAAAATATCCAACCCCAAAAAAAATTAATACATGTGATTTAGCAACATGTGGAGACCACCTAAAAAATTTATATTTTTGGCATGCATTGACGTTTTAATAGAGGGTATCCCAGATAACCAAACAGATACCTGAAAAGGATCCACCAGAAATTGATGAATCCATATTAATCATTAGATTATAATTTGGGGAACATTTCTAGGTATTTAAATATGTATGTGTACCTGTTCAATTTATCTCCCCATCACTAGGACTCTATGTTGTATGTCAGGGGAAAGGCTAACTAACCTAGAAAGATCTTGTTCTGGACCTATGATTATTTATTAAATCTTTTCTCAAGGACCAATTTATCCAGGTTATTGTGAAAAATATATTCATATAGTTCATATTATGAGTGGAATAAAACTTTTCTTGAATCATTAACAGTTAGGTATCAACACCATAAGACATTCATCACTATAAATCAATACATGTGATACATCCATTGCACTGCATCATTCAAATGTTTAATGAAAAATATGATTATGATATTTAATTCATAGTAGGTATGATGGATCATCAGAAGCATGTAAAATATTGAGGATATAATTATCAAGGTGGATTAAATATCATGATTTCCACTATAATTATCACGCATTAGGTGGTATTGGGAGTTTCCAGAGGGCCTTAAAGGTCACCTCCAAATTTGAGTCCAATTTTCCATGCACTAGTGTGTATCCATATTTCCCTCAGTAAGTGTCTAAGGATCTTTTTATCCATATAATCTTGTCAAATACAAAATCGTTTTCACATGAAATTCACAATATAATATTTCTATACATTTCATTAAACAATATTTTCATCTTTTCAGTAAATTCTTCATTGTTATCCTCATTGAATAAAGAGTGCACATTTATATTTTCCATACACTCAAGAATCAGAGAAATTTACAAAGATATATTGTTAACTCTAATATTAGGTTTTCTACATATATCAAATTGGATCCATCACACATATTTCGGAAGAGGCCTTTATTGTGATGATCAAGATACCCAAAAAACATTCACCCCAAAAGCAAGTTCATGGACCAATCTTTTACCTGAAGAAGCTTGAATACATAAAATATTTTATGCAAAGGACCCAAGAATGAAGGGAAGTGGGTTAAACCAAAATAATCTAACCCTTAATGGAAATAAGAGAATTATTTAGAAGTCACATATCTTAAATCCACATACCCCCACAAGACATAGCGAGATAATGGTTATGCCCCACCATCTAGTGGGTTTTATTATTCCATTTTTAATTCCCCACTAGAATGTTACCATTATATCATGGAAATGGTCAATAGAAAACTAGGTAATTTGAAGTGGGGTATAATATATTTTGGGATATACTGGGCCAAAACCATTATGAGTATTTCATTACCCACATTAGAAACCGTTTTAATTAACTACCCCTCAATTATTTTTTCAACCCTATCCAAGATACTAGGAAATACCTCTATTTTGGATTTCCACAAAATAATGGGAAATCGAAGATATATTTGGTACTTTTTACACAATAAAATTATAGATGTGTTTTGCAAATTATCCTTGATACTCAGAGTAATACAAGGACTATAAATGACCTTATACATGGGGTTTTTAACCAACTACATAAAAGTCATCTCATTCCTATATATAATCTTGTAGATAATACTACATTCTACCAAGGTAGATTTTAAAAAAATTAAACTGCCATTAGTAAAGAAGAGTTTGGAAATAGGTTGAAAATTCATGAAATTATTAACCCCATCCACCAGACAGTCCCCATATACCACATAAACATACTTGAAAAAATCATTAGTCACCAAAATTAAATGGAAATGGGTGATAGGGTCACACTTCCAATGAATCATAGAAGGGAAATGATTTGAGAGGGTTAGTTTGAGATTTTAATCCTAAAAGAGATAGTATAGATTCATTTCATGATGAATTAAATTAATTTATAATGGAAACACATTTTAATCCTTACATAGTAGTTAAATTCCATTCGACTATATTGTACTAATTAATATTATGTTTCAAATCTCTGATACTTATTTTAGAAATAGATCTAGTTTTCATATTTTCAATCACTGCATGGATAGTAATGGAATTATTATTATGAGACTATTATGTATGAAGGAACATTTGTTATTATAAATATTTTATAGTATCCATGGTAGTATATGGTTAAGTAAATTTCTTGAAGGTACATTATAGGAAAATATTCATAAACTAATTGTCATGAATTCTGATAACAAAGGGAGTTTTTTTACCTTTAGAATGAGTCTAACAATGGTCTTATTAATTGTAAAATTAATGGATTTTTTTGTTTATAGGTCATTCATGAGATTTGAACTATCCGGATAAGAAATATTCCTCTGTTTTTAAAATATAAAAGCATGAAAACCATTCAGTTTGGGAAATTAAGTGGATTGTTTTTGTTTTTGTTCTAATAAAATATAGGTATCATAAAAATAATGTGTTATATGGTGATTAATCATTTCAAAAACCACAAATTTCATACAAGCATCAATATTGGGAAAAAAATGAAATACCTTCACCCCCATCCAAAAAAACTAATGGTAAAAAATATTGATAAGATCATGGGTTCCCCTTTCAATGGATATAGCTCTACCAATGGAATTAGTGAGGCTAGAGATGGAGATCATTAACTTCCTTGCAGAGTCCTTATGATATAAATAAATTTTATTGGATGTTACCTCTTTGATATGGGATTTTGGGTATATTTTGACTAAAAAATCTCTTTAATTATGAGATCAACATCTAGGCCTGCTTCTAGAATTCAGACGGTTGAGAGAAGGTAATCATAAGGGGGGAGAGAATGTAACTCATTTGGATTTATATAGACCATACCACAATTAATTATAAGATGAATAAATTAGATACCATCCCACCATTTCAACTTAGAAACCATAATATAGATATTTCGTAAGATTTCACATTTACCCACCCTCCAACAGATGTGGACCACATGTTTGATCTCTTTATCTATTATCTAAAAGCTGTAAAATATGAATATTATTTTATCCATTGGTTTCCTAGACCTTAAATAAATGTTAATGGCTTATGTAAAATGTTTTGATGTGGTAAAATCAAGAGAAGTAACTTGTAAATAATTAACAAGTCAAATCCAATCTACTGACACATAGAATCTATTGAACCACTCTATAATATGAGTGTTTTTAGAATTCCATAAAAACCATGAAAAAAGGTTTTCCAGAATATCCATTACTAGAATGTTAATCCATATGTGCTACATTATGAATGTCAAACCTAGATGCATAAGGCTCTTGTTCCCCTATGATTATCTACTACTAAAAAAAATCAATGAAAACACACCCTAAATAAGAATCTGTTAAGAGATGTTCTCAAAGATGGTATTAAGTAACATCATGGAGTTATATTAATTCATTGGAATTACATACATAAAAAATCATTAAATCCCATTATGGTGCATCTGGGAGATGGATGACTACTCCAACATGATCGGAAATGAATGATATAACCCAAACATCCACTTCCTCAAAATGATGCTAAGGCCATCAGCATGGACTTACCATGAAACCGATAATCAACTAGAAAATCCCTATTTTTTTGCAACACTATCCAATTTATTAATCTCTAATATGGTTTTGAATAAAAAACCATATCAGTGATAATGTTTTTTCAATGAACCAAAATCACTCAAAATGATAATGGGTTTCTAAGCCCAAAACAGTTCCAATATTTTATTATCATTTGGATTAATAGGGATGTCTCAACCAAGCCCCAACCACTGATCATTCATGGCATGTTTCATCACCCACTACCATCACCCTTTTAAAATATCTCTCACCATCCAATGGTCCCTCCAAAATCCTTTTACCTCCACTATTATCTCCCATGACCATTTCATTACAAATCTCCTCTCATACATTCTTATTCCAAAACAATTTTTTTAAAACTTCTATCATTGAATCGATAAGACTAAACCCAATTATGATGGGATAAAAGGGTCCTAAAAGTATAGTGTGTTTAAATCCTGTGGATATGACTATATTTTATTTGGTTTGGATGATGGTTTCCTAGTTCCCTCCACTGATGCAATATGAAGGCTTGGTGGGTCTCCCTCTCTAGAAAACATTTACCCTAGACCACATTCATAATCATATGTACTCTAGAACCAACATTGTTGGTTTAGAACATCCCTTATTCCACCGATTGATCATCATGATGATATATAGAAAAATATAGAGGCCAAAAAACGAGGATATTGATTTTATTTTTTATAGAATTCTTAAATAATGATTTCACAAGTCTCTCTCAATATCTTTTTTATTAGATATGAAGGATGACATGAATTTTTTTTAATAGATCCAGTGAATAAACAACATGATGATGTATCCTTCTTCATATACCTTATATGAGAAAAAATCCATTCTTTATTGGCCCATGGAACACTCCCAAAAACCAAAACACTGGTATATTTTTAAATTGGAAGGATATCCACATTTTTACTTCCTGTATCATTTGAAATAATCCCCTCATAGGTGGATAAAAAATGTCACCCAATACAATTATCCTCATAGTTGTTCACATTTGTATAGGACCTGATCAGTACCATTCTATAAACTCCCTAATGCATCCAATGAATTCACACATAACTCACTCTATACAACTTAAAAATATAATTCCCATAAGTCATAGACAAAAAGGGATTTTTGGATGGAATGGTGTTCTGGATATCATTTCTATCTCTCAGATATTTCTTTAGAATGAGTTTATAATCGAGGGACCATTTCCTTACCTCAAGAACCAACTATTTTTCATGGTCATTAAATATTTATAATATTATTTATCATGAACCAACTTCTCTTGTGGATACACAGTATTCTAAATTCCAAACATTTTCCATCTTTTTTTTGGAATCTAGATTAAAGGGCTGATTTATAAAAAACTTTCTGATGGTTAGGACTGATATTAGATGTGTATGAAATGAAACTGAATCCTTCTTAGTTGTAACTGTCACCCTCTCATTGTCCATAATCGATAAGTTTCTTAGAATGTTTTATCTTTTTTGACACAATAATTACACACCTCATGTAGATAAAATAGTTAAAAAAATTAAGTGGTTTGAATAATTTAGTGAAAGGATGGAGGGACGTCAATGAATAAACAAAAGGCCATGGAAAACTATCATAATTTTTGTACCTTATGAATCCCTAGGATGAATATCTAAAAATATGGAATGAATTATATTTTTTACATGTTATATATCATTTTTCATAATTAAATCACGTTTATTTAAAAATAATATAGAAAAATAAATTTTATAATCCATGGAGGCCATCCTATAGTACGATAGAGACCCCACTATATATATATAGAACATATCTAAACCCAAAAATCTATATCCCCATGTCCCTCATCAGCAAATGGTTGGTTCCTTTTTACATGTTGTAATGGTAATTAAAATCATGAATTTAAATTAAAAATCTACTCAGTGTACCTGATGAGTTTACTCTGAGTCTATGAGTTTACACATTAGTTTACCATGCGTCCCCTACATTTCAAACAAGGAGTGAATAGAAAAAATGCTAACATTGACTGTCATTCATTTTATTTTCGATGAAAACTATTTATACATCATCATATATGTGATCAAATCCACAAAAAAACGAACAATTAAAAAATGAAAATTAATTCTAAAATTATTGTAATTCAATATCATTTAATCATTCCTCACCCAAATATCCATTACCATTATAGACCTTTTCGATTAGATCCTTAAGATTGTAAAAAGTTATCATGATATGGAATTAATTTTTTATTTTTAAATAATGTTGGTAACATATTTTTTATATTAAATATGAATGTTTTTATAAATTATTTTATTTAGTAAAAATTTATTTCTTTATCTAAGGATTTTTAATATTATGGAATAATGCTCTTATTTTTTAAAAAAAATAGTGGATTGTCTTATTTTACACTTCAATTATTATATTTTATGTTCTGAATTTGGAAATATTCATAAATTGTTTTTATTTGATTTTATAAATAGTTAAAAAATCATGTAAAGATTGATTATTTTGATTTCATACTATTTTTTGTGAATTTGTAACTAGATTCATGTTTATATTTAGGATGTATATAACCCAAAACAGTAATATTTTGTATGTTATACATCAAAACACATTATCTAATTTTCAATGAACTCCATTAAATAATATATTTATATACATTTAATTTTTATTGTTTATTTTATTTAGCATGTAACTAAACATCGATAATTTATTAAAAGAAATCTACCAAGAAAATATATTTATGTTTTATAGAATAAAAAGATAATCTAAATGGAATTTGATCATGAAATTTATAAATATGATATTAAATTACATAAAAACATATATTGTTTTCTAAATTCATATTGAAGAAAAAATTTCCTATTTCTATTTCACCGGCCCTAACCACACACTTGCGGGACCTGTAGGCAAGCAAGATTTCCTATACATTATTTATTTTTCTATTTATCATTTTCTTGAAATAATATTTATTTCATTTTATAGGTTCAATTTTTTTATAAAAAAAATTACATAAAATATGTCAAAATAATAATAATTATTTTCTAAATAAATTATATAATGTATAAATTATAATAGAATTCAAAGTATATCATTAAAATATATTAAAATTAAATAAATTAAATTAAATTAGTGTATTGTTGAACAAATTTTTTACTTGTTATATATTATTTTTTTGAAATTGAAAGAATTTTTTTTAAAAATAACATAGATAAATTTAATTTTTTATAAGTAATTTTATTTTTAAAAAATTAAATATATGATGGATATTTTCTAGAAAAAATCCTAGTTGTATAGACCATGAAGATATTTTATTTGGGTTACTAGATTAAATGTACTTATAATAATATAGGCCAGTTTTCCAGAGTCTGAGGTCCATAACAACCTAGGGTAATGGTTCATAACACACACTAACAATCCTTTTGAATAGTAAAAGTGGTTTTATCAAATGTCAATGTGAGAAATTGGAGATTTGGGAAATTATTTTTTTATATCCCCACTAGGCTCCTCTCCCTTTAAGCACACCATGATCTAGTCAAAATGTTAATTGAATTAAAATATATTTTAGTTTATTAAGATATTATATTTATTAGTGCTAATGTTTTTGATATAGTGATACTTTTATTTACATATAAAAATAATTATGATCAATTTTATATTTAACAGTTGTAGAAAAATCAGTGACAAAAGATATTAAATTTTTAGTGAATCTTTTAGGGAAGATTACCGTACACAATTTCTATCGCTATACCTAGCGCTGAAAAAATCTCATCAATTACCAGTGATAATAATGAAATCATGAATAACAACATTTATTCATACATCTTTATATATTTCTGAAAAATATCTATAAACCAATATTTATTAATTTATATGAAAATATCATATATAAATATAAATTGTATGAGTATATTTTAAATCCTTGATGTAAAGGGTCACAATCATTCTAGAAGTACTCTTCCTATATTGGATCATTTGGAATTGTCACAACTATTATATTAATTCTATATAATTTAATGGGACCTTTTCTATTTGGGACTACATAGAGCTCATTAGAAAATCTTTACTTCCATAGGGATTCCTTAGTAGCATCAAAATACATGACATACACTGACTCTCTTATAATATAAACAACCACTACTTATTTAGCTAGATTATACACCATCTAGTCTAACTTACTCCAGGATATTATCAGTAATTCTAATTTTTTTAAAAAAATTCACACGTGTTCCCTTATCCAAAAATATTTAAGTATTATATAATATTGGTTTCTATATTTCTATTTGATACATAAGTATAAAATAGTTAAATTAAAACCATATAGAAAAATGTATACAACATTTGGTGTTGAGATAATATATAAAAAATATCATGTGTGATATTTAAAATTGAGATATTGGTAGCTTAAATGTAATTATTATTAAAGAAAATAATTTTGGAGGAAATTCATTGAATGTGTAAAAAAATTACAAATAAAATTCAATTCATGAACCAAAATATTTTAGAATAAAAGATGAGTAATATAATGTAATAAACCATATATTTAAGGAATCTTTGAATTAAAAATTCTATTAACCTTGTTAGTATAATTTATAATTAAAATATAAATTTTATGTGAACACATCTTGAAATTAGTGTGCGAATCACTATTAAAATACTACAGAAAAACTATTAAGTCACGTTTCACTACTTATGGTTTCTAAATCATATCATTTGGTTATATATTCTATCTTACGATGAATCCCATTTTATAATTATGGATGTGTCTAATGTATTCTCCAACACTTCAATAAAGATTATATTATTTGAGTTTCATAAAAAATAAAATGAAATAAAATGTTATTTAAATTAAATATAATTAATTTGATAATAAAAATAATACTTTAAATGTTAATATATTAAAAAATATCTACAAATATAATATTCTAAAATGTCATATTATTCATGTATTTATAACTGGTACAACATGAATGAAATTTCACAAGACATGATAGTGAGATAATGAAATAAAACAAGTATTTAAATAACAATTAATTTCAAGATATAGTTTATTTTAAGGGAAATAAATAGAAGGGTGAATAATATTTATTACAAAAAATAAATAGAATCATATCATTAAATAGTGATCCATTAAATTTGAAGGAAACATTTAAACATATAAAATTATTCTAGTTCGGTCGATTCAATTTTTATTTTGGGATTCATTTAAAATTATCAACTATTAAACAAAATAAGATGTTATTATGATTTTCTATTTTAATTACAAAAAATTTAAAATTATTAATTCATATTTTCTATAATTTCTATATTTTTATGGAATTTTTCTTTTAAAAGAAGTAAAATTCATAACCAAAATAAATGTGCATACAGAAAATAGTATTATTAGTGTAATAAAAAGACATTTATATTAATTTAATAACATTGTATAATATATTAATACCATATATGTACATTAAAATGATAACATTTCGGCTATAATAAATATGATGCTACAAAATATTGAATTAAGGTAATCAGTTTCACTCATAGGGAGAGTGAGAGGAAATTGGTAGATGGAATGAAGTTATAGGGATGCTGGTTACATGTGGTGTTGAAGTTAAGGCTAAAGGTGATGGGTATAGTAGGAAGAACTTTATAGAAAATAGATGTGTATTTCTATTAACATGTATAGGTTAATTAAATCAATTACTGAATAATTTATGCATATAAGTGTATGTGATTTCAAAAAATGTATTCATAATATATTTATATATTATGAAATTGATACATACTATATGAAATTTTTTAAACTAAAATAGTAATGAGATGAATACTAAATTACATATAGAATAGATTCATACTATAGTTGTATAAAGTATAAAATGTTTGAATGCTAATGAAAATGTTTTAATTATTGGGTTTAAAAAATACAAAATCATTACTCTCTAGTTAAATATAAGGATATAAACTAGAAAAGGTATAAAAGTTTTTATAGGTGTATTTTTTTGTTGAGTAATCCTATAAATTTTAATAGAACATAGTGAAATAATACCACAAAAATAATGGAACATTTATAGAGAATATTACTCATTACTGAATAAGTTTATTTATATCCAATTATTATAGATAAAATAGATTACATGTAGAAACCCCATGAGACCATTTTAAGAGAATCTATAGTTGTTATAGGACCACCTATATAGGTGTATCTTCCAATTGTCTAATACAGCATGTGTTTAACCATCTTATGAGAGTATAAACCTGCTAAAGCCGACCGGAATACATTTTAATTTCAATCTATTTTAAAATGTCCTAGGTTCTTGAAAACATCAAAACATATATTTCAGTAAACATTAACAAATTATTTCCAACCAGTAATCTTAATGTTCTCCAAAGACTGAATTTCAAAAAGGATATAATAAAGACACTAATTACTCATATATAATATATATTTCATATTTTTTTGGGACAAATGCATACTAATCATATCTACTCAGTACTCATAATATAGAATGTTTGTATGGTCTCCAATTATGAATTAAGTAAAAATTATAGAAGGGATATGTTCAAAAGCAAGACTATTGAACTAGAAATATTTATAGATAATATGAGGTAATTTTATTAATATTTTTTCTATTTCATATATATTTTAGAATCTATTGAGATGAAAAAATTAATGTAACCATTTTCTCTACTCCAATAGAAGAAACCTCAATAATTTTTCGAGTAGATCAATTTATAATAGGATGATTATATGATGTGGTATCATGGATTGAATGATTTTATGTATTATGAGACAAATAATAATTATAAATATAATTTAATTAAGAAATAAAATTATAATGAGCATGAAAATTAATATATAATAATTTTAATAAGTTATAAAATATTAACTACATGTTTATATCAATAATGTATTTATGATGGAAACTACTTCTCTTTCATGTTGATTTATAGACCCAAGGGAGAGATAAATATTATCCCATATTTATTAGAAGTATCCTCATCTAATAGCATGTACACTATCAACATTGAAAAAGTTACTTTACTTGTTATAAAAATTAGGATGTTAGTACTTACGGATGGAAAAGAAATTGAGAATGTACGAACATATATGCAAATATTTACCTGAAAAGTAAATATATAAATTATGTAATTGAGAACAATATTAATCTTACTTATAATTCCTTATAAATATATATATAAATATTTAATTTATTGTTTATGGATAGCAACTTATAACATTCTTATAAACATATTTATATCATTCCAAATGTTGATATTGTATATAGTATTTTATAATTCATAGAGACATATATAGGTTATAACTATATTTATTCATTACTGGTTATCGAAAGTTATATTTTACTATCTTATAGATGTGTATATAAATATTTATAGGTTCTATAAATATTATTATCATAAAAATATAGCAATTATACATATTAATACATAAATTAAAGAGTAAAAATGTATAAAAATATTTTCCTTACCTCTAATTCTAAGAATTAAATGGTTTAATGTTTTTCCATATCCTAGGAATGGATGTATAGTAGAGTAATATCATCATGAAATTATAATATGGTGGACCAAATAAAATAATTTTTGAGTAATAGAAAAAGTTAAAATTTATAAATTCGTAAAATTAAGGTAGTTGATGGTTTAACTGATAGTTTCTTCTTGTGTACAATTAAATATCTATGTTTAAGCTACCAACGTTCATGATGATTGAAATTTAATGTATATGTGATCATAATACGAGAGATAATAAAATTAAACATTTTGTATAGTGATCTGGAAAAGATAGTATATTCCTCAAATTATCATTATAGATTACTCAGATTCATTATATGAATTCATAATATATATAGTGTACTAAAAGGAAATTTCATTACATTTATATACAGATTATTCATAGAAACCAACCATGTATTCATTTTCAGAGTATGTACTAAAAGGAAGAGTATAAAAATCATTATATTCATATATATGAATACACATAATCCTTATGGAAAATTGAACATGGTTAACATTCGATGAATATGTTCTTATATTCAAATACAATGAATTATATATTGATTAATTTTTTAAAACAACATATATATATATATATTTATACCATTTTATATATTATATATTTTTTCTATATTTTAAAGTAACATTAGTGAATAAATTGTGGAATCATGGATCATTTGTAATGATATGTTACATTACATTCGATATGAAATTCAGGTAATGTTGAAAAAAACATTATAATTTTGTTATTCTAATATATTTATATATTATTTATATTTCAATTTGTTTTCCTAAATTCTATACATTGAAAAAATAATATAAATACATATATTAGAAAAAATCATGTTTATAAATTTTTAGATAATAATTATTAACTAAATATGAATCATATAGATAAATTATGTTTAGCACTATGTCTATTGTAGAATATATTTTATTATTTATAGAAAACATTGTAAATTTATAATATCTAATTCAAATTTTCAACAGGATAGATAAAATATATGAATGCTATTTGATTTGGTAATTTTGGTGACTATGTGAACCACATCCAAATGATGAATAGTTTATGTTTCAATGATTCATATTCTAGAATAGAAATTTATTGTAATTGATTATTTAGAAAATCCATTTTTAATAAATAAAAATTAGAATGAAAAAATTATTTTTTGTTTAGACAACATTTCTATGAAATTGGTAACTATTGTTGTTACTATGGATTTATTTTTATATGAAAAAAGTAAATATTTATATAACTCCTTTCATAATTTTAATATAAAATAATTAAATTTTTACATTAAAATTTTACCTATAATATAAATATTTACTTTTATTAATGTATTTGAATATGTACAACACTTTACACCATTATAATTGGGAATGTATAGTATAAAATTATAACAATATAAGAAGTAATGTTCCATTGCCAATAAATTAAATATTTATATACTTGTTTCATTGATAGAATAATGTATCTTTAATATGTATCTAGTAATTGAGAAAATGTACATAGAAAAAACCCATAGGATATATGCTGGAAAATAATATTAAGGTCTTAGTATATTTGGTTGTAAGATCAATAATATTTCTAGAATTGTTACTTATGTCATGTGATACCCATTATCTTGATTAAGAAATTGATTGTATATGATTATGTAAATTAGAAAATAATAGAATTCCACAATTTTCATGGGGGAAAATGTTATTTTATACTATATTTGAACACATGATGAAAATGCCGTATGAAATTTATAATTTGGAAAAATATCCATATTGTACAATACAAAAATTCTTAAATAAACCAATGATATATTTATCAAAAAAATATTCAAATTTATACAATAATGATCAGGACGAGTAACTTAAATAAATAAGATGATAAATCTATGAATGTTATTATAGGGAAAATGTGGAAATTAAATCATACCGAATAATAAATGTGTAATTGTAGATTGTCTAATTTATTATTGAGTATATAATGAATAGGTATAAAGAATGATAAAATATGATAGAACATAAGTGCTGGTTAGAATTCATATGTAGGATTCAAAACAAGCATAATATATTAGTTATACATTGTAAAAATTTAGATGTCTAATGAATTATAGTCTCATTCTTTAGTTTATCAAGTAATTTATAGGTGGAAAATCAATTTTTTTAATTAATGTAAACATAAAAAAAATTAATCATGATTATTTCATTTTGAATGAATACTAGAAAAAAATGATCTGAATGGAAATTGTGATCTAAATATGGTAGTTATAATGATTAAGAGATCAAAATTTTATGATTTTTTAATATTATTATGAATCATAAAAAATATTGTTTACTAGGATGAATATATATAATAATGAAAAACAAATATCATAAATATACAACATCATGGAAATGCTATAAATTTTTTTGATTCCTCATACATTTTATTCATAAGAAAAAATGTATTTTGTCACGTTGATGGGAAGCACAAAAGGGACTGTACTAATCAAATGGTTATATGTGTTAAAAATGTGGGAAACATAAACATAGATTTTAATTACTATTTCACATTTCCAATGTATTTTGAGTAATATAGTAAATATTAGGATAATATTATATTATTGAACTTCATATTACAATAATTGTTTTTGAAATATTAAATATATTTTGAATACAATTTGATGAAATTAATGGTAATGAAAGAATGATATTTACATTGAATCATTTGAACTGAATTGAATTATGAAATAATATTGTTTATCCATTGTTGTTTTTATTGTGTTTAAACTAAAATTAATTAAATATAAGGCCACATATATGTTTAATTTTAATATTTGGAGAATATATTGAAATATAAAATGGGTGGAAATATATAATATATCATTAATAACATGTTATGAAATATTAAAATAAAATAGTATATTAACAAATAAGATAATAAAATTTCACCACATAGAATGTGATAAAATAAATAATAAATTAAACTAATTAGAACTAAATAAAAAGTAATTTCAATTAAAAATATAAAATGAGAAATTTTATTTCTGAAATTAAAACATAACACTACAATTTCATCTAATGTATGAGGATGCATAAGTTTTTCCCCCAACTCATTGTCACTTTGGAAAATACTTCTATTCTAGATGTTCATCTATAATAAACACCATTAATGTTTCAGATTGTTACTCTAAACCATGGTAATTTCATATCAAAAATTTCATGAATTTAATATCCTATAAAAGAGACATGTCAACATAGAAGAGTTAAAAAATAATCTAAAAATGGAAAAGTAAAAGAGAAAAAATTGGAAATTTTATCTTAGTCTAAACCATTAATTAGAAATAGAAAAAAATAAATTATTAAAACTACCTTTAACATTATAATAAAAACTATTAAGACCCCATGATAGTAATGATTCCTAATAAGATCACTAAAAAACATGAAGTGTGCGCACGCCCCCCACAGATATATATATATATATATATATATGTGGTCACATTAAAATTATATCAAAATGAATAAAATCAATAATTTACCACTATTAGTTAATGGAGAAGTATGAGAAAAAATAAATTTGAATTTGTACCTAAAATATAGTTATTGCATAATGTAGGGGATCTATGTTGAATTCTCCAGATATTTTTTTTCTAAAGATTGAATCTAACATAGAATCATAAAAGGATAAATAAAAATGATCAATATTATGATATAGTTGAATTAATATAGATAATAATATATCTAGATCAAAATAGAGTGAAATAGAAATCAAATTTAACCTCAGGTACAAATCACTATATGGATGTAGTTGAATAAATGATTGACAATTTTTCAAAATTCAAATAGGGAACCGATCCATATCTATTCTTTTAAATGACATAGGTGGTTGAAGCCAATTTTAGGAGGGTGGATTTTAAGTATTATGGGGTATGGTTTCTAAATAATGGGGAAATGGGTTTGTTCAATGCCACTTCATGTGGCACTAAATGAAACATGGGAAAAGCGCCACTTGAAGTGGCGCTTTGACCCCACACCACCCCAAACCCCATATATATATATATACGTATATATATATATATCTGTATATATATAAAATTAATTTATATATTATAATAAATATAAAAATACAATAAATACATAATTATATTTTGTATAGTAAATATAAAAATTATAATAATTTTTTTTATTTATAATAAATATTTATAATAAATATCTAATAAATATTTAAATAAATATTAAAATATTATTATAATAAATATACATTTGTTATACATTTATTATACATCTTTTATAAACATTATAATGTTATAATAATATAATATTTATTATAATAAATATCTAATAAATGTATAATAAATACTATTATAATAAATGCACAATAAATGTATAATAAATGTTTAATAAATATTTATAATACATTAATATTTATAATAAATACGTATTATAATTAAATATTATAATATTTATAATAATAAAAATCTAACAAATGTATAATAAAAATTATTATAATAAATATATTTTATACTATTTATTATAATATATAATATTATAATATTTATTATAATAAATGTATAATGAATGTATATTAAATATTTATAATACATTTATTATAAATGTATATTTGTTATGATAAATATTGTAATATTTCATTATAATAAATATATATTTATATTTATATTTATAATAAATATACATTTATTTATTATAATAAATCTACAATTATTTTATACATTTATCATAATAAAATGTAAAATGAATGTATAATAAATATTATAATACATTTATTTTTTAATTATAATATAATAAATGTAATATGTAATTATTTATCTTAATTATATAATTATCATATCTATAAATAATTATATACTATAATTATATAATTATAAATATACATTTATTCAATATAATAAATATGTAATTATTTATAAAGGTAATATACATTTATTTATTATTATAAATATACATTTATATAAATATACATTTATTAGATATTTATTATAAATGTAATATAAATTTATAAATGTAATTATTTATTATAATAAATATGTAATAAATATACATTTATATAAATTTAATATACATTTATTATAATTAATATGTAATATAAATTTATTATAATAAATGTAAAATAAATTTATTAACTAAATAAATGATTATTTATTTATAAATTTAATATAAAATTATTATAATAAATATATAATTACTTATAAATGTAATATACATTTATTTATATAAATATACATTTATTATAAATGTAATATACATTTATTTATATAAATATACATTTATTATAAATGTAATATACATTTATTTATTATAATAAATATGTAATTATTTATGAATGTAATATACATTTATTTATTATATTAAATATACATTCATAAATGTAATTATAAATATACATTAATTTATTATAATATTCATTAATAAATATACATTTATTATTTTTCATTAATAATATTTATTAATAACATTTATTTATAAAAATACATTTAATATAAATATACATTTATAAATGTAATTACAAATATACATTTATTTATTATAATATTCATTAATAAATATACATTTATTAATTTACATTAATAATATTTATTAAAAATATTTAATTATATAAATATACATTTATTATAAATGTAATATAAATTTATTTATATAAATATACATTTATTATAAATTTATTATACATTTATGTATTATAATAAATATGCAATTATTTATAAATTTAATATACATTTATTTATTATAATAAATATACATTTATAAATGTAATTATAAATAAACATTTATTTATTATAATAAATATTTAAATATTTATAAATGTAATATACATTTATTTATTATAAGAAATATTTAATTATTTATAAATGAAATATACATTTATTTATTATAATAAATATACTCTTATATATGTAATTATAAATATACTTTTATTTATTATAATAAATGTAATATGTAATTATTTATTTATTATAATAAATGTAATATGTAATTATACATTTATATTTATTATATTTACTATACATTTATATAATTATAAATATACATTAATTATAATTAAAAAATAAATGTATCGTATTACATTTATTATATTATATTACATGTTACATTTATTTATAATATAATTATATAATTACGAATATAATAAATATAGATATGATAATTATATAATAAAGATAAATAATTACATATTACATTTATTATATTATAATTAAAAAATAAATGTATTATAATATTTTTTATACATTTATTGTACATATTTATTATAATAAATGTATAAATTAAATGTAGATTTTTTATAATAAATAAATTTATATTTATTATAATATTTATTATAATATTTATTATAAATATAAATATAAATATAAGTTTATTATAATTAAATATTATAATATTTATTATAGTAAATATACATTTATAATAAATGTATTATAAATATTTATTATACAATTATTATAAATTTATTATAAATTTATTATAATATTTATTATAATAAGATTTATTATACATTTATTATAATAAATATTATAATAATATTTATTATAATATATATTATAAATGTATTTTTATTATAATAATATTTATTATACATTTATTAGATTTTTATTATTATAAATATTATAATATTTATTTATAATAAGTATTTATTATAACTATAAATGTATTATAAATATTTATTAAACATTTATTATAAATTTATTTTGCATTTATTATAATTGTATTTATTATACATTTATTAGATATTTAGTAAAATAAATATTATAATATTATAACATTATAATATTTATAAAAAATGTATAAAAAATTTATATTTATTATAATAATATTATAATATTTATTATAATATTTATTAGGTATTTATTATAAATATTTATTATAAATAAATAAATTTATTATTATTTTTGTATTTATTATAAAAAATATAATTATTTATTTATTGTATTTTTTATATTTATTATAATAAACAAATTTATTTTAAATATTCATATATGTATTATATGGTTTGGGGTGGTGTGGGGTGAAAGCGCCATAGAAAGTGGTGCTTTGCCCATTTTTCATTCAACGCCATTTCATGTGGCGCTGAACAAACACATCTCCCCATTTTTTACAAACCCTACCCAATAAAACTAAAACAACCCACCCTCCTAAAATTGTCATCGTTGAAATTATATGAAATAATTATATAAAATGAAATACACAATAACACACATTGAAGACCATGGCTTTTACAAGTTGTGGGGTTTAGAGTAATGGTGATGATTTATCAGGTAGAATGAAATAAAAATTTGGAACATCAATGAAGGAATCCTTGAAATGATTTCCACATGATATTATAGTTATAAAAACACCTGTATGTGCAATACATCTTGATTAGATGGAGGTATACATATAGTGATAGGAAAATAATTCATCCATGATCTCTTAAAAAGAATTAGAATATATCTATTCTAGTGATTTAGAAAAAATTTAATTGAAAATAAGTTTGTTAAAAATCGAAAAAATTGGGTATAATAAAACAGACAAAATAACTTATTTTTTTTGAGTAATTACATAAAATACCCTCGTAATAATCAATGTTGAGTGGTAATGATAATGAATTTCTTAATGCGGAAGAAATAAGAAAAACATATAGATAAAGCAATAAATATTTTAGAAGTTGTAATGTACAACACCATGAAATGTGAAATCATTTTTTTGTCTATGATAATATATGTATATATATTTTATTAAATTTTACATTTAAACAAATATGATTAAAATATCAAGGAGAGACCAAAAATCAAGGATCTATGATAATCATATCTTTTAGAATTATATGATACAAAATAATCATATATAAAAATTATAGTATTTAATGATCCATTATAGAAATCAAAATATGAATAAGAATAAAAAAATCATTAAAATTTATTTTAGAACGGAGAATAAATATTTATATATGGAAATTGATATATAAAACTATATATTGTAGAATTAATGAACGAATAATGAATCATTTTCACGTTTTTTATATATACAGTACTATGTATGAGGTGTAGTTAATAGGATGTCCTTATAATGATGGAGGGAGTATTTTTAAGAAACTAAACTACATTTAATGTTGTTAAATTGAAAATACATAGGGAAAATAGAGAGAAAAATGAATTGGATTATGTGAATACCATTTGAGAGATTCATGCATTATAGGGTAAATATTAATGGGATGTGGGTGTTTCTAGAGGTAGTCTGAATGGAGGATTCCTCTTCTAGAAATGTAAAATAGAGGTAGTGGGGAGGAAGAGGTTCAAGAAATGAGTAGGAGTGGGTGTTCGAGAGTTTGGTTGAGTAAAAAGCCATTAGGATGAGCGAGAATTAGATGGTTATGTTTGTGTGTGTGTGGGGGGGGGGATGTAGAATGTGAAGATAGGGGAGAGGTTGAGGGAATCTAAAGCATGATATAAGTGAAAATTCATTGGGCATCAGGGAATCACATAATTGCAGAGGTTAGGGAATGTAAAAAGAAGGAAGAAAAAATGGCGACATGAGTTAATAGAGGTAGGATATAGAGACACATGTACATAGAGGAACACATCCTTTTATAAAAGATGGATTTTTTATATTCTATTAAATAACAATAATAGGTATTATTATGATAATATACATATTTGTGTGTGCGTGTGTTAAAATTGTAGTAAATAATATATATATACATATATATACACTAATAGTAGTTATATTTATATATATATAAATAAGAATAATATATATAAAAATTAAGGTAATCTTGTGTTTAAATTATTCATTTAAAATCATGTAATTATCATGAAATAGATTACATTATTTGGACAACTTGGAAAACCCTATCATACTATTACTCAAATGCGATGTCCTATTAGACCATGCTCCAAAGTAAAATCATTTCACACACATTTTGAAATAATGTTTTCATACCACAATTAGGTCATATAGGAATTAATGTCCCACTATTTCTTTTGGGGGTAATGATAAAAAATATAAATAAAAAATAAAACTCTTTTCACCATAACAAATTTAAACGAGTTCCAATAAATTTGAAATTACTATTTCATGTAAAAATATTTAATTTCATATTTTAAGAAATTTAATTTTCCACCATCACCAACACCATGTAAATTAATTAAATGAAAATAATATTATTTTTTACCAAAAATTAAGGATTTGAGGGAATAATTATGTTATAAAAAAGTTTATTTTTTCATTTCCAATCTAGATATGATTTATTCAATGACATTAAATAGTTTCGATAAAGAATAATTTAACGTAAATAATTTTCATAAAAATAATATCTAATTTCCAAACAAAATCCTTTAATGGGATAAAGAAGTTCTTTTTCAATCCACACAATAAATAAGAGTATCCCAAAATAAAATATATCATAATCCATATAATATTAATTTTACACTTCACACACAAGGTTAACAATTCTATTTCTAAATTTAGATAACATTAAAAATAAATTTACAAATAATTAAACTATAAATTGGAAGGAAAATATAAATCGATTACAAACATTGTGGAATTTAAACAGTCTCACAATTGAATGAGTTTATCGTGCCTAGGGTTTTTTTTATACCACAACATTGTAGCTTTACACCGTCTTTACGGATTGAACTTTTCCATCATCCCATCACACTTCCATTGATCTAGTATCTTGGATGTAGTTATTTCACCCCCAAATCCTACCAATAAAGAATTCAAAACCATAAAAATCCTTCGAATCCACATCCTCAAATGATGTCTTCTGACTCGATTGTCTCTGGTCACTGTATCATAGGAAAACTAACTTCTCTGCAAGATATCATGAGAATTCATCCTTTTTTACCATGAAGACCAAACAATGATGAATTAACTTAGATAGAAAGATATCCATTAACAACCCAACATCTACTATTAGGTCCTGGGTGGTTCCCTCTCGAGTTATTTTTCCAATGAACATAATTCTAACATTAGATGAGATGGAATTCGTACCCCCGAAAACTAAATGAAAATTTCACCCAACAAATGATCATAAAAAAATGTTAATTGTGGTTGTTATGCAGCAATGAATGGAAAGAGAAGATGAAGAAGACTATTGGAATTGATGGATACAAATGATTAATCATTTCTCATTATTTTCTTATGTGACATAAACATCCCAATGTGAAGGAACATAAATAACTCTATAATCCAATTTCAAAACCCAGTTTGTAGATCGAGATTAATGTTCAATAATTAAGGATGGAGGAGGCATAAACTCTTCTTTCTTATAAATACATGGATGTTATAATAGAAATATTCATTTCAAAGTAATAACAATACATCAATCCATTACATATGGAAAAATTTATGGAATTAATTTAATCATGGTCCATTGATTTATATCTCAATTCTTACTACCAATCCCCCATTGGAACCATCATTATATGATTTATAATTAAAAAAAAATAAATAAAAATGGTTGAAAATGAGTTAAATATAATTTTGTTACCTAAAAGTAATCATAGATATTTAGACATATGGGATAATGGAGATATAAATAAAGATCAACTAAAAATAGAACATGAATATAATGATTTAAGTTCGATTTCATTTAACCCCACTCCTAATTCTCTCTCCCCATCATATCCTTATTGGAATAGATCACTATAAAGAGACATTGATTCTCTAATTTGGAATGTTTCTTAATATTTTATCTAATATTCTCAATCATTATTTCATATTTAACACAATCTATTGTCTGAATTATTTGGTTCACAAATGGTGTATTTTTTTATCCAAGATTTGGTTTCCTATTGATTAATTTTTTTTATTTCATAATATTATTGATTGTCTTATTTTACACGACTATAATTGTATTTTTTGATAATGAATTTGAAATCATTAGTAAAATTTTATATTTATTTGATTTTATGAACACTTAAAATATAAATGAAGGGTATATAATCTTCATTTCTTATAGTTTATTATTAACTTATCATGAGATTCATGTTAGGCTACAAGACTTATTTGAACCAAAACACAAAAATGTAGGATGACAGACATCAAAATACAATAAGTAATTTTAAAACAACTCCTTAAAAACAATATATTATTATATATTTTTTCATATTATTATTAAATTAATTTTTCTTATCTTTTCAAATATATTTTATTTTAATTCATCTATGAAAATATATTTTCGAAAGTAAAATATTAATAATTGATGTAAATGGAATTTTATAATTCAATTTTAATCTATAAAATTAAATTAATCAAAAAATGTTTGTTTTTTTAAAAAATGATGTTGAAATAATTGTTTAAATTTATATTTCATAGGCTCTAGAAAAACTCTTACGAAACTTGCAGATAGGGGTTCTGACCAGTATCATTTTTTATTTTCTTTTTTTATTCTAGAATAATAATAGCTCCTTCATTTTATACTGTGTAAATTTTTTATAATAAATATAACAATTTAAAAAACATTTCACTAAAATAATTATGATTATTTGGATATAAATACAATGACGAATTTGTAATATAATAAAAAATAAATCATTTAAATATATATAAATTAATATATATATATTAAATTTTTTTTATTGCTGGAAAGTAAACTTTCTTATTATATATATATTGTTATAAATTAAATCATGGTTTTTTCAAAATATCATAAAAATAATTATCTAATTATTTTTTATGATAATAAATATATGTGGGCTACGGGATAAACACAAGGCTTGTATACCAGACGACACATATTAAGGATTTTATATATCAGGCCAAATTATACTCACATTCAGATATGCTCCTTTTATATAGGGATATGTAACTTTAAACCCTAGGCTAATTGGTCATTTCATTATATCATATTCAACATGTCATGTAAAATAGATTTATTGCCAACAAAAGTCCAATAATAGTGACTATAGAAATTATTATGTAACATAATGACCCATGTAATTTCCCCTCACGATCTCTCAGATCATGTTCTAGTGTAATGGAACAATTATATATTTGGTTTTATTAAGTGCTAAAATATATTAGCACAAAAAAATCACCGCTACATAGGGCCTTCACTAAGTGCTAGATACAAATACTAATAAAAATTCCCTTTATCATTTTTCAAAAAAAATGTGACAAATGATAATCTTTTGTCACTGATTTTATTTTATCTATAAAGAGAATAATATATCAACACTTTACCAAGATTTGATAAAATCTCTGATTTAACATCACTAAAATAGCAAAATGTGATTAATTTAATATTCATATTCTTTTTAATATTTTTATATATGATTTATAGACAAATAAGTATTTATAATTATATTTAAAATATAAATTTAATTTATATAATGATATTATAAATACTTAAAGAATAATACTCTATGAATTCTAGGCGAACTCTTTCAAGAATGAAATAATATCTCCAACAATATCTTACTTTTTATCATCACCATTTCCCCATTTTAAAGTATGCTCCAAGGATTTCATGGGATTTTTACTTGAAATTTTTTTCCCTGGATGTAGGATCTAGTTATACCATGGAATTTTAATATCACATGAAATGAAATGAATGTTTTTTTTTCATTTTTCACATGGTTTAGTTAGAAATTGGGAGACAATGATTTTTTGACTAATAAATTTTTTCTAGATGCCACTATAGATTGTATCACAAGTTTTAAATAGGATTTTTATGATTATTTTCCCTTGATGATACTAGATATTTTAGGTTATAGGGAAAGTGCCCCAAATTCTATTAAACTTTGGACTGTCTATTGTGTGATGATAATCGATTATGAAATATTTGTGAGAAAGGCTAAGATAAATTGTGAATATTATTTATTATTCTTTACAATTTTAAATATTTTTGTAATTCAGATAATTATATGATGTCTATTTATGTCATGAACCAGGCCGGGTGGCCATCCTACCCGACACCCGACCCGGTCCACGACATGGCCCGAAGGGCGTTTCCGATCCCTAAGGGCAGACACAAGTGTCCGAGTATCAAAAAAAACACATGGGAACGATTTACCCAAAATAAAAGAAATAATGAAAACTAACAATATAATCAAACTAAAACTGGAAACATAGAACCAAACACACCTTGAAATGATAACCAGGTTTAGAGTTTACAATTCAAAAAAAACCCAATGGGAACTTCAACAGAGGAAAAAAACTAAAAACTATTACTCAAGACTCCAAACGACATGAGAAGTCGTACCTCCAAGCTACGCACACTAACCTGCATGAGGAGACCAACAATTATCTGAACCACCATCACTGAGCACGATGCCACAACTAGGAATACACAAGAAACAAAGTCTACAGACACCCAAAGGTGTAATTAGGGTGGGTGCCAAAATCCCACTAGGACGTCACCCAATAGAAAGGATCCATGTATAAACATTAAATGACAAATACATTTTCATGATAAATAAATGAAATGACACAAAATCTTAAACAACATTAAAGAAACAATTTCAATAAAAAAACTTTTAAATAAAACATCTTAATCAAAAATAAAACACCCTTGCAGTTAAGAAAACACTAACCTTAAAGAGAGCCCAAAAGCTACAACACATGCCAATGGTGCGTGTATAGTAATCTAGGAGCACTAAAAGTCGAAGAGGCCCTATAGGTACTAGAAAAAGGAATGGGACCCTAGAACCTCACGCTTCTGTGAATAGTATTATAGGAACCACAATAAAATACATTCTCATACACGAGACACTAGTAGGGAATCACATCCATAACCTAGTGGTCTCTAATCATCATCAAATGTTTAGTTAGTGTTTTTTTAAAGTTTGGGGCCGAAGCCTTAATTTTATTATTAAATCAAAGTAAAGTCCTCTTTTAACTAGGTAGAGGGAAACCCATAACATAGCTCGAAGGCCCAATGGGCTTGTAGCCCATTACATAGCCCGTAGGCCCAAATTCTAAGGCCAATTTACATTCTGTGAATAGTAACATGCTGCTACAGTACCACACAGTATCGCCGCCGCTACAGTGCCCTGCCGCCGCTTCCGAATCACTAGCATGCTAGATCTAGTCCACCCACCCAGTACCTAGGCTTCCCCTTTTTGGGCTCAAGATGTTCCAATTCACATTTCGTGTCTAACTCAGACAAATAAAAGAACATGTTTTTACACAAACCCAACACCACACTTTCACACACACATAAAACCATTTGACAAAGTATAGACGCCAAAATAATTGACCCAACTCAATTAAAACAATTTCTGCATTGCTAATAATTGTTTATTAAAAACAAATTAAATTTTTATCGTTAATCATTTTTATTAAGTCATATTAAATTCTTTGTAAACAAATTCTTTAAAAATAATCACAACACGTCTTTAACATGAAAAACCAAATCAAACCTCTTTCATTACCAAACACACCCAATTCCACATCAAGAACACAAACTTCACACTTTGCACATTTTCACAAAACAAACGCAAACATTATAAAAGTACTAGAACACAAACATTTCACTTTGAACATTTGAAAATATAACTAAAAACATTATTAAACACTAACAATTTATTAAAGATAAGTTTTAAACCAATGAACGCACCCACACATACGACATAATACCAAATAAATCTAACACATGGAAGACTTCATGAAAACAAAGTCTACACCCAAAATAATTAACCAATGAAAATTATGAACTATCAAAGAAAGAAAATGAACTCATTAAATAATGTTTAAAACGTGGAACCATCGACCTCGGGTGTCGAAGACCCCAACACTCAGTGCGAAACTTCAATCACTTGTCTTTCGCACTACAAAGAACCTAATGCGAACCCACAAACATGAATCAGACCAAAAATAACATAAAAACTAGACCAAAAAGCACATAAAATCTAATCTGGAAATCTCCCGAAGGAAGAACCAACCAAACTAAATAAAACGCACCTGCATCAGAGATATTGGGGTTGTTCGAGCACATTTGGGAGTTGCGGAGGTGTGTTGCGTCAGAAAACATCAGACCAGAAAAGGGGAGGTCAGCGCGAGGGGGAGGGCTTTGCGCATGGGGTTTTGTGAGGGATGTAGGAGCCAAAAGTGGCAGTCTGGTGATCTGTTCTATCCAACGAGGAGGAAGACACGCGAAGGAGGTTGGGGCGATGTAGAGGTGTTCAGGAGGTACGGATAGGAGGACCACCCGAGGGAGCAGGGGCCTCCAGCCATGGGGGAGGTGCGACATAAGCTAGATGGAAGGGGGAAGGAAACAGGTAGACGGATTAGGGGTCACTAGCTTCAAACAAAGAGGGGGGGGGGGGGGGGTGGAGCAGAAACTTGGGTGTGTGGGTGAAAAAGTGTGTGGAGGTTGGGCAGCGACTGGAATTGGGGAAAGGGGCGCAACATAAGGTGAGAAGTGGGGAGAATAGGGGGTGTAAAATGGGGGGGGGGGCATGGATGGCTGATGGGGAGTGCGGGCGACACTAGAGAGCCGGGCAGAAGGCACAGTAAAGGAGGAAGGTTGTAAGGTTTGGGGGTAGCAATTTCGGTGCGACATGATGAAGGTAGAGGGAAAGATGGGTGTGACAGGCTGGAGAGAAAGGAAGCAAGAGGGAATTAGAAAACAAAAGGAAAATATGAGGAAAGAGAAAAAGGGGGAATTATAATAAATAAACAAATAAATAAATCAACTTAAATATATTTGTTCTAATAATAATAATAAGCTTAAAAAATGATTATGTTCTTAATAAAAATAATGAGACTAATATTATTAATAACTATACTAAAATCCTAATAATAATAATAATAATAATTACTATTACCATTTTTATCATCATTAAATTAATCCTTTAAGTTTTGTTTGATTTTTTAAGGAGTCATGCGACTGTGCGGTTACCCCATGCGGATCATGACAATTTTTAATATTATGATGATGATGATCATAATAAACATATGAAAATTATTATCCTCAATGCCTCATTTAATTTAAATCCATTATTTATCATCACACATAATTAATTAATTCACTAATCACGTACTGGGCTGGCCGTGCGGTGAACTGGGCGAGGTCACACAATGACCCAGGCAAGGCCGCACGACTTTGTTGCGGTGCGCTAGACGCATTCAAGGAAAAAACCAATATTTTTAAATAAAAACATCAAATTATAAGTTGGGATTAACCCAATACTACCCGATGTAGTGAAAATTAATGAAATAACTTATTTAAATATGACGAGCGTGACAATTCTCCCCACCATAATGTTTTCCGTTAATAGGGAGCGACAACTAAGGCTGGGACCCAAAGTAAGAAATGACACCCCCTTGGGGTTCAGAAGGTATCCCCATGAAAATCAAGTGAAAAGAGGAAAACACACCATGCTCAGAGATAGCAACTCAAAAGACAACCTCAATGAACCCTTAAAACACTTTTCTATAAGTGCCACCCGCTCGAGAGCGCTAGAACAACTCCAACTGATTATTTAAAAAATGAACTCTTGAACCCACTGAAACCAACCTCACAAACCGAAACACCTAAAGTTCCATAGAATGAAAACCCCACAATTTGATTCGAAGGAAGAAATAATATAAAACAACATCCAAGGAACACTCTTATCAGTTATCACAAAGACATCTTTAGAAACAGAACGAAAAGGTCCACATGGGAAAACTAGAGGGACCCCCCACCATTAAGAACCTTCCAAAGCCCAAGAAGAGACTAGAAAACCGACACGGGAAGGTTTGAGAAGACTCCCCACAACTAAAAAAAATGTCCAAAACCGATTTATTATAGATACATTCATGCGAGATCCAATGTGGGTATCCCCACCATTGAAACTAAAAGCAGATACAAAACATTAGAAATCATCCGATGGGGACAAAGCACACCACCACAAGGGGCGGGGAGGGTCGGGCCCAAATACCGGGTGTCAAAACCCCGCCCAGAGAAAGACCAACATCCTAAATAACATGGTTGAAGATCATTAAAATTTGAGACTGATTTACCCAAAAAACCCCATAAGGACCACCAAAAGAAATTAAATTCAGTGGAAAACAACCACAAGAACATGAATGTTACAAGACGGACACACCTACACATAGTTACATAATTCTTTTTCACCAAGATGGTTTTCTCGGAATGGAATAACCACAAGAAACCAATCTAAACTTCCTTTACATTCAGCCCCATTGATAGAAATAAAGTCACGGTCTCATACACTCCAGGGGCTCCTGACCATGTGCTAGCTTCACTCCAAGGCCTATTTTGGGAGCCTTGATGTTTGATGAATCTCATGCCTCACATCTAGGTATTGAATACTCATGAACATAGATTCTTCATTTGGTGTCACACACAACCACAGAGTAACCGAGGAAACACCAGAAAACACAAGACATTACAACATCCAACTGATCATACATAGAATATTCACCAACAAAAGATCTGAAATGGTGCAGGTGCATCACAATTTGTCACCCTGAATGAGAGAACGACACCACAAATCATCACCTGAACATGACCACTGCTGTTGAGGGGGACATTATACGGTGATGGACTTCAAAATGAGTCTTAAACAACACATGATTCCTGTAATTTACAGAAGCATCCATATGTGACTCGTTCCTCCACACTAGTGGAATAACGTATAAACATTCTTAAAATAAACCAACGAAGGACCAAAGGTCGTTTAGAATAGTGGTCAGCACCGACCTCTCAAGTCTGCTTCCACCTTTCACCACTAGAACCCACTTCACCCTTTCCAAACAGAACATTCAAATTAATGAGGCCAAACTTCACCATTGACTATCAAGGAGAACTCACAGTGTAAGACTTCACCAAACATGACCCTTGTTGCTGATGAAAATACTACAAAGACCTTCATGACCCTGGTCAACACTAAAAATTATGAACCGCTTTCACCCTTCCCCATGGGAATTCATTTCACCATTTCTAGGGGGAACCTTCAAATAAGACATTTTCAAACTTCATACCCGATGATTCATACACTCAAAAGACCAAAACTCCATTCAACTCCTACCACATTTTTCATTCCACTGTGATAGGATCCTCTTAGTTGAAAAAAGGGAGAGGTGGGTTCAATTTTAGAATTTAAGAAGAGATTCCTCAGATCAACTAGAGGGTAGGCCAACGAAGATTTTCCTTTGGCGACACTTCAATCACATGTCAACGCTTTATGGGGGCATACAATAGTCTTGAAATAAAACCATGGACCCAACCAAACTGGTCCAATGGTCAAGACATACCACAAGCGAACACCAAACGTGTAGGGGAAACCACTGCAAGGGATCCCTAATGTACTCTTCAAAAAAATTCACTAAACACAGGCTTTTATACCAACATACAAATAAGAATTCATTCTCAGGACACAAATAATTCAGAAAGGATCCTTGGCTCAAAACACCTCACATCCGACATTTTCAAAACACAAGGACACACCACACAAACACTATTTGTTTAAAACACCAAACTTTTCCTTTAACAAAACATTTTGAAAATAAGCAAATCCAATGGGTTGCACAAACACCAATGGTGTCCCATGGGCCTCACACATGCATATTCCCATGCCACACAAGCACCCACCTCATATCCATCCAGGCACTCATCCACTCGTTCCATTAACCCTTTATCTTTCCATATACACTCATGCATGTGGTCACCCATGAGTACACAAAGGATCAATACCAAACCATTCCATTTTTCAATACCAAAACATCCAGCACAAAAATTTCAAACCTTTCACATAACTTTTTTTTATTTTTCTTAATTTAAAAACTTTTTTGAAGACGAAATCATTTTTACTTAAAAAAAATGTTCACAATTCAAAAAAAATAAACGAAGAACATTGCAAGAGTAAACCAGTGTCAGCGTGTTACTGGAACATATGGTTGGCGGCCATACGCTAATCATGCCACTCCCACAGAGGGTATTCTAGGACAACGTCCCTGGCTACCCATGGCTTGAAAGAACCTGTGAGATCACTAGGACCACTGAAACTACTCCCTTTTCATTTTCCCAGGACAAGATTAACCACATGAAACAATGACTTAGACAAACGTCAACTTACGTTGATAACTCGATTCCCGACATGAGGTGTGCTGGCCAGGCACATTGTTCGTAGCAAGAACGTCAAGTTCTGACAACCTTAATTTTGGGGTACTCAGACACTATCTCAAAAAAACACGACCTGAGAGAGAAAACCACCCCTCTAATACCATTTTGTCACGAACCAGTCCGGGTCGCCATCCGACACGATGCCCGATCCGGTCGACGACATGGCCCAAAGGGCTTTCTCGATCCCCATGATATTGCACAAGTTCTCGAGTATCAAAAATAATACATGGAAACAATTAACACCAAATAAAATACAAAAATAAAAATAACAAGATAAACAAACAATAAACTGGAAACGTGAAACCAAACACGCCTTTAAACTCTAACCATGTTTAGAGTTTATAATTCATCTAAAACACAAAGGGAACTACAACAAAGACAGGAAACTAAAAACTCTAACTGAAGACTCCAAACGACATGATAAGTCGTACCTCTAGGATACCCACACCAACCTGCATGAGGATACTGACAATAATATGAACCCCTATCAATGAGAACGACGTCACAACCTCGAATACACAAGAAACAAAATCTACATACACCCAAAGGTGTATATAGGGTGAGAGCCAAAATCCCAATAGGATGTCACCCAATAGAATGGTTCCATGTATAAAAATTAAATGAAAAAAACATTTAAATAAATTAAAGGACACCAAAGATTAAACATCATTAATGAAATAGTTTCTATAAAAAAACATTTAGAGAAAACAACTTAAACAAAAATAAAACATCCTTGTAGTTAAGAAAACTCAATCCTTCAAGAGAACCCAAAACCTACACTGCATGTCGATGGTGAGTGTATACTAATATTGGACCACTAAAAGTGGGAGAGGCCCTATAGGTAATAGGAAAAGGAATGGGACCCTAGAACCTCACGTCTTGGTGAACAATAGTATAGGAACTACAAAAAAATATGTTCTTGTGCACGAACCACTAGTAGGGAAACACATCCATAAACTAGTGGTCTCCAATAAACATCTAATGTTTAGTTAGTGTTGTAATCATCAAACCAGCTAAGTGAAACCGGGCCAGAGCCACTTCTGAATCACTAGCATGCTAGATCTAGTCTACCCACCTTGTACCCAGGCTTCCCCTTTTTGTGCTCAAGATGTTACAATTTCACATTTCATGTCAAACACAGACAAACAAAACAACAAGGTGTTACACAAACCAAACACCACACTTTCACACACAAAAAACCGTTTGACAAAGTACGCACGCCAAGAGACTATACCCAACTCAATTAAAACAATTTCTGCATTGCTAATAATTGTTTATTAAAAACATATTATTTTTTTTGTTAATAATTTTTATTAAATAATATTAAATGATTTGTAAAAAAATTCTTTAAAAAGAAACATAACATGAATTTAACTCGCAAAACCAACTCAACCCTCTTTCATGACCAAACACACCTGAAGCCACATCAAGAACAAAAACTGCAGACTTTGAAAATTTTCACAAAACAAACACAAACATTATAAGAGTACTAGAACACAAACATTGCACATTTAACATTTGAAAAGATAACTAAAACATTATTAAAAACTAAAAATTGACTAAAGATAAGTTTTCAACCAATGAACTCACCAATCCATACGAAGTAATACAAAATAAATCTTACACATGGATGTATTCAAGAAAACAAAGTCCGCACCCAAAATAATTAACCAATGAAAATTATAAACTATCAAAGGAAGAAAATGAATTCATTAAATAATGTTTAAAACACATAACCACCTACCTCGGGTGTTGAAGAACCCATACCTTACTGTAAAACTTCAATCGCTTGTCATTCGCACCAAAAAGAACCTAATGCGAACCCACAAACATGAGTCAGACAAGAAATAACATCAAAACTAGACCAAAAACCACATAAACTCTAACATGGAAATCTCTCAAAGGAAGGTACAACCAAAATAAATAATGTGTACCTATGAAAGAGTTATTGGGGCTGTCCGAGCACGTTTGGGAGGTGCAGTGGTGTGTTGTGTCCGAAAAAATCAGACCAGAAAAGGGGAGGTCAGTGCGAGGGGGAGGGCTGTGCATGTGGGTTTTTGTTAGGGAGGTAAGAGTAGTGAGAGGTAGTCTGGTGATGTGTGGCTGTCCAACGAGGAGTAATACATGCGGCGGAGGTTGGGGCGATGCGGAGGAGTTCACGAGGTGGGGATAGGAGGACTGCCAGATGGAGCAGGGGCCGCCGGCCAAGGGGGAGGTGCGGCATGAGCTGGATGGAAGGGGGAAGGAAAAAGTTGGACGGATCAAGGTTCGCTAGCTTTAAACCAGGAGGAGGGTGGAGCAGAAACCGGCCTGTGCAGGGGAGATGACATGGGGAGGTAGGGAAGTGGATGGCATTGGGGAAAGAGGCGCAACACAAGGTGAATATAGGGGAGAAGAGGGGGCATAGTGCAGGGGAGAGCAAGGCTGGCCGAGGGGGTGTACGGGCGACACAAGAGAGCCATCCAGAAGGTGCAGTGAACGAGGAAGGTTATAGGGTTTGGGGGTAGCGATTTCGGCACCATAAGGTGATGGGATAGGGGAAGGAGGGTGCAACAGGCTGGAGAGAAATGAAGAAATAGGGAATTAAGAAAAAGGAAAATAGGAGGAAAGAGAAAAAGGGTGAAAAATAATAAATAAATAAATAAATAAATCGACTTAAATATATTAGTGATAATATTAATAATAATAACAAGATTAATAATGATTATGTTATTAATAATAATAACGAGCCTAATAATATTAATAACTATATTAATATCCTTACAAAAATAATACCAATAATAATAATAAATACCGTTTTTAGCATCATTAATATAATCTATTAAATTTTGGTTGATTATTTTTTTATTTTTAAGGAGACGCACAACTGTGCGGTTACCTCATGCAGCTCAGGAAAATTTTTAATATTATGATGATGATGGTCATAATAAACATTATAAAATTATCATACTCACCACCTCTTTTAATTTCAACCCCTTGTTGATCATTGTAGATAATTAATTAATTCACAAATCACGTACTGGGCAGGCCAAGCGGTGAACCGGGCGAGGTCACAAAGCGACCCAGGCAAAGCCGCATGACATTGACGCTGTGCGTTAGACGCAGTCAAGTCCAAAACTAGCATTTTTAAATAAAAACCTCAAATTCTATGTCGGGCTTAACCCTAGACAACCCAACACATAGAAAATTAATGAAATAACTTATTTAAAGATGACCAGTGTGAAAATTTATGTCATATTTTTGGTTTAACCTGAAAATATTTCTACTCAATACTAATACTAAATTTTATTAATGTGATGAATTTTAGTGGATGTTTTATAGAAGAATTTAAGGGTATATTTCATAAACACTCTCTTATACATGGAGTGAAGTAACTAAAAAAACATATGTTGTGCATTAATCGAAAAACTTTAGTAAAACTAAAATTGAATCTTTTAATGAATAATACACTAAAACATTCACTAATAGATATACTAAAATAATTAAATAAAAATGAAATTGAAGCTTGTCTTGAAACATTCACTAAAAGAAACACTAAAATATTAACTTAATCTAATAGTATTACTAACATTGAATCATACACAGAAATAAATAAATCAAATTGATGTTTAAGGATAATCTGAAACATTCAGTGAAAATTACACTAACACATTCAATAAAACTAAAAAAATCCTAAATTATTCACTGAAAATGAAATTATAAAAATAATAAAATAATAAAACATATTTTAAAAATATTTTAAAAATATTTTAAAATATTAATTTCTCTAAATATATTTTTTAACTATTTTATCAATATTGTATATAAAGTTATATATAGTAAATTATATTATATATAAATATTTTGTAAAAAATTTAATATTTTTTATAGGAATATGTTTCCTATAAATATATTTATTAATATTTATTTTATTTATTTATTTGGTTTTTGTGTTTTATAAATATATAGTTGTGTTATAAATAATTGCGTGAGTGTTTTTCTGAATGATCTAATGAATGTTCAAGTATAATATTCATTGGATGTATCAATATAACTTTTACTAGAAGTTGCATTTGAAGTTGAACTTGAAATTGTGCAGTTACATTTAGTGTAACATCAAAAAAAAATTTATAGATGTTCCAGTGAAAAATCCAGAGAACTTTCTCAGGCATGTTTTTTTGGATATTTCACTAGAAATCCTAGTAAATATTTCATAGAAAATTCTATCATAACATTCATTGGATCTTCCCATAAATCTACCACTTAATATTTCACATAATAGTTTTTTAGTTCTTAGTAAATAATATATTGTAATAAATGTATTAAATATTATTTATAATTTATTTTATTTTAATTTTTTTATTTATAATTCAATAAAAATATCTCTATTTTTTATTTATAAATATTTATTTTCCAAGATATGAAAATTTTATTTAAATTTCTTTTTATATAGTTGTTATCGATTCACATGGTAAATTATATTAAAATAATTAAAACATAATAATGATAATATATATTTTATGAAACTAATTTTATTTCATATTTAATTATGAAACTATAATTTTTATTAATATATTTTATATTTTTATAAATATTAAATTTATATTGTAATAGAAAGAATTCAGTGATAATTTCAATGGATATTTGAGTCGATGTTTCGGTGGATATTTCTTTTGAACAACCTTTGTGATTTAAACCAAATGAGACACTAGAACATCCATAATAAATCCCAAATGTAACATCCCCAGAAATAGTTTGAGTGAATTTTCAAGTGATATTTCTATTGAATGTTTTATAAGAAATTTCCAATGAATTTAAAGATGAACTTCAATTTAATTCCCCACATAAAGGATAATCGATGCTATTTTTTTATTTTTCTAAAATATATAATAAATTAATATTGTATGTGAATATATTATAATATAATGTATCTATTTTTTTAATTCTTTATATTATTTATATGATGATGATGTTTATTTATCATGATATATATTAATGTAGTTGTAGTGATTAAGCTCAAATCACATGATGATGAAAAATGCCTCTATGTTACATATGGGGAACTATATCTATTCATTGTTTACCAAAAATACTTAAATAATAGGTGAATGGATAAATCAATCATCACATAATCACTTAATTTTTGTAGAAAATAAGGTCATAGGATGGTTGAAAAATGTGATAGAAGGGTGAAATTTCCTCATTTTGAGATACTTACATGTTTTCTTTCTTGAATTGGTGGTTTTTGTTTCCTTTTCGACTACATTCAAGTAATGTATTTATTGAAGTGGATACTCCTACATTGAAAAATCAAAAACCAATTAATGTGATGAGGTCCCATGGGAAAAAAGGATCACAAGAAGCTGAGTAAGATTTTAATTTTTTAATATTTATTCAACCAAATATTTATTCTTTATTGTGAAAACTATTATAGGGGGGATATTTTTTGGGGTATATATGTGTGGAGCTGATACATTTTTTTGGGGAATAAATGGTAATTAGAATAATTTCATAGATATTCATGTTGCATATAAGAGTACATGAAAAAACGTTTGGCCGGTTCATCTTTTTTCTATACCATGGAGTTTGAATTGAATGAGATAATTTCAAATATTTCATATGGTAAATAGAAAATGAATAAAAAAATGAGTAATTTAGGGATTTTTACAAGAAACCAAAAACTAATAATGAGTGCAATCCCTTAAGTGTATTTTTGGGATTCAATCGTTATTGACCGATTGTTGTTTTTAGGGAGGATCTGTTATATGATGAAACTACATGTTATTTTTCAAGGTTGTTTAAAAAATATTTACAGGTACATCACTTGAAGAGACAACAAACTATATTGATGGATCCATATGTAATAATGAAAAAACCCATTTATGAAGAATTTCGGGAAACATGAAAATTATTTTCTACATGTAACTTTATTCAAATTAGAAGTCACTATATAGGTAATTAGATGAAAGATTAATATAGTTTTCCACCTCTATTTAGAAAGTTTTTTTCCTATTACCATGATTCATGTTTCTCTAACATGGAGCGGAATTCCCTCATATTAGTATTTCGTAATGGGAATTACATATTCATAAATGATTTATTTATGTTATGAGATTAATTGACACATTGATTTTTGAAATAATCTTTAACATTGTGTACTCAAACCACTTAATTATATGAATGTTTTAAAAAAAGGAAGAAGGATTATGTTTATTGAATGTAATGTGTTCTAGATTTATCCAAAAAAATCGAGATGTTGTTGAAAAAAAATCAATATGGAGGATTAAAGGCAGAATTTTAGATATAAGATATTTTTCTCATAATCTTTACAAATACCATGAATTAATGTGATGAGTTCCTACTATATAAACACCCAATATATCTGATTTATTTCAAAATGAATATAATATAAATATGGATTTTTTTATTTAATTTAATGAAATTGGGTTTGTCTTGGCATATGTTATACGAATGATTGGTTTTGATGATAATTTTTTCATATAATATGAAGAATTCAATGATGTTTTTAATGTTTTTGTTAAAAATATCAGTTAGCTAGTTTGTTTTTTACAACTTTATTGATATTTTTATCTTTTTTATTTGAGATGAATACCTAAGAAATATATTTTTTGGAGGTGGACCGGATTGTATATGAATATTTTAGTTCTCAAATTAGATTCTATTGATGTAAATTTTGATATAATTTATCATATAGGCAAACATTAAAATGTATTACCACTAATGTGAATGCAGTTGATAATGATTTCTTATGAGACAGATATATGTTATGACATTCCCATATCTAGTTTTAGTAATAATGCTGATGGTTTGACTACTATAAATACATAAATGGATTGAGATTTTGGTAATGAATGTTTAGAATCAATTTTAATAATGGATTTTTTAAAAAGGAATCAAATTATGATAGGAAATCATTGAATAAAAATAAGAGATATAATGATGAAAATTAAGAACACATACAGAGCTATGATGATGGTATTATTGTGTTGGAATAGAAAATATGAATATAAAGGATGGGGTGAATGTTTTTTCTTTTAAAAAATAATAGCTACATTAATTGCCTCTTAAAATTATATAAATTATTTACATCTGTCTTTAAAGTGAATAATCAATGTAAAATAAATAAATTAAATAAAATAGTTACATATAGTGGTTAAGGGAACATGAATCACATATTCTACTCTAGAAATGCACCACTACATGAGATTGGTTGTTTTCACATGTTGATACTCTTATCTAGAGACCATTAATACTAAATATTGGCATCTAAACGCATTACAAAATATTTTTATATGGTCTTCAGGTACTTTAACATGAATAAAAAATGTCCATAGTTTTGTTTGAGAATCTGACACTCCACCATGACTGATTATGATCCGTTCACAATTTAACAATAAATAGATAAAGATAAAGAGTTTGAATACTGAATGAAAACAAATTTTCAATAAAAACTAAGAGATGTAAATGATCTTTGATAAATAATAACAACAAAATATTATTCAATATAAAATAAGCTATCTTAAATAATCATTGGTGAAAACACTAGGTATATGATCAAACATGTATGACTATAAATTCAATGTCAGATAAATGATTTTTTGTGATGAAATAAAATATTAAAAAAGAAATACAACAACCGTTATATCGAGTTGATAAAATAAATAAGAATAAAAAGATGCATTTATCTAAAGTTTATCTCTTGAAGAGAAGACAAATTATTATTTTTAAAATAACTATATCTTTAGAATAAGACGATTTTAGTATTTATCATCATTTTCAAATTCATTTGGTTAAAAATATCCCAAAATATCACAAGATAAATTATGAGAATATGAATATAAAAAATTTATAGAATGTCATAACATACCTTAGAAATATGAATGATTTAATCTGTTGAATATAATCCTTCGAGTAATTATTTAAATAATTTTAATGAGTTAATTATTTCTAGTGAGAATTTTGTAACAAACATGGAAATAATCCATAATTTATAACTATGAAATTGACCATGTCAAATGTATTATTTCATTGAGATTTGGTTAGCATTGACTGTACAGTTTATAACATTCAAGGGATTACAAAATTATTGTTAATCACCCTTATATTTCTCCCTCAAATGTAGGGTTTCCATCAAAAGTAGTGTTTATGACCCATATATACAATCAAAATTAATGGTACATGAACCATACATCCTGATTAGAATATAGGGTATAAACAATGCATATAAACTTCTTATAAACATATTGGGAATACCTATACATTGATAAATAAATGGACCTTATACGAGATTAATGTCTAAAAGTCATTCCAGAATAATTTATTTACTTCAATGAATATTATAATAGAATTCAATAAAAGAAACATCATTAGAAATATTCTTATGGGCATCTGTGAGATTCCAAAAAAAAAATTAACTAATGAAATTATTTTATCAACACATGCCAAACAATATCCCCATTTTTTTGATCAAAAAATAAATAAAACCAATATTAACATTAACATGATTAATAAAATAAAATTTAAAATAAATAGAATATTTAAATTACAAGAAAATATTCCAGTCATAAAAAAAATTGTTATAAAAAAATTATCAAATATATATTTTACATATTTTAACATATACATTATGATATATTTTTCAATTTTCTTCCACAAATTTTCATATTTTTAGATCTCCCCCATAAATTTATTTTGATAGAATTATCTACCATTTGTGACCTCAAAAATAAATTGCAAAATAAATTAGTGTAAAATTCATATAGGAATACTATATAAAAAATTAAAAATAAAATAAATTTAAAAAAGAAAAATAATTTCATATTTTACAATGAATGTATTCTGTATTTTTCATCAAGTATGATAAAATGGGGGAAAAGAATTGAGAATTTCTGAAATGTTAAATGGATCCTCTTCATTCACAAAAATTAAAACTATTTTTTATCACAATTTATAAACTCTTAGGACTATTTCTATTCTAGTTTAAACATCTACATAATATTGATATATTGAAGAATATAATAACTGTTTAACAAGAACCAATTTTTTCTCATCCGGATCATTCTTGGTAACATAATCATATTTTATATTCTCTATTTGACTTATTATATCCATTTTATATGAATAAAATTAGTTGTTAAGAATTTATCATTCAAGAAAAAATTGATAATTCCTTTGAGGAGTAATAAAATCTTCTCAGGAAAAGAAGAGTTTTCCATCTCTAAATAAAATTTTACTAAAATTTTAAGATCTTAATTAATATTTACCACTTCACCATAAAAATGATTAAACATGGATAGAGATTATATAGAGGGTATTCTATCATTATTTGTTGTGGAATATTTAATTTTCGATTCTTAAAAACCAAGGATTTATATAACTTTCCTAAATGAATTTTATATGTAATTTTCAACAAAATTAACTGAATATTTTCATAAAGAAATCAATCATAGAATCAAGATATAAATTTCATTTCTCACAAAATCCTTTACTTTTTTTAAAAAAAAATAAATCTATTGAACCAAACATTAAATTCTTATCTTTTTAGAATATCATTTATCTTAAATTATCATTCTAGGTATCATTATACAGATCTGATTTGATTCTCTGAAATTCATTGAGTTTAGAATCTTAAATAAGGAAGAAATTATTTTTGAGGGTTTAAGAATTATTTATTGTTTCAAAGGAGGTTGATAAAATATTTCATTCTAATGGTTTTCAAGATACATTTCAGAATCATGAGACAAAATACAAAGTATTCATTTTAGACTCTTTTGTTAAAAAGTTTTTATTTCATCAGGAAATGATTTCAAAAAACAACATTACATAATTGAATAATTTGTTATAAAAGTATGTTCTCAAAAAATGTAGTTTTAAAAATATTAATTAATAAATTTTTTATTAAATAAACATATCTTTATTTTTGTGATTTTAAAATAATTAAATATTATAATACATGGTCCTACTAAATTATAAATATTCAAAAAATCCATTTTTAATTTATTAAATTCCACTTTTTTGAAAAGTGATATCTGTACAAATAAAAAAACAAGTTAATAACCCTATCCACATGACACTAATTAAAAAAAATAAGAATACAACATTCAAATTTTGAAACGAAATTACAAAGACCCCCAAAAAGAATCATCAAACCATGTGCTACCCACATCAATCCACATGTTAGGAGACCTCAAACCACATGACACATCCTTCATCATGTCACCGCCCTAACATCTCATCCAACACCACCAGCAAGTTTGCACATAAACAAAAGAATCTTTCTCATTTTCATAATGCCACTGACCTCAACACCGATGTCCACTGCCAAAAATGTTGAAACCCATCACTAAACATCCCTAGGGCTGAAAACAACCTTGTCCATCGATGATCGAAACATCATTACCATCAAACTCCCAAATCACTACGCTCAAACTCACATCCAAAAGACAATTTAAGTCCTCCACGCATCTCCACCTCGAAATTAATGGTGGCCTACTATATATAGATCCCAGATAAATCAGAAACAAGAAGTGAGAAATAATGACAAGAACCTCCAGGAACCTTTGACGCTAAAGAAAGAAACCATCGTTTCTGCTGACACAAACAACCATGAAAATAGGTCTGATAAACCCCTACCACATCCCGCACATCAACTTCAACAATAGAAAAGGAAAACCTGTAACAAAAACACCAGACCAAACGCATTGTGAAACACTCCTGAAAAAGACTGAACACTACATTGAAGAAGAAATCATGAAGGAAATGGAAGTAGGGGTTAAATCAAATAGAAAACAGGAACAATACGGAAATAGGGGGAAACCTTAAAAGCAACTGTAAAAAATTGAAAATGAAAACAAATAAGAAAAGGGGATCAAAACCCAAAAATTATACAATAGGATATCCACGGCCATCGAACTAAAAATCCAAAAAACTCATTGAATCTAACACTCCCAATCTAAACTATAAGGGAAGGGATGGCTGTAAGTTCTGTGGGAAGAAGAAGAAGCTTAGGGAGGACCATCTCACCATAACCAAAGAAGAAAAGGAAAAAACTAGAGAGTATACCTGAGCAGAGAAAACAATAGAGAGAACTGGTATATAAAACCCTAGGAGAACCATGCTGTAAGAAATTGAGGAGGGTGGGGGAATGAAGAATGGGATGAAGGAAACCTAGTTGAGTGAGAAAGTGGGAGATATATAAGATCCATGGGATTGTTGATCCATTTCTCGGTCCTTATATAAATCTTCCTAGAAAACTATTTATTAGAAGATATATAAAAAAATGTTTACCAGAATAAAAAAATAATTTATTTTTTACACATATTAGAAAACATTATAGATAATATTTATATATTAATATGAAATTACATGATCATTAAGGTGTATGCATGATGTAATAATAATAGTTAAACAGATTGATTCATCAAATATACTATTAGATTTGTAAAACACTAATAGTTTAAATAGAAATATAATTAAATATAGAGGATTAAAAGATATAAAATTAAAAACGTTCTATTCCTATGTAAAAAACAATTCATTACTTTAAATTGAATATTAAAATAAAAAAAATATTTTTTACTTTATTAGTAGTTCCAACTCGAATGAATTCTCTATATGAATGAATACATGAAATATCCATAAATTTTTAACATCAAATTAAGGAAATAATAATTAATTCTAGTGAAACATATATAAATTATATCAAATACAATTTCATTTCGGTACCCATATGATTTTGGGTGTGGTGGTGTTAATAACTAAATACTTAGGCAATCACATCTATCGTCTTTGAAAGAAGAATACACCGTGAATGATCGATAATGATTTCGAATAAATAACAATATTGAAACAAAAAAAATTGATGTTTTATAAAATAGAAGTCAGTAACATAATTTATATTTATTCTATAGTGAAATAATTTAACATAAGATAAGATCCTGCTTTTTTAACAAGGAATAAAATAATTATAATCTAATTTCAGTGTTTCTCCATTACCACAATCCAATGTTTTCAATTAATAATTTTATTTTTCAAACTAATTTCATTCAGATATTTTTCCATATTAATAAACATTATAGATCATTTTTTTAATGTATTAACATCTCTTAAGAGTTCCCTAATTTTATCATCAAATAAAATGCATAAAAATTTTGAATAATTAGACCTTGAATATGTTATACGTTTTGGGAATAATTCTTTATAAATGGAAATAACATCATATGATTTTATAATATTATTTATTTATTTTTTATGATTGAAATTTTTCTTCAAGTAAAAAAAAATATTTATTATATCCATAAAAAAATGTTTTTGAATTTTTGGAGTATGAATAGTGTGACTCATCAGCGTGATCCATAAAACATAGATTTGTCATTTTATTTTAATAATAATCTTATGAGTTTGTATTCGATCCATTGTTTGAATAATAATTATCACACAAGATAGTCTTCATTAATTTCTTACCATTTTCATTATAAGTATATTTTCTTTTATCTTTAATCAATGTAAATTTTGAATTTGTGTGACCTTTTTACTATCATTCATAGAATATATCATTTTTATCATTTTCTATATCATGATTTACATTTTTCATGATCTTATGGAATATATATATTATCTATTTAATTGGTTCTTTATAACATCAATCAGATGATTAATCTATAGTAGTTTTTTTGCAATATCATCCTTTTTGATAGAAATATTATTTTATCTTTGTCTTGAATTATTTTTATATTCTCAGTGTTCCAATAAATTATTTCAATATCAATTATTTAACTAGTGTGGATTGATGGATAATAGAAGATATCTCATTCCAAATAAAGGTTAGAGCTCTAAGTACCTTTAAATCATGCTCTAGTTTTTAATTGGTTCTCCCTCAGAACCCTTATAATTAAAAAATTATATCAATCTTACATTAAACCAAGAGATGAATACATAATCATGAATATTATATGTACCGAATTAAATTTTTTCATTATTTTACATTAGATGTAAGAAATTATTATTACTATCATAGGAAAAAAGGGTTTTCCACATCTAATATACAATTTCTCACTAAGATACTCAATTAAATTAATCAGTTCCTAATTCAAAGAAAAAATAATTCATAGACCTTGAATTAATATTATATTATTTATATAGATCATCATTTTATTTTTTAGGATCTTCTATATGAATATAATAAGGCTTGAAAACCTTTAAAAAAACTCTTCTTCCATGATTATTTATATAAATAATCAATTGTTATTTTCCAGTATGTACAATAATAAAAAGTAAATAGGTTGTACAGTTCATCAATGCACCTTGTCTAAAATTATCCATTGAAATTCATCTTCCTCTTGATCGTTAACTATAACTTTTTATAGTTAAAAATATATAACCACTTGATAATATCCACTAATAAAAATTGTTAGTACCAATTAGAAATATGAAAATCCTCATGGATTTCTAACAATAAAGTATATCTAACCCAATATAACCTCTAATACCAATTTTTAAATTGGAATAGAAAAGAATAAGACACGAGTGGGGGTAAATTATTTTCCTTTAAAAACATTATAGAAAAAATAAATCCCTCTAAATATTAAAGTAATTTTTTTCTTCTCTCTTATTATTGAGTAAGAAATATAAAATAAATAAAAATAAGAACACAAAGATGTATAGTGGATCAGGGAACAAGAATCCAATATTATACTTTACAAACACTATAATACACAAGCTTGATGATTTTTACTATATGGCACACATTAATGGAGAACATTCCAACTGAGTGTTGTGATTTAGAACCTCTATAACAGTGATATTACCTAGATTTATAGTTATTTTATAAGGAAAAAAATATCCATAACTTAGTATGATAATATGACATTGAACCACGATTAGGTATGGGAAGTAGGCACAACAATAGTAAATATATTAATATGAAGTGGCTTATTAATAATTCACCTTACAATTACTTTATCAATTGATATATGTAAATGATCTTCAATAAAGAAAAATAGTAAAACATTATTCCATTTGATATAAGAATTCATTAAATAGAATTAGAGAAAACATTAGGAATATGATAAAATTTGTATGTCTTTAAAGTGTATCTCTAATAACTGCTTTGTTTAATTGCACCAAAGGAATAATTAAGAAAAAATAGCAGAAATAGTCATGTTGATCAAATTGATACTAACTAATATCATGTATGTCTCCAAAGTGGGTCTTTAGAGATGAATGTGCAATATTATTTTTATATATTCATTTGTTTCATTAGTAGAAGAAAGTATCGGTATTTATCCTGATGGTAGTATTTCTTCTGATCATCGTTCTAAAAACATATCTCTAGAAAAAACTCATGTATTTAAATTTAAAAAATTCCAAAAATATTATATATTCCATTATAAATATGATTTATTTAATCTATTAAATATGAGACTTTTAATTTGAGGTTAAATATATTTAAAGTTATTTCTAACTCTGTTGTGACTAATGTAAAAAATGTGGAAATAATCCAAAATTCGAAACTCAATAATTGACCAAGTCAATTGTTGTATTTCTATAAATAATTATAAAAATTAAAATTATATTTTTAAAAATATGGTTGAATAAAAAATTGTAGATGATTAATCAAATGTTGGGTCCTCAAACATTGTGTTTCTTCTAAAAATTTGCTTCTTGATCCATTCCTTCATTCCAAATAGATTACACAAACCAAACATTACTCTTAAAATGTATGGTATAAATTTTTTTTCAAAAAATATTATAAATATTTATAGATTACTTATACATTGATAAAACAAATAACCTTCAAATATATTGATAAATGAAAATTTTTCTACAATAAAATAATTATTCCAATGATTAGTTTACTAAACTTTTCATAATTTAACTTCCTTAAAAACATATATTTGGGTGTCTATGAGAATAAATATAAAAAGGAATTTAATGAAATTGTTAGATAGAAAAATTAATAATAGGTACGATTTTATTTTATGATGAATTTAATTTTAAATAATATGACCATATTTTATGAAATATTTTTGTTTCTATCTATTAGGAAGACTAGTCACACAATTTGGAAATTCTACTTTGGAAGTAGACTTCCACAGAATTGGATGCAAGGAAAATCCATAAAAACCATGCATGAAAGCTATTTTTTTGTTAAATTGTTATTCCTATATAGCATGTATAAGTTATTTTTATATTTAATTCATTTAAATAATCCTTTATAACATTTTCTTAAATGAAATTGATTGTGAATTTTTTTTAGGAAATTAATATTCTTTTAAGATATTTCTATTATAGAATTGTTTCACATCTGAAAACTATTTTGATTTGTAAAGAACCTAGATATTTATTTATGACCATATATAATGGAATCAGTATCCAAAGTAATGATAACATAAATACAAATTTAATTTAATTATTTTCTTGGTTATTTTCTATCACTTTGAAAAAATCTGATTTTTTTCTGATATGGAATTTTAATGCATCCATATTGGTATTTGAGACTAATTTTATTTGGAGAATCATTTGACTCCATTTTTTATTCATGATACACTAATACTAATTCAATACCATATAATATTTTTTAGTCCACTTTTTACATCACACCCATATACCATGAATATTTGACTACATATCGGGATATTGGACAAAATAAAGTCAACATGATTCTCCTTCTTCTAAAATATGTTTTTGGCTAACTGTTAGATGGTTTGAAAAGGAAGAATTTCACCATATAAATTTAGAGATCATCAACATCGTCTTAGGATATATTTTTCTTTTATTATTGATTTATTTCAAAATTATCAATATGATAACAAATAATCACTATATGTACTAATTTTTTGTCACCCTATTGGGGTATATCTTGAACAATGAATATCGGGGTTGTATTATCCATGTAATCAGGGATCCATTTTAATATTATTTGATTTATTATTTCATTCTACAAGGTTTGATATTTGTTAAAATTTAATTTTTTAGTTCATTAATTTGAAAATGTCTTTCACGTCAAAGAGGGGAAAATTTACCATTATTAATGTATCATTCTGATAAATATCATGTCCACCAGCAACTAAAGAATAAAAAATCATGTTTTAGTGGTAGAAATATATTCTCCACACATTAAAAATGATAAATTTATAATTTACCTATGTGGTGTTGATAGAGAATAATTTTTTCCATTAAACTGAATGACCTCATTAATTGGTATCTTCATATTAATCTATATAAAATTGTGATATTTCAATAAAATTATTATGATCATATTTTAATAAATTCATACCCAATATGAACTATTATTATTGTATCATTAATTATTTTTCAGAATAATATAATTACCATGGAAGAACCAGTAATAAATGTCGATTTATCTAGGAAAATTACATTCATCTTCTCCTATTGAAAATTTCTTTTAATTATTTTACCATACATACTAATTTCAAGATATCTTTTAAAATTAGTGGATGATATGACACAAATTAGAAATTATTTAATTGTAAAATTGGTAATCATTAATTATCCCCATGCTAATCATTATTGTTTTGTTAAAAATATAGAATCTTTCATCCATTCCAACAAAAAGGAACTTATTTTCTTAATTATATTTATACATACATACATATTTATTCAATATAGAATAGTATGAATTAATTATAATAAATCATGTATTATATTGGGTAATTTGAAAGAAATGATTAGAATAAGGGTGGTCATTACCTTTCATCCTAACAACATACTTGGTAGGATCCTACTTCATAATCTTTTAAAGATGATCATAGTCTTAATTTTTAAATTACTTACACTAACTCACACGTTATGGTATGAAAGAAAACAATGTAATACATAATATAAGTTTTGGTATCACTGAAATATTGTTTATATTGATAGTTTTGTTTCATCCAAATAGGATCTTATATTTATTTTTATTGTGATGATGTCATTATTATTCATCTATTTATGGTTTCATAAAAAACACTAATTAATTATTCTTTTCTTTTCTTTTTCTTTATTATAAAAATATAAATAGTGATTGGGGTCAGTTAAGTATTGGTTTAGGAATTTTAGTTGTTATAATTATTATTGTAGGTGCCCAATCTTCATCAATTATTTCCTTACATTATGATACAACATCATATTTTTGGAAGGATATCCCAGATTATATTATAATTAAGATATCAATTATATTTTATGTGATCCCTATTTATTTAGGACATTCAGTCCGAATATGTTCTTTTATAATAGGGATATCCCAATCTTAATATATTTGTTTTTTTGGAAATTCATCTAAAATTACTTTTTTCATCCTATAAAATGACAATCATTAGTTGGTTTTTTTAATTATTACTAGACCTATCCCTTTTAGGATGCATTCCAAATACACTTTTCTATTGTTTTCATTTATAATATACTTCAATTTTTTTTAACTAATTTGTTATTTTTATCAACTTGGATCCCATATTCACTATATCTCTTTTAAAAATATGATTTTCTTCATTAATTAATCTTAGTATATCTTGTTACCCTTTAATGTTTCATTCACTTCTATACCACAACCCATGGTGTTTTTTGTTATTCACCCTATTTGTCTATAATATCACTGGGTAGCTACTCTATATAACTGTTTTTAGGTAATAATTAAAATAATACATGAATATGATTAATTACCCCACTATATTAAATTGGTTTTACTTTTTGGATGATATATTGGTTTATTCTAAGACTAATTAAGTTAATGTATGTCATCTAGGATAATTCATAAAATTTCCTAAAGATCACTAACATTAATTCATGATATTAAATGAAATTTCTAGAACAATGAATTGAATTTTGTGGGATATATTACAACATCCCACCAATACTCATAGGATTGAGTCAAGGTGGAATTTCTACATGGCCTTAAGAGACACCCCCAAGACAACAAAGGTGGGAAATAAATTTGAAGGGATTCACTCGCAATTTCAGAATGACTTGTCCTTTTTCAAATAATTCAACCGAAAAAAATTCCATAATAAATAAACCACAACATGATGAGTGATATAAATTAAAAAAAAATAAAAACAATAAAATTTATATCTAAACCAAATAAAAATACTACCATAGTAGAAATATACAAAACATCAAAGTAAATTGTTGAAGACATAACCAACAAAACTCAATGACCTCGATAAATATCCATGATCTAACAAGCTCCACACTCCAAAAAATTTCCAAAGTATCATGATGCACCACAAAATAAGTGTGATAATTAACCTTTGATTGTATATTACTGAATAATATTTACAAAAGCACCAAATTTCAAAGGTAGGGGTTGAGTAATGAAACTTAGTATATTTTCACCAAATGACTTCCCTTCTCACCCCATTAAGATATAACATGTTATCAAATTTATATGAAACAATTTATATAGAATAATTTCTAATATTGTTTATATAAAAATATAAAAAAGTAACATATCAAACAAGTTTTCCATCAAAATCCATATTCCCAAAAAGGACCCTAAACAATACATCTAAATAATTTCCCATGATCCATTTTGGCTTTACAATTCATTCCACAACCACAAACAACCATCCATCAATGTAACCCGAACTTCTCTATACTCACAAGTGGTTATTCATCATTCCATTATGCCATTACTTAGTGGACCATTTTGAAAAGGGTTGTTTATTCCCATAAAAATCTAAATATTTTTTAAGGGGGAATATCACTCCCTTATCCAACCCAATGCACATGAACACACAACAACAATGTTAAACCCATTATAAACCCATTTTCCACATTCAAGTGACAAATATATATCAATAAAATAAATTTGTTTTTGAAAAACATTGTTCCAAGAAACTAAACCAAACAATAATTTTAAAACCATCATATTAAAATCATGTTACACAAGACACTTACTGAAAAATGCCGAATTTCAATAATTCAATAAAAAGAAATAAAGAGGGGTTCCACCAAGAAATTAACAACCAATTTTCACAACCAGTTTCAATCAAAACAAAAATTTTAAACTAAGACATGATGTTCTAAATAAGACGAGTAGAGTGTGAGGACACCAACCTCTTTATTGGATTGAGTCAAGGTGGACTTTATACTTGGCCTTAAGTGACATCCCCAAGATTAAAAAGGCTTGTAAATAATTTAAAGGGATTCATTTGATATTGGGGGATTATTCTCCCTTATTTAAATAAGAAAACCAACCAAAAAACCATAACCAATAAACCACTACATTATGCATGATATAAATTAATAAAAACTAAAAATAGTACCATTTATATAAAAAACTACAAAGAGTACCAAAATAGAAGTTTAGAAAACATAAAAGTGAAAAGTGGAAGACATAACAAAAAAACTCAATGACTATAAGAATACCCCAAGAACTAACATGATTTATGATCCACAAAACAACCCATGTATCACAATTCACCACTAAATATGTGTAATGGTTTACCTTTGACTGTATCTTGATGAAAAGAATCTATAAAAGCACCATAGTGCCAAGGTAGGGGCTGGGTAATGAAACTGAGTATATTTTCCCCAAATTACTTCCCTACTCATGACTCCAAGATAGAACATGTTATAATGTTTTTATAAAAAATTTAGATTTAATAAATTATAAAATATTTTATATAAGAATATAAACAAGTGCCATATCTATCCATTTTTTAAACAAGAGAAATATTTTCCTGAAAAACTACCAAAACATAATTTATATCTATTTAACAAGTTCCATTTTAGTATAATAATTCATTACACAACTCTATAAAACCATCCATACATATAACATAGACCTACCTATACTCAGAAGTGGTGAATAATCCTTCTATTAATTTATTACTTAAATAATCTTTTTGATAGGGTAACTCCACACCCATTTTTTCCCCAAAATTTTTGATGGCAGTAATTTATTCCCTTATGCATCCCAATTCTCATGATCAAACATCGACCATGCCAAACCCATGTCAAAACCATTTAAAAAATCCATCTCAAAATCTATTTCAATAAAACAACATTTTTATTGGATTTTTTTCCAAGAAACTAATCCATATAATCATTTTAAAACCATCATTTTAAAATATTGTTACCCAGTTCAGTTTCCAAAATATTCTATACTTCACCAATTTTATAAACCACCACTAAATAGGGTTTCCAACACGAAATTCACAACCAATTTTCACAACCACATTCCATAAAATCAAAAATTTGAATCTATTACTTCATGTTCTAAATAAGAGGAGTCGAGTGTGAATCCACCTACTATGGGGTTTACATAAAAAATGAATAATAACTCTTAAAAACCCACAAAACTGGGTTAAATATCCAAAATCCATCCTATGATCTTTTCACCTATCAAAAAAGGAAAAATATAACCATATTTGGAATCCACACCCTTAGATATAACAATAATGGGCATAGATCTACGAATCTGAGATAGATTGAGAAGTAGATCTAAGAATTCCCATATAAAATCACTAAGAAGGAAAAAATACCACCAGAATATAGCTTCAAATCAATGAGGGATGCCTTCAAATCTCTTTTATAAGGAAAATGAATTTCCCCATAGCATTTAGGAGGATGAAAAGTCAATTTTTGGATACATAGGAGGATAGAAAAGGTCCCTAATTTAAAAAACACGTAAAATTAACCTTTTAAGGATAATTGTTTTTAGAAATGCGTGGTTATATTGCACAGTTTTACAATCCATGTACTAATCTTGTTCTAACTATTGCCTCAATAATGAGCCTCACATAGATGGATCACATGGTTTCCAAACCGTGCATCTTCCATGCTGTTGATCACTACCTAATCATTACCCACTGGCGTAGTTTCTCATTAGCAGAATGATAGTTTTGTAAATTTATGAAATGCCCATGAACCATACCTTTCTCCATTGTCTCATTATGCAAAATTTTATTTAGGTGTTGAATTATTTTCCCAAATCCTGCACTAATTATTCACCAGTAGAAACACCCTAGAACCATTCCAAACCTCTTCAAAAACAAACCCAAACATAACCCCAACACTTTATATACATAAAATACGTAAATAAAGGGTCACATACTTCAAAATAGGGGTTATACATTCTCCACAACACTGGTCTTTCCATCATTAGATAGTAGAAAACCATCGCTTACCAAAAAGGGTTCTGACCCTTGATATTTCATTTATTTCTCTAATTCATTTGTCTCTTCACGAATCTAACCACGTTTCTATAATACCCTCACTAGAATAAGGCTTTTCCCACACAAGAAATTTCCATTTCTATCAAAAATCCACTCTAGGATATGTACCAATAAATAATACGACACTAATTAAACATTCTCCGATCAAATCACTTGGTTTAGTTCATGGTGATACTTTTTTATACTAAGATACATGAAACACATTATTCACCACACTGGACCATGGTGGTACCACCCAATGATATGACACATCTCCATCCTGTTCGAATATCTATAAAGGGCCTATGTATCATATATATAACACTCCCTACTTCCCAAAATGATGATTCCCAAGCCTTGGAAATATCCTCAAGAATAATTGATAGATCACCTAGAATTACAACAAACATCCATAACGATCAACATATGATTTATGATGACTCTGAGTTGTCTCTATCCTCTTCCTGATCATCTGAATCTTCTATGTTATGTCTTGGAAAAGGATCATCCCAACCGGTAAATTCTAATATGTTTCAACCGAAGAAGGTTTATTATACAATTATTTGAAAGAATCCTTAAATATCGAGGCCTGATAACTATTTTTATAAGATAATTCCACAAAAAATGTGTACACTTTCCATGAGAAACCAAAATATACTACACAACCCTACAACATCTATTCCAATGTTTTTATCACATATTTGAATTTCCCATCCATATAATGATGATATGCCTTAATCATGGGAAGCTGAGTCCCAAGGAATTTCAATAAGGATTTAAATAAAATGAGACATGATTTTTAGATATATGTCTAACACTATCAAAACTGGTATTCCATTACTCATTACCAGTTCATGGCTATAGATTTTTGAAAATCCCTCCATCGTATGAGATTCATGGGTAGGGATAAAATGGGAAGACATTGTTAGTTGATCCACTATAACCCAAAAGACATCATGCTTCCAAACTTTTCTAGGGAGACCTATTAAAAATCCATAGCTATTTTATACTATTTCCACATAGGGATAGGTAAGGACTATAAAATACCTTCTATGTCACTAATAGTCCAACTTAACTTGTTGGAAAGTTAAGTATATTGAAAAAAACACATATACATTCTTTTCCACACTATTTTGAAAAAACCCATTATTACATTGCCTTATAAATCTTCTATATTACAGGATGAACAACCCATCTCGAATAGTGGAAAGAATGATGAAGTTGATTTGGACAAGACAATGGTACCACCATCCAATCTCAAAATCATAAAATTGTTGTTTCATCCAGCTTACATCGGTCAATGGCCTCACAACCATTATGTTTAAAACTCATAGAAACAATTTCTAAATCATGGGTTTTTACCTCTTTAACCATATCCACAAAATATAGAACAAATGAAACTAGATAAAAATCACAACATCACCTTAGTATTCACCTTAAAAGATCATACTACTATCATTAACATTAACTGCCACTAATCTAAAGCCTCTTTTTCCAACTGACTATATGACTTTTTTTATTAATGCATCTACCCCTGAATTACCATTACCTTGTTTGTAAATCAAGTAAAAGTAAAACATCTAGAGATACTCCATCCAAATTATTTATCTCAGGTTTAAATCCCATTTTGAGAAAATATCTTTCAACCTCTTATGATCCATGAAAATAGAAAATTTGTCACCAAAATGATGGTGATGTGAAGTCATCAATGCATGGATAACTGTAGATAAATCCAAATCTTGTTTTAGTAGGTTCCACACATGAAAAATCATGTTTCATGGTCCATAAGAAAAAACATGATCTGCCTGTATGGGAAAACATCCCATCCCAAATCCCGATGCATCAAAATACACCAATTACACTTGTCTAGATTTTGGAAATACCAATATTGGTATTGATGTAAAGAAAATATTATTATCTGAGATAGAATCTGAAATTGATCATTTCATTACAACAAAAAAATATTATTTTTCAAATCTATCATAGGTGAAACGAGTTGTGAAAAATTATGCAAAATGTGTCGATAATTACCAGATAGACCAAAAAACCTTCTTATCTCAAAGTCATTATAAAATGGTTTCCATGAGACAACTTCTCCTATCATCTCTGGATCCACTAAAAAACAAATTTCATAAATTTCATGGCCATGTAAATGAAACATTTGTTTCCAAAAATTACACTTTGTAGCTTGGTATACAATCGATGATCCCTCATGATTCCAAACACTTTCTCAAAGTGTTTCTCATGCTCAGCCCTTGTCTTAGAATACAACAATATGTCATCAAAAAATAATACAAGAAAATATTCTACATATATCCAAAATATATGATTCATCTAATCCATGTATAACTGTAGTGAATTCATGAGTCCTAAAGGAATTACCACCAAATCATAATGGATATATCTACTTCTAATATCTTTTTCTGTAATATGCTCCTTTCAAACTCACAATTTGTGATATACTGATTGTAATTAAATTTTAGTGAACCAAAAAGAACCACTGAATTGATCAAATTTTTCATTAATGAATGGATGTGGATATTGATTCTTTATTCTAACATGGTTAAGAATATAATAATCTATTCATAACCATAGAGTTCTATCAGTATTCTTAACAAACACAAGTAGTTCTTCCCATGAGGATGTGTTTGATTGAATGGAGACTTTTAATTCCAATTATTCTTACCACATATTATGTTCTGATAAAATTTTAGGTTATATTCAATAATATGTAAGTGAGATAGGACTTTTACCTGGGATGAGATCAATTATAAAATCCACATCCCTTAAAGGTGGAAACCTTGAGAAATTTTAAAAAAAAATCCAAAATTGATAAACCACTGCTGGAAAAATAATTTTATGATATCATAAATCAATGGAAAATAAAATCCTACTGAATGGTATGATATCGTTCAAACATCAATTTCCAATGGGCCTATTGCACCCACCTTTAAATTCATGTCCCCTCGAAAGAGATACTCGATGCTATCCTCAGTAGTAAAACTGCCCTTTCGTGTATAAAAATTGATTTGAGATATGTACATCATCCCCAAATCCATAACCAGGATTAGATAAAAAAAATAAATATCCATCGTGGATAAATCCCAAATAAGAAAAAATCCATAAAAAGTTAAATAACACACTCTACACATGTATGCTAAACATTCTCTTTGACTAAGAGGATATTGATGTTTTATCACAGAGGGAATCATCTCAACTTATAAACTCAACAAATCAAAAGTAAGAGAAGAAATAACAGAATGGGATGTAACCATATGAAAAACATGTATAAGAGTAGAATTAAAAATAATCATACCTTTAACAATATTTGGTTTAGACTGATTATCCACTATAACCTGTTCAGCTCCATATTATTATTTCATCACAACACTTTTCTCCTGGTTTATTTTTTTTAGATTTTCCTTCTAGAGGAGTCATGGTATTATTGTTATTATAATGGATAATTATTTTCTACTGAGAATAGGTACTATAAAACCCCCTTATTATTGAAGAAACACCATCTATGACACATGAGAAGTGTTTCGAACACCCAACCTATAAGAACTGTGACAATAACATAGATGATTCCCAATATGCTATAGGGTTTTCCATACACTCTCAATTGATATAGTCCACCAAACCACATTTAAAACATCTACGTTGGCACTTGTTTCTCGAAGGATGGTTCACTAGTCTAGGAATCTGATTTTGATTCATGCTTCCGCCTTATAAATAGGTGACCCTCTTCTACTTGCTCCCAAAATTAGAGTTCCCACCATTTCCCAAAGGTATCAACATACTTCCTCCTCCCATAGCTCATGATATGTACCTTTATATCACTATGAATCTTTTGACCATCTCTATATAGTCCATTATACAATACACAACCATCTTCCAGTGAATCCTCTATATTAACCCGGATTCCATGTTGTTTGCCTTCAAAGATGAACTAGAAGAAACCTCAAGTTCGAAGATCACTAAATTCCTATATTTAGATACACACTCCACGAGAAAAATATTTTTCTTATTTTCAAGTGAATATGTCTATGGTTCTTTTAGTTATGAACATATGAACATAAAATTTTTGTTGAAGAATTCTTTAATATAATCCAAATCCATGTTGTGATGAAATTTAGAATGAACCACTAAATCCCACCACTAGAGTACAATATCTTCCAATATATGCATCACCATATTTACTTTCATCTCCCCTTGTGTGATGATGAAATCAAATACAACACATATGCCTTTTCTTGTTTTGAATTACCCGTAATGATGGGTGGATTTTACTACTAGAATTGGATGGAATGATCCACTATCCTGGTATTATACCTCTAATTCCCACATTCCATAGCCTTAAATAAGTGGACTATACTCTGAACAAGCTATTAGTTCACATGTGGCTCAAGTGAAACAACATTCTCAGTATCTTTTACCGGTTTTTTTCTACGACACCTATCGAGCACCATTGCCTAAAAAACAACACACACCATAAGTCTCACACTCTATTAACTTAAGGATTAATAATTTCATATTCTATCAAAATATACTACCACATAATTACTTTCAAAAATCAACTTTTTCGAAAATTCAACCAATTTTGAATTTTAATTTATTGTTTTGAAAATTAAAGCCTTTTCAAAACTACTGTATTATTTTATTTTCATAATTATTCATTTTAATTTTTTTTTTAATTTTTAAAAAATGAAAACATCTTCACCACATCATAAATCATTGATCAAAATGAAAGATTAAATCCTAGTGGGATTTCACTATTATAATGCATGTCATGATCATCTCATTTTGTAAACCTATTGCAATGAGATTTCAATGTTATAAGTTTCTCAAAAACACCTTTGTACGCAACTCACTGGTAACATGAATATCAACATAAAATATTTTTCTACATCAATTTGTGCTCTATATATTATGTCCCCATAATCCAACTCCTTTCTAGAATCCCAACTCTATGTAAAGGAAAAGATGTAATTTCATCCCCAAGACTAACAAAACTAATGACCACATGTTGGTAAAGGACCAAAAAAACTAATACTAGATGTCAAATATAGATTTTTTATAAAAAAACTAATACATCTTTTACCATAATGGAAGAAAAACCAATATTGATACCATTTGTAACATCCATCCGCTCCTCATTGGCATGAGTCAAGGAAAAAATTCTACTTGTCCTTAAGCTACACGCCCAAGATGCCAGAGGCAAGAAATAAATTCCAAGGTATTCATTTTTAATTGGGGGGTGATTTCCCATTTTTAACATAATTCATCCAACCAAAAAAGGGTTATACTTTTCCTTTTCATGTATCTCAGTGAACAATACCTATACAAGCACTAAAGTGCCACGGTAGGTTATAAGTAATGATACTCATTATATTTTCTTCAATTGACTTCCCTAATCATTCCACTATGATAGATCATGATAAAAAATTTATATAAAATAATTTATATATACAAAATTTATAAAATAGTTTGTTTCAAAATATAAACAAGTGCCATATCAAACCGGTTTAAAAAACCATATATCAATTAAAAAGGACAAAACAATACTTTAATGTCATTTTAGATGTTCCATTTTGGAATATCCATTCATTTCACACATCCACAAAACCAATCATGCAAGTAACTTGGAACTCCCTATAATCACGATTGGTGAGTAATCCTTCCATTAAGCCATCACTTAATGTACCATTTTTATTGGGGTAATTCATTCCTATATCCATACGAACCTTTTTTGATGGGGATACCTAACACCCTTATCCATTTCAATACACATGATAACACTCCAACCATCCCAATCCCATTTCAAATCCATATAAAATATCTATGTTCCAAATACATTTCAATAAAACAATATTTTTATTTTGAAAACCATTTTTCTATGAAACTAAACCAATCAATCATTTTAAAATCATCATTTTGAAATCATGTTACCCAATTCACTTTCTATAAAATTCACAATTTCAACAATTCTATTAACAAACTCTAAATTGGGTTTCCACCATGTAATTAAAAACCTTTTTTCACAACCCCTTTCAATAATAACCAAATTTTATAACTAAACCTTTATGTTATAAATAATAAGAGTTGATAGTGAAGCCTCCTACCTTGATTTTTATGGATAAAAAGCATAATGAGACTTAAATTCCAAAAAAATCAAGGTTAAATATCCCCAAACCCACATTAGATATATTCCCTTATCAACAATAAGGAAAAATATAATCATATTTGGAATCCACACCCTTAGAACTTCTTGTAGAGGGCGTAGATCTAATAAACTAGGAGAGATAGAGAAGAAGATATAATAAATACTATAAAGAACAGCCAATAACAAAAAAACTATAGGAATCTAACATCAAATCACTAAGGAAAGCCTTAAAATCACAACTTGATCTAAGATGAATTCCACTAGAGCCTTCTTGAGGAAGAAAAGTCAAGTTAGGTCCATAAGGGGGGGAAATGAAGTCCCTAAATGCCAAAATGTGTTATATCCAATGTTTAAGGATCTACCGTTTTAGCTATACATGATTATCTTGCATGTATAGAAAAATAGTGTGCTAATTGTGTTCCATGTACTACCTCTAGGATAAACATCACATGTTTGGATAACAGGATTTCCAAACCATGTGCTATCCATGCCAAAGATCACTATCTCAAAATTTCCCCACATTCACTATTTCACCTTGGATGATGCATGGTTTTGGATTCCTGATCACCTTCCCATTATCCCCTATCTCACCATGAACAGTTTTTTGTAGGTGTCTCATAATTTTCCAAACACAGCCAAAAAAATTCCAAACATCTTCCCAACCTTACAAAACATGACCACATATCTTTATATACATAAAAAACAGAAATATATGATTATATACATCAAAATGTGGGTTATTCCCACTTGGTCTCAATACATGTTATTTTTTTCAATCATAACAATGTGATTGTATTTACTACATGGGATCAAACACACAATGTTCTCATGATTTAGAGATACCTAGTCATAATAGTTTATTATTTTTGGTTTGATAAACATTTATCTACGCTTACTTATCTGATGATCTATCTCACTCTATAAGGAGTGACGTTCATATGCGATATGAAATGTTAGATTTATTTTGAGGATTTGAAATCCCATTTGAATTCTATAATAGTGTCGTATATTATAAAATCTATGTAGGGATATGTGGTATCTTTTTCATCATATGTATTGATATTAGAGATAGTTTTCATGATGTTTGATGACATTGTATCCTACCATCCCCAATATCTTTTCAGCCACAAAATGAAATATCCTAAATAAGTCCTAAGACTCACAGTTATGATGAATTCACTTATGATTTTTTGAAATTAACTTATCAGTATTGTGCTTACCATATATTCAAATAAAATAATCACGAGTTATATATTATCTTATAATAATCTGAACCTTTGTTTGAGGTTTTAAGAAGGGTACCTATATTATTATAATTTCAACCATTCTTACATCCAATGTAAATGAAATGTTGTTCCTAATTATCTGAATAGAAAATTTCTAACCCAAGCAATGAATGATATTTTGGAAAAGTGAAACTTGATGTATATAATTTTTTTAATGAATTTATTGGCCTTATAGGAAGAGATTGTGGTTATTTTTAGTTTTTATCTGAGTCCACTCTTCTATAGATGATTCATTAGGGGTTGTACGTTGATGATGAGATTCATAGAGTCAAGGACTCTATTTATGGTGGAGAGACTAACTGCGAATTATTATTTTTCATAGATAATATCCTATTAATTAAATGATGGTACATAATACCACCAATTGTGAGAAATATTTTTATTGTGGACATCCATAGTTCTAAGTAAGTAGTGAATCCATCACCAAAAAATGTTCTCTGACATGTGATGATGATTCCATTTTCTAGGTATGATAAGTTCAATTAATTATTATTTTTGATATTGTTATACGTGATAGTATGTCAATGTTTAGCACTAGAAACCTTTTGGATTTTTTCTAACACTTACCATACCAGCTAGAAATTGTTACAATATTTTAGTGGACTTCACATTTTGGATGTTTCTTAACACTATAGGTAAGAAAGCAATATGGGTATTGCTTGATACGATGACCAGTATGGATCAATTTCTCCCAATTCATGATGTAGATAATTTTGAGGAGTTTGGAATCTTGTATTTTCTGGATATGACTAGAAAACAAGTATTTCTATCTCTTATAGTCTCTAATATGGTTCCACATTTAATATCTCATTTTTTGAGTGGCCTCGAAGAGGGAATAAAATATCATGTGAGTTTGAGAATGGAGTATCATATACAAACACATATCTTGAGAAAACAATCAATAAATATTCTTAATGAATATATTTGTTCTAATTTTCATGAATGTTCTGGGGCTTAGGATATGCACATGGGACATTATTAGTTTTCTAATAACAAAATTATTGAGTCATCAATAAGGTTGAATGCATTTTAAGTATTCGATATATTCCTATAAAAATATATATTATGTTAGTCATATAATAGTGTAACATCCTTGGATTGGTCTATTATGGTCTATGTGATGACAAAGAATATCCAATTGATTAATCAGTGCATGGTAAAATCATAGATTTTGTATTAATGTTATGTAATTCTATGTCAAAACCCATTAGATATATCTTTTGGTGACCAGGAGATTTTGATATCTTCACCCAGTTTGGTTTACTGATGGATTGGAATAATGGGAAAACGTTTATCAAGATACATGGTCTCAATTGAGGTTGTTGAGAAGATTGGAAAGGTGGATTACTATTTTTTATTTCCCACATCGCATGATAGTAACTCATAACATGTTTAGCTTGTAACATATTAGAATGTATATCTATGTCCCATATTATGTTTCTGAGTTGGGAGAAAATTTATGTTTAACAAGATTTATCCTTGATTGATAAGCCAGATCATATTGTTGATTCTAAGATGATATTTCAATTTTTGAAATACATATGTTTTTTAGGTGTTCTTGCCACATGGTTCTAATTCACATGAGTCATGGGATCATACATAACGTATGAGAATGTAGTTTCCTATAATCTTGTGCATAGTGTCTTCATTGATAGGTTTTATAGGGGATAAAATAATTTATTATGGGGAGGTTGTAACATTCTATTATTATCTTTCAGGTATATTAATACCACTTCATTAATGAAAAATTTCATTGGGTGAGGACTATGTGGTCTTATTGTTTTGTAAATTTTATAATTTTTATATAGAGATTTGCTACATTGTGAAGTGTTATGGTTTGGAAAGGAATTTTTTGGAATGGATTATCTAGCTCTAGTGTAGAGGATTTTGATGGATTTACCATTTTAGGGGAAAACATCATTGTGGATCTGGGCTATGGTATGCACTTCTTCTAGTAGTTTAGTCAGACGATGTGGGGGTATCAGTTGCGGCATGGAGTATCATGGTTCATATTTTGTATCTATTATCTATTTCAGTATATTTAATGCATGGATGAATGGTTTTGAAATTTAATATTTCTAGTTTTTTAGATTTATGACATGGAGCACCATGCATCACTCAAATTTCATTTTTTCCTGCATGAGTATAGAATGGTCTCATACATAATGTATTGGTCTAGCCCATTTCATCATATCTATTTAATTGTGAAAATGGATGTTTAATATTATTTTTTTATAGTTAATGATTTTAAACAAATTTTTATATTCCAAACTACTCTAAAACAATTTCAATAGACCCGTTGGATTTTGGAGGCTCTTTAGAGAGGATTTTGGGTTCTCCATTCACATTTCTCTTGGATATAAATACCAATTTATGAATTTTATCTATCTCTTGTAATTGAAATCACATTTCTATGGAATCCAACATTTTATTTTCTACTCTACTTTGAGTGTGATAAATCATTATGTTATAAATGTATGGAATCCATAGTTTAGAGGGTTATGATCAAAAGGATTAGTATTCGATCATACTAACTTTTGATTCTCTATTAGTTATTACCATAATGTGAGATTGATTATTTTATCATGTTATAAGATCTAGAAGATAATTATATCATTTATATTCACCTAAAAATTGTATTTAAAACTGAATTAGAAATGCATATTCAATTTATTTTTTAATATTTGATGTTTGATTTTATAAAGGAAATTATTTCTAAAATAAAATTATTTTTAAAGGCATTGAGAAATTTCAATAATTATAAGAAATATAGATTGAATGGAATATTATTTGATGATTTACCATTTCTGATTTTTTTTTATAATGAAACATGACTTTTAATGTCTTCAATTTGATGAAAACCCATGATTTGGATTGAATTTTAAATTGCATGTTGGAACATGAAATTGGTAATTTGAGAACTGAATGATTAATTAATTTGAAATTAATTAATTTCCCATGATTAATAATTTAATTTATTGAAGCACATGTGAGTGTAGGTTTTTAGTGGGTGAATATGAAAAGCAATCTTGGAATATGACACCCTAGAAATGTATTTAGGATGAAAAATCAAACTAAACCAATTTGATATGATTTTCTTTATGGAAGGACTTTATTAATTATATCCCAATGGAATGAACTCTATGGATGTGTACACAACATGTTCCATGATGATTGATAGGGGAATGTGAGAATCTAATAACTAGGATCTAATTCAATTAGGGTTTATCAGATTTTTCTTTTTTATATTTTATTATTTCATTCTATATATTATAGAACAATAATTACCAATCACTCTACTTATATTTTATTAAATTTTTATTTATGATTAATTTGATATATTTTAAATAAATTTATTTTAAATCATGTATTGAATTCAAATGAAAGGTATTTTTTCATGAATTTAATTTAATTATGTTTAATCGTATATGGTTTATTTTATAGGATATTTTTATGGATAATTTTTGTGAAATCCAACTAGATTGTTTTTATCACACCCATTCCCTGCCATGAGAAATTTGTAGTCTTTTTCATGATAGTTATAGGGAATTGTAAAGTTACACTAGAAGTTAAAGGATGTTCTTGAATCATAGGACCATTTGTGATGGTGGTAAATTAATATTATGTAGTCCCCTTGTTATTGAGAGATTATGAGTTTTTGTCTGGATGGATTTGTGGTTTCTTCTAGATTATGTTTTTATTTGGGATATCTATTGTGAAATGGTACACTATTCTCCTTGTAGAGTGTTTAGTAAAAATATTTTTCATTGTTTATCTTCATCTATTTATTTTTGATGCTATTTTCTTAAGGAAAATTAATTCTATTTAACCTCTTGTTGATTCCCAGGTGCTAGTCACTAGGCCGTGGGGTTCCAGAACACCCGTTGAGTTATGCTAAGGATGAATTGGTTACTAGTGTTTAAGGGTATAATGGATGGGTTGTTACAACTCAATGGATCATGGAGCTAAAAGACCATAGTTGTAAATTTCATTCCTACCAACATAACTTGAAGTATCTTTTCTAAACCTCACAACAGTTTTGTGAAGGGGAGTATAGATCATTGACCCAAGAATTTCAAATAGAAAACTACTTTTTAGTCCAATGGTGGGTGAAACCAAGCTTGAAAAAATACCGTGGGACATAATAAAATTAATTATAATTAATTATAACATAGTTTTTAATCAGTAAAACTACTTATAATATAATAATTTGAATGATAGAAAAAATATAATTTGTTTCAACCCCTCTAATTGTGGAATATATATTGGAGAATGATCATCACCTCACTAGAAATAACTTATAGTAAGGTTTTAGATGAATTATGGTTGAGTTATTCGATGAACAGAAATTTTATGTGCTATAAATTTCATTACATGATCTACAAAAAAAACATGTCACAAATTAAGAGTATGATATCTATGAAAATTATGTAAAATAAAAAATAAATGTTGAATTTTGGATTCTTTTATCTATGTCTTCTAATCATATAATTTCACATGAAAAATGGATTCTAATTGAATGCTCTAGTATCTCAATGATCTATACTATGAGTGTGCATGGAATTAATTGTTTGAGATAACCAGGGAACGTTTTCTTAGTAATATTAGTGTGGGAATGTGAGCTAATCTTTACATAGTAAAGATCATTGGCTATATTGATTACCTATAAGTACTCGTGTTTAATGTTCATTATGAAAAACACTGAAATATCATTATTAAATAACCCCTTTGTGATTCTATGACTCTATTGTAATCTTTTATATGAAAAAATTGATAATAATCTTCTAGATCGATATAATCTTCTGGTCTACATAGATAAAAATAAAAAACATGAAAAATTATTCCATCCTTGTATTCAATAAATATAATGATTGAGAAAAGGGATCTAAGACTAATTATTCATGAAAAATTCATCTGAAATTAAAAAAGATCACAGAACCAGTATAGTAGGATGATATATGTTTTCTATGTCAGAAGAAGTGATAAATAAATAAAAACTACATATATCCATGGAAGAAAGGAGAATCTTCTAGTGTTTTTGTTATTGAGTGAATTTATCAATTTTCATAATATTATATAAGATAGGACTAATGGTTCTCAAATATGTAATAAAATATAGGAACCAAGTTTATGTTTAAAGATAAATAGTTGAGGTAAATCTACAATCACCCCAAATATCTATTGTTTTTGTTACGGTTATTAGGGACTACAAAGTCACATTTCTAATGAGAATGATATTGGTTGTAATGGATATTAATGTTTATCCATATTTTACAAACAACAATTTTTTTCATACAAAGAATATATGGATGGATTTTCCATCCAATTTAGGAATAAATGACTATAGTTTAATAAATATAACTCTATTATGGTATGTTACATTGAAATATTTGTCCTTCTGATTTGTATTACATAAATAATATACTGTCAATAAATAATAAAACAAGTTCACATAACTCATTCAACACTCAAATTTTCAATCTCTAGCTAATTCATGTAAAACTAATACATTTTACAAAGATATACCAATATTGATATTTAATTTATACTAAAATAAAACCAATTCATAGGTATCATGTGATTATAAGGAATCATTAATGTGACCCCACATAGTGGATAATGTGATAAGTCCATCTAACATAATTAGTTAGTTCTTATTGATGTGTTTGGTGTATTTTCAGTTGAAAAATGGAGTGGATACTCATACTTTATATCTTCTACAAATTATTTTAATATATATGGATATATAAATGTCATGAGGTATGATTAATATTCCTTTTTGTGATTAATGGAATATAAGAATAATGTTTAGAACCATCCTAGTAATATTATTAATAATATCTACTTAGAATATAGTGGGGAATTTATTAATCAAGTCATCATTGATTGATTATAAGAGTTTGGGTTTTATCTCAATTCAATCTTCCTCGTACTCCAAAAGTGTATGATAGAATAAAATATGAGCTTTAGAATGTAATGAAACTTTCTTTTTCCTATAAATATGTCTTGGGTTGTGAATTATTTGTCAAGGAACCTACATTTATCAAACTAGAACCTTAAGGAACACTGTAATTGTTATATGATACCCATTGGAAACTATGGGATACTACATATACACTCGCAAATAAAAAAAATTAATATTGAAAAAAAATCATATTAAATTAGTGGGAGAACATACAGAAAGGATATATTTGGAGCGAGATAGACTTTGATGAAGTACAAGATTATGGTAAAAAAGAGTTTGTACATGAAATTATTCCTCGAAACCATATTGAAAACGAGGATCCAGATAATTATGTACTGTATTGAAGTACAATAGATATTAGAGAACTCGAACTGTTTGTTTTTCTAGTCACCAATTATGTCAATTCATTTTTAATTACAAATAATGGTCCTTCAACATAAAAGGAACCATTATGTGGAACTGATTTTTTCTGAGTGGAAAGAAGCTATGAATTCTAAAATGGATTCCATGCACAATTTTGAGTTAAATATTTCAGTACATCCTCGAGTGGATGTAACACCTATTTGATGTAAAGGTGTATGTTAGTTGAAACTAAACATAGATGGAAAATTATATATATATGGTATTACTTGTTGAAGAAGGGTCAAAAACATCAAGGCATAAAATACAAAAAACATTTTCACTAGTTGTAGTGATATGATCCATTAGAATCTTATATTCCAGTTGATCATTCCATAACTAATATATTTAGAATATGAATTTTAAAAACACCTTCTATAATGAAAACCATCTGGAAGATTTTTATTATAAAATACTTGGTGAATTTTTAATATAACGGATTCCAACATGTTTTGAAAATTTATAAAACACATTTATGGATTATATAAAGTATCAATGCCATTAAAAATTAATTTTGATGATCAATAATGGAATTTGGTTTCATAAAGAATATTTCTGAGCCTTGTGTCAACTGATTTTATGGGATTAAGGTAATTTTCTTAATAGTATATATTGATGACATTTTACTTATTAGAAATGAAATACTAATCTTCTGGTCTGTTAAATAATAGTAGAATAAATTAATATCTAAAAATGAATTTGAATTGGAAGCATGTATTCTAGGGGTCAAGATACATCATGATAGATCATAGTGGCTTCTCAACCTAATTCAAGGTATATATACCTAAAATATATTGAAGAGATTTAGTATGGAATAATCTAAGAGGAGATTCATTCCAATGTCACGTGGAATTCATGATTAAATAAAATGTATGTCCATAACCACAATGGATAATGTATAATAGAAAGAATTCAATTTGTTACAATAATTGAGACATTCATGTTTGATATACAATGTACTTGGAGAGATTCCATGTTCACTATAATTACAATAGAAATATATCTAGGTAACATTTGTGACCAACATTGGATTATATTCATGACTATCATTAAATATCATATCTATATTAGTGATATGTTCCTAGACTATGGAGTAGATGATGAAATATTAATCATTGGGTATGTATATACTAGTTCCCATACACAAAAACATTATATGAAGCCTTAAATGGGATATATAATCATAATTAATAGTAGTTATGTTTGATTCATGAGCTCAATAAAGTATATTTTATTAATGATTATAAATCATTGTCAACATCCCATACGGTATTTTTATTTTTAATAGGAGATAAAAAAGTATTTATTTATTTTTACTCAAAAAAAATAAAAAAATATTAATTAAAATTTCGTACACAACATGTTAGACTTTCAAACCCATAGAAACAGTTCATTTAATTTATTAGGTTTTAAAAATTATTTTATTAAATTCATTTGGTGAAATAGAGTAGATAAGAAAATAGATTTGGGTTTTGAAGACAACTTATAGAAATCATAAAATAAGAAATAAATGATTTTTTTGAAAATATATGTAAAATAATGACACGTTATTTTAGTATTAGGGTTCAGGTGAAATTATATTTTGAAATTAAATTAATTTTTTCATGGTGGAGTTGGATCTATGTTGAGGGAGATTTAATTGTCATGAAATACATGGTTAGGGTCTTTCAAGAATTACAAAATCAAGATTACCTTAATAAAATATTTAAACTAGATTACACTACATGTGGAAATGGTTATGTATAAATTTTTGGTAACTAGTTGATTAATTGATATTTATATATTAGGTTCATCAATAAATGATCATGATTAAACCAATCTAATAATATTAGAGTTTTTAAATTTGTATTATGTGAACCTTAATACATGAAGAAAAAGAAAGTATAATAAAAAATCACCATCCCCTTTGGATAAATTTCCCTAGAACAAGGCATGAATTACACCCTTATTCTGGTGATGAGTTTTTATGGGGAAGGATTAAAGTAATATAAAACATGAGTAAGTGTAGAAGAATAATGGTGATGGAACTGCAATATATTTCTCCTCAACACAATATTTGGTCTCTTGATCCCAATACCCTAATAGAAACATAATATCTCTCTATTTATATAAATCCATGGTCGCTAGTCTAGAATTATGTACTCATAATTTCAATAATAGAGGCCCTATTAGGTACTAGATTTTAATGGTCACCAGGACCTTTCTTTAATAGAAATCATCACAAAAAACATTTCAAACTGGGTCTTTCTAACCACTATCATGGTGTAAATGATAATATCACATTGTGAATTTTCATTCCCTCCCTAAAAAAAGGATTATGACTTGTATTAACGTCATGGATCATATAGATTTTATGTCCTGAACGTGATTAAGGTTTTAAATATCCATTTACGAGCTCCAAAACATCCATTTCACTTCGGTTATTCTATTTTGTTCCCTAAAAGTGACTTATGGTCATCTGTTTTGATGGGAATCTATCTTTTGGAGGAATTATTTATCTTTTTATGTTTATTTTTCTCATTTTCCTAAAATTATTTGTTTCATTCAAAATATTTCAAAATCATTAAATGTATATGAAATAATTTTCAATTAAATTATCAAAATAAATCTATTTAAATATCCTAAATGTCAGCATTAAAAATAATTATCAAACACCCCCTCCACCCCCTGCACATGAATTTAGGATTTTCCCAAGCATCAAATTTCAACATACTATCACGAAAGATCACCCTACCATGATTTGAACTCAAAGTAAGACAAAGTAATTGATTAAATGGAAAATTAAATGTTCATTCATCACATAATTAAATTCATAACCACCTAACTTCTCAATTATTAAAATGAACCAATTATTTTAAATTTACTATTTTGAAATAAACATTCCTTTTTTAGTCATCCAATTTTTTTAATATTCATTAGGAATAGGCACACCATTTGTATTATACCATAATTTAAGTATTTTATCATGATTAAGATGCAATTATAAAAAGATTTCAACAATTACCTCAAGAATATGTTACATAATATAGTCTTGAAAATCATCTATCATCTATTCTATGTAAAGTTAGAGGACATAGTTAATTATAAAGTATTTCAATAAGGCTCAAATGTCTATGAGGATTTAGGTCTAGTTGGTAAATGATGTAACAAAAAATGATTCTAAAAAGCGGGTTCAAACCTATATTTTTTATGGTATCCTACAAATATGATCAATAAAAATATACCATTAAAGATTACATATCATTCCCATAAAAATAACAAAGGGAGATCATGATACAAGTAAGAAAAAATAATTAATCACCCTAACATTCTATTTTACCCTTTTAATTTATTTACCAAATTCTATTCTTAAGATAAATCTCACATACACTAGTGAACCATATATGATTAAAAAATTATCATTTTATAAATTGGTATACTTTTTCATCCTGTGACACAACACATATTGTTTTTATATTTTCCCCTTTTTTATCAATAGATTTTAGTAATAATTTTTAATAAGTACTATCATGGAATCTCCGAAAATATAACGAGTCGTAAAGAAATGTATAGAAAATGATGTGAATCCATGTTTTCCATGTATACCCTCTACCACACACATATTATTTTAAATATCTTGGAATACACTATGAGTAGGGTAGGAATGGATAATATTGGTTTGTGACATGGCTCATTACCTAAGAAGGAAATTCATGGCTTCAATAGAAAAAATAAGGTTTGATTTAATCATGTTGGCAAGGATAAGGGGTTGAAATAAAGAGTTAATCAATCCTATTAATGGTGATTATATTCAGCCAAACATTGATAAGATCCATTAAATGTTATATAAGAGAACATGTTCAAGTTCAATCATAATTATACTAAAGAATGATGTGGAATATTAGGCTTAGAGGATGTATTGTGGATGAAACCAATGGTTTGGATAACTAATCATAAGGATTCACATAAATAATTTAATCAAATAATTAAAATATCCAAAATTCCACGAAGTATAAAATTTAAAGATGTTTAATTTAAAAAAATTCACATTCCCCCATAAATCATGATTTTCTATATCCAAAACCACATGTTTATCACTACTATTTCTATTTTCATTTTTCTCATTCATCATTATGGATTATAAAATTTTAAATAATAGGAAGTTAAAAATACTATGTAGTTTATGTTTCATAGATGAATTGAGTAAATAAATAAAAACTTTTTTCATTTAATTGGAGGTTTTCACTCTAAAACAATTAATTGTGGGGAATAGATTTTAAAATTAATAAAATGAAATGCATTATAACCATACAATGATCATTAAAACATGGATATGTAGGTTATTCATACACCAAATTCATGACATTAATGGTTTCCAAAATTTATATTCTATGGATTTAGTATTGTGAATGTGTTTCATGATAGGAGTTGGTCCTATAAATTCTTCTCATCATACCTACTAGGGTCTTTATGGTCATTCAAAATAAAAAAAATCAAGTGAGGATATTTGAAAATTTCATTTTTATTTAAAAAATTTGGGAGAGTGTTCATTCACCTTAATATATATATATATATATATCTTTAAAACTCGGGTTCCTTTCCAGATGCAATATTGTTTAACATTGTTTCCCTTACCATACCTATTTCAGCTTCAGCTCAAGTAACTGTTGAATGAGATAATTTTACTTGGTTATGGTCTATAAATGGTTTATGCTCTAATTGGTCTCCATCGGACTGGTTTGTCCTTTATATCTAAATATATTATCTCATCCTGTTATAAACACTACCTTAACCAAAATATATCCAATCTTATATTTCTTCTTTAATACTTAACGTCTAAATAGAATATAATTTACCATCCATATATGTCATACTCTCTCAAATATTGTGTATTCGGTCACTCTCCATGTATCAGTGGATTTACCCCTCATCATTCCTGTTATATTATCAATAATTTTACATGGAATATACACTTTTACGATAATAACCTCCTTAAGAAAATCTTCTATATCAATAATACATTCATATTTTGTTATATTGAAATCTCCGAGGTCATCATCTTCTTTCACAACATAGTTCCTAATTTCATGGTGTATATTGAAACATATTACTTCATCACCAAATCGTAGAAAAATAATTCTACATAGTTTTCTGATAAGAATTCTCTTAGTGGTTAAGAATATAATTCCTACAATGAAAGGTTACTACTCCACTTCCTTGTCTAACTCTATTATATTAAATAGGAACTAGGATGTATAAATAATAAATATGATGTCTTCATTGAAATCAATGGGTTATTTTAATGTTGGGCCTTCCAGATTAAGTGTAAAACTATTTTTTTCATCATTTCCTTACATGAGCACATGAATATGTTATATGAAATGATATATATTATATAACAATATTGTACAATGATTTCAAAAAAATTAGATCTAATTTGAATAGGAATTAGAAAACAAAATTGGTCGCTTTTTACTTTTCAATTTCCCATTGAAATTACCACTAAACACACCCATGTGATTGGAGTAGTTCTAATTTATTATAGAATCATTGTATTAGCTACTACCCCTTTCATGAATGACTAATTCATCATCTAATTTGAGAAGGATTCTACAAAATGAATATTATTTTTCAACATGTTCAATTGTTCAATAAATTGACAATTTTTCTTGTCAATAAATTATTTTGATATTCTTTTAGGGAATGGTAGTCTCGACATGTATTTTTGTGTCTTTTCTTCAGAAGCTTCTTTCTCATTGTCCTTTTCCAACACTTCAACTTGTTTATTCACTTTTTTTGATATTTTTTATTTCATTATTCAGTAATATCTCAAATGAAATTCTGATTCAATAGAGTAATAATTTTAAAATCCACCCATAGATTCACTTTAAGAAATACTAGAAGTACTCCTATGTGTCTTACTCTTTCCTCCTCAATGATATAAACAAATTGAATATTCATATTTCATAGTATATCCTTCTATATAATTATTTATTCTTTTACCTCTTTGATTTCAACCCCTTCTATGGTCATAAATATAGAAAATATCTATTACTATTAACTAAAATGACTCTTTAGTATAGTCCAATGGGAAGCTTTTTTGTTTGAATACAATTCCATTAGTAGGTATCCTTATGATTGTTGTTGTTTTTTTACATACCCTGGAAAATTGATTATCTCTATTACAATCGATGTAACATTATTCCTTCATAAACATATCTTTGGGGTTAGAGAGTGATATCATTTTATAATTTTTTTTTCAATGATTACATTTTACCAACGTCCATTTCATATTTTTGATCACGTGAATTCCCTTTATTTCCTCCCCATCATTTTGACTTTGGATGATGTTGCTTTCGACTTTATCAACTAGGATATAACATTACTTAGGTGACTTTTTCACCAACGAACCTCTAGCTACAAAATCTAAAACAGAACTATTTCACTACTATAACCCCTTATAATTTGTATTATTAGTATCCATGAGATTATACCACGATGAAGGTATTTAATATTCATATTCTCATAACATTAAAAATAATTTTAATGTGATTCAACAAAAAATTTACTAAATTAATATTATTTACATGAATGTATATAATATTTTAATGGGGGATGAATCAAGTGAGAATGTTCCTTGATAACTCATCCCACACATTGTTGGAATGATATGTGAAACTCTAAATCCTTTTAAAGGGTTTGATCTATAATGAAAATATCAATAGCCAATGTCTTAATGCATCACTAGAGACATTCTCTAATTTGGATGTGTCACAGGGCTTGAGAAGGCTTCCCATATGTATATTCAGATATTCAATATCTATGATGCTTAATTACAAGCTTTTCAAGATTATTTCTGTTATTATTTTTTGATTTCAAAATGGTTTTTAATAAAAGGAGGCACTACGATGCTCAATTGCAATCATGTGTTTAATGGATTCCAATAATCTATGAGCATGAATAGCCTCTGATTTCTATATATAACTCCTATAGTATCTATCTATTTCTCAATTATCTCCATGGTCATAGTGGATTTGTGGTTTGGGCTTTGATCATTACCGTGATTTATCTTAATGATATATTTTTTATTTTCAGGTGTATTATAGTTGTTTATTTAGTGATTTAAGACCTGAAAATTCAGTAAAAAATAGCCAATATGAAATAGAAAAAATAATATAAGGAAATAATGTAAAATTAATTAAAAACATAAAATGTAAAAATGCATCCTTCCCTGGAAATGACACCAATATTTACCACCCACGTGAAATCATTAATACCATATGAGGCTAAGAAAAAAAATATTTTTCATTTCAACAAAAACAATTTGAACAAATTACATAAAATATTGAAAAAATAAAGATCATGTTTGGAACCTACTGATGTAATGAAATTAATTTAATATGTTTTCAAAAAATGTTTTTTAGTTGACCAAAATAAAAAGATAGGTGAATAAAATTTATTTTTGTTTTGAAGACAATTTGGTGAAAGTAAAATATTACAGTTTATTTTTAAATTAGATATCATGAAATAATGTTTCTAGGGTTCTATAGCTTTAAGGAATTTTTTAAATTATATTTATAAATTAAATTAATTAGTCTATGATTTGGTCAAAGTCTAAATGAGGTAGATTCAAAGGTCATGAAGTCCCCTCCCTGACATGATAATCCTAATTTCCCCTTGTTTGGACACATTTAGAAATTACCAAATATATATTTCCTCCAAACCATATTTAAGAATGATTAATCTATATAAAAAATAGAAATGTCAAAATTATGGCAATTAGTTTTAAATTTTACATGTTATGTCAAGTTCATTAGTAAAAGATAATTATTAAATAAAATGAAAGCGATTGTAATTTATTATTCGAAATTACAGAAAACCAATATTTTGATAAAATAATAATCCATAGAGTGTATTCCCCCTTAAGATAAATTCACCTAGAATAAGGTGGTATTTAATCCTATATCCCTGTGATGATGGAGTAATGGGGGAATAAATAAAAAGAAAAAATAAAAGAAAAACTATAGAAGAGGAATGGTGTGTACCTACACTACATGGATTGTTTCTAGATTCATTGTTCTTTAGATCCTTATCCATTAGCAGCAATGTAGTGAAAATATATTTATGGAAATCCATGTGGATTGGGATGGATTTAATTCATATCATATCAGACATAAATTTGGCCTGTTTTAGTCCTAGAATTTAATGGATCATGATGTAATTATTTGAATTCCAACTTTTCAATTCTCATCACAAACTATAAAAAATTGGTCTGTTAAGCCACTTTCATATGTATAATAATCAATTCACACCATGGGTTTTCATTCCCTCATCGAAAATTGTTCATCTCACATATTTCATCCACTCCTTGTATGGTTTTAATCTCTTAATCGTGGTTCAAGAACTAAATCACCATTTTCGCATACTGAAACCTCCATTTCACCTCATTTGTTTAGTTTTGATCCCTAAAAGTTTACAATGATCACACATTATATTGGTAATACATCATTTAGGGGAAATATTAATCCATTTAGAATTCATTTACATATTATAAATGGATTATTTTTCTCCTCCCAAATATGAAAAAATAAATAAATTCATAGGAAATGTTTATCAAAACAAATTATCAAAATAAATGTATTCAAATATATAAAATGTGCACATGAAATATATATATATGAATAGTATGATTACATTATGGCATCTAAGAGGGAAAAATTAGAATAATGGATGTGTAAAGTTTCCCATGATATTGATGTGGTACAAAGAAGTATATACCATACCACACTCTATTGTGATAATACGACAATAGTGGATCTCTTGAAGAACCATGATTATAACAATGGATGAAGAATATTCATTAGAAACATCATATCCTATGGTATATTACTCATAATGGTGATGTTGTATTGAGTAGTATATAAATGGAGGATAATCTATTATACCCTTGACAAAAAGCATTATTCAGTAGAAACATGATCATCATGTAAGGTCAAAAGGACTGAAATTCATAGGCAGTTGGATCTAGTCCAATTCAAATTGTGTAGATATGGTGTTCTTGAATCAATTATTTTAAATTTAAATTACATGTGTATATGAAGGTTTGAATCATAATAAAACATATTAGTACATATTGTTCATTTTTTCTGCCTGATATTTATATCATAATGTCCTAGGGTATTTGTCACATTGCTAAGGTCACATCAGTTTCCTCTTATGATGAAAAAATTTAAGTGAAATTATTTTTTTCATAAATAGATTTCTATTATAGAATAATATACTACTATAGGGATCATAATTTATAGACGGTTTGGATAAATTACTCATATGTAGATGAGACTTATATAAGTATTTTTTCATCAAGTAATCTCCATGATGGGATATTATGATAAGAGACCCACATGTTTGAATTCTTCATGATTTGATGCCATTAGATATTATTATATGAAATCAGGAGTAATGATAATTAAAATATACCATTATCATTGAATCAAATCATGAGTCACACACTATGATTTACTGGATAGAACCATGATGCCAAATGTTTTCTTGTACGAGGGTATGTTTAGGGCATCATAAATGTCATTTCATTAATGGATAAGCCAAATAATGATTTTCCCATTGAATCTTTATGGAAGACAACATCTAGTAAATTTCATAGTAATATAACCATCAACATAAATTCCATATAAATGTCAAAACAATGGGTTTATTTCAAATATTTAAGTAAATTTGAATAATGAGAAGAGGCAGATGAGACATATGTGGAAACTGCTTAGTGAGATATTTTGAAAAAGGGATTATATTACATAGTGAACAATCATATGTGGTTATCAAAACTAATACATTATTTTTTTATCATTGGTTCATTGACCTGATGTTATAGAGTATTATTAGAAATTATTTAAGCTTAAATAATTCTAATGGGAAAGTATTATTCAAAGTCAGACAATAAGTATTTCCATTGATCATGATAAAACTCAAAATTAATTTAATTAATGAAATAAATATTATTATATAGATCGAGGAATAATATTATTGTCATTTTATAAAAAATAAATATTTATCGATTAATGAAATATTTAATGAAATATTTATTCAATTATTCCATAAATGAAGTGGGGCTAGAGTATTCAATGATCATCTCTGGTGATAAATATTGATTTGACAGGAAATCAAAAATATTTATCATTATGCACGATATATCACACCATAAAAAAATAATAATATTATTATATGTCACATGGTTTGTTAATAATTATTGTATTATTTAATATATGGTATGAAATTAAATAACATCTTAAAAAATCAAGGATCAATAAATAGATTGTTTTTACTATTGTGTAGTGTTAAAAGTGACATTTGAATCATTGTGCACAGTGAAATTCACCCTCCATTCCTCATCCTTTATCCTTATCAATAATAACGATAACTAAAGGAATTCCATAAACTGTGATGGAACTACAAGTGATTAAAATAATCTATACCTGGAGATAAATTTTTCACACTAGAACATGGAGTTATATCATTGTTTGTTAATGATAAAAGGAGCAAACGTGGATCAGTACAAGATGGATTCTATAGATGGAACCTTCCTGCGTAATAAATATTACTGGAGAATGGTTTAGGTGTGGTCATCATAATCACAAAAGAATGTTCATTGGTGAGGTAAAATATTAGAAAAATCATAAATTATTAATTATACATTTAATGTGAAAAGATCCTCGCTGGGTTCTGGTTTCTCCATTACAATATTCGGGGATTTTTTTTATTTGTCCAGGATCTCATGCCATGTGCAATTTTGCGAATGATCCGTAAAATAAAAAAACCCTCCATGGTTATTCACCCACCAATGCACTCCCACTATGTTTGAAACCTTAAAAAAATTAGAATAAAATTCCTTATATGGATAAACATATTTCAAAAGAAATGTGGTGTTATATGGTTAGTTAAAACCAACTATTAGTGTTACATACTGAAGGCTTCTTCCAACTACCTAGTTATTTTAGTTTATTAGAAATTATTATTTTCAATTTAACACACCTTGTAATGGGTCTGAGAATCACTATTGAAAAGTAGTCTATAGATATAAATATTGGCATAAAATCCGATGGTTCTTGTTATACTGGGATAACTCAATGACATTTTTACTAGAATTGACACCCTAGGACATTATCAAATTAATGTTAAATATGAAAATAATTATTATGTGTTAATAATTTTTTTTTATTTAGGTATTTGATTATTTTGGTATTATAATGTTATATATGGTCAATTAAAGGGTACTAACTCAAACAAACTTCTAGTTTCTCATGATCTAACTATTAGATATATTTAATCTCCTATGTTTTTCATGATAATTATTTTTAATTTGGTATAAGGATTTAGTAATCAGATTTGGCAGGTCCTCAACCAAGGAGACCCTACATACTACGAACGCACCTCTCTGAGAGAAATATTGATATAAGTTACACATTGGTAATTCTTAGTCTACTTGTGTGACCATGAATTAATTGATATATCCATAGCTATTTTACTATTTGTATACAATGTGATTGTATCAATATATTAATTCACCACATCAGGCTCTTAGATGATGTTTCATATCAATACTACTTTATCAACTATATCTAAAACCAAAATATATGTTGGACATTTCATGGAATAAGTAACCACAACTTATTTAGCTATATTAATCTCCTTATATTCAAATAAACTCTTAGATATTATCAATATTTTTAAACCATAGTTTTTAAAAATTTACATATCTTCCCATAGAAAATGATAAAATACATAAATTGAAACCCTATAGAAAGATGTTTAATAAATATGGTTTTGTGGAAATCACTAAAAATATCATGAGTGAGAGTTACCTTTATGAAATAGGTATGGTAATGGAAATTATTCTAAAATAAATTAACGTGGAGTATCTTACTAGAATTAGGTTGATTTGTTTCTTCAAAAAATACATTATTTGATAAAACATATTTTTTACGAAAAGATGATTAATATTACATCTTAAAGAATCTCTTTTTTAGTATATGAATTAATTTTTTCAGTCGTCAGGTTAGTTGAATTTTTAATAAAAAAATATATTTTAATTATACACACTTTTAATTGGGATTGAGAATAGATAAAAAATATAACAGACCAAATAGTGATTCACCTTCCACTACTCATGGTTTTTAGTCACACCATTTGGTCACTTATCATAAAATGAACATAATATTATTCTAACATTAGGTATGTATATCATGTCTCCTCCAAAATTAAAACCAACATTATATTTTGTTTTTTAAATAACATCCAATAAATTCAATATTTTTCTTATATAAATTTAATATATACAAATTACTAATAATAACAATTTGTATGATAATAAATAAATAAAATTGATATAGACTTATTATATCCTATATCATTCATCTATTTATAATTTTGTTAAATTATTTTTATTAACCTTTAAAATATTAATAAGATAACATATATATGTATTTATGTTTCAATTTCAGTCAAAAATCGGTCAATATATTATTTTGTAAATGTATTCCTAAATATTTATAAATATTAGACTAAAATATATTAAAATTAATGAAATATATAGTTAGTATTATAGATCTAAATTCATGTAATTATCAAGAATCATCTAACATTTTTGAGCTAACATAAATATAAAATTCAAACTATTACTCAAATTAAAAATTCCTTTCGGACTGACTACTAAGGTTAATGATTTTCAAACACTTTTCAATGTAATGTTGTTATTCCATCCTCTAAACATAAATTCATTATGATCCCACTAATAATTGTAGGACAATATTAAAAAATATAAAATAAAAAATTAGTTCTTTTCACTCCACAATATCTTTAAATGGGTGTGAATAATTATATATTTTCAATTTTGGTAAAAAGAATTATTAAAATTTAATGAAATTATTTTATTCACCACAAAAATGAACACCGACATCATTAATGAAAATAAAATTACAATAATTTTTTATTTTGATAAATTGGAATAATTATGTTATACAATCACTAATTTTGACATAAAATTTTTTGTCATGGAATTTTAAAAAATAGTTAAATTGTTTTCTTATAGAATACATTAAAATTAAAATATTTCATAAAACATTTAGTAGTTTACAAAAAATAATGCAATCCATGTAATGTGATAAAAAGTTCATTTCCCCTCTACATGTGAATGAACGAAATACATATCTCAATGATATCAAAATCGACATAATGTTAATTTTACACATCAAACATATGGTAAATAATTCTAAAAAAATATTTAATTTAGATGGAATAAAAATTCCCCCAAAAAATTAAATAGTAATCCTGAATGATTAGGTAAATCATTTATAAATTATTGATATTATCATTAGTTTTGGAATTTCACGAGTCTTCTGAGTCCAGGGTTGTAGTTTTTAAACCTCACAAACTAACTCCAAACCTTATTAACTAATGAATACTTCATAACCATCCCCAAATAATCATTGGATCCACCTTTAATAATGCAGAGATTTCATTTCAAATCCCTCCCACAAGAACCCTAACCACAAATAGTTCCATTGAATCCTTCTATTCTCAAGAAGTCTCTAGACTCTATTTTCGTTGTTCACCATTTTGTTTCATATTTGGATTGATAGGAAGATTTATAGGGAGGCCTTCTTATTTTATCCTGGATACCCAATAATGAATGATCATCCCAAACCAAACTAGATCATCGGCTCCCTAATGACTTCTTTTAATGCCTCAATGTTTCCCTCTAAGATGATTTTCCTATCAAAAGATAATGACTATTAAATTCCATGATTTTAAAAGACATTGATACTAGATTTTTTAGTGTAAAATTCATTGACATGTTAATAACCCTTAAAATACATTATCCTTTATCAATACATTACGTGGAACATATAAAATTTAAAATATATTTTCTTAAATTCCATGACTTTTATTGTTGATCAAACACCCCATTTATCAGTGTAATATTCTCCTAGTCATCCACCCCTCCTTGATTCTTTGAAACTCCCATACACTCCACTTTATGGGTGCATACCATTTATTAGTTTAATCTTATCCCACTCACCCACCCTTCTAAACTACCATGCTCCTCCCATGTGCTCCCCAATTATAGAAAAATTCAACCCCTAATTTCATGGATTATTTTACAAAATAATCCGCACAACTATTTAAACCCAATATACACTAACTTAATGATTATGTCATTTAACAATGAATCATTAAGAGTTTCTTAATAACTTTTTACATTTTTAATTATATATATATGTATACATATTTAAATTCTATAAATCTATTTATTCATTTCTTTATATACATTTATATAATTATTTTTAAATATATTTTTTATATATACATATATATTTTATATTTAGATACAAATTTTATAAATATGTACACAATTATATTTTTTATTATATATTTACATAGATACAATGATATATATATATATATGATTACAGGTAATTTTATATTTAGATATAATTTTTTATAACATATTTATTAATATATTTTTGAGATTAGTTTTCAAACCATAATTAATGATAATTGTAGATTTATAAAAATAAATTTATATATGATATATTAAAACAATATTGACATGTACCTAGGAACACCTACAATATCATATTTGTTGATAGAAAATGTGAATTTAATCAATATATTGAGATCAAGAATACAAGTGATAAAATAAAACAAGAGAAATCATCAAACTAAATATGAGAATTCCTAGTTACACCAATACTTCCTAGAAAATATGTTACATGATTCCATTCCCATTTAACAAAAGATAAGTATCACACTAATAAGAGAGGGTGAAGAGTTAAAATCATCACGATAAGAAATCCATATAGTGGGGGACTATAGTTCAAATAATAGATTGAATTGACGATGAAAAGGAAGTCTACATCCAAAATGAATGAATTACAACCTCTCTTAAAAGTAAAATAAAGGACAACAATGATGTATTGGGGCACCATTGACTGTGGAACCTAGTTTTTACTAATGGATTTTTTTGAATTCCTCAATAAATGATTCAAATGTGACATATGTAATGAAACCGACCCCAAAAGACCCATTACTAGAGGGATTTGTTTTTATATTAATACTCTAAAAACACGGGGAGATGATTTATAGACATAAGGTGCTTGTTATACTCTTGGGATAATAAGATTTGGATTATACTAGTTCCATGTATCCAACCAGAGGATGAACCTATCAACCAATAAATAAAATTTCTTTCCCACTTGTCTGAAAATAAGATAATTTGTTTAAATACAAATTATCTAGGACATCATAAATGATGTTATCATATTCTCAATGAAGAGAGAAAAATACCAATCTATCAAAATATCCACTACTTTAGGTGAAATATATTTAAAATATTGTTCACCAACCCTGCATATAAGGAAATATACCTAGGCATAAGAAAATAACAGATTTCATGGTACGAGGACTACATTGTAGATAGAGAAATAAGGAAAAAAGTTTCATTCGCTTCATGGAATTGGAAAATGAACACTTTTATTGGAAGGATAAAAAACACATTTTAAAAAGAAAATACTTTGAGGAATTTGGTGGTGAAAAATAGTTTCCCAAAAATCAACCACACTGATGATTTTTTATTCAATGTATGTTTTATAACTTTATTTTTCATTGTTTTCCTTAGATCCAAAAAACTAGAAATGTTTATCTACTCCAATATTAATCACTAAAGGGATTGTTCGAATAATAAATACATCTCAATTAATAAATGATGACTAAATCCTCTTGGTGCACCATCCATTACAATCCTCATGAAATAAGTAATACCATTTATAATTATCGAAAATGTCAACTACAATGTATATTTCATTAAATTGACTATTTTAACTTTCAATTAGTCCTTATTTATCTCGATATTATCCCTATCACCATTTACCCAAAACAAAACACAAAATAGGAGTTGCTTTGACTCCCAAAGAAATGTCCAAAATATTTTTGGGGAGATGGCCAAGAGAATCCAAAAATATTTTTGAATAGGGGAAATATACATCCTAATGAACATTAGTGAAAATGTATTTCTAGTCTTGGATAACTGGAAAACATATATGTAAAATAGAGTATCATTAAAGAGATTCGTATAATAGAAACCCATTCCACCCCATGCATTAGTGAGGAAGTGATTTTCCAATGAAATATTGCAAATTTGTTTCCTCCCTCCATGGGTGCTAGACCAAAAATTCTCTAGTTGGGATCGATGTTGATCAGTAGAAATTCCAAGAATTTTTAAGATAGAAATAAATTGAGACTAGAGATATTTAACCAAGGACTTGATGAGGGTATACATTGTATAATTAAGGATCTATTTAGAAGTCAATCATCTGATTATTTAACACCTACATAAAAATAGATTTTGAATACCTCTTTTTGGAGCATCTAATAAAATGGGCATCCCAAGATATTTTTTATACATTTAAACATAATTGATATAGGATTAAAAATGATATTCATAATTGTTTTCTTTTGGGAATACCTGAGATGAATAAAATTTAAAATTTTTAGAGGTTTATAGATTTCATTGAAGTTAATTTAATTTTTCGAATAATGTTGAAAATAGAGTCACATTATACCAGGGTGGAACTTGAGATTAATTAAATGCTGTATATAAATAAAACATTATATATAAGAGGCCCCTAATGATAGACCTTCACTCCATGGAAATTATTACTATTAGGATTCAATAAATAATATTGATAAAAATCAGAAACTAGGATAAAAAGTATTTTATATTGAGGGTCACCATGGTGGAGAAAACTTGGGGGGTGGGGGTAAATCATTGTGTAACACCCCCATTAATCAAGACCATGATGAAAACGAGGTAAAAAATTTCATGATGAGATTAATTCATTTAGATAAAAAACCAATCTTCATAATCAAAAACTAAAGGAATGACCATTACACCCAATTATAGGATTTATTCATTTCATGTTTCAATGTAATGGAAGATTTTTTAGTTGGGAATCACATTTTCATGCTGTATGGTAGAAATTATAAATTCCCTCCTAATGAAATTTCATGAGTCCAGAAATATAAATCCAATAAAATATTCATTATATTTTTTAAATAATAATCACTGCAATACATATGGGAATGGTTCCTTTATAAAGATGATTTTTTTTTGGTTCAGAGTAATTTCATTATTATTAATAGCACAAAAATGATGAATTTTTATCAAATTCATGAACAAAGCTCCAATTAAAGCCTTAATATCTGAGGAAATTTTAGAATCTACCAAATAATAGAGTACCTAAAATATAATTAAAAACAAGATGAAAAATATCATTATCATTCAAAATTGAACATCTTCCAGGATTAATGAGGTTGGAAATGAGGTTCTCTTGGTATCTAAATGAATCCTATTTTTGGATGTATATAATATAGGAATCAACATATTTAATATGAATACCACATACAAGAATTATACAAAAACCTTCCATGAATCCGAGGTATTCATCCATTTCAACTTCAATATTTGTGATTCTGGGTATAAACACAACTAAGGGGGAGTGAATGAATCTTATTTATTCTCATTTTTATATAATCAAATTTCATTTTACACTAGATGAATTTATAATTGATACAAATATAAATTATAGAGGCCACCAAAGATGAATTATCCTTAATATAAGACCCCCACCGTCGAACCTGAGTGAACAACTTCATCAAATTCCTCCTATGAAGAATATAATCTATCAAATCAAAATATCTCAAATTTTGAAGGTATTATACAATATCACGTGGCATTTTTTGAGGATAAGTTAATGGTTGGACATAGTGGGTTTGTGACGAGAAACCAAGAGAAAATTAAAAATACTAACACATTCCATGATACTGAAAAACCTCTATAGACACTCATTAATGATGAAAAATTTAGACATCCCATGAATCCAAGTAAAGGGATAGACTGAGTTTCCAAAATCATTGTGATCAACATTCATATCTTCCTAAAGGATGTATTTAGTTGGATTGGATATTTTGATAACACCAAAAATATTCTGTAAATGATATATGATTTCATTTATGTATTCACCATCTTGGAGAGTTCCTTGGATTTTATACCTTAATGAAAAAAGAACCTATCAGGATATTAGTTTATCATTTCGAGTGGTCCATCCATTGATACATACAAATTCCCATACAATGGAAAAAAAAGATGAAAAATAAATTTAATGGTATTCTATGAAAAACTCGTAACTTTCACATAAAAATGATCCTATAAAATATGAAAAAGGAACCCATGTTATCATATCAGGAAACCACAATAAATCGATAGAAGAAATTTATTTTTACATTTTAGATATGTTAGTGCATTAAAACATGGTTTAGTATGAAAAAAACAATGTCAATGAAACCTATAGTTAACCCAATATAGAACATCTATAAAATTTATGCATTTTCAATCCTCTGGTAGCACTAGAATAATATTATCATTGGGTTAGGAGGGGATGGTTCATTCCATACTTCACCTATGAGAATTAAAGATTGGATAAATCTCTAATCACATTCCACATTTTGGGAAAATCTCATCCACATTTTCTATAAAAAGGTCTGTAGGGGTCAACATCACGAGGACTATCCAACATTACCCTATAATTTCTCTCTTATATGAGTTGTTAGATATCTTCATTATCAATCCAAGAATGTCTTTTCCTACTTGAGAGAATATCATTGAAGGGTCTCACTTGGGGGGTTATCTAGGTCAGAAGGATTAGAAAAAATTTCTTTTTAACTATGGGGGGGGGGGAGGTTTAAGAAAATCCCCATAAGCTATAATGAAACATGATGTATGGATTATCACCACTGTACAAGATTTATCTAGAATGATATAATACTTCCAAAAATCACTAGAGATATCTTAGGTCCAATCTACCCTATAAATATTGTTAATATATGATTACAATGATCAGTATTAAATACTGGAGGCCTTATTAAAATAATATATTTTTTTATCAGTGGTTGTATGCACACGTTTATCCATAGAGGGGTTTTCCTAATCTATCTTTGTTTCCAAATTTGGAACAAATAATATTCACGGACTTTTCCCATAGATAAAAGTGTAATATTTCATAATAACAATTCCATATCCATTTACTAACTTTGAGATGAACAATTTTTTCTTGAGTGTAATGCATCTAGAAAATATTGAATTTTTTTCTCACTCAAATGATATCCAAATATATGAGTTTTCCATTTGTAGAAAGGAACAAATTTGATGTGAAAGGGAAACATCAATGAAGACCCTTAACCATATGACGATCCCCCATGAAATTTTTTATAATAAATCACCTTCACAAACTCAGTGATGTAGTCTCAAATTTTACTCATAATGCGTGTTGATATTACCCTAAAAGGGATGCTCAATAGTCAAACCCAAAATGGATATTTTGAGAAAGAAACCTTAAAAATGTCTCCATTTTCCTTCAGATCACCCATTAAGATATGGTGGATTTAAAAAGACCAATGTATCCTAATAATAAAATATTCATAATATTTGTCATAAAAAAATATGAAGATCAGGTTCCTAGATATGATTCCTTATATGGAAACTTCATCCCCCAGATGCCTGGATAATTTTAGTGTGTTCTTATGGTATGTATAATTAATGAGTAATTAAAAATATATTTTCCCCATGGTTCGGTGATTAATTTGAAGCATGATTATGGAATCCCCATACTTAGTAACAGAATAGGTTATTTTTTCATACACCATAAGTGATGGGAACTACAATTCATTTACCAAGGTGTTATACATCACACCAATTATCGAGTAATGAAACAGAATGTGTTGACATGAAGAAAAGTAAAAAATAATTCTTTTATTGTTTTTGAAACCACCATGGATCCACCATTATTTATGAAGAGGGTACCTCATTCACTAAATAATATATAATTTCACAGGGTTGGAATTAATATGTAGTAGATCCCAAATGGACAACTAGATAAAAAGTTAAATTAGTTTCATGTTTTAGGAATGATTTTAAGTAATAATATATAGATTATTAATTTATTGAATGTATATGTTAAACAATTTTTATTAAATGACTATTACTAAATAATATTTAAAAAATTAATAATTAATATTAATTATTAATTGTTGTATAAGTAATTTTTGAATAAATATATTATATATTAAGTGAAAATGTATATTTAGTCCAATAAAGAAATAATTTTAGAAATATATTATATCTATATCAATATAAAAATATAAATATATCAAATTATTATTATATTATTACTTAATTATATAAAATTTATTTGTGGTATACCATTTATCATTAATAAATTAGACTTGATAAAGATCACTTTTTACCAGTTCAAAAAAATATGATGACAAAGGGGAACCTTTTATGTTCTTTTAGTTATAACTTATAAATTGCTGCAGAAATTATCATAGATTTTATAATAGTTATCACTACAACACTAGAAATGGAAAGCAATCCTATGAAACCACACTCCCTTTTTCAAATAACTCTCTGACCATCATGGAAAATTTCAATGGTTTTGGTTCCTCCCCAAAAAGGTTAAATAGAATTAAGGAATTGTATTAATGGATAGTCGTTGAATATTATTCCGTTTATAATTATTCCTACCCATCACCTAAACATACCAATGTATAAGAATATGAATACCCCATATTCATATTGTAAATTCCATTTTGGAGACCTAAATTTGTGTTCAGGCATTATGTAAGGTATATGTGCCATGTTTTTTCTTAACTATTGGGATGCCATATAATAATCCATGACCTAGAAATATAATGTATTCAATCGATCCATAAAACATGAAAAAAGAGGATGTAATAATGGGAATATATTTCCTACAATTTAGATCCTGATTAGTATTCCCCATCCCCTATTAAAGTCCTATGGATACACCATTAGAAGATTCAACAATTAAATGCACTTAAGTAAAAATGGATCACAAGAAGTATATGATTTTTTGTATTCCTAAAAAGATTCAAGGTGAGAGAGACATATGGGATATTGATAATAGAGAATATAATTTACTAGACCGTTGAGATGACAATAACAATCTCGATTTTATTTCATTTAATCTTAACCCCCCAATCATCTTTCACCATCATAGCCATGATTAATTAAATCCTTATCACCAAACATGGACATCAATATTTTGAAATTTTTTATGAATTATTTATATAATTTTAGTAATTTTTAACGTTAAATATTGATCCATGTCTTCACTATTAATTTTAAAAATGATTAATTTCCTTTAAATATTTTGTTTCGATTTCCTTTGATTAATTTTGTTATTTGATTTAATATATAGATTGTAATCTATTTTTACCCTTCTATTATATTATTTTATTCTACTGTAGTATAAATCAACAAGCATATGTGAGATATAGTTGATTTTATTAATAGTTAATAAACCTAATAATGGTTCATTATTCTCATTTTTTTATTATTTATTATGAGTCTATCGCGAGATTCATGTGGATATTTAGGGTATTTTTTTACCAAAAAATCCAAAATTTAGTATGTTTAACATCCAAAAATAATAAATAATTGCAAATGATATCCAATAAAACAAATTATGATTATATTTATTGCAAATTTAATATTAGTTTTATTTAAAATTTTTGAAAAATCCAAAAAAAATTAATAAAAATATTCGTTGGAATTATAAATTAATAATATAACTAAATGGAATTTGATCATGATATTTAATAGATAAAATTAAATTATATTAAAAATTATCCTATTTTTAAAATACATTTAATAAAAAAAATTATGAATTTTTAATTCATAGTCCTTATAAGTACTCTTGTTGGACCCCTATATAAGTGGTGAGACCCTAGTATGTTATCGTTTTGTTTTTTTATAAATTTTCAAAAATAATATTTATTTCATTTTTGGTGTTTTGTGTTACTTAATATTTAAAATAAACATTAAAATATTTCAAAAAATGTTGATTAGTTTTTATAAAAATCATACCATGTAAAAGTTGGATTACAATTCAAAATATATCATATATATATTTATATATTAGAAAATATAAATTTTATTATTGTGTTCTTCACCCATCATATTAATATGATATATAGCATGTAAAAAATTTAATCCTGTTAATTAAATATTACATAAATGAAATATAATTTTTTATAATTTATATTATTATGGTTTAATAAAATTCTTAAATGTGGGTCATAGGACAAGAAAGAGGCTTTGTGGCCTACATCAAACAAAGAGGGGATTTTTTATATGAGACTAAATGATACTCACATTTATAGAAGCCTCTTATTTTGTATCACCAATCATCAAAAAATAAAGGCTATGAGGTCATACCATGGGATCTATAAATTATTTTCTGTTAAATGCAGATTTATCTATTTTGAATGTAAGATAACCGAGATTTTGAAATTATTTTTAAATATCACATCCCAACTCTTCTACCCCATACTATCAGGGATAATGTTGAGGTTTTACTTGTAAAAATATATGTTAAAAGTTTTTGTGCACTAACCATTATTATTAATAAAAAATCGCTGATAAAGGGAAGAATTTTATCAACACTTCTTAAAATAATTCATAAATGTGATCTTTATCAACACTATAAATGTAAAACCACAATATTTTGTGAGATATTATTTCCAAATTAATTTAATAATTTTTTTATTTTTCATTTTATATAATACTAAAGATATATTTTGTTATATGAATGAAATTATTTTTATCGTACACTATATTCATCTCTAATTGAGGATTTCACTATGCACAACACTTGGAAAAGCTTTTAGTATACACAACACTATTCATAGCTTGGGCCACACACAACGTCGAGTTCTTTTGACATCATATATTCACTATTCCAAAAATTCCATTTAAATAGTAACAAAATGGCATGAGTTACATGTAAAAACAACTTCTCTTACACTACCCACAACATCGACTTTGTGTACATTACTTTCAACACAAACATGGAGTACGTTATACGCAACAGCAGGTTTCTACAACCATCATTTTATTATTATAATTGTTTAAACACGATAGTAATAAACTAATTTTTAAACATTGTATTATGAATTGTTAAAAATAAAAAAAATTATTATTTTTTGTACTGTTATATAAATTAAACATATTAAAAATGGAAAACTAATTTTTGGTAATGTCTTTATATGTTTTAATATACTATTTTCCCAAATGTTATGCTTCTCATAACTATTTTTGAAATAAAATAAAATAAATTCTAGACACACAAAAAAATATAATTTTATAAATTAAAAATAATTAATGAATTTAGAATGTCAATATTTTATATTGGTAAATTCTTATAATTTTTCAGACAAACTTCATTTTTGGATGAATAGTGAAAAAATACTAATTCTTAATCCAAAACCGCTTTTCCATCCAATTTATTTATAAGGTTAAATTAAATATTAAATTGGTTTCAAAGTATAATTATATAATATTTTAATCAATTAATCCAATTTAGATCATTATAATCAATTTAACGTTGAAATTGGATATAAAAACCTAGCATACTGTTTGAACATTTTTACATTAAAAACTCATTATGTCATCCCTTGTCTAAGATTAGCATTAAACCTAATTTTTCCACTTCTATTAGATGAATTTTAAAAAAATAACCTAAATTTTTTTAATAATTATTTTATTTAGTTTCTAATAAGACAAACATAATTTCTTACTAAAATGATTAATAAAAAGTGATTAAAATATATTACAGTGATTAAGTAAAAAGTATGAATCACAAGGGATATAACCTTACTCTTAATGGTCAAAATGACCTATAAAAATGTAAAAAACCCATTTTATGGACATATATTAGCCATTGATATTTCATTAATTAGTTGGGTTTGTTTTTTATGGAATTTCTAAATTAAGAACATGTATATACATAACTTATTTTAAAAGATTCTATGTTTGTCCTTTCCCTTCCCTATAAAAGAAAACAAATCTCTCACCTCTTAAAACCAATAAAAACACATAGGTTCAGAAAATATATAACATAATATTCTCATAAAATCCCTCTAATCCTTATTAAATCCATACATTGGTCAGAAATCCTTTCATGGAATTCCTTTGGTGAATCCCAAAAGGAGTTACCTGATTAAGATGTAACACCCTCCCTCAAGCTCCATCCATTTACATTCATTCACTACTAGATAAATTCTTCTTATTATGTTATTACATAGAATTATATTTATCCTAAATATAATTATATGTTTTTATGAAAATGGTTTTACCTACACTTATATGCACCTCTATCTAATGGGTGACGAATAAAATGTTTACGCGTAAGTGATCTACCGCCTCACAAAACAATGATTGTTCATTATCCCATTACTTCCTGTCATTGTGGGTTTTATAATGGAAACAGAAATTATATAAAATATATATTATATATATTATGACTTTAATATTATTTAATTATTTTAAAACACATTCCTCAATAATTTCCTACTTGGGTAAATTCGATAATTTCATTTTAGTATGTGTGGACAACCGCCCCTATAGAGCGATGTGATTTGTTCACACACTACATGGAATTTATTAATGATGGTTTTATAGAAATTATATAATATATATATAATTATATTTATAACATAATTATAATTATAATATAATTATAAATATAATATAAATATAATTATAATATAATTATATTATGTAAATATAAAAATATATGTGATTTACTTTATTTCATTCAATACAAACAATAATATGGAAACAACGTTCCTGCTTACATACGATCTACCATCTCCATTATTGGTGTATTTCATTTAATAATTATATATTCCATATATGATTATAATAAAAATATACTTAATATAAATGATTTTTATATCATTGTTTTAATTATTTAAATAATGATTTATGTATAAAGACCCAATATATATGAAATTAAGACACATACAAAGAACAAAGTAGATATTACATGAAGTGAAACCTTACCATATAATTGCTAACAAGCGGGTAATATAAATTCATATTAAAAAAATACATGATATTATATATAATAATATGGTTCTTTATAATGACTATATATTTATTATAGATGAGGTTTTAATGAGTACGTCGAGAGTCAAGACAGAAGTTAATGGGATTTCATCACACTTTTTATTTCTGTGAGAAAATGATTTATTCACCATACATTATTGTTTATAGGGAATATACTACCCATGGATGTATTAATTTAGTCATATTATAAAATTTATGTGTATTTTCATATCCATTATAAAATCTTTATTTCCTGGGTTAATATTTCAAAAGCATCCAAATCGGTAAGACAATTTTGTCACTATTTTCTTTCTTAGAGGCACATGTTTTATTCTGCTCTTAAATTATTTTTCAAAATGTATATAATTGCATTTTAAATTTTATATAATGAATATAATTATTTTAATGTTATATAAATCTTCATATAATTTCTTTTTCTGAAATTTAGGGTATGATATCATGCTTCCAAGTTGTATATGTTTATTGAAACAATTTCACCACTTTGAGATATTATTAATGATTATGAAATATTTAATTAAATCTTATCATAAAAATATAAATAAAATTCATGAAGTTAATTATGATATTTTTATTCATGTTATATTCATGTATTTATACCATTTCCCCACAATTTGGTACATACAATGATTAAGAAAGTGTTTTTAAGAAATTCTGACTTTACCTCTCTATTTAGTTTGAAATATGTGTTCTTTGGAAACCATTTTTTCTAAATTTTTTCAAATATTATTCATATGATTTTAATTACTTTTAAATAATTTTTTAATAATTCTTTATATTCATTCAATGTATTTTCAAATAAATTTACTTCAATAAATTTTCGAGATTATTTTGTATGTTTTCAAATAAAATAGTTGTTGATATATTTTTAATAATTATATATATATTATAAATGAATTTTAAATGAAATTATTTTTACAATGTTTTCAATATTATTTTTTTATGATTTCAAGGATTTTTTTTTCAAAATGTTTTCAATCTTTCTCTATATGTTTTCAAATAATAATGTTTTGAAAATTTATTTAATGATTTCATTATAAGTATTCATGCTTATTTTCAAGAAAATCAAATCATAATGGATTTATGTTTTATAATTCCTTTTCAAATAATAATGGATTCCTTAAAAAATGTATTCAAAATATCATTCCATGGCATTTTCCATGTCTGTTGACATCTGTTGACGTTACTCATTCCATTTTAGGAAATTATATAATGGTTCTAATAATAACATTTATTTAATGGTTTATGTTTTTATGGAAGGATGCTTATGAAACCCATTTCTATTCCATGGGACATCATATTTTGAAACGACGCCTTTTAATGAGTCATGATTTTATGAAATCATTATAAATCCTCTCTCTTTTCTATAGGTTATGATGTGATGAAAATTTAATGATACCGAATTAATTTTATGGGTTATGATATGATTTTCATAAAACCCATCATTTTTATGGGTCATGATTTGATGAAAATTTTATTATCTTCTAGAATAAATATTAATGATTTTATTATGATATGGGTGGGACCTACATATACCTCCAAGGCATTATGTAACAAAGGATCGATCATGAGTAAAAACGCCTTTTTTGAACCTGATTACATATTCATAATGTTATGAATAGACCTAGATGCATGTCCATAAGCTTATAAATGAACCTAATTATATGATCGTAATGTTATGAGTGATGCTTATTATATGTTCACGATGTTCTACATGAACATGATTGAATGTTCATAATGTTATGCATGAACCTGATTTCATGTTCACAACATTATATGTGGGATTAGTTGAATGTCCACAACTTTATGAGAGGGCATGATTTAATGTCCATAAATTAATGTGTGAACCTGTTTCTATATATACATGTTCACAATGTTAAAATTTGATGTGTATTCTACCATTCCATGTATTATTCCTATTTTATTCATTCATGACTTATATTATTGATTTCTTTATCATTCATGTCTTGTAAACTGAAAATATTTATTCCATGATTCATGTTTATGATATTTTAAATGTAGGGTATGATCTTCTAATGCTCATGATCATTTTCCTATATCCTTATGTTCATGATATTCATACACATTTTCTTTATATACCCTTACTAAGAATCTGAACTCACCCTTTTTTATGTTTCCTTCCCCTAGAAATGATGATAAATTTATTGAATGTTAAGTATAAGAGTGGTGATAGTCTTGGATAACCCAATGGGAGAAAATGTAGCTCACTCATGTACTATTGTTTATGTTTCCATGTTTCTAATGGAACTAAACTAATATGGCATTTTGGCATCTATTTGTATATTGTTTTAAGTATTTCCACAATGTGATGTAATTTAAATGTATAGAAATCATAGGTCTCTATTGTTAGTATCATATCTAGGGTTACTTAACCTTTGGAAACTAAGATGAGAAAAAATTAGTGTTATTCCTTGGTATATTTATATGTATATGTATACGAACACTTCTAAGGATTTGTATAAGGATGAGTTGACATTAAGGAAAATATCCTAGAATTTTGGTAAAGGATAGAGTGAGTGTTTTCCTAGTAATAAATCCATGTCTAGATAATACAAGTGTATGTGGATTTGGAATAATTTTACCAAGTGGTAACAACTCTAAAAAGTTGATTCAGGCCTATCTCGGGGTATTCTGGTAGATGAAAATGGCCATTGCTGCAAACCTGGATTGACACTCCCAGGGGATATTATAACAGCCCAATGTTTTTCTATGGGAATTTCTTTATTATTATGATTTCGTATATTCACATGAAATCACAAAATACTGAACCACTAAGTGCTATGTGACCTTTAAACATAATATTTTCACTTATGTGATTTGAATTTTGAAAATATGACATACAAAGTTGCGATCAGTATATTATTTGGAGTCTAATATGACCCACTTAATTTTTGGAGAATAGTGACATATTTTGATGAATATTAAAGTTAACCTTATGATTAGTGACATACCCTATTGAGTAGTATACTTTATAATTTTTTTTATATAAATAAGCTTCGTGTGGGAGTATGATATACCCATATTTTGGATTAAGTAAATAAATGTTTAAAAATTGGATCTTTTTAGAATAAATTATTATTTTAATTAAATATTAAATGAATCATATTTATAAAAATATTTTTTGAAAAAATGTATTTAATTTTTATATTCTACATGTCAAAAAATGGTTATGGTGATTCATTTGTATTTTTCTGAAATAGTTGATTATTTAGTGAATAGTAAAATACATTAATTTACCGTATAAATAAATTATAATTTGAATCCCCTATTCCTGACATCATTAGTGATGTAAGTAAAAATATATATAACTCACATGAATTTATTACTATTAATGGTCATGGAATCATCACTATTTCTTATCATATGGAAAAATAATAAACTAATTATTATAATATTATGAAAACGCTTCTCTTCTCCACTAAAAATACCTCTCTTCCTAACCACTTCTCTTCACTCCACTAATGCATCTTTACTTTCCAATATTCTCCCCAAATATCTCCTCAATATACTCCCCAACTTCCAATATCCCTTGGTCTCCTCAAAAGACCAAATTCTCTCCCCTTAAGAGGCTCTCAAAGGAGATAAACTCAAAAGGTAAATTTCTCTTTCCAATTCTGTTAAGTTCATTCCATTTATTGTTTTCCCCACCTCCATTCACCCAAATGGTATGATAACTCCAATAAAATAAATTTAATTAAATTAAATTATGGTGATTGGATAATTCATTATCATATCTCCCTTTTCCACCATTTATTTGAAAGAAATTAAAACAATGTTTGAGATGTGTTAATTTAGCACAATCAAGGACAACATGTTATCAATTTCTATTACTATCCTAGATTTTGGTCATGAAACTAGGTTTAAAGTTTAACCAAAAAATTATATATATATATTTAACATATTTAATGTTCGTTAATCCTTATGAAATCATGATGTAAAATAATTATATAATAAATAGTTAATTGTGAGAAAAATCGCTAAAATTAATTCAGGTATTTATCAGTAATGTTTTATATAATGATTCTACTTCACTCAAAGTAAAAGATTTAAATTTACAACCATGAAATATCCAAGGTGTTAAATAATTTCATATAAATTAAATTCTTGACAACCACTTTCATATTACATGTTTATCCATTCATTAAAATACGGAAATCCATCATAAAAACCAAGAAAACAAACGGACCCAAGCAGTGAAATTGAACCACTTATCCCATCAAAAGGAGAACATGAATTAACATAAAAAGGTAATAATAAATATTTTACATATAAAATAGGTTTTGGATATGTCAATTAATATACCTAATTTTTTTATTCATGTCATTAATAACAAGTGGAGAACACCACTGAAGTTAAGGTTAGGGATCCTCTCTATTTCACCATTATTCAAGAATGTCCTCTATGTTATGCCATTTTATGTGTAATACCTAATGACGGGTTATGATTTATCACCTCATACAGACTTCCCTCATGGTTTATAAGTGATTATAAACCCGTTGTCTTTCTTAATAATCCTACTTAGGTACACCCAATACCAAGTCAATAATATGTAAAGAATTCTACAGAAATCTCCTTTACTTCATCAAGTTGCCTCATCTTTCTTGTAACCAAAATGAAGATATATTATATTTTTATGTGCATATTTTAAATTATATTTAAATTTACCAACTTAATTTATGAATACCCTTTCATCCTTCTCTTTTAGGTATATACATGTTTTTAAGTGATTCCCTCCTCAATATTTCATGTTAAGCATGTTTGTTTTAAGGAACTTTCAAAATTCTTACCCAATTTCAAGTAAACTATATCCCATGTTTTAATCCACCATTTTATATATAAAATCATTATTTTTTTATGAAAACCTTATTTGTTCAATTTGGTTTTTATAAAAAAGATTGTTCTCTTTTCTATTTTAAATTCTCTATATTATTTTCCTTAAAACCGCACAAAAATGATTTATTGCTAAAATTTATCAAATACATTTATTACATGTTGTCACATCTATTTGACCTAAAATACCATTATATATTACTATTTTACCTTATTAACTTCAATTTTTGTTATAATTACTTTCATTCATTGACACTATTATGACACCGACATTGTTTATGATTTATGACATGATTGTGGGACCCAATACATTCCATAGGAAACCCATTTGTTTATATTTGATTGATTATGTATGATTAATTAGGTGGAAAACATATTAATGGAATGTTAATATGTGTGAACCCATATATTTATCTAATTAATTTAGTAATGTTAAGTCTCATGAGATGTTATGTGTGAAAGTCTTGGAAGTTATCCATGGCATGTGCTACTATGCGAAACGATCTTGGAGGTTAGCCTTGACTCATACTAATGTAATGTTTTATGTTTATCCCACATTAATATGACTCCATGTTCATATTAATCCATGTTAATATATTATGATTCCATATGTTTCATGTTTTTTATATCACCATGTCATGGTTTCTACACCATGTGCTAATGATTTTCTCTTATGGTTATTCCCTTACTGGACTTTTAGCTCATCCATTTGTTCAATTTATCCCCAGGTTATCCTATGCAGATGAATGAGAAAAATGGATGATAGGATATCATTATTATGTTTAAATAGAAAATTGTTTTTATAATTTTTTATTATGTACCTAGTCTTCCAAGACACTAGAATTTACGATCCATGGATTTTACTATGATGTATAATTATGATTAAATCATGTAATATTATATGTAAAAGGACATGATCTCTATTGTTGGTATTAGAGGATGGTCCAGTTACAATTGGAGATTACAAATGGAGTACTTTATTAAGAACCTTAAGGATGAGATGAATTATAAGAAAACAACCCTAAATATTTGTAAGTATAAAGTTAGTGGTTTATGATGTAAATACGTCCCTGTCTGGATAAATATTGGTAGAGGAAGCTCTGGTACAGATGTACCAAGGAGTGAAAACTATGAGAAGGATTTTTGGGCCTGACTATTTGTATCATTGTACATGACAAGTAGCACTCTTGGTTTGACACTCCTGGGGTATATGCTTTGTTAAATTAATGACTTTAATACAAAACAATATAAAGGGAATAAAAAAAATCCCATAAGAATATATGTTGAGAAGAAGATCAAGTATAACTTAGATTTAAAACTAAGGAATCACATGTTAGGATATACTTATCCCTTACAATTTTATCCTTTTAGGTTCCAAGATTCATTTTTTATGTTCAATATCTAAGTATTCAATCAATATAATTGTAAGTTATTTTTATTAGTTAATCGAAGGAAATAAGAGAATACGTTCCAACAATCAATGTTATAGGGACTATGAAGATTTCCCTAATGATATGCCTGATATGATTGGAACAGGTGATCCAAACATCATGAAAATACTTTCTCAGCTGGCTCAAGTCACAAATAATAGCTTGAATCATGTGGAACTGCCTCCTCCTTCATGGAAATATCATGATGCTGTAGAATAATTCGTGTGGAAAATGCCTCCCATGTTTTGTAAATCTTTTGATCCCCTCCTTGCAGAATAATGGATTAACTCCATAGAAAATATATTCTTCATCATCCAGTTATCATAAGATATGAAATTTGTACTGGTGGTCTATCATTTTGAGGGGGAACATGATTAGTGGTGGACACTAATCATGAAAAAAGTCCCAATATGTAATTGAATCTATGGATTGGGGGGAACTCAAGATGATTTTTTTCAATAAATATTTTCCTTGAACCCTCATTCTCAATATGGAAAGATAGTTCCTTGGACTCATGAAGAAGGAAGAGAAGTCCATTTGGGTGTATGAATAAAACATTACATTGATTGAAAGGTACATCTCTAGATTTCTCATAAACACTGATATCATGGTGGATCTTTTATTTAGTAGGCTAAAGCCGAGTTTATTGATGGTGTAGGAGATTCAAGACGATGAATGTTATGAGGAGATTGTCAGTTGTTCCCTTAAGGTTTAAATGGAGATTGGAGAATCTCATTGTTCTCGTGAGACCAGTGAAATGAAGAGTAAAATGGAGAAAAACATGGGTGGTTCAGTAAAAAAATCCCATGATAGATAGGATCCTGAATATCCCACTTATTAATGTTTTGGGAAGAAGAATCCTGGGAACTATCTAAAGGGAACCTGAAATTGCATACAATGTGGAAATTTGGGACATCTGGTTAAAAACTACCAACGAGATATGAAGAATCATATTAATGTGGAAGAATAAAGGATGTTTTAGATCTATGCTCAGCCAAGGTGAAATGTTACAACTATAAGGATCATGGGTATTATACAAAAAATTTCCCTAATCCAGGGGATGTCAGAGTCAATCAATAACAACACCCAATGCAATAAGGATGAGATTTTTATATCACTACTTCTAACATAGAGCTGTACAACGATGTGGTGATATATATGCTAGTTTTTCATTCAACAATAGTGAACATACTATTTGATTTTTGTTTAATGCATTCTTTCCTATTTTTCTAGTTTAGTATAATTGTTCAAACACCACCTTAAAATTTGTAGGAAATGTTATCTGTGAGAATAGAGAATAAGGAAATCAATACGTTCATGGTATATAACTCCTACCTGATTAACGTTTTTGGACTGAACCTCCCATATAATTCCACCATACATCATTTAGTGGTGTTCGTCACTATCTTGGACATGGAGTTTGTATCTGTATACAAAGGCAGCATCAAATATCGTGAAATATATATCACTCTTCACATCCCAAACCATCCTCTAATTCTTCACAAGTGTAAGGAAGAAGATTAATCTCTTTTAGAATCATTATATAAATTATGGATTTTAATTATTTATGAGAAAGAATGTCCAGCTCAAATTATTGGGACAAAGGAGAGAATCATGCTTGACAACATGCCCATCATGAGGGATTACACTGATGTATTTTATTAAGGGTATCCTTATCTTCCTAATGAACGATAGGTTGTTGTCACAATTGAACATATTCTTGGACCTCTAACTATATCATAGACAATATATATAATGGCCACTGTAGAGCAGGAAAAGATGAAGAAGTTGTTACAGGACAATCTGGAGAAGGGTTTTCTATGCCCAAGTGATTCACCATAGGGTGTGCCAATCCCCTTCATCAAGAAGAAGGACAGTTCAACGTGCCTATACATTCTTCATCATGAGCTCAATAAAATCACGATAAATAAAAATTATCCACTTCCTAAGAAATATTACTTGTTAGATAAACTTTGTGGGGAATGTTATTTCTCTATGGTTGAAATTCATTCAGGATACCTCCAATTAAAGCTAAGGAAGGAAGATATTCCCAAGACTCCAGTTCGAAGGAGGTATGGACACTTTGAGTTCATAGTGATGCCCTTCAGATTCACTAATGCTCCAGAAATTTTAATTGATTTAATGAATAGAGTCTTTAAGGACTACCTCCAAAAAATCGTGGTAGTCTTTATTTACGATAATCTAGTATTCTCCAAGATCAATGTGGAACACAATGAGAATTTGAATACTATGCTAAAGACATTGACAAGGGAGAATTTTTATTCAATGTATAGTAAATGTGTGTTTTGTATGGCGGAAGTATCATTATTGGGGAATGTTATCACCCGTAAAGGGATATCTATCAACCCTTCAATGACAAAGGAAATTGAAGAGTGGCTCAGGACAACATATATAATAGAGATCTTAAACATTCTCAGTATAGCTAGGTTTTATGGGCAATATTTGATGATATTTTCATTATTGTAAAACCCAATGACCAAGATGACATGGAAGGGAGTAATGTTTTTCAGGGCTGAGGAATATGAGGACTATTAAAAGGAGTTGAAAAATATGATTATCACTGCCCCAATACTCACACTCCAAAGAAGTGTATTATTCTTTGTGGTGTACATTGATGCTTCAAAGAAGTTCATAGGATGTGTGCCACTTAAAAAATGAAAAATGGTATCCTAGCCCTCATGGCAGCTAAAAATCTATGAGAAAAACTATTCCATGCTTGATCTGAAGTTGGATGTTGTGATCTTTTCATTGAAAATAGGGAGGCATTATCTATAAGGGAAAAAGTAAGATATATATACTGATCACAAGAGTCTAAAATACATATTCATAGAGAAGGATATTCATATGAACCAACGAATATTGATCGAGATCATCACATATTATGACTGCTCAAATCACAACCATCTTAGTAAGGCAAACAAGGTGAAGGATGCGCTAAGTATAAAGGATCCTGCATCTTTACAAATGATGTGAATTGAAAAGGATCTTATATTCTTATATTTGTAGATAATTGACATTGAATCATTATGGGAGGAACATCATCAATCCCTTCTCAATTGATTGCTCAACCATCCATCATGTAGAAAATAAAAAATGCTTAAAGAATATATGTTGAACATCAAAAAAGAGTGGAATCCATTAAAAATGGGAAATCCGTTGGGTTATTGATTGGAAAGGATAGAGTTGAACGATTTGGGTCATGATTATGTGTGCCGTATGAACGAGAGATAAAGAAGGATATTTTTCATGATACACATATATTAACCTTCTCTATTGACCCATGGAGCACAAAGATGTATCGAGATATTTGAGAAAACTTTTGGTGTGACAATATGAAAAGGGAGATTGTTGTATATAAATCAAAGTTCCTGATATTTCATCAAGAGAAGGATCACAGAAAAAAGTATAAGGGGATGATAAAAACACTACGCATACCAACATGTATGTGGGAGAAAATCCCCATAGAATTTTCCACTTGACTTCCAAGAATATCCATTGGAATCAATTCTATATGGGTTATTGCATATCATCTTACAAAGACAACACACTTTATCATGATTCGAGAAGACATCTCATTTTATAAACTTTCACATATTTACATAAAAAAATTGGTAAGGCTGTATGGAGTACCACTATCTATGGTATCATATTGTGATCCACGATTCACCTCAATAATATGGAAATATCACCAATATGCTCAAAGCATTGAACTGAACATCAACATGACCTATCATCCTCAAACTGATAGCCAATCTACGTGAACTATTCAGAAAATGAAAAATATGTTCATAGAATATACTATAGACTTGAATGTAGGATTGGACCAACATATTACACTTGTTGAATTATTCTACAACAACAGTGTACTCTTGAGCATCAGAATGGAACCATTCGAAGCCCTTTATGGGAAAAGGCGCAGAACATCAGCGTGTTAGGATGATTTCGGTGAGCATAAGCTGCAAGGAACTGAAATGATCGAATAAATGGTAGAGAAGGTGAAAAAAATTTATAAGAATATCAAGGTCACCCAAAGATTATAGAAGAGTTAGGCAGACAATCATCGATGAGATATTGAGTTCAAATTTGGATACATGGTATTTCTATGCATAACTGTGTGCAAGAAGGTCATGAGGTTTGTAAGAAATGGGAAGATAAGTCCCATGTACATCATCCCCTTTGAGATTATTGATCATGTCAGGGATGTGTCCTATGAAATAGCACTTCCACCTTCCATGGACAATGTACATTATGTCTCTCATGTATCCCATTTAAGGAAGTACATACCAGACCTTTCACATGTACTCTCTTCAGAGGTGGTATAGTTTGGGGATGCTCTTTCTTATGAGGCGTATCCAGTGAAGATCTTGGATCATAGAGATAAATTTATATGTAACAAGACTACTTACTGGGTCATGTTACTATGGTAGAACCACAAGTACAAATAAAAAAAAATTATAACTAGAGGAAGCAATGAAAGAAAAGTATCCATACATATTTATGGCCCAGAATGTAAAACAAAATTTGGAGGGAGAAATTTCTTAAGGGGGAAAGAATGTAACGACACAATGTTTTTCGATGGAAATTTAATTCTTATTATTATTCCTTATAATCACATTAAATTACAAAATAATAAAATACATGGTGCAATGTGAACCTTAAACATAATTTTGTCACTTCTATGATTTGAATTACAAAAATCTGACACACATAGTTGTGATCAATAAATTATTTGGAGTCTAATACGACTATCTTATGATTTGGTGAGTAGTAAAATACCCTTATGAATAGTAATGAAAATTTTATGAATAATGACATATGCTAATGAATAATAACCATACCTATGATTGTATATAAATAAGATTCAAGTGGGATTACGATATACATATATTTTAGAATAAGTAAATAAATGTTTTAAAACTGTTTTTTAGAATAAATTATGATTTTAATTAAATATTAAATGAATCATATTTATAAAAATATTTTTGAAAAATTGATTTCATTTTTGTGTTCTACATGTAAAAAATGGTTATGGTGAATTTTTGGGATTCTTCTGAAATACTTGAATTTTAGTGAATAGTAAAATATATTAATTTACCATATCAATACATTATAATTTACATCCAGTATTCCGGACATCGTAAATGATATAAGAACCCAAATAATGAAGTCAAATTAATTTATTACTATTCATTTTCATGGAATCATTACTATTGCTTGTCTTATGAAAAAATAATAAACTAATGATAATAATATTATGAAAACCATTCTCCCCTTCACTATAAATACCACCAACCCATACATCTTCTCTTAATAACTCTCAAGCATTGTTACTTACAAATATTCTACCAAAATATCTCTCATTATCATCCCCCAAGTCCAATAGAACTTTTTCTCCTCAAAATACAAAATCATATCCCCTTAAGAGGCTCTAAAAGGTGATAAACTCAAGAGGTAAATTCCTCTTTTCAATTCTTCTACGTTCTTTACTTTTCTTGTTTCATTCAACACCTCCCTTCACCAAAATGGTATGATAACACCAATAACATACAATTAATATAATTATATTATTCTAATGGGATAATTCATTATCATCTACCCTTTCCCACCATTTAATTGATTGAAATGAAAACACCATTTGAGATGTGTTAATTTAGTAAAATCAAGGACGACAGGTTATCAATTTCTATTACTATCATAAATTCTGGTCCTGAAACCATTTTTATGGTAGAACTAGACAATTATAATTTTTATTTATTATTATTTAATGTCCAATAATCCTTATGCACTTTTTATGTAAAATAATAATACGAAATAAGTTAATTGTTTGAAAAATTGCTAAAATTAATTCAAACATTTATCTTTAATGCTTTATAAAATGATTCATCTTAACTCTAAGTAACCAAATTATATTTACAACCATGAAATCATTTGGATGTTCAATAACTTCATATAAATTTAATACTAGGCAACTAATTTAATCTTACATGATTATCTATTCATGAAAATAACTAAATCCATTATAAAAACCAAGAAAAACAAATAGACACGAATAATGAAATTGAACCACTTAACCATTAAGAAAATTGTCATGTGTGAACTTAAAAAGGTTATAATACATCTTTTAAAAATATAATAGGTTATGTAATTATTAATTAATAATCCATATTTTTTTATTCAGGTCATTAATAACATGTGGAGAACACCAACAGACTTAAGGCAAGGGATCCTCTCTATTTAACCTTTATCCATGAATGTCATCTATTCTATTCAATTTTATGTGTAATCCATAATGATGGGTTATGACTTTGAACCTCCCAGATACATCCCTCATGATTTATAACTGATTATAAACCCCTTTTCTATCTCTCAATAATCCTTCTTATATACACTCGATACCATGCCGATAATCTGTAAGGAATGCTACCCGAACATCCTTTACTTTTTCAGGTTGCCTCATATTTCTGGTTACCAAAATGATGTAATATTATAATTTTATGTGAATATAATAAATATTGTGTACATGTTCTAAATTTATTTATGAATACCCTTTCATCATTCTATTTTAGGTATATAAATATATTTATGTGATTCCCTCCTCAATACTCCACATTAAGAAAACGTGTTTTAAAGGATCTTTTTGAATTATCACATAATTTCATGTACACTCTATCCTCTATTTCATACAACAATATTCTTTATAAAATATTTATATTTATTATGAAAAACTTCTTGGTTCACTTCTGGATTTATAAAAAATATATTCCTCTTTTCTATTTTAAAATTTCAATAGTATTTTCCTTAAAACTACAACAAAACGTTTTAATGATAAAAGTTACCAAATACATTATTAAATCACTTCTGTTTGACATCACTTAACATTATATATGAATATTTTACCTTATGAACATCCATGTATGTTCTAATTCCTTTCTTTCATGGACACTTTTATGACACATCCATTGTTTATGTATTATGACATGATTGGGGTACCCAATCCTTCCCATGGGTAACCATTTTGTTTAAATATGATTGATTATGTATGATTAATTATGTGGCCAAAATATTCATTGAATGTTAATATGGGTGATCCCAAATATTTCTCCGTTGCACTGTGTAATGTTATGTCTCATGAGATGTTATGTGTGGCGGTCTTGGCGGTTAGCCTTGGCTTGTGTTACTATGTTAAACGACCTTGGAAGTTATCCTTGACTCGTAATAAATTCATGTTGTATGTTTCTACAGCATTAAAATGACTCCATGTTCATATGAATCCATGTTTATATGTTATTATTCTATATGTTACATGTTTTTTTATATCATCATGTCATGATTTCTATCCCATGTGTTAATGCATTGCACTTATGGTTATTCCTTTACTGATTTTTTCCCATCCCTTTGTCCATGTGATCCCTAGTTTATCCTATGAAGATGTATGAGAACAACGGAATATAGGAGATAATTAGGTATTTTAAATAAAAAAATTGTTTTTATGATGTTTTAATTTGTACCTAGTCTTATAGACACTTGAATTTACGATCCATGGCATGTACTCTCGTGTAAAATTATTCTTAAAATCATGTAATGTTATATGTAAAAGGTTTGGGTATATATTGTTGGTATCAATAGATGGTCCAGTTATTTTGGGAGATTAATAATAAATGATTTTTGTATGATCCTTAAGTATGAGATGAAGTATAATAAAGCACCCCAAATTTTGGTACGTATAGAGTAAGTTGTTTATCACGAAAATATGTAACTATATTGATACAAATAGGTTGACACAGCCCTAGAATAGATATACCTAGGAGTTAAAACTCTGAAAAATTGTTCTGGGCCTGACCTGGTATATCCTGGTACATGATAATGGGACTTGCTGCACTCTTGTTTTGACACTCTAGGGGGATATGATTTGGTAAATTCATAAACCTAATACAAACCATTATTTAGGGAATAAAAAAACCATAATAACATAAGTTAATAAATAGATCAAGGATAAAATATATTTAAACCTAAGGAATCAAAAGTTTGTATATACTACCCCTTTACAAGTTTATACTTTTATGTTAGAAGATTCATTTTTTATTTTCAATAAGTATTCAATACATCTAATTGTACAATCATTTTCCTAGTTAATTGCGGGAAATAAAAGAACACATTCCAATAATTAGTGCGATAGGGAATGTGAATATTTCCCTAATGATATGTCAGATATGATGAGAATGGGTGCTCAAAACATCCTTACAATATTTTCTTAGCTTTCTCAAGTTAGGAATAATAAAATGAATCATGTAGAACAACCTCATATTCCATGTAAAGTCCAAGTTCTTGTATAACCCTTCATGTGATAAAGGCCTCCCATGTTTAGAGAATCATCTGTTCCCCTCCTCATGGAAAAATAGATTAAATCCATTGAAAATATATTCTCCATCCTCTAGTGATCGGAAGAAGTGAATTTTTTATGGGAGGTCTATTGTGTTGATAAGGATGTTGATCAATTGTGGACACTAATCAAGAATAAAAAGTCTAAGGAGGAAATTGATTCCATGGATTGAGAGGAATTAAAGAGGATGTTTTTTAATAAATATTTTCTACAACCCTCCATCTTAACATAGAAAAAGAGTTCCTCGGACTTAATTAAAAGGAATATTAGTCCATTGGGGCATATGAAGAAAACTTTATAAGAAGTTCAAGGTATACTTATAGCCATTTCATGAAGACTGAATGCAAGGACTATCAATTATTTTGTGGGCTTAAGCTGATTATTCGGAAGGTGTGGGCGATCCATGAATTTGGCAGTCTTGAGGAGATTTTCCATTGTGACATAAAGGTATAAATGAAGATTAGATACTCTCCGTAGTCTCATGGACCCAGTGATAAGTAGTGGAATATGGATAATAATATGGGTGGTTCAACCAAAATATACCAGGATCAAAGGAATCCCTAATATCTCACTTGAAAATTTGTGGGAAGAAGAATCCTGGGAACACTCTAAAGTGAACCTGGAATTGATTTATAAGTGAAAATTGGGTCATTTGGATAAAAATTTGGATGGGATATGAAGAATCCAGTTAATGTGGAAGAATAAAGGAAGGTTCAGATCAATTCTCAACTGGTGGCGTGGTGTTACAACATCAAGGATCATGGGCATTATGAAAACAATTTCCCTAAGCCAAGGTTTGTCAGAGGAATCATCAACAACCTCAATGGGAAAAAGTAAGGTCTTATGCTATCACTATTGATAATGTGGATCTGAACAATGATGTGATTAAATGTATTCTTGTTATTCATTCAAGAATAGAGAAAATACTATTTGATTCTAGTTCTATGCATTTCATCCTATCTTGAAATTTTAATATAACTATTTGAACACCACATCAAAATTTGAAGGAAATTTTATATGTGAGAATAGCTAATGAAGAAATAATTGCGTCCATCATTTAGAAATCCTCCGTGATTAACATTTTTGTACTGAACCGCCTAGAAAATCTTTTCATACATACTTTAGTAGAGTTTGATGCTATTTGTGGCATGAAATGTCTATCTTTATACAAAGACAACATCAATTTTCAGGAATGAGAGATCACTCTTCACATCCCAAACCATCCTCTATTCTATACAAGTGTTTGGAGGAAATTGAATCTCCTTTAGAATAATTATCTCAATTGTGGATATTAATACCTTATGAGCAATAATTTCTAGTTCAAATTATTGGGACAAAGGAGAGAATCATGCTTGAAGATAATCCCATCATGAGGGATTACACTGATTTATTCCCTGAAGAGTTTCTTGGTCTTCCACCTAAATGAGAGGTTGAGATACCAGTTGAACTTATTCCTAGTGCTCTACCTTATCATAGAAACCTTATTGAATGGACATTGTAGAGCTGAAAGTGCTGAATAATTAGTTACAGGAGAACCTGAAGAAGGGTTTTATACACACAAGTGCTTCAGCATGTGGTGTTCCAGTCCTCTTCACCCTAAATAAATATAGTTTAATGTGCCTATGAATTAATTTTCATGAGCTCAATAAAATCCCGATAAAGAACAAGTATCACCTTCCTTGGATAGATTAATTTTTCGATCAACTTCATGGGGCCTATTATTTCTCTACAGTGGACATTCAGTCGGTATATCACCAAATGAAGGTGAGGAAGGAAGATATTCCCAAAACTGCCTTTTGAATGAGGTATGGTCACTATGATTTCATAGTGATGCCCTTCATACTCACTAATGCTCGAGAAATGTTCATGGAATTAATGAATTTAGTCTTTAGAGATTACCTGGACAAATTTTTGGTAGTCTGTATTGACGCTATTCTGATATATTCCATGAGAAAGGAGGATCTGGATGACCATTTTAATATTGCAGTAAAGACTTTGTCAATGGAGAAGATGTTTGAAAAGTACAGTAAATGTGAGTTCTATATGGAGGAAGTATCATTCGTGGGGCATGTTATTAACAGAAAAGGGATATATGTGGACCCTCCCAAGACAATTTCCATTAAACTGTGGCCTAGGACAACATATACAATGGAGATCCGCATCATTCCATGTTTATGTGGGTATTATCGACAAATTTTGAATAAATTTTTAGGATTTTAAAATCCAATGAACAAGATGAAATGGAAGCTATTAAATGTTTTTTTGGGGTTAGTAAAGTGATGACTATTTCATGGAGTGGAAAATTAGTCTTATCACTATTCCAGTACTAAAACTCCGGACAAGTGGATAACTCTTTTTTGTTAATAGTGAAGCTTCAGAGAAGGGATTAGATTGTATGCTAATGCAAAATGTTAACTTGATAGAATATTCCTTAAGGAAGCTAAAAATAAATCGGAAAAACTATAAGACACATGATCTGGAGTTCGAAGTTGAAATATTTGTGTTTAAAATATTGTGGAATTATCTCTATGGGGAGAAGTGTGAGATATATACTAATAACAAGAGTATCAAATATATATTCACATTTAAATAGCTTAATATGCAAAAACAGATATGGATAGAGCTCATCAAGTGTTATGATTGCTCAATCCACTACCGTCCTAGTAAGGAAAATAGGGTGGCAGATGCTCTATGTTGAAAGGATCCAAAATCCTTATCAATGATGAGAATTGAAAAGGATATAATCTTTAAATATATGTAAAGAATGGTCATGGGAATAATTAAGGGTGGAATATCATGAATCCTTTCTCAAATTATTGATCAACCATACCACATGGAGAAAACAACAAATGATCAAATAAAAGATATGGAACATCAAAAAAGGGTAGAATCCATTAAAAATGGGAAATCCTTTTGGTTCTTAATTTATGAGGATGGAGTTATAATAAATGGTTCATGATTAGGTGTACCATATAATCCAAGGATAATGTAGGAGCTTTTCAATAATGCACATACCTTGACCTTCTCGATTCACCCGGGGATCACAATGATATATCGAGATTTCCGATAAAACATTTGGGGGGAATATATGAAAAGTTAAATTTCTGAATATACATTAAAGTTCCTAGTGTGTGGGAAAGTGAAGGTTTAGAGGAAAAACATATAAGGGGATGATGCAATCACTACACAATGCAACATGGAAGTGGGATAAAATCATTATGGATGTTGTCACTGGACTTCTAATAACATCCATAGGAAAAAATCATATATGGGTTCTTATGGATTGTATTACAAAGAAAACTCACTTTATCATGATTCTAGAGGACTTCTCATTGGATCAAATTTAATGGATTTACATCCAAGAAGTGGTAAGGAAACATAGAGTACCACTATCTAATATATCCAATCATGATCTGAGATTCACCTCGATGTTTTGAAACAATCTCTAACATGCTCTAATTACTTAACTGAACATCATTATGTCCTATCATTATCAAAATGATGAACAATATTAGTGAACAATTCATACACTATAAGATATGTTGAGATCAAGTTATTTAGACTTCAATGGAGTATGGGACCAGCATCTTCCACTGGTAGAATTCTCCTACAAAAACAGTTTTCACTTGAGTATCTGAATGGCACCATACATAGCCCATTGTGGGAAAAGGTGAAAATCACCAGCATGTTGGGATGAAGTCGGTGACCATAATATGATAGGATGTGAAATGGTCAAATAAATGTTAGAGAAGGTTAAAAGAATTCAAAAGTATATCAGTTAAGACTAAAGTGGATATATGAGTTATGCATATAATTGTCGATGATACCATGAGTTCTAAGTTGGAGAAATGGTATTTCTACTCATATCTCCATGGAAGAAGGTCATGAGGATTGGAAAGAAAGTGAAGTTATGTCCTAGGTACAACGTATGATACTATATTAATCATTGTGTTGGGACTGTGGCCTATTGAATATCATCTCCACCAACCAAGGCCAAAGAACATTATGTCTGTCATGTATGCCTACTAAAGAAGTACATACTAGACCCTTCACATGTACTTTATTCTTAGGTGGTATAGTTGGAGGATGATCTTTCTTATGCGGAGCATCCAATGAAGATGTTGGATCATAGAGATAATGCTTTACATAAAAAGACTAGTCACATAGTCAGGGTACTATGGAGTAACCATAAGTATGAAGAGGAAACATGGGAACTGGAGGAGGCAATGAAGGAAAAGCACCAGCACTTGTTTATGTACTAGAATATAAAACAAAATTTAGAGGGTGAAATTTCTTTAGGGGGAAGAATGTAACGACCCAATGTTTTTAATGGAAATTTTATTATTCTAATTATTCCATATAATCATATGAAATCATAACATAATGAACTACTATGTGATATGTTACCTTTAGATAAATTTTTTTCACTTTTGTGATTTGAATTTCAAAAATCTGACATACATAGTTGCGATCAGTAAATTATTTGGTGTCTAATATGAAAAAAATAATTTTTGGAAAATAGTTAAATACTCCTATGAATATTAATGTTACCCTTTTTAATATCTGAAACCCTAATTAATATTAACCTTAAATATGATAGTATATAAATAAGATTCATGTGGGAGTACAATATAAATATTTTTTGGAATAAGTAAAAAATGTTTTAAAAATGGTTTTTAGAGTAAATTATGATTTTATTTAAATAATAAATTAAAAATATTTCTAAAATTGGTTTTGAAAAAATGGTTTATATTTTTTATTCTACACTTCAAAAATGGTTTCGGTTAGTTTTTGGGATTGTTTTAAAATACTTGAATTTTTAGTGAATAATAAAATACTTTAATTTACTCTATAAATATATTATAATTTAAATCCACTATTAATGAAATCATAAGTCATTTAAGCACCTAGATATAGTAATCACATTCATTTATTACTATTCTTAGTAATGTAATCATCAATATTTATGTTCTTATGGAAAAATAATAATCTAATGATTATAATATTATGAAAACCCTCCTCTCCTCCACAATATATACAACCCATCCTTACATATTATCTTCAATAATCTAAAGCTTTTCTCCTTGAAAATATTACACCCAAATATCTTCATAAGATACTTACCCATGTCCAAAATCCCTTGGTACTTTCAAAAGACCAAATCCTCTCCCCTTAAGAGGCTCTCAAATTATATAAACTCAAGAGGTAAATTTCTCCTTCCAATTCTTTTATGTTCTTTCCTTTTCTTGATTCTTTCCTCACCTCCCTTCAAACAAATGGTATGATAAATCCAGTAAAATACATGTAATGGAATGATATTATGATAATGGGATAATCATTATAATCTATCCTTTCCCCACCTTTTATTTGTATGAAATGAAAACACAATTTGAGATGTGTTAATTTAGGACAATAAAGGATGACAAGTTGTCAATTGCTATTACTATATTAAATTATGTTCATGAAAGAAATATTATGGTTGAAACAGATTATTATATGTGTATTTTATATTATTTAATGTTCTTTAATCCTTATTCACTAATTATGTAAAATAATAACACAAAATAAGTTAATTGTGAGAAAATTTGCTAAAATTAAATCAAGCATTTATCATTAATGTTTCATATAATGATTTTACTTCATTCAAAGTCACCAAATTAAAAAACCATTTAATATAAATTTGGTTCACTACTGTAATATATATTCAATTCATGAAAACTAATTTAATCTTATATTTTTATCCATTAATGAAAATAAGTAAATCCATCATAAAAACAAAGGAAAAAAACAGACCCGAACAATGAAATTAAACCACTTAAACCATCAAAAAAGGTCACGAATGAACATAAAATGATTATACTTATTTTTTACCTATATAAAGGGTTATATAATTATTTATTAATAAACCTAATTTTTTATTCAGATCATTAATAACAAATGGAGAACACAAACAGACTTAAGGTAAGGGATCATCTCCATTTCACCTTTATTCAAGAATGTCCTCTTAAGTATGCCATTTTATGTGTAATCCGTAATTATGGGGTATGATTTATCACATTCCATATACTTCCACAATTTTATATATGTTATGAGAAACCCATTATATCTCTCAATAATCCTTCTTAGGTACACCTGATACCATGCTGATAATCTGTAAGGAATTCTTCCCGGACCACCTTTACTTCTTCGGGTTGCCTCATATTTCTTGTTACCAAAATGAAGCTATCTAATCCTTTTTATGAGAATCTTATAAATGATAATTAAATATTCGAAATTAATTTACTAATACCTTTTGATCATTATATTTTGTGTATATACATGTTTTTATGTGATTCCCTCCTCAAAATGTCCCATTAATCAAACTTGTTTTTAGGGAACTTTCCGGATTCTTACAAAATTTAAAGTACAATGTATCCTTTTATTTGCCACCATTTTATTTATAAATTAATTATTTTTATTATTAACACCTTCTTGGTTTACTTATGGTTTCATATATAAAATATTATTCCTTTTTCAATTTTAAAAGCTCTATAATATTTTTCTTAAAAACGCACAATGATGTTTTAATGAAAAAGTTTCTAAAATAAATTTCAAACATTTTGTCACTTATATTTTATATATCATTCCATGATATATTCCTATTTTACCTTATGAAAATCCATGTATTCTTTAATTCCTTTTGTTCATGGACACTTTTATAACACACCCATTTTTTATAATTTATGACATGATTGTGGTGCCCAATCTTTTCCATAGAAAACATTTTATTTATATATGATTGATTATGTTTGATTTATTATGTGGAAAACATATTCAAGATATTATAATATGGGTTAACCTAGATAGCTCTCTAATGAATTGGGTAATTTTAAGTCTCACGAGATGTTATGTACAACAGTCTTAGCAGTTAGACTTGGCTTGTGCTACTATGTGAAACGATCATGGTAGTTAGCCTTGACTCGTACTAACGTAATTTTTTGTGTTTATAATACATTAATATGACTCAATGTTCATATTTATCCATGATTATTTGTAATTATTCCATATTTTACATTTTTTTTCTATCATCATGTCATGATTTCTATCCCATGTGTTAAGTCATTGCTCTTATGGTTATTCCCCTATTGGGATTTCAGATCATTCAATTTTTAATGTTATCCTAAGGTTATTATATGCATATGTATGAGAACAATGAAAGATAGGATATCATTATGATGTTTAAATAAAATGTATTTTATAATGTTTTATTATGTACATATTCTTCCAAGACACTAGACTTTATGATACTTTTCTTGTTCTAAGACGTATAAATATGATAAATATCATGTAATGTTATATGTAAATGGGTAGGGTCAAAATAGATATGCTTTGGGAATTTAAAAAACCCTTCATGAACCATCATGAATGATGTAAATAAAAGTCAGCTATGAATCTATTAGGACAAACATAGGGTGTCATAGTTTAATAAATTTTCATGATTTAGAAATCCTATAAGTAATTTTTCATGATTATGTGATTTTCTTCTGCGATATGTGTTTCTCACCTAATACGTTATCATTTTATTAAATGGAGAGAACTAGAAGTAACATGGTTTACAATGAATGTTTCAGATGTGGGAAGTATGATAATTAATCAAATCAATTTAGAAAGTATAAATATCATAAAGAGAATTATGATGGTGGCATGAGTATTGGTTATACTTATGAACATATAGAGACTATAAAAAACATATCAAAGGTATATTATGTTACTCTAATATTGTTTACATTAATCACAATAAAAATTGTCAGATTGAGTTTGAGGAACATCAATACATGATTAATATTTCATATTCCAGGAAATAGGTATTAAGGCTTTTGTTTTGGAATCCGGAGTAATGGATTAATAATAATATAGGATTAATAAAGTACATCTATTTTGGAATTCAAATACTAATTTATATAAATAATGAAATATGAATGTATTTTTAGTATAAGTTTTCATTAATTATTGAAAATGTATGTTGAATGGTGATTAATACATAGAAATTGATATTTTGACTAAGGGAAGGTAACCAATAATGTGAACAAGATGATGAGAAAATTGTATTTTTCTTGGATTAAAAGATATTTGATTTGGATAATGTAAATTGGATAACACGCAGTACCCTGAATTTGATTGCTGAATCATTGAAAAAGTGTTATATGTCATCATTTATGATGTTTAAAACTTCATGGATTTAAGTAAAATATTATGTAACATTTGGAATAAAGAAGCATTGCTGTTTTCTAAAAATAATTTTGTTTATTCAAGTTATTACTATGTTTCAAGATAAAATATGATGAGGGAATTCAAATGATTATCATGTGACAACGAAGAGAAACATATATGGGGATAAATGTTAAGATGATTTGGTTTCATTCTTTATAATGTTTTTTATTTTGATCATTGGAATATATAATAAGGTTATCCATTTATTGTATGTTTATGTTAAAAATTCAATGATGATTGTATGTTTAAAGTATTATCTCACCACAAAAGGACTAATTTATATTGGATAACATGTTCTAAAAACACGGTGTTGATGATAAGTGATGATATATGGGATGTAATATAATGGATTTAATGATCTATTTTTTCTTGAGGAAGTACAATTTAACCTTCCTTTTTGGAGAAATTGGTGAAGTAGATCAATGATAAATAATAGGAGAGGTTGTCCATAAATAATTCAAGTATATATTTTCCTAAAAATTTATCAACTTTAGGAATAAAATTGGGAATAATTTTTTTCCTAATTCCATACTTTTAAATGAACCTATGGTCGTTTAAATTTTTACATATTTATGACTCTGAGCTCATCAAACTTCAATTAATCATTCACTTATTTGGGATTGATAATCTCAACCACTCCCTATAAATAATTAATCATTTTCTACATGTTCAATCTTTACTCGCATCCTATGTTCTCATGTGTGGAAACCTAGTTATATGTCATAGTGGGTAACCTTTATAGTTCAAACATTTATTTTTTATAGAAGTTTTAGTAACTATTTTTACAATATGGGTTTTCATTAAAAGAACTTCTAACTATTAAAACATTTATAACCTTGATAAATTTATCGAGAGAAATTAATTTTAAAGGGGGCATAATGTAACACCTTGAGATTTTGTGAAATTTATATTTGAATTAATTAATTATTTTTGATATTATTCATTTCAAATAAAATTGAATATAGATATTGTTATATGAAATAAACTAGTAGGTATTATGTTATATAAAACTCCATGCCGATATTGAGCTACAAACAACACTTGGATAATCTTTTCTTATACACAAGACTATGTTTAGCTTGTGTTACACACAATGTTAAGTTCTTTATAAATCATGCATTGAAATAAGTAAAAAATTCCATTTAAATTACATAAAATATTCTTAAATTACATGAAAAACAACTTGGATTGCAATACACACAACACCGACCAGGTTTACATTACCAGCAACAGTGACTTGGCATACGTTACACGCAACACTATGTTTCTACGAACCATCATCGTATTGTTCTAATTTTTTTTAAAATGTAATTAAAAATCTTCCATAAAAAATAATATCAATATTAATAATTAATTTTTAAACATATTTTATGATGGTTTTATATAAATAAAACATATTAATAATGAAAAATATAATTTTTTTAATTTATTTAAATGATTAAAAATATTATTTTCCAAAATGATTTGCTTTTTATGTCCTTCATTAAAAAATAGTAAAAATATTTTTAGACCCAGAATGAAATATAATTTGATAAAACAAACATAATTTTTTATTTTATAATTTCTAAATGATCTTACGGTTAATTTTTGGGATTATTTTGAGAAATGTTTTTTTGGATGAATAGTAAAAAATACTCAATTTTAATCCAAAACTAATTTTCCATATAATTTTTTGCAAGGATAATTTTTTTTATTAAATTGGTTTAGATGTTTAATTAGATAATATTGTTATCAATTAATTAAATTTATTCCTTTAAAATCAATTTCACAATGAAATTTGTTATAAAAACCTAGAAAACCTTTAGTGCATTGTGTGCATAAAAACCCCATTATTTCATCATGTCTATGGGATTAGTATCAATAATAATTTTTCCCCTTATGTGAGTTTAGTTTATAAAAATAGACATAAATAGTTTTAATCATTATGTTATTTATAATCAAATAAGATCAACTTAAAATTTTACCATAGAGATTAGATAAAAGTGAATAAAATTAATTAGAGTGCTTAAGTTAAAATTAAGCCTAACAAAGGACCGAATCTTAATATTAAAGTCTAAATTGATCTATTCACTTGTTCAAAACCCATTTTATGACCCTAATTAGGAAATATAAATTATATTATTGAATTTTGTAGATATTTAATGGATTTGTTTAGGAAAGAACATGGGTCCACCTATCTGGTTTTAAAACATTCCATGTGTGTCCTTTCCCTTCCATATAAAATACCACAATATCTCTCACATCTTTAAACCTATAAAATAACTTAGTATAGGGAAATAACTACCCAAATAGTATCTAAAAAAAGGTATTATCCTATTTTAATAATCCATTTGTTCATAAATCCTTCCAAGGAAGCCCTTTGGTGCAAACCAAAAGGAGTTACCTGATTATGAGGTATCACCCTTCCTCAAGCTCGTTCCTTTTACATTCATTGTCCATCACCTTGATTATTATTATTATTTTATTACATAGTATCATAAGTATCATACATATAATGATATTGTTTTATGAATTGTGTTTTACCTACAATTATACACACCTCAATATAAAGGGTAATAGATACATTGTTTATCTGTACGACACACTACTACCTCACAAAGCAATGATTGTTTGTTTCACATTGAACACCTCTAATGGTGGGTATTATGATATAAAATAAATTTATATATAAAATATATGATATATATTATGTCTATATTCTTATTTTATTCTTGTATGACACATTCCATTATACTTTCCATCTTGGATAAATATGATAATTTCGTTTATGGAAGTGTAGACTACCGTACCTCAAAGCGATGTGATTCGTTCACCAAATACATAAAATTTATTTAGAATGGATTTAATGAAATTATATAATATATATAACATTTTAATGATAATTTAATGATATCATATTCATATATACATATATTTCATTTAATTTCATTCGTCCAATACGATAATAATACAGAAACAACGTTCATGCATACGTACGACCTACCGTCTCCCGTAACGGTGTATTCTATTATATACTTATATATTAAATATATTATTATAATAAACTTATTATGAAAATATTTTTTTTATTTTATGTTGTAAATTCTGCAAATAATTTTATAATAATTTGTACCAAAGATATAACAAATTAAGACGCATGCAAAGAACAAAGTAGATATTACATGAAGTGAATACTTTGCATAATATTGTTAACAAGTAGGTAATATACAATCATAATAAAAAAATATATGATATTAGACATTTGAATATGGTTATATATGACATACTCATATTTATTATTTTGGACGTTTGAATTAGTACAAAAATATTCATGACACAATGTATGGGGAATTCATCTATCTTTTTATTTCCATGCGATACATGCATTATTAAACACCCATTACTTCTATGTGTTGTCAAAACATCCATTGTATGTATTAAATGATTAATATAGTAAAATTTATGGGTATTTAAATATATATTATATGATATTTTTTATGGGGTAAGTATTTCAAAAGGTATCAATTCAGTTAGACAATTTTGTCTCAATATGTATTCTTTAAGACATATGTTTTATTATGAACCTAAATTATTTTTAAAGGTTTATATAATTACATTTGACATGTTATATAATTGATATAATTATTTTCATGATATTTTCAACATCATGAAATTTCAAATTTTTACATGGAGAGTATGATCCAAAGTTACCAAGTGGTAAGAGTTTATTGAAAAAATTTCACCACTTTTCATGATTTTTAATGGATATCATTCATTTGATTAAATCACATGATCCACATATCAATGAATTTAATGAATTTTATTTTTCATTTATTTTTATGTATATATTCAGGTAATGGAACCATTTTTCACTCTTTGGTACATACGGTGATTAAGAATGTTTTTTAAGAAAGTCTAACATCGCCTTTACCTTCGGTCGGAAATCTGTGTTCTTTAAAAAACATGTTTTCTAAAAATGTTCTAAAATATTATTCATAAGTTTTAAATGTATTTTAACTGAAAAAATGTTTTAAAAATTTCATCAACATTTTTTATAAGTATTAAACATATTTTCTATGAAATTATTTTTAAATCTTTTTTTATATTCTTTTACACATTTTCAAGAAAAATGGTTTTCAAAAAGATTTCAATCATTATTCATAAGTTTTCAAAGTATTTTAAATTAAATGGGATTCATAAAAAATTCAATCCTCTTTTATATGTTTTAAATGAAATTGGTTTTCAAAATGTTTTCATGCTCACATTATTTTTTTTCAATATTTAATGTTTCGAAAATGTATTCAAAAATATATTTTTAAGAATTCATGTTTTTTTATTAAAATGTTTTCCTAAAGGTTTTATGTGTTATATATAATTTTCAAATAAGAAAGGATATTTTCCTAAATAAATTTTGTGAAAATACATTTCCAAGTTATTTTCAATCTAACATGGCATCTATTGACATTACCTATACCCTTTTATGAAATGATCCAAGGGTTCCATTGTTATCATTTTGTGAATGGTTTATATTTTTATAGAAGGATTATTTTGAAACCCATTTCTATTCCACATGTTATAGGATTTTGAAACAACTTCATTTCCTAGGTTATGATTTGATGAAATTATTATAGAACCTATCTCTTTTACATAGATTATTTTGTGAAGAAATGTTAGTGATACTCATTTTCTTTCATGGGTTAGGATATGATTCTTTTAAAAACACATTGTTTTTATGGGTCATGATAAGATGAGTATTTTATTATCTTGTGGAATATGTATGATTATATTATTATGAGATGGGTGGGACCTATTTCTCTAACCAATGTACTCGGTAATGATGGACGAGTCATGAGTATAATTGTTATGCATGAACCTGATTAAATTCTCACAATTTTATACATGGACTTGTTTTCATGTCCATATGTTTTTTCATGAACCTGATTACATATTAAAAAAGTTAAGAGTGAACCTTATTATATGTTCATGATATTATTCTCTAACCTGATTACATGTTCATAATGTTATGTGTGAACCTTATTGGAGGTTCACAATATTATGCATGGACCTAGTTTCATGTCCACAAGTCTATAAGAGAGCCTAATTTAAGGTACCTAACTTATTATATGAACCTATATATACTTATACATGTTCACTATGTTATAAATTTATGTGTATTCCACTATTCCATGTCTGAATCATATTTTCTACTTTCAAGGATTATGCTCTTGATTTCGTGAGCATTCATGTCTTATGAACTGAAAATCATTATTCTATTATTCATGTTTCTGATCTTTGATATTTAGGGTATGGTCATAGAATAATAATGATCATGTTATTATAACCTTATGTTAATGATAAGAATTTTAATTTCCTTTATTTACCCTTACTGATCATTCTATCTCACCCCTTTTAGGTTTCCTTCCTCAAGTAATGAAGACTTATTTCTTGTATGATATGTCTAAGAGGTTTGGTATTCTTAGAGTTCCTAGTGGGAGATAATATAGCACACTAATGTAATAGTGTTTAAATTTCAATGTTTCCAATGGAAATAATCTAATATGTTCTTTCAGTGTTTTTTAGTATAATGGTATAAGTATTATGTAAAAGTGATGTAATGTAAATGTATGAAAAGTGAGGGTCACTATAAAAAAGTTTTTATAAGAGCCGTAAAAACCAATTATATTGATATCATGGATAACTTATTAAAAATAACAACCAGATATGCCTCTACCATTTCTATAATAGTCATCTCATTAAAAGACGTCAATCTTCATTGATCAAAAATGAACACATTGAGTTATTGCAGAACCTCTAATAAGTAATTTAACAATCCAATTTTCTGATATTCAATACAGATTGATGCAATATAATTTCCACACCCCAAAGTCATCCAAAAAATTTATTCCTCATGCAACGTTTCACACCATGATTCCATAAATTTTTCTTTATAGTATATGGTACCCCAGGTGCTCCATTCTTATAATCCTTCAGAAGGAATTATGAAAATACAACAAAAACTGAAATAGAAGAATATCAACTTATGGAATATAATATGATAGAAAAATCCAAAACCCTATTATATATCATTTTAGATCCACATAACTTGGTATAACCATTTAAAATTTCTCCATTTACCATATCAAATAAGGTGATCTCATCAAAAAAATCATTTTTCTCGAGAAATGGTTTCTATCCCACATAACACTTTCATAAATATAAAATGTGAGAAAAATAATTTATAGAATTGATAGTTACCTAAAATATCACAATGCGGATGAAAACCATGTGCACATGTCTTTGTCATACCTGTGTCTAGACTACTTTTCTCAACAGTTCTAGAACCAACCACACCTAAGAACCCCATAACTGATGTATTTATATTATTAGGAGTAAATTAATATATTAATTTTCCACTATACTAAACATCTTTCATGTTTCTTGTAACCCTCATCACATCCCCATGATCGTTGATTTTAATTCTTCTTAATTGGGGAAACATTCTGAAAAAAAGTAATTTTTTAAGGCCTAAAACATTAGACAAGACCTCCTATGACTTCTAGAAATTAATCATCTATGTCTATAGTATTAATATAATGTATCATGATTATTTTACCTGAAAATATGAATGATTCCTCTTCACAACGACATTGATATCTTCATAAAACACTTATATATTATTCATGTATTGAGTGCCAACCATCATACTTTGTGCATAGATGATCGATAATCATCCATTACCAAAAATGTTCATGTTACCATAATTATAAATTGTATAAGCATATATAAAATTTTGTAATATTCATAGAATATGAATCACACCACCCAATATTGGCATAAAACCTAAATTTATTATGAAAAAAAGATCACAAGCACCAATGAAACAAGATAAATATTTATTACCCATCATCAATCAACCAAAGATACCTTATTTTTCTGAAGAGAATATCCCCTTTTTGGTAAAATATGATATATTGTTCTTGAATAGACCACCCATTCATTTTATATATCTTACTTGTAAAAATAAATTCCAACTAAAATTTAACCAACCTTATCCTTTTATGATTTACTCTTGTATCCTCACATCCAGTTTCATGTTTCTTCTTCTTTTCCTTAATATTTTTCTAACTATAGAAGTTTCTCAACACATGAACCGCATTATCAACAAAGAAGAACATTAATTTTTCTCTTATCTTTGATCGACCTATCAGACTATCGTGTCCATTTATTATACCCAAAATAAAAATATTACATAAAGTATCACTATAAATAGAGTTTCACTGAGTCTCAATAATCAACAACAATGAAATCACATCATCCAATGTCAGAGAAACTTTTCCATGGAGAAATGTGGTGATGAGACTATCATATGTATATGGTAAATTACCCATGATAGTCAAATAGTTTTATTCTTCATTAATTGAAATTGAAAACATAATACCTATATCATTGATATTAAAAAACATAAAATATAGATCTATAAAATGATTCGTGAACTCACCATGATGGATACCTTAATTTATTTTATATGTAATTTCAAAGCAATATAATATTTTTTACATAAACATAAGGGTTTTTAATTTATAACTTGTTTCAAGATTTTATTAGACCCCCTATGGATCTATGAGATTATTCACCTCCTGTGGAGTATTATAATTAAAATATATCAGTATTGTGGCTTTTAATAATCCTAAAATATTCTTCCCATCAATATCACTCATGTTCATTGACTTCTCTAATTTTTTCTTCAATTCCTCCACTATATTCTCACTAACCATGATATAATTTACTCAATTATTATATAGAATAATATCATATTCCCATTAAATAGTTTCATATGGGATAAATCCATTGGCATTAATCACACATATCATATCAATAATAAACATAGATAACCTCAATTGATACCAGTTTTTTGAGAGGATATTTCTTTTCCACAACATAAAAACAATACAATAAGAGAAATGTTGTGAGAAAATCCAATGAAAATAGAAGTTAAAAAATGTACAAATTAAATCGAGACATAGATTATTAATGGGGGGAAATCCTAAAATATGAAGGATTATGTTAACATGGGGAAATAATGAAAATGTACCCTACAATCAATGTAACTAAAAAACTCACATAAAATTATAAAATATAAATTAAATCAAGAATTTAGAAAATTGTTGAAAACCCTATAATACAAAACAACTATTTCATAGATAATCATCCATCGAAAATATATAAACTTTCAAGATCAAACCAAAAAACATGGAAAAATTATGGTAACTCCAATAAAATATTATATAACCCAATTTTATACTAGTATTTATATAATGTTCTATAATACTACCAAAATCATAAAGTAATTCCCAAAATATATTCCTCTTGTGACATTTCAAAACATTTTTCTACAACATTTTCCATCACATTATACATTACCTAGGAATAAATATTATTATTTTCCCTCATAATCCATTAAAAAAATATATAAACAGTATATCTCAATCCCAAGAGTGGATAACACATGATTGTATTTAGAGATTTTTAAAAATTCAAACTCCCGTTTATATCATTTTTATCTCAGCTCAGTTCGAACAAAATATAAACAACAAAGACACAAAAAAATTCCCTAGATATAGATTAAAATTTACCAAATCATTGTCAAACCACCCTCAAGTTCTCCCAAACATTACGATATGAACATCCAGTTCTTGTCACTAATCTATCACTCCATCAATCTGGATAAAGATAATCTTGATTATTTTCATGATGGAGGAGTATAAACTGTCAACTAGGATAACAGAAATTGAGAAAAATTTCAATGTTTTACAAAATTCATAGTTGAATGAGATATTTTGATGGGAAATATATATGTAGGGAAAAAATTCATCAATGATAGATACTGTTTAAAATTATTTTACTCACATAATTTGAGTTTTTTAAAAAATTAATTTCATTTAATTATTGAATTAATATTAATATGTTATCTAATTGATTATAATAAATTATAATCAATAGAAGAAGTAAAATTTATAATGAAATTAAATGAGATATTTCTTGAAACAGTCCTAGAGTGAGCATCATTTTCACTCTCTATCATGTTATGGTCTTTTTACCATTAGTCTTATACAAAAATGGTAAATTATGAGGCTCACTCTAAATTTATTAACACTCACATGGGATGGAATTGGGTTTCTCCCAGAGCCCAACTTAAAATAACATTGGTGATAAATAGAACACCACATAATGATCAGCTGGGGGAAGATGTAATTAAAATAATATATATATTGTTTAGGGTACATGACTAATTATGTGGCATACAAATTTATTAATTAAGTATATATATAATTAATTCAATAAAATTCCTAAATATCCTTGATCCTCTTAAAATCACAAAGTTTTCACACTAAGGTAAATGATGCAATACATGATCACTGACTTGGTTACCATAATTTCCCAAAATAATCATTCCCATTAATTAATCATTTTATTTAAAAAAACACATTCGATAGAAATTTTTAAATAATTAGTTTTTTAAATTATTAGCCTGTCACAATCCAAAATACTCCTTTTATATTCCAATTGTTGAACCTAGGGTTACCTCCATATCACACGTTTAACTAAATCATTAGAAATGAATTTGGTGATATCAAATTGATAAATCATCATTCTATTCTCTTGTGAAAAATTAACTGAATTACCATGAAAATTAAATAACTAAAAATTTTAAAATTTCATGTTGTTTATAAAATAATCGACGGGAATTCATCATACTTATTTACCAAATTTGTAACCACTTTAAAAAAATGTGGTATTTCATTTTTAAAATTTTAGTGTGTAATATTAGAAAAGTGAATTTCTATTGATCATTATCTAATTTACAAACACATCCACACATATATTATGTATATCGAAAATAATATAATAAAATGACAAAACTATATAAAATAGTGAACATAATTTCTATGCTAGTATAAGGAATTTTGAGTTTAGTTTTATCTAATAAATCATTATATTATTTTTTTGGTAAGTAAAATTTTTTCCAAAACTATTTTTTAGGAATTTTCATTATATGTCATATCTTCTAAGCTAATTTGAAAAAATAATTTCGGTTTATCTATTTCATTTAATAATGGAATGATAAAATTGATAAATTGAAACACCTATGAATGCGATTCTATACAATAATGTTTTCAAAGAGTCTATAGGAAACAAATCATTAGTATGATTTACATATACGATATTGGTATGTCAAAATTACTCTTAAGAAAATATATTTTTAGTAAATTAATTTAAAGTTATTTAATGTTTATAATTAAGTGATTTATATACTAAAACATATTTGTGAAAAAAATTGAAGTAATATGATATCTTAAAACTATCTCTTCATGGAATCTACCCATCAATTTTGCTCGATATTAAGTTAAATTTTTAATCAAAGTATAAATTTAAATTCAACACAAAATTAATTGGGTGTGATAATATTTATAAAAAAATAGTGAACTAAAATAAATAATGTCATATAAATTCTGAATTTTTATTATTGTATTGAAGTTATTTTAGTTTTTCAATGCAACATATACTCTAGGAAATTTTCAAATTAAATATTCATAGAAGAATAATCCATATGTTAAAAGAAATTTTTTATATTTTAGTAAAATGAATATATAGTTCATATATAGTACTATATTGTTTGTTCTAAGGAAAAAACATCAATAGACTCTCAGTTACTCTTGAGATAACTATTAGTTAATTTTATCCCACTATATACAATGATAAAAAATCTATAAGAAAAATATCTTCTAGTATTATACATCTATATTTTTTCATCCCTTGGAGTGAGCTTGGTTCTTTTTCTAGATCTACTATTATAAAATAGTTATATGAAAATATGATCGAATATTTACTATTATTCACTGGATCAATCACTTCATGATTTTTTTAAATAAATCCATATATGTATTATAATCCATTATATAATCATTATTTCTTTATTGTCAATTACCATTGATAACTTAGTAGCATGAAGAACTTGAAAACCAAGTAGTCACTAGGATATTATCTATAATTTTCCATCCTTTTTTTTAAAACATTTAACTATAATCCATTAAACTCAAAAAAGAAAAATATTTTTTTCGTGATCTATTTATTTAACAATTGAAGTATATGATTAAATGGAAATGTTTATAACCAATATAAAATAGTCATAAGATTATATTTGTGAGAATATATATATAAATACTATACCTTAAATTTACCAAAAAATTGGAATTTTAAAGAAAACTACTCATAGAATGATTTTGATGATTCAAAACTAAATTTATTTCAAACTACAACTTATTTTAATATAAAATATTAGTAATATAACTTCTTAAAACCATTTCTTTTAGGAATCTATCCATTTCTCTAATTGGAACATTATTAGTTAGAATTTTAATTAAAAAATGTCTTTTATTTAAAACTCCATGAAATAGGTGTGAGAATATATTTTTAAATGTTACTGATAAACTAGTGATTCACAATCCACTTTTTAGAGTACCAAAATCATAACATGTGGTTACCTATCATTTCTTATAAGAAACATTACTCTCTCATTATATATGTATCACAACTATTTTCCAAAACGACTACCATAAATATATTAATAAACATAAACAATATAAGATTAAAAAATCCATTTATATTAAATATATTATATTTAAAAGGAATTATACTTTTTATTATATTATATTAAAACAACATAACTAAGATTATAAAATCATAAAAACCAGTATTGTTGTCTTATCTATAATTTTTTAAAATTATATTTCATATTATTTATAGTAGTTATAAAAAACAATATAAATATAAATATATATATCAAATTTTTCTGTTTAAAATAAATAAATAAATATATATATATATATATATATTGGTGTGGCGGGTTTTAGAGTGGGGGGTAAGGCACATGCCATAGTCTTATGTCCTTGACCGTGCATTTTTTTTTATAGTTTTCATTCAATGAATTTTTTCAACAATGTCATATTTAATCAACCATATATTAAAATAAAATATATATAATTATGTTAATCTAGAGATAATGTGAAAATTTTTAATTAATGTAATTATAAATCATTATCTCACATTATTGACAAAACATAGGTAATAGTTTTTTTCAATAAAATTCTGGATAATTTTTTTTTAAAAATTATCATATTTGTCCTTCCTAGTTCGAATTAAAATTAGAATATATTCATCCAAATAAAGTATGAAATGTAACTCCAAATCCATTTTATGTCCTAATTAATAATTATTTTAATATTTAATCTATGATGAGGGATATTACTAATTATTTATAATTATTAATTTTTCACATCCAAATATATTGTGTTATTATTATTCCTTCTAATTGTGTCACTCTTTTAACTAGGAGATAAGTAGAATATTGAATTTCCTATTTTAGGATAATAAAATATGTTAAAATAAATTGATAATGATTAATTCCATTATTTTCTTTTGTAAAATAGGAATAATACTTTATAAAAAAACTATTCAATATTTAGCGGGAAATCATATTTTCATCTTGAGAATGACCATCAGGGAATATTTATTTTAAGGATAGTTCATTGTTGAATTTTATTTTTTAACTACCAGTAATTATTACATTTATTTCAGATTGGATAAGTAATTTATACAACACAATATATATTTATCTGTGGATGAATTTGTTGTGAGACTAGATCATTATATTCCTCCACATTTTATATTTGGATTTAAATGTGTTTTGGTTTAAAAATAATGTGATTTTAGTGAATTCGTTGAAAATGTTAGATATTTATGTTTTTTGAATTTTTTTACTTAATGTATAAATTATTATCGACAAAATTTAATAATTTTTTATGAAATAATAATTTCAAATTTTTTATGGTTTTTATTTCAGATAATATTTTATTTTTTTTTGGATTTTGTTGGTTATGGAAATTATTCTTCCAAATTATGTTCTATTATTATTAACATTCAGTTTTTCGAATAATGTTTTTTAATATGGAATTTTTATTTAAATTAATTTGTTGAAATTACAATTTTAAGATTTCAAATGGATTAATATTCATTAATTTTTTTTGTTTTTAGGAGAAATTAGATATATAAATATTTAATGTTCCTCAATTTATCCATTTAGTTTATGTAGGAATTTTTTTATTGTTTGATGTTTCTGTATTATTAAAATCAGTCTCATATCCAATTTCCTCATGTTAATTTAGATAATTTATAATTGAGAGTCCATGTAAAAATATATTTACCTAAGATTTTCATGACTCCCATTTATACCTTGGTCCATATTTCCAAATATCCAATCCATCTACCTAATAAAATTATGAAATATTTTAACTTAGACAATTCAATATGAAGAAGAATATTATTCATTATAAATATGAAAATATGAGGTGTAACACATAGAAAAATTCATTCATTTTAAAAATTAATGTGATACAAGAACTAAATGTGAGCCTGGGAGTCATTTTTTTAATTATTTTATTTAAGATCTAAACATGGCTGTAATGGAATATTCGTTTTGACTCATGAAGTATAAATGTAATTATTAGGGATTTTAAAGTTAATTATTATTAAATTGATTCAAGTCGACCGAATGTACTTGGGTCTCTTATGTTCTCTAAGCTTAATCAGTGTTGAATATTTATATCTCACGAGATGGATGAGCTCTATTAATTGATGGATTTTGAGAAAAAATGATTAATATGTAGTCAATCATCCCGGATTCAAGGTCAAAATGTGCCAAGTGTGATTGATTTTGTTCAATAACTGAAGTCGGTTTGAGTCTGATCTTGGACGGTTGGAGTTTTTTTTTCAGGATGAACTATAACAAGGTTGTGATACATGATCAAAGATGAACCTGACTTGTATTTGTTGATGAATTTTAATTTTTGAGTTCATAATGAGATGACACTGACACAATTTAATCATTTCCATGTTTTTAAATGGATTATATTCGAATAACCTATCCCAAATAATTTTTATTTAATGGAGAAAAATAGAAGTAAATGTTTGATCTAAATAAACGATTCCTGAATTATCAAATAAGGAAGATAATTTATTATTACTTTGTATGCTTGTTGAACTCATTAAATCACTATTGAAGGTAAAATAAAACTGTTTTGAGTGTGTGTTTTTAAATGAAATCAGTTATTAGGAAATAATTGATAATTTATAGGATCTCTTATTAATGATGATTAGAGATGGGTTTAAAATCTTGGTTGAATTAGTTTTTTGATTACATGATAATGGGAGACTGACAGAGTTTGAGACCACTTAATGTAATAAATGTTATATGATATAAAGGTAAAAACTAACAATGTAGGATGAGTAGGCCATTATGTAACATGGGGGAGAAGGGATATGTGAAGTGGCAATAGAAAGGACATGGTTTTGTATTATTGGGTATTTTTATATTTTAGGGATTCCATGTTATTTATCGAATGAGAGATCTGTGGAGAGAACTCAATTTGGGTAAATTTATTCTGTTTATTTTTTCCCACTTCACACTCTTGTTCTAGACTACACCATTAACATAGATACTCAAACTATTTCATTTCATGAAACATAATAATAACTGTCACACACTCCTCTCTTAGTTTACACTCTTACTTTTCCATAAACACCCTTAATCTTTCTAATTTATAAGGGGTTGAGAAAATGATTGGGAATGTAGGATTATTCATTTATAATTTATACATGATATTTGTGGGTCTTTAGTAGGTTGTTCTCGAGTTTCATCTAAACCACCACCGATGGGATCAAGATTTCGCTGAGAAGATTGAATTTTAGAAGAATGTTCAATAATTATTTGAAAACACAAATACTCAATGATTTTCATCTAACATGTGTTTCTTCAATTCCATGAACCGTCTAGGGCATCTCAACCCACTCTGGGCATTCAGGACATGCACCAGGTTCTTACATCACTCATTTACTATGTGATCCTTCTTCGATGTTCTTCCATGTGGGGTTGAAAACAATCGAATTTCCATATAATAAATTTTTTATTAGTCGTGGAGAATCATATTTATATATTTATAATAGGATAAATCCAATTTAGATCCATCTCATACATGTTAGAATGGAAGGTGTTGGAATCCACTAGTTCACTGTGATTTCAAAGGAATGTCTCGATTTTCCCAAGAATTTATTCAATAATTATATCATTGAACATTATAGGGGTATTAATATCTAGAATCCCTATATATAATTATTGGTTCTTGAAAAACATGTAATTTTTCATGTATACATTGAGAAATATTAGATTTTTCCTCCTTATTACCATTCCTTCAAGAAAACGTATTATAGAAATTTTATTAATGGTTCAGTGGAGTAGATTTGGACTTCAGCTGAGATTCATGATCCTAAAATAAGGCCTCATGCTATGTATTTCACACACTACATTGAAATATACCTTATTTGGGGAACTAATAACATCATTGGGAGGGCCATGACTTTTATGAGGTGGATGTGATACCACTATCTTGAAGCCGCCTCTTATTTTGATTTCAATTTTGTTTAATTATACATTGATTCATCCTATGTCCCTAAATTCCTATTTATGAGACTTCATGGAAACCATTGTAGGAACCTACATATTTTTAATTAAATGTTCATGGAATTCACTACATAACTTCTCTTTATTGGGATAGGTGGTGCATGAAGGAAATATTTTTTTATCATGGTTTACCCAATGCTCCCACAAATCATTGCACTGATCTGAAATAGAATATCATAATTCATCTTGAGGGTGACACTGATAGTGGTGTCATGAAACATTATTTAGGTGATCATCCCACTTATACACCTCAAGAGGATGTTTAATTCCATGTGATGGATTTTAAAATTCACCACCATGGGTGTTTTTTCCAGAGGCTTATAAGTGGAGAACACACTTATATAAATGTTGAGTACCCAAAGTGGCGTCATTATATCTTACTTTTGATTTATATTAGAGATTATAATAATATTATATTACTGATTTTTATCCTGCTCTTAATTATTGATGTGTAAGATACCCACAAGATGTGTATCATGTTAGGTGATGGAAATCAGTTGTGGTAATTTGAATTATTTCCCAAGACAACATTATATATAGGTGACTATATATATTATATATTAAATAAATTTTCATGTTCTAGTAATTGGATGTTTGAATATCATTCTTCTAATTTAATGTTTAAAAACTCTAGTGGAGGTCTATAAAAAATTTCGAATGATATTTATGAATTTTTTTGTTACATCTCACCAATACTATTTTCATGGTGTAACCCATCATTGATAGATTATGGTATCTTAACAATTTCAAAAAAATTATCAGTAGAGAAGGGAATCATGAAATTATTCTTTGGTGAAATGATTGTCATGAACCCCTAATTTTGGAATAACTTATTCATTGAAGCATTTTCTAATTAATGTCTTAGTTTTCACATGTCTTCAAATATATTATGAGTTTCCCCATTTGGACCATAGTGATCATGTTATCCATTTTTTACATGGCCAATATCGAGTGGTGGATCATCTTTATTAGTGTCCTATGTTATAGAGAAATAATATTGAATAGAAAGTAAAAGACCTCTAATAGATGGGATTAATATTATATACATTCAGTTCTTATTCCAACCCTATATTATTGGATAAAAAAATTATGGTTCCTTGAATATTTTCATTGAAATCCACCCCTTAATAATTTGAATAGTCTTGATGAATTACTAATTCCTAAGGTCAAAATATTATTTCGGTGGCGTCATTTTTCCAAATATTTCCCCAAAATCGAAGTCATGTCAGGGAATCGTCATATTAAAATTAATAATGATGACATAGAAAAATATTGTTCCTTAATCATAAGTTCATTATGAATATATATTAATTTTGTTCAGTCTTAAAAATTCTATATTTACCTTTTTGGTATCCATGAATGCTTTCCTCTAGGCCCTATGTCATAAATCAGTTCTAATAATTTATAATGATATTTTATTTTATATCACTGATATATATGTAATAGAAGGACCAATTAGTTTCATCCCAATTTGTATTACTATATAATTTTATGTGATTTTAGGATAAAGAGTGGTTATAAATATATCCATGATTCATTTCCTTCATGACTGGAAAAGTCCTACTATAGGTAGAGTAGTATGCATTGTCACTAGATTAATATTATATTGTCATCATATTTGTAAAATATATGGGTCCATCACCAAAATCATATTACCCTCATAAAAAATAGTGTTTACACTTGACTTCATCAAAATAAACTACTTTATTTCACCTTTAGTAGCTCATGGATCATTCCCCTATCCTCATTATACCTAATTTTTTGTCTAACTTTGAACTCAAATGTGATATATCAAGGAAGATCATTAGGTCTATTCTCATGAAAAATTATTAAACCATCACCTTATTTAATAATGACTTATCTAATCAAGTATTTCATAAATTAAATTACTTGAAGGAACTCATGGACCTTTATTTATCCATTCATAACTAGATTCACTAGTGTTATGTATATACAGTTCTAATTTTTTAGATCAATAGACCATAAAATTTCCACCTCAACATCCTATCACCACTACTGATCAACATTCTGGTCTTTACAAGATATTTGGATAACCATTTGAGATAAAAATTAAGATTATATTCATAAATTTTGTAGGTTATTCCTTGTCTGGCTATAATGTTTCCCTTATAGTGACTCTTACTTATCCCCCATAGTGGATGGATATTTGGGACCAGTTAAAATATCATTCAATTGACACAAAAATTAAAATGACAATACATTCTTTGGATGATGGTTTCACATCATATCTAATATTAACATATCATAAACTAACATTATATTATAATGTATGATTAATTTTCTCTTAAACCACTCCATGGGGTTCCCACACACAGGATGAGTGTAATTCACCTCCTCATGGAGGATCCTCGAGTTTCTATTACAATAATAGATGTCCTGCATCAACTATATATTATCATGGTTGGAAACCTTTTTTTTCAGGAATATATATTTAAATTTTTGGTTTTCCAGTGTAACCAATACTGCACAATTTCTCCAATAAGGATGTTCCAACACATGAAAATTATTGAGGTTATATCGGTTGGATAATCAATGGAAATTATTATTATCCTACCTATGTCTAGAGAAATTGATTCTGTATTTTTTTTGGTGGACTAACTTTCCATTTATATTCATTTTTTCATATTTAAACACCCATACCTGAATTCTAGAATATTAAAAGTTCCATTTTTGTGATATTTTTCATTAGAATAGTACTCCTACTTACATAGTAAATGAAAGAGATCCATATTTTCTCAAAAAATTAAGGATTAATATGTTTTGGTTTCATGGAACTATGTTGAGCTGAAGCTCTTCTAACCATATAAAAATTATTTTAAAATTGAGGTTGTTAACCATTACCACACGACTTCTCTACATTACCATTCATGGGAGAAACAAAATCATTAGTCATATTGCATAAAATGGGTATAATTATCATGTAATATAACAGAACAATGATCAGTTAAAATCACCCCCATTTAGTTTGCCTATAGCTATATAAAACCATCACTATTGAACTACCTCCCATTTCAAATAAGTTTCATAGTACTAGAAAATGAATTTTTAGGCCGGTATAAGTCAGTGAACCAGCTAAGCCACCAAATTGTCTATTCCCAGGACATGATGCACCATCAAATAAACCATCTATCTATGCCTTGTAATTTTTTCAATAGTAGAATAGGTCTATGTAAAAATCCACCCATAGAGGCAACACTCCCTTTCTCGATGAATCAATCAAATGTTATCTTGATTTTCCAATAGGCCTTTTGATATCTTCCAACTAATTGGCCACAAATATTAAAAACTCAACCTACACAGAACTTCCCACATACAATTTCTTTCATCTTTCTTAAATCAAATAAATGATGAGACATCATATAATCCCCACCTCATTTTACCTACCTATACAGTGATTAAACCTAGTGGAAAAAAATAAAATCGATTATTTCATAGGTGATCAGATCCATGATTTCATACTTCAACCATATATTATGATTATTTAGTTGGTCTAGAATAATGATGATTCATCCTATGATGATGAATTTTTTTTATAATTATTCTCCCTATTTTATTCCTTTATATATGTCGAATCTTAGGGGTTTTCCAGTAATATAGTATGAGACCTCTCATGAGATGGTATAGTCATCTATAGAAAGGGAAAATATTTACCTTCATGAGATAAATCAATTAGGCCATGTGGTGTAGAAGGGGTGTGTGAAAATATTTCAAAAAAGGATGTTGGTGTATACTAGTGGGAAATGTTTACTTTCTTATGGATTCTAATCTATTTCATGGATGGGAGAACCATAGGGTAATCATGATTTGGGTAAGGTTTCATTGATCAATTTTACCCCTTGATAATAAGTTCTCAGATTCCTACATTTATAAATAGACTCAAAGGATCCTAACTTGTAAGAGTGAGGTATATTAATAATGTTTTTTTTCAAATATCATAGGAGGTTGAACTCAATTATCTAGTGTTTATTATGTTATGTTAGAGTGTTCATTGTGCATTTTAGTACCATAAGAAGAATTTGAAGATATGGTTTGGTTTCCTGTTTTTATTAATGTTTCATTTGAGATGAATTTATGTGTAAAACATGTTCTTCACTATTTTATGTAATTTGTTTTGACCATCAAGAATCTATGTGAGGTTATATTTGAAAGAGTTTCTATATGTGAACAAAGTTATAGAATTTTTGTTTAGTAGTATCGGTGGTTGATGTTTTTTATCAGTGTTTAATTAGTCATTTGGTAAAATTTAAAAATAAAATATTAATAAGAGATATAGAATCACTAATTACTTCTTTAATTTTGATTTTAATTGGATAGGGATGGGTTTTTTGTTATATCCATATTAAATATATTAGACCATAGATAAAAGGTAGGTAATGAGTCAATCAAATTAGTAGTCCCAAAATGGAGTGGTAAAATTATGTTTGTGATTTCAATAAAAATAAAATTTTATTTTATGAATTATTACATTTGGATATAGAATTTTTGATGAAAATTTATAAAGTGGATATAGAGCATATCAAGGTATGAAATTGTCCATAGGTAGTAGGTTGTGAATTTATTTATTTAAAATAATAATATTAAAGAGAGACTCCTTGTATTATTCATCATTATTTTTTTGTTAATATATAATTCATCTTTTATTTAATTTCAAAATGAATTTTAGATCAACACAGAGTGGGTAAATTTTATTCTTACGATTCTTGTTTTTAATTTTTGAATCTATAATCATTTCAAATTGAAATCCACATATTTATTTTATATAGTTGAATGAGTAACATATTTGTTGAACAATAAAAACATCCAATTTCATGTCATTATACTTGAAATGATATTTTAACTATAGGTTTTTGATTTTTTATTTCAATTATAACTTAAAAAATGAATAAATACATTAACCGGACAAACATAATTTTCACTACTTTTCATTATTTCTCATTCCCAACTCATCATTTTATATTTATCTATATAAATTTCATATATTATATTCATTATATTCTCCCTCAACTTATATATTTGATAATTTAATTTATATTTATATCATGCACATATGTTTTGTTAGTTTTCATTCATAGATTGATCTAGAAATTTCCTTCCCTATGGTTTTGATACCTAGATCTCTGCTATCTAGTACTCTTCGGGATTTTAATTTTCTTATACTGAAGGAAATATAATCATGAAATAGTTTTCATGTTCTATTGGACTTACATAAAGTCAAATACTATTATTGAGGTTCTTTTTAGACGTTTAAATATACATATGCACATGTCTTTGTAGCTTTATCATTGTTGAACATTTCATGGAAAAAATATTCTAATATGATGTATTGAATGATCACATTATACGACTCTTTATGAGCACCATTTATACATATTTGTGATTTTAAATGTTTTTCCCTTTTTAATGACTATTCGAATGTGTCACTAATATTAATAGGTTTCTACCCAAGGATGAAAAAAGTCAACTCATATAATGAATGAGGTGCACTATCCTTATTTATGGTATGTGGGGCCATAGTTCATTATTTTTCGCATATTAGGTCATACTCATAAAACTATATCCCAGTGTTGTGGGATGGGGTTCTAATTCATAGTATCTTTATTTATTTTATATGTTATATCATTATTAAGAAAAAAGACACATTACAGATTTTTTATGGATTCCTTCATTTCTATATATTTTTCCCTTTCGGTTTAAATTAGATTGAATTTTATGATATTCAAACTATTTTTAAATTATAGACATATAAAAAATCATTAACAAGAGGTTTAGACTCTACAAATTATTCCCCTTAAAATTGTTTCTGATCTGACATTAAGTAGCCACAAGATTCATTTCAATAAGTTTTTAGTTTGGGTTAGATAATTCAATATCATTGATTCTTGATATTAATGATTTTTCAAATGGAATATCCACTTACCATCTGACATGGTGAGCTGAATATAACATGTACCCTCTTATACTATTAGAGATTTTCATTATGGTTGATATAAAAATAATACAATTTCATCAAGTAATAGATTCTTTTTATAATTATCCATTAGATAAATTACATACATATATATCTATATATAATTATTTACAATTAAATAATACATTATTGGATAATGTTAAAATAAGAAATTGCTAGACCAAACCAACAAGATATGTCATATCTATTTGTTTACCTAATCTTTTGTTGTAATGATGAACAATGGTAATTGGGATCCTTAATTTAATTTTTAATGTTTATTAAAAAATATTTGATTAATTTTAATAAATTAACAATAAAAATTAATATTGGTATTAAATTTTGTAATTTAGGGCCTTTAATTTCTCAAATTCCTAACTAGTCATATTTCATGTATATTCATAGAGGGATTCTATATTCCCACTATTAGTATATTATGGTGAAATAATTCCATCATATTTCACCACCTCATGCTATATTACCTTAAATTACCCATGATAGGTTCTATAATGTAGTGATGTGTGACTTCATCATCATTGGTAATCTTCTCATTGCTAACCTATTATATTGATTGAGGGTAAAGACACATATATTTCATTTTCAAGATAGATAGATGAATATCAATATAGAGGATGTGCCTATTATATTGTGCCTCAACATGAAGGGTGTAACTATGATGGTATGATTTAGTGGGGATTATCTTAATTTATTTATGTGAATATTAGTAATTGAGGACTATGATGGTGGTAGGTTCGACATATGGAGTCAATTATTCATTCCATGAATAGATGAGAACTTAACCCATCTATCCAATGATGCTAATGAGATCACCATTAATAGATTTTTAATTCATACATTCTAGGACTAATTTTATTTACAATCATTATCCATTATTCTACTATATTCCTCTAATTTATGTATTTTACATTACATGATGAATTAGACCCTACAGGGAGGTACAGATGGGGGCCTTAATGTATTATAAATATATATATATAGTTCTATATAGTGCATGTTGCTTCAATAAGATACATATTACATGATTCATTATTCTTATACTGATGATAATATGGGATTTCATTCCTTACATAGCACCATATGCATGAATTCCATTTCCTATAAATATTTTTAAGGTCCATTGTTTGGATGTCACATTGACCATCACATGTTCCATAAATTTAATAATATAATCTTTATAATTGCGTTATCAACATCACGACACACATTTAAATAAAACCCATAAAGTGTGTAATCTATCCTATATCATTTATAAACCATTGATCCACATGAAAATTCTCATATGTCACTTCTATATTAGCTCCAAAACCCATCATTATCAAGAATACAATAAAATACCAAATTATTATTTTTACCCTGTACATTTTTTACATCTCTCGATATCATCATACAATGTAAATTTGATGTGATAAAAATATAATAAACACTATAGAAAAAATCATAATCTTAATTTGACATATTTAATCTACCAAATTAAGTTTCTTCATATGAAGATAATTTATCCCTGGTAAGTGAAATGTGGTATGACACTGCCGAATGAAATACTCATTAATGTTTTAGCTTTTAACAATGATAATAAATTCCAATTGAATGTAAATCAACATAATTCATTATATGATTAATGTTGGGATCATAAGAATATATGTAATGTTTATTCTTTTAATTCTTAAGATTTTTCAAATATGATAGTTTCTATACACATAGAAATTTTTGTAATAAAATTATCTCAAAACATTCCTTATTATCTTCAATTGAACATTTTTAATACCATTCCAATGTTTCATAGATATAATTCCACTATTACAAGAAGAATAGATATCATTTTTCTTTAACCGAGTATCATTCTTCAACAATGATGAATACACAACATCCTATATTAGATTGTATATCTTTAACAACAATGTGGTGATGAGATTATCATATAAAACTTCTAAAAAACTAAATAGAGAATTTTTTTATTCTTTTTCCATTACAGTAGGTACAAAATTAACATTATCTTTGATCTTGTCTGGAAATAAATCCAGATTCATCAAAATTTAGGTGAAATTGACATGATGGTAATCTAAATCTCTATCCTTTAGAGTTCACAAATTGTGTCTTCCTTTTTTCATATATTAATTATATTTGAAATATGTTGATTTATAAATACTTTTAATTTTTACACATATTTCATCTATATTTTTTATATTTATATCCTCCCACAAATTATTATTATCAAATTATATTTGGATTATTATTTTATCTAACGCTCTCATATCCATTTAGTCATCATCGCTCATGATATGTAGATAATCTAAAATTTTCTTCATATCCTTAACTATCTTCTCAAGAACCAAGATACTTTTTAATTTTTGATTATATAGACTAAAATCATTTTTCATCTTAAATATAGTGAGGTTTGAAATAATTTCTTTATGTGAATCACCAGTATCAGATCTTCAAGAATCAAGAATAACCTCCTATGATACTAATTGTTAGAGAGGAAATGAGTATGTAATAGGATAAAAACTCAATAGTAATAAAAATATTTTTAGAATTTATAATAAAAAATAGTCCAAGAAATATATGGAAATAAATTTAGACACATATTCTTAATGTCGAATACCCCTCTGATTCAGAGAATTTTTAAAAAAATAGCGAAAGTCTAAAATTTTTATCTATATTAACATATTATATATAATATATGTAAAATCCAGAAAATATGAAATATACTTTGACTATTGAAACCCTATACTAAATCACAAACAGATACACCTCATATTTTTTTCTAATTATCATCCCATGAGAATACATCAACCTACAATGACTAGAACTACAGACTTGGTGTCGTTGTTATACCTTCAATAATCTATTGCATAAAATTACATTATACCACTGATTATAACGTACTAAATGATGTTTACCAAACCAAAAAATCAACACCCACATATATTCCTGATGAAACACTACATACCATTTTTTTCATCCCTTTTTTCTATCAATATTCAACACCCCAGATTCTACGTTCTTATAAACCCTAAGGGTTCCTTGAAAAATCAAATAAAAAATATACCTCATAAAATATAATATAAAAACATATTCTATAGAATAAAAGTGAGAATTTATAACTATAATTTTATCTTTTTTATTTCCAAGTGATTTGGGTTGAACCATAATAATAATACCACGCACTAAATTCCCTAGGCTTTGATTAATGTTCACCGAATACAGTGACACCCCCTCAAGTTCTCCCTAGAACCTCGACCCATCCTTCCTATTTCCCTCAACACTCCATAGATCATATAATGATGATAATGTTTATCTATATTAATATCATGATGGAATAGAATCATAGGCTATCCATGTTATTTGAGAGAAAATAGACAATGAATGGTGTTCTACATTTAAATATAAATTTGGGATGTTGATGAGAAATAAGTATACAGGTTGAGCTCTCTTAATAATTCCTAAAAAAATTAGAAATTAATTTATTCGAAAAATTAATATTCTTTTTAAAAATATTTAAATTAATTAAAATTTATGAATTAAAAAAATAGAGTAACTAATAGATTCTAATAAATTACAATACACACAGTAAACAACATTTTAAATGAAATTGAATGTGATATTTTTGGAAACCCACCTTTATTTAGCCTCTTTTTCTCCCTATACAATCTTATTATTAGTGAAACTCAAATAATTTTCCAAATTGTGAAATTTTTTGGACTACTATCAATTTATCGATAGTCACATGGAACAACCATAGGTTGTTCCACATGCCCAAAAAAATAGTGTTAAATAGAACATCAAATCTTAATCATCCTGACAATTATTTAATTCTATTAAAAATAATTATTTGTACAAAATTAGACTACAATCATTTCATATAAATTTTATTATATAAATAAATACCTAATTTAATTTAATAAAATGAATTAATATTAAATATCCTCCAAAACACACTTATATTGTTTTCTGAGTTTTAGGATACAATTTTGGATGAATGATCTGTTCTAATGAATTTTCCAACATCAAATTTCATTGTAATTAATCACAATATTTTATATGTAAATATAAATTTCACGGAAATTTTTAAATAATTAATTATTTATATTATCACATGTGCAATAACGTAAAATAATATAAATACATTAAAAGTTCTCAAAATTGGGTAACCACCACATCTAAAGATTAACTAATGAATTTTAATTTGGGGTGGGGGGGATCTACTTTGTTAAATTACCCTTTGTCTACATGAGTGATAAAATAAAAAAATTCCAAATAAAACTAAAAAACATGAAAAATTAAAAATATAGTTGATTTAGAACATAATTGAGTGGAGATGTTAAGGTACCGTTGTACAAGTTTTGTATCCAAATAAAAAATGTTAGAAATAATTTTTGTTGAATTTAAAATGGACATCTTAGCCATGAACATTTATAATGATATGTGTACAAATACTCATGCTCCCACATGTATACTGTATATATAGTAAATCAATAAAGAAAATTTAAAAATTGATCAAAATAGTGACCGTAGTATTCAGGCCAATATAATGAACTGTGAGGTGAGTTATTTCTGTATAAATAATAGATATATTTTTTGATGAACTAATAGTTTTTTAGTTCATATATTTTAAACCTTTACTTTTCATCCCTAAAATTCCAAATTTATCTAAAAATTAATTATTTTTATTTTTATAATGTAGATATTTAATGATGAAATATATAAATTGAAAATCTATGGAAACCAGTCAAAATAATTTATTTTTCAATAATACCTTGAAAATTATCTTGAATGATAAGTACCTATACGTTTTGGTCAAAATGGAAAACTATATATGGGGTGAATTCTGTTTATTATTAAAATTTATATTAAATAATGTTTATAAAAGATCTCATTGTTTATTTAAAATGACCAAATAACTAATATTTTATTCGTATATAATTTGATCTTTCAAAAAATTCTCAAATATTTAATCTCAAATCAGTTAATAAATTTTTTAATATGATTTAACTTTTGAAATTGTTTTACATTTTTCAAAAACCACATATAAAAAAATTAAGGGTAACTACCGATAATATTTTCTTAAATATTTTTTGAATAGTAATGTAGATTTTTAAAAAAAATATAGTTATCAAAATAAAAAAAACATATATTGGAATTAAAATAAGAGGTTTAGTTTAAATCCATGACCTAGTCCTCTCTACAATTTAATCACCCACTACCATGTAGATTATTATTTAAACAAATAATCCATAATATATATTGGGTTATACATAAAATAATAGCACATAGGATATATAGGAAATAAATATATTTTTTTAGAGTTCTACAATGTATACTAATATTGTACCGACACCACCAAGGTAGTACATGCTATACCGACTCTTCTATTGTTTTACTAGGATGGTACAAAAAATAAGAGATAGAGCCTCTATAAATCTCCATAATAATATATGATCTTGCATTAATGAACAAAGAGTGTATAAAAATAATTACTCAAAATGTAATCTTGAACAAAAAGGAGTGGAATAAAAAGTGTGAATATTAAATGGAACTCAGTCTCATTAGCATCAGTTTATCAATGGTATTTACATATGCCCTTTGAACAACATCAACCAGTTTTTCAATAATAAGTGTAGAAAAAAAAGTTTCATATAATGTTTATAAAGTCAACTTTGTATGAAAAAATGTCTTAGGAAAATGTTTGTCCTCTACTATTCACTATGTTTTCCACTATATGTCTCTTTTATTATTTTAAAAATTTGTTCTTGTACTTAAAATAAACTGTAAATCAATGTATTCATTATAGGACATTGCTTTTAGTCTTAGGTTCCCTATGTCTATAATTTATTCTCTGCTAATACATTCATTAGGGATTTTATAATACCTCACATCTTATGTTAGACATATTCCCTTGAACAATACGTAAATAACAATATATTTGGATCTTAGATAATTGAAATGGTTTCATAGCTTAGATACTTTTCATGGTGACTTAATTATCACTTTTAGTTACTTTTTTCTACAAGTGGTCACTTCAATTCATTGAATTTTCAATTTATTTTTTCATGATATAGGTTCATATCATATTTCATAAGCTTTATTACTTAATGTGGTAGCTTAATTAATTTTCCTATTAGCTTCATTATTCACTTGATCCCATATTTAGGTCACATGGTGGCTTTGTTAATTCGTGTGAAAGCTTCTTTTCATCACATTGTCACATGACTTATTATAATGGTCAATCCAGTACATTCTCCAGAAAATTTATCTACTTAATGAAATTATATACACATGTTTCATGGTAACTTGGGTTTTAATAGGGTAGGTTGATTCCTTATTGTGGTCACATTTTAATAAATGCATGTCTGGTTCTATAAACATACAGTCACACTAACTTAAATTCACAATTAACTCATGATATAGATTGAATTATCTCATTTGACTCACAATATGATGATTGTATATGTGGTCCCATGGATATCATCATTATTTCACTTCAACATTGTCACTTATTTTACATTTTTATCTTAGGTTCTTACTGTGTTATGTTCATTATATACGTTGTAAGATGTCATTGTAAATTCAAGAATTATTTAATTTTATCTTTTTTTATTGAAAAATAGTTGACTAAGTAAAACATAAAATTCATTATAAACATAATAAACATGATTTTGGATCCATAAAATGAAGATGTTATTTAAAAAGAAAATAAGATTCCCATTTTTTATGATCCCAAATACTTACATATAAAATGAAATTAATTGAATAAAGAAAAAAATTAAAATAAATAAAACATGTAATTATCAATTAAAACATCAATACATTAAGCTCTTAAATTAATTCAACATTTTCATCCCCTTTTATTATTATCAAATAGTATTCTAGAGATATATTACGATTAATTTAATGAATAATAGAGATATATGAAAAAAATACAAAAGTCTAAAGCCCAACGAAATAAAAAATTCTATTACATTATTATATAAAAGTATTATTAAAATATTACATGAAGATTACACATAAGTAATCAGAATTAGAAACTAAATATGACACATACCTGATCTAATCCTCAAGGATATAGTTCTTTTATTTTGTGGTAGAGATTGAGGTTGGTGGGGTAGGTTGGGTAGGTTTTGGTGAAAAATTTTAAGTAAAATCATTGATTACAACACTTCAAGAATCCTATTGAAGGAATTTCTATTCATGTCTAATATAAAATATTAAAGTGTTAATGGAATAGGTTCTAGTTTGAGGGATTTTTTAATGGGTAACATAGGAGTTTCTTCGATGGTAATTTTGGTAGTGTATGGGCAATGTTCTAGTTAACTATTAATTCATATATTTATGGTATAACATTGTGAGGACTGATCAATGATACATTTTAGTTGAGTGTTTAATATCCCATCATCATATTCAAGAATATTAGATGACATTTATGACTAAAAAAAGTTTTCATAGAATTTGTCTGAATACCATAAATCACTATTTCTCTTGTTTGCTAAAACTAATCAAAACCCACTTTTTACTCATCTCTTAAGAATTTCCAAATTGAATCTTCATAAAAAATATATGGGAAATTAGGAGAAGTAGGCGGGTTTGTATATTTAAAATCTCATAACATATAATTTAGAAATATTTTCTCAAGAACTATCTTCATATATGAAATATATCCTTATAGATAACCAACTTGTCATATAGAATTGTCAATATCGTTTTTCATTAGATCCATTATGAGATTGAATATAGGATGATGACATGAAATTAATATTGTAAATATCCTTGAAATATAATCATTTCTAATTTATTTTATTGAATTTCAAAGGGTAATAATGAATTATTACAACACCCCAATTAGATCTGATTTTAACTCATCCAAATAAAATTTTGTTATATATAATTATAAAGGAAATGAATAAGTAGAAATAGTTATAGAAGAATATATAAAATATGATAGATGTATACCATTTCACTCATAAAAAATCACTATAGACATAGGTATCACACACTAGAATTAGACATCATAGGTAGATTATTATGAAATTTGAAGAGGATCAGTTTCATTTCATTTTATTAGATCCTCTATATTCTTAATAAGATTAGGTCCAAAAATACCATCTAATACATAATGAAATTATGGTCTTAGAAAAGATAACTTAACTCCATATTGAGTGTCAATCTTACATGTTAATAAAAAATTGTGAACTATTTTATTATATGGGATAAAAGGTCCACTATCATGAATTTGAATGACCTCATTCCCCTAAACATCATCAATATAATAGTCAAATAGACCTTGAACAGTAGATCATTGGGAATTATCCCCTCATATATTTTGTGTATGGTATAATTGATCTTATAGTTCTTATATTCAACATAGCCTTGTATAAACTATCTTAATTCTCATAAGACTTACCTAATTCATTATATGTAGGTTTATCTACAAAATCACTAACATAAAATACACTCTCAACAATTTATTCATATTTTAAATCATCCTCAAATAAAGGTATTGGTATTGGATAGTTAGGTGGTTCAAATTATATCATTAAAGAGGGTCCCATTTGATTTTCTAAGAATTCAGATTTAATTTCATATTACTATAAATCTTCTATGTTAGGCATAAACCATTTAGTACTTATTTATTTTCCTCCCCTTGAAATACTAATCCATTATACACTGAACGAGATAAAATATATTTTGGATTTGGAAGGAAATTAAACATATAATAGGGATTACATAACATTTTAAATTCATCCTCACATACATTGATAAATTGTTCTGGAAGATATTCCCTATTATTAAGAGGTATAAAAGATCATGGCGCCTCCTGAGATTAATGTCCCCTTTCTTAGGAAAGATCATATAATGAATAAACATTTATAGTTTCCTATATTGAATACTAAGCCCCAATATAGTTGGATTTTTATATATACTAATCTCAGTCATTTTATCCTGGGAAATAGAATATTCAAATTGGGAATGGTTTATTGGATAATAATTTTAATATTATTTATTCTGACCCTTACGAGGTACGCCAAAACTATTTTCCTACGGTTTTGAAGAAATCTAAAAAAATAACCATTCAAAATTATCCAAATTTTATATATTTTATCTCAAGGGATAAATTATAGAAGGAAATATAATTCCTTAAATAGACTTACAAAAAATAGTTTACCATTTTCCTTGAACCCTTCATCCATGACATAATTCAGAACAGAATTATATACATGATATCTGATCAAATTTATCAGTAACAACTAAAAATTCTATAAATTAAATATCCATTTTTATAAGTTTTCTATACACTATAAATCACATAAACCACATATAAAACATAATACAATAATTATTAATGGTGAATTAATGAAATAAGAGTCCTTTATATAAGTAAAGGAGCATTTATTGATTGAATAATAACATGACATTTGGAATAATAACATGATCGTAAGGAATAATACTTTGAAAAATATAATATCATCCTCACATATAATATTATAAATAAAATTTTGGAACTTGATCAACTGTAATATGATATAATTATATAATATTTTAATTAAATAGATGTTTTATAAATTTTTAATTATGTGGTGGCATTTTTATAAAACATAAAATTTTATTTAAAATTTTATAATTAATATAATGATTTAGAAGAAAAGTAATATTCATAAAATACACTCATAAATTAAAAATTTTTCATGTGATTATAAGTTAATTTTAGGACACCTTAAATAATTTCTGAAAGTTTCATGAAATTAGTTATAATATTAAAATTGATATTTTTTTAAATAAAATATAATTTTATTTATAAATTAATTTTCTCATATTTTGAAATTAATTTTCCTAAAATGGAGTTCGTTTTTTAATTTTATATTTCTATAAATGGTTGGGGAGATTTATTGGTAACTTTCTAGAATATTTTGATTTTATATATAGTAAATTAGATTAATATGTGGTAAATAGAGATTATAAGTTTAATATATTATTCTTTGAATGATCACTAATGTAAGAAAAACAATCTCAAACATACATAAATTATTTTAATATATTTTGTGATTATTCTTAATATATTAATAGTCTTGAGACAAAATAATAAACTAATGAATATAATATTAAGAAAACACCTCTCTCTTCCACTATAAATACATCACCTCAACACCTCTTATCATCACAACTATTAAGATTTAAATTATGTATATGTTCTACCTAATTCATCTCCCAATCCCATCCTACATGTCCAAGATCCATTGGTCCCAACAAAACACTAAACTTTTTTCCATAAAGAGGTTCTCAAGGAGGAGAAATTCAAGAGGTAAACTCCACTTTATTTTTCATTTAATATCAATACATGTTATTTTCATTGAGTAAATTATCCTCAAATCCCCTTGACCATGTGGAATGATAACTCTGGTACCATTTAGGTACTAGTATTATATAATTTTAATTTATGATTTATCATAAATTTTCTTCCACTCGTTATTTTATTCTAAAAATGAAAATATTTTCCGTGAGGTGCCAATTTTTTGCCTTCATGGAGGATGTGTTTTCACCTTTCAGTTTCTCCTTCATCGATGGATATACATCATATTTCCAATTAAAAATTATTATTATAGATGAATTAAAACATATTTACTATTCTTGAATAATTATATATAAACGATATTAAATAATATAACATAATCGGTTTGTAATGATAAAAAAATGCCAAATTGTTCTAAATGATTATCATTAATGTTTTATCTAATTAATCATCCTCACCTCTAGAAACAATATTATATATAATATCATTAAATATTAAGGATGTTAATTAACAAAGAATATTTTCAATTTTGGAGAATCATCCTCTTTTACATGAACCTCCATGCATTTAAAAGAGTGAACCGATCATGAAAACCAAGGAAATGAACAATCTAGAAAAATGAATTGAAATCTATAACACCTCAAAAAGACCATAAATGAACATAATAAAATTATATTAAATAATATACAAGAAAAATTTCATTTAAATTTATTAATTAATGGATTCAATTTGAGTATATAATAAATTTAATTTATGATCAGAACTGCTTCACATATAATATATGGGATTCTAACCATAGTTCCATTTTTTCTTTTGGGTTACTATTTCTCTATATTTACCCCAATAAAATTCGTATTTATTTTTATTATTTTCTTCTAAATTTATTTATGAGTTCCAATCTCAGGTATCCATATCAATTTATCCTTTGATGAATGGGAACTAAATGTTTCTAAAGGGTTCCCTTCTCAATTCCTTCTTATTAGAATGATTGATCTATGAGAACTTATCAATTTGTTAACCACATTTATGTTCACTCCATAATTTTATTTATTAATTTTTTTTTAAAATCAATAATTTTATCTTGATAAATTATCTTGGTTCATTTTTATTTTTTATAATCAATTATTATTTTTCCATTTTAAATAATTATTAAAATTTCTCACTAAAACACATAAAAGGGTTTATTTTATAAATTCTCATAAACACTCATTATAAATGATTTCTATTAAGTTTGATATAAAATAATATTTTCTAGTCATTTTTTATCTCATGAATGTCCATGTATGTTTTAAATCAATTAATTCATGGACACACTTATGATATAATGATTTTTTATTCATTATGAAGTGATTCAGGATGCCCATATCATTCCATCAAAAATCCTTAAGTTTATGTACAATTCCTCTAACATCACAAATTTTAATGAAAATGTTATAATGGGAGAACTTAGATATCACCCCAATTAATTGGTTAATTTTTAGTCCCATGATACAACATATTAGGATAGGGAGTTATCATGATTCCATTATGGGAATTTTTCCACCGTGTGATATTGTCATAGTAGTTTTCCTTGAATAATGTTTATGTGATGTTATATATTGTTGACACATTCATATGATGCTAGGATTATATTTTACATGGTTATATATATTACCCTTGTTTAATTTTATTCATGTTCCAATCCTTCTATGTCATCATGCTATTCATTTTAACCCATGTGCTATGTTTTATTCCTATTCATATTCCCTTATTGGGATTTTTAGATCATAATTTTATTCATGCATTCCCCAGGTTATATTATGAAGATGTAAGGGATCAAAGTATTATAGGGGATAGATTTTATGATTTAATATATTTTTTTGGTTCCATATTTTTAGTTTTATGTATCTAATCATCCAAATACACTAGACCTTACGATCCTAATCTTGTAATTGTTGGTTAATTTTTTTTAAAATCATATTATAATATGTTTAAAATGATTGGGTCCCTATAGTCGGTTTTATAGAAATGAAGAGTTATTTTTAGAGATTTGGACTAGATAACTTCATTAAGATCCCAAGGGATAATTACATCATCATTTATAACCTTGATTCAAACCTAGGGAATCAAAGTTAGGATATAATTTTCTATTAATATTTTATCTTTATATATTTACTGTTATTTTATGTGCTTATTAGCTATTTATTCGAGCCCCCTAATGAAAATTTATTTTTCTTAGTTAATGGAAGTAAATTTATGAACATATTACAACAATCGATGTGATAATAAATGTGACAATTGACCTAAAAAATTATATATATGTTGGGAACTATTGCTCAACACAAGATGATTGTACTTTCTCAACTTTCTCATGTTATGAATATTAACATTAATTATGTATAACTCCCTACTTATCCTTATATAGACAAATTTTCCATTGAATCATTAATCTGCAAAGGCCTCCCATTTTTTGTGGATCTTTTGATCCCCTCATCAAGGAACAACGAATTAACTCCATTGATAAGATATTATCTATCCTTCAGTGCTCAGAAGAATAGAATGTGGTGCTGGATGTTTTTCATTTTGATGGATAAGATGATCAGTGGTGGAAAATGACCAAGAACATGATGCTAAAGGGGGAAATTGACTCCATAGAATGAGAATATTTCAATAAAATGTTGTTCAAAAAATATCTACCTTATCTGTTTGTCTTAAAATGAAAAGGCTTTTCCTTGGTCTGAAGTAAAAGGAAGCTGAGTCTATCAAAGAGTATGAAGATAAAATCACAAGGCTTTTGTGGAACACATATATATTTTTCATGAACACTAAAATTATGCTGGATCACTACTGTAACAGACTAAATCCACATCTACCAAATGTGTTTCTGATATAAGACTTCAATAGATATAAATATATCATCCATTATGACCTTAAGGATGAAATGAATATCATAGAACCTCAGTGGTATCATTATCCCATAGATAAAAAGAAAAAAATTTATTTATATGGGTGCTTCAATAGAAAAATACCATTATGGATAGAAGGCCCAACATCACATGTGTCAAAAGTGTGGGAGGAGGCATGCTGAAAACTAATTTAAAGTTAACCAAGAGTTTATTCATATTTGGAAGAGATGGGAATATGGATAATTATTATCAAAGGGATATGAAGAATAAAACTAAATATAAAGGAAAAAGTATTATTTAAATCAATTCTCAACTAGTAGTGTACTGGTTAAAATTCAAGGAATATGGGCATTTTTTGAACCAGTTCCCTAATCCTATGGTTTTCAGAGGCATAAAAAAGAACCTACAAGGAATGAAGGAAGGATATATGTAATTAATACTAGTGAGGTGGGTCCAAAAAATGATGTGATGAAATGTATGATGGTAATTAATTCAATAATAGTGAAATAATTATTTGATTATGGTTCTGTAAATTATTTCATATCATTCAAGTTTAGTAGAACTATTCAAACAACTCCTCAAAAAATAGAGGTTGAGTTATTTTTGAGAGAATAAAATGGGTTAATTATTTTATATGAAGTATGTAAATACTCCATAATTATTTTTTATAGACTAAACCTCAAAGAAAAAAATGTCTTACTTCCTTTGGGGGATTTTGAATCTATTTTGGTCATGGATTGTATCTCTTTATACAAAAACAAAATTAACTGTTGGGAAAAGGAGTTCACTCTTCATATCCCAATGAATACTACAATTCTATATAAGTGGGAGGAGGATGATTAATCTTATTTAGAATCATTATATCAATTGTGAATATTATTTCCTTATGAGAAATACTATATATCTAAAATTATTGATATAATAGATAGAATAATTCTTGAATACATGACTATTTTGAGGGACAACACTGATGTTTTCCCCAAAGAGTTACTTATCCATTCTTATGACTGATATGTTGAGTTCTCAATTTAACATATTCTTGGGTATATGACAATATCAAATAAATCATATATAATTTCCACTATTGAGCATGAAGAATCGATAATGTAGTTACAATAGATTCTGGTCAAGGGTTTTATATGCGTGAGTTATTCACCATTCAGTGTGCCAGTCCTATCTATCAAGAAGAAGTATGTATCAATGCACCCTTAATTTTATTATCCAAAAAATAAAAAAATAAAAATAAATAAAAACTATCCACTTCCAGGGAAAAATTAATTGTTTGATCAAATTTGTGGTTCCAGGAATTTCTCTTAGTCGGTCCTCTGGCTGGGATATCCCCAAATAAATGTGAGGAAGGATGATATTCCAAAGACTACAATTGAAATGGGGTATGGTCACTATGAGTTCATAATGACTCTATTTAGATTAACTAATGGCCCATTAATTTTCATGGATATAATAAATAGTGTTTTTAGAGATTACCTTGAAATATTTGTGGTAATTTTTCCTATGATTTTTTAATAAACACCAAAAGCAAGGAGAAACATGAATAATACTATAATACAGTTCTAATAAACTTGAAAAGTGAGAAACTCTCTACAAAGTACAATAAATGTATGTTCTGGATGGAGGGAGAGTTATTATTTGGGAACATTATCAGTAGAAGAAGACTATTTGTGGGACAATCCAATTAATATGAAATTAAATAGTGTCCCATGAAAAAATTTATACTTGGGATATGTAATTTGGGTATTACCGAGGATTTGTGAAGAATTTATTATGATTTGAAAACCCAATAACAAAGTTGACTCATAAGGGAGTGAAGATTTCATGTACCAGTGAATCTGATGAATGATTCATGGAGTTAAAAAAATCTTATCAAAACACCAATACTCGCAATCCCAACTATTGGGGAAAACATTATGGTATACAATGATGCATCAAAGAAGGATTTATATTGTATACCGATGATAAATGATAATGTTATATCTTATTCATAATGGAAATTAAAATATCATGAGAAAACAATCACACACATGATCTGGAGTTTGAAGCTATGATCATTGCATTGAAAATATGGAAGCATTATCTCTTTGGGGGTATGATTGGGATATATACTGATTTTAATACCCCCAAATATATATTCATATATAGGGAACCAAATATGTTCCTGTGAGGATGTTTTGTTCACATCAATGTGTTAGAACCTAGTTTTTCACTCATGTATAGATCCATTAAAATACCAATATAAATCATTACATAGGACCTAATATGGATTTCTAATGGGTTAGTAAAGGTATCAAGTATTTATAAGGAATTTTGGGGGCTCTAACCCATCTTCTTGGAAAAAACAAACATGGTGCACAATTTAGAGTAAACAGTGCAAGAATGCCCCACAGTTTTGAAAACCGTGCCGATTGTGTTTTTCCCAACAGAGCCACCTCATGCATTTGGGACATAGACATGCATCCTAACCATTAATAGGGTCATTCTTCCAAGATAACCTCATACAATTCTCACATGTATTGTCAAACCATGCAGAAAAAATGGGCACATTCCATTTTTCTAGGTAAATTGTATAAAATCTCCATAATGGTATATTTTGAACCCCTTTCTTCCCCTACTCGTAAACTAGTGGGATTTTCTTCCTTTTCACTCTTTTTTGGATTTTTTATGTCCTAAGGTAGGGATAAATTTTTCAACTTCATCTAGAAACTAATATATCTTCCATTCGTCATGTTGGATTCACAAGAGTATGTACTCGAGTCCATTTGAATTGTTATTATTCTCGTTTTCTCGTGACTTAGTTATCATGGTTTGAGTGTTTTTCACATGTTCTTAGATCTTCTCTGATCTAAGAAAAATCAATGGCCAATATCAGAGGAGGATATTCATACAACCCTAAGGTGGGTGGTATATAACTAATCCTTAAATTTTGTAGATTTTGGATTTTTTTTGTCGGTCCCATTGATTTCTTCATGTGTCGTTAATAGACTTTGTATTCCATGAATATACTGATTAAAACAATGTGGATATTATTTATCTACAAATGTGATTAATTTTTAGTGTTTATGACCACAATTACTTCATTTTCATGTTGAAGGTTATGCCATAATTGTTGTTTACTATATTGACACGTTTTCACCACTATCCAGGTGTGCCTTGCCTTGACCACCAGAAGGGTAAGCCTTTATATATTCTTTGGATTGATTTATATTGTTAATTTCATAATGGAAATTTCCATGTATTTTCACCACTTTACCCACCTATGTTAAGAGCATCAATCGATAATTAAATGTGAAATAGAAATTGGAAAATATATCTAGTATATGACTTGACCATATTTAATGTGAATGACAGATTGGTTGCATGTTTGTAGGACCCCATAACACATTAATGGAAGGTAGAAGAATGAATTTTAATGATTGAATATTCCTTAAATGGATTAAATGAATGGATCCATGAGACTTTTCCTTATGACACTGATTAATGGAAAGGCTAAAACTGAATGGAATTATTGATTAATTTTGACTTTATTAAAAGGTTTCATGCTACTTGACGTTATCACACAAACTAAATGAAAGTATTGAGCCAATAATTGAATGGTACATGACCTTATCACAATAATAAAAGTCATGAATTTAAACAAAATAAATATTACATAACTTCATAATAAAATAACAATGGCCTAACTTGAGTTCTCCTTGGATTCTAATTGGATAAATCCATGAGCACACATGATTCCCATTACGATTCAAGGATTCAACAATATTAGGTTGAGACCCACCTAGATCCTGATCCTTATCTATTATTGGATTCCTGATATGATTTAATATGATACCTTACATAGTACAACACGATTCCTTGGATACACTCCTTGGATCCAACAATATCATTACAGGATTCCTTGGATACACTACCTGGATCCATCATTGACAAGTTGGTGCCCTGGTTAGAGCCCATAGGACCCTATCCATATTTAGCCGCATTTTACCTTGGATGATTACCATGGACTCAGTAGGCACCCCACTTTGGAATTCCATGGACCATGGTCCTTTGATTACACTCTTACCCCATGTGTGGTTTTAATTATTACTTAGTTGGAAACCATTTAGGTCTACATCACCCTAGTTATTACCTTGATAATTCACTATTAAATATCATTATAGGTTTCCTTATCAAAACATGGAAAATTTTCAATTTCTACCATGTTTCTTTTTTTTATAAACTAGTAATAATAAAATAATGAATTTTTGACATATTCAGAAACTAGATGTCGGATGAAGCTAGTAAATGTGTATTTAGTTATATTGTACTACATTAATTTATATATGAATTCCGACACACTATTAAATTTCCATTAAATGGTTTGGATGTTATAGACACCATTAGTGATGTCTCAATGAGATTTATCTCAAAACCTCTCTATGCGCCATTTGAAACCTGGAGTATATTAAATGGTTTTAAGCATTGAAAAAGGGAAGAATACATCTTTGAAAACTTGATTACATACTATTTATTATGGAACATGATATCATAGGACCGAGTAAGAAAATGGGTGGATTGGGATAATATTTTATTTCCTTTATAATTTTATAAAACATGTTATACCTGTTGTGTTGTTTCCATGTTTTCTAGTATTCTAGTGACATGGGATATCATCAGTTGTGGAATTCTATTCCAGTAGTTTCAGTTATTATTAATATTGTCTCAATTTTATATCGTGTCTTTTATTTACATATATTTCATCAACTATTTACCCGATGTGCACATTCAACCATAGTGATAAACTTTGGAAATGAGGGAATAGTCTCCCTTTGTACACACCCTAGTCCCTCATTGATAGTCAGTAGCCTCTGGAATTTGGGGAGATGTGCTCAATGTGAAGTGTCCCACTGGGCTATGGGCACATATAAAGTGGCATATGGGTCTGGGGCATCACAAGGTGGTATTAGAGATAGGTTTATTTATTGATTTACTATTTAGTGACAATAGATTGGAGATTAAGAAAACATGGTACTTGGTCATATGTTGTATTCAGGCGTTGGAGACCCATGTTTAGGGTAAAAATAGAGTTTTCTACACTAAAATGATTATTATTCTTTTCACTGTTATAGTTGATATTATTTCACCATTGGGTGATGCACATGCTATATGGTGCTATTGATTTTTACTCTGTTTAATGATTTTCTTACATCCTTGGCATGATTATATAAGGGAAAGGAACATTGTTACATACATCATTATAGGAACATAGAATGTATATGTCATGCATATTTCCAGGATATCTAGTTGCATTTCACTTATTTTCATTCCTTGATAGTCCTACAATAGATTAGTGATGTTGTGATAGTTACATTATGATTGTATTAATTTTGGTAAATATTGAGTGATTTCCTGTCTCAATTCATGAGGTGTATGGGCCCTCATGGGCTAGTTTGAGTAATTTACGAAGTCTATCCAATATTCTATAAATAAACTGTTGTCAATTCTGGTGATAGGTGTATGTTCACTAATTCATCAGAAATGGATTTCCATTATATGTGAATCATGACAATTAAAATTAAATGGTTTCACATCCTCGTCTCACCTAGTCATGTTTATTAAAGCTAAATGATTGACCCGAGAAATTAAATGAAAAATGCAATGAAACTTATACATGATCAATTGCCAATACCGGTCCATCTAAGAAGGATGTTGGGGTAGTTTTCCTTAGGTAGTGAGTTTTTTTATTTAACTTCTGTAAGTGTTGATATCTCCATGCTTTTAATATTTTTCCAAGGAATATGCTAGGAAATTGTAGACCAATGCTTCCATGTCATCCTCATATCATAATCTAGGAAGGTGGTGAAGACCATGATCTAGATGTGGTGGGCCCTAAGCCACCGGTATTAACTGCTAGAGTGCCACTTGAGTTTCATAACCCATTTCAATTGATTTGGGCTCATATTCGCATGTTCATGATAGTTTCTAAATACTGATGTAGTTCATCCATGGTGCTCCATGAGTTTCACCTACGATGGTTGATCTGGCTCACGAGTTCCAGTAGCAACATCCTCATAATTTATCAATCTATAGTGGTATATAGGATGATGAAACTTAGTAAGAGGTCACATTGTCAATCATAGAGCATATAGTGATTCCTCCAGAAGGGAGGGTCGAGCATTCAATATACATGATTCCGAATTCATCAAAGTGTTGGTGGGAGGTGATTACCCAGTCCAGTTTTCCAGAGGGAATTTTATTGGATTATTTATAGACTAACATCTATGATATGTTATTTCCTCATACACTAAATGATGATAGATCTAGAGGGTTCATGAAAATCTATTGGGGTTATATGTTAGTTAAGGATTATTCTGTGCGTTTCATAGAGATTCACCACTTTGCACCGCTTCTAGATGGTGATGAGATTTCGTGTGCTAGAATCATTGAGGATTGGATCCAGTATTCCATCCATACATATGCCAATGTATTTCTCCTTTCTATGTTTTATTAGATAGACCATCAGGATCTTATCACTGAGCAAAAATTGGGGGAAGACAATAGTATGAGGTATAGAGAATCAACAATGTGGCCGACCAATAGTTCATCCAGTTGTATGAAATTTTACCTAGAGGTTTCTCCTCAGGGAAGTGGCAAACAAAGTTTTTGTTCTCATAGCTCTAAATTGTGTCATCAACTTCGATGATGAGATCATTCAAATCATCAATGTGACAGAGACACAATAGAGTGATGGGAACACACCCATATGAGGAATCTCCAACATTACTATGGTAATTTTCCACTAGCCTCATGTGGAAAAGGATCCACACTATCTCCACCATCATGAGTGATTTATTTTACGCTGCATCCGGAAGGAAGTTGTAATATCACCAGTAGTTCTAGCCGAGGAGGTGGTTGTGGCCATGGTAGCCAGACCCAGGATCACTAGTAGTGCGAGTAGATTATTTATGATATTGATTGTAAATTTGTTGCACATGGTCATGAATTAGGCTAGTTTTATGCACTACCACCAATACTCAAGGATCAGGCTGTAGGACCATTTATAGTACGAGGTACCATTCTAGTAGCCTCTAATATAGTATCTTAATTTTTTGATATATGTTCTTTTCACTCCTTTATTTCTATATCTATCATTGAATATCTCAGACTAGAGATAAAATATTACTATGGTGTGATTTCACTAGATACATGATTAGGGGTATGAACAGAGAGAATATGCTAGTGTATGAAATATCCCCTTGAGGTAGGATGTTTCCCTTCCTTATGGACTCTATTTATTCTTGAGATGTAAGGGTTCTGTATCATTCTCAGGATGGAGTAGATGGTTTACACTCACAATTTTTTAGACGGTTATCACTATGTGGTGTCTTTTACATCACCTTAAGGTACTAGTTATCTATATAAGTGTGAGTGGGATGTTCAGGCATGTTGAGTTGGACAAGATCATCATGAGCTAGGTGTAGTTACCACCCATATTGAAAATATATTCATAGAGGTTCATGGTTTATGACATGTTCATTTCTATGAAGTAGTGGATTGTTTTTGGGATGTATTTCTGGATTATTTCACTGTCTTACCTCTTCCATAACAGGTATATTTTACAATCGAGCTTGTTATTGGAGTATCTCCAGTGTTCATTCCTCTATACATGATGACTGTTATAGAGATTCAAGAGCTCAAACGGTAGTTATACTATTTATAGTCCAATGTTTCTATATAGACCCGTACATCATATTGGGGTTCTCCAATGATTTTTTCCGTGAAGGAAGATTAAACCTTATGTCTATGTGAAGATTATAGACGGTTGAACCAGATTATTGTCCGGAAGCGATATCAACATCCTTAAATTGATGACCTCTTTGACTAGAACCGATGAGAAATGGTCTTCTCTATGATCGACCTAAGATTGGGTTATCATTGGGTATGCGTAATGACATCAGACATAACTCGCACAACGTTCCGTAACTGGTATGGTCTGTATGGGAACCCTGTTATTCCATTCAGTCTTACGAATGTGACCACCATTTTCATGGCTTTGATGAAATTTCTTTTTCCACTGCTATTTGGACTATTTCTTCATGGTTTTTTGGTTGAAATATTGGTGTAGTCACGCACTCTAAGAGAACACTCCTATCATCTTGATATCCTTATGAGAACATTGAGAGAGCATCATCATTACGCCAAGATTACTAAGATTCACATATGGATTGATAATGCCCACTTCACAGGTCATATAATATCAAAATCATGATTCTATGTTAACCAAGAAATGGTTAGTGCTGTAGTTTCCTAGGAGAAACCCAAGAGAGTGTTTGATATTAGAAGTTTCTTGGGAATTAATGGTTATTAAAATCATTTCATAAATGACATTTCCCACCAAACTACACCTGTTATTGGTATTACAAAGAAGGGTTCCATGTTTATATGGTCAGAAACATTTGATAATTCCTTTCAGGAAATGAATGGGAGGCTTGTATCACTACATATACTAACTCTTATGAAGCTAGTTATAGATTATAACTTCTTTATTGATGCGTCAGGAATCAACATAGGAGAAGTAATGATCAAAGAAGAAAATTTTTTTGCCTACAGATCTTGGTAGTTGAGGACTCATGATAGACATTACCTGACACACAACATTGATCTTGCCGAAGTTGTCCATGACTTACATTGCTGGAAACATTATCTGCTGGGTGAACACTTTGTAGTTTACGGGGACCAAAATAGCCTCAAATATATCCCATTTAAACATGAACAAAACCTCAAGTAGCAGAGATGGTTTGAATATATACAATCCGATGATTTTTAACATTCCAATGTGCCTGTGGCCCATGGGGATACTACCAATACAATCCTTCATGAGAAAAAGGTTTTGGTTGGTAGATGTCTCACATTTATTTAGGAGGATCTTAACTCTAAAAGTGATTTTTGGAGTGAGATAGACTTTGATTATGTTCAGAATCAAGATACACACGTTTTGGCACATAAACAAATTCCACAATGCCCCATGGAAGAATAATTTGTTCTTTACACACAATTATTGAGTAAATTTACTAAATAAGTTTGAGAACCATAATAGTATGTTTTTCTTATAACCAATGATGCTGACTCATTATTAGTGATAATAATGACCCTCTAACCTACAAGGAAGCAATATGTGGAAAAAATGTTTCCATGTGGAAAGAAAAAAATAATTATAAAATAGATTCCATGTACAAAAAGATTGTCTGGATTTTGGTAGACCCTTTAGTAAGTGTAAATTCTATTGGTTTAAAAAGGGTATTCAAGAAGAAACTGGACATGGATGGACAAGTCACTACCTATAGGAGTTCCTGGTTGAATTTTTTTTAAACAACATCATGGTATTAACTATAAAGAAACATTTTCGATAGATGAAGTATAGAAATCCAGCATAATTATACTTTCCATTACAACATTCCATGATTATTAGATTTAAAAAATGGTTGTCAAAAAAGACTTCCTTAATTGGAAACATCAAGAAGATGTCTATATGACTTAGCCTGATTGGTTTGTGACTCCAAAAGATCCCATCAATGGATGAATATTTCAATGATCTATTTATGGATTAAAGACAACATCCTAATCATGGGACATTAATTTGGATGAGGCTATATATATAATTTACTTTCGAAAAAATGAATGCCATCCATGGGTCTGTAAACTGTTAAGTAGGATTGCTGTAAATTTTTTAATAGTATATGTTGATGACATATTTCTCATTGGAAATGAAATACCAGTGTTATAATATATTATGTAATGGTTGAATAAATTCTCCTCTATGAAGGACATGGGAAATGAATCAAATATTTTTGGGATCAAGATTCATTATGATAGAACCAAGAGGTTGCTCGGCCTAAGTAAAATTACATATATTTACAAGATACTGATGAGATTCAATAAAGAAAAATCCAAGAGGGTATAGTTTAGAGCATCACATGGCATCAATCATTCTAGGAAAATGTGTCTTCTGACATATGAGGAATGAAAAAAATGACACATATTTCATTTGAAACAATGATTGGGTTAGTCATTTATGATATGGTATGTACTAGTAAAGATGTTTCCTATATATTAAGTGTGGTAAGAATATATCAAGCTAATCAAGGTGACCTACATTAGATGACCATCAAGACAATAATTAAGTGAATGAGGTATAGTAAGGATATATTCTTGGTTTATATAGGAGACTAGGAACTAGTTATTTTAGGATATGAATATGCTAGTTTATAAACTGATCAAGTTGAAATAATGTCGAAATTGAATACATTTTCACTTTTAATGGAGGTGTGGTGAGATGAAAGAGGTTAATGTAGGTTGTGGTTCTAGATTCAATAGTATATTCCACGTATATTGTAGATTCTAAGGTAGCTAAAGAAGCCTTATAGATGTGAAACTTTGTCCAATATCTTTATGTGGTAGCTAATAGTAATGATCCTATCACGCTCTATTTTAATAATATTATTGTGGTGGATCTTAAAAAATTTCCAAGGTCACATTACCAGGAAAAACACTTTCGCCTTAAGTATCACCTCTAGAGGGAACTTTCTCAGAGAGGTGAAGTGGAACTGAGCTTTATATCCATGGGTGACAATGTGGTGGACCCCTTGACTAAATAATGGAATTATTAGATACATGACTTTCATGTGACGTCAAGAAGACGAAAGGTCATATGTAGTCAGATCTAGTCAATGTTGGAGTTTTATAGAGTATTTCTACTTGGACTAACTAGCTGTACTTTGATTAAATAAATATTCAATGTATTGAATATTAATAAATATTATTATTACATAGTTCTTGTGGTTTTTCATGACTCTAATGTAATAATGTCTTAGAGTATACATTTCATTGATAAGGTCATACCAGTTCTCCACGTTGTTCATAACCATGATGTTCTATAGAGATATTATCAAATAGTGTTCTATAGTTGGATAAGATACTATGATGGTACACATATAATATAGAATGTTAGGTGAGAGTACTCTTAATTAGATGACGATATCCTAATGGATTTCTCACATAATAATCCTAATGATATGAGATTATGAGAACATACCCACTAGTACAAATTACACATTTTTTTTCTGTCATTGAATATTTCTATCTATAAGTGTGTTTGATTGTAAATATCATATAATAATATTATTAAAGCATGTTACAACATTATTACATAGATTAATTTCATAAACAATGGTGATAATTGTTAATGGAGATGTTGGATATATTTGGTGCATCATGTGTAACATGTCTTTAATGAATAATTTGAGGAAGGATTTGTCCCTTACAATTTTAGGAAAGATGATATATCGACCCTTTGATTGGAATAGAACCATCACATTAAATTCCATGGACATGATGTAGTGATTTTTTTTCAAATATTTAACGAAAGACATATCAATCATATAGGACGGTGACACAGACACACAACCTTCTAGATGTGATATTATGACAAAGGGGTTATATTAAAAACTGAGAATTCATATGTGGTTGTCGATTATTGGACATTAATTTAATTCTCTTGGGTACCAAGATTCATTTACAGATAGTAATATTGTACTTTAGGCATGCCCCCTAATTACAACAGGATAGAATCCTAAATGGTCACACTCTTAGTGTTTCTGTTGATATCGATTAACATATTTTGGAGTTTAATTAAGGGAATAGATATGATTCTCAATTATTAGGAAAACATTTATTCAAGTTATATTGATCACATATATTAAAAAAATATTTATTTTCCCTGATGTGTCTAAAATATTTGTTATATTTATTGAATATTTAAATAGATATTTATTCTCTATATTGTGAATAAATAATTTATTTATGAATAAAATATTTAATCAGTTTTTAAATAAATGATAGGAGATTTTTAATGGACCGAGACAGAGTATATTGACATATATTAATTAAAAATACCTTTATGTAATATTTTATATTTTGCAAGTAGGTGCACACCACAAAATAATAATTATATATAATTATTATTACTCAGCATGGGATTTATTGAAGGTTATAAATGTTATTTGATGAATATTATGAAATTATGTAATATTTTAACATAAATCCCATCAATAAAAAAAGTTGGCTATGTCTATTTTGTACAGAATACAAAAATTGGGAATAGTGAGTTCTTGCACAAAAAAAATTCTCTCTCAACTCCGCCATCTCGCTCACTCCCATGACTGAGTAGTTTAAGAGTGATTTATTTACGACAAAAGAACAAGAAATCATAAATGAACAACACATGATATTAGAATCACTGCACCAACACCCAAATATTGAGTTGTGTTTCTCAATTATTATAGGAGAACATATGGATGATCACTATAGGGATTCTATCCATGGATCCCCATAGTAGAACGAAGGGAATCCCAAAGGGTCTTTTCAGACTATCAAAACTCATCAATGAAGAATGTACCTAATCCAATGTATTTATTTCATCACTTTTTAATAAAATTAATTTTAAATTTGGTGTTCAATATCATCGATCGTTGTATTGAGTGACAATTATTTTAAGAAATTTTATTTATCACCCAGATTTGCATGCTTCTGATGTGCTTGAAACCAACAATAGTCTCCACCTGAACCTATAAAACCAAGGATGAGACACCTAAACCATCATCTTGAACCAAGAATCTCTTCAATACGAGACACTACCAATTGAAAAAAATCCATCAGTAGGTATTTAAATATAGGGAAAAATGAATCCATAAAGTGGTTCTGGAATCTCAACCTAGTGAGATCAGTTTTCCTAATCAATGTGAACAGGAGGTCTTCTTAAACAACTAGGTACCACTGTAAATCAAATGCAATGGAAAAAATATATGATGTGTGACACTATAGAGTTCAAAGAGAAACATGCTACAAACTAAGATGTCACATCCCAGTCTAGCTTTTGAGGAACACAGGGAACTAAATTCACATGATACCTATTTTGAGCCACTAATTGGTTGAATTAGAAAGACCAAAAGAGATTGTGGACCAACCAAGCATCTAACACTGAGGAGGCACCCAATAATTTAAAATACCCATCACCACTCATAATGGAAAATAAAAAAGAGGCACCACCACAATCCATAACATAGAATAGATGAATTAACTAGAGATAAATATGATTCCACTACCTTAAGGATAGACATAATAACAATGAATATAAAACAACTAGCCGACTCTTCCACACACAACACTGCTAACTGAGACAATCAAACGAAGCCCAACCTCACCTAAAACCAGTCGTAACCTTGATGGAAGTGGGTATATTTTTTACCAACAACCAAAATTAATCTTTAAGGGTCCAACATGCAATGAGGATATTTAAACCACAAGAAATTAGTCTTAATAGAATATTGAAAATTACAAAAAAAGAGAATAACTAACCAAAATGAATGAAAACAATCAAAATATACTATAATGAAAAAACTATAGAATAATTATTTAATATAATGAATAATAAATTCTAAATTATGAAATCATAATATTATGCTCAATTAGGCATGACACCATCATTTTGGTGACGTGTCGTGTAAGATCATCCAAATTTAATTTCCATGATCTGTTCAACATAAAATTGGATTTCTCAATCCCAAAATATGGAATTGAAAAATATGGTTATTATTGTGATATTATAAACATAATCCAACACATATAAAAATAGTTATTCGAAAAAATTTCTATGATCCTGAATGAACAAATGATAACAACATCATTAAACAGAAACACATGTCAATGGTTAAATCATCATCCATGCTTTTTATAAATCCCATAAACATAATAGGTTATGTTCGACATGAAGATAAAAATAATAATAATAAAACATAAATATTATAATGTAATTTATGATTCAACAAAAATGAATTTAAAAAACTAAAACACGTATTCTCAATCTGAAAGAATAAAATCAGTAAGAACAAATGAAGGAAACAACATGTAATCTAAAAAACAAGGATACCAATTAATAAATACCATCTTTATCATTAAATATTCCTAAAAACTATTTCTCAATAAATCAAGAAGTGGTGATGTTAAGTATTATTTGGTGAAGAAAAAAATGTGGAAAACATTAAATGGGAAATTGTTATGTAACATTCTTGTCCAATTTGTCTACATGGACATAGAAGATCCATCATGAGTTTCATACTATAAAAGATTAATGGTGTTCATGAAGCAGAAATGAAACATAACATACAATGATGATAATCATATGATGCTGAAATAATAATGGACCAACCACCCAATGTATTTGGTATCACCTTTTCCCAATCCTGTATGCTATTTTTAGACATCGACACTGTCATGTATAAATCTAATAGCTATGGATTTCAAAGTAATAGGTCTAAGACCTCGTCCCTAAAACAAATAACATCACCGATATACACTCTTATCTCATATCGGTTTCCCAAAATTATTCCACTAAAACCCTGAATCATCTGCCACCACCTTCCATGTACGTCATCGCTATCTGAGTCAACACAAACCAGACTCACCTCCCTCTAGGGCAATGGTCGATAACTTTTTCCTCTCAAAATAAAATTTATCCCCTATTAAATTACATCAAGAGAATAGTAAAAATTCCTTTTGGGTCTCTCCTATCTCACATCATATGAGGATAAAATGATGTGGTACGACTCCTAACTCTCCACCATAAAACATGCCCAATGGAGGAAGATTTCTGCATCTCTACAATTTTGGTAGACCAGTGGACACAAAAAAAAGTCATCACCTTGCATATTTGATGTGAACTAGATATTACTCCACTCTTGTTGTTTTTTTCTTGGTGAAATTTATCCTCCCACCCCCAATAATTGAGTTTTAACAAACTGAGTGATGAAAAAATAAGCATCGTACCTGAAATTGAAGAGGCTGATAAAACCAAGAAGTGTAGGGGGGCATTGAAAATATGAGTAGTGTGTAAAGTGTAAGGTTACCTAGACATAATGTAACATCCCAAGTAATTAATGAATAATAGATATTTTTATCTATGTCTATTAGTGAATTAGATAGTGTTTTAGAGACTTAAAATGAGAGTAAATCCAATCTTAAGCATGGAATACACAAATATTTTTAAAAGATTATTTTACTGCCTTTTGATGGAAAACCATTTTTAAATCTATATTTTGACAATTTTATAAGCTATGTTTTTTAAAATAAACCTATTATTTATGATTGGGACATCAAAATTTACTTTTTGTTAATTTTTGGTATTTTTCCGATAAAGTTCATATTTAATGAATAGTGAAAAATGTTGTATTTTAATTCAAAACCTCTTTTTAATCTAATTTATTTATATTATTAGATTATATTTTTATTTGGTTTTGAAGTCAAATTAGAATATATTTTTACCATTTAATCCAATGGTGGTCATTGGAAACAATTTTACTTTGAAATCGGACTTAAACTGGTGTCAATCTTTTGATACTTATTCTTTCATAAAAACACGCTATTTGTCATGACAACGGGAATTAATTATTAAATTAATTAATGTAACTTATATGATTTGAATTTTGTAAAATATAAATCATTTTGGAATTCAGAATATCAAATATAGCTTAGGGTGATGTTTTGGTATTTTTCTGAAAAACATCAATTTTTGATGAATAGTGAAACCACTAAGTGGTAGTTAAAGAAACTGATTTTTCGTTTAAATGAAACTTTGCCACTTCTGTGATTTGATTTTCAAAAATCCGACATCCATGGTTGTCATTAGGAAGTAAAATGTGGTTCAATGAGATTAAAATAATTTTTTTGGTGAATAGTAACTTTTGTGTTTTTAATCGCGATTAGAGGTAATTAGTGCAATTTAAGGCAAAAATGATATTATATTAAAATGAAAATACCTAGACACATGTCCTACCCTTATTGGATGTGTCATGGACGACCAAGAAAAGCCATGGGTCATCTTGGGGACCCCATGGAGCCACTTTGGTAGGAAAATGAAATTAATATCTTTTTATTTAATGTTAAAATTAAAATAACCCAAACATGAGTTGTTTTACTAAAACAATTTTTAAATGGGGTTATACAAGTCATATTTTTGACTATAAATATTAATTAGAAATATAAAAAGATTTAATACATCATGATATTTGTTTTATAATTTTTAGACATTAAATAAATTAAAGTATTTTTGACATCATGATGATGCAGCGGTTACCTTATTAATAAAGGATTTAAATAAAATGAAAAGATAATGTAACATCTATAACCTAAACATGTCCAAAACCTATTGGATGGGTGGATTTCAAACCCGTATCACCTTACCCTCGAATTATATCAATGTGGGACCTTTTTAATCCGAAACGCATTTTAAAATAATGTAACATTTCTTTACTTTCCAAGAGTGCCCCTCCTCTCCTCTTATAAAAGGCCCCCACCTCTACCACTTTACCCACACGTACAAAGCCTTTGGCTCAGCAAAACCCTGCCCATTTTGTCTCCCCAATTCCCTCTCTTACTCCATGAAGACTCACATTGGGAAGAAGTCTTCCCAAGGAAGCCTTTGAGCTCAAACCAAAGGGAGTTACCCGATTTTAAGGTAATGTCTTCACTTGTGTTCTTTTGTTTTATTTTGCTTCTCCAACCCCCTAAACTATTTTTATTAATTTATTTTGTAACAACAACAGTATCTTCCATACACTAGGATGTTTTTATAAGAAGGATTCGAGCTACACTTACACACACCTACATCTAATGGTTAAAGAACATACTGTTTCCGTGGATGGAGAATTTCTGCCTCCCGAAACGATGATTGTTCAACATTATTTTAACACCTTCAAAGGTTGATATTAATATGACACTATAATTATATATGATATATAATATGTTTATGTTTTCCTTAAGCTTCTGTATTTTTCATTTTGGGAATACCTTTATGGTTTCCATTATGGGTAAACGCGATATCTTCATTTAAGGAAGTGTGGACTACCGCCCCCTCAAATTGATTTGATTCGTTAATACCATATGTGGGACTTATAAAGGATGGAGTTATGATATTATATATGATATTAAAGTGGAATTATAATATACCTTTATATCATTATGATTCCATTTCATAAAATACGAAAGAGAAATGGAAGTAGCGTTCATGCGTACGTATGGCTTACCGTCTCCATGAATGGTGCATTTAATTTCTTACCTCTAAATGGAATATAATATTATAAATGCATGCATGTACTGGATATATATGATATATATGACATCTACATCATGAATACCATTCTGTATATAATGGATACATGAAAAACTTGTAATTATAAATGGTTTATTTTTGACTCATGTACCAATGATCGTTAAAACGACCGTTATTAACTTAAATAAGTACATAGTGTTCATGACATAGCAATATGTGATATAAAAGGAATAATGAACTTGAAAAAGGTTCTTAAACAATTAGAAATTAACTTAAGTTTATTATTCAGGAGATTAAAGAACGACCGAGTCAAGTCGGACCCGAGGTATGGGCCTTCGTCTCAATCTCCTTTCATTGAGGCATATTTTGTTTTATACACAACCTTCTTTTATACAATGTATAATCCCCTTGGAATTTTACGTTTATTCAAGAGGAATATTTTTTATACAAAGCGTTTACTAAATGTCAAAAGGGAATGTTTTTGTCAAACACATGCGGCGACAACAACTTCTCCTCCACCGTGACCATTATTTGAGTTTCGACTTCCTCTAAAAACCATACATTGTTTTTAAAAGAAAAATAAATACCATGTTTTACCTTTATTTTATTTTGGTATTGAAAATGGTCTTCATAATGTATTTATATCAATGTGTTGTAGTGATATCTTGTGATTGAATGGTGGAAATGTTATGTTTCCTTTATGCATGTTTTAGGTGATACGATTATGTTGAGGTTTTTGGGCATTAATATGAAGACTGGTGGTTTCGTGATAAACTAAGGGCGGGTGAGCCCGATATAGCTCTCCAATGCATTGGGTAACGCGAAGGCGTGAAACGTGAAGGTTTCTCCAAAGATATTTTGGGAATATACTATAATGGGTATTCCAAACTTAACCAAGAGGGTTACTCCCTACGTATGAATGTTATGAATGCCTCAAGTTACTTTTATGTCTTATGATTTCTATGATTTTAACATGATTTTATGAGGTATGTTAAAGTGCTTATGTTTTATGTGTAAAGTATGATTTCATTCTTATGTATATATGTACCCATGTTTCCTTTCCATATTTTTATATCCCATACTGAGCTTTTTATGATCATCCCAAGTTTTTTGAAATGTTTTTCACAGGACCAGGGAAAGGTACATGATATGATGATAGTGTCAAGGAAGTGTCAAAAAATAATCCATGTTTTATTTTAAATATTTTTTCGTTGATGCGAAAAATGAATAATATCTTTTATGTAACAACTTTTCTTAAAAGTGGAATGTAATACATGTTTTATGATCTAATTCTCTAAAACTCTAAACCTGAAATGATCCTCAAGGTGTATTCTTGAAATATCTCAAGATTAAGTAATGTTTAAGGCCGTGGACTTATACATAACTTCCTAACTACTCAGCAAAGTATTAGTGGATAAAGATGATCACACATATATAAACAATCCCATAATTTATTAGTTAAAAAAACACATTAAAAATTCCATTAAATTAGAATAAATTAATATAAATTTCAAAAAACCCAACATGTAGATGATGATGATATATATTAGGTAGCTGGAGATTAAATGAAAATGAATTGTGATCATTATAGTCATATTCTACATCTAGCTAAACATATTTTCAGACATAAATCTCCAATAAATCTTACTCTTTACATTTTTTAGGTTTCAAAATAATCCAGGAATCATTTTTATAAATTTTTACATTGTATAATATAATTGTAGTATATTCAAAATCATTAGCCACAAGACTATAATAGGTGTGTGGGGAGAAAGATTCATAATATGAATCAGTATACCAATATTTCCTTAATGCATTCTGTTTAATTCAATTATTTAGACCTTGATGAGCTACCTTGATTTCGTAGTGAAGGGTTATTCTATTGAATCCCAGCAGTTATAAAAATCAAGGCTTGATTCATTTTCAATCCTTTTGACCAAATATATAATTATCTAGAATGGGTTTTGAAATAGGATTGTTGGGGATTCTTATTCATCCATATAGAAATGTTAATGTGACTAGAAGGAGGATATAGAAAAAGATGAATCCTCCATGTCAATCAATTCCAAGAATTATATTATTATTCTCTTTCTTATATTTTTTCTAAAATACATATGATTAAAAAAATTCTAATATATAGATATATGAAAACAAATTCCCAATAAACCATTCGGCATAGGGGGTGGGGTTTGATGAATAATGAGAGTCTCTTGAAAGAACGTCTTCTACAAATATGCATCATTGATGTCACTAAGTATAAAAATGCCTTCTGTAGAAATGAACATAAGAAGAATATTTTAAAGAAAGGGACTTATTAAGGAAAATATTTAAGAATTCACTTTTTCTGAAAATCATCAACCGTCCTGTTTTTTTCAATTTTTTATTTTTTATTTTGTTTATATATATGCATTTATATAAAAAATAAATGAATCAAATTAATATTATATAATGAATTTTAACTTATGTGATCGATAATGTAATTAATAATAGCAATATGATTATTTATAATTTCTAATAGTGAATATAAATAATGTAAAAAATATATATAATTGTTTATTAAAAAATTGTAATAATTAATAATCTAATAAATAATAATTATTTTATTATTAGATTATTTGAGAAAAATTTTCTATTAATTATGAAAGATATAAAAATAAAAATAATAAAAATATTAATTTTGAATAAAATAGAAATTTTTTTATTTATTAAAATTATTTGTATTTTATTTTTGTAGTTAAATAAATTATAATAATATTATCATTAAATATTTTTTATTATTAAATTATAAATATGTGGTTATAATAATTTCGAAAATATTTTTTTTCAAAATTAATAACATTATTAATTATATTATTATTTTGTATTATTAAATACCTAAATAAATAGAATATATAAAATATTAAAAAAAATAAATTATTTTTTATTATTAAAATATTAAATATATTCTTATTATGGTTATTTTAAAATTTATAATAATTTTATTATAAATTTTCTATAATAACATTATTATGAACAATTATATTTCCTCTATTAAAAATTTAATTTTAATTTAATTTATACTAAATTAATGTCTAATTTATTAATAACAATATGAATAAAATTATTTTCCTCACTATACATAATTATTATTGAGACTATTTTAAATATTTCAAAATATAATTATTATTTATAAAAAAATTTAATTCATAATAATTAACAATAATACCATAATTATTATTCATAATTAAATATTTATTATGATTCTTTTATTTTAAATTAATATTTATATGAAAATAAAATATTTATATTTCATATGTATTTCATTTATACTATAATTCATGTGGATAATTTTTTTTAAATTGTAAATCTAATGTTTCTAATCGATAAGGTTTGTGTCAAGTAAATTATTTTTGTTTTTTTATTTGTTATATTTTTCTAATTTTAATCTATTTCATATAGGTTTGATCTATGTGTTTAGTTTTATTTAAAATTTTCTTACATTTTAAATTTTATATGCTTCCAAAGAACCCTACATGTAATTTTATAATATTTCAAGTTGGGGAGTTTGGAAGCCTATAAAATATAAACTCTAAGATCAGTCTATGTGAAACTTAAAAATAGGATTAATCATCTAAGAAGTATAAAAATCATAAAAATTATCATAAAAAATAACGATGAAAAATAATTTCAAGGGAAAGAATGTTGTTGTTTAAAATCACAACATTATTATTAATAAATTATATTTATAGCATACTTTTCTTATGATAATTAAAATTTTTGTTTGTTTTTTTCTAAAATTCATATTATTTTAAATTAATTTAAAATTTCAAATATAATGTTTAAAATTTCATATAAATTTTATTTGTATTTTATTTTATTCGATTACTTTTATTAAAGTGTAAATATTATGTTTTTAATCAATAATTTTTGTTTTATGTAAATTTATTTAGGTTTTTAAAATTTTATGTATAATTTTTTTCAACTATTTCGTATATGATTAATACATTTTTAATGAATCATTTAAATTTTTAATGTAGTTTGTATTTATATAGGCATCCAAATTCACCTACATTAAATGAGGCAGTGTTTTTAGAAAATTGTGGACTTTAAAAACGTGCATCACAGCAGGTGATCGTGACAAGTGAGCTCAGATAGCTACAAAATCATAATTGGACAACCATAATTTTTTTATTAACATGTTGTGCATAAAATGAAGGTTGAATTTTTCCATGAGGATTGAAAACATAGTTTATTAATTTAAAATGATTCAATGTTTGTTTGATGCTTAAAAACAGGGAAAACGATCTCTAATTGACATGAAGTGATATAAATACTATTTTACTGTTATTTTTAACATGTGAGATGCATTGTAGGGTCAATCTGGTGTGTGATATGCTCGAACTGAATGAATAAGGTGTTTTTGGAAAATAATAGTCTTTTAAAACATGAAACAAAGATGGGGAACTTAAAAAATGAGTTCATATTTCAAGGATATCATAGAAAAAAATTTATGATTTTTATTTGAATTTTATGAGCCTACTTCACATCAAGTCGAGGTTCATTTTTATTAAGATAATAGGAAAAATACTTTTACTAATTTAAAATTCTAAAATATATGTTTGACTATATAAATCATATAAAATAATATTCAATTTACTATAATCTATATTATTAAAATTCTTGTTGTGTGCTATCATATGACCAATCAATTAGATTTGGGATGTGATCCAATGGACTAAATGAGGTGTTATTAGAAAATGAGAGCCATAAAAAATGTGTTCCACCAAGGTTGATATTTCCAACTGATATAAATTTGTTTTGATAAGTCATTAAAACTAACATAGATATATTTTTGAATTATAGGAATCTATTATTCATAAAAATGAGTTTTTGTTTGATTATGAAGTCCTAAAATGAATTTTCAGTAATTTAGAACTCTAAAATGTGAATTTTACTATTAAAACCATAGAAATAAAAATATCCAAATGATGTGTAATATTATAAAATATGAATTTTCATTATTCTTAATGTGTGAGAGTATATGAAACATAAATCTCACATGTTATGTTCTCGAACTGTCTAAATAAGTTATTTCATGAAAATTAAAGTCTTAAAAAATGGGTGCCATAGAGGAAGAGCTGTCCAAATGAGAACAAATACTTATGAAATCATAGAACCGAGATATTAGATTTATTATTGAATTTTATTAACAAAGAATATTCCAATCCATGGTTTATTTTTTCTAGGATGGCTGAAAACAGAGATTCAGTAATTTAAAACGCAAAAAAAAACATTTGATTGTTAAAGCCACAAAAAAAAATATCAAATTGAAGTGAAATATTATAGAAAATATATTAGAATTTTTTTTGATTGTGAGAGTAATTGAAGTTTCAACATGATGTGTGATGTTCTATAAGCGACTAAATTAGGTGTTATTTTAAAATTTTGATATTTAAAAACATTTTCACCCTTAATATCCATAATCCAATAAAAGAGGATAATATAAATTATTAATATTTTAATATTGATTTTATTTAAAGTCTATAAATTTTACATTTAGTGCATTTTATAATTTGAACTCCATTTCACATCACATGTGAAATTAATTCTTAAAGTAACAATTTGGGTGCAATCAATTATCTGCTTGTGGAATTAATTTTATTAATTATATGAATTTGATATTTTAGGATATTATTGATCACATTTACTATACGAGTTTTTCATTTAGTATTGATGAATGAATTCTAATGGAAGATAAAGAATTTTGGAAATGAATACAGAAATTTTCTGGACAAAGCATAATGGGCCTATGGCCCATCAAACAAAAGTGGGGCTCACAATCCAAAAACCAATAAAATTAATATTTTAACTGTATAATTATAAAATTTTGGGTATCATTTCATTAAATTTTTTATGGAGGTAATTTGGAAATTTTTATTATGATATAGGTAGTCAAAGTTGAATATTAAATTTATAGCCTGATCTGAACACCCATAAAGTCATCCAACCATTTCGATCAGAACATCCAAAAATATAAACTTCCTATCATATGATTTTTAATGTTATTATAGTAATATGGTAATAATATATTTATCTTCTAAAAACATCAATTATTATCCCATATTCAATGACATATTTTCATACCAAGAGGGGGGATGGATCTAGTGCTATATTGTGGTCAACTTTGAATCAGCAAATTTATTTTTTTATCACCAACCTTTCAACTATACTAATTAATGTGGATGGAATTTATTGTTTTGGGGATATAACTAAGGTTTATAATATTCCTATATAATTATATATTGGTTGAGTTAATTATCATCCATTTTTTTCTTTCACTTGTAATTTCCCGTTTTCTTTTTTAATCGAATCGTGATTTTTTCTCAGGTAAGTTTTTCATTCACCATCATTTATTAATAAAATTTATTCTTCATCATATCTTATTTCTATTCATTTAAATATCATGTTTATACTATTAAATAAATGTGTTATTGTTTACACACCAATCCTTGTGAATTTCTTCCCACAATGGCGGAGTGTTCATTATTTCATTATTTTTCTTCTTCAATTCCACCCTCCTGAGTCTACTACCAGCTATCATTTATTGAATAGAATCAATGGGGCATAAACCTATAATGATTTTATCTATTAGAGTTTTATGAGGATTTATTGAATGTTATGTCTCATTTAATAATTTTTAATAAATTATTCTATGTGAGTTATTCATTTAATTAATTTCGTTCTTCCTCTCAGTTATTGAATTTCATAGCCACACTTTTTGAGTTATAATAAGATAATATAACATTGTAGTGATCATTATTATTATAGTACAAGTTTATAGATGATTATAATATGTTTTTTATCATGTTAATCATATAAATTATTAGGTTATATTTATTTCATTGAATGAATTCATCTCGAGTAAGTGAAATTTATTTAATTCAAAAAGGAATTCATCCAATCCACCAAAAATGATAACCTAGGATCAAATCGTTATTTTAAATTGAAATAACTTAATTAATAGATACTCATTAAAAATAAAATATGTTTTAAAAAAAATTTCACCCTTAATATCCATATCCCCTACATAGAACATGTGTTTCTTTTGGTTAGTTGTTTGTTCTCTGAGGATTTTATAACACATGTTCTACTTCAAGTAATCGCTTACACCATAAAACTTGGGTAAATTTGGCACAACCAAATTTCAATTTCATTTATGGGTACCCATGTATGTAACATAGACACTCCCCTTATGTTCTCACCCTAAATTCAATATTCTCACCCCAATTTCTCCTATATTTTCCCATTTCTATTTCTGCGAGTCATAAAAATATCAAGTCCAAATTTCTAACCACTCTAATGGAGTTTCCACAATATTAACCCAACATAAACTCTGGATTAAATCAAAATTGGGAATCACCTCCCATAGGGAGATTCCTTGACCATTCCATGAATAAATTAATAAATTATTATATATATATAATACACTAGAAAATGATATATTAATATGTTAAGTAAAATTAAATAATATTTTATTCAAAATGTAATGATATATGAATATATACACATATGTTTATTTTATACAATAAATTAATATATATATTTAATACAATGTACTAATATATATATATATATACATATATTACTAATAATAAATTGGTATATTAAATATATATTATTTAAACTTTTCTTTCAATCCTTTTGGTTGATAAATTTAAAAGTAATATTTTATTAATATATTAATATATTAATATATAAATATATATATATAATACAATAGAAAAATATTATTCACAAAAATCACAAATTAATTTATTAATATATTTTACACAATTAAACAATATATATAACATAAAATATGAAACACCAAAATATTAAAATTAAAATTAATATTCAATTTTACTTTTATAATATTTTAAATTATTATTGAGTATGAATTTAATTATTTTATCTATTATTTTTATCTATTTTAATTATTTACAAAAGTTGTTTTATATAACTTTAGATATTAACTTACTAATTAATATATATTTTTCACATTGAAAATTATTTAAAAAATTAAAAAATAATTAAAAAAAAATATATTTACTATAATGAAACAATATATATATATATATTTATGTCTGTGTGTTTGTGTTAATTCTAATTCAGTAATATATTAACTCTATATTATTCAATTATTATTTTTATTTTTTTGATCATCAAATTACAATGTAATAAAATATTTTTAGATTAATATAATAATATATTATTGAATATATATATATATATTACACTACAATAAAATATAAATTACAAATTCACTAATAAATTTACAAATATATTTAATATAATTAAATAATTCATATATACATATATAAAAATATACATTTAAAATAATTCAGACATAATTTTTTCTGAGATAGTTTATAAAAATATAAAATAAAATGAAATAAAATGTTAATCTAAAAAATATTAATAAAATATTACAACTGAAATTGTGTTTTATAATTTAAAATATTAAAAACTAAGAACACAATATTTTTTTTAAAATATATATGGACCTTCTGTATAATGTATTTACAATGTGAAAAAGAACACATATTTTACACCATTAAAAATTGCAGCATACATGATATATTAAAAAAATGCATGAAACCCATGTTTTACAAAAAATTATGATTTAAAAAATAAACCTTGATTTTCATAAATACACATTTTATTATATACATAATTCTGATAAAATGAAATATTCAATAATAATAATAATAATGTGTTTTTTACAATATATTAATATTTTTGAAAGGAAATATAATGACATCAAAATCACAAAAATAATGTTTTTTGGAAAAAGACATATTCATTGTGAGTTATTTTATTTAAAAAAACATATATCCTATAAATTAATTTGTTTCTTAAATTATTATAAAAATACTAGAACTAAAGATAAAAATGTGGAAGATAAAAGGCATATTTTTAAGAACCATTAACAGTTGTAATTATTATAAGTAAAAAAGAAGACAATAACATGTAAAAATATATAACAAAAAATGAAATTAAAAAATAAAATATTCAAAATAAAATATATTTTAATTCAAAAAAATAAATGATACACTATATTATATTTCAAATATCATCTTGGAGAAACTGAATTTTTCTTTCACTAAGTGGGGATATTGATGTTTTCATATTTTGGATATCGATTTCCCAAAGTATACGATTTTTTCCAGATTCTATATTGACCGGATCAATGAATGAAGGGGTATCCAGCCTATATCGACCCTATAAAGTGTTTTTAGAGTGGTATGTTGGATTTTGAGGGGAGGGATACTTGATTCAATCAGTTCTGCAGGAGGGATGGCATGATTAATGGGGATAGATGGTGGAACTATGTTGTGGGAAGGCTGGTTCTGTGACATTAGGTTCAACATGATCTATAGTGAAGGATGACCACATTGTGTCAAGTCTTTATTAGGGAATATGAATTAGGAACTTTATGTGAAGGTGTCATCTATAAATATTTTCAAAACAAGGAAATTTAAAAGATATATCCTTCTGTATTTAAGGATATTTGGAAGGTGCTTTCATAACTTGTGCTTTCCAAATAAATCCCAAAGTGAAGTCTCATTCATTAAGAGTGCCTTCATTTTTGGATATATTAGGAAATATATCTTCAATATATGGGTAATTAGATTGACCCAAACCCTAGTTTCTAATATTGTTTTACTATTTTTATTATATATTGAAATTACTCATCTTTTACCATTCTAATGTTTATAACTCACACCATTAACATTATTTGAAAGGAGAATGTTATTGAAAAAACATTGGGCATGAATATCAGGGGATTGACTTATATCTCTGATGATATAGAATTATAGTTTTTTAGGAACGATAATGCGAGAGGGAACCTGTAAAGACCCAACCCCAGTTTCCCAGAGTCAATGCCTTAATTCATTACATATAAATGTTTACACGAAAGACGTATCTTGAAGAAATAAATAGTTTAGTATTTTTGGAAAACCAGATACATACATAAGTTCAACATTACAACTTGAAATTAAATTCAATATAGATATTCCTTTGACAACATTCAAACTCATAGGTTATCCATACATGTTATTCATAATATACCTCATCTTGTACTAGTAAAATGAAACATAATAAAGGGGTGAGCTCAAATATCAAGAAATGATAAGAAATAAAGTGGAACATATCACCGACATAATCATTAGTCATGCTGAATAACTAAAAAGAACACATGCCTTTAAAAATAAACTAGAACACATTATTGTAGGAATAAAATCTCAATAAATATTTCCATAATAATGCATAATCATGGTTATTATACTTGTCAAATAACCATAGGAAATTTTAGTTACATGTTTCATAATGATGGAATGCATAATGCCAAACACTATAACCCTAACATCATGGCCTTGTGCCAGGACCATTAAAACCCATTTTGTTATGGCCTCATGCCAAGACCGTAGTTTGTCTCATCAGACATACTGATGCATCAAGGGACTATAGCAGGACCCACTCATCATATAATAATTCCAATGAACTTCAAATTTGAATTGGAATAATTGTAAATAACATATACATTCATATTGAAACAATTATATGAAATTGAAATAAAATTTCTCAAACATTAATCATAAACACTAAGCATAAACACTAAGCATTCAGAGTAAATTTTGAATTGTTTAAATTTAGAATATCCACAGTCAAACTTATCATAAACCCTTAAATTAAATATGACATATGATATCATAAAATATTAATTCCAATAATGCATAATAATCAACAACAATGATGAAATATATGAAGACAATCTTATATAGTCATAAAATAAATCTTGATATAAATACTCATTTACTTTTAAAAGCTGAGTTATTTTAAAATTTTTTTTGTATATAAATATAATGGAAGTAAGATAGTATTTTTTTATTAAATGTAGTGATTTTAGAAAGATAACTGTTTCTAAAAATATATTATAGAGTTCCTTTGAATATTGGTATGAATTGGAGAAATTCCCTTGAATCGGGCATGTATTTCGGGATGAATTTTTGAATGATCCTTGTAAAAAATATATATCCCCATAAATTTAAGTAAGATTATTATTGTTACACATATATATAAAATTAAAACAGAATTAATGAGGAGTACATATTAATAATTAATAATTTAATGGAGGTGCATAGAGAATAAGAGTAACCCGAATGAAAATTGTGGTTCAGGTATAAAGCCCTTAACATAAGTCTGATGGAGTTCTTCACTAGATATTAGTGTCTTGAATTACAAAATTAAATTCATTAAATAAATTTTACCAAACCGATTATTTTTGTAATTTATTTTGTATATCCTTATTATGGTCATTCAAAGCTTTCTTGATAGGTTTAAGAGGATCAATTTTATTGTTTCGTAGTGTTTTCTTCCTTGTTATTGATGACCAGTTTACTCATATATATGTAAGGATAAACATGTAAGACAAGAATAGTTTTCTAGAATAGAAGTTTTATTTTATTTTTTCATATCCATAATATTACATTGTTATAAATTTCAATTGGGTATTTTGGGTGAAGATGAATCATTATATAAAACTTCAATGATATGTGTTTGGGTTAATTGGCGGTTTTTGATCCCAATAAAATATTTTGATTTATAAATTAATATCTTGTATATATAAAGGATTAATAACCTTAACTAAGTTATAATCTATTTATCATAGTCTATTTCAACCATAAAAAAGTTTTCATTACCAGAATTGAAGACAGTAATATAAATTAAAACCCGTCTTCCTTGAATGTGATAAATTAACACATCTCGGACTGTGTTCTCATTTATAGTATAAAAGAAGGGAAATGGAGAGATGATGATTAGTTATTAGATTCTTAAAAAAAATTACATTACATGTAAGGTAATGGATTTATAATAAAATGTTAATGGAAGGAGGATAGTAAAGAAAATAAAATAATGTAACTCGAAATAATAGAAAAGTTGAGAAATCCCTTATGAAAATTCAGCCACCTATTAACATCACATAAAAATTAATAAAACATTTTCATGAGATAAGCTGGGGTCTCTCTTCATTATTACATAATATTAAATGTAATGGGGATCTAGTTTTACATATCCCAAGACACTCTAATTAAAATTAATATAGAATAACATAAAAAGTGTGCCTGAAAAAAAGTAGGGTGGTAGATTCCCTTACCTTGTAGGGTAACTCCTAAACCATGATGGTTGGAACCTTAGAGGCTTGAGTACCCCATAGGAGGACTCCTAGGGAGGTAAAAGTACCAGATCTCTGAGGATGATTAATTAGGAATGTATGAAAATGGATAAATCTGTTGGTATTTATAGTAAAAGATATGGTGTTTTCTATTAATTTGAAAGGACACTTCATTAGTGGTATTTGAAAACCCAAGGGCTTGCCCATGGTATTTTCCCATGATATAGGAAATGTGGGAGACATCCTATCATATTTTAATGTACAAAAGTCAAAAAACATTTTATATAAATTTTTACTTCATTATGATGTCATTAATCATATTGAAAACTCAAAACTATATTTTTACTATTCACAAAAGTAAAGAATTTATAAAATTATCATAAATTATGTGTAAACTAATATAGATGATGAAAATTAAAAAATGAAGCCCATATTTTGAAAATATTTTTATAAATATTATTAATTTTATTTTTAAATAAAATTATAATTTATTCAAAAAATAACAATTTTAAAACTATAATTCATTTTATATAACATTGAAAAATTAATCAATATCTCATTATTTTATAAACATAAGACAATAAAATAATAATATGATATTATTTTAATAATAATCATATTAAAATTCACAAGGTTATGTTACTTTTCATAAGAAATGATGTTTGTCGTATCAAACTCTAAATATCTTTCTGATTGCAACAATCTGTGTCAGTTTAATGAAATTTAAATCACACTAATAGAAAAATTATTTTTAAAAGATTGGTTATAACAATGTGTTATTTTTTGGAGGCATAGTGTATCATGAATTCAATACTAAATTCATTAAATTCAATATTAAATTCAATATTATATTTATTTATAAAACCTTGTGGTGTTATATTCTTCCCCATTACAAAAATTTCATCCTCAATATTACGAGAATGTTACCTCATAAATAGATTTGGGTAGTTCACCATCATAAACTCCTAAGGCTCACATGTTTCTTCTTCAATTCTATGATTTTTTCAAATAACCTATACTAGTCATGTCGTTATATTCCTCGACACTTGTTACTCAGTGTATAGAATTCAGATTGTATCTTCACAGTATGATAAGTTAGGTTCATGTTCTATACCTTCATTAGTGAGGACATGTGTTGGGTCTGGCATGTACGTTCTCAATAATGGTACATAGAACACATTTTGTACCTTATAAAGGCTATGTGGAATTGCATAAGGAAAAACCATATCTAAAAATCTTTCCAAAATTTTGAAAGCGCCAATGTACCTATAGATCAATTTCCATTTATTCCCAAATCTTATAAAACCCATCCCTAGAGATACTTTTAAGAAAACAAGATCTCCCACTTGAAATTCCAAATTCCCCCTTAAATTTTTAGTATATCTGTTTTTATTATTTTATATTCATTTATATGATTAGGAGTTGTATTTAACTTTAATTTTTTTTCCTCCATAAGATCTAGACCCACAATCTTATATTCACCAGCTTTATCCCAACATGTTGGTGTACAACATCTCTTTCCATGAAATATTTCATACGGTTCCATTTGAAAGATTTAATGGAAAATATTATTTTATAAAAATTCCTCCAAAGGTAAATAATGATCCCACGTACCTGAATATAAAGTTATCATGATCTTATCAACACTTCTGATGTTTGGATCATCCTTTGTGATTTCCTATTAGTTTGAGGGTGATCAAAAGTACTCAATCAAAGCTTAGTATCCAGTGATTTGTGAATAAATTTACAGAATTTCATGGTGAATCATGGATCACAATCTGAATCTATTAAAATAGGTTCTCCATGATGTATTACTAATTCATTGATATTGAGTAATTCAAGGTTCTCCAGTGGAAAATCCTCCCTTATAGCGAGGAAATGTGCAGATTTCATAAGTCCATCCAAAATTACCCATATTGCATAATTTTTTCTTAGAGTTTTAGAAATTATTGTGACAAGATCCATGGTGATGTCATCAAATTCCCATTCAGGAAAAGGTAGAGGATGTATGAATCCAATTGTATGTTGTCTATCAGCCTTCAACTACTGAAAAACACAATATCTTGATATATAATCAGCAACTTACCACATCATGTTGTCCTACCAGATATTTTCCTTCAAATCTCTATACATTTTAGTACTACCAGGGTGTATAGAGAAATTATAACTATTTTAATCATCAAATAACTCCCTTTTCACCTCATGTATAGAGGGAACACATACCCTTTTCCCAAGTTTCAGAATTCCATCATTATATACGAAATCTTGAAACATACCATCTTTCACTTCATGGATTTTCATTGGATGGTTATCATTATCTAACTGAGATCTTTAAATCCATTATTATAAATTTGGTTGGGAAACCAATTGGTAATGTGATGAAGTTTCACCTCTTTGATAATTCCCATGTCTATCCTTACTAGATCCATGAATACAGAATCCTTTTCAATATTCATTTTGTTTAAAACTCCATGATCCTTCATGATCAATTCATCAGATACATTATTTGACTTTTCTGGGTAGTAGTGTATGGAACAATCATAATCATCCAGTAACTTGAGCCATATCATTTTCTTCATGTTGAGTTATTTATGTGAGAAGATATATTTCTCACTCTTGTGATCCAAATATATCTCAAATATTACACCATAGTGATACTGTCTACATATTTTAAGAGAAAATATCATAGATGCTAACTCAAGATCACGAGTAGGATAGTTTAGTTTATTAATTTTTAACAGCCTTGATGAATATGAAATAAATCTATCATTCTTCATAAGGACTCAACAAATTCCTTTATTTGATTCATCACTATAGATCACAAAACCATCATTCCCAGATAGTAGATTTATGATCAATGAACTCAGTAATATCCTCTTTATTTATTCACAAAATTCATCACATTCTTTTTTTCATACGAACATAACCCCTTTATTTCTAAGCTTGGTCAATGATTTTCATAAATGGGAAAAGTTCTTAATGAAACGACAATAAAAACCTAATAAATCTGTAAAACTAAGTACCTCAGTTATGTTCATTAGTGTAGTCCATTCCTGAACAATTTTTTTTCATCTCACGATCAATGGATGTCCCATCCATAGAGACAATAATAAAAACAAAACTTATTGATGCCAAAATTTACACTTTATAAACATCAAATATAATTCGTTTCATCTAAGATTATTCATAATAGTGTGAAAGTTATTATCAAGATCTTAATAAATTTTGGAGTATAATAAGATATCATTAATAAATACCACCAAAAATTCATCATGATATAAAATGTAAACACTTTTCATTAGATCCATGAAAATAAAGGGACAAATAGTTGGTCCAAAAGGCATTAGTGGAAACACGTAATGCCTACAACTGGTTAAAAATGTTGTATTTGGAATATATTCTATCCTCACACACAAATGATGATATCCATATCGATGTGAAATCATTGAAAAATATAGGGCCTAATGAATTTGATAAAATAATTCATCAATACGAGGTAGGGGATACTTGTTCTTTGTTGTTATAGCATTGATCTTGCTGTAGTCAATGAACAACCCCATAGATCCATATTTTTTCTTAACGAAAAAAACATGGGCTTCCCATGGAGAGACACTAGGGTGAATAAATCCTTTATTTCCCAATTACTCTAGTTGTTTCTTCATTTTTTATAATTATATAGTGACCATTCTATGAGGAGTCATTTATATAGGCCTTGAACATAGAATTAAATCAATATGGAACTTATCTTCCCAACCTAGAGGATGTCCATGTAAATCCTACAAAAAAACATCAATATTTTTTTTAAAATAGGTACATCCTATATTTGAATATTCCCTTCCCCACTCATATATATATAGTTCTCATCGTCCCTAATAATTTCATTCATTAAAATTACTGGGGGTGGATCTAGATGCGAATTGGATGGCGATGTTTATACCCTAATGATAAATGATTTCACATCATCCTTAAAAAAATTTAACTTCCTTCTTCTTACAATATATTTTCTCACCATAATTTGAAATTCAGACCATACCGAGTATTATATCAATGTAAATTATGGGTATGATGATAAAATCGGAAGATAAAACACATTCATATTCCATAATGGGGAATTCCTATCATATATTTATTGTAATAATACTTCCCTTAGGAGTTTTGACTAACAAGTCCATTATTAAATCAAATTTTCAATATCGAATTGTCTTGGAAAACTAGGAGGATATAAAAGAATGTGATGATCCGGAATCCAATAATGTATTGGAAATGTTTGAGGAAACAATTAAATTACCCTCCACCACATCATTACGGACATCAATATCAGCAGTTTTGATCGCATAAGCTTTTCCTTATTCACATCACCATCATTGGGGATTTTTCCTTGACTCGTAGGAAAATTATTTTCATAATGTCACCTCTCCTTGAAATTATAGCATTGAAAATTGGTATATTTTTTTTCCCTTTAAAATCTCAGTATATGTCTCCTTTTTCTCCATAGTTGTTACAAAAACTCATACCCTTCATGGTAGTACCTGTGTGTATCTTCTAATAATTATCACAGGGTGAAAGGTCAAATAATTATTTATTCCTCATTTTCTTATTTCATTTTCCATAGTATTTAGTAGCCCTCTTCTTTTCCTTCATTAACATAAAATCATAAGACATATATAATTCATTTTCCATCTTGATAGCTTATGTGAATATATATTAATTTGATTAGAATCATTGTGATACTAGATCTATTCGATGGAAGGGTTTTAAGACATAAAAAAGTGATTAATATTTTTCCTAGGATTACATATGTAGTCCACAACATGACTTTATATCATTGTGAGGTTAGATTCAAACATTGCATCACTTTTATCCTATTTTTACCTCATATTCAGAAACATTATTTTTGTATCTTTTTGTTGTTAATGATGGAAGTATTTTTCTATGAATATTTACATTAAATCGATCTATTACATTTCATCTATTCTGCCATCATTTTTTTGTATTGAATTAAAGAACACCACTAATCAGTATCTTCTGATAGACGATAAATTGTAATGAAAAAGTTATCTATTTTGGTAGATTCTAAATCAAGAAATATCTTCCCTAATGAACATAACCACTGCTCTGCTAAAAATACATATGTAGTCCTGTTGAATGATATAGGATGTTATTTAATAAAGTAGTCTAACATAGCTCTTCTACATTATGGATCCAGATACTCCTTCCAGGTATGATTATTATTCATAACCTGAGTCAGTTGTCCTAGTATAGTTATAAGTTGCTAATCACCAGTCTCTGTACCAGAGCCAAAATCATTACCTTGCATTAGAGTGAAATCCTTACATGGGGCACACACGTTCAATCAGTTTCCATCCCATACACTAGGTTCCATTTCTACAAAAAATGGAATACATTAGATTAGTTTATGAGTCATAATGTATAATATCAGCATATAAAAGTACGTAGCATAAATTTATATACAATTAATATCTAATTGCATAATTATAAACATGGTTTCATTGAGAAAAAATTACATTAAATTACATCATAATATATTGTAAAGAAAATGTGAATTATCTTAAGAATATCCATCGGGAGTGTCAAACCAGATGCGTAGTAAGGCACATTGTCATGTACCTGGATACCCTAGGTCAAGCCCAAAAATCCTTATGAGAGTAGTTACTCCTAGGTACCACTACGGGAAAATAGCCCTATACCCATGATTTTTCTTAAAACGGTGGGCATAGGGGAGCCTAATACCGAATGTTTTTCTTAAAACGGTTGTCATAGGGGTGCACTATACCCATGATTTTGGAAAACTATGGGTATAGGTATAGTATACGGACTTATACCCATTGTTTAGAAAAACCATGGGTATAGGTAACCTATACCCAAGGTTTTCAGTGACACCATGCGTATTATTTTTTTGATGACCTGTACCCATAGATTTCCAAAAAAGTGGGTATAGGTGTTTCTTATAAGGTTTATACCCACAGTTTTAGCAAAACCATGGGAATATGGTTTTTTTCAAAGTCTTCTACCCACGGTTTTGTAAAACCATGGTTATAGATTTGGCGGGGGGAAAATACCACAGGAAACAAAAAAATATTTGGTGGGAAAATATATACCCACAGTTTTCCCTCCAATAACCACAGTTTTAATTAATATATTTAAATAGATAAAAATATATAGACAATTAAACTGCGTATAACTGTTGGTGAGGCGCTCTATATTGCTTCAGGCGGTCTTGGGTTCGAATCATTCATGATTATTTTTCTAATACATGAGGGTATATTAATATATTTGATTAAATAATTATTTTTTAAACCGCAAGCTACATAGATTGGTTGGTTCTCTACGGTAGATAATGAGAGAAGGACTAGGGATCGAAACCTGACACCAACATTTTTTCTAATATTAATACAGATTAATATATTTAGTAAAATATTGATATATAAAAAAATATTTTATGTACCGTAATGTTAAGATGCTTCAGTTGAAACGTGAAATGCTTGGAGGTCGCAGATTCAACTCTTCAGACTTCAATTTTGGTAAAATTAATACCCACAGTTTTAAAACTATTTTTAAAATCCACTGACAGTGTGGAAAAGGGTGTATTAGGACTTGACAACTTTGCAAAAAAAGTTATACCCACGGTTTGTCAAACTATGAGTATAGGCCGGGGACCTATCTCGATGCCTCAGTTTCCCATGGTTCCCAAAACAGTGGGTATAGGAAATACCCATGGTTTTGGGGTATATACCCATTGTTTAAAACTGTGGGTATAGGTAATTATTCAAGTAGTGGACATATATCACAGAACTACGTCCACTTATAGTATTCAAAAAATGATTTATTTTCTAGAAACATCCACATAATATATTCCTTTCCCAAATTAGATGCTATTCTATTATTTTTATCCTTAATGTCTATCTTAGGGTTTTGTTCCTTAATCAATATTTTGTAAATATTGTTTCTAATTTTTCTACTAAACTTCCTCTTAAACAAACTGTAAAGACTCGGCCCTGTTTCCTGGAGCTAGTGCCTAAAATCATTATATTGGCATGATTACAAGAAAATCATACTTGGATGTAATGAATAGTTTAGATGTTTTTTAAAACCAGATACATACATTAGTTCAACATTAAAACATTATATTAGATACAATATAGAAATTCCTTTGACAACATTCATAACTCCAAGGTTATCCCTGAATGACATTAATAGTATAACAATTCCTGTCCTGGGAAATTGAAAAATAAGGAAGGGGTGAGCCCAAATTCTTCGTAAGGGAATGAAATACAGGGGAAGATATCATCAATATAAAAATAAATCATGGTTAATAACTAAAAAGCACACATACCTTTAAAAATAAACTTGAACACATTATGGAAGAAATAAGAGATGAATAAATAATTCCATAATAAATAATAATCATGGGTAATTTACTCGTTTAACAACCACCCAAACATTCAATTACTAGTTTCATAATTATGGAATTCATATTTCCAAACATCATAAAAATAATGTTAAGTCCTTATTCCAATACCATAAATAACCATTTTGTCAAGGCCTCATACCAAGATAGTAGTTTGTCACATGAGAACTACCGATGAATCGAGGGCTATAGCCGTCCCCACCCATCACATAATAATTATAATTCATTAATCATATGAATGGGAATAAACCGAAACAATATATACATTCATATTGAAAGTAACATATGAAATGTAAATAACATTCCCAGAACATTAAGCATAAACACTAACCATTAAAACTAAATTGGTGAATGGTTTTAAGATAGAAAATCCACATTCAAAATACTCATATATTATTAAATAAAATATGGTAGATGATATCATAATATATTAATCCCAATAATACATAATAATCAACACAGGTGTTGAAATAGATGAAGATACTCTTATAAAATCATCAAGTAATTCTTGAGATAAATACACGTTTTTTTAAAATAAGGGTTATTTTGAGAAAATTATTGTATATAACTAGAATAAACTAAGTTATATTTTCTTAAGAAAATAATTAATTTTATAAAGATAATGGTTTCTAAAAACATATAATAAATTACCTAGGAATATAGGAATGAATTTGAGAAAATCACTTAAATCAGGCTTGTATTTCGGGAACAATTTTTGAATGAACCTTTTAAAATATATAAATACATAGAAATGAAATTAAGATAATGGTTTTTTCACAAATAAATAAAATTAAAACAAAATTTATGAGGAGTACATACGAATAAATAATAATTTAATTGAGGTTAGTAGAGAATAAGTATAACCCAAATGAAAATTGAGGTTCAGGTAGAAAACCCTTACCTTAAGTCTGATGATGTTTTTCACTTGATCGCAGTATCCACGATAATAAAATAAAATTAATTAATTAGTATTTCAAGAACCTATTATTAATTTAATTGATTTATTATATACTTATTAAGTTCATTCATGGCCTTCATTATGAGCTTAATATGTTCAATTTTATTGTTTGGGAGTGTTTTCTTCCATGGTATTCTGAACAGTTTTGTTATATACATGTGGGGATAAACATGTAAGTTGATAATGGATGTCTAGAATAAAAGTTTTATTTTATTTATTGAAATAAAAAATATTACATGGTTTTAAAATTCATTATGTTATTAGTATTGAAGATTAATGCTTATATAAGACTTTAACGATAATTGAATGGGTTAATTAGAGATTTATTATCATAATAAACTAATTTTGATTATAAATTAAAATATTTTGTAAAAAAATATTAAAAAACCTTAAATAAGTTAGGATAAATATTATATATTATGTTTCAACCATAAAAATGGTTTCATGACCAGAATTTAATATCGTAATAGAAATTGAAAACTCGACATCCTTGAATGTGATAAATTAACACACCTCGGATGGTGTTTTCATTTCTAGTATAAAGAAGGGGAAAAGGAAACATATGATGGATAATTACATTATTAAAAATAAAATACGGTACATGTAATTTATTTTATAATTAATCACATTTTTATTGATGGAGGTGAGGAATGAAAATGAAATAAAGGTACTCAAAATAAAAAAAGTTGAGAAATCCCTTACGAAAATGCTCCTGCCTAATGGCGTAACTTAAAAATTCCTAAACTTATTTAATGAGATAAAAATGGATCTATAGTAAATATAATATAATATTTATAGTATTGGGGGTGTCTAAAAACATATCCCAACATATTCCAATTGAAATTAAAATAGAATAAAAAAGAAAGAGTCCTTGAAAATGAGAAGGGTTGTAGAATCCCTTACCTTGTAGAGTAACTTCTAAAACATAATGGATGGAAACATGGGGGATTGAATACACCTTGGGAGGACTCTTTGGGAGGTAAAACTACCATATATTTATGGATAATGAATTTGGAATGAAATAAGATGAATTAATGAGTGTGTATTTATAGTAAAAGAGAGGGAGTTTTTTTATTAATTTCAATGGAAACTGCATTAGTGTTATTTGAAAAAACATGGGCATGACCATGGTATTTTCACATGTTATTAGCCACTTGTGACACTTCATATAATATTTTAATTTCAAAATTTCGACCATAATTTTTTATTAATTATTACATTATTATGATGTCATTAATCATACTGAAAACTCAATCTTTTATTCTTACTATTCATAAAAAACAAATATATTTTATAAAATTCTCATATAATCAGAATAACCTAATAGAAATGTTATGAATTCAAAAATGAAGTCAATATTTTGAAAATAATTTTCTAAATATGAATAATTTATGTTTTAAATAATATCATAATTTAATAAAAAAATAACAATTTTAAAACTATAATTCATTTTATATTACCTTGAAAAATTAATCAAGATCTCATTATCTTATAAAATTAGGAAAATAAAATAATAATAAGATTTTCTATTCATAATGGTCATATTACTATTCATAAGGGTATGTTACTATTCACCAAAAAATAAGTATGTCTTATCAGACTCTAAATATCATACTAAACGCAACCATGTTTGTCAATTTTTTGAAATTCAAATAACAGCGGTGGAAAAATTATGTTTAATAGAAATGTTATAACGAAGTGGTGTTTTGTGGAGACTCATCATTTCAATAATTCAATATTAAATTTATTTTTAAAACCTAAGGGTGTTTCAAAACCACCAAGGCAATGAAGAGAGATGTAGTGTAGTTGATTCCAAGGTTTAGGTCTATATTTTTTCTTCATGAATGGTTCTCCATGGGACAACAAGATGCCAATACCTTTATATAATTGGATGATATGGAAGCTTCATGTGATTTTTCCCCATTAATTGGTATGTAGATATAATACCATATAAAAACATCGTAATAGGTGAACAATTCAAAGTAACATTTTGGTGTTTTGGTTGGTATTAGTTATATTTTTAAGATTAAATCACTACAACCATGATTGTGGAACCATATGAGTGTTTGCGAAGGAATGAAATAATGGAATGTGCAGATCTAGTTCACATGGTTTGAAAAACATATGACATTTCCCATAATTTATAATGTATTTACCAAATCCTCTAAATTTAAAAGTAAATGTTTCATAAATTTATGTTTTATGTAAAAAACATATTAGATAATTCATTTGGACTATTTGTATGCGGAGTAAAATTAAAATTTTGAACATTTGGAGATCTATGATTAAGGGATTTAGCTCTTTAACATGAGAAGTGTGAAAAATATTATTTATCACTTAAAATTAAATTTTTTATTTTTGGGAATTACATACAATTTTATGGATGAAATTTATGTTAAAATATTATATATTGAATCCATTTAACGTTATTAAATAAATAAATATTAAAAAAATAAGATAAAAAATATATTGTATATCATATATAATACCTCAAATTATTACTAAAAATAAAAAAAATTATTATCATTTAATTTTAATTAATGATGATGGTTGTGGTTAAAATTTTAATGTCCTAAAATATTACTGTAAATATTTTTATAATGAAATTTTAATTTTAATTTTATTGAAACCTATATAGAGATGAAATGGTGTGAAGATTATTTATTTATTATCATTATACCAAACATACTAAAAAGACCTGAATGCCATTAAGTCCAGGGGTTGTCTCAAAACATTATATTGGATGGTTTGTGGGATGATTTAACATTGGAGGTCGGTCTCAAATGCCTTTTCATGATGTGTAATGGTATGAATTGGTTGTCTATGATGTCTCCATAATGTGAAATGATGTTTTAGAATTATTTAAATTTATGATTTTTTATAATATAGATTACGTTTATTTATATATAAATTATTATAATATAAATATTTATATAACTACTTAGTTGTATAAATATATTTGTTTGGAACAAAATATTACCATAAGTTATTGAAGTGTAACTCTAAATTTTCTCATGTTATTGAAGGGTAACTCAAATGTTTCATATGTTTCTAAGGGGTAACTCAAAATGTTCACATATTATATATGGTTTACATAAAACTATGTTATGTTATTGATTGTTAACATGAATATTTTCTATGTTACATATGGTTAACAAAAAATTTTATTATGTACGGGTAAATTAATTTTTGTAAGGGTAATCTAATGTTATGTCATTTTATTATAAATTTATGTAAGGGTTATGTAAGTGGTACCTATAGTTATATAAGGGAGAAATAATAATGTTTTTTATGATACATGTTTATGATTATTTTTCTATTTGTTATTAAAATTTTAATTCCATATTTCCTTTTTATGTTATTGGTGAAATTATATAGGAATGATTACTTCATCACATTTAATGATTATTATTAAACCATTAATTGAAATTAGAAACAATTATATTAATCGATTTACTATGTAAATAATGTTAACTATTGGATGACTTACCTCTATAACTAGGGAATCTTGTTTTCATGTGACCTTCATAGTTGTATTATCCACACTGTTGTGCAGGTTCTCGTTAATTGTGCAATCCATGAAATTTTGAATACGGTTCGACTTTGGCCTACATATGGGTTAAAAACACTTCACGTTCATAAGAAGAATGGTAATATCATAAAATACACCAAAATTATTATACTCCCCAACATGCATCCATAGATAATAGTAGTAGTATTTACAACTCTCTGGTCTCCAACTAGACCAATGAACTGCTCCCATGATAAATGTACATGATAACATGATTTGATAAAATGTGTGAAACATATAAAAATGAATGAATGTCACTAAAAACAAAGTATCATTTCTCTAGTAGAAGGATAAACACATGACCACTGAAACCGATCATATGATCATGGAACACAATGATGTAAAATCAAAGATTTGTATGGAAAATTGAATGGAAAAACATTATATAGCCTCCTAAATATCTCTATTAATGTCACATTGGAAATGGAGACCATATCACATCACTCTATCCAGAACCACTTCAACATAATTTCTAAAATCCACATAATACATTATAGTGTTATATAAGGACTCTAATATTAAACCTACAATTTCAATTTGAAACATTATTTTAATATTATATTATGATTTAGGGTATTTTAATTAACATATAATCTAATATTTATAATTACCATTAATGTGTAATTTTACAAATCCCATGAATTGTTTTTACACATTCTATATATTTGGTCACCATATGTCTATATCACCTCCAAATATCATACACTAGTGACTATTAATCCATAGGAATTTTCATCTTGTAAACAAAAACATGTTAATTATCTCTATGGATGTATTTAATTTTGGCCTCTATCCCTCAATGTTGATGCTTGTATACTACTAAAAAATTACTAATCGAAAAAAATTATGTCAACTAATATGAGATCAATTTTTCAAAAAAATGATATTTATACAACTTTTTATGATTTGTTTATTTATTTACCATTACATTAACTTCATTCAAGAATATTAAGAAATATGTTGAGTAAGATATTAGTGATGGGAATATGTTGGTCTCCATGAAATAAAATCAAACTATATTACATCCTTGATTTCTTGACGATGAAATGAAATAAGGAAAATACAATCTACATCTATCACAAAATCTCATTGTAATGCTAATTACTAGGTCAAAGATAAGATATTTTCCTTCTAGAAAATCAAAAAACCCAAATGTATAGAGGCTCAACTAACATCTGTTTTTGGTGGAAATAAATTATATTTTAGTATGATGGTCATGTATAAATGTTCAAAAATTCTTCTTACACTTCTTATAATTTCAAAAATAATTCAAACATGGTGAAAATAACCAAAACAATCAATCAAACACTACCTCTAACAAATAAATTTTTTGTTGGTTTGAGAATTAAATAGTATGTTAATGATAAATAACATGATTATTGTTGTGTAATATCATAATAAGTTATTCTAAAACTCAATTAGTGTCATCCTGGTGACCATAAACTTTAGTAATATCATTTATCATGTTTCCGATGCCATTTATTAGTAAATTTTATACTAGAATGTTTGATTTATTCTCACTGCCACCAGAATGACATGAATAAATTTACATTTAATTATCAAATCAATAATAATATTTTAAATTATATATTCATATAATAAAGAGTGATATGATATCCCAATGTGGAGTCATTAATTCTTTATAGTTCTATTAATTGTTTTTTATAAAAAGTCAACTATACTAATAAATTAATTAAAATTAAGTAAATCAGTTGAACGATATCGATCCACAAGGATTATGAATTAGTTTATTTAGTTTTTCAAAATAATTAATTTTATTAAATTTGAAAAAAATGGTGTGAAAAATTTGTTTTGATTGAATTTATTAAAAAATGTTGAAATAAAAGAATATAAGATTGGTTTGGTTTGAAAATATATTATTACAGTGTGATCATGTATTATAATATAGGGGTTCAGGAGAAATTATATTGAATAGAATAGGTTTCTTAATTCATGATTGGTATTGGAGTCGTGATGAGAAAGAACCAATGGTCATGGAATCATCTCCTAGATGTAACAATTCCTTATATCCCTTGGCCTGCTAATTTAGGTCATTTATGAATCATGTTTGTCTTGATACAATCTTTAAACTTGATTTCCCGTAAATTTGAAAATGGCCATGATTTAATTAGGGTTGTCTATTGTGTATTTTAAGGTTAGTTCTAGTTTCAATTATTAATGGTCGTGATAAAAGACAAATAAATGGATTGAATATTAAAGATATAAATTATGAAAACCAAATACCTGAATAAATTAATAAATCTATTAGAACCTTCCCCATTATATTACATTACCCTATAAAATGGGGAGTTTACCCACTCATCCTAGAAATGGGAGGTTTATCGGGAAGTAGAAAATAAAGCATAATGAAAATAAAGAAAGAACTCAGGGAGGTAACATCGTCTTGATACAAGCATTGGTGTCTAGAGGATTTGGATATTAATGTCCAAAAAGTAGCGTCCTAGATCTCCTTTTATAGTCACCATAGGGGCTCAATTAAAATTAATATTGAAAATATATATGATGTGTGATGTGTTAATAAGTTGTGACTTTCTGATCCAATTTTCCCTCCACATATTTTGAATCTTATGTGAATTTCATTTAGAGATGTAGAATTTTTACTCTTTTCAGGACTTTTTTTGGGACTCACATTGTGTAATGATGAATCACATCTTGTCATAGCGTCACAAATTGAAATTTCATGAATTTTCTTCGCCATCTATGGCAGGATAAGAAACAAAAAAACGAGTCTTGTAATATTGTTTCATGAAATGTAACTTGTATTTCTTCTATGGATCTAATTTATCCATGGTTATTTTGTTTTTTCCTTATATGTTCTACATGATCATCCTCAAAAATCCATTGACATGCTACTTTTCTTCACTCGTAGTGCGAAGTGTCTATTTTCTAAAAAATTTACCATTATAAATTATTTTGTTATAAATTATTTATGTCAGACTAACAAATAGAAAAGGTTAAATATTCCAACACTTGGTAAGAATATTCATTTAAATACCCAAATCAATATATTAAAATAACATAAAATATATTCATGAAATACCCTTATCAAACACCACCACACATGAACTCAATCTTGTCCTCAAGGATGGAATCTCAATATACTACATTGGAAATTCACCTTACCATGCTTAAAATTCAATTTAATCAAAATAAATTTTTCAAATGAGAAATTAAATGTTCTAGAATCACATGTAGAAAAATTCTCAATGCCTAACCTTTAAAAGAATAAAACTCACCCATGTCTTTTACATTCCGCCTTTTTAGATATCCACCCTTCTTCAGTCAACCATTTTCTTTTTTTAATTCATTATCAATATGCATGAAACATTCAATTTACCTTACATTGAATTTTTCATCTCATCATCATGGAACAATTGAATAAAGTTCATCACATACCTCAATAACATGTTACATACCATTGGATTGCAAGGCATCTGACATCTCTACCGTGTAATTAAAAAATCACAATTAATCAAAAGGGATTCACCGATAAGGATCAAATGACTCGGATGATTTAGGGTAGGTAGGAAAATGATAAAAATTAACAATTCCAAGAAAGGAGGTTCAAATATAAATTACATTGCATGATAATAAAAAATAGATCAATACAAATCTCCCTTAACAGATTTCATTCCTATCTCCTCCAAAATTCGTAGAGTGTGCTCATGATTCATGTAATTTCAGTGAATGAATCAACCTCACATGAATTTTTTTTATTTTAAATTTTTCTTATTTTATGAATTCAATTCCTAGGATAAATCTCAAATCCAACCCCAAACTACATTTGATAAAAAGATCTTCAGACTGTAAAATGGTTATTTTTGATCATCCTAAGTCAAATCCCAATTTTTCATCACTTTTTAGGTAGGAGAGGTGAATAATAAAATACAATTAAGGATACAGGTCCACACCCCCAAATACTAATAAAAATCCCCCCCAAAAATAGACATAATGAATTATATCTCGGTACACCCTAAAATGTCCCCCCAAAAATTATTCTTTTAAAAATCATGAAAAGAATTTAAAGGAAGGTATGAATGGATATGATAGTCTTGTAACATGTTAAATTTCCTAACAAGGAAATTCATGAATTAAATGGTCATAAAAATGGATTAATATAAGGTGGGTCTCAAGTTAAGGGGTTAATAAAAAATAATGTCTCTAACGTTTTAAATGTGATTATGTTTAGTCATAGATTCAATAAGATGAAAATAATGTTCTAGAATAATGCATTCCTCAGTTACATAATAAATATATGAATTAATGAATGGAAAATTGTAGGCTCAGTGGATGTATTGAGAAAGATATGAATGTTTAGGAAAATTACAAATGGAAATGCCTAAGAATAATTAAATCAATTAATGAAAAATAAAAAATTCCACGAATGGATAAATCTTAGAAAAATTTAATTTACAATGATTAATATGCTCCAAAAATCATGATGTGCCAAATCCCGATCCTCATAGGTCATCCCCTATCCTTCTTCTATGAAAATATTAATTCTTCTAGATGCAATTACTTTATTTATATCCATTGGACCGACCCACTATTTCCACCACAATCCTGATAAACTTAAAGGTAGTTCATGTACCATCCATAGCTATTGTAGTTTCTCAAATGTTGTGGGATAGATCACTCATTTGGTTTCAATAGTATTGTTCTTCCACTTATCTTTCTTCTTCAATTGAGAATCTTATTTTACGAACTCATTGAACTCATTTACCTCTTCCATTTTAGAATCTTATTTATCTTCGGGTTTATTTTTTCTACAAAATGATTTTCCTCTTCAACACCATAGTCCTTCATTTCTCAGTGGATGTTGAAATTTACATGATCAATTCAAACTATGAGATATAGTTCTCGATTTTCAACATCAATTAGTGTACACCCCATGGCTAAAAATGGCCTTCATAGACTGTGTGAATTTCACTGCTCTTCTATATCCAATACTATGAAGTCAATGTGGAAGTAGAACTTTTCAAACCTAAGCAGGATATCATTGATTAATCCTCTTGGGGATTTCACTATTTAATATTCTAATTGAAGAGGTACTCTTTTAGGCTATAGTCCATCCAATCCCAAACTCTATAAATTTTTGTATGACATAATATTGAATCATGCACCCATATTGAACAAATATTTTCAACATTTTTCATCTATGATAAAAAAATGGATTGAAAAGATACTTAGACCCTTTGATTGTTAGGTATGTAATTTGATTCCATTGCTGAACACTTCCATGTGAGTGGAAATGTTCTAATATCGAGCTCGATTGTGTAGTAAAAATCAGAATGGAATGAATCATACCACATCAATAGAATAGTTCTGGAATTGTAAAGTATTACATATCTAGATAAAAATTCCCAAATATTTTATTGTATATTCATGCGGAAGTTTGGTGAATTTCATGCCATTTGAGACCCTTTAAAAAATTTATGGCTTTATTTTGATGTGGTTCATAGTGATGGGGGTGATATGATGCTTGGTTTCAATCCCATGTTTGAGAGAAGCCTATAGTCTGCGAGCACCCTGATTCCTTGATCTCTTTGAATGTCCCTAGCAAGCTTGTTTTCTATTGTTCCCACTATGATTTCTATTACTTTAATATTCGAGCTTGTTTCAGAATGGAGGGTGGACTCGATGATGTCTTTTCACCCTACCTATGTGTTGAAATTGTTCATGAATAGTTTTTAAATGAGAATTGTGGCACAAAATACCCTACATAAAAAAGATAAATTGAAATAAACAAACTAAAAAAAATGAATATCCTAAAAACTAAAAAGAAATTGTCCCCATAGACGGCGCCATATTGATAGCCCCATGGGGAATCATTAATTACCTACAGGTCTATGAAATTTTTTTTTATAAAAACCCAATAGTGATACTCAATTAATTTAAAATATAGTAATGAATTAGGTTCATATAGATCCATAGTTATAGTTAATTAGTTTATTTAGTTTTTCAAATTTTTTAATTTCATTCTATTTTATGAAAGTGGTGAGAAAAAGAGGGTTTGATTGCATTTATGAAAATGAATAACGAAAGAAAAGGGAATCATATTTTTTTTGGTTTGAAAGTAGATTTTTAATGAATGTGTGGGTTTTCTAATATTGGGTTTAGGTGAAATTGGATTAAATACAATGGTTGATTAACTCATTCTTGGGGTCAAATTCTAGAAGAGATAGATCAAATGGTCATGGAATCCCCTCCGTAATGCTACAATTCCCTTTTTCCCTTGGTCTGGTAATTTAGGTCATTGTTCAATCATGTTTTTCTCGATACCATATTTAAACGTGATTTCTCCAAAATTTAACAGTGGTCATGCATTCTTTTGGGTTTTCCTTTTCCCAATTTTACGGTTTCTTATAATTTATATTATCAATGGTCATGAAAAATGAAGAATAAAGGGATTGGAAGTTGAAGATTAAAATTACACGAACCAAATATAAAGATAAATTTAATAAATCCAACAACACCTTCACCATTATATTAAATTAACCAACCAAAAGGTGGGTTTACCCCATCATCCTTGGAATGAGAGTATAAGAGGCAATTATAAAATAAAGTATAATGAAAAAAGTACATCGGGAGGGTGAAACATCTCACTCCAATCTTTGGTCTATGGTGGATTTGGATATGTATCCCCCATAACAACAAGAATATCATATATTTATAGTCATAATATGACATCTTCCTAAAAAAATTCAAGATCTGTAATGCTATTACATGTCAAGTAATCCTTATCTTAGTATCCTATGTGATATTTAAATATGTGCAAATCTTGTGCAAATCTCACTCAAAAATATAGAATTTGGACTCCCTTCGTGACGTGTAATTTGGAATATTGATGTGTAACTAAATTTAATAGAGTGTAACCTCACCATTACATTTCCAGATTGACCTGATTCACCGGTTAAATTCATGATGTGTAATGAGATTACCCAACGTGTAATCACACTCCTCCAGTTTTTCCAGCTTCAAACTTCCTCAAAAATCATTTGTCACACCATGAGAAAACTAAAGAGACATGAAGTGTATTATAGATCCATTATTCACCCCCATTCATTCCATTTCAAAAAATATATTATTTCATACCAAAAATCATAAAAAAAGTAAATTCTTTCACAAATTGGAAATAATTTTCAATTATATACAAAAATTAAAATATTAACACACTCAAAAATGTATACGTGAAATAAAATTATCATGATACTATTATAGTCTTAGGTTCAAACGTACATTTGGAGTAAATTTAGTATGATAAAAATACTAAAAATATATATCAAATATAGCTCGAAAATGCATCTGTATGTCTGTATCAAATTTGTCACACCGAACCGTATAAAGATACTTCATTGACTCTTCCCCTATAAAAAATATTATCTTTAATTGTGTTATTTTTTTTATCAAATTATTCATCATTTATTTTCAATAAATGGATCTTCCAATATATAAAATACCTTCAACCAAAACTCGTTTCATGACACATGTAATTATTGGAAATTATTTAATATGAGTTATATTTGATGTGTAAAATATTGTTAATCAATTCATTTATTCCATTGGAAATTATTATAGTAGTTTTTAATGGTTCCATGTTCTATGAAACATCATTGGGGTGGTCCCATCATGTTCATCTATATTCAGTTATCGTTCAACAGCCTCATCATCTTCTTGTTCATAATTTTTATCATCCTAAAAATTTTCCACCGTCTAATATAAGTTATGTGTATTACAATCCATGATAAAAGGACTTTTTCTATGATACATGATGATATGAATGTTTGGATTGTGGATGTGATGAGAAAACTACTATTACTGATGGAACACCATGAGATGTTACAGCTTTAGGACATGACATTATTTCATTAATTCTTATGTAACAAATTCCAATTACAATGGAACATCTATAGTAACGACAGAGACATACGAATCCATTATTTTATGTTTTTATTGATTCTTAACCAATGAAAATATGAGTACCTAGTCCTCATTACTAGTCATTTGATAGGCAATTTTCCGAAAACAATCATTATGTTGAAGTTGTATAATTTTTGATGGGCTCTTTATCATGATTATTCATTGATTTAATCTTTATAAGAGTTGTACATTAAATGGATTATAAATATCTATACTCTCTATGCTTTATAACTATTTCTAGTTACGTATTATAACTATAACCTTGTTCAGTTTTATATATCTAACCGTTTTGATAAATATTGGTGTCCCTCTTTTAATTTGTTATAAAAAAATTCTATTAATTATATAAGTTTAATGAAACATAATATGAATGTTAAAATTTTTCAACACTTCATTTCTTTATTTTAGTATCACTAGATAAAGAATATATATTACACAGTTTTAATTTCTGTAAGTAAATATGGTTCGTAATGGTAATATGTATTATCTACAGGATATACCTAAGGAGTTTAAAACTAGGTCTGTAGATATTCCTCTTATTCAAACACTCTTCCATTATAAAATTAATAACCATCACACTCTCTTTGAGGCTATTAGCACTATGTACAAACATTCCAGAGTCTGTATCGACATATAGAATCTAGGAAGGGATTATATTTCTCATTAAAACACATTCTATTACTAGTTTTTTCTATTTTTAAAATCTATCATCCATTAATTCTTTTTTCACATGAAATCCACTTAGTGGTATGTATCATGTCTCCACTACATCATATTAGTGTCCACTAGGGATATGTTTTATATCACATCAGTATCCCCTAAGAACCATGATTTTATAAATTCCTCACGATCCTACTCCGAAACCCAAATGAATAAAAATTTATAGGGTCCCTGTTATTTTTGTCTACCACAATCATGATATAAATCATGAGTATTGGGTCGTGTTCAGATGAGGCATGTGGTAGGTGAAAAACATGTATAGAGTCCAAAGAACTATCCAAATAAATCAAACCAAGATACCTATCTATCAATAATAAAATTTGGGTCTCTTTATAATTCTAATGAAACTAGTTGTAAGGGTTTTCAAGGTATCACAAATATGTTAGCTTCATATTCTAGGAAACCAATAAAAAATTCAACATCATCGATAACAACTTGTTAGTGTCTCTTATATCTATATAACAAAACATGATTTCATTAAAATACTCACCACTGATACATGAACGAGAAATATTTTTGCATAGAGAGTGGATAATCTCACAAGATATTACATTACCAATATAGGAAATAAAACAATAGAATCCCACGAAACCCACATGAAGGGGAATCCGATGAATTGATAACAACAACAATGTGATTAAAAAAATTATGAATTCTGATATTTACATCCTCATTATTGATAATGAATGTGCCCCAAAATGGCCTTGAAGGGAAACTGATAGAAACCCTCAAAATCCAGCTATTGTTGCCACATGACACTTGTCCATCCCATCAATCATTGTTTTGGGAAAGAAAACAATATATGGAATACTTTATGTGCTCCTATGGGGGATCGTTCATTTTTTTGAGGGTTTCAAAGGCAATGAAATACCCAACTAACAATTTTCCTTTTTATGGTCGGAGATTGTTCATTCCTACCTTTTCCCTGAAATATTTTATAATAGAACCATCTCCCACAACATTTAACTTCTCTTGAAGAAACTCCACTAGTCTTGAAGCCTCATAATTTCATTTGGATTCACATTAATCAGTTATAGGAGGGTCAATGTCGGGGTCCCTATGATAATCCTCCACCTCATTTGGTGTTTTTAGGGATTTTCACTATCATTCCAAAAATGTATTAAAATTTATTAGATGAATTAATAAGAGGTCCATCTGTTGGGGGTAATGACTGCAGTTGGGGGGGGGGGTCAGAAAAAATTTGTTTCACCTTGGATGTGGGTTTGGAAATACCCTATAAACATGATTGTGGACATACATGTGATATTATCATCACTATTAGAGAATTATCAATGCCAACTTGAGTATTTTAGGAAACAGTGGAAATGTTTTATGGGGATGGGTTTATCATTTATTGTGTTTACATAAAAGCGTTGTGGTCTATAGGTAGATGTTCTTGACCCAAGATTTTCACCTTATTTTATTCTATATCTATATATATAGGTCCTTTTTATGTATTTCTCTATCCCTAGGTAATTTCGACTCTAAAAAAAGGACACTCCATGATTTTTTTCACGTAACTAAGGGAAATATTGCACCATTATATTCACTTTTTAATAGGCCACATTGGCAGCACAATCCTTTTCTGTGTGTCTGATTTGTCCATAGAAGAAATAAAACATAGTGATTTTTTCATATTTACTAGGTATTCAGATTATTTTGTTTTATTACAGATGGGAATTACCCAATAAAAGATGGAATCCAATTTCAACTAAGACCCTAATCATCGAATGAGTTCCCAAAAGGAAGGGTATGATCAATCCCATTCCATGAATGTTCTTATGTGGTCCCCACATTCCTTAAGAACACATTCCAATATCCCCTAACAAGTATGACCATAAGTTAAATCTAAAAGGGTGAACCAAATAATGATATATTCATGATTTATCGCTCATTATCTAGATCCTCTATTATGATAATATGGTTACCAAAAGAATAATACCTCCTTATAAGAACATTATATCAATATTTCCTTTAAATGAAACCCAAGACCAAAATCCTTGATCCAGTATCTCATATAAATACTCAATAGTAAAGGCACCAGATAGTTTATAGATCATTATTCAATGAAATCAAATTAAAAGGGTTATTAGGGATAAGATTCCCCACACTAAAGAAATGCATTCACCGCATCAATAATCTATATTCATTATTCATTGTAGTATTGGGAACCTTCTCATTTTTTGAATGTGAGACACACCACCATTAGTTCACCAAATCATTCTCCATCACATCAATCAATTGGACCATATGTGGCCTTCACTAATGAGAAGAAACCATAGATGAAGACCTAAGAGAAGAGTCTCCATCACAGATCATCCCATTCTAGAAAGAACCAAGGTAAATACAACCCCTAATAAAACTTATGAGATTGGTTTAAATAGTGTGAGTGGGTGAATAAATTAATTAATATGCACATATTTATATATTTTTTAAAAAATATTTTCATTAAAATAATTATTCATATTTAAATATGATTTATAAATAATATTTCTATAAATTTTAATAAAAGATATTATCAATATTATTTTCATAACTATATACATATATGGAAAATTAATACTAAAAATGATTAATAACATATTTATTGAGATTAATTAAATAATTTCTATATAATTAATTTAAATATGATATATTACTATTTTATTTAAACTAATATATGAATAAATAATATACTAAATAAAATATGTGATTCATATTTGAATTTATATATTTTTATTCATATTATATAATTTAAAATATATGATGATGTATGTGTATTCATATATATATATGTTAATTTTTGTTATAACACCATATGATTTTATGGTATGTACCACTTAATGTTACTCTCTTTAATGTTTTGTATTGCATGAAACCCCAAGTTCGAGCATACCATGATCTACTAAAATATATGTTTAAATTGAAGTTGTGAATAATATTAACCACATCATAACATTTATGTATATATCATATAATATTAACATTATTAATATTTTTTTACAATTAAATAAGAAGAAATCTTATTTTATTCATAAAAAATTATATTCTTTTAGAAGGGAATTTTACATTCTTTTAATGGTGATGCCATTTTAAAACTAATTTTTTAAACATTTGGAGTTTTAATAATCCATGATAAAATTCCTTTTTGAATATGGAATATTGAAATTATCCTATGGTAAATTTTTGGTACTTTTCTTAGATTTTTTTTATGAATAGTGAAAAATAAAGTATTTTAGTTAAAAAATCTGTTTTCATCATTAATAATGCTAAAATATATTTTAATTTTTCTAAGTCATAATAGATCAATAATACATATATAATAAAATTTAGGTTATTATAATATATTCTATATTAAAATTATATATAAAAACTTATTGAACTTCTGAATGACCCTTTACCCACCTTCATTCCACATCTATAAGATTATAGTTAAACATAATTTTTCCACATCAATGAATCTAATTTGTAAAAAAAGGATATACAATATTTTTATCATCATGATATTTAGATTCTAAAAGGATCAACTATTTTTTTAAATAGTTAATTTTCTAAATTTTTATTTACCACGATTAAGAGTAAATCCAATAATTAACGGTAAATAAATATAATATTTTTATAAAATATACCCTAACAATTTTCCTAATGTAATTGGATTAGAGGGTTTCTGAAAAAAATCCTTAGTAATGAATCATTACTTTTTTAATCCACTTGGGTGAGAATGTAACATTATTTATATTTTATTTAAGGATAATTTAAAAAAAAAATAATGAGATTTCATATATGGAGAGGGAAGGGGAAAATGGTGAACACTATTATATTGTAAACCTATATAGATGAGGTAATATGATTCCAAAAAAATATCAAAGAACACATCTCTTTTGGATCATGTTGGATATGTGGATCTGTTTCATCATGCATTAAAGAAGACGACTGTGGAGAACCAATTACAAGACAAGATTGTCGATTAAAAGAAGGACTTTGCATAAATTTTAATATCGGCTAGAAACCCCTCCTTATCATAATTTAATCCTCCCGTTATGGGAGGGTTATTCAAAAGGATAGTATAGTTCATGTCTATTAAAATCAATAGTAATTCAAGGAAATGGTTAACCTAAGATGTTAATCTATTATAACTAGAGTTCTTGTGCATAAATGAGAGTGTATTAGGATGTTAAACAAACTCATGCATATGATCTCTAATCTCTATGGATTTTGAGATTGGAAGAATATTGTAATTGGGTGAGGTTATTACCATATTATTTTCCCATCTTATGATCATTATAGTAAGGCATGGATCTATAGATCATTGTCCTTGAGGCCTCGCTTATTGATAAATAAGGAATGGGATCAAAAAATTTACCCAAATAAGGCTAGGAACACTCTTGTACCAGTCTAGATCCATATCTATAAGGTGAATATGCTATTCTGACACCCATGAATTCTTTTTCAAATTACCTCTACCATGGGTAATATAATTAGGATTGACCCCCAAATTGCTAACACAATATATGGGAATTATGAGAGGACGCTGGATGAATTTTTCATGTCATAAACTCTTGTAGAGGAATTATTTTTAACCAATATAGATGATAGCATTATCTTAGTGTTCTCGTATGAAAAGAAATTGAAATTTCTTATGAAATGTATTCTCTTATCATCTCTCATAGGATTTAAATATAGATAAGGAATTATATTTTCATATCATGAAGGGGAATAATGCTACCAACTATCATAAGAGAAAGGGAAAGGATCTTATCCCACTCCCTAAACCAACTAATTTTTTAATTAATAGTCCCTATAATGTGGATATGATGATATGAAATATTTTTGATGGAAATTATGAATCCACTGGGCAGCCCACCTACCCAGTTGATGACCCTCATAAGGTGCTGCAGTGGGTATAGGTACAACCTTTGCAAGGTAAGAAACCCCTATTGATGTTTATCATGATCACTCTGGTGATCACATGTTCAATGTTGATCATGAAACAACACATACCCCGATGTACAATGAAATGAGTTTTAATGATATATCTAATGATTTCATGCCCTTGAATGGAGTGGGTCCCGATGACCTATAATAGAAATAAAAAAATACCAATAGATTGGAATCTATGAAGAAAAATACATGATCATATGAGATCCATAGGCTTCCTACTATAGTTGAAACTATTGGGTCCCCCATCGACCTACATAGGCTGCGCCCACCAAGTGATCCCCCCTATCTCAAGAAAAAATCCCTCTAGAATGCACATTACAATGTATAGGCCAATATGAAATAAATAATTCACATTTGGACATAGAGGGGCCATCAAGGACTATGGTATCTGAACATTAAGATGATACTATTTCTAGTATACCTCTTCTTAGAGGAGGGTGCTCAAATAGCATGTTTACAATGGCATTAATTTATCAATTACTATTAGAGGAAACCAAAAATCCTCATATTTGACATTAACTTTTCAAAAGAAGTGTCTATCTTAGGTAGATAGCATGAATTTATCAGTGTTTTCTAGTGATAAAGCTACTAGAAGAAAAACTCTTAAAATGGAATCACATGAACCTATTATATCCAAGAATATTATTACAACACTAGGTGGTAAACTATAGAGTGATGAGGTTAAGGATCAACCATCCATAGAGCATGAAAATGCAGAAATTAGGGTAGATGAAAACATGTATAGAATCACAATATATATACAAAACCATGATGGAAAAAATAAAGGCATAAGGAAAATGGAAAAAGGCTATGCTGAGATGGTACAAAATGAGGGCCTTGTGACTAAGGTCAGGGAATTAAAACAATGATGATTTTCTATTGAAATTTCCATAGGTTAGGGAACCCCATAACGTCCAAAACCCTTCTGAATTTCATTCTTTCCAATAAAACAATTTTTATTTGTATTGGAAAACCCAAGATACTTTTTAAAATATGGATATATTTCATGTTTTCCTCTATATGATAACACTTATCCCCTCATCAATTTCACAATAATGGCATGGATTGACTTTGGATTCGTAGTGATGAATGTATCCAAATTTTGAAATGTAACCATAAAAATAAATTCCTTACTATAACTATCAATATATCTAGGAATACAACTCAGGCCTCCATTCTGTATGCCTTTAAATACTACACTGGGAGAAGACATATTTGGAAAGACATTGAGAAGATCTCTAGGAACATTGTCTCAAAGTGGGTGGTGATGGGTGATTCATTAATATTCATGCACATGGGGAAAATACTGGCTCTAACATTAACCGATTAGCAGTGAGTGAATTGTCTTATTTAATTGATCAGTGAAACATGATTGATGTTCCAATTACAGCTACAGATTTCACTTGGAGCAGGTTCACTTGGATTTTAATGCAAGAAATAAACCATAAAGATGATTTGTAAAGAATGGTGACAAATGTGATCTCACTAGACTGTCTGGACACACTTTTCCCAAACATCATTCTTATCACAATCTCATTTTCATGGAGGTATTCACTATCTCAAGGTAAAACCTCAACATCTATATTTTAATAATGGATGTGTTATCATTTCTGGATACCAAGGAGTAATTTTGGAGGCATGAAAGGTAGTGAAAACTGGATTCCTAATTGAAGGAAATGTTGAGATTAAAAAATATACCAGAATTCTCCTAATGGAGCGGGGAAAAAAATAAATTCCCAAGATAGATATTTACATTTATAGTAATGAAAAACATCTTGAAAATATACAAAATATGGATCAAAATCAAGGTATTCCTTCTATAGAGGAAGTGTAAGCTCAAAAAATATCTATAATATTTTAATCATCATGGAATAAATCAATTGGAGTCACATAAATGTGAAATGGTTGAAGTAATGATATAAGAACTCAAATTTTTTTTCATAGGATTTATATGGAGAAACCATCCAAGGTAGGGAATCATACCATTAGTAATAATGGGAAATAATAAACTATTGAAAATGATGTTTTTATAGTAGTGGTTGATTATTTAAGTAAACTTTACTCTGTTGATGGGTTGGACAACCCATAAAAGATGACTAAAATATTACCCCTATATAGATGATGGAAAAAATAATGATATTTTCATAACACATGACACAAATTAAATTAGGAAAAGCCTTTCCTCCATCAATATGGAAAGTATTTATAGACCCAATGGATTCAACAATATGTTTTCAATCTTTTACTAGGATATCCTTCAATAAGATCTGGATAATGATGTGATGCATTTTTTGATCATTTTTTCTACCCTATAGTATCAATTAAAAATTTATTTCCATGATTCCCAAGAAGTTCAATGCGTTCAATATCAAGGACTTCATAGTAGTGACCCATGGTAATACAATTATAAAATTCATCCTCAAAATTCTTAAGTCTATATTTGGGAGAATTATTAAGTACAAAATCACTCCAAACCAATATGGTTTCATTCATGGAATAAGAATTAATAATTTAAAATTTACTAACTCATAGAGTGTCAACATTTTGAAGAGGGAAGTGAAAGAGGGGAAATTTTCCCTCATTATTGATATTTATAAAGCCTTTTACACCCTCAAATTGAATTATCTACACAATATACATAGTATATATGTGTTTGATACACCTTTTTGAGATTAATATGTTTTTTCAGTTCATCTGCTTAGTTGTCCATTTTAATAAATGGAATCCCAAGGGGTGAATCCACACGTACCAAAGCAGTTAGTCAAGGATATCCCCTCTCATGGATTATTTTTTTGATTGATAAGGAATACAATATTAGGTGTATTAATTATCTTTATTAGGTTTTCCTCAATAAAGAAATTTAGGATTGGAGGAATGACTTCACTCCCGTCCAGTAACTCTATACAAATGATATCCTTCACTTTAGAAAACCTTTCAAGAGAACCATTCAAAATATTCAGTCTCCATTTTTTCACATTGAGAACGTATCCAAATAGGCCATCATTTGGGAAAAATCCTTAATTGTCTTTGGTGAAGGAATTACTCTATGAAAATAGAATAAGGCGGAAAAGTAGATTGGGGAGTGGAATGGTTCCATTCCTTTTATCTATATTTTCATCCTTCATTTTTTAGGAATGTCAACAGACAGTTCATCAGAGGAATCTGTATTATCATCCAACTATACAAATGAAAAGGGATGTAAATCTATCAAGTTGGGAGATTTTCATTCATTAATTCATACATTACATAAAAATTTGTTCACTATTTCTCTATTTACTGGTAGATAATTGGGATCATTTGTGAACAACAAGTCTAGATTAGGAAAATTATCTGGACTAACTCTATACATGAAAGGAAATTGGTCCCCATTTATAGGAATGATTTAATTAAACCCATTGAAATGGCAGGGCTTTGTATCAATGATCTGAAGGTTTACAATGATGGTTTGATTGGAAAATTAACAAGGAACAAGCTAACAATTAATGAACCCTATGTTAATTTCTTAACGTGAAGATAAAATATTTGTTGATTGATGGATTCCCCTATTAGAATGGGTCTTCAGTATATCCATATATTAAGTGATCCTTCAATAAAATTATACTAGACACCAAATGGTTTATTTTCGGAACACTAATATTAAATATTGCGACACATGATAGCTTGATCATCCCCTTAGGAGTAGGCTTGATGTCCCTTTTGATAGGAGGAAAATGAATATCTTTGACTTTATGACTCAATATAGCATACTTGAATATATTCACCTACAAGTTTTCATGGTTATTCGAAATCATTCTTTCATGGATGTTTACATTATGGTGTAGAGGCCAGGATGAAATGGGCAGTTAACTATCATGTAATATTACAAGACCAAGATATGCCATTCCACCCGAATACCATAATTTCCCACTTCATTCAACGTAAATTTTATTAAAACAAAAAAATTCATACTCATAAGAAATATATAGAATTACACGTTACAAACATAGGATCAATTGAGGAAATATAGCCAATGCAATTCTTTGGAATACCCAATTTGTCTTGGTGCTGATGATAACCTTCAACATAATTTAATTGGGTGTTCCAATGAAAGATCACTATAGAAATATGAAGGGTAGTGTTTTGGTCTGGACATCAACACAAGTAGGTCTCTCAATAACTAGCATGCATTCCTCTGCAACACTGGCTAGAGAATGCAGGTATAGAACATGTTGTTAGAAGCTACGAATTCTATTATTGACTCCATATAGAGGGAATGAAACATGAAGTTATTTGAAGTGAATGTCCCCTCCATCAATGTTGTATCTTTGCTAATGCATATGGATGTACATGTTCTAGCTAATATTCAAGTTGGATTTATGAGCAATGGCATTTTTTATTTTATAATTCATAGGCCTTTTAGGGTTTCAAGCCGACCGGAGATTCCTTTGGTCCTCAAATCTGTGAGATGTATACCTCCCATCAGACTATAGATCAATGTTAATATTTATCGAAATGCCTCATGATTTCTAGGACCATCAGGTTGTGGAGGTGTCTTGGAAACCCATCATGGTAATTTTAATGTATTTTTATCAATATATTGAAATTTGGAATCCTTATGAGGATGAATATGGGAAATAATTTTTGTGATTAAACATTCTAATGATCATAAGTGGCATTCCTTATGAATCGAATCTGATTCTAAAAATGTGGTCACCGTATTGAAGAAAAGAACCCGGAATTTCCCATGGAATCTTCTTCATCATTAGGTGGATTGTATGAATCATGTTAATTAGCTTAAATTTCTTATTTCACATAAATATAGAGAGGCCATCAATGTTGGAAATAATTTTTTAAAGAGGGTAGTCCTTGAATAAAGCCCAATGTCGGCCTTCAGAGCTCCTGACTATTGCACCTCACTAGTGAATGATAAAATGTGAGGAATTGTTCACTCTTATCATTATAAACTCCATTTTAAATCCTGAACATGTCTTCTTGTTTTATTTTTCATAATATTTATTTAGGACTTGGTTTTTTCGGTTCCTGTATATTTAGGGTAAAAATATCATACTCATACTGGAAATAAATAAATCATTTTTAATATAAGGCTATAAATAAGATAAAATCGACTATAAATAGTAATTTTCAAGGAAATAAGTTTATCTTCAAAATGATAATTAATTTTAACAATTTAGGGAATAATTAATTTAAATAAAGGCTTCTATATTAATGATCTCGTAATTGTTTAATTACTGGAAACATGAAATAAATGATATTAAAAATATTAAAATATATATAATTTTAAATAATTAATTATATCCAAAAAATATATGCATAATATATACATATTATAGATATAGTATATGTATTTTTTTTGAATTTATCATTTTTTTATAATATTTTTAAAAAGTGCAGGAATGAAATATATCAAAATTGAAAAAAATGATACTTTAAAATAAATAAAATATTATTGAATGATACAAGAATTCTAAAAAACTAAAATTAGACCGAATGACTATAAAAAGTTTAAAAATGTCATCAAATATCCATTAAGGGTTCATTTGTATTTTTTATTAATTAATATAACCATACATAGTAAAAAGACAAGTTATCACGCAAAGAGTTATACTATTTAAAAAATGGTTAAAGAAAAAAATATAATGTTAGTAATGTGACATAAACTTGACCAAAAAACAATGGTTAGGATTATTTAGACCACTAATCATCCTATATTTTAAATAACTCACCATGGATCCATTTTTAATATAAAACTAAGTTATATTAATTTAATAATTTAATGGATTCCAAAAAAAATACGCCTCATCACTCTTATAAAAAGCCACATCCTCCCTCCCTTACTCACATTACAATGAGCCACCTAGACAACCCAACCCCTTACCATTATCCTACAAACATTCTTATCTCATTTATGGAGTTCATTCACTTCAAAAAAAGTCCACACCTACTATTCATGGGAGGAGATCGAAAAGAAGTGCATCAAAGAATAGGTAATTGTATCACCAACTCATTCAATATTTTTATTCTTATTCTTATTATATATATGTTGTTAAAATAATAAAGTAATAAATTTTTATATTATATATGGTGATACGTAATTATGATTATGTTAAAACCACATTTCTCCATCTATCGTCCTACAAAAAAAATTTCACCATGCAGGCGTACGCACGACTTAACATCTCCACACTGTGGTGCAATATTTTTTTCATCACTAATTTTTTTGGATGGGTATAATGATGGCCATAATGGTTATAAGTAATAAAAATTACATTATATTGATTATATATTATTAATACACCATCTAATTAGTTATCACTTAACTATTAAGGGAATGATATTATCGCTCATGCGTGTGTACGACGTACCATCTAAAAAACATGATGAGATTCATATTCCACATAATCCATTATAGAATGATTATAAAAATTTATATAATGAATAATTATGAACTAAATTACATAATAATTATAATTTAATAATAATAATACATATATAGTTATTTAATTTACCTTATTCCATTCAATATGATATGAAAACAGACACAATGTTCATGCATACATATGACCTACTGTCTCCATGAATGGTCTATTAAATTTGACACACCTATCATTTATATGTGTTTATTTACTTAATATATGTGATATATATATCAGGATTGACATTATTAATGTAATTAAATCGTTATCTAGATAATAGTATCATGAATAAAATTTCAAAACACTTGTGATAAACAAATCTGTTATTAACCAAAACATTTCTTTAACTTGGAAATTGTTATAAAAAAGGGTAATATAAAGTCATAAATGTATCATATATTTTATAATAAATGTTATTAAGTTTTTTATATGTTAATAATATGATTATAACAACTATACATGAGTTTTTGAAACATGGCGATGGTATTAAAGAGAAGGTATGGGGATTTCATCCAACTTTTTATATTTTTGAGATAATTTCTATATTCAAGAATTATTTATATTATGTGGTCTATATTATAAACTATGAAATATTATATTATTAATTTCATTTATTTCATGATTTTCTATGTTTCCAATTGATTTTGTTCATTCATGTATCTCATGATTAAAAAATTACTATTGTAGTAAGGGACTTCACCCCAATCTCTTTACTTTGAGTCATAGTTTGATATTATAAACACCAACCTTAAAATATGAGGTGTTTTTATAGACCTTTTGACATATCTTGTCATTAATATATTTATTATCATATTTTATGAGATTTTAATCTTCATGGTGGATTTGTTTTAAATGTTAAATGTGGTATGAGACACTATGAATGATTAAATATTTAATTATCATATCATTTATGCGTGACAATATTCATGATATTAGTTTAAAAATTTATATAAGAGGATTATAAAGGAAATATTATGTCTATTTTAACATGCATTAATTTTTTTTTATTAAGTTATCCATTTAAGGTTTTATGTTAATGAATCTTTAACTAAAAAAAGGATTTAAATACTTCTATGATTTATTATTCTAAATCATTATCATTATTGTATCTATTTTCAAAATTTATTTTTTGAATTTATTTTTAAGGTCATTAATGTTTTTAATTGTTAAATATAAAATTTGTCTAAATTGTTTCAAATTAGAGTGAGACATTTTGATTCAAAAATATATTTTATTAAGAAAAATTCATTTATAAATGCTCAGATTTTGAATAAATGGTTTCAAAGTAAAAAATGGTATTCCTCTGAAGAAATTTATAATAAATTATTTAGAGTATTTTCATTTATTTCAACATCCTTTGTTGGATCTTATGAGTGATTGTGGTTGATCACATATTATAAAATCTACCATATTTTATTGAAGGGTTTCTGATCAGTTTGACCATGGATGTTCTATTTTTATACCATTAATGGTTTATGGTTGATGTATTTACATTTCAGATGATAGTATCTCAATATGAATGTTTATTATATTTATGATTCTCCATTTTCGTATGAGGAATTAATTGGACTTAGTAATTTATGGTAGAGTCATGCTACAACCCCTCAACCCATCGGTATGTTTTATGAGATAAAATAATTTGGTGACAAACACTTCATTTTTTGTTTCTAAAAGGTTTTAAAATTTCAGGAGGATAGATCTTGACAAAAATTATATTGGTTTCTACCACAAACATAAATTATCATATTGATATATCCTGAAATCAAATATCTTGAGGAAAGATCTTGATAGTGATGATGTAAAACATCATTCATTCTATCATTATAAGATTGTTTATTGATATAACATGTGATTATTAGACTAGTAAAATATATTTTTAAATTTTTATACTGTATTATTTGATCTATTATTTCTGCATTATTCTCAATATTGTGTTTTAAAATATTATGTTTTAGTCATACAACATTCCTTCAAATTTTTATGATTATTATTGATTACTTCAACTGAATTATTTACCCTTATTGAGCCTTAGGTATCAACCCATTATTATGGTTTATTTTCCCTAGTATATGATGATGTGTTTTGAGTTTGATATATATGGGTACACTATAAGTACCCGACCTTAAACATTACATAATATTGAATTAAATGAATAATTCACCTCGTTGCTCTTTTCAGTTATATAGTTTTAGAGAATTATGCCCTAACTATTACATTAAACTAGAATCTTATAAGTAGACCCTACTACTCAGTATCCATTTTTTAATATAATAAGAACTCTTCAAAAGAAACATGTCTATTTCCTTGTTTTTGATAGCATGTCTTTTCTTTGATCCCATACTTGACACTATTCATCTTTATGTCCTATGGAAAACATTTCAAAAATAGGGGATGAGCATAAAAAGCTCAGTAAGGGTTATAAAATAAGAAATGAAAACATTATCCCATCAATAAATTCAAATCAATAAAACCATACTTTTCAATCCTAACATACCATATGAAATCATAATATTTGTGAATAACACAAACAAATCATAAATCATAAATGTTAATTATGCCATCCATATCAAACATACATTGTTTCTATTATAGCTACATAGGGGGATACACTTTGAATACCCATCATGGTGTATTCTCTAAAACTCTTAGGAGAAACATCACGTTTACCTCTGTCACGTTACCCAATGCATTGGAGAGCTATCTCAGGCTCACCCGCCCAAGGTATATCATGAAACCACCCGTATACATAAAAAATTCCCAATAACGATAACATAATAATAATATATAACACATGTATAAAATAAAGATAATATTTCCACGTACCAATATATCAAATCAAGATATTGAAATAAAAAATGTTTTATCAAATCACTTTCAATGCCATTTAAAAAGAGATTTTGGAATCAAAGTGTCCCATACCACTTTGTATATTTTAAATGAATTATCATATAAAAAAATTAATTTCCATATAAATATATACTGAAAACTATTTTTTAAATAAGGAAATTAGATATAAATATTTATAATAATAAATCTTTAAAACATTCAAAATGATATTTTATTTAAAGAGTTTTTAACAAAATGGTAGACTCTTGGATACAAATAATTGAGGAATAACATTTAATATGAACTTTATAATATCTTGATAGTATATGGATTCATGATATAATATGTCAAAGGATAGTATATATACCATATAAGTGTGAATTTGTTGAAAAGAAAAATGAAGTCTCAATGGAAATGTAAATTGAGATGAAATCTCTTATAAACATGGTATCCTTAAATTAAGGACAAATAAATCTCATAATTATGTCTGACAAATATAAATACACCCAATATAAGTGGATATTACGTGTATAACAATCAGAGGACATTCACACACATTCATTGGATGACATATTCAATACGTACAAGTTGAACCCAAAGAATCGAAAATTGGGTTAAGAAGTTCCCTTGTAAAAATTTGACAGCCTAACGACGTCACATTTAAATTAAGAAAATGAGTTGATGAGAAAAAAGGGTATCTCTTAACTTTTACATACTATTTACATCAATAAGGATATATAATAACATATTCCAACACAATAAGATGTATATTTAAAGACATAACAAAAAGAAGCCTTTTAAAAAGACGAGAGTGAATGGTTCCTTTACCGATTTGGTAACATACAAAACATACACCACATGAATGAAGGATCATACAATAAATATGTAAATACTCATAAATGAAATTATATTACACAATGAGTACCATCATGGACAGTAAATATGCCACACAAAAGGAAATTGTGGCCAATATATCATAAATCTCACGTGAATAAAAAGTGAGATAAAGCCCTTTAACATGTTGTAATCAACTAGGTTGTATAACCAAAAGTTAATAACCACCAAATGAATCCCATAATACCATGAATATAATGAGATTAATGATAATATATATCAAATTAATTTACACAATACACCACATTCAATGAATAAGTGGCGAACAATAGAAATCTCACGAAATTAAAAGTGAGATAAGAAAATCCCTTACATCGTGTCCGACTTGACTCGATCGTTATTTAATTTTCAGAATATTAAGGTAAAGTTAATTTATATTTTCTTAAGAACCTTTTTCCACTTTATTATTCATTTTATATCACTTATTGTCACGTTATAAACATTATGTAATCATTTAAGTTAATAATGTTTGTTTTGTCGATATTTGGTACTAGAGTCAAAAATGGACTTCTTATAATTACATGTTGTTCATGTGTTAAATGGTTCTTTATATCCAGAATGATATTCATGATTTATACATCAAATATATCAAATATATCTATTATATACATGTATTTATAATATTACATAACATTCAAGGGTAAGAAATGGAATGCACCGTTCATGGATACAGTAACTCGTACGTACGCATGAACTCTATATTCATTTAAATTTATTATTTTAATGTAATTAAAACATAATTATACATTGGTATATTATAATAACATTATAATATCATATATAATATCATTAACTCCATCCATTATACATCCCACATAAGGCATTAATGAGTCACATCACTTTGCGGGGGCGATAGTCCACACTTTCTCAAATAAGATTATCGTATTACCCACTATAGAAACAAAAAGGTGTGCTACAAATGGGAATTAAAGAAGAATAAAGAAATAATAAACATAATATATATAATATATAAATAAAATTCCATCATAATGGACACCATGATAGGAGGTAAGATGTAACTTAATAATCATCGTCTCGTGAGGTGTTAGTTTTCCATCCACACAATCATTATGTTCTTCACCCATTAGATGGAGGTGTGTGTAAATTTAGTTCAAATAATTCTCATAAAAACATCCTAGTATATTTAGGATACATGTTTTGTTACAAATGAATGTTAATAAAAGATTTTAGGGGTTGGATAAATAAAAAAAAGAAAACAATTTAAGAGAAACTGTTACATTAAATTTGGGTAACTCCATTTGGTTTCTACCAAAGGACATCTTGAAGTGCCTTATGCCTAAGGTAAGGCTTCTATGTAGAGGAGAGGGATGTATGGATCTTATTTTTTTAGAGTTTGGTCGAGCGAAATGGATTTATTGGTGTGAGGAATTGGATTTAAATGGTCTCCTTTTATAAGTGAGAGGAGGGGCTCTTTTGGAAAGTGTGAAAATATTATTTTATTATAAACTTATCTTCGGTATAAAAAGATCCATGTATCATTAAAGATGAATATAAGATGACTAACGGTCGAAATAAAATCATCCAATCAGAATTGGAGATATTTTTTATAATATTCTATTCATTTTAATCTTATTTATTTAAATCATTTATTAATGAGGTAAATACTGCATCATTATTGTGTCATGAATAATTTAATATATATGATCTCTAAAAATTATTAAAAAATACAATCATTTAGGAAATAATTTTATATTTCCAATGAATATTTATATTTGAAATGATAATTTATATAACCCCTTATAAAAACTATTTAATAAAAGATTTTTGTTAATGTCAATTTTGACTTTACATTAAATTAATTAATCTAAATTGTTATTATCACTACCAAGTGGATCAATGGGATTAAAAAATCGACACATGGATGCCCATGGTCGGCCACAACTCATCCAGTAAGGCTAGGACATGTTTTTTAGGTAATTTTGTATTATTATAATAATTTTTAAACCTTGAATTACCCTATTTCTCTTTAACCACGGTTGTTAAAAGTCAAAAGTTACTATTAATCAGAAATTATTTTCATCTTAATGAAAAAAAATTTACATCTTAATCAAAACCATGTATGTCAGATTTTTGAAATTCAATTCATAGAAATGGTAAATTTTCATTTAAATGAAAATGTCATTTTTTTAACTACCAATAAGTGGTTTCACTATTCATAAAAAAATTCATGTTTTTCAAAAAAATACCAAAAATTCAGCCTAAGCTATATTTGTTATTCTGAATTCAAAAATGATGTCTATTTTGACAAATTAAAAACACTTGTTTATGTCCAATTTCAAAGTGAAATTAATTCCAATGACCACCATTGGATTAAATGCTAAAAATATATTTTAATTTCAATTGAAAAAAAATTAATAAGATAATCTATCCATATAAATAAATTAGATTAAAAGGAACTTTTGAACTAAAATATAATATTTTTCACTATTCATTAAAAATTGAACTTTATCGGAAAAATTTCAAAAATTTACACAAAGTAAATTTTGACGTTCCCATTATAAAGAAGGATTTTATTTGGTCATAAAGAATGTATTGAAGTGAAAAAAACTATATTTAAAAAGGGTATTCCCTTAAAAGGCGATAAATCGTCCATTTAATGTAAATTTTTATTAGAATTAGATTCATTCATATTTTAAGCTTCTAACTTTTTATTGGATAATGTAAATAAATTTAATAATCATGTATAACAATATTGTAGTTAGTTTGTTTCATTATTGCTAATACAACGACTAGGAGTTAACTACCATTTAAAATAATAATATTATATTATTAGTCTACTACATAATATTTCAAAGAAACTTGGTCTTGCGTATTGGGTACGATATCGAACCTAACAAAACATTTAATGTAAAACTAATATTTAATTAAAAAATATTAATAAATAAGATATATTTATTATTCTTCATTTACCTGTGATGTTATAACATTCCCCCATTTTGGGAATTGCGTCCTCACAATTTTAAAATTGTGCTCAGGAACCTCATTGAAATCCCCACATATAAAAAAAGAGTCAGTAAAACTATCACTTTAAAATAAAGGAAAATAAATAAAAAGGTTACCCGAGAAAACAGATACTAGGATTCCATGAAAACATGGATATGGAGGAGAAAACAAACCAACATGTTCTGATGGACTGTGATATAAAACATGATTAGGAGAAACCTAACCACAATAAAATTACAAACATAGGATGTGTGTAAATGATCATTGATTACCCAGTAGGAAACGTAAACCAAATAAATTTTTGTTTTAAGTTACTATTCATAATTTTGAAGAATTCATCTTCTACATAGAATAAAAACATAAGGAAATATACTTACCTTCAAGTAGAGTTTCATCTTTTAATAAGTTTCTAGAAAAACTAATCATTTCTCTAAACGATGAGCATTCAAAAAGATTCAGTCACATCAAAATCACAAGAATCATATTCTAGAGAATAACATAATCATCAAAAGGAGAACTATCTATTTCCCTTGTATTTTGACATCAACTAAAACCAAAATTTGTAGTAAAAGATCACATAATTACCAAAAGTATAATCCTTTATAATAAGAAATAGTACTCTCAATCTCCAAAATTCAACAAAAAGAACCTGAGGTTGAAGACAGACCATTAAATAAACAAAAATCCTTAAAATTATTCAATGTAATACAAACTAATATTGAATCCCAAATCCCTTAAGGATTTAATCACAAAGTCTTCCAAGGTAAATATTAACATTTATCTGCATATAACATCAGTTACTCTTAAAGTCTCATAATGAAAAGTAATTAACCTAATCACATATTCTCTATGATAGGATAATCATTTACATAGATAACCCAAAATCAACTTATTCCTGATTCATAAGATCATATAACTAAAAAGAATTAGTCATACTAACCTGGGGCTTCACATAGTCTAGTGGTAGAGGATACATACCAGTCACACTTTTGTTGTGGGTTCGATTCCTAGAGCTTCATCCGACGCGACAGGTTTTCACATGGTCTGTGTGTTTTCCCTTTTAAAAAACACTATATACTTTTATATCATTCCTCAAAAAGAGATAAATTCATCAAAAATAACCATAAAATAATTTAACCATGAAGGTTATCTAATAGCTTTCATTTTAAATCGCAAAATATATTAGACGGTAATTTCCTCAAATTCAAGGATCATATAAACCCAAATGGTTCTTTAAAACTATATCCACAAAAGGGAAGATAAGTATTCCTTGAATAAAATTTTCATATATCAAAAATCAGGGTTACACGTACTATAAAATGTCTCCAAATGTAATCCCATCATCAGAAGAGCCTTAATAAATTAATGCATTTCACCATCTAAAATTGTACCATAACTCTTGAATCCCTTCTATGTTGACTTCTTACTCATTAAACATTAATAATTATCCAATAACCATTCCTTTCCAACTTATTCTGAAATACTTCTTTCCTACAATCAAAATCATGAATCATATCCTCTAATTTAAAAAATAGGAAAAAATATGTTATGAAATAATCCATACCTTTCATTGGTCATTGTTAGTTTTGTCATCCTCAATCGGAATGGTATTAGGTATTGGTAAACGCATATTTGTATTATTATGGTGATACCATTCACAAAACATCTGCATAGGACATGTGTTTTCAAAATGACCATGCCCACCACATTTGAAACATTCAATTGATCCCTCGGGAAGGACTTCATTCCCTTTCCTAGAGTAAAATATATGATTCCTTTTTCTATGGCATGTTCTTTCATTATGACCTTCATTTCCACATATATAGCATCATTCTATCCCTTTGAAACATTTTCCTATGTGTTTCTTTCCACACCATTGACACATAGATTTTTGAACACACATACCTTTATGATTATTACTTGAAGTTCCGTAGGGATTTTTTCCTCGCATATATGATGCCTTATAAAAATCATTAAGTCTGAGGTGGTCAATCATGACTCCAGATAGTTGGTTGAGAATGAAAACTCAAGTTCTCATTGGAGTTCCCATATCATTCAGTTGCTTTTTCAGAAAACCATAACAATTTTCGTCACATCCACTGTTACTTTGGTGCCTGCTAGAAACAACCATTTTCTAAAACGAAATAGGACAGTGTGCATATATTAGTAAAATCACATATAATACAAAGATAAAATTATTCATGTTATGTTATATACATTTAAATTATCTAAAAAACTATGACTCTTTCTGAAATCCTAAGCATTATGGTAAAGTAACTTATGGTTAAATAATACCCTACCCTCTAAAGTTATCTAAACCAACCTCTGATACCAACTATAAGGACTCGACCTAAACATTACATAATATTGAATTAAATGAATAATTAAAATTAATGATCCTTTCAGATTTAGAGTTTTAGATAATTAGGCCATAAATATTACATTAAAACTTTAATATTACAAGTAGACCCTACTACTAAGTATCTATTTTTTCATAAAATAAAATCTCTTAAAAAGAAACATGTCTAGTTATATGTTTTAAATAGAATTACTTTTCCTTGATCCCATCCGTGACCCTATTCATCATTATGTCCTGTGGAAAACATTTCAAATACATTGGATGAGCATAAAAATCATAGTAAGGTTTATAAAATATGGAAGGAAAACATTAGCCCATCAATAAATACAAACCAATGAAAAAATACTTTTCAATCATAACATACCTTATGAAATCATAAGATTTATGAATAACACACACAAATGATAAATCATAAAGGTTACTTATGGCATCCATATGAAACATAAATTGTAGCTATCACAGCTCCAAAGGGAGTTACACTTGGAATAACCATCACGCTATATTCCCTAAATTCATAGGAGAAACATCACGTTCACCTCTGTCACGTTACACAATGCATTGGAGAGCTATATCGGGCTCACCCGCCGTAGGTTTATCACGGAACCACCCATATACATAAAAAATGCCGAATAAACATAATATAATCATAAAATATGACACATGTATAAGGAATCATAACAATTCCACATTCCAATATATCAAATCTAGATATTGAAATAAACAATGTATTATCAAATCACTTTCAAAACCATTTAAAAAGATATTTTTTAATCAAAGATTCCCATACCAAATTGAAGGTTTTAATTAAATTATCATTAGAAACATTAATGTCCATATAAATAAATAATGAATTATATTTTTAAAAAATGAAAATTAAAAATAAATATTTAGAATAATAAATCTTTAAAACATTCAAAACGATATTTTAGTTAAAGAGTTTTTAACAAAATGGGAGACTCTTGAATACAAATAATTGAGGAATAACATTTAATCCGAAATTTATAATATCATGAGATTAAATTGATATTAAGTGTAAAACTATAGGAGATCATTCAAACATATTCATAGCATGACATATTCAATAACTAAAAGTTGAACCCAAAGAATCAAAATTGGGTTAAGAAGTTCCCTTGTAAAAATTCGACAGCCTAACAACATCAGTTTAAAATTAAAAAACTGAGTTGATGAGATAAAAAGGGTATCTCATCACTTGGAAATAAAATTTACATAAATAAGGATATAGAAAAAGATATCCCAACATAATAATATGTATATTAAAAGACATAGAAAAAATAGGCCTTTTAAAAAGAGGAGGGTGAATGGTTCCCTTAACGATTTGGTAACTTACAAAACATACGCCACATGAATTAAGGATCATACAATGAAAATGTTAATACTCATAAATGAAAGTATATTACACAAATATTAAAATCAAATATAGTACATATGCCACACAAAACGAAATAGTGGCCAATATAGCATGAATCTCACGTGAATTAAAAATGAGATGAAGCCCTTTAACACATTGCAATAAACTGATTCGTATGACCAAAAGTTAATAAAAAACAAATGAATCAAAAAATAAAATGAATATAATGAGATTAATGATAATATATATCAAATTGAGGTACACAATACACCACATGAAATGAATAAGTGGAGAACAACGGAAATCTCACAAAATTAAAAGTGAGATATGAAAACCCCTTACCTCATGTGTGACTTGACTCGATCGTTCTTTAATATAATGAATAATAAGAAAAAGATAATTTATACATTATTAAGAACCTTATTCAAGATTATTTTTTTTATATCACTTATTACAATCTTATAAACAATATGTAATCATTTATGTTAATAATGTTCATTTTGTCGATATTTGGTACTTGAGTCAAAAATGGAAATCTTATAATTACATATTTTTCATGTGTTCAATGGTTCATTATATCAATAATTATATTCATTATTTAGATATCATATATATCAAATATATCTAGTATATATATGTACTTATAATATTACATAACATTTAGAGGTAAGAAATGAAATGCACCGTTCATGGAGACGGTAAGCCGTACGTACACATGAATGCCACTTTCATTTCAATTTATTATTTTAATGGAATTAAAACATAATTATACATAGGTATATTATAATTACAGTATTATATCATATATAATATCATTAAATCCATCATATATACTTCCTACATAAGGCATTAACGAGTCACATCACTTTGAGGGGGCGGTAGTCCTCACTTTCTCAAATGAGATTATCCTATTTACCTACTATTAAAAATAAAAGGTGTGATACAAATGGGAAGTACGTAAGAATAAGTAATTTAAAAACATAATATATACATATATCATATATAAATACAGTTCCATCATAATGGACACCATGATAGGATATAAGAGGTAATTGAACAATCATCATCTCGTGAGGCGTTAGTTTTCATCCAAAGAAACATTACGTTCATCACCCATTAGATGGACGTGTGAGTTAGTGTAGTTCGAATAAATATCATAAAATATCCTAGTATATTTAATATAATTGTTTTGTTACAAAAGAATGTAAAAAATTCAGTTTAGGGGTTGGAGAAGTGAAATAAAAGAAAAAAATTTAAGAGAAACTGTTACCTTTAATTTGTGCAACTCCCTTTGGTTTGAAGCAAAGGTATTCTTGAAGTGACTCCTGCGTAAGGTAATGATTCTAGGAGGAGGAGATAGATTTTGGGAGCTTAATTGGGAAGATTTTGGACGAGCCAAATGGCTTGAGAGGTGTGAGTTATTGGATAGATATGGCCTCCTTTTATAAGTGAGAGGAGGGTCGCTTTTGGAATGTGTGAAAATATTATTTTATTATAAACATATCATCAGTTTTAAAAGTTCCAAAAATAATTAAAGATTAATATAATATGACTAATGGTCGAAATAAAATCATCCAATCAAAATTGGACATTTTTTGGATAATATTTTAGTCATTATAATATTATTTATTCAAATCATTTATTAATGAGGTAAATACTGCATCATTATTTGTCATAAATAATTTAATTTATATGATGTCTAAAATTTATTAATAAAATTCCATCTTGTATAAAATATTTTAATATTTCCAATGAATATTTATATTCTAAATGATAATCTATATAAACCTTTATAAAAAATAATTACTAAAAGATTTTTGTTAATGCCAATTTTGACTTGACATTAAATTAATTAATCCAAATTGTCATTATCACTACAAAGTAGCTAAATGGGGTCCCAAAATCGACCCATGGATTCCCATGGTCGTCCAGTAGTCATAAAATAAGGTTAGGACAAGTGTTAAGGTAATTTTGAATTATTATAATATTTTTTAACCTTGAATTACCCTATATACCTTTAACCGCGGTAAATAAAAGTCAAAAGTTACTATTCACCAAAATTTATTTTCCTCTTAATGAACCACATTTTACTTCTTGATCACAACCATGTATGTCGGATATTTTAAATTCAATTCAAAGAAGTGGTAAAATATCATTTAAATGAAAAAGTCAGTTTTTTTGACTACCACTAAGTGGTATCACTGTTCATCAAAAATTGAATTTTTTCAGAAAAATATCAAAAATTCAACCTAAGCTATATTTGATATTTGGAATTCAAAAATGATTTCTATTTCTCCAAATTCAAAACATTGAAGTGTAATTAATTAATTTTTAAATTAATTCCTGTTATTAAAACAAATAGCGTGTTTTTAAGAAACAATTACTATCAAAATATTGATACTTGTTTATGTCCAATATCAAAGTGAAATTAATTAAAATGACTGACATTGGATTAAATAGTAGAAATATATTTTAATTTCACTTTAAAACCAATTATAAAGAAAATATATCCATATAAATAAATTAGATTAAAAGTCACTATTGAATTAAAATAAAATATTTTCACTATTCATTAAAAAAGTAACTTTATAGGAAAAATTCCAATAATTTTGAAAAAGTAAATTTTGATGTCCCCATTATAAAGACAGATTTTATTTGGCCATATATAATGTATTAGAGTGACCAAAACAATATTTAAAAAGGGTTTTCCATTAAAAGGCGATAAATTATCCTTTTAAAGTAAATTATGCTTAAAATTGGATTCATTCACATTTTAAGATTATAACTTTTTATTGGATAATGTAAATAAATTTAATAATCATGTATAATCATATTGTAGTTATTTTGGTTATTTTCTGCCAATACCATGGCTAAGAGTTAACTATCATTTAAAATAATAATATTATATTATTACTGTGCTAAGTAAGATTTCAATGAAACTCGTTGTTGCATATCGGGTATGCTATCTAACATAGAAACAATTTTAAAGTTAAATTAATATTTAATTCACAAATATTAATAAATATGAAATATGTCTCATTCTTCATTTACCTGGGATGTTACATACAGTAACGGGAATAATGGCTTAATGGATGAAAAAACTTTTCGTATATAAATTTTCAAAATCTAATATGAATATCATTTATCTATCTATTTTACCAAGAAAATTAAATGGTTTAATCCTTGGATATTTTATTCCTTTTAATCTTGAAAATTTAATAAAATAACTCATAGGCTTCGGGCATCTAGTTTCGGGGTGTTACATTGGTTATCAAAGGAATTTCAGTACTAAAATTGTAAATTAGATATAGAAAACATAAATCAAGGATGATAACCCAAAGATAGAATTTAAGGATAAGTATTGAATATAATATAAGAATATTAATAAGGTAGATTTTATGTGGTTATTCCAAGTAATACATCACTATATAGATATTAAAAGTTTATGTGTTTATGAAATAGATTTAATATGGAGTAACAAATCTTACAAGGTGCATTGTGCCCGACTTGTCATAATCCCACACATGACAATGAGCCTCACATCACACCTAGTTTGACACTCTTGGGGTATAAGTTTATGATAATTCAAAATTTCTTCAAAAAGAAATATGTGAGCTTTTAATGTAAATATGTCCCCAAAGAAACCATATTTATGATTATGAGACCAGATAAAATAAAAATTTCAATTTATGTTAAGTATTTTTTTTGAACTGTAGATTATGAAAGGATATACCCTAATGTTTTTCACAATTTATAAAGGGCTCCTGGTAGAAGGAATGCGAACCTCACCAACACATGTGATTTAGAGAGAAAGAATGATCATATATTTTGTGGTCTTAATGAACATATCAAAAGGAAATGGTCTCTAAATAATTCTCATGTCATGAAGACATTGTATAATGTGATAATGGGAATGGTAAAGAGTAACCTAGGTATTATGGATTTGGAGGGAAGCACAAGAATAAAATGAAGACATGAAAAAATATTAATAAATGGAATTAGGGAAATAATTATTTTCCCACATGTAATAATTGTGGAAATAATCACTTTATTACTTTCATAAAAGTAATTGGAGTTTGTTAAAAGTTTGGTTTGAATGACCAAAATGAATTAAATATCAGAGATAAGAAAAATGTTTTTAATTTGAAATTATTCAACTTTAATGATTTGAGATATTATGAAAATCAATGTCGCATGTTTCAAAAGAATATACCCCAATGGAGGCTGACGGTTCATGGTCAAGAATATGCCCCTAAAACAGAAATAGAGGAATGATTAATGTCATTAGATTTGGATTCAATAAATTATGTCATTTTTGGATTTTATCAATGATGTAATGGTTATAATAATGATGTAATATATAATTAATGTATTTCAGTAATTATTCTTTGATAATATTAAACAATGAATGATTTTATTAAGTTCTTAAGGAGATCAAGGTATTCATAAATTTTCTCTGTGATAATAAGTGTTGGTTTGGGAATAAATTTTGATAATTTAGTTACCCTTTTAATAAATTATAGGACTTTGAATTTGTACAGAAGTATTTCGAATGAGTCTTAAGGTAAATATTTATATATTAGATTAATTTGATCACTTGATATTACCCTTTACGTTTTAATTATGATTTACCAAATACTATATACTAACATTATTTTTTTGGTAATCAATTAGACAATGAAGTAAATACATATAGACCTTCTGATTCATCATAATTTCTTTAGACATAAAAATTCATCTTTATTATCCATCTCCATGTTTGAAAAATAAATTCAAAATATATTGAAGCACAAAAAAGTTGGAAAATATAATTTTTAGGAAAGTTGGTTTCATTTGGTGATTATAGATAAATTAATTATTAATCATTACGGAAAAAGATCTTGAAACCAAAAAAAATTTATCATAGTACCTTTTTTTTATGAAAAATATGGTCCATTATATCATCACAAATTTATAGCTTTGTGATTATTAAATTTACCCATTCCGTATTCTCTATCACTCTCCATCAAAACATGATGGTTTGTTTTCTCTTCTATGTGCTTATTTTCCAACACGGAATGATAGAATATGTTATGTTTTATGACCTTATTAATTACTTTTATTTATTTTAAAGTGGACTTTTTATCAACCCTTGTTCCAATGAAGGATTTTAATAAATGTAATTTAAATATTCAATCCTTATTTTCCAAGCCCGAATTCAAAAATTTCAAGGACAAAATTTATTCAAATATGGGAGAATGTAACACCTTAATATTTTACGGTATGTACCATTTTAATGTTATTACCTTCTATATCTTGTGTTGCATTCAACACTAAGTTCAGGCTTACCATTTTCCACTAAACTAGCCGTTTAAATAGTAGTTTTTAATATTATTATCCTCCTTATGAATTTTTTATATTCCTTATAAAAGGGTAATTTTACTACATTTTAACGGAGATCCAATTTTAAAATTCAGTTTTGAAATATATAAAAAAATTATGAAAAAATAAACATCATTTTGGAATTTGGAACATCAAATTTATCTTAGGGTTAATTTTTGATAATTTTCTGAGAAGTTTCATTTTTTGGTAATAGTTAAAAAATACAGTATTTTGGTTAAAAATTTCATTTTCATAATTATTAATGTGAAATTTTATATTAATTTTTTTAAATGTCACAATGGATAAATAATAAATATATTAATCAAATTTAAGTCATTAGAATAATATTTATATCAAATGTAGATATAATAACTTATTGAATTTTTTAAAGTCTCTTTTACCCATCTTCTCACCACACATGATGGATTAGTGTTAATCTTAATTTAAACACATCAATGAATTGAATTTGGAAAAATAGAAATACATTTTTGTAATCACTATGATATTTATATTATAATAGGACAAAATAAGTTTTTTTACTTTTGGATTTTTTGAATAATAACTATTGTAAATTATTATTCACACAGTTAAGGGTAAATATGGTAATTGAATGTAAAAAATGATTAATTTTTCTAAATTTATTGTATGAAAGGGTTTACAAAAAAATAAATATTATTATGAAATTATTACTTTTTTAAGAAACCTGGGTGAGCAAAAAATATTAATTATATTTTATTTAATGATAAGTGAAAATTTTCACACTTATACTTATATTTATTAATTCATTTTTAATATAGGGTTATATATAAGATACAACTCTAAATATTCATTTGAAAGATAATAAATTTATCATCATAATGATAATTCTTGAATATTTTTGGAAGGAATAATATAATTAATGGCTCATATAATAATGACGTCATAATTGTATAATTAGTCGAATTATCAAAAACATTATATTAAAAATATTAAAAAAAATATAATTTTATATAATTAGTAACATCCAAAAATTTTATAGATAAAATAGACATTTTTAATGATATATTATAAGTATTTTTTTGAAGAATTCATGTTTTTAGGAAATTTTTAAAAATAAAAAGAATTAAATGTATCAAAATTGACATAAATGAGACTTTAAGATAAATGAATCTTATTAAATGATAAAAAATTAATAACCATATAAAATTATCCCAAATAAATATAATAAGTTTAAATATTTCATCAATTATCCATTTTAGATTGTTTGTATTTTTATAATAATTATATTAACTGTAAAGTGTAAAAAGTCTAGTTTTCATGACAAGAGAGAAATTGATTAACATTGGGATAATGACAAAAGATAAAGATACTAATGTGACCTCAACATGACTGAAAAACACTGGTTAGGGTATTTTAAATCCATAATAATTATAGTATTAAAATATCTCACTTTTGGATTTATTTGTTATATAATAATACTTTATATTAATTTTAAAATATTGAGGATTCCAAAAACACGCCTCACCTATTTTATAAAAAGGAGCCTCCTCCTTCACTTAGTCAAGGCAATCTGATCCTTATATCTTGAATAAAACTACCCTTATATCTTCAAAACAATTATTATATATGTTTTAGAGTACATGTTCCTCTAAAAATAGTTCTCTTATTTTTCCTAAGAGGAGATCCAAAGAAAGTACTTCGAAGAAGAGGTAATTGTTTTAATAACTCATTAATGTTTTTTTCTTCTTATACATTATATTCCTAGGTTATTTCCATAATAAAGTAATAAATATATTATAGTATATTTTATGATATATTATAATAATTATGGGAAAACAATATTACTCTTATACATACGATGAAAATAAATATCACCATGGATGCGTGCGTATAACTTGCACCGTCCACACCATGGTGTAATATAATTTGCATCACTACTTTAGTTGCATGTGTAAAATTATGGATGTTGTGGATATAAATAAGACATTAAATTTATTAAGTATAATTAATATATCATCAAATTACTTACCACATTACCACTAAGGGAATGATATCATCGCTCATGCATACATACGACTTACCGTCTCAATGATGCGATGAGAATCATTTTCCACGTTAAACATTATAGAAATATTATAATAATTTATATAAAGAATAAATAAGAAATATATGAAATAATAATTCTATTGGAATAATATATATATATAAATATATGTCATTTACCTTCTTCTATTCTATATTGTATGAAAACAGAAACAACTTTTATTCATACGTACGACCTACAGTCACCATAAAAATGTTTTTTCATTTAATATATCAATTTTTATATAAATTTATATAGTGAATATATATGAAATATAAATTATTTTTGAAATTATCTTAATAATAAAATCATTATCTATGTATTCTGAAAAATAATTATAATCAGTACTCATACTATAAACAGATAAGTTATTATGAGAAATGTTTCTTTATCTTTGAAATTATTAATAAATAGGTAATATAAATTGATAAATATATCATATATGATATCAAAAATATTATAGGGTTTTTTTAGATGTTAATAATATGTTTTAAACCACCAAAGTATGAGTTTCATACATATATGTATGGAATAATACCTAAGGTAAGGGGATTTCATTGCGCCTTTTATAGTTATGAGATAATTTTCACACTGACCACTCGTTTATCCTATGAGGTGTATATACTGACCAATGAAATGTTATATCATGAATTTAATTTATTTCCTCTTATTGTTTTCTAAAATTTGATTTTATATTTCATGGAAATCATGATTCCAAAGTTTCTAAAGTAGTAAGGGACATCATCGCAACCACCTTTTAATATGGTATAGTTTGTGGTTATAAATACCTACCTTATTTTGTGAGTTGTTTTTACAGAACATTAGACTTATTATGTCTTCAATATAATTTTTATAACATTTTGTTAAATTTTAATCTTTATAAAGAATATTATTTAAATGTTCAATGTTTTATGGGACATATTAAATATTTAGTGATTTGGTAATCACATATTTTTTCTGTGCCAATAATATTGATATTATTTTACATATTTATATAAAATGATTAGACATGATATTATATTTATTTTTTTAAGTTAATTAAAATTTATTATAGATGGATATTTTAAATTATTATGTACGGGAAAATGTAACAAAAATATTATTTTAAATGTTTCTATGATTTACTCTTCAAAATCATTCTCGTTCATGTCTATGTTTTCAAAATGTGTTTTATGGTTTTATTTATGAGAACATTAATGTATTAAATGTTAATTTTAAAAATTATCTCATAATTTTAAAAGTTATATGGGACACTCTAATTCAAAAATATCTTTCATAAATATTTTTCTTTTATAAATACATGTATTTTGAATTAATTAATACAACGAACAAGGGGTATTACTCTAAAGATATTTCAAAGGATTTTATAAGATTATTTTCTTCAATTTCAGCATCCATTGTTTGATATTATTTTTTATTGATGTTGATCTCTTATGATACCTTCTGTAATGTTTAATTGAAATATTTATGATTAATTTGACTATGGAAGTGCTATTTTGATATCATTAATTGTTTATGGTTCATGTATTGAAATTTTTTATCCTAGATTCTAAATAAAAATGTTTATGATGTTTATGATACAACTTTTTAATATGAGGAATGAATTGGAATTAGTAAGTGATGTGTGGAATCCGCTATAGGCCCTTGATGAATCGGTAAGTTTCATGGGAAGAAATCAGTTGGTGAAAGACACTTTTCATTGGTTTCCAAGAAGTTTAAAATTTTCATGAGAATATATCATGAAACAAATCAGATTTATTTCTACACAAGGACAGAAAATTTTATGACGATAGATCTTGATTGAAACTATATTGACGATAGATCTTTATAGTACAGAATTCTATCATCATTCATTCTATTATTATGAGATTAGTTAGTGATTTTTAATATGATTATTCGACTAGTAAAATATCTATGTGAATGTTTATATGAAATCATTTGTTTTATTATTTCATTATTATGCTCTAGATTAGTCTTAAAAGGCTTATGATTCAGTTATACAACTTTACTTAATATATTATTATTATTTATGATAGCTTCCATTGAATTGATTAACCTTTCTATGCATTAGAGGTCACCACATTCAGTTGTTTTGTTTTCCTCAGGATACTATGATGTTTTTTGAGATTGATATGTTGGGTTAATCTAAGGGGATGAATGGCATGATCAAATAAAATTAATTGTATGTTTTGTGTTTTAATATTTATGGTGAATTTCAAGTATTTATATTGTTTACCAAGACAACTAAATTGATCGGTACTTTAGGATTTGATTCTTTATAATCATGACAATGTAATAAGATAATGCACCAGATCTGGGCTTCTGAGGTTTGGGTGTTATATATATTGATATATGTCTATATTTGTAGTTGAGTGTGTATGTATGTTTTGTATGTATATGCATGTGTTGTGTTGTGTATTTGTGTGTGTGTGTGTCTGTTTGTGTGTGTTAATGTATGTTCGTATGTGTGTATGTGTATGTGCATATATGTGTATATATCTACATGTGTGTGCAAGTGCATGTACATGGATGTGTATTTATGTATAGGAGTTTTTGTTTGTGTATATGTATGGGTATGTGTACATGTACCTATATGTATATACATTTTAAATGTGAATATGTATATGTTTGGGTGAATAAATTTATTTTCCATGTGTTCATTTATATAAATTGTGCATGTACACACATATATATGTATATATGCACAAATTTATGTTATTATATGTATGTGTATGTGTATACATGTGTGAATGTTTTTGTTTATATATTTGTATCTTCAAGAATACATGTGTATGTGTGTTTATATATATGTTTGTGTATCTATATGTATATCTATGGGTATACGTTTGTGTATGTATGTGTATATGCATTTGTACGTGTATGTATGTGTACATATGTATGCCTATGAGTAATATGTGTGTTTGTGTGAATGTTTATGTGTATGTATATATGTTTATATGTACTATTATGTATATGTATAACCATGTCTATTCATATATATGTGTCTAAATGTATGTTTATTTATTGATTTAATATTATTAATTAATTTTTTATATTTCTCAATTATTATTATTTCCTGTAATTTATTCACCTTGAATATTACTCAAAATGTTAAGGAGACAGGAAACCCCACTCCTAAAAAAATTTATTAGTGAAATAATGTTGACAAATAAACAAAAAGAGGTGGGATGGGGTCAAACAAATTGTCATGCCCTCATCCATAAAAGAAAACTAAAAATCAATAACAGGGTCATTTCTATAATCAAGAAGAGTCTTCATCATTATCATTCGTAGATTACAACTCTAACAGTGATTTCCTTTGAAGAAAGATCACATAGTACTTCTCCTTGATCGTTTCCTTACCCGTAGTGATCTATACCTTAGACTACTAGAATGAAGACCTGGTAGACAAATTCTTACCACACCCTCATATTGCATCCAAATCATCTTTTCCACATAATCATCTATGACTTTTGATATATGTTATTTTATTTTATTTTAATATGTTCAAATTTCATAGTTTATATAAAGTTTAAAATATGTTTATATTTAATTAAATAATAATTATTTAAATTATTATTGAAAAATATATAGATAATAAGTAATCTTTATTTTTATATATAATCGATACAATACATATACCAATAATTACAAATGGTATTAATATTTAAATTTTCATTTTAATTCATTTGTAATTGTTTTTAATTGATATAATAAATTTAATTTAATGACTTTTGAAAATATATTGTTTTAATTTAATTAATTTTATTTATTCATTTTTAATATTTTTTTGATTTGGTATTTAGAAATTTTTATCATTTATGGAATTTATATATTTTTAAAATTTATATAAATATATATTTTTATTTTGTTTTAATATTTTCAATATGTTTGTAATTTATATAATTAATATTTAAATAATTTTATTTATTTTTCTTAAATATTTCTAATGTGGTTCAAATTTATACAATATATTCCTATAAACCCATCTCAAATCAAGGTTATTTTAGCATGAAAATACCATTTTGGTCTGAAATTGAACTCCAACGTACTCCATCCCCCGCAAAATTTTGGTGTTTTGATATGGTACGACTCTAGATTTGGTGTTGCACTATAATAACAGCATATTTTTTCTTTTTTAATTCAATTATTAATTATAATCATTTTTTTAATTTTATTACTTTTTGTATTTTATATATTTGACAACACTTGTTATAGTGTTAATATTAAGATTTATCAAATAACAATTATTTATCTAATTATTTTTAAAAATATAGTTAAATAAATAAATTGTATATTCATAATTAAATTATTAAGTTTGTTTTAAATATATATAAGGATCTTTCTAAAATAATAATAATAAAATAATGAATAAAAAAACATATCATAAATTTTAATAATAATATTCATATATTTATTTTTAGTGATATATGGTAAAAAATAAATTAAAAGTTAAAATAGGTTATATCAATGATTTCTGAATATAGTGTAGGAATCAAAATTAAATGGTTAATTCTTATCATAAAAATAGATTTATATAAAATTCTTTACAAAAAATATATTATAGTGAAAAAAAGAAAATAAAAAACATATGTGCTAACACAAAGATACAATAGTCATAACCTGATGACTCTAAACTAGAAGAGATGATGCTCCAATGGATTAATTGTTTTTATAGTTTCCTTAGGTTTCCTATTATTGATATTGACTATGTGGTGTCCCTTCCTATCTCCCTCTATGTAGCTGCCGATACCCCCTCTTTCTATGCTACCATGCTTCCCTCCACGGGTCGTTGTCTCGACGGTCCTGCATCACTCGTCTCCACCATTTGCATCCCCATATGAAGGAAGAGTGATCTCTCTCTAGTGTTTTGATGGAAATCAATTTGATATGTCCTTGGTTGAACCAATCTATATTGGAGAAGGAAAAATCACCTATTATTTCCAACATTGATGATAAACCCTTTTTGGTGCACATGATATCTCTTTTAATCATGGGAAAATTCATCATCAAATGGCCTTTTAACATTAATGTGATAATAAACATGTTACAATCTTCTTGGAACCAGGAGGAAGGCATGGTAGTAATAAAATTATGATTGGGCCACATGATCATTGTATCAGTCATTTACAAGTATAATAAAAAGGATGATCCTTAGAAGCACCCAATCATTCAATAATCACCTTATTATCAAGTATTATCTTAAAAATGAAGGTAGCGACATGACTATTTCCTTTACTAACAAACCCTTGGGGATCTTCTTTAAAAACACCCCCTTCAGCTGGAGATCTGAGCAAATTATCCAAAATATAGGTATCCACATATGCTTTTTTATCGACTGGGATTTCTAATACCCAATCCATTGGGGACCTTAAATGTGGATTAGGGTTATCATTGTTGTGATACAACCTCTCATGAGGGTAATACTTCATTCCATTTAGTATCATTTGATATGGATCAGGTTTGAATATGAGAAACATCCTATATTTTTTTTATATGGAAGGATCAGACATGATGAAAAAGTGTGTGCCTACAATAAAATTAATAAGATGTTGGAGGTACCATTATCCCCAACTAAGGCTCATGGATCTGAGTGAAAAAAAATTCATTCATTCTAGATATAGTAAGAAATATTGATAGATATAATATTTCCAAGGTCTTTAAAATGAAACAATCCTCTTGTTACTCTAAAGATATCATGCCCCTACCATTGACTCCTTTTGTAGACAATGGTAACCTTTTTCAACCCTGTTGTGGGGAGCACCCTTGAATGTGAGGTAGTCCACATACAATAGCTCATGATCTATTTGGAAATTTGGTTTGTTAAAATCTAACATTCAACAAAGGAGTTTATTTACAATTTATTACAAAAAAACTGAAAAACAGAAATGATGGTCGAGTTTCAATTCAATAATAAGGAACAAATAAAATTAATAAATCATTAGTCAATAAGAGGACATACTGTCAGTGGAATATAAAACTATTCAAGACTTACACTAATTTTTCTTCAAACAGATAAAATAATATGTAAACATTGATTAAATAAAACATAATGAAGGAATGGAAAATGAAATTTCATAAATCAGATATATATATTTCTAGAATTATATGGAAGCATCACCTTTGATGAAAAACTAGGAAACATAATGTACCTAACATAATCTATTCAAAAAGTAAAATTAGAACCCATAAATGTAACATGCATGATATTTTGAATTAAAACATCAAATATCGACATTCAAAAATAGATATCAAGAAAATGAGGAAAAGAAAACAGTAAATGGGACACCAAAGATTTACATGCTTCAGGGAATGACCTATGTGTATAGGGAGGGATCCTCATGGGTTTTCACTATTCAAAATAAATCAGAGTAAAAGGGGATATAGACTGTATAAATGGTAACTATTCATTATACAACATCTGCAAACCATCGCCTACAAGAATAAAAACAAACCAACAATACCAATAATACCAGACTGAATCCCCCTTACCTAGTCCTGGTATTACCTATTGAAGATAATTCATGCTAAACACAGTTTAATGTTACCAATTTTGAGTTTGAGAATCACCTCTTTCTAGGCATCCTACAGTTGTACGATATCATCCACTAAGAAACATCCCTATGAGTCATCACTATCCAAGAACCATTGTTTCTGTCAGAATCATGTGTGTTGTAGAAGCAACATCCTGAGGAGACCATCTGCGACAATGATAAAAATGGGCAGTGAGAAAGGGGGATATCCAATGGTGAGAGGGTGATCCACCGGTGGAAAAAGAAGACTCTTCCTTACATGTCCCCACAAACTGATCCTAGATTCGGTGTTCAAGAACTAGCCACATCATGATGATTCATGACTTCTACCTCTGAGAGACCCCAAATCATACCTAGAAGGGTAGTATACAAAAATCCCATCAATTCCCATGTCTCTCTTGAAAATAAAAATACCTAAATTTGAAGGATCTACCCCAATATGATTTTTTTACTGATTTGGTGCATATAAATATCAATAAATCCTATAAATTTGTTTTGAGAAAAATGGGCAGTTCGAGTGGGATATGTGGCCAAACAAGATGAAAATAGAGGTTAAATGCCAAAAAAACTCAAGAAGCATATTAAAATAAAATTAATTTTTAAATATCATATAAAAGTGATTATAAAATATAAAATTCCTCACCTTGAAATTTAAAATGCATAAAAATTTAATGTGCAATAAAATTCACCCTTAGAAATTAAAAACTAACCACATGATGATTCTGCACCACCAAACATCATTAAATATGGCATGACATACAAAATAGTATACACCTATAGGGTGAAACCCAAATGATCCCCCTGATTTGTATCAATGTGAGAAATGATGAAAAATATAAATATATTTTAAACAACTATTAATCATGCTTATAATAATCAATTATTAACAACTGCATGATTAATTTCATACCTACACTTAACTGAATCACACTATGAGATGATTAAATTCTGGAAAATAGGACCAGAAAATTATATTATAATATAGGTCCTCAGAATAGTTAACCAATGCCTACATAACACAAAAAAATAGAGCAGTATCCACTGTCACACAAAAAATGGGAAAATAATACTCAGATAATTCACATAGAATTTAACTTAATACAAAAGAGAGAAATCAAGAAAAGAGAGACATATATAAAATATAATAGAGAGATACAGATATAGAGAACAATTATATTAAAGGAAAAAATGAAGGAGGACTCCACCTGAACACAAAAAATCATAAGTGGACCAAAGAACCAAGCAACAATGGCTTTAAGACCATGACACAACACCAGAAACCCTGACAAGAATAATCTCAACGCAAGGAACCATAAGTTCATTAAATGAAGGATTCTGAATATACACACGAGTAGAAGACCAACTAAACAAAATTCAAAAAGAGGTATCCTCAATCAAATGTGAAACATCAAGGACACATGAAAGCAGTCCCAACATCATTGGGATGAACTAAGACATGAGAACAAAGGCAAAAAGCCAGCTTGAATCCTAGGGGAAAATGCCACTAAAGGTCCAAACATCCATGTCTATACTTAATAAATAAACAAGGTTACAAACTATATAAGACCAAAACATAGTTTTTAAGAAGTATCAAATAACTAAAAAGTAATCTTGGTTTCTATACAAGTGACAAAGAAAATAATTTCACACATAGGAAATCCAAACCCAATCACTAAACTCTCTATAAGACCATAACTAGAGAAAACAAACCTAAAAGATATAGAATAACACAAAAAAGAAAACAAAATATAATCTCCTTGTCAAAAGGAATACACTATAGACACAATACCCTTCTAACATCTTACTGTTAACTAGCTCTCAATCATAGGAAAACCTCACACAGAACACATTCCTACCCCAAAACCATTGACACAAATTTGTAGAAACTAGAAATAGGTATCTTTGAGGCTCAGATAGGAAATTTAAACTGGGAAATGAGAAGGAAAAAATTTACAGTCAATAAAATTAAATTACTACCCAAGAAAGCACACAAAAATAAAAATGAAAAAAATAAAATCAGGCTATAATTGGTAAAAGACACTAACAAAACATTTGAAATAAAAGATCAATCAATTTCAACTTTTAATGAAGAATAATTTAAACCCTATAAGGCTCTGATAAAACTATGTTATAGGGATTTACCCTGAATGAGAGTCATCTCCCATGTATTATCATTGAATCAATTGGGTGTTTTGATTCACTAAAATATGAAATGGTAAAACAATTTTTATTTACAGTTTACTAAAAAAATTGAAAAACAAAAAAAAATCAATTAGAAAATTCCATAATAAAGAATAAATCAAATGAATAAATCATTAATCAACAAGAGAACATACTAGAAGTGTCATTTATATCTATTCATGCCTTAATATAACTCTCATTACAACATTAAGAACAATCACTAAACACTGATTCAATAAACCATAATCACGTAATGAGAAAAATATTGTCTAGAAAAACATATATATTTCCAAAATCACAAGGAGGGAACATCAGTGATAATTAACTAGGATACACAATACCCTATAATGATTCTATTTAAAAAGACAAATTAAAAACCCCAAATATAATAGTCAATGAAATATGAATTAAAACAAGAATAATCGACATTTCGTAATTATACTCGAGAAAATGTGGAAAGGAAAATTGTAAAAGGGACACCATGGATTTAATTTTTTTGGACAATGTCCTACATACATGAGGTAGAATCATCATGGGGGTTTTCAATATGAAATATAATTTGAAGTAAAAGGAGACAAATATTCCAGAAAAGGACATCTATGAACACGAAAACATTAAAAAATCAGCACCTATAAGAATCAAAACAAACCAATAATACCATGAATACTAAACCAATCCCTCTTACCAAGGATATATATTTAGTTTTTATGATCCTTCATTCTAGAAATATTTTGATGTTTCCAATAATGAGTCTGAGTATCATAATCCTTTAGGTATCCCACAACTATCCCATATCTTCCATTATGACACATATATATGAGTCGACGTGGTCCATGAACCACTATTTCTATCCAAATTTTGGGTGAACTATAAGAAGAACACCATGGATATCATTCACTATCAAGATGATAATGGATGGTGAGAAATATATATATCCAATGGTTAGAGGGGGACCCCCCAATGGTGAGAGAATACTCTTCCTACCATAGCCCCACTAACTAAGCCTAGATTTTCTGTTCAAGAACAAATCTCAATAAGAGATCACTTGAATTCTCCCGCTGAGAGACCCAAAATCGCACCCAGAAGTGAGGAACACTAGAATCATCAGCACTTCTATCTCTCTCTTTCAAAAACTTAAACCCATAATTTATAGGATCTCTCGCCTAAGGGATCTTTTCACTAAAGAGGTGCATATATGTATCAAAAAATCCAATAGTGAATTTGGGGGAAGAAGGGGTGTTTCCAATGGGACACATGGTTAGAAATGTTGAAAATGGGTTTTCAAAGCATAACTAAACTCATGTAACATTTTAAATTAAAATTGTATTATAAATAACAAAATAAAATTCCATATAAGATTCACAACCCCAAAATAACCAATTGTCATGTAACTATCGATATGTTTTGAAATCATGATATCCCTGACGATCGCATAAAGAAACATTCATCAAAGGCAACCACCAAACATTTTTACTCTCCACAACTAGAAAAGGACCCCCAATTTCCGCCTCCTTTCCCAATGCCTATAAATCAAGAACCATCAGACCATGACCCCCACATCTAACACATATTTCCACCTCCAATGATCATGAAAATCCAACACAAAAGTTCCCTAAGTGGAACTAAATTTATCTATATTTGAAGGAGGTGTCATTGAAGAGAAAATGATGTTGACCATTTGGCATCAGGATCGAGGTAATCCAAAAGAATCCATAATGACTTTACATGCTCAGTATAAACTACCTATGGTATGGAAGACAATAAAAGATGGTCATTTGGTTGAAAAAATATATTTTGTGGTGGTATTGAACCAAACCATCCAATCACAAAGAAACTATTTCTTTGTAATTGTGGTGGGCTTGGAAACCAATGAATAGTATGAATGCTCTTGCACAGAAGTGAAAAATGTTTCCTTAGAAAAGATATTTGTCGGAAACCATGATCGATAATATGGACATATAAGTAATCACATCCATGGTTTGTTTTCAAGGTTGTTTCCCTATCACTTTTCAAGAAAATAAAGGCGGCCTCAACCCCTTTTAGAAAGAATAGGTGGACATCATAATTAATTTCTTCTCCACAATCTATATTGTGGCCTCCCTTTGATAGTCGGGTGCACCTATCTAGGTTTTTGTTGTATTTTATTATAGGCCCTCACAAAAATACATGTGAAAGAACTTGTATCTCGTAGTTTATTTTAGGATTTTTGGAATTTTCATCACTGATAGAGTTTTAAAAAAATTGATCTTAGAAAAAGGTGGGGGGTGTGGTGCATCCTATAGTTATTTGGTACAAAATTGAACAAATTCCTCAATAATATATCGCTCTGCAATATAACCCTCTGTCCGGTTTCAACTTTCGACATACCCTTTCAGAATCTTCATATACTATTCAACAGGGTAAATCCATCTATAGTGTATAAGACCACATAATTGAATCTCTTCCACCAAGTGAACCATCAAATGAAACATCAAATGAACCATCATATCAAATAATGTTGTAGGGAATAAAAATTCAAATTCACATAATAGAATGGAAATTTGTATTTCCATAGTTGGAAATTTCGTGCGGACTATATATTTGCGGTATATAACTTTGTAGAAGAAATATAGTTTAGTTAATTAATAATGGACATTATTTGAAAAACAATCAACATAAAGATATATGCATTATATATTACATCAAAACATTGAATTCATTTGATTTTAGACACTTTATCTTTATAATGGTCATTGACGTGATGTTTTTGATATTAGATGAATACCCCTATAGAACCTTTATTTCATTCAATAAGTTGAAAAAGTTATATCTCTCCTACCATGAAATTTCGAAATAAATGGAGTAAGAAAAGTTTTCTTTTCACCCTTCACATATGCCAACTATTCTTGTATTCATATATTAACCATGAGCAACCGAGCTGTAATTCCATCTTATGTTTTTCTAGGTGAATTTAACAATGTGCCGATGATACTATCACATATACTATTTTTCAAAATTCATATCAAAAGATATTTTATATGTCAAAAAAATTCCAATATGGTAATTCAAAAAAAAAATATAATTTTCCAACTGGTATTCATATGGTTTTTCGAAAATGGTTTACCCAAACCCATGTCCATATATTTTTAATTTCTCAAAAAGTTGAACACCAGTTGTGGAGATGGTGTTGTATGTTCTTCTAAACATACATTGAATGATGTCATCCCAAATCAGTAGTTATGTCATTAGGGTAGAAATATGTGATGTCATAGAAACATGATATTCGAAAAATATTCAACCTAATTGACTGTGTACCTTTTTCACAGATGGGACACCCTTGAGTTCCTATAATGCCATATCCTAAAAAATTTCAATAAGTAGGAATTCAATTTAACATCTCAGAAAACCTGGATCTCAGTGTAAAATATTCATTTCTGTAAGCATCATACATCATAACACATAAATCTGACAATAATTTCAAATACTCAATCAGTGGATCCAAATAAACATCAATATCATTGCCCGGTTGTTTTGGGCCTCATATAAGAATAGATAACATGATGTGTATTTGTTTCATTCATAAACATGGCGAGAAGTTATATTTTATCAACAAAACCGGCCATGTACTATGAGTGATTCTTTTATAAAAAAAATGACTCACTCCATTTGTAGATAACATAATATTAAGCTTTCTTAGATTGATGCCAAATTTAGGATACTCATGATCAATTATCATCCACTAAGGATAGTTTGTCAGGTGACATAATTTCCTATATTTATTTCTTGTTTCCGCATGACACGTCAATTTACCTATAGTCTTCTCACTTATTTATAAGCTCCTACACCTTGGAATCACTGGAAAGTACCATAATAATTTTGTCGAACCAGATTCATCATTCCTGTATCAAGAATCGCCACACTTTTTTAAATATATTTGTTATTTTTAGTCCTTTTAAAATAGTATACATTCATTCAGGCAGGCGAGTATTTTTTCAGAGATCATACTCATCTAGTGTAACATTCCTTTGGCATCATATTTTCGTCTATATGGCTCATTATATTCTAGAAGCATGTCATTCCAGAGATCATTTAATTCCTTATAACTGGTGTTACTTCACATGTATCCTGCTTCCAAATTATACAGATTTTGTATGGATGAAAAAATATACATATTTAGTTCAAAAATATTACAATGGTGTCTTTTCCAAACACTTTAAATGATCAATAAATTTTGGGTAGTCATGAAGTTCATCTTCAACAATCCCTAACATTATCTAAATTTGATCTTTATCATAATTCACATTTTTCATCACATCCTTGACACATTCATGTTCATTTTCCACACATTAAATCATATTAGATGATACATAAAAAGTAGTGCTATCCCATCCACTAGCTACATTCTCATTTTCCCCGTGCTTATTCCATCATTTATAACATTGATCTATTTTATGATAGATCAGGTGTTCTACAAACTCCTATGGACTAACATGTCTTGAATAACAACAACATAAACACAAAAAAATGATTTGAGAAGGTTAATATGCATGATCTTTTAAAAAATTGATGAACTCTTTTAATCAATCATCATACACATTTGTTAAATGATTGGAATCCATCAATTATTTATTAACACCCATCCTATTTGATTCATTGATATTAATATTTTAAAAAATAAATACACATAAGTGGTGTTACAAATATCGAGAAATCAACATTTTAATGATATTTATTATTGCATTTAGTTTACCAAGACTCATCCCATTAGATGCTAACACCAAATTACTTTGAAAACTATATATAAAATCACACTATAAATACCATTAAAAAACCAACCATTTACACAAATTCCACTTTAAAAATTCACACCCATTTTAAATTGAAACCAATATTAAATACACTTTCAAAACAGTCACATCCATTTATAAAAGTCAATTGGGTGAGTCTAAAAACCCTTGGCATGAAATTTAAATCCATGCTGAGGGTTTAAATCATTTAAAAGATATTTAAAACCCGAAAAGGGTATGCTGAACACATATAATGTTTTATGAAACATTAAAAAACACTCAAATCATTTTAAAAGTGTCAATTATCCATTTTCACAAGTACATATATACCTAGAGAGGAACTTGTTAAAGGATACATGAATAAAAACTACCCAAAATTTTATAAAATATAAAGCTATAAAAGTTTTATCATGTCCCTCTTGAATAAATACTATTAATACTATAGTTTAATCGTATAATACTACTGAGGAGTGAATAAGTGTTACATAAAGACATAAGTGTCACTTGGCCATGATACTTTTCAAGATAAAGTCACATCTCTTCAAAGTGGGAAACCATGTCCCACTTGATGCTTGAATCATGTTCTACCTATGTATGATCCCACCAATATAGTACATTATAAATTTTTCCCCCTTCGTGAGGATTTACATTAGGTCAACGTAAAAAGTCTATAGATACTCAAAACTTCTCCGTTATCAATGGTTCATTTCAAATTGTGGTTAAATATATTTAAATCACTTTTTAGTGCATTAAAAAAATATTTCACCCTAAAGATAGTACCAATAACACCTCATGGAAAGAACACTATTATCAATTCTATGAATGGATTTGTTAAGATTATCTTATGTGACCTTAACATTTTAGTCCCATTACCAACCACATGAATATAATTGACTAGAACTATTATAATCGTAACTCTCGATACATCACAATATATTCCATACTCATTATCCATATCATTTATGGTTAATATTGGTGTTTTAACCAATCTACCATTAATATATTATAATGATAACTCAAGAATACCTATGAAAAATAATCACACCACATTCTTGGTTAAGGCCTTCTTAGTGCTTCCAATCAGGAAGAATACTTGTTGACCCTCTAAATATTAACTGGAAACCCCCAAACTATTTAAAAGTGTCTAAATGATTCATTTACTACTCTAAAATCTCATTAGGGTGGGCCTTCAATTGTAACTTGTATCATAGAGGCCTCCAATATATGGATTTTGGTTTTAAGTTGATGTGTCAATAGAAACCCCATAACCAGGAAATCAACTGGTGAGCTGGATTAAACATAACCAAGAACTATCCTGAGAAAAGATCTTGGTTTTAGGAATCATTATCAGGGGATGAACCATATATATTTTCATATCCACATTAATTACATAATAAAACTAGAAGAGGGATTAATTATTCCATACATCAGTGCCCATAGTTATGAATCTATTCTAAAAATTACATATATGACCAATAATTGGGTTGGGCTTCGAGTTGGGAGCAACACCCTTGAAGTGTTCTGATATGGACTGGGTTTATCCCTTAAATGTGCCCAAAAAATACATATTTTGATTGGATCATAGTGTAATTCATTAATATGAATATTTCTGTGTATCTTATTACCTTTTTATCTTCAACAGAAAATTCATATCAGACCAAACCAGTAACTAGATCAAGTGCATGAACATGTTCCACCTTGTGCATGATGTGGTTAGGATAAGACTCCCAGAATGGTTTAATCATTATATCATTCATTTTCCCTATTTTGATTCCAATATCTAATCCTCCTATTCATCATTACTATTTTTTCCACCTACCTCCATCTTTACTTCTTTGTAGTGTCTTGTTATTCATTATTTTACTCCTTCAAATATTATAGAGAATATTTTTCAAGCATAGAGGTTGGTGGAATAGTTGTCGAAAGTATATTATGAGATGGGGAAATTATATTATATGATAAATAATATTGTTTATTATCAATTTCAATAATGATATATAGAATATAATCCTCCAACATGGACATGAAAGGTGATGATTATGGGTGACAATATAATGAGATTTGGGTGAGTATAATGTCCCAATCTCAAAATAGATGAATTAGTTCACTTCTACCCCAATAGTGTACACCAATTCACTGGGGATAGTTCCTATCAAATATTGTATTAGATTAATATGTGGGGCATAATATGACCAATTTGAGTAAATTGATAATATATAATAGAAATATACTACGAACATACATGAAACATTCGTATGCCACAAAATCTCGAGAAAAATAAATAATACATTCCTCTATAATTGAATTAAAATATAAAATAAATACCTCCATCACTATATTAATGAAGTCATAAAAAATAAACCATATTCATATGTAAAATAACCGCAAAACAAATGTGAAACTACACTAAAAAACAAAATAAAAATGGATGTTTTATATTCTATGACAGGATCTCCAACAAAAAATGTCATTAATTCTCAAAAATCACAAAACAAAAAAAATAATTACAATTCCAATAAACATAAATTAAGCCACAAGCATCCAATTTCTAACCATATAATTATTGAACAGAAAATGTATTTTGAGGTACTGCATATCCACCATGGTGTCCATACAAGGTGAGAATGTAAATGAATAGAACAGAACCTCTAATGGTTTCTCAATAAAACATTTAATAAGAATATTCTAGCTCTAGAAGCTCATCAAGATCCTTAATAAGAAAATATAAAAGTTACAGAAATGGAATTAGAGTATTGTACAAAGAGGAAATAAAAAGTAAATTTTCATATAATTACAAGAATATTCACAGTGGTAGCACATGAAGAGCTGGGTTCATGGAAGAGGTGTGTATGTAGAGGGGGAGGGCTTACATAGTAAGATTTCCTTGCCTTCATTGAAACCACATGCACCATGGATCTTACGCATTGAGGATTACTTTCCATTCAGTCATTTACATGGCTCCACCATTTTGGTTTTAGTGCTTTCATGGAAATGTTCAGCAAAAAAAACCCAAACCTGATAAGGATGCTCTGAATAATTCACTTGTCCAGAAAATTCTAACCTGCATTATCCATGCTTTTCATTAGCTATCTAAACCCATAGAGAAAGTAGTGGAGGTAGAGTTAGGTGATCATAATGACACAAAAAGGAGTCCCAACCATAAAGAATACGTGGGGTCCAAAAGCTACGTATCACTAGCCACACGTCTGCTGTCAAGGCATGGATCGTTGCAACCATTCCTGGGACATCGTGCTGCTTCTATCCCAGTCCCATAGACACCCTCCCCCCAAACCCCACATCTGTTATCAGGGATTGTGTGCTTCCATCCCACAGAGGCTTCTTGATTTCCACAACATGACATGTATAGTGTCCCACATACACCCGACCATGAATCATCATCAGCATCCCCAACTCTGGCATCGGGTCTTGGGTGCTTCCATGGTGATGCTTCTACCTCCGTGAATATTGATAGGTGAAGAATAACCCTACTCCAACTGATGATGGGGGTTGGCTTGGAGGAGGGCTTAATTATTCACAATATTCACACATAGTCATGGAATCTCAAAGATAAAGAATATTTTCAACAAGTTATAGATGATTTAAAATACACACTCATTGTATAGAAGGATTTTTTTAAATAATGATTAATTTTTTTGGATTCATATTTTATTTTAAAATTTATTTATTTTATTTTTTAAATATTCGTGTTGATTTTATGTACAATAAGAAAATAATATATATCAATAAATATGTTTAATTTTTAATATTACATTTATTTAGCATGTTTGACCAAAACTATTTAAAAAACTAAACACAAAAAATATATATTTTATTATGTAATAGATTAATAATTAAACTTATAAATGTAATTTTATCATTCTATTAAAAATATCCAATTAAATTATATAAAATCTTAGTTTTTTTCTATGATATTGACTAAAAAATGATTAGATTTGTACTCCGTTGAACCTGAAGGCACGTGGTCCGGTCCTATTACATCTTCTCTTTATTAATTTTATTTTCCAGAAAATAATATTTACTGAATTTTATAATGATGAATTTATTTATAATAAAACATACATAATTAAAATGTCGAAAAAATAATTATTAGTTTATAAATAACTTCTACAATGAAGAAATTGTATAAAATACAAAACATATCATATAAATAAATATATATATATATATAACCAAAATATAAATAAAGTTGTTGAATTTTTTTACCAATAATATTACTTCAATTACACATATCTAAATATAGGGAAAGTCATAATAATATACAAAATCCTATATGATTAGGGAAACATGTGTATTAGATTAAGGATTCACACAATCTGATTTAACTTTTACAAATTTCTAGATGCCCCACACTCGAGATTTCCCAAGATATTTGACCTAACATTATATTTCTCCGGACCACTCCATAGCTCGTTCACTATTGATAAATGTGATCCATATAGTTATAAATAATCATTAAACAATTTCTATAAATAATAATTATAGATCAATAATTTCTATAAATCATTGAGTGATTTCTATAAATAATATTCGAACAAGTTGTGGACCAAGAATTTTATTAAAAAAAGAATGTATTTTTAGAAATTATTATAGGACTATTTTTTAATTAATATGGTGTTGGATGCGTATAAATGTGGATATTGGTGTTTCCATTGAAATATTATGTGGCACTTTCTAGAAAAATGGTGAGTGCTAATTGATCTGGAACTCACACCCACTCCAATTTTAAATTATATATATATACTATTATAAATAAATAAATAAATATAAATATAATAATTATATATTAATAAACATATCTACATAAATGGTGAGTCTAGTGTACCAAATCACTAATGCTGTGAAGAATTGAACCAAAACTCAAATATTATTTCATAAAGTATGGGGAAATGTAAGATATTTTACAGAAAATGCATGGAAAAGCGACCAGGTTACAGTTATTATAGTTAAATGAATGATACGTTCATATTGAATAATATACTATAATGAGACTATTAAATACTGAGGCTCATGTGGAGGAATTAGATTATCTTGATAATATTGTTAATGAATTTTGTATATTTTTGTAGAACTATTTCCCAAATAATTTTTGTAGTGCATCATTATTATTAAATGTGGGGTTAGTGAAAATTTTGAAAATAGTGTATTTTTATAGGATATTTGTGATAGGGACCTGTCAAAAATTTCCTGTCATCGAAAAACACGTCAAAATTGTTACATTTACGATGGTCCGTATTAAAAAACTATATTTTGTGATGGGAGTGGAGCCCATAGAAAATAGTTTTTTAAGGTTTATTTAATGAATTATTTTTGACTGTCCACGAGACCTGTTGAAAATAAGTATTAGTGTCAGGACACAAGAAACATCACAAATAACTAATTGTGATAGGTTTTAGTCTAGTCAAAAATAGGTTTAAAAAAATTGAACAATTAAAAATATAAAAACATAAATAAAATTTTCAATAATATATACAAAAAATTAAACATATTAAATAATAAAAATATTATCCAGAATATTTTCAATCAAATATTTACAAAATAAATATATGCATATTGTATCAATCACTGTGGAGGTGGAGGGTATTCTTGAGGGGGTGGGGGAGTGTTATATGAAAGACGAAGGGGAGGAAACTCTATCCCTACTCCCTAAGAAAACTATTACATATACTCCATCATTTGATAATGTTTTTTTTCACATTCCATAATCTCATCTCATCCTCTTGGTGATTCTGTTATTGATAGAGATCTTCCGAATCCCTACGTATTTTATCAATAACATTAATCTGAGCTCGCAGTTACTCCTCATACTGTGCATTTGTAGATGTTGACTCTAAAAACCATCCCTTAAGCTGGATTCCACCCATGTAGTTATTCCATAAAAACATTCACACCTCAATCAGGAACTAATACCAAGAACATTTTATGGGATTTCGATGAAAAATAAGAATGTACCTAGTCATAAAATTTCATTGAATCAAAATCATAATAATGATTTAATCATTTACTCGAATAAATATTGGTTTTGTGCCATGAAATCAATGAAGCTATGTTTTCTGAAATAAAGAAACACTAAAATATTTTGGAAATCTAGAAATACCTTAACAGTTTTATAAGAAACACTCAAGATATCCCTTTTTGAGCCTTATTATAACAACCCTGCTCTTTATTTAATTTTTAAACATGATTTATTACATAAACTTTCACATAATAGAACTTATAAGATCAATAGGTATAATGTCTTGGGGGCTTAGGAATAATACATAACACCTTAAAACATAAAATAAACATATTTATTGAGAACATCTTATTGAGGACCAAAACATTCATTCGTGCTTAGCATTGAATTAGATCATCTGAGGACATACATAAGAAAAGGGTGAGATATAAAGACCATTAAGGGAATAAAAATGTAATAACATGAGGAATAAAATACAAATTAGTCAATAGTAATATCAATAGAGAATAAAATAAATAAGAACATCAAGGAATGATATAGCCTGATATTCATAACATTAAAATGTGGCAACAACATACAACATGATATTTGCACAAGCCAAGGATCATTGCACATGAATTAGCATGAGTAAACCATAATTACACATAAATATTCATGAGTAAACCCTAATTTCACAAGAATTAGTATGAGTAATCCCTCATTTTAGAGACTTATCATGATACTAAACATTACACAATGCTTTGTAGCGCTATCAGAACACACCCTTCATAAACATTTTGTTTTCATGTATAAGTGTGCAACATAGATCATAGAAAACGGATTCATTAAACATCCTAATTTATTCCATGAACAAGGAATGTGAAATACATAAATGAATGTTACCAATCAATAAGTACATGATAATTATGGTGAATAACATTGATAGTGAAATGGGAATGGTATTGACCACATGATTATTTTGGCATGGAAAATCATGGTGAAATTTCCGTAGCATAACAACGTCAAATAAAAATTCGTAAAATGGATTGATGATAGAGAAAGACATCTCTAGTAATTTATAAATTAAATTTACAGAAAGGGGACCATGTAAAATAATATAACAACATATTAAATGGGATTTAATATGTATTTTATTAAATAAATTCTTGATTGGAAATGGAAAGAGAGAAATCCCTTACAGAATTTCGGCATGGTAACAGGTTTAAACGATAGGGATTAATGAGAGAGAAATGGGTCTCCCATCATTAAAACATAATAGGGGAAGTTTGGGGGAGGTTTGGAAACATTCCTTATCATTTATAATTAAAAATTAATAGATGTAATGATATAAGGAAACTTGGGAAAAAATTATAATGGGAGGAACCCTTATAGAATTATAGCATAGTAACGGCTTTTTTAAGGGTCAAAATAGGGGAAGGTAAATGATACCTTATTTAAATACATAAAATGAACAATAGGTAATTTATTAAAAAGGATGAAAATGTAGAAAATTGAAATTAAAAAGATAAATTTCAAACATGGTTTTCCATTTGAAAGGAGGAGTGGAATGTGAGAATCCCTTACGAAATTTCAACATGGTAACATGTTTATATAAAGGATCATGGATGAATTAATGATATATTAAAAGAATCTATACGTATTTATAAATCAAATAGAAATTAATGGGAGTTTATATAAACATATAACAACATAGGAAAATCATAATTAAAAGATATATCATAAAATAAGTGCTTGATAAAAGTTGAGAGTGGAAGATCCCTTACTTGAATGTGTGATCCCAAAGGAATTGGAGAGGATTAATGGGATATTGGGGGTTCTATGGGAGGAATATAGGGAATAATACAATTTGGGTGGTCTACATTCAAAGATCTAGTGTGAAAATAAATGGGATCTTGGGTGGGTTTGTATAGGAAAGGTGGGGGAATTATTTATTATTATGGTTTTGGACACTGCACACAATAATATTCAAAACCAGAAAACATAGATTGATTTTTTCCCATGGTTTCTGGAAAAGGGGAGTGGTGTAAATTATTTTATAAGGATAAGGGAAAAATATATTAAAATATTTCCATTTATTATGTGGTGGTGAGTCATTCTTTAAAGGAAATTATTTTAAAATTGTAATATATTTAATACGTCTTTTAGGATTCAATAATGATTTATAAAAAAAGAAACAATTCAAGAATAAAATTATTTTAAAGGTAAAATATATATTTGGACGATTATCTCATTTATATTATTTTATTACATCACTATTAGGTCATTATGATGTCATAAAACATATTATATATTTATACAGTATTTAATTTTTACCCAAAAATTCGACCATCTCATAAAATTATGAAACATTCACTATTGGATAGTTTTTACGTAATAATTCCAAAAAATAATATACATTTTATCTAAGTAATTTTCTTAACATTATAAATTTATCATTTAAAATAAAAAATGACCTTTATTGAAAATTGTCAGGTTTTGACAAAAATAGTTTTAAACATTAATAAAAATTAAATTTGACTTCATTAAAATTATATGATCATTTATATTTAATAAAATTTATTTAATGAAAATATTTTATTAAAATATTATTGATTTAAAATATCCATTATTTCACAAAAATATATTTCAAAATTGAATGTGAATATTAACAAAAAATTCTATTTTTTTTGTTATGAATAATTTAAAAAGTAACAATTATAGGATGAATGTATATTAATTATTCTATACAAAAATTAACGCACATGATCATAATACTGGGGTATTGTCACATATCCCATTATTACACCAGCATATGCCCTATATGTAAGGTGTGTGATGGTGTCTTTCATGGATCCATTCGGTGTTCATGGCTTGAGATTTGATCTCGATGAGTTTGAACATATCCAATAAATGGTTTCTCTCTAGCTTCATTTATGGGATATCATATTGGGATTGGTATGGGGGAAAGAATATAAATGCTAAATCCCTCAGAAGATCTAATAAATGGGCTTCAAATGGCATAATTCTACTGGTAGAGGCCAATGACACTTCTTTCTTAAGTAACTTTCCATTGTCATATATATTTATATATTATAGTTATAAAGTTAAATTTATTATTGTTTCCAATGGTCCAATAGTCACGTAATGGTCAAAAACTGATAGTTACATGTGAATTTATACTAATATAGTTTTATTAAATGTTACATAGTAAAACAAACATTTTCAGGAAACAAAATATTATTCAATTGTTTGGGTCGTTACATTATTGCCCATAATAAATTTCACCCACAAAATTTAATTTGACAGACTGAAAAAAAACATGTGAGGTTACTTCTCCGTCATATTCTCAAGGATGTCTTCACTCATTCCCATTAGCATTTCTTTTATGTAGAAAGTGTCCATGCATTATAATGGTAGCTCGGGATATTTTCAAAATAATCTACTTCCATAGCCCAAAACCTCCTCATGTATCATGGGTTATATTGATGGAAGCACGAATAAGTCTTTAGAAAGGTATTTTTTTTATATATTTTTGAAATATCTTCTACAACATGTTTTTTATAAAAAATTTCTTACTGGTTCATATTAAAATATTTGGAAATATGGTTTTTGTATATCAGTATAAGTATTTCCTAAAATACAGAAATCTATAATTTGATACATATAGGCTTCTCGAAGGTCAACCTATTTTGTAGCACCAAGAAAATCATTTAGTGCTTCATTATTTTTGAATAATGAAAATAATTTTAAAAGGCCATGATGGTACTTCCCACCCTTAGAATGGTAATAATGTTGAGAGTGAAAGATTTTAAAATAGACAGTACTTTATCATTTAATCAATCATTCAATGTTTTGAGGTATTGGATTCTTAATAATTTTTTTTTCATCCATCTAGGATATTTAAAAAAAATATGAGATGTCATCTGAGTATGAGTTCAGGATAATATTTCTATTTAGTTCTTCGGTAAGAGAGAGAAGTGTTGTTCATGATCTTCCTCATTGCATATTTTAACAATGATTAATAAAATAAATTTAATGGTTTGAATACCTAGAACATAAGAATGTAAAAAATAAAACTTATAAGGTTAAACATTCTTATATATAATATATCGATACTTGTGGTACCTTATGATTAAATCTCTGTTATCCATGATTTATTCCATAAAATATTTTCTTATGTGATTTATTTTTTTCCCATAATAATGATATGTACAAATATTATGAATTTACCTAATAATACCCATCAAGAGTGTTCGACCGAGAGTTCATTAAGGATCTTTTTCGTGCGGTAGTTCCCATTCGTGTATAGCTCAGTGGGGGGTTTTTTGGTTTATCCCCAAGATACGGTTGTGCCAGAGCCACCTCTAATCGTTTGTATCCAGATAGGGATATATTTTCTTGATAAACCAATTACTCAATACCCACCATAATTTAGGTATTCTATTCTTATACATAGTATTATCCTTAAGTAATTCACTATAGTTTTGTAATCCGAATCCCCAATACAACTAAACCTATCCTCTGATACCAACTATAACAACTGGGCTCTGTATTTAATATTTAGACATGATTTATTACATAAATATTCACTAAAAAACATATAATATTGAGATGTTAGTCTTATTTTGGGCGTAGGAACATTACATAAAATAATAGAACATTAAATACACATCATTATAGAAAACTAATTTTACATGACTACAAATCCCTTCGTACTTAGCATTGCATGGGATAACCTGATTACATATGTAATAAAAGAGCGATATATAAACCCTATTAAGGGAATAAACATGAAAAACATGAGGAATAAAATACATGTTATTCAATAGTAATATCAAAAGATCATAATAGAAAAATGAACATGAAGGAAAACAAATCATAACATTGAAATGTGGCAACAACATACAACACGATATAAGCTTAATCCATGGCTCATTGTACATGTATTAGTATGAGTAAACCCACATTGCATGTAAATTACCACGAGTAAACCCTCATATCACATGAATTATCAGGAGAAAACCCTCATTTCACGTGATGTATCATGATACAAAAATTACCCAATGCGTTGGATAACTATCAGGGTGCACCCTTCAAATGTGGAAAACATACATTTATATCCCCAATAATTAAGTACATGAGCCTAATGTTGAATAACATTGATATAGAAATGGGTATGGTATTCACTACAGGATTATTTTGGCTTGGAAAATCGTGGTGCCATTTCGGCCGAATAACGATGTCAAATTGAAATTCATAAGATGGGTTGATTAGAGAGAAAAAGGTATATCCTCATTTATAAATTAAATATATAGTATAAAAATCCTGTAACATAATATCCCAACATATGAGATGGAATATAAGATTCATAATATTAATGAAATTCTTGAATGGAAATAAAAATAGATAAATCCCTAATAGAATTTTAGCATGGTAACGGGTGTAAACGGGATGGATAAATGAGTGAGAGAAGGTTTTCTAATCAATTAAAAATTATAAGGGTTGTATGGGGGATGTGAAAAAACATACCCCGTCATTTTTAAAAGAAAATAAAAGGATGCAACAATATAAAGAAACTAGGAAAAAATTGAGAAAAAAGGAAATCCTTATGGGATTTCGGCATAGTAACAACATAGGTAAGTATCCAAATGGGGGATGATAAATGACCCCACATTGAAATAACATCAATTTTACAATAGGTAATTTATTATAAAATGATTAAAATATAACCAATAGAAATTAAGAAGGTAATTTACAAACATGGTTCTTGAATTGAAAGGAGGAAAGGAAGGTGAGAATCCCTTAAGAAATTATCAGTAGGGTAACAGATGTAGATAAAGTATACTGGATGGATTAATTAGAGTGAAAAGGAAGATCTCATTATTTATAAATTAAATGGATAGTAATGAGAGTTTTTATGAACATATCCCAAAATATGGAAATTATAATTATAAGACATATCATAAAAGAAGTGCTTAATAAAATATGAGAGTGGAAGATCTCTTACATGGATGTGTGATCACAATGGCTTGGGAGAGGCTTATTGGGAGCATAGGGGAACCTTGATGGGACTATAGGGTGTAATAGTTATAGGTTGTTCTATATTCAAATATATTGAGTGAAGATAAATGGGATATTGGGTGGGTTTATATAGGAATGGTGTGGGAAATCATTATTATTTTGGTTCTGGACACTATACACTAACATATTCAAAACCACAAACCATCACATGGTTTTTGCCTATTGCTTCTGGAAACGGGGAGTGTAATAAATTATTATATAAGGAAAGGGGCCAAGGATATGAAAATATTGACCTTTATTATGTTGAGGTGAGTCATACTTTCAATTATATAATTTTAGAATCATAAAATATTTTATATGTATTTGTAGATTCACTAATGCATTAAAAATAAAACAAAGAAAAGATAAAACCAAATTATTTTAAATTTAAAAAATTAAATTTTCTGAATATCCATTTAATATTATTTTATTAAATCACTATTGAGACATTATGATGTCATAAAAAACATTATATATTAATAAGGAATTTAGTTTTTTCCCAAAAATTCTAATGCCTCAAAAAATTATGAAAAAATCACCATTGGATACTTTCAACGTCCGTATTTCAATAATAATAACTATTTTATCAAATTTGTTTTTTCAATTTTCAATATTAAAATTAAAACCAACATATATTGAAAATTGACAGGTTTTGACAAAAAAATATTTTAATCCTTAATAAACATTACATAGGACATCATAAAAATTATACAATTATTTATATTTAATAAAATTAATTTAATGATAATATTGTATTAAAATATTATTTATTTCTAAAATCCATTAATTCACTAAAATATATTTTTAATTGAATTTGAATATTATACAAATATAATATTTGTGTGTTAAGAATAATATTGAAATTAAAAATAATTTGATGAATGTATAATCATGATACTATAAAAAATTAATGTACACAATCATAAGGCTAGGTTCTTGATACATATCCATTTATTACACCGAAATACACCCTAAGAGTATGGTGGGCAACGGCGGGGCTTTCATGGGGATGTTCAGTGAACATGGTTTGGGTCGTGATCTCGATGTGCTTTAACTTCTCCCATAAATGCTTTCGCTCAGGCTTAAGTTGTTAGATTTTGGATTGGTATTGGTCTAGGGGAAATCCTAGTAATGCTATATCCTTCTTATGCTCCGATAAATGGGCTTCACATGGAACAATTCTACTGGAAGAGTCCATCGAATCTTCTTTCTGATTTAATTTTCTATCATCATTTCTATTTATAACCATAAATTATAATGTTAAATTTATTATTGTTTCTTATGGTTATATTGATCAATGGTCCAAAAATCACATAACTGTCTAAAACAAACAGTTGCATTTATATTTATACTTATATAGTGATAATGAATGTGACATAGTAAAACATACGTTTTTAGGGAACACAATATTATTCAAAATTTAGGGTCGTTACACTCTTTGTACCTCGATTGAGCACATGCTGAAAAACTAAAAATGGACATATCTTTACCATAATATATGATGCAATAATTTTTTTATCATCTCATATTTTTGTGTATTATTTTTAAATAATATAAGGATTATTTTTTAGACAAAGCACTTAGATGACATGGAATTCCAAGGCCCCGTGCATCCAGAATATTTTTTTTGAAATATATTAAATATATTAAATTGAACGAGCATGAAAATTTCCAGAAAAGGTGTAATAACTCCTATAAGGTTGGTTGAATTGGAAACCAGAGGGCACTGTTGAGTTCAGAATGGAAGTTTCACACTAGTCACTACATAACCTTGGTCAGTGAAGGTCATTTATAAAAAATCCTTCATGGGATTGAAATTAATAAAATAAATTAACATAAGTATTTATTTTATTTTCTTCCCTATAGTTACATACTTTATTTTAAATATATGTCTACGAAAATCATCATAGGATTGTCCTCTAAAATTTGGAGAACTAGGCGCCATTGGAGGATTTCATTATTGGCAGATGATAGTGGATCAAGAACATATTGCGGATCATCACACCAGTAGAGTTGGAGGATCTCATCAACGACGACATCATATCTGTTGCTCATCCGCAATTGATCCAAACTCCAGGTAGGACGTTTTTCATTCCATTTTCATCCTTTTTGTAATCCCATTCAAACATGGATCAATCCAATGTACATTATTTGACACGTGTATCATCGGTAGATTCCCAATTGATGGAATTTGTTTTAGTTCTTTGATTTATCCCGCTAAGTTCATCCCTTTTGTGATAACTAATTGAGTCCAAATGAACAGTGGTCGAGGTTTATTCTCCAATTTTATGTTTTTTGGTTTTCTCCCACTATCCCTCAGATGTTCCTTGTGGGCACATTTTTTGACCACCAGTTTGATGAATACCCAGTATTAGATCGTTGTGTGACCATTATTTGGCGAAACGGATCGATACCACATGTGTGGTTCATGATCGATGATGTGATCGTGGTGTGATGATGGAATATGAATATAATTATGATACTCATTCGACCCAATTTTGATGAAAAAAATGAATAGATCGATAGTGGAGATTTCTAAGAAGATTTGAACCCAGAATCTATAAATACAGTAAGTAGAGGCTTGGACGAACATTGATTTTCATATTCTAGCCAGTTCAGAGGTTCTGGTGGTCATAGATTGACGTTGAAGAGATCCCCAAAGGATCTATAAAATCATGAGCAACACAACATGTATTTCAAGATTACATGCTATTTCAAACCCCTTTGCTTCATCAATAGGGTTTTGGTAGATGTTGTGGATCAAACACAGTGTGTCCCTTATCACACAAGGTGTGACCCTCCCATGTTGACTCATTGTGTACTTCGGAAGTACATGGATACAAATTTGAGTACAAGGGAATAGACAATCCATGTACTCTGACACAGACTTGGCCAGGCTACACAAAATATGGGATTTTGTGTCTCTACACGTCGTGTATCCACTTATACACATTGTGTATTTGGAAACCGCTTGCTGTGTTAGGCCATTTAATATGGGAATGACTTAGGATAGCTTGAAACACCATGTACCCAATGGTATATTCCATGCACTCCATTCAAGAGTAATTGAGGATCTTTTTTTCACAGTTTAGACCAATATATGTTTGGTGTGTTCCCTTGGTCCTTTCCCTGAGGGTACAATGCAACATTATATCCACATCAATAGATTGTGATCCCATATAGAGGTTAATTCACAGATAGAGTTGTGTTGTCCCTTTGTGATACTTGAGTGCGATCTTATATCACCCATAGTTGGAGTTTGTATAATCAACATAACTTCCCTAAGCAGGGCATTCATCCACTATCTGGAATTATGTATTAGTAGAGTTTTTGGAATCATTCGCATATGATCCCCTACGCAGTGGCTCGATATGTATTGGGCTTCGGGTGTTCCCTAGTGGTTATGGGAGAGACACCCTATCTATCTAGAATGCTCTTCTTAGACCATTATGTTATCTTTGGGAGGGGACCAATGAGTTAGATATACCTCTTTCTTGAGTGTTTATGATGACAACATGTCTTGGGGAGCATGTTCTCCCATAGAGATAGTTTCTTTGAGCAGAATCTTGTGGCTTCCAGTTATTTAGGACCGCCTGATGGTGTGGTGTCTCTCCTGAGTATATATAAGGTTTTTAATGTTTTTTATTGATTTATAAATATTATATTGAGATAACTATACTTGGTTGTTTAGGTTTAGTGTTTTAGGGGTTTATTACTTAGTTTTATTGTACTCACCCCTACCAGAACATTGCTCACAAAAGATTCATCTTGTGCAGAGAATGAACCTTTTGATGGCGTCCTAGGAGGATAGGGAGTAGGTTGAGAATAGATGGATCTTGAAAAACATACGTGTTTACTGGGAGCATACTATTGACAATGTTCTTACACATGGAGTATGTTAGACTCTTTGTTGTTTTATTTTGGATTGTCATTGGACCCTTTTCTATTTTCAGTACTTTATTGTTATACCCTATTGGGGTATCATAGATATATTCATGCTTTATCTATGTTAATTAAAATTTCAGTATTTTTGGAATTATGATGAGTGCATGTGTATAGGTATATTAGGAAAATTCCTCCCATTTGTGGAGTACACATACTCAGCATAAGTCACCAGCCCTAAACCAATTAGGGGAGGGAATGAGGTAGTCAAGGTTCGGGCCCCTCTAGGTCATGTCCTGACATAGTGATATCAGAGTGGTCAATTCTACTTTAGGACTGAGGGACTATGATATTGGTTTGGGGTAACACTGTTAAGTTTTATGAGTTCGACTATTAGGCCAGGGAATCAAATGTTGTTGTGGAAACAGATGTATCCATATAATGGGACATGTATCATGTGAATACCCGATAAATCATAATATTTTCTTTTATAATAAATATAATTTTGATTTTGGCGTTCATTATAAACAAATATAAACGTACGCTACACACAACACTGAATTAGCTGGCATTGCCCCCAAGAACTGGTTTTCAACCTTTCATTGGGAAACCTATTTTAATTTCTTATAATATTTAATGATTTTATTAAAAATAAACATCATTATTGTATTCATGATTTTCAAATAAAATTAGGTTAAATTGTTTGGATTTTTTTGGTGAAACACCAATTTTTTTATGAATAATGAAAAGCACTACAATTTAGTTAAAAGTTGACTTTTCATTTAAATAATTATTAATGATAAATTTTACTTTATATTTCTCATAGAGTCACATTAGATAAATTATAAATATATATAAAAAATTAATTTCATTAGAATCAATTTTTCTTTGAATGTGAATATAAAAACATAACAATCTTTTGAACGTTTTTTGTAATTAAAAAACTCCTAATTTCACACTGTCTGTTGGATTAGTTTTAATTTTAATTTTCCCACATCTATGATTTCAATTTTGAAAATTTAACATAAATTAATGTAATGAGTATGATATTTTTTATATCATAAGTTACAATAATTCTTTTACCTAAAATATTAGTGAAAGTGATTAAAATTAATTATAGTGATGCAGGTAAAATTAAGCTTAATATAGGACGAAAACATAATAATAAGGACCAAAATGACATGAAAACTTGTCCAAACTACATTGTATTGAAATAATTCTACCATATACCCACTTTTATAAAAATTTATGGGCTATGTGGATTTTATTAAATGGAATTTCCCTCTGTAAATGATCAGGTATGGAAAAAGACAAAAAGATAACATCCCTTAGCTTAAACATTTGTAACACATTGAGATATATAAAAAACATCATATTTTTAGATATACATATCCTTTTGTAATAAATATGGTTTATTTTTATAATATTAATATATCAATAATTTTAAGATGTTTATTAGTTACTTAAAATTCATGAAAACATCAATGGAGAGATTATTTAGGTAATAATTATCTAAAATAAATGATACCATAAATATTAAAAGTTTAGTTACCAGAATGAATTATTTTCTTTATTTTTTTGATGAATATATAATGTTAAAAACCTATAAAACTAATATATTGTAATTATAATATTAGATTTATTTTTTTAAATTAACACTATATAAATAATGTCAAAATAGAGATTATTTTTTTATAGAAAATGAATTTTATGAAATGATATAATATTAAAACAATAAAATATTAATCAGAGTGATGTATAAGTGTTAATAAATACTAAATATGGTCTATTAATGGACTAATTAATATTTTATAATTATCATATTGAATAATATATTATAAAAACGTTGTTATCATGGTCCGGGTTTAAGCAGCGTTTTAGATCGTCATTTGTGCTTGTTTTAAAATTAATTCACAAAACACATGGGAATTTAATTTTTTAAATTGAATATAATATTAATAATTCAGTGGATCTATAAATTCTAATAAATATCACATTATTATATTCCTAGTGGTTATATTAATTCGATTAGAAAACTAGATGCTTTAATAAAAAAACCAAAATGATAAAATTAAGGAATATTAGAAGTTAAGGAGCCAAACTATAAAAATTAAAAATAAATTATGAGGTGGAGGTTTTAATATAACATTATTGCCCTTTAATCAATTATATTTACATTTTTAGGCACATTAGGTAAGGGAGACCACCCATTAATGAATACTTATTGGTATTTACAAGAGTGCCACTTCACCTCCACTGTAAAAAGGCAAGCACACCACTCATTCCTCACACCTACCATGGATCATTGGATCACCAAAAATATATAAATATAGTCTACAGGAATCCCTCCCATCGACCTAGAATCCTCCCCTTGGGATGAAATAAATCCAAGGAGGCTTTTGGTATAAACCAAAAGAAGTTACCCGATTAAGAGGTAACGCCTTCTCTTAAGCTTTTATTTTTAATTTCCAATATCCACTACATAAACTCTTATTATTCTATATTTACATAAAAAAACCAGTATCACTGATATAATATAATTTTCTTCTTCTTAGGGTTATACCTACACTTACTCACACCCCCATCTAATTGGTAATGAACATACTATTTTTGTGTATGGTGAACTACTGCCTCACGAAATGATGAATGATCAATTCCACTTTAACCCATCTCATGGTGGACATTATTATTTAAAATATATTTATATATGATATAAATTATATTTCGAAAATCTCTATGATTCTTAAATTTTTATTTATAACATACCATTATTCTTTCCATGTTCTGTAAATACGTTAATTTTGTTTGAGTAAGTGTGGACTACTGCCCCCTCAAATCGATATGACATATTCTTGCAATTCATGGAACATATAAGATATTATTTTAATAAACTGATATAAAACATAACATATATATATATATATGATACATTAATATAATATACATATGTATAATTTAGTTTTCATTCTTTTAATACAACATAGAAATTAAAGTAAGATTCATGCATACGTACGACCAACCGTCTCCATGAATGATGAAATTCATTTATAATATCAAAATATTATGGAATATTCTAAATACATTTATAATGAATATATAAGATAATTCAGTCATGGTTTATATTTTTTATATCTTGAAATAGTGATCTAATATATAGGGAAAAAAAGTTACAATTCCAAACAAACTTAAAAAAACTAGGCAATTAACACTCAAAATAGTTAAAATAATTAACGAGTGTTAAGAAAAGGGTATTAAAATATTCTAATAAATTAATATATGATATTATAAACATTATTAATTTTATTGTATAAGTTATTAACATATTTTAGACCACTATACATGAGTATAAAGATTAAACACCAAAAATTATATTTAAGGTAAGAGATTTTTATCTCATTTTCATTCAATGGGACATACTTAATTGATGTGCACCTAATTTATTATATATGGTGTAAATACTACAATTTTGAAAGAAAATATAATTAATTATATTATCATCATGGTACTTAAATGTTATATTTACGATTTATTATCTTTTCATTTTCCAATTCATTAGTTACTACATTAGTAAGGAATTTTCATATCACTTTTCAAATATGTGAGATTAATATCATATTCACTAATAAGTATTTTGTGCACTATACCTACTAACAATTTTAATATATTATATCATAATTTTCGTTTATTTCATGATATTAAATGTTTCAATAGATGTAACTCTATAATGTAATCATTGACTAAAAATCTACTCAAGTAGTAAGGGAAATTCATTTAAATTTACATTCCATTGAGACTAAATATTTATTATGTTCCAATTCACTTTTATTTGGTTTATATCTTACCATTTTCTTGTTATATTATTAATCCTATTATTCTCATGATATTATATTTTTCATGACATAAATTTCTAGATATATTGAATCAAATGTTTCAAAGTGGTATGAAACACTTTGGGATGTTTAATGACTATTCTCCTAAATAATGTTCTTAATGGATATCTTTGAAATCTAAATTACATGTGTAATTTTTAATATTCTCTTGAAACAAATCACGTTTTCTTAATAATTTTTAATTTTTAATTTACATAAATATCCATATAATATTTCATGAATATGATAATTGCTTAAACCGTAAACAAGTTTTTCCTACGGTTTTCATTTTAAATTTTTTAGTTTTTTTGGAATGGAGCCTTGAAAGTGTTATATTCTTGTAAAAAATCCTTGAATGTATTAGATTCTTGACATTTATTATTGAAAGTATTATATTCATGTTAAAAAGTTGTGATAGTATTATATTCTTGGCATTAAGCCTTGAAATCAATTGATTCATGGAATTGAACCTTTATAGTATTAGATTGCTGGAACATAGCATTGGTTGTATTGGATTCCTTCCAAGAATCCTTAAATGTATTATATTCTTGGTTTGGATCCTTTAAAATATTAGATTCATGAAACAAGTCCTTAACATTATTGTTTTCTTGTCACGAAGTCTTGAATGTATTCGATTCGTGGAATAAATCATTAAAAGTATTATATCTTTGGAATGAATCTTAAATGGTATATTATAGATATCAAAAATTATGAATTTCCATTTTTTATATTAAATTATTATTCATCCATGAGATTTTGAATTGACATATCTATGGATATATTTCATTCTCAGTTTATTGATTTAGATGGCATGAGTTTCACTTTTTTACAATTCTATATTGTTGTTTCCTCTTCCAGTTATTTGAATAGAATGTTTTATTAGTTATTTACCCTTCCATGTTAATTTATTCATATTGAGTAACAATTGATTCCACTTCACATACCCTTATCGAGCATTTGAGATCACCCTTATTTTGTTTCCTTTCCCCAGGTTATGAAAACAAGATATTTGAATAAGAATTCAATGATATAGTTTATTTAATTTTATTTTGTCTCGTCTTTATGTTTCCTATTTCCCTATGTATTAAGGGTATCATGTATGTAATCTTTATTTCCAAGATTACTAAAATGAATTCCCTTTTTGGATTTGATTACTGGTAACTATGTCAATGTAATGTAAAAATGAACTAGCTCGGGGATTATAGGATCCAGGTGTTCCACATCATATAGTAATGCTTGTGTTTTATATGTCCTTCTTGTGAAAGATATTCTAATACACTCAATGAACCTGGTAAATCTTGTTTTATTTTTTGATGCCTCCACATAGACAACAAGACATGATTATACATTGTTATCATGATTATGATATTCCTTGGGATGAGACATCAATATAGTGGTATGTATTGGAGATAGCAGCTTCGGGTGGTTCACCAGCTATACTACCACCCGTTGAGCTACATCTAGAACCATCACTAAAAGATGAGGATTCTTAGAGGCTGAGTTTGTTCCACATGGTTCATTGATAGTAAACTCCAAGGTTTTGGGCAGATCCATACCCTCAAGTGGATGATGATTAGCTATAAGCAATCACTCATGTTTTCTACCTTGTGAGGACAGTTACTAATTAGATGAAAATACATGATGCAAGTCTTCATCAAGACTATGTCAATGGATGTTAGAGATTGGTTACCCAGTCAAAAAATGAGAAATATATCTGTCAAATAGACTTCATGATTCATTTCGGATAGGAGTACTATCAGGCTACATTCTGATTGGTATGCACACATGAGCTTTTGTATTTTCAACAATGAAGTATGATTATGGCAGAGTATTTAGTGAGGATTACTGATCACTCTCCTTTGTCAATTGTTATGGTACGAAACTAGTTATTTAGAGCTCAAAACATAGAGCATGGCTTTCTATAGGAAATAAATTCTTTAGTGGTGTCTCTTAGAATTTCAACCTATGATGGAGTTCCTGAGTTAGCCTTGTTGGTAGAAAGATTTATGGAAGGAAAAAACCCATAGTGAGAGCTAAAAGTTTTGACTTAAAATCATTTACCTTAGTAGCCGGTATCTGGTGGTATTATTAGAGATCCATATGGGTCATATGATTTAGGAGGGAATCCCAAGTCTCAGGGTCAACTGTACAAGGCTGTCATGGTGGCTCCAGTCAGCCTTGGGAGATGTAGTGTTTCTCTTGCGACGGTTGATGACATATGACATGATATTACTCAACCTTTTCATAAAAAATATCAGGATATGGTTGAGGTATTGATGATATATATATAGTGGTATGAGTTGGGTGGTCCATAGGGTGAATTATGTGTTAGAGAGGAAGGCTGCACATTAAGAGTTGGTTGGCCATTTAACCTATTACCACCACCACCCACATGTGGTCCACGCAAGGCATAAGGAGCAGGTGGATATGGATGAGACCATATATAATCTATTTATTCCAATGACCCTGAGGCTCCAAGGATGATATGATTTACGATCTATCTCTGTTCTACCTTTTCTTTACTTTTTATAGACAAAGGTGTTAGCCATTCCTTTTATACCAAAAATATTGTTAGAGACATGGAGATTCTGGTTGATCCATGAAATCAACCCTTACGCATAGAGACTCATTCAAGTAGATAATAAATGATCATGAAAATTGATCTGATATTGTGACCTAACTCAGATAGGTGAGAGTTTTGGTCGGGATCTCTTAGTATGAGTGTCGAGGCCTTGCAATATCATTCTTGTTATGGACTACTTATCCATAGTTATTGCTCATAATGACTGTTTTTGGAGAAGTGTGTGGTTTTTTTCATAGTGATGGAACAAAGTTTTTATTTATTGGTGAAATGGAAATCAAGGAAGACAAGGATGGACTCATGCATATGAAGGTGTAGCTAATTACTCATCAGTTTGATGGCCTGACCCTCAGTGCAGTGAATGTTCGGAGTCCTATGATTCCTTTTGTTGTGGAGGAGTATGAGGACAGTTTCCCCAAGGATGTTCCATGTTTACCTCCCCAATGATAAAAAGACATCTATACCAATATACAACACAATATGGAATCTATACCTGATCCAAAATACCAGATGTCTCCCACAAATATTCACAAGATGGGGGTGTAGTTTAAGGATTTACAGAGGAAGGGCTTTATTAAACCCATTTTTCACCCTGGGCAGCCTAGGTTTTTTTAACAACAAGTCAGTTTTTGGATTTTGGTTATATGTGGACTATCGACACATAAATTAGGTGACCGTAATGAATAAGTATCCACTATCGAGAATCTATGAACTCTTAGATCAGGTGAGAGGGGCTCGATGGTTCTCGATGTTTGACCTTAGATCGATATATCACCAGCTGCAATTTATAGATAAGGATATACCAAAGACAACATTTAGATGTTTCTAATATCACTATGCGTACTTGGTGATTAACATCAGCAATTTTAACTCCCCAGAAGTGTAGATGGAACTCATGAACAATGTCTTTTAGACCTTCTTAGACAGGTACATGGAAGTCTTCATCAATGATATCCTTTTGTACATAGTTTCTGAGGAGGATCAAGCAAGCCGCATGGAGATTATTCTAGACATACATTGAGAGAACCATAATTTTTAGATTCTCACAAAGTGTCATTTTTTGATATAGATGGTTCAGTTTTGGGACACATTATCTCAGTAGATGGAGTAGTAGTGGACCCATTTATGGTTTATGTAGTGTTATCATGGAGTCCAACCAAGAGAACAATAGGTGGGTGGTGTTTACTTTGGCAGGATGGTGTTTAACAAGGTTTCATACCTTTGGAATTGTTGTATTTATCCTTTATATATGTACATGGAGTATTTTACCTTCAATTGATGGTTGTTAACCCTCGGTTATTAATGTGAGTCTGAGAGGTGTAAATTGGAGATGTTGACTATGAGACCCTATGTGCTCAGATATCCATAGGAAATTCTCATTATTTATATTACACAGGTGTTGAGTAGGAAGTCCTTTTCTGATGATGCATGATGGTAACACAGACGTTACAAAATTTTGTTCTGAGAGAGTTTCAAACATCTCCTTTAGTGGTACATCCTGGTGTGGAAAAGATTTACTAGGACATTTGAAGATATTTTTTGTGTCTAGGAATGAATAAAGTACATTAATTTTTTTTTCATGATTCCTTACTTGTTAGCAAGTTAAAAATGAGCACCAAGATCAATAGGATTTTACCCAACCCCTTGAGGTGCCAAAGTGTAAGTGTGATGGAATATCCATGGTCTTCATGATGAGAATACCACATACATCCAGTATACATGATTTTATTTGGGTGATCTTAGATTGACTCCCCATGTCACCCCTCTTCTTAGTAATACATGAGTAGAGTTCAATATTGAGATCTATATATCTCTATGCACATGAGATATTTATAGTCCATGGGGTTCCCACAACGGAAATTTCTGAATGTGAAGCTCCCTTTAAAACCTGGCTATAGAAGGGATTATAGGATGTATTTGGGACTCAGCTACGCTTGATCACAATGTTTCAATCTTAGATGCATGGCCAGACTGAGTGGAAAATTTAGGTTCTAGATGACATAGTGTGAGCATTCATGTAGTATTTTTTATGTAGTTGGGTGGATCACCTACCCCTAGTGTAGTTCACATTCAAAAAATTCTATCATTACCCCATTGTAATGGAACCGTTAATGGATTTATTTGTGTGACCTTGAGGGTTACCACTTTATTGGAATGATACATGAATGTCAACACTCATATGCCCGATGTTGTTGTGAGTGACAAAAGAGAAGGTGCAGATCTTCTAGGATTGGTTGAAGACTAAACCGATCCATCATTTGTTTTATGCTAATAATATATTGAGGCATTTAGTGTTCAAATAATGAGAACAAGTGTTCCTATGGGTTTCAACTCAATATGTATATGGGATATGTAGCTTCTATGGTATGATATCTATGAGATTCATCATTTCATTCCAAATACTGCATAGATTTGGTGAGGTTTCATATCACATAGCTCTACCTCCACAGTTAGACAAAGTACATGATTTCTTCCATGTGTTGAAGTTCAGGAGGTATGTACATGACCCCTCACACATTATCGACTAGGATGAGTTGGAAATTGAAAATGGAGTGGCCTTTGTAGAGTTCCTAGTAGAGATCAAGGATTGGTAGGAGATGATCCTTTGTGGGTGATCAATTACTTCTTTTCATGTTTTTAGTAGTACAAGAACCTTTAGGATAGATCATGGAATAAGGAGACCCATATAATAGCAAAATACCCACATCTATTTGAGTAGTTTTTCTATTTTTGGGATCAAAATCCCTAAGGATGAAAGAATGTAATGTATTATATTTTCCATCTATTATATTGAAATATTATATGGATTATTTTCAAGACTAGGATCTATGACAACAATTGATTCTGAAGCTCTGTGTGTCCAAAATAAATTATTAAAATATATAAAATAATTAAAAATCATAGAAAAATGAATTTCCAAGAAAATATAAATAATTGGTAAATTGGTGTCCATATCAGAAACCCAAGTGCATCGCTATGTTCAGAATTTTGTTGTTACACAAGGTGAAAATTAACCTTGTTTGGATTGGGTATTTTGTGAAAATGTTATCACAGACTTGAAATTAATAAAATAAATAAACATAAGAAATTATTTTATTTTGATCAGCATGATGAATTTCTTCTTCTTTAAATATAAAACTATGGAAATCAACTCAGGGTTATCTACTAAGCCATTGAGAACTAGATGCCATTAGAGGAGAATGTTCTTGGAGGATGGGAACGTATCATGAACAGATTGTGGATCATAACACTATCAGAGTTGGAGGATATCATCAATGACAATAACATAACCATTCTACTTCAAAAAATGATCAAAACTCTAGGTAGTATGTTATTTATTTTAATTACCATTTTGTTCTTAATCATGGAGGAATGCAGATAAATTAAACAAACCTAAATTTATACACACATCATCGGTAGATTTTAGAGTTATGGAATTGTTTTTTGTTCATTGATTTCTCCCACTTCATCCGTCATTTCTACAATAATGAATCGGGGCCTAACAAATAAAAAAAGAGGTTCATTCCTCAATATTATTTTTTTTGGATTTCTCCCATCATTATTCACATGTTCACTATGTGTGCTTAATTTTTTCCAACCGTTCCAAAATACTCAGTATTCGATCCATGCATAACCATTATTCGGCCCAACAGATCAACTCCACCTGAGTGGTTCATGATCTGTGATGTGATCAAGGTGTAATGATGGTAGCAGATGACTAGAGGTGGGTCAGAATGGATTTGTGGTATCCGTTCAACTCAGATTTGATCTACAACAACATATGTATTAATAGTTCTGATTTCCGAGTAGATCCGAACCCATAATCCATAGACTTGACCACTAGAGGAAAGGAAGAACCCCGATTTGTATGTTCCATCTAGATTATAGGTTCTAGTGGTGAACATATCAACAAATATGTAATCCCCAAAGGATCTATAAAACCCCAAGAAACACATTATGTATTTTAGGATTACACACCATATGGGCCCCCGGGAAGCAACATTGGGGTTTTAGATGGATTTAAGGATCACATGGTTTATGAACACTATCACAAAACATGTGACTCACCCCAGTTGACTCATCGTGTACTTTAAAAGTACACAATCATGGGTTGTAGTACATTTGAAAAGAAACACCATGTATTCCCACACAGACCCAAACAGGTTACAATGACATTTTATAATGTGTATCTACATGCTGGGTATCCTATTATTACTCAATGCATTTGGAGACTACATATCATGTGAGGTACTTCCATAGGGGCATGACTTCAGATAGATAAACACGCCATGTACACCATCGTACTTTTCGATTACTCCCTTTAAGAGTGATTAAGGATCTTTTTTTATTAGTATGTACTAGTATAGGTTGTGTGTGATGTGTTGATCCTTTCATCGATGGTACATTGTGACATTACATCCACATAACATGATTTTGATCCGCTCTATAGGCTAAGTCTCAGATAGAGTTGTGGTGTCCCTCTGTGATACTGGAGTGTGATCATATTTGTTTCCTAGTTGGAATTTATGGAATTATCATGACCTCCAATTGGATGGAACTGAACCTCAATATAACATTCCATATCTGTAGGTTTTATGGAATCATTATAATATGATACTCTACGTATCAGTTAACCTATATTGGGATTGTGGTGTCCCTCAGTAGTTATGGTTGTGACCCCCTATATGTGCACCAATGTCTTCATAGTACAAAATATTCTCTTGGGGTGTCTCCCAATGAACTAAACCTTTTTTTGAGTGTCTCCAATGATAGCTTGGATTGAGGATTGATTTCCCCTGAAATGTGTGTTGCATTGAGTAGACGCATAAGGATATCAATTGGTTATGAATGATTGATTACATGGCATCTTTTCATAGTTTATATGGGTTTTTTTTTCTTATTCTACATTGATTGTTAAATATTTTATTGAGATGAATATACATGGTGTTTCATGTTTGGTGTTTTCGGGGCATATTGCCGAGTATTATTGTACTCAATCCCGACACGAGCATTTCCCACACCTGTCGTGTCTTGAGAAGATGATGACCCTTTTGATGGTGTCTTAAGAGGATATGGAACTGGTGGAGCATTGATAGAGATTGATAGAAAAATGTGTTTATTAGGAGTGTAATTTTGACTTAGTCCTCACCCTTCGAGTAGGATGGACTCGTTCTATTTTTGGTTGGGATTGAATTTTTCCCCTATTCTATTTTCATTACTTTTAGGTTGTACCTTGTTGTGGGTTCTTAGATATATGCATGAAATATTTTGATTATTTTATATTTTAGCATTGTGGGCATGTAGATGTGTTTGTTTGTAAAATAACATTATGTGAATGCCTCCAATTTATGGAATATAACTACTTCCTCTAGTTTTAAGCCCCTAGACTAATGGAAGTGGGAATGGGGTAGTCACAGATAGGGCCCCTCTGGTGTGGGTCATGAAAATATGAGCCTGTATGAAATGTCTGATTACCAAGACCCAAATTATTAACCAACTTATTTCTCACATTGAAATTTATAAGAAACAAATTTAATTCAGGAAACTGTGATTCAACCAAAAATAATATTTGATCAAAACAGATATATGGCATTCCATTATCTCATTTAATAATAAGGATTTTCAACCACTTCTTTTATTGTCGTACAACCAGGATATATGAGACCCATAGTAAATTTTTGAAACTCATAAAATCATTATGTTTTTAACTGAGGGGTGTAATCAAAATCATAAAAAGTTTCTTTTTGATGAAAATACATACATGAAACATTATATAAATTTTTTTGAATCTTTGATGGATATGGAACCAAATTATAAGTAACATCTCAAGAATTGTGTTCACCATGCATATTTCTAAAAACATAATCTTTTCGAAAAACAAAACACAATAGATAACCACCCTACATTTCCAAATTTGACAAACTTCCTCATATCACATTTATTACATGGACACTTAATTTCTCATCTGGGAAAAAATTATATTTTTTGAAGATGAAACTAATTGAAAAGATATAACACCCTCAATATATTCATGTTTTTTTACCAAAAATATTTGGATTCATACGATGATTTATCAATTCATGATCAGGTTATAAGTATTCTTGTCTACTTCCTTATTCCATATTTCAATTAACATTAAAAAATACATTAAAACTACTTGTATATATTATGAATTTTATCAATTTACCATTGATTTTTAATAATTATTGTTGACATTTCAAATTAAGATTAACTACCAATAATTACATGTAATTTTAACTAATTAAGTTTAATTTTACTCATTACCCTTGATTTTAAGTAATTATCTGTAAGTATTTTCTAATTAATTTAATTTTTTATACTAACTATAAATAATTTTTACTAATTATTGTAATGATTTAGTAATTATCTCAAATTTTTAGTAATCATGGATACTTTTTTAAATACTGCTAAATATAAAAATTTATTGTTAATTTTTACTAAATAATATTTGTTTTTAATTCTTTCAATTAAATTTTAATAATTATCGTTAGGTAAAATTAATTCATATTAATTACCTTGATTATTTACAAATTTCCACAATTATTTACTAATTATTAATATTGTTTTACTAATTATCATCACATATTAGTAATTGTCACTGATTGTTACTAACAACATCCATTTATTACTAATTACATATATTTTCTAATAATTATTTCTATTTAAATTTTTTTTTCTATATACCACTAATTACTATTAATATTATCAAATTATTTCTATTGTTTACTAAATACCACAAATGTTTACTAATTATCACTAATATTATAAAATACCCATATTGTTCACTAATTACCACTAAATTTTACTAATTCCCACTAATTACAAATATGTTTTACTAATTACCGCTAATTACCATATATTTTTACTAATCACCTCTAATTATCAATAATTACAACTCGGTTATTCTAATTTTATTATTATCACTAATATTTACTATGTATTACCAATTACCCCTACTTATAACTTATCTCACCAGTTAATACTAATTACTGTGGGTTTATAATAATTAGTGTTAATTACTTATATTTTTTTGTTAATTAAAAATAATTCTAGCTAATATTTACTTATTATTTATCTTTTAATATTTTTTTATTACATTAATGTTTACTGATCCAAAATATTGTTTACTAATCACCACTTATGTTTACCAGTTACCACTAATTTTCATTAATATTTAATAATTACTTCAAATTATAATTAATTGCTGCTGGTTATTAAAAATATTTTTTAATTATCTCTAAATTTTACTAAGTCCTTCTAATTACCACCATTTTTAATAATTTTTAATAATTTAGATTATTTTTTACTAATTACTTCTAATATTTTTTTATAACTACCACTAGTTAAAATTATTTTTCAGTAATCAATGCTAATCACCAATTGTTTTTCTATTTATAGTCATTTAATGCTAATTTTTACTTAGTATCTCTATTTTTTCTAAAGTTGTACTAGTTACCACTAATTTTTAGCGATTACGGCTATTTTAAATTAATTACCACAATTTTTACGAATTAAAAGTAGTTTTTATTAACTACAACTAATTAGGGATATCTTTTACTAATTACTTCTAATTACTAGGTTTTTTATTAATTATTGCTTATTTTTAATAATAAAAGTTAATTATAGCTAATTTTTACTTATTACTTCTATTTTCTACTATATACCGCTAATTATCACTATTTTTACAATGTATTTCTAATTACCACTAATTTTTTCTAATTTTAGATGATTACATATATTTTTTACAAATTATCGATAATTACGTTTTTTTCTAATGATCACAAATTATAATTAATATTTACTATGTACAACTAACTACAACAAATTTTTATTAAATACAACTAATTAAAACTAATTTTCAATATATTATAAATTTAAATAGTGATTAATAATATTTATCGATAATGAAAGCTAGTTTTTATTAATTATAGTTAATTATTGCTAATTTTTATTAGTTTTTATTGATTACCTCTATTTTTTATTGATCACGACTACTTTTTATAATTTTATCTAATTTTTAATAAATATCTCTCTTTTTTAGAAATTACTACTAATTTTTAGTAATTAATGCCACTTTTTAGTAATTATTGGTATTTTCAGTATTATAAATTTTATCCAAGTACAAATAATTTTAATTAATTGTTATTAATTAACTCCTATTAATGATAATTTTAACCAATTATCTTTAATTTTTACTCCTTACCATTATTTTTTATTAATTACTCTTAATTATTACTAATGTTGTCCAATTATTGCCAATTTCATTAATATTGTTATTTTAAAAATTTAATTACTAAATGTCAATACTACCACTAATTATTGAAAATTAAATCTAATTACTTCTGATAAAAAATAATTAATCCTATTTAGAATTATATATTTAATTTAAAATCTATTTTTCTGATTAGAAATTATTAATTCTAATTAACGCTAATTATATAAAAAATAATAATAATAACCTTTAATATGAAATAAAATAAATGAAACTTAAATTAAAAAAAATTAAATTATTTCCTCAAAATCAAATCTTTAATGGATTGAAAAATTGAAAATTTTCTTTCCTGTAAAAAATCAAACATTTAAATAATGAAATGAAGAGTATATAAGAGTAGATCATAAATAAAAAATTAATGCTAAAAAATCAGGTGGGGTATATATATGTTAGATTAGTAGTGATGAAACTATTTAAGATGAGACCCATGAAAAAAACTACAGACAAAAAATATGTATTATAGAGATCAAAAAGATATCTGCGATGGGTCTAATTGAAAATAGTCATCTATTGACATATTATATGTGATGTGTTATTACTTACAGTTCCAAATAACAAAAATGATGAAACGTATTTATGACGCGTGTATATATTATTTTCAAATATCTATTTTTTGATCCTGCGTGCACATGCACTAATGATATCTGCGACGGGAAAGTTGTCCCATTGCAATAAATTGTTTTGTTTGGATTATTTTCGGAGGTAAACAAATCTCATCACAAATAGTTGTTTTCGAGAGACTATTTGGGATTGGTGACTAACCCATCACAAAACCATGTTTTCCCATAGTGGGGACATAATTTCCATTTCATATATATATATTTTTATTTTCATTCCATCTATGATCCTATGTAATATAATGTTTCTTATTAGTACGACTTTTGGCTATAACTCCAATGTAGACAAGAGGGATTAATATTGTTTGAGTTCATCATAAAATTATTTTGTTCTTCACTTATTCGTAGATCTATTTATTTTGAGATTGAATTCATACTTAAATATAATTTTTTATATGGAGTGGGTTCATGAAGGTAGAGTTAAAATTAAGATTTTAATTTCATGTAATTATCGAGAAAAAGCTCACATTATTGAGACAACTTAGACAATCTATTCTCACCATTATTCTAATGTAAATAGACATTGGGACCACCCACCTATGTTAAATCATTTAACACACCATTCAAAGAAATTTTTTAACTTTTATAATAAATTTTATAATTTTCCTTACCTATTATTGGAATACATTTGTGGAAGATAATATTAGATACTCTTCTTGAAATGGAGAGTATTTAACATATTCCGGCTTCACAGACACAGTTTTCTACTACCATTTTCAATTTACAATTATGTATCAATAGTTACACATTGATATTATCTTCAATAGACATGTATGGTTTCACTTATGTAAAGATATCCCAACATTCATTTTGTGTGATTATAATTTTTGATAGCTTTGAACATTTAAGCACATGTGTTTTATTTTTTTGTGAGGTGGGGTTTGATTAATTTTTTATATTATATATATATATATTATATTGATAGACTCATTTTAAAGGACAATATGATATATCCCATAAATTTTACTCTATTTTTCGTCTTTAAATTTTATGATTTATAAAAAATAACACTTTTTTCTAATATCAATTCAAATTAAATAAAAAGAAAACGGTCTTCCACATCATATTAAAATCCTAAATAATTGTTTATTTAGAAAGAAATTTTCAATTCATATTTATATTTACCACATGTTCTTAGGCCTTAATATGCACTCTTTACATTGAACTATATGTCTCTTTGGAAATCTAGTATCAAATCCTCAATGCATGAATGTTATGGTATTGATGTTTTTCATCTTATATAAAACATGTGATTTTCACAGGTGAAAAAAAAGAATAAATAGTAGTGTATGTTCATTTCTAGCATGATTATATAAGAAGTCAATTTTAATGTTTAGTGTTTCTTGATTAAAATTAGAATGATTTTTGGTGATCATTAGAAGTTAACATTGTTGTTGATTAGCGTCCGGTCTATTTTTCATTGTCTTGACATGAACATATATTTTTATTTTGGAGATTGCATGTTTTACTATGTTACAGAATATTTTCATCATCCCCCCTTTGATAGAATCATTTATTTATGTATTTTTAAATTCATAATTTCATTTCACTTAAATGGTGTCATATGCGGGTTGTAGTGTTTTTTCTTAGATAATTGAATTCTGGTTGTGGAGATGTTGGCTATGGATCATTTTACTTTAATTTGAGGCTAAATTAATTCATTTTATTGCTAATTTAATTAATATTGTCCCCAAATTTATTTCATTGTGTGGATATACTAGTTAGGGAGGTTTTCAAAGATTATTTATGGTGCACTAGGATAATTTAATTAATTGTACATTCCTATAGGGTAATTGGTATCATCTATAATTGGATAGGTTGTAGTGCATGAATTAATGAATTGAAAATATTTTTTTCCTTCATGATACCTTTTGTATTTTGTTATGAATGAGGAATCCTAATGAATATTTTTAATGGTGGACTTCATTTGGGATAGCGGTAGTATATGTCTCTTTTTAATGTTTCTTCAATGGAGTGTGTTCTGATTAAAAATGATTTTGGGTTCAAAATATCAATTTTTCAAACATTATTCAAAAAATATTAAATAAAATTTATTATACAGCAGATAAACACAATGTTATTTAATTTCCACTAAATAAATTCTCACAAAAATATAATATATCACTATATCTTAGTTTTCCCATTTATTTCAATATAGGGGTTCTATTTTGAAGAAAATTATCATATAATTGACTTCAACCATAGATCATCAATACCATAGGCTTAGAAATACAATAAATTTATATAATTGTCCTAAAATCAACATTTGGGTACGTGAATGATTCCAATTATATTAACACAACCACTATATGTTTTTTTGTAACAGTAAAAAAATTCATTGACTAATGATTGTTTTTCAATATGAGATAGCCAGTAAACTAATCTTTTAAATTTGATAATTGAACCTGTAAATATTAGTTGCAAACATGATCTTGTAAATTACACTGGGATTCATTATCTTCAACAATTTTCATTTCATTCATGAATTTTTTATGGTATTCACTATCCCATTGTTACACAACAATGTCAAAATAAAATATTCCTATAATTAGTGCATCTACTCATGTATATATAGTTAATGTAATATATTCAGTGAGTGCATCTACCATTTCAATTATCCTAGAAAAGATAGAGTGTATCCTACTTCAATATAAGATATTTAGGAAATTAACTATATAAATGTGACAATACAATTATCTATACATGATTATATTCATATAATATTTATTGTTTATTGTGAAAAAAACCAGTTCCATCAATTATGTATTACATGATTTCAATGATTTAGTTGATTCTCATGAATATCATTCTATTAGTGATTCCTGGATAGCCTTTGAGAATTTTTGTGTGTTCTAAATTCTTAATTCCATTACAGTATGAACTATATATTTATTTTCCTAGTTGTTACATGAAAACTAAAAATAATTAACAGTGTTCCTATCAATTTCATGGGATTCATCCTCCAAAAAACAACACCATGGATTTTATGGTTAGCCACTACAAATTTATCTCATGTTCTAATCCTTCTAGAAATAAATCATTGTAAAATCATTGGTTACCACAGATTTTTACATTGTCACAATTATCTATTAATCATTGTTCAATCATCTTTTGTGTTCTTTTTTAGCCCTATTTATATTTGTAATAATTTTATGCTATTTTTATTATATTAATTCTTATTGAAATTGTATCATTTTTGAAATTCATACTATAGCAAACATTGAGATGACATGATGGATATCATTGGTTATATTTCACCCTAATTTTTACACATACAGTTTAAAGCATACTTGTGTTTTAAAAAAATAGATATATTGGATGGTAGTCAGGTAGGATTTAGTAGTTTCAGACTCACCACATATGGTTACACATAGTGGGTTTTGGGGTAATGGAAGATTGATCGCTACATCCAGTCATACAACAAATATGGATTCTCTTATAATGTCTCATATGATGTCTCCTCAATCTCTTTCACTCGTTATTATGGGATTTCCATAAAATAATTTAACACTATGATAACTTGTTTATAAAACTTCCATTAATTCAAATGTTTTAGTTCCATATGAATTGGTAAAATTTAAAATATTCATTAATAATAATAAACCATATCTAAAAAACTATACACCTTTTATTGTTTGGAAATCATTATATTTAGATATAGACTATTTTATATCATTTCAATACTACACTAACCAAATTTTCAACAACAACTTCATACTTTATATGATGTATGGAATTATAGTATGCATTCCTTCTTCGTATAGTATAGAATTCCTCCCATGCCTCTTCTACATTAACGAATCATTTATAGTATTATGAATTCAACAAGAATTTTTTTTTCTTAATTACATAATCTTGTATTCATACGTTATGAATTCATTAATATAATATATATACACTTTTGTACAAAAACTCACATATATAATTTTATATAATTATTCTATCTACACATCTCACCACCATCCATTCTCTCCATATCCATGTTTCACAAGCACCCCACTAACTTCATTTCCTCCTCAAATTTCTTCCCACTCTATCAATAAGGCACGCATATTCTATATACCATCACTATAGTTTTTTTGAGTGCATGTATGAAAGTATTTAATTAAATATTAAGTTCATGAAAATTCATGGGTTAGGTATTAGTTTTTTAATAAATGTAATAGTTGAAGGGAATTATTAATTAATTCAACAGTTCATTTATTATCACCATTTTTCTTATTTGTTTAAAAATTTACATTAAGGATTTTTTATAAATAAAAATCCTGCATAAATAATTTTAATAAAACCTTAGAGAAATCAATATATAAACATTCAATTTAATATAATCTAATTATCAAGAATTTTATAACATTGTTGAGACAAATTAGAGCACCCGTCATCATCATTAACCCAATGTAAATTACCTTTGGGACCACCCTTTTATGTTAAATATTTTCACATACCTTCAAACATGATATTTTCAGACCACCCCCAGTACATAAAGACATTTGGATCCCCCAATAACATTTGGGCCAATGATAATATGTGTGTATGTGTGTGTGTGTGTGTATGTGTTCTAGTCACACAATAACATTTTTAAATGAGAGTCAATAAACAGAAAATGACAATTTTATTTGTTAAACATATTTAAATAAAAATTTTAGGTAATTTACTTTTTCACTGACATGAACATTAATTAAAAGTAAATATTACTATTTTTTTAATAATATTAATGATTGAAGGTCATAATTATGTAAGGAAATATTTTTTTATTGTATCTATTTTTATAATGGATTTATCTATTAATTACAAATATTTTCAATAAATAATAATTGTATATAAATAATTTCTACAAAAATTTAATTAATTTCCTTTAATAATATGATGCATTTAATGTGATAAAAAAGAGGTCTTTTTTGACTCACATGAAATAAAGATATCCATAAGTCGAAGATCATAAAAGCCGTATAATATTAATCTCAGTCATTATTCATTGATTCAAAAAGACTGATCCATAGTTAGTATACATTTAAAGAAAATTTATGAAACATAAAACAATAAATTTGAATGATTCAGTAAATAATATATTGAAAATGGAGAATATGGATTGTATCCATAATGTTGGTCCAGCTTAGGTTTGTAGATTCTGATCCCCCATGAACAAACTCTATAAATTTCTTACCCACTGAGCTTTCCTCTTCTTCTGCATAGTTTCCATGGCTCATCCATCGTGGTTTTGGTTATTTCTTCTAAAATTTCTCTAAAAACCTATACCCCAAACCCCAAAAGGTTTCTTCAAATCGATCACTTCTCCTGAAATTTATGAATATCAATATCCTCACATTTTATTCATTATGTAAATTTATAGTGGATTATGTATCACCATAATATTATGAGGGAGTTTATCCTACTATCACATGGAGACCCAACCATGAAGAATTTGTTTGGTCCCAAACCAATGCGTCAACTATCCCACATCCACCGGGAAGGCCTAGGGGGTTCCATCTTGCATGATATTTTCCGATCAACATAATTAATGCATCATTGGATGTGGAATTAAACCACCCCACATCCACACCCAATGTTTACTCCCATAATATGCATACACTAGAAAATGTTAATGGTGTTGGTTCTACCCCCACCAATTGAAAGAGAAGAAGAATAAAACTGTCAGAAATGATGGACATAGAGGATTCTAAATTTTCTCATTCTTCTAACCTATTTACTAAAAATCAATTAGCACTCTTGAATCCTATTTCAATCTCCCTTTCAGAGACCAAGGTATATGTATAGGCTTTATGGATGATGGAGGAAACATGCCATGTTTTTTTTTCTAACAACCCCCTCTCCCAGAGAGTCAAAAAGCCCATCGAGACCTGATAGGTTGAAATAAGTGGAATTTATAAATGTAATCCCTAATTAGGTATTGAGATCTCATTTCTTACTACCCACAACCCTCTACACGATTATGGGAGCATGAAGATGGAGAAGATGGTTCACCAAATATAGAAGAAGACTATAATCAACATAATTTATTTTCATTTAACCCCCCCAAATTCCCCATCATCAACACGACCATGTTGTATTAGATCCACATGATGACATATGGTTTTCATGATTTATATAGTTATTGTATGAGTTTTTTAATCAAAAGTTTCTAAAATTGATTTTCAACAATATAGAGAGACTGCTATTAATTATTTTTTTCATAATTGGAAATTTTCTTTGTATATAAGTATTTGTTTTCCTGATGATTAATTTTATAGTTTGTAACAAAGTATAGAGGATTTAATTATTTCACACATTAATTATTTTTTTTTATCCTATGTAATTTGAAATCATCTTGTTGATTTTATGAGAAAATAATTTATCAATTATGGGTTCATTATTTTTACATCATATTATTTATTAAGAGTTTTTCACAAAGATCATGTTGAGATTTACGATTTCTTTGAACCAAAATACTTAAACATATAAGGAATACCTAATAACTAAAAAAATTAATTTTAAATGAACTACAAGAAAAATAATATGTTTTAAAATATGTTTCTTTTTTATTATTACTTTTATTTATCATGATTGCCCAAATCTACCAAAAAATATACCCTAAATATATATTTTTTATTTAAAAATTTTATAATTAAAGTAATTGGTATTTTATCATGATATTAAAAATATAATATTAAATTATATAAAAATATAGTTTGTTTTTCTGGAATTATATTTAATAATAAATGAATATATTTTTATTTCACAAGACAAGGATATGCTATTATGAACCTACTTCAAAGAAAGATGATCAGATTACATATTCTTTTTCATATTTTTCTTTTAAAAAAATGACCTATATTTCATTTTATAAGGATGAATGTATTTATAATAAAAAATAAACATCAAATAATTTACGAAAAAAAATTATTATTTTATAAAGAAGTCTACAATGTAGAAATAACAATTCAATTCAAAATAAAATGTATAAATATATAAAAATAATGAAATATACATTATGTTTTTTACTAATGACCCATAATATTACATGAATTACAATTATCTCAAAATATGGAAGGATGAAATAATGTACCAAACCCCAAATGATTATGGAAGTAGGTGTACCACATTGAGGATTCAGCAAATCCAATTTCACATTGGCAATGCATTTATTGCTCCTCCCTCAAGCTTTCCAATGCTATGCAAACTAACATTAAATTTCTCCTCACCATTTCATAACCCCCAATCTATGGAAAAATGTTATCCATAATATTATAATGATGGATGAGCATCAACTACCAACCATGTCATAAGAAATACAACACATGCTAAATGTTGTACTAAATTCAGAAGTTGGATGAGATATACTAATGAGAATTATCTATATGCCTAGAACAAATTTCATCATATATAAACATAGATACAAATTAATTTGTTTAAATTTTTTTTCCTTTTACAAATTTCAAAATTAATTCAAATTAATGAATTGAAATCAATATGGTAACAAGTTGATTCCTATAAATTTTAATCTACACAATTAACAACTTTTCCATGAAATTGAATGCGGTATTTGGAATCAACCTACCTAAATGGAGATTCATTTCATAACATTATAATATTATGAGTGTGTACCTAGAATCATTGGTACAAGGGATTCAACAGTTCCAAAAAGTGACGTTTTCCTCAGCACCATTAAGGGGGTCCCCTTTATGTCCACTAAAAAAGTGATGATAATGTGGGAATATTACCATTGTTCAAATAGCATTGATAAATGGTTCTCTTTATCTTCTATATTTTAGAACTAAAAAATGTGGGCCTTTATCGATTCTCTATATTGTGCTAATAGTGAAAAATTTTATATGATGTGCTGGTTGAATAACATCACATGGCAACATATACACTTGTAAACCTACTGAAAATATGCCTATAAGAAATATGGAATTTAATTGAAATAAATTTTAATCATCATAAATACCAAAAAAAACTACTATATTTATATCAAAAAAATGTTTTTTATAATTACATTTAGAATTAATATGGACACGTATTTAAAATTATTAATTTTTCATCATCTTTTTCCCAAACAACCCAACCAAAAGAATTACTAACCTCAATATAAGTTTCCAAAAAAAATGCCCCAATATAAATAAAAGAATAAAATTATATAAGAAAATAAAATTTATATCAGTAATAATATACAGAAAACAATAATACATAAATATGAAAGAATACTTAAATAAAATTTCATTTGTAAATAAAAAGAAACACTTGAAATCTTACAGGTCACACCAAGTTTCATATTGTGGTTTGGGTGATTATTACACATAAAAAATGAATTATGGATCATCTTCCAAATGTTTCAATATAATATGATTGTTTTTATTATATTTTTGTATGTAAATTTTTCATTTTACTAAAATTAACAGGGGTATCTAGAACCGATCAGGATGGGATAGATTTTGTGAAAAAAATACACGGGTTGGGTTTATGTTTGGTCGACCCATTCATGGGATGGGTTATGTTTTAGATTGGATAAATATAGACCAAACATGTCCAACTGAACTGAAATGTGTATGAAAAAAACCCTCGTCCCGACTGGCCGCCACCTCATCACTCATTCCCTCCCCTGTGCTTCCCACCTCATCCTCCTCCACTCGACCATGACCTTCCCTCACATCGAAAAACTATGATGACCCAATCAATCATTAATGGAAAATCATCTAAATAGAATTAAATGTCTCATTCGGTAAAATATTTATATAAAATGTAAACTTTATTGGTTTTATGCTTTTTGATTTTGAAATTTAGTTAAGATTTGTGACCCTTGCTAATATATTCACTGAGCAGTGATCACATGATTGGTATAAATATAGGTCTTTAAAAAATCCAATTTATGGAGATAAAAGAAGCGATAGCCTCATCCGATAGACTTTCACAGTATATAGCCCATTTTTTAGTGCTCAGAAAAGAGGTTGTATATTTTTTATTCACTCTGGACCAATCTCAAGCCGAGTATGAATATGTTACGCTTGAATGAAACCACCTACGAGAGAAGTGGATGTTGATTGATATTACCACCCAATCAATGTTATACGAGCCACCCCACGAGTTAGTCACCATCATACACCTTACCCTTCAGTCTTATGTGGATGTTATAAGGGTTTTTGTAACATGTCCTTATCACTATGATTATTTTCATTATTTTTGTATATAATAATGAATATACAATCATTTTATTATTGTAACATTGTAAATAATTTCTAAATCCCAAATGGTATTTTTAGTTAATATTCCACTAAGGAATGTATGTTGATGAATTAAAGGGTTTTTGAATTAAATATTATTTTAATAAAATATTATTGTTATTCAATTATGTTTTATTACATATAATTGATCGTAAAATTTTATGAATGAAATTTTATTGTTTATTATTAAGGTTTGAAAGCCATTTTTATAAAAACCCATGAATTTATGAGAAATGTTGTTTTTTATTTTAAAAGTAAAAAATTCAAGTATTTAGAAATTATTTAGATAAAACTAATATTTTTTTGGAATCAGGACATCGAAATTTTCTAACATTGAATTTTTCATAATTTTCTGAGATAGTTGAATTTTTGGGTGAAAAGAAAGTACAGTTTAAATATATAATGTGCTTTATGAAATAATAATGACCCAATAGTGATGTAATAAGATAATATATATGATATTTTCAGCGAATATATGTTTTATCCTTAAATTTATGTGATCTTAGTTTTTCTTGATTTATTTTAGAAAACGTCAGTGGACCCTCCAAGAGTTAGAAAGCATTTTCAGTTTTTAAATGAATTTCCTTGAGAGTGTGACTCACCTCCACATAAGAAACCCTATTATTTTATGAAGTTAGACCATTTTACTTATAAATTAACTTTTTCCTCTCCCCTTTGGAAAAAAACATGGCCACAAACCAGGGTCTGGATTGTGGTTTCAATTAGTTTAATTTGAGTTTCCCCAAACCTAAATAATAAATAATTCCTTCTCATTTCCGATATAATCCCAACCAAGATCCCACTTCCTCTTCACTTGAAGCATTTGGAGTTCGTAAAACCTCTCCCCTCATCTCTCTAGAATCCTTCCAAGGATCCCCATGCTTCCAATAATCCTCTCTCAAGTTTCTCTCAAGAATTTGGAACCACACTTCCAATTAATTGATTCTCACTTTCCTTATTTATGTGCAACTTTCCTTATATTTTTATGCCATTTTATTTTCAATTATAAATATTGGGGAATGATTTCCAATCTCCCATATACTATCCTTTTTTATTTTTGAATGATGAGATACCCCTTTCCCTCTCATCGATGCCTTCCATGTATACTCGTTACCATGCTGAAATTCTTTAAGGAATTTCTCCCTCCTCATTTACATTCAAGTAATTCATCTGTATCATGAAGATAAATTCCATTACAATTGTTGGGACAGGTATCTATATAAAACCCTTACTTTCCATTTAAGTTAAATATGTCGATACACCCTTGTCTCACTGATCAACCATTTTTATCATTTCATATGTCATGTCGTTACGCTACAGAAATTGCACCGATTTTCCTAGCCAATTCCATTGTGTAATGAATACTGTGCCCATTTTTCTATCAAAGGTAATCAACTTTATGAACATTTACTTATTTATTATAAATCTTCCATTATTTATTCCACATTCTTTAATCTTGTAATATATGATGATGATTGTTTCAATGTTGTATGATCCCTGTTGCACACTTTTTCATGAAATGAAATGTTTAAGAAGGGATCACCCTAATAGCACTCCAATGCATTGGGTAATGATTATTATCATGATAAATAAAGTGAAAAGAGGGAGTAATAATGATAATTCCAGTGGAAAATGTGTTTACTCATTCTCCATGAGCAATGTGCCTTGGCTCATGCTAAAATCATAATAAATATCGTTTCCACATTTCCCTGTTATGTTAATCATTTTATACCATTCCTTTATGTTTATGTTTATCATATGCTGCATTGATATGCCTATTTACTAACATTTATTGTATCGTTCATGTTATTCCTCCTTTACACCATTTTTGGGCTTTATATCTCACCCTTTTCTTCTGAATTTCTTATGGTTATCCCATGCAATGTTAAGTACGAGAAAATGTAGTGGTCATTAAAGGATGTTTTCAATAAGATGTTGTTCCCTAAGTTATAAGTTGTTATGTAATGTTCCCAATCCCAAAATACACTAGACCTCTATATCTTCTTTGTTGTATAAAGTGAAATTTTTTATGTAATAAATAATGTTTATGTGTGCATAAAAAGAAGGTTTGTTATTGTTGCTTTCATTGGATAGGTCTAGTTATTTTAGGGATTTAAATTAGAAAACCCCAGTAAAGACTTAGAGACAAGACTAAGTATAATAAAAATATACCTATGTTATGGTTAAAATTGTCTAAGTAGTTTATCATGCGAATACATCCCTGTCTTGATATGAGTAGGTAGAGGCGGCTCTGACATTGATGTACGTAGGGGTAAAAACCCAGAAAAAGTGTTTCAGGCTTGACCCGGGGTATACTTTTACATGACAATGTGCCTTGCTGCACTCTAGGTAATGACACACCCAGGGGGTATGCTTTAGTAAATTTAGCAGAATTGTATAAACCCTTATTAAAGGAATTAAAAAATATTCCCCTAAGAATATATGTTATAAAGTAGATCATGGATAAGATAAATTGAATCATATAGATTCAATAGTTGAGGAAATAAAAGATATTTATAAGTCATTAGTTTTATCCTTGGATTACCCATTTTTTTACCCCTAACTTTCCTTTTATTCCAGCCAATGGCTGGTAATAGGGGGACTCGGGGTAATAATTGATGTAGAGATCAATGTGATGACTGTGCTAATGAGATACCAAATCCGATCGAAGCAGGAATCATGAAATTTGTCACACTTATCTCTCAGTTAACTCAATAATTGAATAAAAACATGGGTGAAAAGGCACATTCAACCTCCCTAAGAATGAAAAATTAGTTTTCGAGATCTTCATGAGAGAAAGGACTCCTATTTTAAGGGATATTTAGATCCCTCAATCACCAAAAAATGGATCATCTCCATTGAAAGGATCTTCACCATCCTTCAATGTTCTCAACAAGAGAAGGTTATCCTGGTTTCTTATCATATAGATGGTGATGCTGATCAATGGTAGATGCTGATAAAAAATATGAAGACTAAGTAGGATATCGAGGAATTGGAATGGAAGGATTTTCAGAAATTTTTTTTTAGATAAATACATATTGTGCACCCTCTGATTGAATTTGGAAAGGGACTTACTTGTCTTCAAGAAAAAGGACGACAAATTTTTCAAAGCGCACGAGGCAGACTTCATAAGGATTTCACAATATGCCTCTGACATTTTCGTTACCCCCAAATACATGGTTGACCCCTACATTGGTGGGCTAAACCCAGCCTACGAAAAGCACTGGCGATCTGTGACTTGGATAGCTATGAGGAAATTCTATGATGTTCCCTCAAGGTACAAATGGAGATTGGAGAATCTCAAGGGTATCATGGGGATAAAAAGCATAAGTTGGAATTAAATTCTAGTGGTCAAATGGATAAATCTAATGGTGCTAAGAAAATCTGGCACCCCACTTTCCAAAGGTGTGGAAAGAAGCACCATGGATATTGCCTGAAGGAGACAAGGAAATGATATAGATGTGAAAGAGAAGGGAACCTACCTATTAAATTTTGGAAAGAAAAACCCATAGATATGATTGTGGAGAGGAACAATTCCCTCGACCCTCAATTCATTTTTCATTGCTTCAACTATAATGAACCAGGGCACATTGCAAACCAGTGTTCTAAACAAAGAGTTTTCGGTGACAACCAATAACCTCCTAGGTAGCAAGGCCGAACTTTTACCATCAGTACCACTGAATTGAACCCTGAAAACAATGTGGTGATAGGTAAAATAGTTATTTATTCAATAATAGAGAACTTACTTTTTTATTTAGGTTCTACACATTCTTTATGTCTAGAATGATTAGTAGAAAAATCCCAACACCACCAAAAATAATGGAAGTAAAGATGGGAATGAGTACAAAAATGAGGAAATCATTGTATCCCATGAATATAACTCCTCCAATGTCATAATTTGTTGAGTGGAATTCCTGGAAAACCTCATCATACTTCTTCTAGTGTAATTTTATGCAATTCTGAGCATGGATTGGCTTTCCTTATATATAGAAAAAACAAATTTCTGTGTGAGGGAAATCACTATCCATATGGAGAATTGACCCCCGATTCTATACAAGTGCAAGGAGGAAGATGAATCTTTTTTAGCTCCATATTCTAAAGCATGGATATTATTTCCATATGAGAACGTGTATCTGACTCAGATGATTTAGCCTATGGGAGCTACCATCTTCTACGACATGCCTATTGTGAGATAATTTGATGAAGTTTTTTCCAAGGAGTTTCGTGGTCTTCCTCCAAGAAGAGATGTTTAATTCTCAGTTGGCATTATACCTAAGGAATTTTGAATATCCAAGACTCCATATTAAATGGTTTTTTTGAAGCATTATGATCTAAATAATAAACTATAAGTGAATCTGGTAAAAGGATTTATACGCCCAAGTGCTTCACCATGGGGTGCACAAGCCCCCTTCAACAATAAGAAGGATGGGTCAATGCCCCTTTGCATCGATTATCATGAGCTTAAATAAATAGGGATACAGAAGAAGTATCCTCTCCCACAAATTGATGACTTGTATTATTAGCCATGTTTGGCATAATACTTCTACAAGGATTATTTGTGGTCAGGATATTATCATGTAAGACTGAAGAAGGATGATATCCCCATGATTGATTTTCATTCAAGATACATTCAATATGAATTCATAGTAATGACTTTCAGACTCACTAATTTTCTAGAAATCATCATGTACATGATGAATAATGTCTTTAGAGATTACCAAGACAAAAGTTTAGTAGTATTTATAAATGATATTATAATATAATCCAAAACCAAGGAGGATAATGAGGAGAATCTAAGAACTGTACTATTGACCTTGGAGAAGAGGATGCTCTATGAAAAGTATAGAAAATGTGTGTTCTGGTTGAAAGCGGTCTCATTAATGGGCCATATCTTCATATGAAATGAGATATCTATGGATACCACCAAGACAGCTGCAATAGAGGGATGGACGAGGCCAACATCGGTAATAGATATCCGTAAATTTTTGCGGGTAGCTGGATATTATCGATGATTTGTGAGAAATTTATCATGGTTTTCCAACCCTATTAAGAAGCTAACACGGATGGGAGTAAAGTTTTCTTAGAGTGATGAATGTGATGAAAGGATAAAGGAGATGAAAATAAGGCTTATCACTACACCTGTGATTACTTTACCCAGAAGTGGAGAAATTTTTGGGGTATTTAGTGCTGATTTAAAGAAGGTCATGGGCTATGTGTAGATGCAAAATGACAAAGTCATTGCATATTCTTCAAGGAAATTGAATGTTCATGAGCATAATTATCCAAAACATGATCTGGAGTTGGATACAGTGATCTTCACTTTTAAAATCTGGTGGCCATATCTCTTTGGGGAGAAGCGTGAAATATATATAAACCACAAAAGGCTCTAGTATATATTCACAAAGAGAGAGTTTAACATGCATCAAAGAAGATGGTTATAGCTGATCAAAGACTATGACTTGTCAATCAATTATCACCTTGTGAAAGCAGACAATGTGGGAGATGATCTAAGTATAAATGACCCAATGATTGTATCATTGATGAGAATTGAAAAGGATCTATAATTCATAGATTTGATGAAGATGGAAATAATAATCCTAATGAAGGGAACATCATCATTCCTTCCCAAAATGATTTATCAATAGTCTCTCTTAAAAATGTTAAATGATTTTAAAAAGGATGATGTGGGAATTCAGAAGAATGTGGAATCTATGAGAAAATAGAAATCCACGGTGTTCAATGTTCATGAAGAAGGAATTGTGGTATTTGGTAAAATACTATGCGCTTCATCATGTATGGAGCTGAAGAAGGAACTTTTGGATGATGCACATAGTTGAATTATCTCTATTCACCCAGGAAACACAAATATGTGTTGATATCTCAGATAAAATTATTGGTTTGATAATATAAAGAAGAAGATTGCTGAGTATACCTCAATGTGCTTGGTGTGTCAACATGTGAAGGTAGAGAGGCATAAGTCTATGGGGATGATGCAACTATTGCCCATACCAGCATGGAAATATGAGAAAATCACCATGGACATTGTCATTGGACTTCTGAAGACATCCAAAGGCAACCTTGCAATCTGGGTTGTTGGGGATCATCATACAAAGTCTTCACACTTTATTGATATTCGGGAGGATTTATCAATGGATAAAATGTCAAGAATATATATTAGGGAAGTGTTAAGGATTCCTGGAGTACCACTATCTAATGTATCTGATCGAGATCCATGATTCACCTCTATGTTTTGGAAGATTCATCAACAAGCTCTGGATACAATACTGAACATCAGTATAGATTATCACCCTCAAAATGATGGCCAATCCGAGCAGATTATCCAAACACTTGAGGACATGTTAAGAACATTCTCTATAGACTTCAAAGGAGGATGTGACCAACATCTTCCACTGATTTAATTATCCTATAATAACAGTTTACACTCGATCATCCAAATGAAACCATATGAAGCCCTTGGTGGGAAAATGTGCAGAACCCCAATGTGTTGGGATGAATAGAGTGATCGTAAGCTACTAGGACCAGAAGTGGTCAATGATATGGTGGAGAAGGTGAAAACCATTCAGCAACACATCGAGGCATCCTAGAGTCGATAGAATATTTATGAAGATAACCGTCGATAGACCTTGAGTTTAATGTTTGAGAAATCGAATTTCTATGAATATCCCATTGGAAAAGGTCACGAGGTATGGAAATAAATGGATGTTAAATCCTAGGTACATTGGCCCCTTCGATATTCTTGATCGTGTCAGGGTTCTGGCTTATCGACTAGCACTTCCACCTACCATGGAAACTGTACAGGATGTCTTTCATGTATCCCTATTAAGAAATTACATACTAGACCCTTCACATTTACTCTCTTCAGATTTGGTACATTTAGAGGATGATCTTACTTACAAGGATCAATCAGTAATGATATTAGATTTTATAGAAAAAATTCTACGAAATAAGACAATAACCCTTATCATGGTGTTGTGGTGAAACCAGAAGTTTGGAGAAGCGATGTGGGAATAAGAGGAAATGATGAAGAAGAGTTTCCCACATTTTTTCGGTGTGGGAAAATGAAATTTATAGGTAACAATTTATTAAGGGGGGATGATTGTAACGACCCAGACATTCATTAATGGAAACTCCTCTTCATCAAATTAAATTTCTCATAATGTAAAATGTTTATATAAAATGTGAAATTCATTGGTTTTATTTTTGGATTTTAAAATATTGTTTGTATTTTTAATTGTTTCTAATATTGTCATTGAGAAGTGGTCACATGATTGGTATAAATATAAGTCTTTAAGAAATTCAATTTAATCAGAAAAAATAATTGATGGCTTATTCTAGTAGACTTTCCCCATAGGAATCCCATTTTTCAGAGCTCATAAAGGAGGTGGCATCATTGGGCTTCTCTCTTGAGCAAGCCTATGTCGATCTTGAATATATTATGCTTGAGCAGAATATCCTACGATAGAAGTGGATGTTGATAGAGATTACCACCCGAGCATTGCTATCCGAGCCACCCCAAGAGTTTGTCACCATCGCACACCTTACCCTTCGGTCTTATGCCGGTGTTATAAGGGGTTATGTAACAAGACCATATCACTATTATAATATTCATTACTTTTTATATAATAATTAATATACATTCATTCTATTAGTTATACATTGCAAATATTTTTTAAAAAGAAAATAGTATTTTTAGTTAATATTTGACCAAGAAATATATTTTGATGAATTAAACTAATTTTGAATTAAATAATAATTTAATAAAATATCATTATTATTAAATTAATTTTTATTAAATATAAATAATCATATAATTTTACAAATATAGTCTTAATTTCAATTATTTAGTTTTTAAAGTCGTTTTTGTCCAGACCCTTGAATTTTTGATAAATGTAGGTTTTTATATTAAAAGTAAAAAATCACATTTTTAGAAAATTATATAGATAAAATTAATATTATTTTTGCAATAATGGATTTTAAATTATCCAGGTGTTAATTTTTAATAATTTTCTGAGCCACTCAAATTTTTGGACAAAAACTAAATGCCTTTTAAATATATTTGGTGTTTTATGACATCATAATGACCCAATAGTGATGTAACAAAATATTATAAATGAAATTTTCAGGAAATATATGTTTTATCGTTAAAATAATGTTATTTTAGGTTTGTTTTATTTATTTTAAAAAACTTTAGTTGATCCTTTGTGAGTTATAATACAACTTCACTTTTTAAATGATTTTCCTTGAGAGTGTGACTCACCAACACATAATAAGCCCTATTATTTTAATATGTTTGGCACGTGGACTTATAAAATATTGTTTTCCAGTCCCCTTTGAAAAAAACTTGGGAAAAAAATAAGGGCTGGTTTGTGGTATTGATTAGTTTAGTGTGACGGGTCCCAAAGCTAAATAATAAATAATTCCTTTTCCTTTTCTATATAAACCCACCCAAGATCCCATTTCCTCTTCACTCAAAACATTTGGAGTTCATCCAAACTCTTCCCTAATCTCTCTATAATCCTCCCAAGGCTCCCCGAGCTCCCAAGAATCCTCTCTCAAGCCTCCCTCAAGCCTTTGGAAGCACACTTCCATGTAAGGGACTCTCACTTTCCATATTTATTTCCAAGTTTCCTTATATTGTTACGCCCTTTTATTTTCAATTATAAATATTTGGGTATAATTTCTCATCTCCCCTATACTTTTCTATTTATGTTTTAATGATGAGATACCCCTTTATCTCTCATTGACGCCTTCCATTTATACCTGTTACCATGTCTAAATTCTGTAAGGACTTTCTCTCTCCTCATTTACATTCAAGTAATTCATCGGTATCATGAATCTAAATTCCATTACAATTGTTGTGACATGTATCTATATGACCCTCTTAATGTCCATTTCATTTAAATATTAAGAGATACCCCTTTCTCTCTCATCAAAATTTTTTATAAATTCCTACGTCACGTCGTTACGCTACCAAAATTGCATGGATTTTCCAAGCCAATTTCATTTTATAATGAATACCATGGACATTTCACTATCAAGGATATTACCCTTTATAAACATTTAATTATTGATTATAAATCTTAATGTATGTACTCCACATCCCTTTATCATGGAATAAATGAAGATGATTTATTCCATATTGTATGATTCATGTGGAAAACATATCCATGAAATCAAATGTTTAAGAATGTTTTACCTTAATAGCACTCCAATGAATTGGGTAAAGATTAGTATCAGGATCAGTCAAGTGAAATGAGGGTTTATTGATTCTAATTCATATGAAATGAGGTTTTACTCATGATCCAAGTGCAATAAGCCTTGGCTCAAGCTAAAATATTGTTAAATTTTATTGCCACATTTCCATGTTATGTTATTAATGTTATATCATGACTTTATGATCATGTTTATCTTTTGAAGCATTGATATTACTATTGCATAACATTTATTGTATAATTTATGTTTTTACTCATTAATTCCCTTACTAGGCTTTATAGCTCACCCATATATTATACATTGTCACGACCGGTCCCTCAGGGCCCATGTTGTGACTACCCCAAGCCCGCTTTCCATAGGCCAGGGGCTGGCGACTAGAACCAAAGGCTTAATTCCCAAAAACTGGGAAGGCATTGCTTTATAACCTGTAAACACACGCAAATAAACACACATGAAGATATGAAACACCAAGTGAACTGTATAAAAAAGAGTGTTGAAAGTAAAAGGGGCCAGAATACAAGCCCAACTAGAAAGTACAAGTACAACTGAAATACAGTACAACTGAAGAAAGAGAAATGAAAGCTACTGGATCATCCTCTGATGATCCTACCCGAAGGTTAGGTACATATCACCTCCTCAAAACTCCATGTACATCTGTCTCCGATCTACACCGACACGTCGTATGGTCCACCTTCGGGTACCATCCAGTGCTAGTACACTCAGCCTTAGTCAGCACTGTCCGTCATCTGCATCAAACACAACAATTTACCGGCATAGCCCGTGCAAGGGTGAGTATAAAAATACATTGTAGGGACCCCGAGACCCTCATGGTCTCACAAAAATCAACCACAGATAAACCACAAAGTAATAAATCAACAAATAACCCAACTTACGTATATTCCCATAAAAATACCTGTGTTATCAAGTGTTCCATCTCAATAATGAGAAAAACACAATAAATTGACTCTGCTCAACTAGGATTTTATTCTAGGGTACTATCAAGTAACAACCCCAATCACATTGTCGAAACCATAGCTGCTAGAGAACTCATCCTCTATCGAGTACAATGGGCCTACAACGACACCATGCGTGCTTCCCACTAACCTTGGACTACTGAGGTACTCCTCCTGTCAAGTACTGTGGATATTCCGCTTCACCAAGCGCGCTCCCCACCATGGGTCTACCGCAGCAACAAGCGTGTTCCCCTTCAAATCCTGTTGTGGTACTTCTCATGTCAAGTAGAATGGGTCTGCCATGACACCAAGCCTCTCCCCCCATGTGGGTCTACCGTGACACCAATGTGCTCTTTACTAGGCTAGTAGAGTCACTACTGGTCATAACAGTCAGCAGTCGTCAGATCTCAGCCAGCTACATGGTCTTTGCACTATGCTCACTCATCTTTGGGAGAATCTTCTTCCCACACTACTGCTTGATACTCAAACTATCACAAAGTACCATGAAGATTTATATCAATGGTCATCCATGTCATTGGGGTCTCAATGCAATAGACAACACGTCAAACAGATGCATGGTCTTTGAGTTATTAGCCTTTTAGTCCCAGCGGCCAGGTGGGATTCGTGCTGGATCCAACCTGACCATACCTCAACTATACCCAAAACTCGAGTTGGGTATACTCAAATGGAATCTCCCACTCCACGAATTTCAGCGCCGCTGACAGTTCATCAAGCAGCCGTCCAGTGCCAATGATATGGACGAAGGACCGTAAGTGGATCGTAGTGGGCCTAGGCCTAGTCTGACCCCGACCTGACCCAGTCTGGGCCGACCCAGTTTGGTTCAATCCAGCCCGTTGGGCGGGCCAGCCCGTTGGGTTCATCCCAGCCGGATGAGCCCAGCATAGCAAGCCACGTGGGGCCGCAGAGAGCTGCGAGGGCGAGGACCGGCCGTGAGGGAACGGACCGTCCACAGGTTAGCTCGGAGGGCACCACATGGGTGGCTTGCCCCAGAGGGCGCCATGAGGGAGGATCGTCCTTGGGCATGGGGCTGGTTCGACTCGGAGGACATCTGGGGTATGGCATAGTACATCACGACCTGAGGGATGGGGTGGCGCAGCCGGGGCTAGTTCGGCTCAGAGGGCCACAGGGTTACAACTCCGGGTGGCTTTACCCGAGGTCTGGGGTGGCGCGGCTAGGGCCAGTTTGGCCAGCGGGTGGTGTGACCTGAGCCTATTTGACCGAAAGGTTGAGGTGGCCTGTGTGATGCATGACCAAGGGGAGACACAGTGGCGGTGCCATTGCCTTTATCACCTTCTTCCGTTTTGATGAACACCACAAATCTACACAACAGTTACCGAGAGGACAAGACATATTAGTTTGGCCCACATTCTCCACCAAAGAGAGGTAGAAAGAGGTTCACAATAACAAAGCATATCAAACCCCCCCAACAAAGATTCTTCCCAACCCGCAAAAGAAAAGAAGGGGTGTACTTGTGAATTAATAATAAAAAAATAACTAAACCACTTCCTTGTTCATTGTTGGTTGACATTGGCACGGGAAGGTATACATCAATTCGTTGTAGATGAACACGTCCTACATCGATGGATGTTCCGAGGAAGAATGTCGAAGTCGAGGTCGTTATTCGTAGTCGAAGGAATTCCTCGTCTGTGTTCTTCATTAGTGGAGTGTTCTTCATTAGTGGAGCATTCTTCGTTGGGAGAATTACCCCATGTTCCTCCTCTCAAAAATTCCTCCCAAAATGAAAATGCAGCCCAGGATAATAGATTATAATATCTATTATATCGTTGGAATAATATTCAAAATGGTTTAATTGATTAAGGGGGAGATGGAACAATTAATATGGTGCGTTGGCATAATTAAAATTGTGGAGGTGTTGAAGAGGCTCCCACCACATTTACTAGGGAGTTGAGGGTTTCTCCTAATTAAAGGGGAGTTTCATGGGTGTTTAATCCCAGGAGGTCCCCACCACCATAACCTCTCATGGGAGGTTATGGTTCAGGAGGTCCCCACCACCATAGCCTCTCACATGAGGTTAAGGTCTAGTGGTCCCCACTTCCAACATCCGCATGGAGGTTTAGTTCTGGTGGACCCCACCTCCCAACACCCACATGGGTTTTTAAAATAAATTTAAAAATGTCACACACATTTATTTTTATTTTATTCTTACACGAAAAAGCCAAAATCTATCGTTCACTCTCGACCCACTGTTGTTGAGATGAATGTCTCTTTAAGCGAATATCGGAGCTGGGTGTTTAATAGTGCCTTCAAGTTTTAATTTTGATTACTGGTTTAAAAGTTAGGAAATCCTGCTCACATGTTTACTTAATGTACCAGAAAAAAAGTTCATAAATTCATTCTAGACACTCCGGGAATCAGAATCATGCACTTTCAATTTTCACGGACTCATAAAATTACCATATATTTGAAGACAATTACATGGAAATTCTGGGTCTTTACATTCACTCCAACTTAGGTATTTATGTCCCTGGAAGCTACAACTCGAGATAAGGGATCAAGTCTGGGTACTGAGCATGCATCTGATCCTCCCGCCCCCATGTGCTCTCCTGGAGGTTCTTGTGCTGCCAGCGAATGCTCACATAAGGTATCGACCATCCATGAAGGAGTCTCTCCAGTAAATCATCAATATATACTAGAACCTCGTAAAAGTCCCCCCATCATCGACGTCCAGCTCTCCATGGTCGATGATTTTAGAAGGGTCGTGTACGTATCTTCTCAGCTGGGATACGTGAAAGATGTCATTCACCCAGTGAAACTGAGGTGGTAGAGCTAAGTGGTATGCCACCTAACAACTCTGTTTAGGACCTGAAAAAGTGCGATTAACCTCAGAGATAACTTGATTCCTTGAACAATTCTTGGTAGACCTCATCGGGGTGACACCTGTAGAAAGACTTGGTCACCACCCTCAAACTCCAGAGGTCTTGATCTCCCGTCAGCATACAAATTTTGACTGCTCTGTGTAGTCTTCATCTACTCCGGGATGATCTGCACCTTTTCCACTGTAGCATGTACCATATCTGTCCCCACAAGTGTTGACTCCCCTCGGTTAGTCCATCACAAAGGTGATCTACAAGGTCGCACGTGCAATTCCTCAAAAGGTGTCATCGAAATGGTGGAGTGATATCTATTGTTGTATGAAAAATCCACCAATGGTAAGTGATCCTCTCAGATGCGACCGAAGTCGAGGACAGAAGCAGACAACATGTCCTCTAGGGTCTGAATGGTCCGCTATGTCTGGACATCCGTCGGAGGATGAAAGGCATGGCTAAAACATAGTTGTGTCCCGAAAGCCTTCTACAACTCAATCCATGGCCAGAAAATAAATCATGCATCAAGATTGGAGATAATCGTCGATGGTACTCCATGTATCCACACAATCTCCAGCACATAGAGGCATCCAAATATGTCTACTAAAACCTGCTCTCTGATCGGTAAGAAGTGGGATGACTTGGTGAGTCGGTCGATGATCATCCAAATCAAGTCATGACCTCTAGATATACGTGGAATTACTTTCACAAAATCCCTGGATATACCATCCAAATTCCACTTTGGGACCTCTAAAGGCTGAACCAAGCCTTCTTGTACCTGATGCTCTGTCATCATTTGCTTACAAGTGAGGCACTGAGAAACAAACTCTGCAACTGATTTCTTCATTCCCAGCCACCAGTGCTGTTGTCACAGATCTTGGTACATCATTACCACTCCAAGATAAATCGCTAGAGGGGATGCGTGGAACTGCATCATCACATCCTACAAAAGTGACACTGGTACCATGGTACATCCTCTATAGAGGACAACATGCAACCCACCTTAAAAAAATCCATTAGGTTCCTGTCCTGTGGATATCTGAGCACGTCGTGTCTCGTAGTCAGCGTCCCCACTCTGGGCCTCCCTGACTCGCTAATGATGTGGGGGAGTTCCTTTAAGAAACCGTAGAAAAGTTGTTCCATCTCAATCCACAGAGGATATCTGCAAAGCATCCATCTGTTTTGTTTCCTCACCTAGAAGCAATATACGTCATCTCCTGCTGAGTGCATCTACAAAAAGTTTCTCCTTCCCCGGAGTATAGACTATCACATATTCATAGCCATGGAGGAACTCACGCCAATGTCATTTTCTTAGGTTCAGGTCCTTCTGAGAGAATAAATACCTATGACTCTTGTGATCATAGTACATGGTAAAACGTTCTCCAATCAGATAGTGATGCCACATCATCAAGGTGAACACCACTATTGCTAACTCCAGGTCATGGGTAGCATAGTTTTACTAATGATGTCTCAGCTATGGAGAACCGTATGCGACCACTGCTTGATCTTGCATCAAGACACATCCAAGACCGGTCCCTGATGCATCGCAGTAAACTACGTACCCAACGCCTTTGTCTGGAAGCCTCAAGATGGGGGCACAATTTAGCCTCTACCTCAACTCCTGAATGCTCAGCTGGCATCTCTCCGACAACCCGAAGGGTTTCCCCTTCTTTGTCGAGGATGATAGTGGTGCTGAAACTCTAGAGAAGTCTTGAACAAACCTCCCTCAATATCCATCCAAAACCAAGAAACTATGTAACACCGTCACACTCTTTGGTGGATCCCAAGAAATCACTACGTCACTCTTCGCCGGAACCACTAGAACTCCAGCCTCTAATATGAAATCTCCCAGAATGTGAACCACTCCGATATAGAACTTGCACTTTGAGATCTTAACATAAATATGGTGCTCTCGGAGTGTGTACAATACTACAAACAAATGGTAGGCATGCTCCTCCTCAGTATTCAAGTAGACCAGTATGTCGTTGATGAAAAATACTAAGAAGTGATCATGTTACTGCTGAAATTTCATCTTCATGTGTCCCATGACCACTAGTGGAGTGTTGGTTACACTGAATGGCATAACCAAGAACTCCTAGTGGTTGTACCGACATATGAATATCGTCTTCTATGGATCCTCGTCTTGAAATCTGAACCAGTGATAGCCTGATCTAAGGTCCATCTTCAAGAATCATTGTGCTCCCTTCATTTGATCAAATAGGTCATCAATTTTTGAGAGTGGGTAGTAGTTCGTCACGGTCACCTGGTTCATGCACCGGTAGTTGACACAAATCCTCAAACTCCCATACTCCTTTTTGGCGAACAGAATTAGGGCTTCACAAGGCGAAACACTGTGCCATATGAATCCCCTCCCCTACAAGTCCTCTAGCTATACCCGTAGCTCACGAAACTCAGCGGGAGCCATCTGATATACTGGTGTAGATATCAGTGTCTTCCTAGGGTACAAATAAATGTTAAAGTCCACCTTTCTGTGAGGAGGTATACATGGGGAAACATCAGGGAAATCATCCATCTACTGGTCCACCACTACATGATAATTCAGACTATCCACATCAACAGATTCAAGGGTAAGTCTAGCCAACTGATGAGTGATCGGGTGCACTCTCCTCCGAGAAAGTCCATCATATACTGCAAAGGCACCCTTCTCGCCTGTGAAGGTAAACCTAGTCACGTCCATGCGGACCCACCGAACATTGTTCCGAATACTGTCAATTTAAGGATGGACTCTAGATAACTGGTGCATACCCAAGATGATGTTTTAAGGCCTCGACCCCATTTCTATGAGATCTTAGTCGATGCTCTTGCCTACTAGAATAAGCTCACATTGTCAGCACCATGGTGTAATTGTCGAATCTGATCCTGTAGGAATCCTTATCCGTAAGGATTGAGCAAATGACTCTGTCAGAATCCCCGAGCTCAGAAATAGGGTAGTGGAAATAAAACAATGACTGCCACATGTGTTTATAAGTACTGCAACAATGGCAGAGTAGACACCGATCGTACCTTGTATCATCTCTAAAGCATCATGGTCATATGACTCACCTACTTGGAGCTGAGCTCTCCCCTATCCACCTCCTCCCTGCGGTCGGGTTGGACCTCCTGGTGGTGGTGGAGGTAATAAAACGAATCGTCCCCCACCACCAGCTACACGACCTACTCCTCTACCACATCCGCCTTCTCCCTATAGAGCACCTCGATCGAATCTATGTCTCTACATGAGCAGTCCTTCGACCGTCTTCTGACCATCCGAACGGCGGGTCAGACACTCACGTGCCATGTGACCCTGCCAGCCACATGTGAAACATTGCCTGCTCCTGGAATGTTTGTCTCCACTTTGGGTTCCCCGCACAACCGATCTTGCGCCATGTGGTCATCCACCTGTAGGTCTGGTCCTCTTGATGCTCTGTTACTTTTTTTTGCTGCTAGCTGCAGAATACTCCACTACATGTCGACTCAGGCTATATCTCGATGCTAGATACTGCTCAGTATGGAAACTCTCCATTACGAGGGATCTCTCTAACAACCCCACCTTCATGAGGCTGCTAAGTCAGATCACTGAATCCCAGATCTCCCACTTGAGTTCCTGCTCAAAGGTGCGGGATCTTTTAAGGCTCTTTGTCAATTTATCAATAGACACATGGAATGATATAGGGTTATTCTAAGAGTTTAAAATAAACTAACAATAGTGTTCAATAGAACATGACATCATGAAAATCCTAACACAAATTTTATTCAAATCAGAGCTATGTTTTGTAGGAAACATTAGTAAACATGTTTCAAATGACTTTATTAATTAAATATATATTTAAATTAATTTAAAAACATGAATAAAAATTCAGTACCCTCAAAAACTCAATTAATTTTTACAATGAGGTAAATGATGAAATTCAAGACCAGTGATTTGTTTTGATGGATTTTCCAAAATCAACATTCTAGATAGTTACACTTTTTATTTATAATCGGAAAATAGCATGAATTAACATTTTAAAATTATTAGTTATTTAATTTTATGATTGTGACAAAATTGAAATCACTCACAATATATACAAAATTTCTAACCTATCTTAACCACCTCATCCTGGGATCATCCAAAAAATTAGTTTTTTAGCACATCTACTTGGTTAAATTAAATTTCTAATAATAACTATCAACATGTGAGAATGTGTTCATATTTTTTTCTAGTTTTTGGATATTACTAGGGATTTCCTTTGTTTTAATGTATTGTGGGGGTAAAACCATAGTTTGTATTGTCCATCATGTTTCTCTCTAGATGTTGTTAGTTGCTTCTCATCCATATGAGTGGAATGATGGAATATGGTCTAATGAATAGTTAATGGAAATTCATCACACCTATATAAAATCATTTTCAGCCATACATTCAAGAGAGGGTCAAGGAGGACAAGAATAATGATTGGGTTCTATAGAAAAATTAATTGAATACTTTGGTGTTCAGCTTTGTAGAAGATAGAGTTATAATGTTTTGAACCCAGATTTAAATCCCATCAACACTAGAGTTGAAGAGGGATATTTTGGATGATGCATATAGATCAATATTCTCTATTAACATGGGACTCACTATGATGTATAAAAATATGAGGAAAAACATTTGGTGGAAAAAATGAAGAGGGATATTATGGAATTTGTGTCTTAATGCTACGTAGACTAGAAAGTAGGATGAATGATATATGTGAAATGGTATAATTCTACATTTTGTTATATCGGTATGGAAATAAGAAGAAAAAATCATGGATTTTATCTGACACCAAAGGATAAATAATGTTAATAATGTAATTTTTTTTGTAGTTGGTCACATTAAAAAGTTGACACATTTGATTTCTATCATGTAATATTTCCCTCTTGACCAGCTCGTTATGATATACATATTTGATGTGTTAAAATTACATGGAGTTCCACTCTTTATATTATCTAATTTTGATCCGTTGTTTACCTAATGGTTTTAGAGAATCCTTCCGAAATAATTGGGTATACAACTCTATTTCAACATTGCTTATCACCCTCAGTAGGATGGTTGGTCTAGGAGAACCATCCAAACACTAGTTTAAATGCTAAGATCCTACTCAATTAATGTACATGTATGATACAATTAACACCTTCACCTGATAATGTTCTAAAATAATAACAACATCCATAATAAAATTCATACGGAGCTCTACTATGATTTGTGTGGGATGAATTGTTGGAATTGGACATTCCATTATGATGTAGGGAGATGATTCTGGGTAGACATGATATTTTCCACGTCATGATTTGAAAGTTTCAAACCAGTAAGCATCAGAATAAATCTGTGAGAATTCCATATAATTTCTATGTAGATAATCATTGGTGATACCATTATTTGGACGTGAGAGATAATTTATTCCTCTACATATCACCATAGAAGATATTCATGAGGGTTGGGAAAAATTTAATGCTTATTCCCTGATACATCATCCTCAATGAGATCCTTGATTGTATCGTAGAGGTGGTCAACCGATTAACCCTCCCACCTAACCTACTTGTAGAAAATGACGTGTTCCATATATTCTTTTTAAAAAAGTACATACAAGAACCTCTATATGTATTGAATTTAGTGGAGATAACACTGAGAAAAGGACTTTCATATTCATATTGACAAATAAATATATTAGATCACCGAGTCAAAGTTCTATGAAACAGGATATCTCATCTTATCAAAGTGTTGTGAAGAAACCATAATTTTAAAGAAGAAACATGGAAACTAAATGTGGAGATAATGAAAAAATATCATCAACTATTTTCAGTGCATCATGTAAAAAAAATTCAACAGTGAAATTATTTATGGTGGGAATAATGAAACACCCTTTGTTTTTAATAGAAAAATTTATGTTTAATAGCTTATGAGACATACAACAGCGAACAAAAATGAACCATTATTTTTAAAATAATACCATCATGAAAATGTTGTTAAAATGGAAAGTATGAATTGGATTAACTATTTTAGGGAATATATATAAATACAATACATAATAAAATTTATTTCTAAACAGAGAAATACGTTCAGATTTTTTAATAAATATATTTATTCTAAAAATTATTTTTAATTTTATTAATGAGAAAATAATATAAATAATTTTTTGAGGATTTAATAATTTTATAGATAAAAAAATCTATTTTTGAAATAAGTATTTGAAAATTATCTTATAGAAAAATTTTAGGACTTTTGGAAAGTATTAATTTTTCTATGAATAATGAAAATAATTTTTTATATAAAATTGTGATTTATTTTTTATAAAATATTCGACATTTATTTTTCAAATTTTATTTAAAATTATAATAATTATTATTTAGTATTATTTAATAAAATTAATTTCATTTAAATATTATTTATACTAGAATTTATTAAATGTTATTTTGGTGTTTAAAACTGTTTTATTCTAAAAACTGCTTTAATGTGCATAATGTTTCTCCATATTAAAATAATTTAAATAACACCAATTGAAAAAATGGATTAAATTAAATAAAAATATTACACACACACATATTTATATATAATTATGTAAATCAATTTAATTATTATTACTTGTGATATAGATAATATGAGACCATCTAATCTTAAAAAAATGCATTTCGTGAAAACCTATTTCTTTCTCATGTTTGTAGGGTTATTTTGAAATTAAATTTACCAAATATTTAATATGATTTTTAAAAAAAATGGATTACATATTTGGAATCATAGTAATTATTATTATCTAATAATACCATCCTAAATTTTAACTATAATGAATAGTGACAATAATAAAAATTATTTACCTTATTTAAGGTAAAAACGTGTTTATCTAGGATTTAAAATAACTATATAAGAGTTACAAATGATCCAAAACATATCTAATTACTATTTCTCAAGTAATATTTTCACATTATCTATTATAAGGTTCAATAATGGTCCATTTAATATACTTTTGGCACGATAAAATCATTACTTTATTTCATTATTTTCAAAAATTACAGATGTGTCCTCCCCTGCACTTATAAAAGGAAACCCACTGTCCTCTCAGTTAAAAACATACAAAACCCAATTAATATTCCCTTAACTACACAAATAAGAAAATTAATTATCACCTCTCATCCTACATGAATATAATATAATCACAAATCTTAGCTATTTATTGATTTTGTTGAAAATATAATGTTGTCTGAAGAAGGGGTAACGTAAACAAGCATTTTGTTTTATTTTTTGTTTCACCTACATTATATCTTATTAAATAATGATGATATAATATCCAATTTAACATAAAATTATATGATATCATGTAATGTTAATGACTTACATCCATCTCATCCTCCCTCAAAAGGGATACACAATCATTGATCTTCTGTGCGAAGGACTACATTCCCAAAATTCAATATAATTTGATTTTCGTCACCTCTTATCACAGATGAATATAATATTTTTTTAATGTTTTAATTTGATATTTATGATATATTTATACATATTTAATTATAATATAAACTACCCTTTCCTAAATTTCATTCCATAGGGAAGATGATATATCGCTCATGTGTGAGGTGGACTATTGCCTCCTGAACCGATATGATTTATTTTTATAATATGAATTATATGGATCGTAAAAAGGATAAAATTAATGACATAATAATAAATATGTAATATAAATATATCATATAACATCTTACCTTACCTATCATTGAATAAATTGTAATCCCTTGTGTAAATAGAGGATTATGACCTAGTGAAACGATGTAATTTGTATTTATTACCGAATCACATGGATAGAATGTAAAATGGTACATAAAAGAAATATTATTTTATTTATGATATTATTATAATAATATAAATATAAAATAATTCTTATCACTTTTACATCACGATCAACAAAAAATGGAAATGTTACTCATGTGTACATATGACATATTGTTTTGATAATTGTATTGTCAATCTATTATCATAAACACAATTAATGGTTATTTAAAAATGTAAAATTTAATTATAAAAAATAAAATTATTTCATTATTACTATTCTTGGTATGGTTTATATAATAATCTCTTTGGCCATAGTCAACTTTCCGATGTGGATTTAGACATATAAATCGTTTAGTTTTAAAATGTCTGACAGAAAAATAATTGGTTATGTTTTTGAGTAAGGAATAGTGAAAAATAAAATAAAAGTAAAAAAAAAATGAAAAACATTCTCAAGTTAGTAAATAATTAAAATAATTTTATTATTTATGAAGATAAATAACATACATTGCAAATTATGCTTGAGGTAAGGGATCTCTCCAAACCACCCTTTCCTTTAGGTTATAATCTTTCTCTCCCTAACAAAATTTATCTCTCCCGTTAATGTTAGATAATTTATTTAAATTTTATATATATGTATCTCACATGTATACATATTTTATTATAAATTAATCTTATTTGGAAAGGCTTTCATAATGATCATTTTTTAATTTCCTTCTTTCTGAAATTTCCATTGATTATAATCTGCAACAAGATTATCTAACCATTTTTCATCCATGGTTAATTCTTATGTTACACATTGGGATTGAATCGTTGACGTGGACCACATATATCATGAAAATTTTATTATAGATTCCCGCATATAGTATTCAAATTAAATGGGTAGATCTTCAGTCTCATCATGTGTTATGTATGAGATTAGGGAGTAATCCTAATTCATTTTGGGACTTTGTACACAATGTGATATTGTATAGGAAATTATCCATTACTCGTTTTTATTATATTATATGTCCTTTCTACATTTCCAATGACTCCATGATCATGTTAAACTCATTCAAAATGTTACTAATCCTTGTGATTCCTCATGATCCCTCTCTTTTATGATATAATGTGTCACCTTTGACTCACACGTTATGTTTCCTAGTCTTGTTTGTTCCCTTAATGAGTTTTGTTAGCTCACACATTTATTTAAGTATCGCCTAGGTTATGTCATGTACTTTTCATAGCTCATTATGAAGAATAAAATAAAGACCCCATGATTTATGTTCCTTTTGAAATAATATGAACCTAATCATCGAGAGACAGTATGCCTCATGGTATTTTGGATTGTAATTATTTTATATTTTTGTATAAAACCCATGTAATAATACATATATAATAATTTTTTCCTTATTAATATCCCATAACAAGTTCATCACCAATGATACCATCACTAAAATTTCCATGGAAAATAATATACAATTTATGTAGCATGTAGAGGATAACTTTTCAATAAGGATAATTGGATACAGTCATATGATCCTGTAATTCATCAATGAAAATGACAAATTAAAATTTCTTCTTTTGAAACTATGATAATTTTTATAATTATCTCATTCAAATGGAGGATTTAGGATATGATATGTATGATTATAATATCAATTTCTCCAAATCACTATTTCCTGATTAAATTTTAGGCATACCATTTTATAAAAGATTGAAATGAATTATGTATTATATTTGAGGTTGTATTAGGTAATGTGAGGAATGGGGTAACATAGATTTCATTATTTGGATTTAATTTTTGTAGATCAGGGTTCTAGTAAACATCTCACAACCATTTATGAGGGCCACTTTCATTTTTGTAAGACTCAAATGATTTGATGTAATTTTTAAATAAATAACATCATTTATTTTGTTTTTTATATGTGTGCCATAGTCATATTAGGAATGAATGTGTCCCTAATGTGTTGGATGGAGAGATTATTATTTTCATTTAGTATGGTCCATTTATTTGGGAAAACCCATTTGAGGTGTTCTGTAGTGGAGGAAAAGATAAAAAGTGATATATATAATCTAGCTAAGACTCTATGAATTAAATATATTCCTGATCAAAATAAATTCAATAGGCTAGGCCTATGAAATTATTTTAAGTCCAAAAAATTACTACATGGACATAGAATTTAGATATCCCCACTTCCAAAATTGATTATAGTGGTTCCAGGAAGACTTTCTGATGACCATGTTAAATTTCCCATGGTGATCGCTATCACTATGACATGATTTAGTATAATTATTGAGGGAAACCCAATAATTCTATCTATTCTAAAAATGATTTGTTATGATGATCTTGACTAGGTGATCTCTCTGAGTTTTGATCGTCATTTTTCTCCTCCAAGTCAGGTGTGAATTAGAATGAGACTACGGTGGATAACCTAAAAGGGAATCAGATATGGGGGATGTTTGTCCAAGGGGATTCTAGTACTGATATTTATGTAGTATAATCCAACTACTCTAAAATAATTATAGAGGCTCCAAATGAAATTGTGATATAATATATAAGGAGTAAAATAGTGGGGAATGGATCCATTATTTATTACATAGAATTAGATTCCATTTTAATCGACACCCTGCCATCCCAATGAAGATCTTAATATTGAAACATCATGGGTTTGGGAGCCCACCAATGTATATACACTCCCACACCAAAGTATGAAAGTCGCATGGATATGGTTTTATGTCTAAAAACATATTTTATATTAATGTTATTTACAATTTTATGACAGATTGTTTTCCAATGGTGACATTATGTTTCCCCAAATGGTCACTCGTGTGGTTTGTTCCATCTTTGGAGGGAGGTTATGAATTTTAGGGTAAAGAGTTTCTATTTGAATAACATTTCATCCAATATTCAACATCATGATTAACTTATATGCGAGATTGTGGGATTATTTGAGGGTCCTTCGTAGAAGGATAAATGGATATGTTGATAGATTCTCAAGTCATTGTAGTACATTCTATATGGGTTCCATTAATAGGTGGGGATATTAATGATATAATGTACCCTAATGAAAATGTGGGGGTGAGAGAAGTTCATGTTCTTTGATTATAAATTAACTAAAATCAGTCTAGACCATTGGTATTTCTTACCTAGGACACACAGTTAAAACTTATACCTATTTTAATGAGATGAATGTACTCACTGAGTAAAGAATTTGTTCATATTTTTATGTTCCAGGGAATTTATCAGTGTATTTATGTTTACCTTGGAGTACTATATTTTTTACATTATATCGAATAACTTCCTCATCTACATTGACATTTTTAGTGTCTAAGGACCCTTGATATGAAACTATATTTAGGATCAAATGTTTTTGGAATACTGGGGTGGATTTTGAGGGGATGGCCCATTCAATTAATACATTGTGGGTGTTTCATGTCAGCAATAAAATCATTCTTATGCACACTATGATAATAAAGATAATTTGAAAATACAATACACCAACCTCACATACAATGTGATTCCATTGAATGTGAGCAAAATGAGAGCTACTCTCACCCACCTCAGATGTAGTGTTATCCATAATTTCAACCTGAGAAGAAGATATTGATGTGACCAAAAAATTAATAAATACTTATGTTCAATTTGTGCACATTTTTTCTCTATTAAAGAAGGAGATTCCAATATGTTATACTTCCACCAAAATAATTTTTTGAGATGCTATAAGAATTATATTTCCGAAATAATTACTCGTGATGGTTTATTTTCTTCTAATTATAAGGAGACTCAACATCTAATCCTTTATTTTTTTATGAGCATTATTCAGATAGATAATCTATAATCACATTGGATATCACTTCTTATATAAAATAGTGTTCCTTTTAAGGATATGTGGCTCCACCCCATCCCTTAACACATATGATTCCACCTATCCAGATTCCCTCATTATCTAGCCCATCATCCTTCTTTATATTATTTCCATTCATAATTTTACTCTAAAAATATTGATTCATATTCTTCTTTGATTTCCTCCCCAAATTCTTGTTCTTTTCCCCCAATTCCATCAAAACCATTAAATAGCTTCATGATATTGATCCCCTAATCTGTCATCATCTCAAATACCGATATCCCATTACTAATGTTCATAAAAAAACTACACATTCTTCATCCACTTATATTTTCTTCGTTAATACTTATTCAATCTCAACAAATCACTTCTTACCCTAACTAATTCCTCTAAAAATACCAAATTCATCCCATGGTAATTGCACCATTCTATTCTATTTCCATCACAATATTACTAATTTCATGGTGAATAAAAAAACCAAAAAATTAAAAATCAAAATAACATATATATTTTCTAAATCTAGTAAAAATAGCATATAGTTTCCATTATTTATCTTGCATCAAATGAAGAATCATGATATCATCCCATAAAAATCACAATAACCAAACCAATGGTATAATGACTATCACGTGTCCATAGGATATCGCCAAGAAAATTTATAGCATGCTCCATCAATCTGGAATAGTAGGTTAAATATACATTAATGGAGGATCAAGATCACTGAATGAATAAAGAATAATAAAACACAAGTACAAAAATGGAAATATTATTTTTTAACAACCTCTTTAAACTCATTATGTTGGTTTTGAATTTTTTGAAAATATAATTTGATATCTGTCCAAAATGGATGTTTGAATTAATGGATTCTATTAAGGAATATGATGTGGTGATTTGAAAATAGTTTTAAGGTTTCCAAAGGTTATTTTTTAAATATACATGTATTATATGGTCAAAGTGGTGTTTGACATTTTTTGTGTTAGATTTTTTCTCTAAAAAAGTTTATTTTTATTGATTGGAGATGTTGGATGAAAATGAAAGAAGTTTGGAAGTAATCTGTAAGTTGAGATAATGGACGGATGATGGTTGTAACACTCCATGGTATTGAAAATAAATATTTAATTCATTAAACAATAAGTCTCTACAAAAAAATAACATTCTATAATCTTTCCATTAAACAAAAAATTTCCTCTATTATGTTTTGAATTTCAAAAAATAGTCATCCAGATTAGCGAATAGTAAGTCGTTTAGAGTATGATAGAACAAACTTGATTTTTTGGTGAATAGTAACACATAATTTTGAATAGTAATATGAATATTAATATGACACTTATAAATAGTAAATCATATTATTATTTTATTTTCATAATGCTATAAGATAATTACATCTTGTTAAAATTCTCAAGGTGATATAAAATGAGTTATATGTTTACAATTGTTAATTTTTGAATATGGTATGATTTTATTTTAAAATTAAATTAATCATATTTTGAAATTTATTTTCAAAAAATGGAGTTCATTTTTGAATAATACACGGTTAAAAATTTTTAGGGTGATTTTTTTTGGATTTTTTGGAAATTCTTGATTATTTTATGAATAGTGAAATGTGCTAAAATACCGTATAAACAAATTATTAGTTAAATACTCTCTGTATAACATCATGTCTTATGTAATACAACTTTATTATAACTCAAATTGACTTATTAATATTATGGGTCACATGAATCAACACTGTTGGTTGTCTAGAAGGAAATAATAAAATAATGAATAAAATATTCAACATTCACTAATCTCCTCCACTATAAACCCCCCTAGATCAATCTTCTCCTCACTACTCTAAAGCATTTTGCCTTTTATATGTTCTTCCAAAATACCCTTCATTAGTCACTCCCCACGTTTGGGAGATCTAGGTCTAGGAAAAAGACCAAAACCCCTTCTCTTAAACAGGTTATGAAGGAGGCTATTTATAGAGGTAAATCATCTTTTTTTTCATTCAGTTCCATTTCAATTTATCTTATTTCTTATTATCTTCTATTCTCATCTGACCAATTGATCCTTATAATTCCATTATCATCAATATAATGTAATTATATCATGTTAATGAAATATCCACTATTAATCATCACACACACACACACACACACACACACTCTCTCTCTCTTAGGGATGAAATCATCATCTGTGATGTTCCAATTTACAACCATCGTGGATGAAAAATTTGGATTCTTCATTTTCTCTTTCATTACTGGAAATGAAACCATTTTTATGGTTTAACCAGAATATAATATATTTATTATAACCTACTTAATATTCATGAAGTGGTATATGTACAAAGTGTTAATTTATATGACGAAACTAGATGATAATTATCCAAATTCCACCAAATAATCAATGTGGTTGTCATTAATATTTCACCTACAAATTAATCCTCATTCCATGTAATAAAAAATATAAATGACCATTAATACCTATATATGTTCATTACAAATCTATAAATTCAATTATGGAGATTTAAATCCATTATATATGAACTCCATTTCTAAAACAACATGTGACCTAGTTATGAAAATTTATAAAAAAGAATACATTGGAATGAAAGAATTCAATATTATAAATTTTCAATAATAACATAAATGAAAAAATTAAATTTATGATATACTAAATAAATAGTTAATAGGTTTTTAATTGAGTTATTAATGTGTCTAATTTCATATTCCAGGACCCTATGGTAAAGATTGGAACATTAAGACGTAAGGTATGGTTTTGTCTACCTGAACATCCATTTTCATCCAGGTTACTCTTCTTTTATAATTACTGCTAATAAATTATTATTTATTCATAATTAATACTCATATATTCTATGAGAATTTGTATATTTTTTATCGATGAGAATCATAAATTCTTTTAATGGGAGGTATATGTTCTAAAAGGATCTTTCAAAAATGCTACCCAAAATACAATCCCGATTCATGAAGATTTCTAAAATTCTTAACTATTTTAAAGGTCACTCAATATTCATTTTTTGGAAACATTTTTTTCATAAAATAAATAATTATATTATGAAAATAATACCTTTCTTCATTTCTTTATTTCTACCAATACTTTTCCAAAAGAACTCTTCTTTTCAATGTAAAAGAGTATTTATCTCCAGAATGGCTTGATGGTTTTATAAGAGTATCTTCATCTGTTTAAACACTATTGTTGATTATTATGTATGAAATCATCTACCATATATAATTTAATGGTTTATGATAAGTTTTATTGTGGATGTTCTATCCTAAAACCATTCACCAATTTACTCTGAATGTTTAGTGTTTATGCTAAATGTTCAGCGAAAGTTATTTACATTTCATATGATAATTTCAATATGATTGTATATGTTGGTTATATTTATCCCCAATCATATGAGTAATGAATTGGACTTATTATGTTATGTGTAGGGACTACTATAGCCTCTCGATACATCGGTAGGTCTCATGAAACAATTAGACATGGACTTGGGTGAGTCCTTTCCCATGTAGAGATATGGTTTTGGTAGAGAACATAATCATTTTTAGACATATTGGCCGAGGAATTCATGGTATATTTCAGAATGTTCATTTTATGAATTTCCCTCATTATAAAGCTTGAAATTAATAGTTCAAGTAGTCATTTGACTAGTAGAATTCTCATGATTATCTTTTATTTTTGGAAATATGTACTCAGATAAAATTTATGCCATATTATGTTCACATTTTTCATTTAAAGGAATGTGTTTTAAATTATTCACCATGACTAAGGTTTATATTATATTTTATTGTATTTCTATATCTTACATAGCATTTGATCTCACCCCTTTCTTATTTTTCTTTTTTCCCAGGATATGAAGAAGTAAATTATGAATAACATTCAAGAATAATCTGGGAAGAATGGATGTATCTAATGGAATAAATTGGTATGATATTTTCATCCAGGATGTAATGTGGAACTCATATACGTATCTTGTTTCCATGTCTACTAAACTATTTGTTCCTTTGAAATAAGTCTCTCTTGTAATCATTCAAATGTAATTTAATAAGAGACCATCTCCTGACAACTAGGGTCTTTTATTTATAGTTGGTATCAAATAAAGTTTAGTAGAAAATATGAAAAATAGATTTAGAAAACATATATTATGTACTAGATTTAGAAAACATAGATTAGGGAACAACCCCCAAAGATAGAATTTGTATATAAACATACAATAACATCTTCGTATTTTGGTAAGGAATAGATTATGTGTGAATTTCTAGAATATACATCCATGTTTTGATACTACAAGTGGACGTGGTTCTTTAACAAATGTACCTAGGAGTGAAAACTCTAACATGGAGTTTTGGGCTTGACCTAAGGTATCCTGGTACATGATAACATTCCTTAGTGCGCACCTAGTTTGACACAATCATGGGATATGCTTAGAAAAATTCACATTTTCTTTAAAATCCACTATGAAGTATTTAAATGTAAATTTTTCCTCAAAGAATCCATGTGTATGATTACGATATTAGCTATGCTATGTATTTTTCTAAATTTATATTTTAAATTACAATTCATAAAAAATCTATTGTGTGCCATTATTTATAAATGGATCGTAGTTGAAGGAATGGAAACTGCATGAATGCACATGTCTCTTGTAGGTATTTCCCTATGATGCATGATAAGGATGTCGGATCTGGTTCTATAACTGGTGTAGAGTATCTTATAACTATACCAGGACAACATAATCAGGTTATGAATAATAACATTACCATATGGGTCATCCAGATCCACCATGTGGAGAATCATTGTTAGATCTCTTTATTTAACTATAACCACTATAATTCAAAGGGAATGTATACCCGTTTATAGATGATAAGTGGATAAGATCCCTAGAGAATATATTTCTCAATTTGGGATGTAAAAAATGAGAGAAGGTCATCATGGATGTTTATCATCATTCGGGAAATGCAGACCAGTGGTGGTCGTTATTCCAAAACCCAAAGGATGAGGAAGAGATAGAAGAGATTGAATGGAGGTACTTTATGGAAATATTTCTAGATAAATACTTTACTCAATAATATAGTGTGGATATTGAATGGAAATTTCATAATTTGATTCATAAGGAAGATGAGAATATTTCATAGTATAAATATTACATCACATGGTTAGAAAGATATACATTGGACTATATATTAATTATACAGAGAAAGTTGGATCGAATCATTGATGGCTTAAACCTATTCTACCGATGATCACTGGTCTCCCACCTTTTCTCATCATATGAAGATATATTTTAATGTTCTATAAAGATAGAAAAAGAGTTCTCTATGTCTTATGAATGTAAACAAAAACATGAGATGAAGAGGGTTGCTGAAAGCTCTGGAAAAGGAAATAAGGAAATGGGGATGAAGGGAAAAGTTGAATTTCCACCCTTTGATAATTGTGGAATGAAACATCATGGAGCTCTCTTAAAAGGAAAATGATTATGCTAATATATGGACAGAAATACCATCTTTATAGTGGTTTTAAGGGAAAGAAAGAAGCTATTAATTTTAAATTCTATAATTGTATAGAGATGGGACACTATGTTAATGATGGTCCAATGCATCAAAGAAGCATGCCAATGAAAATACAAGGGATAAGGGACATGATTATGTGATCCCAACTTCTAATATTGAAGTTCCTAATTTGTGGATGAAGGTATTTTAATCATTTCCTCAAACTTATCATATTCTTTATTTGATTTCGGATCATCATATTCTTTCATATCCTTCTTGTTTTCCAAGAAACTTAGATATTTCCAATCTGATTTAATAAGGGAGTTGTTAATAAAAATTCTTTAAGGAATTATCATTGCAACAATGTTGTTTCATACATTCCCAGTTATGGCATATAAATGTGCATTATATGGTGATTTTATTTCCATACCCATTATTGAATTTGATAAAATTCATGCTATGGATTGGATTTCAACCAATGATGAGAAAAATTATTCTAATATATAGGAGGTTACAATTTGTGAGGATGATGGGGAATCCCTTATATTTAAAGAAGAAACATCACCCTATGATTCTAATCTAGATCCACCCCTAATAGCTCTACTGAATTTAATTATTAGGGAGGAAGGGTATAGAATAATTATCGGTGAGGAAGGGAATTTTTAGGTTGAGGATGTACCATTTGTACAATAATTTTTTGACGTGTTTCTATAATGATTTACTTGTACATCATCTATAGAGGGGGAAATTGAGTTTTCCATTGACGTAATTCTTGGTTCATGGTCCATATAAAGTACCCCTTAGAGAATGTCCACTGTGGAATTATTGTAACTGAAAATCAACCAGAGGAATTGAGTTTTAATGTATTTATTCTCCATAGTGCCTCTCCTTGGGGGTCCTATGTATTTTTCATAAATAAAAAATATGAATCTATGAGGTTGTGCATGGACTAGAGGGAGATCAATCCTATAACAATAATTAAAAAGTATCCACTACCTTGCTTTGATGGTTTATTTGATAAACTTAATGAAGCTCAATATTATTCAAATATTGACCATCAATCTAGATATGATCAGTTTCTTGTTAGGAAGGAATACATTCCAAAAATATCATTTAGAACTTCATATGGTCATTACGAGTTTACAGTAATTCCTTTTGGACTGTCCAATTCACCATTTGTTTTCATGGATCTAATGAATATAGTTTTCAAGTAATATATTGATTTCATTGTGGTGGTATTTATTAATGATATTTTGGTATACTCCAAAATCTATGAAGATCATGAAAATCACTTGCACAATATCTTAAAGACTATTAGATGAACATAATGATATGGGATGTTTAGAAAATTGAAATTCAGCTTCATCCATTTTCTTTTATTGGCCACATTATCTCCAAGGACTGAATATCTATTGATCCTATGAAACAATGGAAGTGAAATAATGGTCTACTCTAATGAACATAATTTATATACATAGTTTTATTGATTTAGCATGTTATTATCAGTGTTTTATTCAGAACATCACTCATTTAACCAACCCAATAAACAAGATTACATGTAAAGTGGTTAAGTTCATATATATAAATGAATGTGAGGACTGTTTGAAGAATTGAAGTCAGGTTTAGTTAATGGACTAATCCCAACTCTACCATCATGGAATGATAGGTTTGCGATCTCTAGAGATTCATCATATAAAGGACTTGGTTGTGTCCTTATACAGAATGACAGAGTTACTTCCCATGAATAATGGAAGTTAAAAATTCATCAATAATACTATCATACTCATGATCTTTAGTTAGCAGCAGTAATCATATTTCTGAAGATATGGAGACATTATCTCTATGGAGATAAATGTGAAATATATATATATATCATATGATTCTGAAATATATCTTCACACAAAAATAAATAAAATGAAGCAGATATGATGGCTCGAACTACCCAAATATTATGATTTTATTATACACTACCAAAAAGGAATGGGAAACAAGGTAGCTGGTGCATTGAGTAAGAAGGATCATGGAGTTCTCAAAAAAATAATTATTGGAAATGATCCTTTGTATATAGATCTAGTGAGGATGGATATGAAAATTATCAAAGAAGGTGAAACATCACTACTTTTTCATTTCTTTTCCCAAACATAATTATTATAAAGGATTAAAAGTAATCAGCTTAATGATGAGTACATTAAATAGAAAATTAATGCTGTGAAAGATGGGAAGATGGCAGAAGTTTTGTGTGAAGACGGTGGTATGAAAATTGGGAAGATTCTATGTGTTGTAGCTATACCCAATTTAAAAAGGTAGTTATTGGATGATGCCCACAGTTCAAATTTCTCCATACATCTTGGAATCACTATGATGTATAGAGATTTAACAGAACATTTCTGGTGGGATAACATGAAGAGGGAAATTGTGGATTATATATCTAGATTTTTTGTTTGTCAACAAGTGAAGGCCAAATGACAAAGCCCCAGAGGGGTCATGCCACCTCTACCTATTCATACATGGAAATGGGATGACATAACCCTGGATTTTTTCACTTTATTACCCAAAATTCCAATAAATATTGATTCAATATGGGTAATTTTATATCAAATTACTAAATATGAAAATTTAATCACTATAAGGGAGGTTTTTCCACCAGACAGCCTAACAAGACTCTATATCAATGATGCAGTGAGAATTTATAGAGCGCCTCTCTCAATTGTGTCTGATCATGACCCACATTTTACATCAAAATTATAAGAAAAGTCTTCTAAATGAATTGGATACTGAAAATTTATTGAGTACTTCATACCACACTCAAACTCAAGGGAAATCAAAAAAGACAATCCAAACCTTATAGGACATGTTCATATCATGATCACTTGACTTATAAGTTATATGGGATCAATACATAACTTTAGTGGAGTTTTTCTCCTATAATAGTTTCCATTAATGTATTCAAATGGAACCATATGAAGCTTTGTACGAAAAGAGATCTTGTACACCAACTTGTTGGGATGTTGTTGGAAAAAGAAATATTTTGGGCCCAGAGATTTTGGAGGAAAAAACAGTGAAGGTAAAGACTATTTAAAGTCATATCGAAGCATATCAAAGTAAAAAAAAGATCAATACTGATAATATATGGAATCATCTAGAATTTTATTGGGAGATAACGTTTTCTTAAATGTATATACATGGAAGGGCATTATAATATTTTGAAAGAAATGGAAAATGAGATCCATGTACATTGGGCCTTTGAAATTCTGGATATAATTGGAACAATTTCATATCGTTTGGTTATGCCACCTATCATGTCAGAATAAGCATTTTCATTACTAAAGTGGGAAGAAAAAAAGGAAACAAATTTCAAATGGAAAATCCTTGGAATATTTTATTAGTTCAATGAGGTAAAACCATAAAGAAAAAAACCAAACAGGAAATAGAGGAACTGAGGGCTCAAATATGCCACATATCCTGTCCTAATTAAAAAATGTGTTCCATGACACATTGCGGAGAAAGTACATGCCAAACCCAGTGCATGTACTCACATATGAAGGTATAATGTTGGAACATGGCCTATCTTACTGTGAAGATCCTATCCGGATTCTGGACACTAAAGAACAAGTGTTGAGGAATTAGAAAACTAATCAGGTAAAGAAACATTGGATAAATAATAAAATTGAAGAGGAATCATGGTAACCTGAGGATCTTATAATGACGACCATACCAAATCTTTTTGTGATGTAACATTCAGTGAATTTAGAATATGAAATATTTGTATGTAGTGGAGAATGTAAAACCCAATGGTTTTGAAAACAAAAATTGAATGCATGAGGCATTGGGTCTTTACCAAACAAAACATTTTACAATCGATATGTTAAACAAAAATTTTCATTTATTATGTTTTGAAGCTAAAAAACAGTCATCCAGAGTTGTGATCAATATGTCGTTTGGAGTATGATAGAGCTAACATGATTTTTTGGTTAATAGTACCATAAAATTATGAATGGTAATATGAATATTAATATGAACCTGATGAATAGTAAATCATATTATTATTTTATATTCTTACGGATATAAGATAATGACATCTTGATTAATTTTTAAAGGTGATATAAAATGAGTTCTAGTTTAAAATTGTTAATTTTTTAATAAGGTTTTATTTTATTTAAAAATTAAATTAATCATATTTAGAAAATTATTTAAAAAAATGGAGTTTATTGTTTTATTCTACATGTTTGAAATGGTTAGGGTGAATGTTTTGTATTTTTCAGAAATTCATGAATTTTTTATGAATAGTGAAATATAGAGTATAAACAAATTAGCAGTAAAATACACTATTTATGACATCATAAGTTATGTAAGCACAGTTGGTTCAAACTCACATTCACTTATTACTTTTATGGGTCACATTAATCAACAATATTGGTTTTCTTTAAGGAAATAATAAAATAATGAATAAAATATTCAAAATTCACTCCTCTCCTCCATGTACCCCCACTCCCTCTTCTCTTCACTCCTATCAAGCATTATTCCTTTACTAATTTATTCCCAAATACCCTTCCATTGTAAATCCCAACTTTTCAGAGCTCTTGGTATTTCCAAAATACCAAAACCCATTCCCTAAGGGGGTTTTCAAGGAGGTTATTTCAACAGGTAAAATATAATTCTTTTTCATTTTGTTTCATTTCAATTTATCTTTTTTCTAATTATCTCCTAACCTCCTTTGAACAACTGATCCTTATATATACACTATCATATATAAACTATAATTATACAATGTCAATGTAATTACAATTTTAAATATTTTTTACTCTCTCTCTCTATATCTCTTATTAATGAAATCATCGTCCATGAGGTACTAAATTACAACTTTCCTGGACGAAGAGGTTTCGTTCTAAAATATATAATTCATTACTGGTCATGAAATAATAATTATGGTTTAAATAGACTAAAATATATTTATTATAAACTACTTAATATTCATGAATAAGTATATGTAAAACTAATTAAATTATATGACAAACCAAGCCCATAGTAATGCAAATACCGTCAAATAATCTAAGTTATTGTAATTAATATTCCACCAAATGATTCATCTCATTCCACGTAAGAAATGATATAAATTACCTTTATAACCTTTTTATGTTGATAAATAATATGTAAATTTAATTATGGACATTTACAACCATTCCACATAAACTCCATTACTCAAAAACAAGTGTACCAATTACGAAAATGAAAAAAATGAATACTTCAGAATGAAGAAATTGAATATTAGAACTTATCAATAAGAGAAAAAATGAACGAAAAAATTTTATGGTAAACTAAATAAATGACTAATAGGTTTATTATTAAGTTATTAATGAGTCTAAATTTATATTATAGGACAATGAGGTCAAGAGCAGAACATTTGGACTTAAGGTAATGGTTTTTCTACCCAAACCTCTATTTTCATTCAGGTTAGAGTTATTTTATATATACCTCAATTAAATTCTTATTTATACATAATTAATAATCATATATTATGTGAGAATGTTCTATATATGTGAACCAACCAGAATCCCACTTTTATTTAAGGGGAGATATATGTTCTAAAATGATAAATTTTTCTTGAAATACAAGACCGATTGAAGGGAATTTCTCAAATTCTTACCTATTTTCTTGGTAACTCTAAAATATTTTTTTAGAAAACATTATCTACATAAAATAACAAAATTTATTGTGAGAATACTATGTTACTTCACTTATTCTTTTATTCAAATACTTTTCCAAAATCACTTTTCTTTCGAAAGTGAATGAGTATTTAACTAAAGAATTGCTCGATGGTTTTATAAGAGTATCTTCATATATAATAACACTATTAATGATTATTATGTATGATATCATATACCATATTTAATATAATGTATTATTATTCATTTTAATGAGTCTTTGTTATCAAAAAACCATTCACCTATTTACTCCAAATGGTTAGTGTTTATACTTAATGTTTGGGGAATGTTATTTACAAGACATATGTTAGTTTAAATATGAATGTATGTGTTTTTTATGTTTATCCCTTCTCATATGAAGAATTAATTGGACTTATTATGTTACAGTTGGGGCCCACTATATCCATTTTATGATTCGGTATGTCTCATGAGACAAATTTATGTAGAATTCTATATATCCTTGTCCATTTTGTGATATGGTTTTGGCTGAGGCAATAATCATTTTTAGATGCCTTGGCTGAGGCATAGATGTTATATTTCATAATTTTAAACATATGAATTAAACTCATTATGAAGTTACAAATTTATATTTCATGTGTTTATTCGACTAGTATAATACCTTTGATTATGTTTTAATTTTTCCATATTTACTCATCTTATATTTTCTCCATATTGTGTTCACATTTTTCATTTAAAGCATGTGTATTCAGTTATTCACCATGCCTATTGATTATATTATCTTCTACTGTATTTTTAACTCATACTAAGATTTTTATTTGACCCCTTTATTATGTGTATTTTTCCCAGGATATGAAAAATTAAACTATGAATGACTTACATGCATAATCTACGAGGCATGGATGTTTCTAATAGAATAAATTAGAGTTTTATTTCAATCCAGGATGTAATGTTGCACTCATATATGTATCTTGTTTCAAATTATACTAAAATATTTATTCCTTCAGGATATAAATTTCATCTAATAATTCCATTGTAATGTAACAAGGAACCTAATCTTGGAAAATGGGACCAATTCCTTACACTGGTAGAGTCCAACCACATCGTAGTGCCTAGGTTCCATGACCACCATGATGCTGAAATGAACACTGGTCATAGACCATGTAATTGAGAAGATAATGAAAATTTAAATATTTATTTTCATAATGTTCATCTCACAGTAAGGGGACTGGTATAAAGAGGTATTGTATAACCAAATTGATGACTTATGTAAGGGTCAAATGTGAAATCTAGAAGTTATATAAAGTTAACTCTATAATATGGAATATATGTAAGGGTATTGGAAGGGATCCTTGAGAAGTGTAAATTTAATATATGGAATGTGTAAATATATTTTAGGAATTTTACTACACTTTCATAATGTATAGAGGAGTATACCTCTCTAAAGAAAGTGTTTTCAGTATTTATTGGAAGATGTATTGGGTTTATAATTAGTGGTATCCATAGTCAAAGGATTGTGGATGATCTCAAGAAAAAATAAACCATTTGGGATCACCACACAATTTTACTTAGTGTTTTGGTTTTTTATATTTCCCAAAAAAATGATGAAGACTAATTCGAAAGTGGATCCATTTATTCTAAGTTTCAAGCATTAAAGCTGAAGTGAAAATAATCTGTTGGGATTGACCACACTATGGAGCTCGGTGTTTTGGTATTAGGTGTCTAATAATATTAAATGGTAATACAATCATGGAATAGAGACGTTCATGGTGAACATGAATTTTATAAGTTGAACTTCATGCTAGAAGACCCGAAAATCATGGTTCCCTCACTGAAGGTTTTTTGATGGGAAAGGTAAGCATTATTTGTTTACCAAGAAACTATTTAAAATGACCAGCGACCACAGTTCTAATCATTTCAATGTGTGTTTCTCTTAATGGGTAGCCTAACAATGGTGTGTTATCATGATAAATTCAATTGGAATGTATTTTTTATAGAGAATTAAATAACACATAATGGAAATTGTTTTTATGTCGTGTTGATTGTGAGTTGGTAAACAAAGAAGTCCTCAATAATTCGTACAATGCTTGACCCAGTCTTAAAAGATCCAAAGGTCATGATCTTTAAATTTCAAACATAATTTAAGCTAATTTAAATGGATTTATAATGAAATTTATGGTTTTTAAATGATAAATCAATACCACGCTACATTGAGAAAAAAAATATAGACCACAAAGAAGTTATATGCATGGAGATCGACAATAATTTTAGGGATCAAGGAGTTGATGGGAGTTTATGTAGGAATTTATTATCGGGATGTATATTTGTCAAACTATGGAGGGTGTTTCTATATTAATATATTTACTGGTTTACTGAAAAAAATTTAATCATTATGGAGTAAAAAATTTGGGAATTCCATATTAAAACATATATATATATATATTGAAATCCCATATTGAGTATTCTACCTCCATTAAAAGAAGAATATAAGGAAGAGAATAGGGATGAATATATTGTCTTATAAAGATTCATGTACAACAAATAAATGTTGAACACAAAACTATCTTTATGACCATTATTTCAAGTAGTAGAAGACTATAGTTATAAAAAAAGAATTTTTGTAAACATAAAAAATCCAGTCAAGTTGATACAATTGGAAAAATGTTCCATATATTTTTTAGAAGAGAAACAGTCTGTTTTTAATACAATAATTAACAATATACATTTTTGAAGGAGTATAAATGAGTATTAACATTACATCTACCTAAAATAATATGATTAAATTATTGCTGAACATAGTGGTCATACATGTTGTTAAACTGTTGTAGACATTCATATCTATAAACAATGGGTGATCTTCCGCAAATCAGTGTGAGAAGAAGGAAAATGGTTAGGTTAGTAGTTATATTGATACAATTAGTGGTACTAAAACCAAACCTATATAAACATGTAATAAGATTAAAAAAATGTCATAATGGTCAATAGTTGATGAAATAGTCACATAACACAACATAAAAATTCATTGGGACATAGAATAAATGTCAATCCTCTAATCTTAAAATACTATACCACTAGACATCATCCTTCATGGAGTAAAATAACACACTATATTATATGAAATAAAATTCTACAAACATTAAATAAAATATGTATTCATGATTAACACTAATTTAAGGTTACAAGATCATTAATTTTTCATATTTCTCCTATTTATTCATTGCAGTTATTTATAAAAAAAGTAGCAACGTATGTGAAAAATTACACAAGTGCATTTTAGGGAAAAAAGTAAGGATATCCAACTTTTTCACATATCATAACAGTTTCACAAACCATTCAATGAAACCTACAAATTATTTTTCACAATAACCATATATTTGTAATAGTGTTACTATGTATCAAATTAAAACAAGAAAATAAATAGCATTAAAAATAAGGTAAAAGAGGATCAAAAAAAAATTCATAAACCTTTCATCTACCAACAAAAAAACCAATGACAACCTCAATTCATAAATATAACAATAAAAATCACCTCATCTCACAATTTCGAGTCATAAGGTTTCTAATATATAAATATTTCCAACTTTCATGGTCTCTAAACTCCTCAAATGGTAAAAGCATCGTGCAAAATAATATTAAAAGTTCATTTAATGAATAGTGGAAGCATGTATACGTAGAACCAAACAACAAAAAAGAATCATAGGATCCAATAAAATAAAATTCAACACAAGTGGTGAAAAAATGGATACCTATATAAGATCACACAAAATGAGTAAGAAAAAAATACATTTATTCATAAGTGTGGTGTTAAAATAATTCATATCATTTCCCAACAAGGAGTTTAAATTCATAATCGGTCAAATCGGGATATGATTTCATATACAACAACTCCAAATTGTTAGTATGAAATAAGAATGAAACTTTTTCAAAAAAAAAATTTGCTCATATAATCAAAATGTCTTAAATTCATTGATTAGTGTCGGTAGTAAAAAACAAATATCATCAACATTGATCCATATCTAATTAGAGATGCAAAAATCAAACTACAAGAAGTCTTAAATTGTCTATATATCCAGTTTAAAGTGTGAAACTCTCCATTTTAGGTGTGAAACTAGATATAAATCACACAATAATTATAAAACCATTGAATAAATTTCATACATATTTTATAAATATAACCCATCAATGAATTGTAGAATAAACAAATCAAGGATTATAGAAAGTGAGAATAATCATAGCTTCCTAGTTGTAGTCATGAATAATATTAACACCATTGATGTAACAATGGGTAATTTAACAGTGACCTAGATCTAAAAATATATGTTTAAATAAAAATATTATTAGAAATCAACTTGTCAACTCACATATGGAGAAAAGAGATATAAATAAGATTATTTTTGGATTCTATCAAATCCACATATTCCCTTTACATATATCATGTTCTAGATTAGTCTCACCAAAAATTAATTAATGAAATAATATAAACATAAATTTTATCATTTTAAGAATAATTAATTAATCCAATATAAATGGTTCAAAAATAGACTTAAAATTTATTATGAGCAATTAAATGGACCAAACACCTTAAAGATGCAATGAGATGTCATATTTTTGGACTCATAACCATGATGATATCAAAACATATCGGAAATAATCTTATAAAAATATAAAAAACACCTTTATAATTAATGGACCAACCAAATAGACACCTAAATAACCAAATATGCTTTTTTAAACAAAATAAATCATATATATAAATTAGTGATTATGCAGTTACATAATATAGGATTCATAAAATAGAAATATGAAATAAAAGTTTATAAATCAATTTATAAGCTTATAAAAAAGAAAAAATAATGTTTATTTAATAAATTTGTTATTAAAAATATATATAGAATAGTGGACTATTTAATTTAGTTTTTGAAACATTTTATAATTTGGGTTTTTGAAATAAGAACACATGAAAATACAAGAAGAGATACTAGAAGGAAGATTAACTTTCCTATGGTGCTTATAATTCTCTACATAATGAAGTGAGGGTTATATTGAAAGGGACTTTGTGATTCTAGATATATAATATTTGTATTTTTGAGGTTGGGAATGATTTTATAATTTGCACTAACATCCATAAGGGGGCGATGAATTCAAGATTGTATACGTTTTATCACATAATAAAATGCAGTTTTCTGGAGGGAAACAATGAAGTATATATATTTGTTTCCAAAGGTAGCTTGGCGTTTTCACTAATATTGAATCCCTACGTCCAATTTTAATAATGTCGTTTGTGTTAATGTCTATGGGTTTCACAATTTTAGACCACCATGAACCTTCTCTCACATTAGCTTTAAATATTTATTTTTATAAGTTGAGTAGGTTTTTGGAAAATCTAGGAAAATCCCATTGGAATTATTTGAAGTGGATAAGTATAAATATATTTATGACTTAAATAATAGTTTTTAATTTTGGTAAATGTTCAAATGTTAATATTTAGTAGTTTACATATTTTTACTCTAACATATGTAGAAATAATGATATTGACGACATGTTTTTCTTTTATGGGATTTGGAGGATTAAAAACTCAGAAATATAACATGAAATTTAGTGTTCCATTATCTAAATGAAAATTAAAACATATAAAGTTAACAACAAATTTTATACAAGATTTATATCTTAATGATGTTATGTGAGAACAAGTATTTTTTATATTTCACTATTTATTGGGATGACCAATTTTCTATTCACTTATCTAAAAATCAGGTTTTCCATAACTAGTTTATGTATGTTTTTATTAGGTTATGTTTCATTAGTGTAAAACTAATGAATAGTAATGCTTCAATAGATAAAATTGGAAATGGGGAACTAATATAATATGTATGTAAACAAATGTGTAAACATGTCAACAAGTAAAAAGAAACATCAGAGTAATGTAAGTATGTAAACAAAAAAAATCCGAAATCAAAAAAATAGAAAACAAGATATATGACATCATAAAACTGCTAACCAACACATGTAGTTTAAATTATTTATCTTCCTTCAAGTGGAACATCATGATATCATCCCATCAGAATCACAATAACCAAGCTAGTGATAAAATGATCATTACATTTCTATAGTTAGTCACTATGAAAATTTATCGCATCCTACATCAACCTGGAAATGTAGATTAGATCTCCATCAATGGTGGTTAATGATCACGAAATTAATAGAGAAAATAAAACACAAATACATAAATGGAAAACCACCCAATGAGGGGTACTAACACATAAATCATATAAACATGTAATAAGATTAAAAAATGGAATAATGGACAAAACGAGAAGAAATAGTCACATAACACAACATAAAAATTCATAAGGATGGTGAATAAATGTCAAAACTCTAATATGAAAATACATTACCACTAGATATAATCCCTCAAGTGGATTTCTGACAAATTATTTTTCTAAAAAAATATTCATCCAACATTAAATAAACAAAATTTTTGAATTATTTACATTAATTATAGTTTAAAGGATCATCCCTTTTTATAATATTCCATATTTATTCTTGCAAATTATTTATAACAAAAAAACATCATAATAGTATAATTAAAGAATCTTATTAGATGAAAATAAACAATTTTATCCTATATTTTCACTTACCATAATAGGTTTACAACCCTTTCAAAGACGCCTAAAAATTAGTTTCCATATAAATAATATATATGTAATAGTGTTCCAAAGTAGACAATTAAAAAGAGAAAAGAGATAGCAAGATGAAGATAGTATCCTCCCAAAAGGAAACTGCACAACCATACCCTTCCCCCAGGATAAAATATCCACCACACTAGGCCCGAGTGAATAATAAATGCATATGATAATAACAACCTCACCCTCAAGAAAACATCATTACAACATTGGTTTCAAAGAGGGATTTATTTAATGAAAGGAAAAAGGTTAATAAACCATTATTCGAGGAAATATTTTTATATCACCAAACCTAGGGATATGTTATTTTACATACCATCTCATAAGGCATCACAATTGTAACACCCCGGGTCGCAGTTACAAAATAAAATAATTTTAAATAAATTATAATTTAAGTAAATATATTATTAATATATACAATATGTTTACTTATAAGAAATATATTTAATAATAATAATAATAGGCAATATATTTTATATTTGTATTTGTTTTATATTTTATGTTTTTAATGAATTTCAATATAATATTATGATTATATTATTTGGTTAGAAAGTTATCAATAAATCTAATGTCACTATAAAATCATAATACATGTCATTTTGAAATTATTTAATGAAATGAATTATTTAAATTTATGTAAACGGATGAGTAATTATTATGGGTTTCATACATTCACAAAAATGATATGTATATATATATGAAATTATAATGATTGTTTTTAGATTAGCATTTTATAAAATTATTAATAATATGTATTTTGTTTAAAAATTGTAGCTATTCAATTTAACCAATTATAAAATTTGTTTATAAAATTTTATTAAGTTAAAATAATATGACATAATAATTTTTTATGAAAATAAATAAATCTAATAAAATTATTAGTATTCAAGTTTCGTGTATATAGATATATGCTTGAAAATAATAAAAAACACATTTTTTAGGTTTCAAAATTAATTTGAATGTAATTTAATAAAAATTATATTATTATTTATTATATGAATTACAAATATATATTTTATTTATAAATGTGTGTGTGTGTGTGTATATATTTATATATAATTTGTTTCCTTTTAATATAATTATTTTTGTTATGTGTTATGTATAACAAAAATATATGTTTATAAATACAATAAAAAAAAATATTATATTATTTTCTTTTTAAAAAAAAGTAATGTTTTATTATTTGAAATCATTACTAAAGTATTAATATTTTATTATAAAACCTTTTGACCTTATATTAGTATAATAATGATAATAATATAATAATAAATGATAAAAAAAGGGAAAATCATGGGTAGGATGGTTGGTTTTCACGGGATAGTTGTATGAGTTTTAAAAAACAAAATATAATATTAAAGTTATAATAATAATAATAAATAGATAAAAAACACACTGAGAAAAGGAGGGGAGTCTTCTTCATCCTCATACCGCAACCCTGGGGTTGCGACACCGGTGGTGTCACCCAAACCATCAACGCCACACCGCGACGCCTTTCCGTCGGCCGCCCGAGCACAACCACATCATCACTTCACCGTCTGCCACAAAAGCACCTCAACACCGACGCCACACGACCCCTCATGTCATCTTCCCCAGTGGCTATCTCCATAGACTCCTCTACCTCTCCAATGCATTTCATCAACCCGTGACCCCCTAGGAATCCCTTTAGTCTTGCCTTTCCACAAGCCTACACATGCTACCTCTTATCTTATCCACCCGAGCTATGTACCTTGGGTAAGATTATATAAACTATATATTCTACATTATTTTTTCGTGGAGGCTCTCTCATCTTGATGCATTGTCTTCACCATCAATAGTCATGTAGAGGGACCTCATAAAGCCTGAACTGAGACCTTTTATTTTATTAAAGTCTCTCCCATGTAAATGAACCCGACAGGTTCATCGTCTCCACCTCTCCCTCAAGATTCCTAAGACCTCTAGAAGGCCCATGGTCCAAACCCTCCTCCTTCATCTCAAAAATGGTTCTTTACAAATGTTTTTTATGATGTGAACAGATTATACAAAAACTATTTATAATAGGATATACAATATGTATATATATTTATAGTATTGGATAGTTCCTCTCTTCCACTTTCAAGCAGGGTGTATGGATTTGAATTGGTTTTTCTTAAATGGAATAACGATTTGATATCTCTCTCATGGTATGGTTTTATAACCTGTATATATGTATATTCATATAATTTTATAATGATTATATATATATACACCTGGACCCTCCCTTTTTAAATGCTTCCTGGGAAGTTGTTCATGATATTCAGACTCGAGTTTTTGAGTAAGACAAGTTGTGAATGACTTCCTCCTTAAGCAAAACCTCTATATATCATATATATATATTTTCAAGTGTTTAATTATATTTATATTTCTCTCTCTCTCTCTCTCTCTCTAATTTTATGGTTTTTAAAATGGGTATTTTTGTATGCATAAACTATGTATGGAGATTTATCATTTTGTTTTTGTGATGGAAAGTTTGATATACACCCACTGTATATAGTTGTTTATATAGTATGTGTATATATATAAATATACACACTCAGTATAAAGATCATTTCCTCTTCCTCCTCTATCTAGGTAAGGGATTATTTTCAATTAGTTTAATTATACAAAACCAGTAATATATATATATTTCTGTTAATGCAGTATGAATATATAGATATATATGCAATTCAAATAGTTTATGTTTGAAAGCTTCAAAAAATGGAGATGTGTCATTTAATTATTTTCATGTTTTGAATAATTTAAGAATTCATTGACATGGGTTTTGTAAAACTGAATATATATATATATATATTGTGTATTCGGGTATGCATAAGTATACATAAGATTCAAGCTAAATCCATTTTATAATTTTTCAAAGATAATTTCCAATCCTCAAATAATGTCTTTGATGTGAATTATGTTTTATGTTCAATTATATTTATAAATATTATATAAGACCCCAATTTTAATATATATATATATACACTTATATTCGGATATACATGGTTAATTAATTAAAAAAATATGTTTATTATTTTTAAGAGGGTGAATACCAATAATTAAATAATGGGTTGGATGGGAAATATATTTTGAATTCAATCGGATTTCAATTTAGTAAGCGAAACCCTAATTTTTACATATGAATATACATTCGGTCACACATGTTATATATCTTACATGGTTTAGCTTTCAATTAAGAAGTATTAATGATTAATTATGTTTTTAAGTATTTATTACTTATAAGAAATTTTATAGTAATGAAAAACATAAATGTATACACCTTGTGTATATTCAGATATATGTATATATATAAATTTTTGTATAATTACCAAACCCTAATTTCAATATGATGATCATGAAAATAGTATAGGTATTTTTAATTCAATTAGTATTTTAAGGGTATTTAATAAATGTTAATTGGGATGTTAGCTAAATTTAAATGTATTTGTGTCAAAGAAACATTAATTTAAAAAGTTTTAATTATATTAACATCATAGGATTTGAATTCATGAGATTGGGTTAAAAATGATTTAAAGTAACATGTCTATTGTTCCTTTACAAGAATTAATGAATGTTTTTGATAAATCAAGTTATGTTTGAATCTAATTCCATGTTCATGAACACTTTTAACATCATAATGAATGACATGTGTTTTTAGTATGCATTCATTTGAATGGATAATGTTATTTAATTAAGAAGCTATCATTTCATGTGACAAACCCCATTCATTCATCAATTTATGTGCTTTAATTATTATTACAAATGAAAAAGATATTTTACTTGTCCTTGCCTGCCTTGGAAAATAGTTATAATCCATCTATATATGATCATTGACATATCATGTATTTCTATATTAGATGTACAATGGCTTCATTTTCCATTTTATTTTTCGTTGTATTCAATAATTCATGAATAAATTTGAATAAATTGTAATGCCAAACCTTTATGACCTTTTCTGAGTCTATGGATTTAATTTCTCAAGTTGGTATGAAACACCTTGTAAAAAATGAAAAGTAAATTAAAAAATAATGAATTTTTTATGTGATAAGTTATTTAAATTAATCAAAGTGGTATGTGAACTTTAATTTATGAGGTATGAGGGATACATTAGACCAAGTATGTTCTGGGGTGGGGACCAGTAAAAGTAAGCCCTCCGGGTTGGTGTCTGGTTCAAAATGACCCTCTAGGTTAATGTCTGGTTACAGAGGCGCTCCGGGTTGGTGTCCTGTTGTTAGATGCACTCTGGGTTGGAGTCCGGTTACATAGGCTCTCCGAGATGGGGTCCGGTTATAGTTAGCCCCCTATGTCATGGCATGAGGCCTTGACATAGTCTGAAATATGCACTTCCTTCATTATGACTGTGTAATTTAAATAACAAGAAAATGTTCAATTAGTAGGATACTGATTAAAGAGATTATGGATTATGGCCAAGTCCTTAATCATTGGACGTCATAGCCAAGGATTTGAAATAGATACCATGAGTCCTTGAGTATACATTTTCTCATTATGTTTCAGAATATGACCAACCAAGTGATTATTTCTACTAGAGAAATATCCTGGGTTAAAGAACCATTAACTATGAGTAAGATATTAAAGTGCACATGACATAAGATGAGACATTGATGTGCCTGTTTAGTTTACCTTTCCATAATTTTAATGCAAATATTAGCGTTACATTTATAATGTAATATTGTGCATTTTTATAAGTTGTAGTGAAACTGTTTGTCCGGAACACTGATAATGCTCAGTAGTACTTGCATACCTTTCATGTTATTTCTATTTTACTTGGTAAAATTCATGCATTTTTATAAAAGCATGATTACTTTGTTCATCCAGTGGCATTCAGCTAAATGTTCAATTAATTACGATTGATTTGCTTTAATGGTATTATATTAACCATTGTAATGTTTGTTGTTTTCCTAAATGGAATTATTTTATGTAAGAGAAAGTATTTTTCGAAAGTATTTTTCAAAATCTATATTAATTTTTTTTTCAAACCCCTTACTGAGTATTTCAATGCTCACCCTACGTTTTAAATGATAATTTCTCAGGTATCAGTCATGTCTTCAATGAAGTTTCATAGTACAGTTGGTTTTCCCAGGACCTAAACCTCAGGATCCTCTGTAGCATGATACATGATTTGATGAATGTAAATGTAATGTAATTATTTTGGTACATCGTGTCTCATGGGAACTGGCTCCAGGAATTTGGGGGAAGGGTCTTTACAGTTGGTATAAGAGGATAGGTTCAGAAAATTCTGGAAAAACCAGGTAATAAAAAAATATGTTGCTATGACTAAACCTTATTAAGGAATTTTATTATAACTTTCGAATGGCAGATGAAAGATCACTAACAAGTATTTTGTCCCTCCCAACTAAAATCATTGAGACTATTATTGTTAATTCTTGTCTGGATGACTATGAACCGTTCAAAAACCTTCGACTATCCTGTAAAATCCTTTTTCAAGCATCGAACTACTCAAATATCCTTCGAATCTTCCATGGATCGGGTCATGTTTTCTATCGTATAACTTATGAACAACATAAATACAATACTCATAGGGGAAAATATTATGATGCTATTTTCCTATGTTTTACCCTATCTGCAAACTATCTGTCTTTAAGGGTTTTCTGAGATGCTTCAAAGGAGGGTAATCTCTGCATAGCCTATCTTTCTCATGTCTTGAGTATAAGTTTGTATGAGAGACTCTTTGTCATCAAACCCCTCGACATTGAGGTAATATGGCGAATCATTAGGGACCAAGTCCATCTCGATATCGTTGATCTTTTCACTGATCATGCCACTATCTGGAAGCCCAACTATTTTATGTAGGATTTTAACTCCACTTTCCTAAGGTGTATCTGTTCAAGAGAGATCGAGGAACTGGGAACTACCCTAGGAATAGAGTTGAGGACATCAGTAAACTAGTTCCGGAGGTGGGATCTGTAAAGGTACAATCTATTTTCTTTATTTAATTTTCCTTTTTAGTTCTTAAATCCTATAGTTTTTGTGTAGGGACATCACTAAGGATGTCAGGGATGCTGTGTCCGCAAGTCTGTAGACGTAGACCAAGAGAATTGTGAGGACACAATTCTGTTTAGTGGGGATATTGTAACACCTTGAGTCGTAGTTACAGAAAAAATTAAATAAATTATAATTTAAGTAAATATTTTATAAATGAATGTAATATGTTTACTTATAAGAAATATATTTAGTAATAATAATAGGCAATCTATTTTATATATGTAATTGTTTTATATATTATGTTTTGAATGAATATCATTATAAAATTATGATTAGTTAATTTAGTTATAAAATTATTAATAAAACTAATGTTACTATAAAATCATAATACATGTCATTTTGAAATTATTTAGTGAAATGAATTTTTTTAATTTAGGAAAACAAATGAGTAATTGTTATGGGTTTCGTACATTTTCAAAAATGAAAAAAATATATATTAAATTATAATAATTTTATAATATTAGTGTTTTAAAAAATTATTAATAATATTTATTTTGTTTAAAAATTGTAGCTATTCAATTTAAACAATTATAAAATTAGTTTATAAAATTTTATTAATTTAAAATAATATGACAGAATAATGGTTTATCAAAATAAATAAATCTAATATGATTATTATTATAGAAATTTCATGTATATAGATACATGGTTAAAAATAATAGTAATCAAATTTGATTGGATTCAAAATTAATTGGAATGCCATTTAATCAAAATTATATTAAGATTTATAATATTAATTATAAATATATATATATATTTATAAATGTGTATATATATATATATTGTTTCCTTTTAATAAAATTATTTATGTTATGAGTTATATAAAAAATTATATATTTTTAAATTTAATATAAAAAATATGAAATTATTTTGTTTTAAAAAAAAATATTGTTTTATTATTTAAAAGAATTATTAAAGTATTAATATTTAATTATAAAAACTTTTGACCTTGTATTAGTATAATAACGACAATAATATAATAATACATGAAAAAAGGGGAAAATCATGTGTAGTATGGGAATTTTTCACGGCATAGTTGTATGAGTTTTTAAAAAATAGAATAAAATATTAACGTGATAATAATTATAATGAACAGATAAAAATACACACAAACTAAAGGAGGGGAGTCATCTTCCTCCTCGGACTGCATACTAGTGGCGGCGACACCGGCGGCGTCACCCAAACCTACGACGCCACAACACGACGTCTTGGCGTTGGCTACCCGAGAACCACCATGTCGTCGCCTCAGTGTTGGCCACACGAGCACCTCCCCACCGGCTCCACGCGACGCCTCGTGTCTTCTTCCACAGTGGATATCCCCATCGACTCCTCTCCCTCTCCAATTCATTTCATCAACCTATGACCCCCTAGGAATCTCATTAGCCTTGCCTTTCCACAAGCCTACACCTGCTACCTCTTAACTTATCCACCCGAGCTAAGCACCTTGGGTAATATTATTTTAACTATATATTCTGCATTATTTTATCATGGAGCCTCCCTCGACTCAAAGAATTGTATTCAACCTCAATAGTAAAGTAGAGGGACCCTCACAAAGATTGAACCGAGACCTCTTAGTTTTTTAAAGGCCCTCCCATGAAAATGAGCCCGACAGGTTCATCCTCTCCACCTCTCCCCCAAGCATCCTAAGACCTATAGAAGCCCCTGGTCCAAACCCTCTTCCTTCATCTCGGTAAGGAGACTTTACCACTAGTTTTTATGATGAAATCTGATTATAAACAAACTATGTATAATCAGATATACAATATGTATATTTATTTACAGTATTGGATCGTTCCTCTCTTCCACTTTCAAGTAGGGTGTAAGGATTTGAATATGTTTTTCTTAAATAGGACAATGATTTGATCTCTCTCTCTCTCTCTCTTGGTATGGTTTTATAACCTCTATATATTTATATTAATATAATTCTAAAATAATTATATATATGTACACCTCAACCCTCCTTTTTTTAAATGCTTCCGAGGATGTTTTTCATGATTTTCATACTGATGTTTTTAAATAAGTATTGTTAGGAATGACTTCCTCCTTATGTAGAACCACTATATATCTTATATATATATTTTTGGGTGTTTAAGTATATATATTTCTCTCTCTCTCTCTATAATTTTAAGGTTTTCAATATGGGTATTGTTGTATGCGTAAACTATGTAAGGGGATTTATCCATTTGTTTTTGTGATGAAAAGTATGATATACACCCACTGTGTATAGTCATTTATATAGTATGTGTTTATATATAAATATATATACTCTATATAAGAATATTTTACTCTTCCTCCTCTATCTAGGTAAGGGATTATTTTCAATTAGTTTTATTTATCAAAACCACTGATATATATATTTCTGTTTATGCAGTCTCTAAATATATATATATATATATATATATATATATTCAATTCAAATCCTTTACGTTTTAATGATTCTCAAAATGGATTTGTTTCATTTAATGATTTCATGTTTTTAATAATTTAAGGGATCATTAACACGGGTTATGGTAAACTGAATATATATATATAATGTGTGTATTCGGGTATGAACAAGTATACATACGATTCAATCTAAATCCATTTTATAAATTTTAAAAGATTATTTCCAATGCTAAAATATTATCTTCGATGCGAATTATGTTTTATGTTCAATTGGATTTAAAATTTTTATACAAGACCCTAATTTTAATATATATGAAAAAACATATATTTGGATATACATGTGTAATTAATTAAAAAAAACTTGTTTATTATTTTTAAAAGGGTGAATACCAATCATTAAATAATGGGTTGGATGTGAAATATATTTTTAATTCAAGCAGATTTATATTTAGTTTGAAAAATCCCAATTTTTACATATGAATATACATTCGGTCACACAAGTTATATATCATACTTGGTTTGTCATTCAATTAAGAATTATTAATGATTAATTTTGATTTTAAGTATTTTTTACATATAAGAAATGATTTTCTTATGAAAAACATAAATTTATACACCTTGTGTATATTCAGATAAACGTATATATATAAATATTTTTATAATTCAAATACCCAATTTTTAATATGATGATCGTCAAAATATAATTTGTACTTTTAATGCAATTAGTATTTTAAGAGTATTTAATAAATGGTAATTTCGATGTTTGCTAAATTAAATTGTATTTGTGTCAAACATACATTAATTTAAAAAGTTTTAATTTTATTAACTTAATATGATTTGAATTAGTGAGATTAGGTTAAAAATGATTTAAAGTAAAATGTCCATATGGTCTTTTATAAGAAGTAGTGAATGTTGTTGATAAATCAAGTTATTTTTGAATCTAATTTCATGTTCATTGATACTTTTATCATCATAATGAATGACATGTTTATTTAGTAAGAATTTATTTCCATGGATAAGGTTATTTAATTTAGAAGCTATCATTTCATGTGTAAAACCCCATTCTTTCATCATTTTATGAGATTTAATTAATATGACAAGTGAAAAAGATATTTTACTTGTCTATGCATGCCTTGGAGTATCTTTATAACCCAAAATTATATGTTCATTGATATATCCTGTATTTCTATAGTAGATGTACAATGGTTTCATTATCCATTTTATTTGTCGTTGTATTCAATAAAGCATGCATATATTTTAATAAATTATAATGTTAAACTTTTAATCCCTTTTCTATGTCTATGGATTTAATTGAGTGGGATGGTATGGAACACCTTGTACAAAATGAAAAGAGAATTAAGAAACCAAGTAATTTGTAACTAATAATTTATTTAAAAAAATCAAAGTGGTAATTGAACATTGATTTATGAGGTGTGAGAAATGCATTGGACCTAGTATGTTTTGGGGTGGGGACCGGTAAAAGTAAGCCCTCCGGGTTGGGGTCTGGTTACAGAAGACCCTCTGGCTTAGTGTTTGGTAACAGAGGCACTCGGGGTTGGTGTCCGATTATTAAAGGCACTCCAGGTTGGAGTCCGATTACAGAGGCTCTCCATAGGTCTTGGCACGAGGCATTGGCACGGTCTGACATATGCACATCCTTCATTATGACTATGTAATCTAAATAACCATAAAATATTCGATTAGTAGGATATGGATTAAATAGATTATGGATTAAGGTCGAGGCCTTAATCATCAGACTTCTTAGCCTACGATTTGACACAGTTACGATGAGTCCTTGAGTATACATTTTCTTGATTATGTTTCAGTATATTACCAACCATGTGATTATTTCTACTAGATAAATATCTTTGGTTATAGAAAGATTACCTCTGAGTAAGATATTAAAGTGCACATGGCATATGATGAGACAATGATTATGCATGATTAATTTACCTTTCCATAATTTTAATGTGAATATTAGCGTTACATTTATCATGTTATATTGTGTGTTATAATAAGTTGTAGTGAAATTTTTTATGTGCAACTCTGATAATACTCAGTAGTACTTGCATACCTTGCATGTTAAGCCTATTTTACTTGGTATAATCCATGCATTTTTATACAATCATGCATTCTTTGTTCATCTAGTGGAATTCATCTAAATGTTCAATTACTTGTGTATGAATTACTTTAATGGTATTATATTAACCTTTGAAATGTTTTATTTTTTCTCTTAATGTAATTATTTTAAGTAAGATAAATTATATTATTAAGTAGTTTTCAAAATATGCCTTATGTATTTTTTTCAAACCACTTACTAATTATTTCAATGCTCACCCTATGTTTTAAATGAAAAATTTTAAGGTATCAGTCATGTCTTCAATGAATTTTTAGAATGCAGCTGGTTTTCCTAGGACCTGAACCTCATGATCCTCTGTATAATGAGATATAAAGTGATGAATATATATGTAATGTAATTATTGTGGTACATCATTTCTCGTGGGCACCGGCTCTAGGCATTCGGGGGTCGAGTCCTTACAACAATGCAGGTTGGCTATCAATTGTTGAATATGTATAAGGAATTGGTTTCATGGAATAATATGGTGGGTACCAATCAATATTATTTTGAAAACACAAATAATTTAGGAAAATGGGTATACAATTGAGGATGAATGGTGACATATTCAGCCATTCAATTCAATGGGATAACAAACAATGTATTTAAGGATCAATTGGGGGACTTAGATAAATCCCACAAAAAATCAAAAACAATAAATTTCAGAATAATGAATTCTATAAATCCCCTAAGACAAAAAAGACTAATAACACTAAGCCAATATAATTACACATTTAGTACACTAATGTCAAACCGCCAAGAAATCGAGAAGCAATATCCTTGATTCTGCAAACACCATATACAAAAACCTAACATTATTCACAAACAACCATATACAAACATACAAACTACTACCACAATCCCAGATAATTAACATTAAAAATGTATTAAAGAAATAGATAAAATAGTCCCCATTCATTTCACACAACATAAATGAAACTGAAGATGATGATCATGTCTGGAAATTTTCACTAATTGAGTAATAAGAGAGTAAAGGATAAAACAAACACTATTTAATAGTAACAAATTGTATATAAATACTTATTAAAACGAATTAGATAGTGTAAAACCTAGAATCAAGGATGAAAATTAGTGACGAAACAATCTACAAAGTGGGGTTTTATTTATAGAATATAGTGAAATAAAAAGAAGATGAATCCACATCTGAGTGGTTCTATGGAAGAAAAAGAGTCAAGACTAGAGGAGGGGATGCGGAGGTTAGAATATGGGGAGTTTGGGATTGGGAGGGGGAAGCAGTAGATGAGGAGGAATGGGGAGTGGTGATTGGGAAACCGGATCTTTAGAATGTTGTTGGTGGCAACTGGTGAGGCATGGGATCAACAGATCAATGGTGAAAATTGGGGGGGGGGGGTAGAGGGAGAGGAAGAATGCATGTGATCTGGGGAGGTGTGGGGGTGAATTTATGGTTGGAGTATTGGGGTTGGGCTTGGGGTAAGAATCTATGTTGCAGTGGCTATGTTGGCTGGCTTAGGGAGAGGGATATTTGACCACAATGGAATTAAGGAAAGGCATCCATGGGGCGTCGGTGGTATTAGGGCAAGGGAGCCATGAGGAATTTGGGGTTGGGGCTGAGGAATTTTTTTATTGAATAGGGACCACCTTAAGGGACATCCATTTATACCATTAGCGACCTCCAATAGCGGTCACCCAATTCCAATAGTAAGAAACTATTTCAAAATGTGGTTGGAAATGTAAAATATTTTTTCATGGAATATGCATAGAAAAGCGATCAGGTTTTTGTTATTATAGTTGGATGAAAAATAAATTCATATTTAATAATATTCTACAATGATATGATTCAATAATATGATTTGTGGGGAGGAATTTTATTATATTGATAATATTATTATGTGATTTTATATATTTTTGTTGAACTATTTCCAAAATAATTTTTCAAGTGAATCATTATTATAAAATGAAGGTTAGGAAACAACTGGAAAATGGTGTATTTCGGATGGGTTATTTGCAATGGGGACCCATAAAAAATCTTCCATTTCCAAAAAATTTGTTACAAAAGGAATCTTGAATGATGGTTCATATAAAAAACAATATTTTATGGTGGGAGGGAAGCCCATTAGAAATAGTTTTTTCAGGTTTATTTGATGAACTATTTGTGACTGGCCTGGAGACTCATTGTAAAAAAGTATTAGTGATAGGCCACAAGACACATCACAAATAGATAATTTTGAGGGGTTCTAGTCCAATAGAAATTTTTTAGAAATAAATGAATATAAAAATATAAATGAATCAATATAATTGAAAAAAATAATTTATCAAAATATAATCATCTTAAATAATAAAAAATATTATAAAAAATATTTTCATTCAATTTTTAACATACTAAATATGCGCTTAATGTATCAAACACATTGGAGGTGGAGGGTATTATCAAGGGGGAGGGAGAGGGTCATGTGTATGAGGAGGGGGAGAGAACATCATCCCTACACCCTAAACCAACTTTCACATATACTCTGTCATTTTATCATGTTGTTTCTCCTTCCTTTATCTCATATCATCCTCCTACAGATGTTTTTGTTGATAATGATCTTCCTACACCCCTCACATTGCATCTATAACCTCAATATGAGGTTGAAATGGCTCTTTATATTGTGCAATTGATGATGTAAACTCTACAAAATCTCCCCTTGAGATAGACTCTATCCATGTAGCAGTACTAAAAAACATTCACATGTCAATCCGGATGTAAAAACAAGAAAATGTTGTGGGATTCTGATGAAAAATAATGATGTACCTAGACAAAAATTCTTGATGAATCAACACCACAATAATGATTTAATATATTTCTATATGAAATATTGATTTTTGTGTCCGTAAAAAATGATTCAATGTTCTCTATAAATAAATAAACACTACATTCTAGGTAGAAGTAAGAAATACCATAACAGTTTAATAGGAAACAATCCAAACATCCCTTGTTGATCCTCTTTATACCTCGATTGACCACATTCTATAAAACTAAATAAAAACTCATTTTCTACATAATATAAGATGAAATCATTTTTCTAGTATCTCATATTTTCGGTGTATTTTTTTAATATTATATGGATTATTTTTTAGAACAATAGCTATGACGATGTGCGACTATGAGCCCCAGTGTGCCTCGAATAAATGTCATGGAAATATATTAAATATATTAAATAGAACACAAATGAAATTTTCCCAGAAATGATGAAATAATCCTATACAGGTGTTAGATTGGAAATTAGAGGGCACCGTTGAGTTCAGAATGGTGGTTTTACGGTAGGTGCAACCTAACCTTGGTCGGTGCCGGTCGTTTGTGAAAAAGTTGTCATGGGATCTAAATTAGAAATTTAAAATAATTTCATAATTTATTTTATTTTGATCATTGTAATGACATGATTATTTTTAAATATACAAATATTAAAATCATCTCATGTTTGGCTCCTAAATCTTGAAGACCTAGACACTGTTAGTGGAGTGTATTCTTAGTGGACGAAAATAGATGAAAAATAGATTGTGGTTTGTCACACCAATGGAGTTGGAGGTTCTCGTCAACGATGAAAATGTATCATTTCCTCATCATCAATTGACTCAAATTACTGTTATGATATTTTTTATTTTAATTATCATCCCATTCCTAACCATGTATGAACACAGATCAATTCAAAAAACCTGTATTGATATGTGCATCATCATGAGATTCAAAATTGATGGAATTGTTTTCAGTTCATTGATTTATGATTATTTATTCATCCTTTCTGCAATAACGAATTGAGGCCAAATGAAAAAATAGTGATGTTCATTGTTTACATTTAGGTTTTGTGGATTTCTCCATATATTCTTCGATTGTTCATCATTAGAAGTTCCTTTTGGCCCACCGTTCAATAAATACTCAGTATTGGAACATTGTGTGACCATTATTTGGCACAATAGATGAATACCACAGGTGTGGTTTGTGATCAGTGATGTGATCAAGGTGAGATGATGGCGTATGAGAAAATTTGTGGTACCTGTTCAACCGAGTTTTGAAGCTTTACTGTGTATGGCCCGATGATGGTTATTTCTGTGCAGATTATAACTTCAAATCTCTAAATCTAGAAACTTGAGGCTTGTAATAACCCTAATTTGTAGGTTCTGACAAGATCAGAGCATCTAGAGGTGCACAGATTGACGCGAGACAATATGTATTTTGAAATTACCCTCCATGTGGGACCACTTGGCTGCATCACTACGATTCTGGCTAATGTTAAGGATCACACAACCTATGTACCCCATCACGTGAGGTGTGTCCCTCTCTAGTTTACTCAGAATGTACATCAGAAGTACACACAATCAAGTTGGAGTACAAGGGAACAAACACACCATGTACACCAACACAATCATGGCTAGGCTACATGAACAGGGTATAGTGTTTCTGTAAACATCATGTATCATCTTTTACATATTTTTTATTTGAATACTACATTCCATATGAGTCACTTCCACATAGGTTTGACATAGGATAGCTTGGCACACAGTTTACCCCTAGTACATGTTGTGTACACCCTTCATGAGTGATTGATTTTTTTTCGTAGTTCGGACCATTATAGGTTGAGTTCATTCACTTTTTCCTTTACTCGAAGGTAAATGAAGCATTACATCAAAATCACTAGATTTTTATCCGCTATATATGCTGAGTATCTGATAGAGTTATGATTTCCCTCTATGAGACTGGAGTGAAATCCTCTATCAACCATATTTGATCTTTATGGAATCATCATAACTTCTTTATGTTGGGTGTTGATCCTCTATCTAGCATACCATATCTATAGGGTTTGTGGAATCCTAAGAATACGAGCCCCTATGTAGCGGGTCAATCTGAATTGGGTTTGTGGTGTACCACAGTGGTTCGGGCTATGACACCAAATCTATGTATCAAAGTCTTCTTAGACTATTATTTTTTCTTTCGGTGGGGACCAATGAGCTAGACCTCTTTGTTGAGTGTCTCTAATGATATCAAGACTCATGGAGTGAGTTCTCCTAGAATGAGCATTTCATCGAGCAGAATCGGGTGGCTGATAGTTGATTATAATATCCTGATCAGTTGGTGTCTCTCCTATTTATATCTAGTATTTGTCCAAATTTTACATTGATTGTTAAATATTTTACTTATATTACCACACTTGGTGCTTTGTGTTTAGTGTTTTATGGGTTTCTTATTTAGTATTATTGTTCTCACCCCTGCACAGACATTACCGACACATGTTGTGTCTTGTGTATATAAAGAGCCTTTTAGCAGTATCTTGGGAGGATAGGGAGTGGGTGGAAAATATCTGGAGCTTGATAGACAGAGGTGTTTACCATGAGCATACTATTGTCTTAGTCCTCACCATTGGACTTGGTTATAATATTTGATGATTGTGTGGGTATTGTCTATGGCCCCATTTCTTTTTTTAGTACATTACTGTTGTACTCTATTTTGGAATCTTATATGTATGCATTAATTTTTTAGTCATTTTACATTTTATCAATTTGGTCTTGAAGATGATTTTGTGTTTACAGGTACATTAGGATAATGCTTCCAATTTGTGGAACATGTCTACTCGATGCTAGTCACCAGCCTTATGCCTATTGGAGGCAGGCTTGGTGTAGTCACAATTCTGGCCCCTCTAGGACATGTCGTTTCAAAGTTGTATCAGAGTAGTTGGTTCTACTTTTGGATTGGGGGTCGGTGAGATTGGTTTTGGAAACAATGTTATGTGTTTTCAGTTGGGCTTCCATAATTGGGATTCTGGTGTTGTTGTGGCGGTCAATGTATCCATACAATGAAACATGAATCATGTGATACTCCAATAGTTTAAAATAATTTCATTTTAGAATGAATATTTATTTTGGAATGAATTATACACAAAGGTAAACTTACGCTACACAAAACAGTAAATTGTCTTACGTTAAATGCAGGAACGAGTTTTACCGCCATTTATTGGAAAACCAATATTAAAAAATCTTTTGACATTTTTTTGATTCTTTTTTAAAATAAAGATAATTATTGAGTTTCGATTGTAAAAATTATATTTGGGTGAATTTCTGGGATTTTTATGAGAAACATCATTTTTTATGAATCGTTAAAATTGCTACAATTTAGTTAAAAACAACCTTTATGGTTAAATATTTATTAATGCTAAATTATATTTTATAATTTTTAGATAGTCGAATTATATTGATTAAATAAAAAAAATTAAGTTCATTATAATTAATTTAACTTGGAATTTGAATAAAAAATTTCAACAAACATTTGAACGTTTTTTTCTACATTAAAAACTTGTTATTTCTCCCCATTTGCAGGATTAACGTTAATCATAACTTTCCATCATTTTTTCCTTTAATTTAGAAAATAAGACATAAATAGATGTAATTAGTATGATATTTATATTATATTAATAACAACGTAATTTTTGACAACAAATATTAATGAAAGTGATTAAAATTAATTAAGTTATTAAGGTATAATTAAGCTTAATAAGGGAATAAACCTTAATATTAAAGAAAAAATGACCTAGAGACTTGTAAAAAATCCATTTTCTACCAATAAGTGGACCATTAACCCACTTATTTTAAAATTTAGGGGTTATTAGGATATTTTTAATTGGAAGTGCCTTATATAAAAAGTTAAGTAAGGAAAAACACAACAAATGAACATTCCATAACATTAACATTTATAAAACATTGAGATATTTAAAAAATATCATATTTTTTGATTTGATATCATTTTTTAATATATATGGTTTATTATTATCATAATAATTTATTAATATTTTTTATATATGGTGTAGTTACTAAAAATACTTAAAAAACATCAAAGTAGTGATTATTTATTTAATATTTTACTAAAAAAATGATACTATAATAATTAAAAGTGAAGTTAATAGACTGAATTAGTGTGTTTATTATTTTAAAGATTAATATACCATGTTAAAACCATTAAAAATAATATATTTAATTGTATTATTAGATTAATATTTTAAAATTATCCTTAAATAAATAATGTCAAAATAGACATTAATGTTATTTTACAATAAATGAAATTTTACGAAATGATTTAAAATTATTAAAAATATTATATAATACAAATTTATATTTAAGTGATAATAAATAATAAATATGTTCTATTAATGGTCAAATTATTCTTTTAAAATTTACATATTGATCCATATATTGTAAAAATTTTCTTAACACGGTCCGAGTTTTAGCAGCATCTTCGCACATCCCATGCTTTTGTTTTAAAATTAATTTCCAAAAAACATAAGAATATTATATTATAAAGTAAATATAATATAAATAATTATGTGGATATATATATTTTAATAAATTTCACATTTTTTAGTCTTAATGGTTTAATTAATAAGACTAGAAAACTAGATGCTTTAATAAAAAAAATCAAAATGATAAAATTGGAGAATCATAGAAGTTAAGGAACAAAGTTATTAAAATGCACATATTTTTTGTGTGGTAGTGGTTTTAATAGTATATTATTACCATTTAATCCAATATTTTGTCATTTTGGAGTCACTTTAAGTATGTTATACAACCCAGTAATAAATACCTTTTGGTATTTACAAGAGTGTCACTCCCCCTCCACTAGAAAAAGGAAATCCCTCTACCCCTTACTCACACCTATCATGACATCTAGGATCATTCCAAATCTATCAAGAAAGTATCCAATCTTCCCTCCTCTGTACTTAGAAGCCTCCCCTTGGTTAAAAATAAGTTTAAGAAGCTTTTGGTATAAACAAAAACAAGTTATCAGATTAAGAGGTAACACAATCTCTAAAACTTTTTAGTTTCATTTCCATTATATAATACCTATGCACTTATTATTATATGACTATATAAGAACCCAAGTAACAAAAATACACTATAATTTAGTTATTATATGGTCTCAAACTACACTTACATACACCTCCATCTAATGGGTATCAAACATGATATTTTTGTGTACGGTGAAATATCACCTCACTAAACGATGATTGTTCAATTCTAATTACCACCACTCAGGGTATCCATTATAATGGAAACTATATTATTATATTATATAAATTATTTTTATATTTTCTTTAATCTTTTGTAATTAATATTTAGAACATACTTTTATTCTTTCCATGTTTTGTAAATATGATAATTGCCTTTGAGGATGCGTGGACTACCACCGACACAAGACCGTATGACTCATTTTTTCCATACATGGAACATATAAATGATGGTTTTAATAAAAAAATATAAAATATATAAAATAGACATATTACTAGAATTATAATATACATATTCATCATTCATTTCTAATTCTTTTTATAAAATAATGAAATGAAAACAACGTTCATGCGTAAGTATGGACTACCATCTCCATGAACAATGCAATTAATTTATAATCTCCAAATATTATAGAATATTATAAATACATATGTACTGAAAATATAATATAATTTAGTCACTATTTAAATTATTTAGATGATGAAATCACGATCTAATAACTTGGAGAAACAAGTTGCATGTCTAACCATACATAAGAAAACTAGGCAATTAACACCCAAGATAGTTAAAATAATTAAAGAGTGTTAACAAAAGGGAAATAAAATATTGTAATAAGTCTATATATGACATAATAAAAATGATTATATTTCTTCTATAAGTTAATAACAGATTTTAGACCACTATACATGAGGATAAAGAACAGACAACACAAATAAGTTTAAGGTACAATATTCTTGTCTCATTTTGATTCTGTGGACATACTTAATTACTCTGAACCTAATTTTCTATATATGTTGTACATACTACCACGTTGACAAATAATATTATTAATAATATTATATTAATGGTATTTAAATGTTTTATGTATGATTTATTACATTTGTGTTTTCCAATTCATTAGTTACAACATTAGTAAGTGATTTTCATATCACTTTTTAATTCTATTAGATTAATGACATATTAACTACTTATATATTTTATGTGATATAAATAATACCCATTTTGATATATTATATATTTTCTATTATTTCATGATATTAAATTTTTTAATTTATTTTACTCTTTCATGGAACCCTTAACTCAAAATCCACTCATGTAGTAAGGGAATTTCAGCTAAATTTGAATTCCATTGAGACTTATTTGTTATTATTCAACTGCATTTTTCATGTTATATCATGAATCCTATTATTATCATGATATCCTAAGTTTCATTTCATACCTTTACGGAGATTATTATTCTAATATTTCAATGTGGAATGAGACACTTTGGAATATATAAAGATTATTCACCTAAAGATTATTCATAATGGTTATATTTGAAATCTAACATAATTTTTTATTTTTATCATTCTCTCAAAAAAATCCCATTATTTTAATAATTTTTAATTTTTAATTTAGTTAAATATCCAAATCATTTTTCATTTATATTCTAATTTCCTAAACTGTATACCATTTTTCACATGGTGTTCACTTTAATAAAATCGAATCTTGGAACGAAGCCTTAAAATTATAAGATTCTTGAAATGGATCCTTGAAATTACTAGATTCATGGAATTAATCCTTTACAGTATTAGATTCCTGGTACAAATCCTTGATAGTATTAGATTCTTGGCATGAAGCCTTGATAGTGTTAGATTCATGGCATGATTCCTTAACAATATTAGATTCATGGTACAAGGCCTTGATAGTATTAGATTCTTGGAATAAATCCTTCAAAGTTATAGATTCATCTCATGAATCCTTGATAATATTATATTCATGGAATGAAGCCTTTACAGTGTTAGATTCTTGGTTTGAAGACTTGAAGGTATACGATTCTTGGCATGAATCCTTGAATATATTAGATATTTGGAATAAATCCTCAGTGGTAATTTATAGATATCAAAAATTAACTATTTCCCTCATTTATATTCAATAATTATTAATCGATGTCATTTTTCATTAACATTTCTATGGATATGATTAAATCTCTGTTTATGGATTCAGATTTCATGAGTTTCTGTTTCTTAAGTTGACATGTTGGTATCACCTTATCATGTTAATTGAATGGAATGTATTATTAGTTATTTACATTTCCAAGATAATTTATTAATATTGATTCATTATTTCTTTTTCATTACATATCCTTACTGATAATTTTAGATTACCCTTATTATGTTTCCTTTCCCTTGGTTATGAAGAATATATCTTTGAATAAACATTAAAGGATGCAATTTATTTCATTTTATTATGTCTTGTATTTGTATTTCCTATTTCGCAATGTATTTTGTGTATCATGAATGTAATATTTATTTAGTAGACTACTAAACTAAACGGTCCTTCGGGATTTGATTCATTGAAATTATGCAAATGCAATTTAATAATGCACATGCTCCGGGATTCTGGGGTCGGGACATTACACGTCATAAAGTAATAATTGTGTTTTCCATATCCTAACTAATCTATCTGTCTAGATATACTCAATGATTGTGGTACATCATGTTTTATTTATGGATGCCTCCACATTGACAACAAGAATTGATTTTACTACGTGATCATGATGATGATCCGCCTAGGGATGAAATATCAATACATGGGCTTATACAAGAGATAACACCTTCAGGTGGTTAACCAAAACTACCAGCACCTGTTGAGATAAAAATATCACCCTCACTATGATCTGAGGATGCTCGTTGGATGACTACGAGGCATTAGTTTCATTGGCAGTGACCTATTAGGTTTTTGGGTGTGTCAGACCCATAGGTAGATGTGGATTGTCTATAGGCAGTCACTCTATTTTTCTTCCTTGTGAGGAACTAACCAATTAGATATCATTCCATATTGACATAATTATTTGGGTTGGTGACCCAATCACAATATGAGAATGATATATCTTGAATAGGCTTCAACTGTCATTTCAGAGAGAAGTTCTATCCGGCCACATTGTGATCGGTACACCTGCAATAACTTATGTATCTACAATAGGGTTGTATGATTGTGGCAGAGTATTCAAAGAGGTTTAATGATCTCTCATGTTACTCCATTGATATGGTATGATACCTATTATTTAGGGTTCATACATTTTAGTAGGTGTTGTTCAAGGAAATCCGGGCATAAGTGGAATCTCTTATTATTTCAACATATGCTAGAGTTCCTGAGTGAGCCTTGTTGGAAGAATGTTTTTTTGGTATAGAGGACACAATTAATGTGACCTATAAGTGGTAACCCAGTAGAATAGAACTTGACCGCAAGTATCTGGTAGTAGTCACATGGATCCATGTGGGTCTGACGCTTCATGACACAATCCAAAGACTCATTGTTAGGTTTTCAAGGCTCTCAGGGTGTATGGAATCATCCAATGTACATATAGTGTTTCTTTTGCGACAGTTTGTGAAATATGGCTCGATATTAGAAAAATCATCATACTAATGGTCAGAAGATGGTCTAGATACTACCGAGACAGAGATTGAGGTAGGATTACAGTTTTCCAAAGGGTGAGAGATGTGTAAGAGGGACAAGTAGTATAGTAGGAGGTGGTTGGATATCCGAACTATTACCACCACCATCCTTAAGTGGTCCATGCTAGTCTTAGGGAGAATCTGGGAAAGGATGATGGTAGCTACAATCTATGCAAACCAATGAACTTGAGGTCCTAGGGATGATACGAGATATGATCTATGTCTTTTATACCTTTTCATTAGTTTTTATAGAAAATGGTTTTTGTCATTCATTTCATACCACAAATGTTGTTCAAGACATGGATATTCTGGTTGATATGTTGACTCGACGATTATGCTTGTAAACTCATACAAGAGGAGAATAAATGATCGTGAATAGGTGCTGATTATGTGACATGACTCATAGAGGCAAGAGTTTTAGTCATGATCTCTTGGTAGTGGCAGTGATGCCTCATGACGTCATTCTTTATGTGGACATGATATCTATAATTAATGAACAAAATGAGTATTTAAGTGAAGAGTGTGGTTTTTCTATAGCGATGGAACAGGTTTTTATTTTTTGGTGAAAAGGAAATCTAGGTAGTGAATGATGTACTCACATATAATACGATGTACCCTATTACTCATTATTTAGTTTTCCTAACCCATGAAGTATTAAATGTCACGAGTCTTCAGTTTACTGAAGTTGTGGTGGAGTATGAGGATATTTTACCCGTGGATGTTCTAGGAGTACTTATCCACTAATACACAGACACTTTCATCTATTAACACCCTAGTATGGCATTAATATATGAGGCAACATATCATATTTCTCCGACAGAGCATCACATGCTGAGGGTGTAGTTGGAGGGTTTTTATAGGAAAAGATTAGTTAGACCAATTATTTTACACTAGGGATCCCATGATTTTATTCAAAGAAGGAAATTTGGGGATTGAGGTTATATGTAGACTATATAAACTTAAACTATGTGAAAATAATGAAAAGGTATCTGCCGTTGAGAATCAATGACCTCTATGATCAGTTGAGAGGGGATCGATGGTTCTCGATGGTTGACCTTAGATTGAGATATCACTAGGTGTGAGTAAATGATGATCATATATAGAAGAAAACATTTACATGAATCTATCGTCACAATGAATACTTGGTGATAAACATAGGTATTAAAAAATCCCCAGTAGTTTTGATGGGACAAATGAATTGGATCTTTCATCCCTTCTTAGATAGGATCATGGTACTCTTCATCGATGACATCCTTACGTACATGGTGTCTGAGGAGGAGAATGTGAGACACATGAGGATGATTCTGGATGTACTCTTATAGAACTGTATTTATGAGAATATCATTAAGTATCATTTCTGGATGTAGGTGGTATATTTTCTGGGACACATTATCTCAGAAGATTGAGTTATAGTGGACCCATCCATGGTTGAGTCAGTGTTATCTTTGGAGACAACCAAAATCATGATAGAGGTATGCTGCTTCCTTGGATTGGATGTTTTTGAAAAATTATTCATTGCAGTTGGCCTCATTTTGGTTATCATTTGTAGATGGAAATGGAATATCATACCTCCAATAAATTGTTGTTACCCCTATTCTATTGCAGTGTGTCTTGGAGGGACAACTTGGAGATGATGACTGCGAGACCCCACATGCTATGATTTTCATAGGACATGATCTTGTTGGATTATATAAAGGTGCTGAGAATGAAGTTATTTTTCAATGGATGCACAATGGTACCAATGAAATTGTGAAATAAGGTTCTGAGAGAGTATCATATGTCTCTTTTGGTGGAGCATCTATGTTTGAAAATTATTTACAACAAACTCCAACGTTAGTTTTTGTGGCTATGAATTAGAAAGGAGTTTTAATGTTTCTGTCTCGATGCCTCACATGTGAGAAAGTGAAAGATGAGAACTATGATTTAGAATATTTAACCCAACCCCTTGAGTTCAAATAATGTAAGTGAAATGAAATATCCATAGACTTCATGATCAGATTACCATGTAAATCCATTAGACACAATTCCATATGGGTGATCATAGATCGTCTCACCATGTCAGTCCACTTCCTAGCAACACAGGAGTAGAGTTCAGTAGAGATATTGGGATGTATCTATGCACAAGAGATAGTGAGACTCCATGGAGTTCCCTCATAGATTGTTTTTGACTATGATTCTTCATTTACATATAGATTGTGTAAGGGTTTATAGGAGGTATTTGGGATCCCCCTATACTTGAGAACATGGTTTCACCCTCAGAAAAATGGCCATACTGAGAAGAAAATTTAGGTTTTAGAGGACAGAGTGTGAGGTTTCATGTTGGTTTTGGACATAGTTGGGAGGACCACATACACATGGTGGTGTTCACATACAACAATAGTTACCGGTCCACTATTTTTATGTAACCATTAGATACTCTATATGGGAAACAGGATAGTTGACACTCATGGGCCCAGTGTTTGTGTGTGCTACACTAGAGAAGGTGTAGATATTATAGGACCAGATGAAGGCTACACTAAGCCATCAGAATTATTATACTAACAGGTTTCTGAGGCCATTGGTGTTCAAGGAATGAGACCATGTGTTCTTGTGGGTTTCACCACGATGTTGATTGTAGAGATTTGGGCATTGTGGTATGTTATCTTCGAGAATAATTGTTTCATTCCAGATACTTTGTAGAGTTGGTGAGGTGGAATACCTTTTATCTCTAACTCCATAGATAGACCGAGTACACAATGTATTACATGTGTCTAATCTGAGGTTTTAAATGCATGACCCATCACACATTATCGATTGGTTTGAGATGGACATTGTGGATGCCATGACCTTTGAAGAGTGCCAAGTAGAGATCATGAATCTGTTGGAGAGTATCCTTCACGGGATATCAATTACCATTTTTCATGTTCGTTTGTAGCACAAGAATCATCAGAAGATCTCATGGGATAGGGAGACCTAGATTCAAGCCCATCACCCCCATCTATTTGGGTAGTTTGTATCTTTTTGGGATTAAAATCCAAATGGAAGAGACAATTTAATGTCATGGATTATCTAAGTATTATTTTAAAATATTATATGAATTATTTTATGAGACAAATCTCTAAGAATGAAATTGATTTTGAAGATCTTTGTGTCTGGAATAAATGTTTGAAATATATTATATAATTAAATAGAAAACATGTGGAGTTTTCTGGAAAAATAAAAAATAACTCCTAAACTCTTGTCCAAATAAGAAATCTAAGAGCACCACTATGTTTATAATTGCATTGTTACTCTAGGTGGAACATAACCTTGGTCGTCATGGGTCATATGTGAAAATTTTTTTATTGGCGTGAAATTAATAAAATAACAAAACATAATAATTTATTTTATTTTGATCAATGTGAAGAAATACTACTTCATTAAATACAGATCAATGAAAATCATCTCTAGGATTATTGATAAACCTTGGAGAAATAGATTTTGTTGGACGATAGCATTGTTGGTGGATGATAACAGATCAGTAATAGACTATGGATCATCATTCTAGTAGGGTTGGAGGATCTCATCAACAATGGAAATGTTACCATTCTTTGTTAATGATTGATCCAAACTCCATGTAGGATGTTTTTTCCTCTAATTTCCATCCCTTTATTAGTCCCAAATGAATGAAGATCTATTCAATGAAAAATAATTGCTACACACATCATCAGTTTATTTCAAATTGATGGAATTTTTTTTTGGTTTGTATACTCATCCCTCTTCATCCATAATTTCTATGATAATGAATCGAGTCCAAACGAACATAAGATGTTGTGCGTTACTCACTTGTATAGTTTGTGGATTCCTCCCTCCATTCATTTCACGATCACTGTGGGTGCTTGCTGTTAGCCACCATTTGATGAATACTTAGTATTCAACCATTTCATGACCATTTTTTGGTTAAAAGGATCAATAAAACATGAATGGTTCATAATCAGTAATGTGATCGAGGATTTATGACAGTAGTGGATGAACATAGGAGGGTCGGGATGAATTTTTGTTATCCGTTCATCATATTTTTGAGGAATGACATCTTATGACTCGACGATGGTGATTTCCGAGTAGATCCAAACACATAATACATTTATTTGGAAACTAGTGGAATGGAAAAACCCTAATCTATAGTTTCCTTTCAGATCGGAGGTTCTGGCGGTGCACATATCCACACAAAAGTGATCCTCGAAGGATTTGGAAAATCCCAAGAAACATAGTGTGTATTTCGGGATTAAATGTTGTCTGGCCCCTCTCACTATGGAATTGGGGTTTCTAAGGAAATTAATGATCACATGGTGTGTGAAACCTATCAAAAAACATGTATCCCTCCATGATTGTCTCAATATGTACATCAGATGTACACAAACATGGGTTGGAGTACACAGGAATAGACACACTGTGTACTCCCACATGTACACTTCCAGGTTAAACAGACATAAAATAATGTGTATCAATGTGTTGTGTATCCTCATATACACACCGTCGAATTGTAGACTACACGTTGTGTGGGGATCTTCCACATGGTCCTGATCTGGGATAGCTGGGCACACTCTGTACACATTGGTAAAGGTCGAGTACTCCACTCAAGAGTGCATGATGTTCTTTTATTTATTTTGAACTAATATAGGTGGATTGTGCCCTCGTAGTCTTTTATTCAAGTGTATAGTGTGTCATTACATCCTCATCATAGGATTATGATCCCCTCAAGAGGTCGAGTCTCAGATAGAGTTATGGTGTCCCTCCGTGATACTAGAGTCTGATCTTCTATCATCCCTAGTTTGAGTTTGTGGAATTAGAATGAAGTCCTTATGTATGGTGCTGCTCCTACATCTAGAAGTTCACATTGATTTGTTTTGTGGAATATTTGGAATACGATCCCCTACGTAGCAGGTTGACCTGGATTAGGTTCATGGTGTCCCCCAGTGGTTCTAGGCGTGACCCCTTTATGTGTATCAATGTCTTCTTAGACCAGAAAATTCTATTTTGGAGGGGCCCAATGATGCAGACATAATTGTTGAGTTCCTATGATGATATCAAGGCTCAGAGAGCGGCTTCTCCCAAAATGAGAATTTCATTGATTTGAATCCTATGGTTGACAGTTGGTTATGATCACCAGATGGCATGGTGTCTCTCCTGATTATATCTGGTTTTTTCTTATACTGTATTGATTTTTATATATTGTATCAATATGACTATACCTGGTTCTTGGTGTTTATTTATTTCAGGGTATGTTACTGAGTATTATTCTACTCAATCCCCACATGCACTTTTCACACACCTATCGTGTCTTGCGATGTTGGCGAACCATTTTTTGGTGACTTGGGTGGATAAGGACTGGGTGGATCAAAATTGGAGCTTGATAAACCAAGGTGTTTACCCAGAGTGTACTTTTGACTTAGACCTCACCCTTGGAATAGGATAGACATTATTTTAGTTTTAGTTGGGATTGACAATGGTCCCTTTTCCCCTTTCATTACTTTAATTTGTACTCTTTTTTGGGGTATTAGATGTACGCATTCATTATTTTAGTTGTTTTACATTTCATCATTGTGGGCTTGGTGATGTGTGTGTTAGTACATGTACATTAGGATAATGCCTCCCATTTATGAAATATACCTACTAGGAGCAAGTCACCAGCCCATGGATTATTAGTGGCTAGAATTGGGTAGTAACAGGTTGGGCCCCTTTGGGATGTGTCATTAAAATTTTTGCCTACATGAATTTTATAATAACCAAGACCCCATTTAAGAACTAACCAATTTATCTCACAAAAATTTATCGAAAAAAAATTTCATTCAGGTAATAGTGATTCAACCAAAGAGAATATCTTAGAAAAACAGATACCTGACATACCGTTATATAATTTGATAGCCATGAATTTCCAACTACATCAAATTATATTCACTTATAACCAATATATACAAAATCCACATTAAATTTTAGAAACTCATAAAATAAGTATGGTTTTATCTAAGGCGTGGAATCAATTTTATCATGATTATCTTTTTTAGGAAAATATAAACAAGAAACAACATATAAAATGTTTATAAGAGTGATGGATATAGAACCAAATTATATGTCTCTTCTGAAGAACTATGTTCACCATGCTAATTTCAAAAAACATAATACTTTCAAAAAACAAAACACAACATATGACAACACAAAATTTTCAAATTTGAAAATCCTCCTCATATAACATTTACTACATGGACAATTAATTTATCATTTGAAAAAATAATAGATTTAATGACAAAAATGATAAAAAAAACTACAAAACCCTCAATATATTCAGTTTTTAAACTAAAAATTTTTGTATTCTAGTAATGATTTATCAAATAATGACCATGTAATAAGTAATGTTTTCAACTTCTTTATTCCATATTTCTATTAAAATTTTAAAATAAAAATATTAATTTTTTTTGTATATTATGAATTTTTTATGTTTACCACTATTATTTAATAATTATTTTTTCTTATTGTTATTATTATAAAAAACCACTAATTAAATTTATTTTTAACTAATTAAGGGTAGTTTTTACTAATTAACAACAAATTTTACTAGTGATTCCTAATTTTAATAATTTATTAGTAAATTTATACTAAATAATGATAATTTTCTATAATTATCAATAATTAATACAAATTAAAATAAATATTTAGTAGTTAACTCAAATTTTTATTGAGTATCCCTATTTTTAATTACATCTAATGTTCATAATATACAACTAATTTTTACTAAATATTAATTGTTTTTAATTATAACAGTTATGTTTTACTGATAATCATTTTGTAATATTAATGATTACAAAATACCTTTATCTTTTATGAATTACCTCTATTGTTTACTAATTAGAAATTTTTTTGACTAATTATCAATACTTTTTATTAATTAACGATAATTGTTACTAATTATAACTATTTTTTACTAATTACCTCTATTTGTTTTTAATTACTACAAATTACCATTATTATTTACTAATTATCACTAATTACCATTATTTTCATATAATTAATGCTCATGTTTAATAATTACCACTAATGTTTATTAATTATCGCTATTTTTTACTAATTTCCCATAATGATTAGTAAATACCACTAATATTAAATAATTACCACCAATTACTATTACTTTTTTACTAATTAATGATAATTACCACTTATTTTTACTAATCACCACTAATTATCATTAATTACAACTATGACTTTATAAGAATATATGATTAACGCTAATATTTACTATGTAATTTTAATTACCTCTATCTCTTACTATTTGACCATAATTATAACTATTTTCAATAATTAATACTAATAACTATTATTGTTTCTAATTAGGGTTAATAACTACTAATTTTTTTACTTATTACAGATAATTACAACTAATTTTTACAAATTATCTATATATTTTTATTAATTTTTATTGATTACCGCTAATGTTTATTGATCATCACTATTGTTTACTAATCACCAATTTTGTTTACGAATTACCAAAAGTTTCCAATAATATTTTATAATTTCAATTAATTACTCCTCGTTATTACAAATATTTATTATTTATCTGTAATTTTTACCTAGCCTTTCTAATTACCAGGATTTTTTAAAAATTATTTTTAATTTCCCTTATTTTTAACTAATTACCACTAATTTTCTATATGTAAAACTAGTTATTACTATTTTTCAAAAATTAATTCTTATTACTAGTATTTTTAACTAATTAAAATCAATTATTACTAATTTTTACTAAATATTTCTATGTTTAATAATTTTTACTATTTACAACAAATTGTTACTGATTTCTACTAATTTATAGTAATTACCACATTTTTTTACAAAGTAACGATAATTTTTATTAATTACCACTAACTAGAGATGTTTTTTTATTATGGTTAAGTATAATATTTTTTACTAATTACCACTAATTCATGTTAATAAAAGTCAATTACATCTCTTTTTACAAATTATTGGTATTTTTTTCTATGTACCGCTAATGATCACTATTGTTTTACAAATTAATTCAAATTGCCAAAAATTTTTACTAATGTTAGATGATTACCTCAATTTTTTACTAAGGATCAACAATTATGTCTACATTTAACTAATGACCACTGATTACTACTAATTTTTACTAACTACAACTAATAATTGCTTCTTTTTTTAAATACAATTAATTACTGTTATTTTTAACTATTTTATGTTGTACAACGCCGATTATTACTAATTATCTATAACTACCACTTGTTTTTACAAATTATAGTTATTTACTAAATTTTTTTTATAAATATTTAATTATTACCTCAATTATTTTCTAATTCTGACTAATTTTTAATACATATCACTATTTTTTAGAAAATAATGATAATTTTTAATAATTACCATTATTTTTAGTAATTTCCAGTATTTCTTAGTATTACTGATTTTTTACTAAGTATAATTATTAATAATTAATTTTTATTAATTAGCACCAATTAACGCTAATTTTTACTAATTACCTCAAATTTTTACTAATTACCATCATTCTATTACTAATTACTATTAATTAATACTAATTTGCTAATTCTTACCAATTTCATTAAAATATTTATTGTAAATTGTTAATTAATAAAAAATAATTCTATAACTAATATAGAAAATTGAAACTAATTACTTCTGATTAAAAATAATTACTACTAATTAGAATTATATACTTAATTCAAAATCGACACTACTAATTATAAATAATTATTTCTAATTAACCGTAATTACTGCTAAATAAAAATACTAAATTATAATGTGAAATAAAATAAATGAATCTAAAATTTAAAACATTAAAAGAATACCTCAAAATGGAAGATTCTATGGGATAAAAAATTGAAAATTATCATTACTATAAAAAAAATAAACTTTTAAACAATGAAATGAAGAGTATTGGAGAGTAGATGTCAAATAAAAAAATGATAAAAAACTGGTGGGGCTATATACAGGTTAAATTAGTAGCGATTAAACTATTTGTGATAGGACCCGTCTCGATTACTACTGAAATAAAATAAGTATGCCGGAGATCAAAAAAGATATTTCTAATGGCTCCAATGCAAATAGTCATCTACAGACATATTATTTGCAATATGTTAATAACTCTTGTCCTAAATAAAAAAAGAGGAAAGGTATTTGCTGTGGGGGTAAATACAAGTTTCAAATACCATTTTCTCAATTCGAAGTGCATATGCGCTAATGATATTTACGTCAGTAATGTTGTTCCATTGTAAATAAATACTTATTTGGGATTATTTGTGATTGGAAATGAATATCATAGAAAATTGTTGTTTTTGAGAGGCTATTTGGGATGGGCGACAAACCCATCATAAAACTGCATTTTCCCATATTGGCGACATCATTTTTATTCACTATATATATTTGAATTTTGATTCCATATATGATTGTAATAAACATAATTTTTCTTATTAGTATGAATTTTGGATACTAATCCAATGGAGAGTGGAGGGATTGAAATAGTTATAGTTCATCATCAAATTATTTAGTGCTCCACTTATTTGTTATTCTATATATTTAGAGATTGAATTCGTACTCAAATATACTTTTGTATATGTATCGAGTTCATGAATGTAGTTTTAAAATTTAAATTTTTATTTCCATTAATTATGAGAATCTACTCCAATTGTTTAGACATGTTATACAACCCTTTATCACCATTATTAAAATGTAAATGGTGTTTGGGACCACCCTCCTATGCTAAATATTTTCACACACCATCCAAACAAATGTTTTATCATTTAAAATATTTTTTTTATTATTTTCCATACCATTTATGGGAATACATTTTTGGAAAATAAGTATAGATAATCTTCTTGAAATGGTAAGTATTTTTCATATACTGGTATCACGAAAAAAGTTTTCTACTAAAATATTCAATTTTATATTATATATTAATAGTTTTTCTTCCCCACATTGCTGCTCTCTCCAATAGACATATACCAATTCATTAAAGTATATATATCTATATATACATTTTCTATGATTATAATTTCTGATAGCATGGGATATTTAAACAGAACTATATGATTTTATTATCAGGGGTGCCTTGATTAATTTTTTATATTCTATACATATTAATTATTTTGACTCATTTTACAAGATAATATGATATATCCTATAACCTGTACTCTATTTTCATCTTTAAAATTTTCAATTTATTATAAAATTAAATTTGTTTTTTCAAATATCATTTTCAGATAAATACAAATAAAATGGTCCGAAAAATCATATTTTATTCCTAATAAATTGTTATTTAGATAGACATTTTAAATTAAAAATTATATTTTCATCATCTTTTTGTGCCTTGATATTCAATCTTAACATTGAACTATATGTCTCTTTGGAAATCTAGTCTCAAAGCCTCAATCATGTATGTTAGGCTATTGATATTTTTTATTTATTTATAATATGTGTTTTTTCATGGGTGAAAAAAAGTAATATGTAGTATTGGAGGGTCATTTCTATAATACTTGTCTAATAATTCAATTTTAATGTTCAACTCTACTTGAATAAAATTGGAATTATTTGTGGTGTTTATTATAAGTTACCATTGATATTGATTGGGTATTTATCATTTTCATGATGGAAACTAATATTTTTCTTGTAGTGCTAGCTTGTTGAACATTGTTATGGAATATTTTCATCATCCATTCTTTGCTAGAATAATTTATTTAATTCATTAAATTTCAGAATCTCATATCCCTTATGTGGTTTTAGAATGGGGATGTATAATATTTCATGGATAATTGAATGTTGGTTGTGGAGATATAGCCTAAGGATAATTTTACTAAAATTTGAGGCTGATTTAATTAATTTTCTGTATAATTGAATGATGATATTTCAATAATTTAATTCATTATGTGGATATACTGGTTAGGGAAGTTTGCTTCGTTGGTTTATGGTGCACTATGTTAATTTAATTCATTATATATTCCTACAAGAAAATTTTCATTTTCAGTAATTAAATAGGATGTATTGTATTAATTAATGGATTCAATATATATTTCTTCATGATACCTTCTTTTTTTTTAAATTAGGAATCCCATTGAATATTGTCAAAGGTGGACTTCATTTCAGAATCGTGTAGTAGATGTCTCTTTTTTATGTTTCTTCCATGAATTGTGTTCAGATTAAAAAGGATTTAGTGTTATTAATAACCAACTTTGAAACATAATTCAAATAGTATAAAACAAATTTGTATTATATAGAGAAGACAATCATTGATTCTTAATTTCCACAGAATCAATGTTCACAAAAATATAATATATCACCATATCTCAGTTTCCCCTTTATTTTAATTTGTGGACGTTCATTGGATCAAACTTCATAGATAAATGACATCATCCATAGATTATCCCAACCATCTTATAAATTATACACCCATTTTACATAATTGTCTTAAAATTAACATTTTTGTTCTAAAATCATTCCAATTATATTAACCAAACTATTGTATGTTTTTTTGTAATCGTGAAAAAAATCATTGACTAATGATTGTTTGTGCAATATGATATTGCCAGAAAACTAATGTTTTAAACCCAAAAAACGGCACTATAAATATTAGTTACAAACATGGTCTTCTATATTAATGGATGTTTCATTATCATTAATAATTATCACTTCATTCATGAATTATTATAGGTATTTAATATCGCATTCTTACACAACAATTTCAAAAACAATATTCCTATATTCTCACTCAAGAGAACAATATTTTGTTTTTTTGGTAGTTTTGAAATAGTGTAACTTCAATGTAACATATTCATGAAACTAACATGGGAAATCCATCTTCCTTAGATAGAATACATTATGGTACGTACACCATTACACTACACTATATTAATTTTTTATAAGAGAATATAAATTTTGCAACATTTGGGAATTTCATATTTTCTTATTGGATTTTGTTTGTTTAATTAAACCTAATATCATTCATTTGATACATTCCATATTTTCAAAATGTCAGTGTTATTCAATTACACTGTATTTCATTTGAAATTTGGTTGAGAAAATTATCTAATTTTACTTCATTTAATTTAAAAAAACACGAGAATCATATGCGTACCATGACATTTTAGATACCATATTGATGAATGATCCTACAATAGTAATAATTAAAATTGTTTCAAAAATGGATGTATACATTCCACCTGTATTCAGTTTGTATTCATAACATGAAAATTTTAAAATAACACTAGTACACATACCCAAGCATACATACTGTATGAAAACTATATGATTTTGTAAGAACACCATAAAAGAAGAAACTATGTGCTGAATTGTGAAAACAATTCATAGAAATTATGTATATAAATATTGTAATTATATATATCTGTATCAATATCTCTTGCATATATTGTAAGAAATTACATAATCCTTACAAAATATGGTTAAATTTATATATTATACAATTGTATACTTCAACACCTCGCACAATTGTGCGTAAATCAATTCATCTATAATTACAATATGTCTATAATTTCTACTATGTGTTAAGGTATATTCTCTATATATACATAACTAATAATGTATAAACACAATGTCTGAAACTACTTATAACTATATTCATATATTAATTCAAATTAAAAAATATTTTAATCACAATTATATATGCCTATTCCATATTGAAACTTTGTGACAACAAACAATCCACACATAAATATTATTCTATTTTCCTCTAATTATATATATATATATATACTATGCGTTAAATTTATAAAATGATGCAATTTCAGACTTTATAATTCATCAGTGAGTGAATCTACTCAAGTATATATATTTACATAGTTACATTTATACTGTTACATGATTAAATTTTTGGTAATAAATCTATATCTATTGGGAAAATTTTGTAGTTACATGAATACGCTTCATTGAATTTAACTAAACCTAGATTTATTTTTAATAGTATGCATTTACACTCAACAAGACACTACTAGATACTGAAATTTAGTTTTTTCTATGAGGAGTCTCTGATATCAATAACATTATTCATAAGGCATTACTAAGAGGAATTATAGTATGAAATATGCATGTGTTTCGATATTCTATAATGTAAATATTATGGAATCAATAATCACATTCCAATACTATGATGTTTAATTCATAAAACACCTATAAATTATCTTTAATAAATATAATACTATGTTGACTAAATTATTTATGGCCATTAATAGATTGTCTTGGTATCTTATTAGTAAATTTATTTGAGATTTTATACCAGTTATGTTTTTAATTTTCATCCTAATTATTCAATTTTAATTTAATTAAACAATCATGATTTCTTGTTTTTTGAATTCTATAACTCCATTATAAAATATATGTTACATTGATTATTAAATTTTTTGTTTTTAAACTCCTTCTAATAATTCATCTTCTTATGACATTAATGTGCTAAAATTTCACAACTCTATGAAAATTCATATGATTCCATATAATTTTTAGTGGTTATTGTGAAACAAAAAGTACTTCCACTAATTATCTATTAAATGATTTCTATTATTTAGTTGATTCATATGGATATTATTATATTAGTTATTCATAGAATGACTTTGAGATATTTTTGGGTTATAAATTATCAATTCTATTACAATATTAACTATATTGGTCTTCTCCTGGTTATTGACTAAAAAGTAAAAAAAATTATTGCGTGACAATCATTTTCTATGGATTAATCCTCCAAAAATGTTTCACAAGGATCTTCTAGATTGCCACTGCAAATGTATATCACATTCTCATCCTTCTAGAAATAATTAATTGATCAACCATTGGATACCATAGTTTTTCCCTCTATCACAATTAGCTATTTCTCTTTGTTCAATCATCTTTTTTGGGATTTTTTGCACTATTTATATTTCTAAGCCTTTTATGTTGTCTATATTAGAGTACTCCATATTGAAATTGTATCATTTTTTTAATTTATACTATGGAGAACATTGAGATGACATGATGGAAATCATCGATTATATTTCACCCGAATAGAAATGAATATGGTTTCAAGCATAAAATTGTCCGCTTTAAAGATATAGAATTTATGGTATTCTTGTAGGCTTTAATAGTTTTAGACTCACTTCATGTGGTTACACAAAATGGGTTTTAAGGAAATGGATGATAGATCCCTATATGCAGTCTTCCAACAAGTATGGATTCACTTTTAATTGATCATGTTATATCTCCTCGTACTATTTCACTCATGATTATGGGATTTCCATAAAAAAAATTAACACTAAGAAAACATGCTTATAAAAATTACATAAATTCAAATGATTTAGTTCAATAGGCATTGGTAAAATTTGAATCATTCATTAATAAAAATAAAACATCTCGAAAATATATATTCATTTATTCTATTTTACCAAACATTATATTTGAATATATAAAATTTTATATCGTTTAAATACTATACTCACCACATTTTCAATTATGTATCTTTATGTTATATAATTCATGAAATAATAGTATTTATTCATTCTCCTTGTAGTTTAGTATTCGTCCCATGCCTATTCTATATTAACAAATTTCATATAGTATTATGCATACAACAAGAATAAATTGTTTGAAATCATTTAAACATGTATTCATAATTTATGAAGACTTTGATTTATTCTATACATACACTTGTACATAAATTTAAATTTTTTATTATATACATTTCTTCCAACTACACGTCTCACCATCATCCTTTCACTCCATATCCATGTGTTAAGAGCACCCCATTCACATAATTTCAACCTCAGACATCCTCCCACTCCCTCAACAAGGGGAAAAGACTCCATATATATTCAGCACAATGTTTTGAGCCTGTGTTTGAAATTTTTAATTAAATACTCATGTCATGAAAATTAACAAGTTTGATATTAGTTTTTTTAATCTAAATATTTAAGGGAATAATTATGTAATTAATTAGTTATTTTTTCTTCCCCATTTTCATCATTGATTTATTGATTAACATTAAATAGTTTCTTTAAATAAAAATGGTACATAAATAATTTTAATGAAACATTAGAAACATCAATATATAATTCATTAAATTAAATTTCATGTAATTATCAAGCACTTTATAACATTATTGAGAAAAATTACACCACCCACCCTCAACATTATTCAAATGTAACTAGTTTTTTGGTCCTCCCTCCCATGTTAAATCATTTCAAAAACCTTCCAGCATGATGTTTTCAGACCAATATTGGTACTTAAGGACATCAGGATCCCCCTATGACTTTTGGGCCAACGATAATATAATAATATATATAAATATTTATGTACCGGTGCCCGCGGGGGCTGGGTGAGTTGGTTCAAGGTGGTGGCGTCCTGTCGTCGAGGTTCCTGGTTCGAGTCATCTCAAAGTAAATGCGCACTATCTGCCAGCGATCCTCTTGTCCCCTCGACCCCGTGTGGAACTGGCCCAAGCCCAAGGATTGGCCACCTTGGACCTAGCTGGGGACATGCGACACGTAGGTGAGCATGACAGCTCAATACCCCATTACCCTACAACACGTTATCCGCTTCGGAAGTGGTAAAATGGTGCAAGGTCGAGGGCCAAAGACACAGTGTTCGGTGAGGTTGGGAGTTCGATCCATGCTTTAGGGGGAATTTACACCTCTCATGCACCACTCGTCTGGCCGGGTCACCCGGTGTCTCACCGGGTGGGCAGAATGGGTGCAATTCACGTAGATGACGGCTTGCTTTGACGAACCATCGCTGATTGAGTTGTTACCCTGCGGGAAGAAATTTCATCTCGGCTGACAACAGCTCCTCCCCGGCTGGGGCATCTTTGGATGACCTGTTCGCGGGGAGGGGGATTTTTGAGTGTCGAGGGTTCGAAAAGGCCACTATCGAGAATTCCTTTTTTTAAATATATATGTACCATTCATACATTAATTTTTTCAGATGGGAGTCATGAAATATAAAATGACTATTTTCTTTGTGAAAAATATTTAAATTAAAATATTATGTTTTAACATTTGTCACTGGAATCATCATTAAAAATATTAATTGCTAATAATTTTTTTTAAATATTAATTTTTGAAGGATATAATTAATTTAGGAAATAATTTCTTTTATCATCTCCATATTTCGTATTGATTTATACATTATCATTAAATAGTTTCTATAAAAAATTATATAATATAAATAATTTCAATAAAAAAATTAAGCAATTTACATATATAATTCATTGAATCTATCGTGATAAAAAGGATGTCTTTTTTGCTCTCATGAAATAAATAAATCCATAAGTTAAAGATCATAAAATCCTCATAATATAAGCTTCAGTCTTCATACATGGATTTAAAAAGACATATCTATATTTATTTTTCTTTTACTGAAAATTTTAAAAAACCATAATTCATAATGATTCATTAAATATTATTTAAATTATGAAAAATGTTGTTCATTTAGGCACTGTCTGTCAAACCTGGGTTTGTAGTTTCTAATCCCCTATGCCCTAGGTCGACACTTATCTTACCCACTAATCTTCAATCTCCTTATGCAAAGTTTCCATGGCTCCACATTCATCATTGTGGTGATTTCTTGTCAAATCTTCCAAATAAACCCCAATCCCCAAATGGATTCATTAAATCAATATATTATCTGGAAATTTCTGAACGCTAATATCATTACTTATCATTTCATATATAAACTGTATGGGGCTTCTATATCACTGTAAGCTGTTCAGGGTGCCTATCATGTTATCCCATGAAGTCCCCTCCATGAAGAATCTCTGTGATCCCAAACCAAGGATTTAGCAGCCCCACATCCACCATCAATACCCAGGGGGATCCCTCTTGCATACAATTTCTTAATAAACATCATACCTATATTTCTAGATCATGAAGTGAAGCAACTCACATCCACACACCATGTTTACTCCCAAAATATTTGTGTCCCATTAAATTTTAATGGTGTTGGTTCTATCCCACCAATAGAAGGAGATGAATAATAACACTATTAGAAAAGATGTAAATATAGGATTATAACTTTTCTCATTCTTCCAACTCATCGCCTAAACATCACGAATACCTCCATAATCCTATTTTAATCACTTGTTCAGAGTCCCAAGATTGATTTTTAGGCTATATAGATGATGGTGGGAAAATGACTTGATTTTTCTAACCACCCCTTCTCCCAGAGTGTCAAGAAAGTTTATCGATACCTGATAGGTGGACAAAAACATAATGCATTCAGGTATCCCTAGCCATCGATTCATATCCCAATTATTACTCCCCACCACACTATACCCAACTATGAGAGCATAATGATATAGAATATGGTCAAACAGATGCGGAAGAATACTATAACCCCAACAATTAATTTTATTTCTACTCCCCCAAGTCCCCATCACAATCATGTCGATATTGGATTAGATTCATAACATGAGACATGGTTGTCAAATTTATATCGTTATTGTATGTTTTTTGAAAATAAAATTTAACAAAATTTATTTTAAAAAATATATAGAGTCTTATATTAATTATTTTTATTTCTAATTGTAAATTTTCTTTATATTTAAGTATTTCTTTTCCTAATGAATAATTTTATTGATTATTTCAAAGTACAGGGTCTTATCTTATTTCACAAATTCATTATTCATTTATATTATAAGGCATTAGAAATATTAATTTTGATTTTATTTGAAAATAAATAATCAAGGATGAATTTTTTATTTTGACATCTTCTTATTTATTATGATTTTATCACTAGGTTCATGTTGATATTTAGGAAATATTTTACCCAAAATACCCAAATTTTGTAAGTTTTAATAAGAAACTCGAAATCCAATTTGAAATGAACTCCATGGAAATAATATCTTATTAAATATTTTGTTAGTATTAATTTTATCTATCAAGTTTGACCAAATCTATTTATAAAAATAAATCTCAAAAATATATTCTATTATGTAAAAAATTTATAATTAAACTAATTACAATTTTATCATCCTATTACCAATATAAAATTAATTTATATAAAAACAAGGTTTGTTTTTATAAAATTATATTTAATAATATATGAATAAATTCAAATTTCACAGTCCATAGCAATACTCTAATGAACCTGCATGCAAGAAAGATGGTCAAATTACATATTCCTTTTCTTATTTTTATTTTCTAGAATTCTATTTAAATTGTATTTTATATGGATGAATTTATTTATAATAAAAAAACATCATATAGTGAAAAAACTATAATTATTATTTTTTAAAAATATTTGAATGTATAAATTTCAAATAAATTAAAAACTATATAAATATATATAAATAATGAAATATAAATTATGTTTCTATACTGGTGACCCATAATATTACATGAATTGACCTTATATAAAAATAAGTCATATTTAAATAATATACCAAAATCTTAATGTGTTTGAAAATAGGTGTACCACATTATTGATTCTCCAAATTCTATTTAACATTGGTAAATTCCTGGCTGCACCTACCTCAAGTTTTCCTAAGATATGGAAACTATCCTTCCATTTCCCCTCACCAATCTATAGCCCCATCATCCAGGAAAATGGTTATACATGCTATTATAATGATGAACGAGAATCAACTACCAACCATGTTATAAGAAAACAAAAAAAATTGAATGATGTACTAAATTCGATTGTTGGATGAGAGATTCCAATGAGAAATATCAATATGTTGAAAACACTTGTCATCATAGAAAACCATAGAGAGAAAATAATTTATTTACAAATTTTTAATTTTTTTTAAAAACATTGAAATTATTCAAATTAATGAATTGAAATCAATATGGTAACCGAATGAATATTATAAATTTTAATCAACAAATTTTAAATCATTTTACAAGAAATTGAATGAGAAATTAGGCATCAACCTACCTCAGGGGTCACCCTTATCTAAAATTATCATATTATGATACACATACCTCAAATAATGGTAAAAAAGTACTTAAAATTACAAAAAAGTGACGCTCCCCTAAGCACTATTAGGGGGTCCCCGTTATCACCACTAAAAAGAAACTGATAAAGGGGGACCATTATTAGTGCTAAAAATAAGGGATAAGTGATTCACTATACCATATTTAATTTATCCCTAATAATGTTGGGAATTTATCAGTCCTAGAAATGGTGTTTATAATGGAAAATTTCCTATAATGTGCTGGTTCAATAATTTCACATGGAGACATATACACATATAACCCATATGAAAATATGCTGATATGAAAATAAATAATTAAATTGAAAAAAATTACATCATAAATACAAAAACAAAAATATATACATCTATAAAACTGTTTTGAATAATTACATTTAGAATTAAAATCCACAAAAATTTAAAATTATTAATGTTTCATCAACTTTTTCACACGAGACCCCAACTAAAAAAGACCAGTCGAGATATCAGTTGTCGAACATACCACCCCAACCTGAGTAACATAATCAACATGTAAAAGAAAATAAATGTTATGTTACTAAAAATATAAAAAAATAAATCAGACATAAATTTAAAATAATATATAAATAAAATGTCATTAGTAAAGAAAAAGACACACTTGAAGTTACCCCTTTCACACCGTGCATCATATTGAGGTGTAGTTGATTCCAATACATCACAAATGAATTATTGATCAATGTTCCAATGTATCAAAATAATATGAATGTGTTTTCTGATTTTTTAGTATGTCACTTATTCTTTTAACTAAAATTAATAGGGGTGTCCCGATCCAACCGGTTTGGTTCTAGTTATGTTTAAACATACTCGAGTTGGGTTTATGTTAGGTAGACCCATACATGGGATATGTTAGGTCCAATTTTGGCTATATATAGACCCAACCTGACACGATGACCCATAGGTGTCAGAAAAAAACCCACATCCCGACTAGCTGCCATCTCTTCATTCATTCCCTCCATCATTTCCCCCCATGAGAAACCAGTGAAACCCCAATCCCTCCCTCATCTTCTCCCCTTTACTCCTAATTACCTAATATTTCCTCATGAAAAAACCCTGAATCACCTTCTCTCTTCTCTATTCATTATGATAAAACCCTACCCCCTTCTATCCTCCTCTCCTACACCCTTTAAAAACAATGATAAATCACCCACCAATCCACGAAATCCATACTTGCTCAACTCCCCCTTAAACATCCCTCAGAAACATTCAGGATAAATTTTATATTCCAGATTCTCCTCCTTCAACTTTTGTCGTGTGTGAGATATGGTTTTACATAGTTATTATTTACCACGTTATTTCTTATTTTCTTCCCAATTCACTGATGTTATGGTGCTGATGATAACTCTACCAACACTCAAAAACTATTTTTTATACTTCTTCCAAGGGTTTACCATAGCAGAGTCAGGCTAGAGGGTCAGGGGGATCAATTTTGTAACACTCCATTCTTTTGCGGTACGTTTCCCTATGAATAATGCAGTAGGTTGTATTGTACGCAACATGGATTTTTCCCACACCATGACCAATCAAACTAGCTGTTATAAATAGTAATGCAATCTTTTTGAAATTTTATATATTGTATTTTTGAAAATGTAATTCATTCTTGAATTTTGAATGTTGAAATTATCTTAGGGTGAATTTTTGGTATTTTTTTTGAAAGATTTCAATTTTTATGAATAGTGAAAAACATTGTGTTATTGTTTAAAACCGACTTTTTATTTAAATAATTAATTTTATTTAAATATAATTTTGGTAAAAATAGATACATAATACATAAATATGTTCAATGTAATTCATTGGAGACATTTTATAATAATATTAGATATATATAATATTTTATTGAACTTTTTACCGTCTTTTACCCACCTTCTAAGAGCATTTGAAAATTTAAATATGACATAATTTTACCACTTCTATGAATTGAATTTCAAAAATCTGAAAGACACAGTTGAAATTAGTATGTAAAATGTGGTTCAATAAGATGAAAATAATTTTTTGTGAATAGTAACTGTTTAATTTTTGTTTACCATGGTTAAAAGTAAATAGGGTAATTAATGTTACAAATGATATTATAATTACCCTAACTCATGTCCAAATTTTATTGGATAAGTTAATTTCGACTAAAAGTAACCTTAGGAAAAAAATATGATCATTTCGGTCAACTTTGATTAAATTTGGACATTTATTATTATTTTATTTAAACAATAGTTTCACGTGTTAAATTCAATGGTTAATAAATAAAACATTTTTAATATTGTGATAAACATTATATAAATTAGACTCTAAATATTAATTTGAAAGATAAAAAAATTTCTATATAATGGAAGTTTATTTATTATTTTTAGACATTTAATAATTTTAATTATTTATGACACAATGATGATGGAGTAATTAGCATATTAATTAAAAATAAAAATAATTAATATTATTAATATCTAAATAAATGTAAATTGAGACTTTTGATAAATTACAATAATTTTATAGATTAATATGACATTTTAGGGTTGATTAAATGAATTTTTTTCGAAGTAATCAATATTCTATGACATCATAAAAAATCAATTACTAAATAGTGTAAAAATTGACATAAATTAGTTTTTAAAAAAAACTATATTAATATTTGATATAATATTCCAAAAAATAAAAAGCTTGGAAAACAGAATTATATATGGTTATATATCTCAATAATGAACCACCTGGGGTTATATTGACTTTTTATTTTAATTTTATTAAACATTTAATATAATAATAAAAGAATACATTGTAAAAGTAAAATTATTTAACTAAGAGTAAAATATATAATATTAGGTTAAAATGTTGACCTAAACCTTTCAAAAAAATATTGTTTCAGAGTATTTAGTCCCATACCCATATTATCCTTGAACTAAAGTGTTTTTGAGCCATAATTAACTGAATATTATTGTATAATAAAATAATATTTCATGGTTATCCTAAAGTGACCCTCACCTCTCTTATAAAAGTGTACTTCCCCTTATCTCAAAATCACACATCCAATGACATTTTTCTTGGGGAAAACCTTCTCAAATACTATCCCATATACCCTCACATCAACCAGGAGTCCTTACATTGATCATAAATCCAAATTATGGATCCCTTTTGAAAAACTCAAAATGAAACACCCGAAGAAGAGGTAATAATTTCACCACCCTATTTCATGTTCTTTTCTTATTCCACTTGCTCTTTAATTTTTGTGTTCATACCAAAATAATAAATATAGTAACGTATACATACTTTTATATTATTATATATATGGTAAAAAAATATTCATTATTCTATCCATCCTTTAAATTACAAAGTCCACATAAGTACGTCCGTACAGCTTAACATCTCCACGTTGTGGTGTAGTTTGTTATTCAAACACTAAATTATCTAGATGTGTATAATAATGAGTATAACTGATGTAAATAATAAATATCACATGTTAATGATTCTTTATATATGATATACAATCCAATTATATATTATTTCACCATCAATATTAGGATCTTTTTGCTTGTGTGTACGTACGGATTACCGTCTCCACTAACACAATGAGATTCAATCCCCGTCATAACCATTCAAGAATAATTTTCATTTTATGATTAAAATTAATATTTAAGAACATAGTATAATTCTGGATATGAATCAAATACATACTATCCATAACAAACATTTCATATGTAACCAATAATATAAAGGCAATCAAATCAGTTAACACATGAAACGATGATACTACAAAAATTTTATTAACAAAGAAATATTAAAGGATCATAATTTATATTATATTTATGTATATAGTTTTTTTATAAATTGATAAAGATGTTTTAACTATTATACAAGAGTTTAAAATACCATCTACAGTGGTAAAGTACAAGGTAAGGCTTAATTTTACAAATCTCTTTACTTAATCGAGGTTTTTAATACATAAGTATCTAATGGGACTTCTTTGTCATCCACCTCCATGTTTTCTCAAAAATTTATTTCAAAACCGTTTTACTATATACTAGACTATAAGATAAATTAATTTATAACCTTATTTGAACTTATATTTTTTTTAAATTAATATTTCTATCATTTTCCAAATATGGTACTTTATGGGATTTTCAACAAAATTACGATAAGAATGTATTTTTTGACTTATACAGAAGGTGCGGCTATTTTAGATCATTATAACATCATTGAAGCTTACCTTAAAAACTTATAAGAATAATTTCCAAATAAATTTTTACATTTATAAGAATGTGACTCTTAAAATATTTTAAAATAGAAATAAATATTTCTCTCAAATATTTATGATTTCAACGATGTTAACATTCTTTGATAAATTTTACACGTTTTTGTAGTTGAATTATTTTGATACAAAAAACCATATTGTATTTAAGTTTTTGCAATATTTTTGACTAGGGAGGTGTTATTTTTATTAGATTCATGGTTTATGGTTAAGTTATTGACATTTCATATGCTAGTTTTAATATGAATGTCTATGTTATGTTTCAACCTTTTCATATGAGGAATGTATTGGACTTAATAATTGATGGGTGGAGCCCGCTCTATCTCCTTAGTGCATCGGTAGGTCGCATTAGTCAATTAGATGTGGAATTGGAAAAGGCCTTTCCCAATTTTATATATGGTTTTTCCGAGGCCATAATCATTTTTAGACGTCTTGGATGTGGCCTGGAAAAATTGTTTTAGAATGTCCCACATTATACTTTCACTAATTATGAATATAATATGATGGTTCATGTGGTTATTCGATTAGTAGAATATCCATGACTATGTTTTTTATAGAATTATTTACTCATCTCATATTACCTCCATAAATTAATCATTTTTAATATTTGTAATGTCATGTGTTTTTAATTATTCACCATGACTACTGTTTATGTTATATTCCGCTGTATTGCTTACTCTTACTGAGTGTTTGAGCTGATCCCTTTCTTATGATTCATTTTCCTACGATATGATGAAGTCAGTTATGAGTTACTTTCAGGCATAATCTAAGAGGCTTGGATGTTTCTAATTGAATAAATTTTTGTTCTATTTCTTTTAAAGTTGTAATATAAAACTTATTATTGTTTCTATTACTTCTAAATCTACTAAACTGATCGGTATTTTGAGAGTTGATCCCTTTTGGTCATGCCAATGTTATGTAATAATGGACAGAGTCTGGGTAACTAGGGGTGGGGCATTAATGTTTGTAGTAGAGGATGTATAGTACAACACATGGAAACTATATTTAGAAAACTCTGATTAGAGCACATTACCATAAGATAGACTTTGAGGATAAGTATAGATGAACTTCCTAGAATTTTGGTAATGTATATATTTTTTTTAGTTTTCGAAGAAATAAATCCCAGTCCTGATAGGAGCAGTTAGAGCTGACTCTACCACAGATGTACCTCGGAGTGAAAACTCTTAAAATGAGTTTCAGGCTTGAACCGAGGTATCCTCGTACACGACAACGAGGCTTGTTGCACTCTTGGTTATGAAACTCCAATGGGAGTTTCATAGGATAATTCAAATTTTCACTACTAAGAATTATGAAGGATGAACATGTATATATATCTTCAATGAAAACATTTATATGATTATGAATTATATCTATAAACTATTCAATTCATGTTTAGTATTTTACATGTTTGGAATTATGAAATGTGATTCATAAAATAATCTAGTGTATGATGTTTTTTATAAATGGAACCTTGTCGAAGGAATTGAAACCATATCAATGCACTAAATACTTGTATGGATTTTACTCATACTGAAGATATTTATAGTGGAGCTGGTGATGAAACTGGTGTTGATTAGCTTATCACGATCCTAGGATAAATCACTCAGGTTGTGAATAATAACCATACCCGTATTGAGTACCCTGATCCACAATGCGAATGGTTAATGTTAGACCGCTTCATGAGACAACAAAAATGAACATTCAATGGGACTAAAAATCCATTTGTTGCTAAGAAATGGATAATTTACATAGAGAAAATATTTAATGCTTTAGACAGTTGTGAAAGGTAAAAAGTTCTCATGGTAGATTATCACCTCACATGAGTGGAATATCAATGATGGTAATTATATCAAAACACAACGGAAGATGAAGAAGTATCAAATATGGAACTAAGAAAATTTATAGAGATTTTCTTATAAAAATACTTTCATCGTGACCATTGAGAAGATATGTAAAGACAATTTCTGAGTCTGAGTCAAAAGGAGGATCATAATGTCTCAAATTATGAGGCTAACTTTACTAGGTAAGAAAGACATACATAAGATTATATATGTAACCCAAGGATTTATATTGATAGATTCTTTGAAGGGTTAAAGCCATTTCTCTATTGAGAATTAGTCTCGTAATCATTCTCATCATACGAAGATATTGTCTCAAGTGTTATCAAGGAAGAAAATGAATTCTATAAGTCATATGACTTCAAAGAAAATCAAGAGAAGAAGAGTTCTACTGAAAACTCTAGGAATGTATATAAGTAAAGAGGGAAGAAGGGAAGAGTTGAATTTCCACCATGTGATAACTGTGGATAGAAGCACCTGGGGTCCTGTCTAAAAGGAAAATGAGTCCGCTAAAAAACATGGATAGAAAGGAAATCTTGATGGTGATTGTATGGGGATGAATGAAGATACAAATGTTCAATGATACAATTGCAGGGATATGGGACATTATTCACATGAATGTCCTATGTGCCACAGAAACATACCTCCGAAATGGTAAAGGGAACATGGCCCAGCTTATGTGATCACTAATACTGAGGATGATGTTTAAAAAGATGTGGTGGCAGGTAAATTAATGGTTTCCTCAAGTTTAGACAATTATTTATTTTATTATAGACCATCACATTGTTTCTTATCTTCCTATTTTACAATGAAACTTATATATTTCAAATTTTATTTAATAAGTGAGTTGTCTATCATAAGTCTTAAGGGATGTATCATTGCAACGTAGTTTTGTAAATCTGTTCCCATTAGGGCGTATAAATATTCATTATATGCTGATCTCATCATCATATCCATGATTGGATTTGATATAATCCATGGAATGGATTGTCTTTCGGACCATGATGCGAAAATATATTGTCAAAAGAAGGCGGTTTCAACTTTAAATAATGATCATGAGTATCTTATCATTAGATCAGAAATGTCATCACCTGATTCTTAGTTTGATCCACCCCCTATAGAACTGCAAACTGATCTTATTGGGAAGGAAGATAATGAGATAACTATTCCAGAGGAATGGAAAGTTCAAATAGAGGACTTACCTATTACGAACTAATATGTTGATGGGGTTCCAGATGATTTACCTGGACATCCTCCATAATGAGAAATTGGGTTTTCCATTGATTTAATTCCTGGTTCAAGGCCCATATCAAAGACCCCTTATAGAATTTCCACTATAGAATTAGTGGAACTAAATAAAAAAATATAGGAATTGAGTAATAATGGATTTATTCTCCCCACTCTTTCTCTATGGGGATCCCCTGTCCTTTTTGTTAATAAGAAAGATGAATCTATGAGGTTGTACATTAACTACAGGGAGGTCAATGAAATAACAATAAAGAACAAGTATCTTCTACATCACATTGAGGATTTATTTGATTAACATCATGGAGCTCAATAATTTTCGAAGATTTACCTTTGATCGGTATAACATCAGTTGTGCGTGAAGAAGGAAGATATTACAAAGACATCATTTCGAACAAGGTACGTGCATTACGAGTTTTGAGTAATGCATTTTAGACTGACTAATTCACCCTCTATCTTCATGGATCTAATGAATAGAGATTTTAAGGAATATATTGATGAATTTTTAGTGGTATATATTGATGATATCTTGGTATACTCCAAAATATTCAATGATCATGAAAATCACATGTGCACTATTATGAAAACTCTTAGAAAAAATGAATTATATGGGTAGTTTTGAAAGTGTGAATTCTAGCATTAGAATATTTATTTTCTTGGGAAAATTCTCTTTATGGATGGAATCTCTGTTGATCCTTCAATGAAAAGAGAAATCCAAGAATATCCTCCACCAATCAGTATAACTAAGGTACCCAATTTTATCGGTTTAGAAGGTTTTTATCAAGGTTTTTTTCTATAATCTTCCACGATGGGTTAACCCATTACCCAAGGTCATACGTAAATGGGATAATTTTTTTTGGTAAATTTAGTGTGAAGAATGTTTTCAAGGGATGAATAGAAGATTTTTCAAGGATCCTATCTTAACTCTTCTATCGTGGAATGATGGGTTTGTTATTTATAGTGATGAATCAAACAAAGGACATTGTTGTGTCCTTATAAAGAATTATATGGTTATTTCATATGAATCACGACAGCTAAAAATCCATTAGCAAAACATTCCCCCTCATGATCAAGAGTTTGCAGCTATAATCGTTTCTTTGAATATATTTAGACACTATCCATATGGTAAAAATGTAAGGTATATACCGATCATAAGAGTTTGAAGTATATTTTTTCACATAAAGAACTCTTCATGAGGAAAATAAAATGGCTTGAACTACTCAAGTATTAAATTTTCACTATTAACTACCACAATGGGAAGGCAAATAAGGTGGTAGATTTTTTGAGCAGAATGGATCATTCAATTTTGAATAAGTTAATAGGTTATAGGGATCCTATTTTCATGGATCTATTAAACATGGATATGGGAATAACCATGGAAGGTGAAACATCAATACTATTTCAAATGGTTTCTAAAATATCTTAACTAGAACAGATTAAGTGTTCTAAGAATGACGATGAGGAGTTTCAAAAGAAGAATAATGATTTGAATGATGTGATATTGAGTGACTTCGTACATGATGATGGAATTTTGTGATTTGGGAAGAGGCTTTGTGTTCCTGACATACATGATCTAAAAATGGAATTGCTAGATGATGCTCATAGCCCAAATATCTCTATACACCCTCGAAGAACTAATATGTGTAGAGATTTGAAGAAACATTTTTGGTGGGACAATATGAAGAGATATATTGCTGGCCATGTGTCAAGATTTATGGTTTTTCAACAAGTGAAAGCTGTAAGACAACATCATAGAGAATTCATGCATCATCTTCCCTATATTTTTGGGGAAATGGGATGATATTACAATGTAATTTTTAATGGGGCTACCAAATACTCCTAGAAGTAATTATGGAACATGGTTCGTTGTTGATCGTCTTACCAATTCAGTATATTTTCTTGCTATAATTTAAGATTTACCACTTGAACATCTTGGAAGACTATATATTAATGATGTTGTAAGACTTCATATATTACCCCAATCAATTGTTTCTAATCATGATACCCGTTTTACATCATGATTCTCGAAAACTCTTCAGAAGGCCTGGGATACTGAACATTGTTTGTGCACTACCTACCACCCTCAAACTGTTGGACAATCAGAATGGTCTATTCAAACCATATATGACATGTTGAGATCATCCTAATTTTTCATTAAAGGTATGTGCGATAAATATTTACCTATGGTAGAATTTCCTTATAACAATATCTTCCGTTCAATTATTCAGCTGGAACTATATGAAGCGTTAAGTTGGAAGAGATGTCATACAACAACTTGTGGGGATGATGTGGTTGAAAGAAACCTCATTGGCCTAGAACTGGACGACTCGTCTAGTGAAAGTTATATGGATAAATCATAAGATGGAAAAGGAAACATAGGAACTAGAGGAAATTATGATGAAGAACCATCCAAATCATTTTATGTGGTAATATTCAGGAAATTTCAAGGATGATATTAATTGAATGAGGGTAGAATGTAACACCCCAAGCTTCTTTGGTATGTTTCCCTTTGAATAATGTAGTATCTTGCGTTGTACTCAACATGGACTATTAACACACCACTTCCAATAAAAAATTCCATTATGAATAAGAATACACTCTTTTTAAAATATTAAAAATATCATTTTTCAAAGTGGAATTAATTTTTGAATTTGGAATATCGAAATTAGTGTAGGGTGAATTTTTGGTATTTTTCTGAAATCATTCAATTTTTGATAAATAGTGAAAAACCACTGTGTTATTGTTTAAAACCAACTTTTTACTTAAATAATTAATAATTATATTTAAATTTAATTTAGGTAAAAATATATACAAAATACTTATATATGTTCAATGTAATTCATTTTACTTGTTTTATAATAATATTAGATATATAAAATTTTATTGTAGTTTTTACCGTCTTTTAACCACCTTCTCGAAGAATTTACAAATATGAATAAAATATAATTTTACCACTTCTCTAAATTGAATTTCAAAAATCAGAGAGACACAGTTTATATTAGTAAGTGAAATTTTGTTCAATTCTGAAAAAATAATTTTGGGTGAATAATTACTGTTGACTTTTATTTACCACAGTTGAATTTAAATTGCGTAATTAATGGTAAAATGATTTTATAATTACCCTAAAACATGTATTAATTCTATTAGATAAGTTTATTTTGACCAAAATCAACGTCACGAATAAAATATGACAATTTTCAGCCACTTCTATTAGCTTCAGAAATATATTATTAATTTTATTAAAGAAGAGTTAAAATTTTCAAATTCAATGATTCATAACTAACTATTTTTAATATAGGGTTACAAATAAGATAAATTCGACTACAAATATTAATTAGAAAGATAATATGATTTCCTACATAATGGTTATTTATTTATAATTTTTAGATTGCAAATTATTAAATTTATTTATGAAACATTGAAAATGCAATAGTTACCTAATTAATGAATAAATAAACTAATTCATATTAAAAATATCAAAACTAATGTAAATTGAGACATTTAGTTTTTTCCAATAATTTTCAAAATTAATATGACATGTTAGGGTTGATTTAATGATTTTTTTGAAGTAATCATGTTTTTATGATATCCACAAAAATAAATTATTAAATTGTGTCAAAATTGACATAAATTAGTTTTTAAAACAAATATTATATTATTAATGGATATAAAATTATTATAAATCTATGGTTCGACCAAAATAATAAGATAAGCTTAGATATATTAATAATGAACCACTTCGGGATCTCTTTTCTTTATATGTTAGGTTGATTAAAAATTTATTATAATAATACAACAATACAAGGTAAACGTTCTACTATTTAACTAAGAGTTAAATCTAAAATATATGGTTATATGGTGACCTAATCCTATCTAAAACCTATTGGTTTTTTGAATTTCAACCCATACCCACCTTAGCTTCGAAATAAATCATTTTGGAGCCATTATAGACTGAATATGATTGTACAATAAAATAATATTTAAAGTTTTTATTAAAGTGTCCATCACCCCTCTTATTAATGGATACTTGTCCTTCTCTAAAAAAACCTCCAAAGCCATTGGCCTAACTGTACTGAAATATTCTCCCAACTACCCTAACATAGACCTACAGTCCTTAATTTGATCCGAAATCCAACCTAAGAAGCCCTTTGGATCAACTCAAATAGAAATACTTGAAGAGGATGTAATAATTTCACCACCCTCTTCCAAGTTCTTTTCTTCTTCAACTTCCACTTTCTTTGTTGTTTCCATATCAAAATACTAACTCCAGTTCCTTATATATAATGTGATGTTATTATAAATATGGTACAATTATATTCGTTATTCTATCCATCCAATAAATGATGAAGTCACCATACATGTGTACGTTCGACTTATCGTATCCATGTCGGGGTATAGTTCGTTATTCAAAACAAGTTGTTATTTTTATGGGAATAATAATGAGTATAACAGATATAAATAACAAATATAACATGTTAATTATTCTGTTTATATCATATTCTATCCAATTACAAACAATTTCACCATCAGTATAATGATATTATCACTCATGTGTATGTACGGATTACCATCTCCACGAACGCGATGAGATTCATTCCCCATCGTAATCATTCAATAATTATTTTCATTTTATGATAAAAAAATAATTTCTAAGATATTAATATAATTCTAGATATAAATACAATACATCCTATCCATAATAAACACGATATACATAACCAAGCATATAAAGGAAAACAAATTAGTTAACATGTGAAATGATGATACAATTGAAATATTATTAACAAAGAAATATTAGAGGATCATATATAATATCATATTTATGTATATTGTTTTTGTATAATTTAATAGTAGTTTTTTAACTACAATACTAGAGGTTAAAATACCATCTAATAAGGGAAGTTACAGTGTAAGGGTTGATTTTACAATCTCTTTACTTATCTGAGGTTGTTAATTCATAAGTATTTTCTGAGACCTATTTATTATCCACATATGTGTTTTCTTAAAAATGTATTTCAATTTTTTTTACTATTTACTAGACTATGGGTTAAAGTCATTTATTCCATTATTTGACATTATATGTTTTGAAATGAACCTTTCCGTTGTTTTCCTAACATGGTACATTATGACCTTTTCAACAAAATTAAGGTATGAATATCTTTTTTAACTTATACAGCAGGTGAAACTATATTTCATTATTATAACATCATAGAATCTTCCCTTACAAGATTATAAAAATATTTTCAAAATAAATGTTTTATTTTAAAATTATGTGACTCATAAATGATTTTAAAATAGAAAGAAATATTTCTCTCAAATATTTTTGATTTCATCTATGTCAACATCCTTTAATAAAATTTACACTTGTTTGAAGTTTATTTATTATGATAAAAATCTTCCATATTGTATTTATATTTTTTTGATATTTTTTACTGTGGATGTATTATTTTTATACCATTAATGGTTTATGGTTAAAGTATTTATATTTTGTTTGATAGTTTTAATACAAATTATTATATTATGATTCAACATTTTCATTTCAGGATTTTATTGAACATATTATGTGATTGGTGGATCCCGTTATAGATCCTCGAGGGATCGATAGGTCTCATGATACAATTATAAGTGGAATTGGCTGAGGATTTTCCCAATTTGATAGATGGTTTTGGCCCAGCCTTAATCATTTTTAGATGTCTTTGGCCGAGGCCTTGAGAAAATGTTTTAGAATTTCCCACATTATACATTCCATCATTATAAAAATAATATTGATGGTTTGTGTGGTTATTCGACTAGTAGAATACCCATGACAATTTTTTATTTTGGAATTACTTACTCAAATCATATTAGTACCATAAACTATTCATGTTTATTATTTGCAAAGGCATGTATTTTCAATTATTCATGATGCCTAATTTTTATGTTATCTTCTGCTATATTTCATACTCTTACTGAGTGTTTGACCTCCACATTTCATATGCTTCATTTTCACAGGATAAGAAGTAGTTAGTATTGAGTGACTTTTAGTAATAATCTAGGAGGCTTGGATGATTCTAATGAAATAAATTATTGTTTTAATTCATTTCATGTTGTAATATAAAACTAATAAATATATATAGTACATAAAAGGATACTAAACTGATCAGTCTTCTGGGATATGATCCCTTGTGTTCATGCCAATGTTATGTAATAACACAGTTAATCTGGGTAACTGGGGTCGGGGCATCACATATTTGGAAGACATCGTCATGACATTTATGGATGGTGTGGAAAAAGTGGTTCAAATCCTCCAGTATCCTAATGAACTCAAATTTTGAAGGCATCTTTTCTAACTAAACAGTCAATTAAATAAATAAAAGGAGGAGTTGTATAAAACATGTTTATAAATCTGAGGGTATGTTCTCACCTAAACAGGTAACAATCCCTAAATCTCCTGCAAGTTTTAGAGTTTCTCAATATTAGGATCAATTTTATAAGAAAAATGGAATGTCTATTTGTTATTATTGTGTAAGATATTAAACTTAAACCTCTGTTCAACATGGAACATGTTATTTTAAAATAAATTTGGGAAGGTAAAATAATACCCAAAAAACCATGAGAAAAGTCAAACCAATATTTGTCCTAGTAATAATTGTGAATATAAGGATGATGTGATAGTTAAAATTAACGTAGCTTATTATAACCAAGATGAGTGAAGAATAACTCTTTATAAAATTATAATCATTGGTAATTTATCATTTAAATATGTTGAGAATAATGGTATAAGTGAATTTATTGATGTTGTTCATCCTAAATTTCATGTTCCATCTAGGAAAACAGTTCTAGATATTTCATGTAGTTATATTTGATAGAGAATGAAAAGTTAAAGTATTTTTTTGATATGTTCTCTATTATCTTATTTCTTACAACCGACACATGGAAATGAATTCCGAATTTGAATTATATTTTTTTGATTTCACATTTTATTGATGATAATAAAATCTTTAACAAAAAAATAATTATGTTTCACCTTTTTGAAAACTATAAAGCAGAAAAAATTAGCTGAGTATTAGACAATGATTTTAAATAATGCGGGATTGATAGGATTAATACTATTACCCTATAAAATTATAGATCTAATAATACAATGATAAATTATTTGGTTATGAGGGTTAATTATGGAAATTGTTATGTTATTAAAGGATAATATATGCATATAAGATGTTGTGCATGTTTTTTAAACCTTATTTTTAGTGACAAGAAAAAGGAAAAGTGAAAATTAATTGATATATTTATAGTTTCATTAATTCTTTTGAGAAGATGAAATTATAGATTGGCTAATTTCATTAGCATTTATGAAGAGATAAAATATCATAGGAAACTAACAATAATTCATGATGTGATTACTAGGATTAATTTATGTTAGATTATATTGGATGCTGCAAAAAAGCATGAGAGAGTATATATTTTACTTGAGGAGGATTCTAGAATTTAGAGTGACATCTTCTGTGAAGGTGGCGCTCTGACATCATATGATTGGGATATTTCTAATGTATTTTTCATGTTTTTAAAAATATTTTATGATATAATTGATGATGTCATCGATTCTATTCATCTGTCTCATTACAAATTCTTTCATACACTTTATGATATATATATATATATACATATAATCATAAAATGGTGCAAGTATAATTTTATTACTGTGAGTGCAATGGCTATTTCAATGAAGGTTATGTTAGACGAGTATTAGAGTATCGGTTCTAATTTTAATTCTATCTTACTAGTGGAAGTAGTTCATAGCTTGTGATAAAATTGTAATATGTTTGGGATTGTTTTAAAATGATGTTTGATGAAAATGAAAATTAATTATTTAATCCATCAATTAACCAAGGTTATGAATAATATATTTGAGTTTTACAAATGAAAATATACCAACTCTGATGATCAATGTGACTCCTTTAAACATCATGATTAGCATATTCATGATGCTATTAGAGGTAGTGATAATGAAGAGAAATGAAATGATTCATATAGATCAATGAAAAGTAAATGAAAAATGACACAATAATGGAATGAACCATAAATATATATAAATATTAATTATTGTGAGGATTATGTCAATGGATTGAATATTTTAATCTATTAGAAAGGAAATGAAATAATGTATCATGATAAATATCTTGAATTTCTAGAGATATTCTAGAAATTATTTTATGTATAGTATCATCAGGGTCCACATTGTGTATATGTGGATGAGTCCTTGATCCATTTCATTGTTTTTTGAATACCAATACCATTTAGTCATTAATATTTTCAAAAAATTGGTACCAAAATCCTATAAAAATTGATATTCAAAATTAATTAGAAAAAGTGTAATTGATTGAATTAGGTACCATTACAAATACTCTAATTTTTTATCATTTGATATTTTTCTATTACAAATCTCTATTTTTAAAAGAAAAATATTCACTTATTATTTCTTCTATTTTTTTTAGAAATTTCATCATTTTCAATCCCTGATCAAAGTTTCACTGTTTAAAATTGATAAATAATAGATCATGGGGAAATGAATTTATGATTTTTTAGACATTATTTTCATTGGAATTTTTTCTACTCAGTATACATATAGAGATCATATATAATTTCTATCAGGTAGTTCAGAACTCTTCTCATTTCCTAGTAAGAAACCATATTTTTTATGATATTTTCCATTTGTCCGATGATAATATTTTTACTTAAAATATAATAATACCATTCAATGTAATCAGTGTATTGAATCAATGATGAAAAACATTTTTCCTATAAAATATTTTTTAATACTGTGATTGTCGATATTCAAGTGTGACACACCATTACTAGACCATTAAGATAAATATTTTGGTGACAATATTCAATAATGGCAACTCACCTTATAATTTCAAAGTATGACAGCCACAATGTTAAATAATATAGTTCCTATGTTGATGTATGCATAAAACAATTTCCCTTTGATTCTATCCTTTATATATATTTTATGGATCATCGTTGGAGAAATTGGATCAACTAAAACAATTCTTCATTTTTAAAGTCATAGTAGTTTGGTTTTCTCATGTAACCTAATAACATAAATCAATTATTTTTTTACTTTATATGTTTAAAACCACTCCCATGTTCTATTTTCTACCAACACAGTTTCTTGATTCTAAGTGAAGATTAAAAATACTAGTGCTTGACATCCTGATTCATCATGATTTTATACATCATGTGTCATTATTTTCAAAATATAACATTCAATATATTTAAATCCCACTGTTTTCACACTTATGTGAATTACATGATATCTAAATGGAAACTATCCTTAAATAAAGTTTATCATATATACTTATTTAAATTTTATTATATTATTTTTTCACTTGGTGGAAGGAAAAAACAGACACATATAGTGTCTATTGATCTCCATGATTATTTGTTTTATCACATATATTAGATACCTAGGTGCCCATTTATTAGTCAGTTATAAAAATTAATTTGATGAATTTTATTTAATATTTTTTAAAATATATAAAAACTATATTGATATGAAGTGAAATAAATATCAAAGTTTTCTAAATGATTTAGTAGAATTCTTGTAATGTAATAAATAATGTCACATCACATTCATGAGACTGGTTGAGGTAAATATGATGGTTATTTTCCCAAATGAGACCTTTTGCAAAATTATTCTTTACCTGGAATATTATTTTGTTTGAAGATGATGATATATTTCTTAGTTCATGGTGTTAGATTGAAAATACCAGGGAAAGAGCATGTGGACATGGCATACACACATACAGATTGGGATGGTTTTCATTGAAAATTTAGTCAATCAATGAATATAGTTTTTAGCTATAATTCAATGCATTCCATGTGCACTCGATGTTTTATAATCTAATTTGTTTGATAAAAAATTCATGATATTATAATAAGATGATTATGACCCTACTCAAAAAACCTGTTAAAATGACTCTCTTGCATGTGTTTATGCATTTTATACCACTCATAATATTTCATTGTTTAAACTTTTATACAATTTCCACTAATAAAAATATGATACTAGTTTTTCTTTTTTCTCTATTTTTATGATTGAATAATGTTTACAAGAGTTCAGTGTAATGGTATTAATTTTGTAAAATGATTTTCATTATTTATGATCTATTTTTCGAAATTTAGTTGATAGAACTATCTTACTTTTTTATGTAAATGTACATTAATTTGTGAAATTTTTCTTGTATTTTTTCTGAAACATTATTAATTATCAATGTGTACAATGAAAAAGTTATTTTCTAGTTGTTTTGTTTTATTTCATTTGGAAACTTTATATAGTATTTTGTATGTTTGTGAGTTACTGTTAGGATAGATTAAACTAATTTATTAAGACATAACACTATATCAGGATCAAATGGAGTAAATGATAGAATAAGAAATAAAAGAGAATGATGTTTGAGTTCATGTATTTTTTTCCAATTGTTATCAGGAAGTGGGGGTTTACAAGGATTAATTTCACCAATTACATGAATATGAATAAAAATAATAAGATTGTTCCTTTTGGTGTTTATAAAATACTAATGGGGTTATATTTCTGAATGTTGTTTCTCAGTTAATAGACTGGCTACCCATCCCCATATTTTTATTCAATTTACCTATTTTTCCGTTGTTTTAGTGTGTTTATAATTTCATGCGGGTTTATTTGTTTGGTTGTTGAATATGTTTATCATTTTATGCTAAAACATATAAATTTGTGACCATTATTATTATTTATATTTTTCTACTACTTCATTGTAACATTTTTCTGCATTTTTCATGACACCAATGTCTATGGGATGCAGTTACAATTTTGAACCCACTCTATTGGATTTTAGTGTATCATTTTGGAATTATATGGTGTTACAATTTGGATACAATTGGATTTTTGGTTTGGGTCTAGGTCTTTATTTTTGGGTTATATTTTTCACCCTTTTTTATTGGATACTGTTGGAACCCACTATGCTACATTAGGTTGGGTCTGGGTATAAGTTTGGATCAATCATTTCTCATTGAGTCTAGGAATGGATTTATCATGTTCATTCGTGTCTGATGCATAAAATCCATATAATCCAACCTGATCAGAATTGAATGATAATGATTTGGGTTGGTTTCAGTCCTCTGGATATATACCACATAACCTGATCCCCATATGTTGGGTTGGTTTTGGTTAACTGATTATGAAGCATGTGAGCCGACCCAACCCAACCCATTTTTTCAGCTATGTGAGGACCAGAAAGAACCTCGACTTGACCCGACCCATATCATGAAAACCCCAAAAAAATAATTTCAATTCAAATAAAAAGTCATAATTTTATTTATACCAATCAAATTGGGCTTGAGATTATGGTGAGGCTGATTCCTACATAGTACATATTACATTAGGATATTTTTCCTAAAGAACGAAAATAATGCGATTGAGTTTTCTTGGTTTTTAGTACGTCACTTATTAATTTTATTAAAATGTCATCTCAAATAGGAAACCAGAATTTTGAATTGTACTGGTCATACCATGCATCAATTTCAGGAGATTTTGATTCGTTCACATCTGAAATGACATATAGATCATTATCTTAAGGTATCAAAATAATATGAATTTTTTTACTACTATTTTAGTATGTGACATGATCCTTTTACTGAAATTATAGTCAATTTATATAAAAATATTCACTTTGAGTCATATTTGTCACACTATTCATTGAATTAATGTGTAGTTGATTCCTACACATCAAAATTACTTACAGATCATTTTCCTAACGTTTCAAAATAATTCTTATTTGTTATCATGGTTTTTATAATGTAAGTTGTCGCATTTACTAATATTAATGTCAAATTTAAATATAAAGACACATTTATAGTTATAGTAGTCACACCATTCATTATATTAAGGATTGATTGATCCCAACACATAAAAACTGATTTATGGATCCTTATCCTAATGTACCAAAATTTTATAAGAAGAACATCAATATATTATAACTAATTTGAAATGAACACCAAGAAAGTAATAAATTATTTTATTTGTTTCAATTTTATTATTGCAATTATTTACCTTGTTCTACCAAAAAATATATATATTTTTAAAAAAATATGCTCAAAAATATATATTTTATTATGTAAAAAATTAATAACTATAATAATTTGAATTTTATTTTGCAATTAAAAATATAAATTTAAATTATATATAACATCGATTGTTTTCTCAAATGATATTGAATAAAAATGAATAAATTTATATTTAATAGGCCATATCCCCTCACTTATGAACCAATAAGCTACCAAGATGACCTAATTACTTCTTATTTTTCTTATTTTTCTGGAGATGAAAATAATATTTATAGAATTTTTTAAGGGTGAATTTGTTTATAATAAAAAGTTATAATTAAAAATGTAAGTAAAATAATAACACATATTTTATTAATAAATTCTACAATTTAGAAATCGAAATAAAATACAGAATAAAACACATATATATATATCTATAAATTTAAAAATTTACATTAAGTAGGTAAAATTTTGACCTGTAACATTACATGAATTATGATTATCATAAAATATGGAAGCTCATAATAATTCCAAAAATCTATAATGATTAAGGAAATAGGTGTACCAAAGTATGTATTCACTAAATATAGTTTCAGTTTCACAAAATCATGGCCTCACCTCAATCATGTATTCACAGACTATATAACCTGACCATCTATTTCCCCTCACCACTCTATAGCTCCTTCACTATGCATAAAGGTTATCTATCATATTATCTCGATGGATGATCATCGATGACCGACCATGTTATACGCAATACAATACATGTTTAGTGGTATGCTAAATATAATATATGGATGAGAGATAATAATGGAAAATATCTATACACCCAGAATACATTTTGTCCTATATAAACATAGATGGTAATTAATTTATCCACATATAGATTTTTTTACAAATACTGAAATTAATAATAATTGATGAGTTGAAATAAATATGGTAACTAATTGATTATTATATTTTTTATTTAACATAATTATCAACATTTTGGAAGAAATTGATTACGATATTTGGCGTAAACCTACCTCGAGGGAGCTTCCATTTCTCTCTCTATTATCTTATAATATATGTACCTCAAATAATGTTCCAAAATGGGATCTGTTGAGAATCTTTTTTAATTTCTCAATAGATAAATGTAATGATCTAGGGTTAGGCTAAGAGCCTAACATAAACTAAAAGTAGTTCTTAATTGAAAATGAAATCCTGTCAAGCCGGATACAAAAGTTCTTCCAATCAGACCAATGTTTTGTATGAAACACTATTAAACATGTTTCATATGCATGAATTAATTAAATATATATTTAAATTAATTTAAAAAAATTAATAAAAATTCAATCCCTCTAAAATTCACTTAATTTTGACTCTAAGGTAAATGATAAAATTCCGGACCAATCATTTTTTGAAGGATTTTCCAAAATCAATGTTCAATAAAACTCTACATTTTATTTTATATTTGAAAATCACATGAATGAATAGTTTAAAAAAATTAATAATTTCAATTTATGATTGTTACAAAATTAAAAACTCTCATAATACATAAAAAATGTCCAACCTAGGTTTACCACACCATCCCAAGAGCATCCAAAGAAGTAGTTTTTTAGCACATATACTAGGTTAAATTAAATTTCAAAAAAAATCTATCAACATTTAAGGGTGTGAGAGAAGGTTTTTCAATGTTTAGTTAATTCCTAGTATTTCCCGTAGGTTTTATGTATATTCGGGGTGACACCATAGTTTTTTATACTGTCATGTTTTTTCTAGATATTGGTGGTAGCTTCTCTTCCAGATGAGTGTCATGATGGAATGGGATTTGATGAATAGTTAAAGGATCTTCATCCTAACTTTATAAAATTTTTGTTCCACAAAAAATACATGATATGATCATGGAGGGCCATAATAATGATTAGGTTCTATAGAAAAAGGTAGCGGCTACTCAAGTGTTCACTTTAGTAGAATATGAATTTATGATGTTTGGAACACCGATATTTTTCCCATAAAAACCAGAGATATAGAGGGATATTTTGGATGATCTGTATAGCTCAACATTCTCTATTAATATGGGAAGCACAAGATATATAGAGATATTAATCAAAACTTGTGGGGAAAAAATAAAGAGGGAGATTGTGTAATTTGTGTCTCACTACATGTTATACTAGAATGTCAAGGATGATTTATATATATGAAATCGTATAATTGATGGATCAAATGTGTAGATGTATATGTATATTAGATGGAACAATACAAGAGGGGGGTGAATTGTAGGTTTAAAAACATTGTGTATAAACACAAGGAATTAGTTTAAATGATCTTAAACTAATACAATTCATAACAAAAACAAACAACCACAATTGTATTGAATATAAAGGTATGATATGATGTAATACTATAAGAAACGTAAAGAAATGGTATTCAAGATGAATACAATAATCAGAGTAACAAAAACATGAAGGATTCTACCATTAAGCGTATATAATCAATCGATACAATATGTAACAGTATGAATGTAATTGATAAAAATTAAAATGAATATGGAATGAAGAAACGAAGACAATACAATTACCTTTCTTAAAACACACATCAGTGGAAATGAAAAAGTATTACAATTATATTGACCCAAAGAGAAGGGTTATCCTTTCACCTAGGAAAAGTGGTCTATCTTACCACCACATTAGTATTCCCTCGATGTGATGATCGGTACGTTTGCCTTGCTATCCTCGCAAGCCCTCAATTTTGAAGGTAATCGACACCTATGTATTTCAATCACATGAAAGCCCTCAATACGATGATCGGTAGCAGCGTCTGCCTATCCCCACCAGCCCTCGATCGTTATCACTTGATTAGAAGCACAATGCAAAACAAAGAACTTATAGAAATACAAAAACTAAGAACGATTCGTTCACGTTTTGTAATCTCAAGGATTTCACACGAAGCAAGGGAGAAGTTGCAGTATATCACTCTAGAAATTGATATACGCAATGTCTGACACACGTGGCTTCAAATGACCTCCTATTTATAGGCCTCAGGTTCCAACGGTCATATTTCATCCAACAGTCATATTTCTCCCGAAAACTCGGAGGGACTTGGACGCCTGGAATTATAAAGGTCATATTGAAATAGAAAATATGACATCGTTTTTTGATTAGTTTATAACTAACTCCATGACATAGTTTTGGTTAAAAAAAACCAATATAATAAGAAGATAAATATGATTATGATTAATATGAAACAAGTTTTTTTGATTATAAACCAAAAGATGAATGTAATGAGAGCAATGTATGCGTACTATATGTATTAATCTGAGTAATGTATTGAAAGGATACAAAGTGAGTAGATTTATAAGACATAGTATGATTAACAAAGTCAATACAATTTCTAGAGTCAGTACAAAATTTATAGCCAGTACGATCAGCATGGACAATATGATCAGCATGGTCAGTACGATCAGCATGGTCAGTACGATCAGCATGGTCAGTACGATCAGCATGGTCAGTACGATCAGCATGGTCAGTACGATCAGCTTGGTCAGTACGATCAGCATGGTCAGTACGATCAGCATGTTCAGTACGATCAGTATGGTCAGTACGATCAGCATGGTAAAAGACCTTTTTGATTTCCAAAACAAGATATAAAAGTAAAAAAAAAATTGACTCAACAAAAATTCAACATTTTCCAATAATATGATGGAAATAATAAAACATAATCAAAAATTTAATCTTAAGACTCCATAGGATAACTAATGGTAATAATACCATTTGTGTGGTAGTTAATAACTTTATAATGTTGACACATTTCATTTCTATCAAGAAATATTTCCCTCTTGAGAGACTCACTATGATATAGATATTGGATGTGTTAAAATTTAATTGAATTATAATATCTATGTTATCTTATTTAGATATAAGTATTACCTAATAGTTCTGAGGAATCCTTTAGAAAGTGTTGGTTATAAAAATATATTTCAGTAGTTCTTATCACCTTCAAGAGAATGGTTAGTTTAGGAGAACCATGAAAACAATAGAGGAATTTCTACGATCCTTCTCAATTTTCTTATATGTCTGTTACAAATAACTCCTTCACTTAATAATGTTAACATATAATAAGATATTCCATCATAGAATTTATATGGATCCGTATTAGGATTTTTATGGGATGTAGCATCAAACATAGACATTCTGAGATGACGTTGGGGAGAGGATTCTGACCAGACATGATGTTTTCTTTGGAATGATAGAGATGTTTCAAACCATTAAGCATCATATGAAATATATGAGAATTAGATAGAAGTTCCATGAAGATAATCATTGGTGAGAACATTATTATGATGTTAGAGAATAGTTTATCCTATAAATATCCCCATGGAATATAGTGATGAGGTTTGAGAAAAATTTAAATTTTAGTCCTAGATACATTATCCCCTTTTGAGATCATTGATTTCATTGAAGCGGTGTCCTACTGACTAGCAGTCCCACCAAACCTACCAAATATTACCCGATGTGTTCCATGTATACGACTTAAGAATGTACATTCCAGAACTCCCACATGTATTGAATTTACTAGTAATTTCATTGGGAAAAGAACATTCTTATTCATATGATCAAGTAAATAAGTTAGATCATATGGACAATGTTTTATGAAATATGAAAACTCACCTTGTCAAATTGTTGTGGAAAAACCACAAGTATAAAGAAGAAACATGGGAACTAGATGTGGAGTTAAATTAAAAATACCATCATCTTTTTTTACCTCATAATTTAATAGAAAATTACATCTGTGAATTTTTTTATGGGGGAATAATGAAACATGGTATATTTTAAAAAGGGAAAACTATTATTAATAGCTTATGAGACATGCAACATCGAAAAACAATGAAAATTTATTATTTAAATAAGACCATTATGAACTAGTTATTAAAATGAAATTTATCTATATGATTAACTATTTTTTGGAATATATATACAAGTAATACCCAATATACGTGTATTTTTAAACATTGAGGAATAATGATTCATTTTATTAATAAAAACATTTATACTAAAAATGATTTTAATTTTATTAAGGAGAAAATCATATTATTAATTTTTTTAGGATTATGAAATTTTAAATATATGATAAATATAATTTATGAAATACGTGTATCAAAATTAACATATAGAAAAATTTTATTCCATTGGGAAAATATTAATTTTTCTATAAACAATGAAAATATTTTTTCTTATAAAATTATGATTTATTTTTGAAAAAATAATTACCATTTTTTTCAAATTTTATTTAGAAATATAATAATAATTATTTAATTGTATTTAATTCAATTTATTACGTTTAAATGATCTTTATAACACATTTTATTAAATTCTTTTTTGGTTTTTAAAAAAATTTATTCTAAAAACTACATTAAAGTGTCTAATGGTTCTCCATATTAAAATAATTGAAATTACACCTCTTGAAAAAATGATGTAAATTAAATTTATAGTATATATATATATATATTAATTTAAATTCATTTAATTATTAATATTTTTGATATAGATAATATGATATTATATTTTCGTTCAAAAAATTATTTTCTTGAAAAACTGATTTATTGTCACACATGCTGGTTTATTTTTAAAATATATCCTACCACATCATTAAGATGAGTATTGGAAAAATGATTCCATATTCGTAATCATCATAATTTTTATTATCTAATATTTTAAACTAAAACTTATATTTGGAATCATCATAATTTTTATTATCTAATAATTTCAACTAAGATTTTAACCATAATGAATCGTGAAAATAATAAAAATTATATACCATATTTAAGGTATGGACGGGGTTTCTAGGTATTTAAAAAGACAATATAACAATTAAAAATGAAAAAAAACAAATATAATTACTATTTATATTAATATTTTGAAATTATCTATTATATGGTTCAATAATGGTTCATTTATGATCCTCTTGGCATGAAAAATCATTATATTATTTATTTATTTTCAAAAAACACGGGTGTGTCCTCTCCTTCACTTATAAATGGCTACCCACTCTCCTCTCAATTACATAATTACAAACCCCATTAGATTTCCAAATACCTATCCAAATCACTTCCTTAATTCTATACCCTCATCCTATATAACTATATTCTAATTAAAAATATATCCTAGTGTTTATTATGTTGAAAATATAAATATGTAGTTCTAAGTAGAGGTAACGTCCTTAAACAATCGTTTTTTCATATTTCACTGACTTAATATATTATTAAATAATGATTATATATTATCCAAAGTACCATACATATAATTATTTTTATTTTTCATGGTAATGAATTATATCCATCTCCTCCTGCCTCAAATGCGATACAAAAGCATGGATCTTGTGTAAGGAGGACTACTTCCTCACAAATTGATGTAATTTTTTTTTATAACCGATTATCATGGATGGAAAGAATGGTGTTTTTCATGATTAAAAATAATATTATTTCTATAATTATATATATTTAATTATAATATAAACTAAACATTCTTACTTTCCACTTCATAGATAATACGATAATATCACTCATGTGTAAGGTGGACTATCCCCTCATGACGCGATGTGATTCATTTTTCACTTATAAATTTTATGGATTGTAATAACTATAAATTTTTTTTTTGAATTATATTATTGATATAATAATAAATATTTAAAACAAATATATCATATAATTTCTTACCTTACCTTCAATTGAATAAATGATAATGTCTTTTGTGTGAACTGGGACCTACCTCCTTGCGAAGGGATGTGATTTGTTTTTATTACAGAATCACATTGATGGAATGTGAAATGGTATTTAAAAGAAATAATATGTTATTTATGATATTATTATAATTCAATAATGATAAAATAATACTCACCTTCTTTCCCTCATTACTATCAAAATTCGTAAATGTTACTCATGCGTACATAAGATGTACTGTTATAATGATTGTAACATAGTTATTTTATCATAACCATAATTAATAATTAGTTTAAAATGAAAAATTTATATAAAAATTAAAAATTATTTCTATATTACATTTCTTGGAATAATTAAATAATAATATCTTTGATGATAGTCAACTTACCAATGTGATTCGGGATATATAAATTATTTATTTTTAAAATGTATGACATAAAATTATTTGCTTTAGTATTTGAATAAGGAATATTCAAAAATAAAATAAAAGTAATAATAAATTCTAAATAGGATCTTAAGGAAGTAAACAATTAAAATAATTTTATCATATAGGATGATAAATAATTTACATTAAAAATTAGGCTTGAGGTAAGGGATCTATCCAAACCACCCTTTCCATTAGGCTAAGAACTTTCTCTCTCTAACAATCATTATCACTCCCTTTAATGTAATATAATTAATTTAAATTATTTTTCTATGTATCTTAGATATATACCTAGAATATTATCCATTTTGTTTATTGTCAAAATATTTCTCTATAATCAATTTCCAATTTCCTTGATTCTTAAATTTCAATTTATTATGATATGTAACAAGATTATTCATCCTTTTTTATTTTCATGGGTAATTGTTTTGTTATGGGTTATGATTGAATCAATTATGTGAAACACATATATCATTAACATGTTATTATTGTTCCATTATATATTACTCCTATTAATTGGGTAGAGAATCAGTTTCATGAGGTGTCTTGTTTTGGATTAGGGAGTAACCCTAATCCATTTTGGGACATTTTCCACATTGTGATATCCAATAGGAAATTATCCTTGACTCATGTTTTTATCATGTTATATGTTTCTCCCACATTTCCTATGGCTCCATGATCTTATTATACCATGATATTTATATTACTCATCCATGTGATTCCTTATAGCCCTCTCTTTTATGTAATAATGTGACACCGTTGATTCACATGTTATGTTTCCTAGTTATATTTATTCCCTAAATTGGTTTTTTATGAAAAATTTAGTTATGTATCCCCTAAGTTATCCCATGTAATTTTAAGATATAGTTATGAATAATAGAATAAGGATTCCATGTTTTATGTTTCTTTTTTACAAAATAATAACATAATCATCCAATGAAATTATGCCTCATGGTGTTTGGGATTGTAATGGTACGATAGTTTTGTTTAATACTCATGTAATGAAATTTGTAAATGACTTCGGTCACAAGAAATATCCCCTATCAAGTTCATCACCTATGAGACCATCAATAAAAGTTTCTTGAAAAATAAGATACAATATGTGTAGGATCATGGGGATAACTTTTCAATAATGAATAAATTGGATATGTCCATCAGATCTTTGAATTCATCAATGAAATTGAAAAATTAAAAAGGATTTTTTAGATACTATGATATTTTTGATAATTATCTCATTATAATGTTGAATCTAATAGATTATGGGTACAATTATAATATCAATGTTCCCAAATAAATATCATTACGTGTTAATTTTAAGAATCCCATTTTATAAAAGATTGAAATAAATTTTGCAAGATATTAAAGGTTGTATTAGGGAATTTGTGGAGTGGTATCACTTAGATTTCATTATTTGGATTCTCTTTTTGTAGATCATGGTTCTTGTTGATGTATCACAGCCTCTTATTGGGGTCACGTTTAATTTCATGGATGGATGAAATGATTTGATATCATTTTCATATGATAAGCTACCTATATATTGTTTCTTCTATGGATGCATTTTTCATATAGAGAAAAATTATGTCCCTAACTTTATGGATGGAGAGATTAATATGTTTTTAGTATGGTCCATGTATTTTTGAAAACCCATTGGAGGTTTTTTTAATGGAGGTAAAGAGAGAGAGGGTTATAGATAAACTCACCACGACTGTAAGCATGAAATATGTTCTTGATAAAAATAAAATCACTAGGCCGAGATTGTCGAATTATTTTATTGACTAAAAAAATCATTTTTCTCTAGATGATTTAGATATTTCATGTTCCTAATTTGTTTATAGTGGTATCAGGAAGACCTTTTGAGGACCATGTTGAATTTACCATTATGATTGCCAACACTGAACCATGCTTTCTTATAACTATTGAGGGAAACCCAATAATTCATTTTAATCTAAAAATGTTATGTTCTGATCCTACAAAACATGCGGTCTCTCTGAGTTTAGATCCTTAATTTTTCTCTACCAATTCATGTATGAATCGGAATTAGAATATGATAAATAGCCTAAAATGAATCACATATAGAGTATGATAGGTTGAGGGGATTTATGTAATGATTTTTCTATAGTGGATCCCAGTTACTCTAAAATAATTATAGACACTCCAAATGATATTGAGTTATACTCTATAAGGTGTAAAATTGTGGGGGATGGATCCATTATTGATTATATAGAAGAAGATGTCAAGGTGATCCAAACCCACTCATCCCAATGAAAAACATATGACTGAACCGTCGTGGTTTCGTAACCCGTTGTAGTATAGATGATCTGACATAAAAGATGGATTATTTCCTAGATATGGTTGTATATATAAAAACATATTATATATTAATGACACTTCCAATTTTATATTGTTTTTTAATCGGTGACTTTTGGTGTCCTAAAATGGCCACACTAGTGGTATGTTCTTTCTATGGAGGGAGGATATGGATTTCAATGTCAAGAGTTTCTATTTGAATCACATTTCATCCAATATTAAACATCATGATCCCATTACATAAGAATTTTGTTGTTTTAAATGAGTGTCCTTAATAGAATGCTAAATTAATGTCTTGATATATTCTCAAGTCATTTTATTATAGTATACTTGGGCTCTTAAAATATGTTGTAACATTAATGATATCATGTACCGAAATGATAACAGATGGGGTAATATAAGGTCATGTTATTTGATACTCCATTTTCTATAAGAAGTAAATACTATATTAGTTTCTTGTCTGGGACAAAAAAATAACACTTTTACATATATTCAATGGAAGAATGTACTCTCATAGTAGATCTTTTTTAAATATTTTTATATTCAATTGTATGGATCATCCTATTTTTGTTTTACTTAAGGTCCTGTATTTCTCACATTTCATCTGATTACTTTCCCAAACACATTAACATTTTTTAGGGTCTAAAAATCCATGATATTTGACTATCATTAGGAATGAATATTTTTAGAATACTGAGGTGGATATTTGAGTGGATGATTCATGCCCTATGGTCATTTTTTGTGTCTAATATCAAGAATAAAATGATTATTTTGGCATATAGTATAAAAAGATAAATTAGTAATACAGTAAACCAAAGTAAAATCCATTGTGATGACATTGAATGTGGGCTAAATGAATACTACTTTCACCCACCTCATATGTAGTGTTATCTAGAATTTTAACCCTATAAGAATATTTTGATGTGACTATAAAATTAAGAAATATTTATGGTCAATGCATGTGCATGTTTACCATGTTAATGAAAGTGATTAAAATATGATTTTCTCCAGCTAAAAGATTTTATGACATTACATAATATTGATATATCATATATATTTACGCTGTTGGTGGAGTTTCTTAAAATGATAAGGAGACTCATGATCTTATCCTTTACTTTTATATGATATTAATTCAGATAAGGAATCTAACATTCTTTTAGACACCACTTCTTTCATTATATTGTGTTCCTTCTAAGGACATGTGGCTCCACCAAATCCATTAACACATATGTTTCCACCTCTCTAGATTAACTCATCTTCCAATATATCATTCTTCCATATATGATTCTCCTTCATAAGTTTACTTTGAAAATAATTATTCTTATTATTGTTTTTTCCCACACCCAATTCTTGTTTTCCTCCCCTAATTCCCTCAAAATCATCCAATAAAATTATCACATGCAGCCTTTAATCCATCATCCTCTAAAATACCCACAAGAATTGACTACCAATACTGTGGTAGATCATTGGTGTTGTGCCATTAGTGAACATGGAGTAGTGGTGGAAATCCACAATGTATCTCTGATAACACTCTTAGAAAAAGGAGTATATAAACAAATGAGAGTCACTTCTATCACTGATTGTGAAAATTTAGGACATTGAATCCTTGAAATGGATCTTATAAAAGATGGAAAATCCAGGAGTCCAGTTGACCACAAAGAGGAGGATATAATGTGCCATTGGAAAACACAAGATCACATGAGAAAAAAATGTGATACACTCCTCCTGCAACATTAATATGAATAAAATAATTAACACTATTGGATGAATCCAAAATTGTCTATAATTATTCACTCCCACACATTCTAATGTATGAACCACAACAAATTATTCTATCTGAATTCAACCACGACACAAGGAGTGTTTAAAACTATCTTCCAGATGAAGACATCATGAAGACCCCCCAACCTAATAAAAATTCCTAAAAAATATAGTGCTGGTGGATAAGTAACCAAAAATAGATGATACCATTTAGGTTCATGAACCAGAGACATCACCCTCTAAATCCAAGATCGACCACTGGATTCCCTGAATAAAATCGTTTTCCACCATTAAAGATTGGTGTATAATAAAATGGAACCCTTTTCTTCATCATCACCATTCTGTAGGTTCTTTAGACAAGAAATGTTGTCTCAGATGAACCCTAAATCCCGAACTAAGATATTCCCTTGCACTCACGATGTTTCTTCCCACCTCTATCATTGAAATTTACCATACAATTAGGAAGAAGAAGGGTTAGAATCCTCTCCCCTTCAATGTCACCTAAATGAAACTTTGCCTACTAATGTTGTAGGAGCTCTCGGTGATCGGATTTCACAATAAAAGCCTGCATACCAGATTTCCTGGTGAGCACTACCCTAGCATTGGGAGGATGTCTAGCCAATAATGGGGCACATGGATGACAAATATAGGTTGTGAAATTCTCTTGATCAATCTGTAAAACAATGTTTTATGAAACATGCATATTAAAAAATACCCCCTTCCATTTATCAACATGACACATGCATCCCAATTATGAGTGATATTTAAATAGCTAAAAAATGATAAGAATTTAATAATTCAAAAAAACTTCATGATAATGTATATACCCTCACATAACTGACTTACACATTGAGATGATGTCAATGAGTAAAATATGACAAGAAAATCACATGATAATAGTTCCTCAATAATATTTCACTGATGCCTATAGAATTCCAATAAACAGAACAGTATCTACACTCATACAAAACATAGAAAAATTAAATAACTTAGATAATTCACAATGAATTCGTATTCAATATCAAAACTATTTAATCACAAAAAACAACGTAATAAATGAAGTAGTATAATGAGTATGCATTGAAAAGGAGACAACAGAAAATAGTAAATTCTCCTCTTTAACCCCTAAATCCATAAAATTATTGAATAAACAAGCACCATAATGTTTAAAATCAATACATGCCACCTAGAAACTAAAACAGGCAGAATCTCTATTCAATACACCTAAAGATCCTTAAAATATGGATTTTGAATCACCACCCAAGGAGACAAAAGTCTAATTAAAATCTAAAATATTACATCCTCAAAGAAATAAAAAATGGAATTAGAACATGTATTTAGTCCCAACATCCTAGTACATATATAAGATGCGAGAACAAAGGCTCTAAGATAGCTAGAAACAATGAGAGACAATCCTCTAATTATACTCACATACTATACTAGTATTAATAATGGAACAAGGTTCTTGAAAATAGGAGACCAAAAAAATCCACTAAAGAGGGTCAAATAGAATCAAAGAAGCTTCATGGCCAGTCAAGCAGTAAACAAGAGAATTGCACCCACACACTACTCTGGCAAAGACACTAAACTTGATATTTGTTAATACTATGAGAAAAAGTCCTAAAGGATGAAATAGAACAAAATAGAGATAACATTTTCTCATAACTTAGAGAGAATTAAGGCACTAGATACAAATGATTCTTATTACACCATCCTCCTAACCGGCTCTCAATCCTAGAAAAAACTCACATATAACCAATTCATACTCAAAAACCATAGACATACATATATAGATACTACCAAGAGGAATATTTTAGGATCAAACTAGTAATGGGAAATGTGAAAGGGAGTGAAAAAAAAGTAGTAGCATCATAATGAAATTACAGCCCAAGAGAGCAAAAAAAAATCCAAACAACAATAAAAGTGTAATGGAACAAGTAAAAGCCTCTAGAAAATAATTTGAATGAAATGAAAAAATGATTTAAAGTTTTAAAAAATAAAAATATAAAAAAAATATGATTTTATAACAATTTTTTTAAGTGATAACCCATATGCAATTAGAAATCCTCTTGCAATAGCCTAGGATCAATTGAATGATTTTTTTCATTAGAAAATGAAATGCTAAAATAATGTTTATTTTCAGTTTATAAGAAAAAAAATAAAATAAAAATAATGTTAGAGTTTCAATTTCATGACATCAAATGACATATATTCAAATTAATTCATTAGTAAAAAAAATACAATAGTATTGGACAACAACATACATTTCAGATATAAAAAACATATGGGTAGCGGAATTTATAGCAATTCAAAATATTTAAATTAAATCTTATAAAAAAATATAATAAGTACACAACTAATTTAATAAAACCAGAAGAATTGATAAATAAAATTGAATAATGAAATATAGAACACTTGAATTTATGGGAGCAAGAAACAATAGAAATATTAAATGAGAAAGTCAAATTTCTAAACAACTTATAAATATAAAATTGAACACAAATCCAAATTCGAATTTAAACTCAAGAAGTTAGCGTTCAACAATTTACAGGTCGAAAAGCTACAAAAAAGTAACACAGCAGAAGGTACAAGATGATTTTTGTGCTTTGAACATAGGATTACATGAATGGGGAATGATCATAAATGGTATTATACTATGAAAAAGGAAGTGATATACAAGCCCAACCAGTAACCAAGCCACATGGAAGAATGATGTAACAAATAAAATCATCACATTGGAGATAAAAAAACACAGTGGAAAATGATTACATAAAAAAATAAATGACAAAACTATAAACCAGAATGAGACCCCATATCAGGGCTCTACTCACATTTGTTGAGGAGGAAGCATGTTATGACCTACTGAGATCGAGTACAATGAATGAAATTATTCAAGACCTCCTCTACTCTCTAGATACGTTGAAGGTATCTAGATCTATGTAGAGGATTAATATATTCCTAGTTTATGAATAAGAATTAACTACCAACACCACAATATATCTAAAGTGTTCTGACTTTAGTGAAAAACGAGTCATGGTGGAAGCTCCTCTTTGCATCTCTAAGAAGCCTCATCCGCAATGGAGCAACAAAACACATGAGAGGTGTTGCAATCATTCATGATGAAAATTAACGTCCCCAAATCACTCAAATGGAGTAAATTAAAAAAGGAAATAGGCCATGGAAAGGAGGAAATCATGCATAATTGGAATCCCAATACTCATATAAGATAAATAGAGTGAGCTTCCTAGCTGCTTCCATTGTGTTGAATCAAAGTTTTCACTATGATGGTGGAAACCAGATCTAACCACAACTATTCTATCCCAGCTGACCCTTTATCAATAAAATTGTGGATTATGCTATATAAATTCAACCACACCATTAGGGTATACCAAAATTCATTTCAAGATGAATCCTCCACGAAGGTGAAGCCACAACTGAGAGGAATTACTACAAATGATATAGGTGGAATAGAAGAAACTAAGGTTGGAAACATCCCTTCAAGTTCAAACAATATATACATTACCTTCAAAATCCATGATCTACCATAAGTGTAAGTGAACGACATCATCATCCACCCTTCTAGTTCAGAACTGACTATAATTGAACCCATTTCATCATCATTTCCATGCTCTAGGTTATTTCAATGATATCCACTATCTCTACTAAACCGTAAAATTTGAACCAAGTGAATCACTTTCCATTGAAGTGTTATGGTTAACATCTTCCATTGACCATACCCTCAAACCTATAATGTGACTGGTTCAAAAACAACTTCCCTACAATATATCTAGGGTAAAATTTTGTCTCCCAATTTTGTTGGAGTTCTCTCAGATCATACTGGACAACCGAAGCCTTTCTACTAGTTATCAAGGTGAGCACTGCAGTAAAATTAAGAGGAGGTTAATGAAATAATGGGGTGCCTAGAAAAAGGTTATAGTTTAGTCCGTTCTCCAGATCCATATGTAATAAAAAATCGTAACAAATATGAATAATAAATAAAAAAATATTTTAATTAACAAAATATGAATATGAAAATTAATAGGTTCCTCATTGAATGAGAAAATTATTTTAATATATCCTCCCACTACCATCGTAATTCCATTCTCTATATAATATGTCATCCATGTAATTTCCAAAACCCTTCAATATCGCAGGTATAGTCTGGAAATAGAAAAATCAAATTCTATCATTCTATCAGTGGTTGAGTAGATCATTGATTGATGGTGTAGTAGACATGAAGAGCCATCAGCTAATTTTAAATAAAATCATTCTCCTTCCTCCAGGAATATCCATCTGCAATTATTAGTGTAGGGTCATATCATCACAAATCTGTCCCATAATTTACTTGTATGAAACCTAACAAATTACTATTTGTTCATTTTTCCTTCATCTAATTTTTTATTTTAATTTATGACTTTTCTCTTCAACTAATTTTAATTAATATAAATTGGGATTTAATGAAAATATTTAATATAGGTGACAAATTGAAAAATCCTAGCATTTCACTCATTTATTATGTTTTATTCCTATTTTTATAATGGTTACCAATATTTTTCTACCAATTTTATGATTGGGTTTTCGAGTTTCTTTATAGTTTTTATCATCCTTCTATTTATTCATCTTGTTTTGTATGAATTATTACATTAGTATATATTAGATTGTAGTTGTTTAAGACTATAAAATTTAAAATATTTTTATAATATTCCCAACAAGATATTGGAATACGTGTGTGGACAATAATTTTTAGAAACTCTTCCTGAAATGACATATATTTTATATATTCTGATATCACCGACATTGTTTTCTAATTCAACATGCAATTTACATTTATGTATAAATAGTTTTTCTTCCCTAGATTGGTTTTATAATCAATAGACTTGTATGATTTCATTCATTTAAGTATTTCCCTTCATATATCTTATTGAATTATAATATCACATATCTTGAATGAATTAAATATAACTATATTCTTTTTTAGGTGGTGGTGTTTAATTAATTTTAATATTATATATATATATATAATTATTTCCACTCATCTTACTAGATAATATGACATATACCTTAACCGTAACCCTACATTGAATATTTCTATAGTTCAATTTATGAAAAATTGATTAATTTTTTTATAAAATTAATTTCAACTAAATGAAAATTAAATTATCTCCACTGTTATATTTTTTCAAAACTAATTGTTATATAATATAGTAATTTACAATTCAAAATTATATTTACCCGATGTTCTTGTGTCTTTATATGTACTATTAACATTGAAGAATATATCCCTATTGGTAATATATTCTAAAAGAATTGGTGCATGTATGTTAGGTTATTGATTTTTTATAGCTTATATATAACATGATTTTCATCATGGGAGACAAAAAGGAATAAAAATTTGTGATATATAATTTATATAAATCTTGTCTAACACTTTCATTTATTTGTTTAGTCATTTTTGAATAAAATTGAAATGATTTTTGGTGTTAATTAAAACTTTCATGTGACGTTGAGTGTCATTGGCTGTCTTTTTCATTTTTTTATTGGAATTAAATATTTTTAATGTGATTATAGCATATTGAACTATGATATTGAATATTTTCATCATCCTTGATTTTCCAGAATAATTGATTTAATTATATTAAATTCTTCACTCACTGTACACTTCTGTGGATTAAGATATTGGTTGTAGAGTTTTACTTTTCAAATTGAACTCTCATTGAGTAGATTTTACTTATAGATACCTTAATTTTTGTTTTTTGGGTTATTTAATTCAATTTTTGGCCAATTGAATGCAGATTGTTCACAAATTTAATATATTGTCTGGAGATACATGTCATGGAGGTGCGCTTATCTGGTTTCTTGTGCATTAGGAAGATTTAATTCATTTTATATTCATACATGGTAATTATAAATGGAAGTAATTTGATATTTTTTAGTGTATAAATTACTATCCTGTTGATAATTGGTCATAATGTTACCTTTTTTTATTTTTTTTAATGAAGAAAACCATTGAAGATAGTAAAAGCTAGGCTTGATTAATGACTTGTATCATAAATTAACCTTTTTGTGTTGATTACATGGAGTGTGTTCAAATAAAAAACATTGGGTTCTTACTCTTCAATAGTGAAAAATAACTCAAAAAATATAAAAATATTCAGTATTACATACTACAGACAATCAACTGATCTTTATTTCCCATAAAACAATGTTTATAGAAATATAATGTCACCATATCTCAATTTTTCCCTTTATTTAAATATAAGGAGTTTCTTTTTATGAAATTTTCATGTTAATTTAATTCATCAATATATCATCACTATAGAGACATATTCATTATATGAATAATCATTACATCCTTTATGTTTAATATTTAATACATTAAAAAAATAGATGACCAAAGACTATACTATTTTAGTGAATTTGGATACATGGAAACATAATAATTTGTACATAAGTGAGATAAAGTTTCTCCCATAATTTCCTCATGAATAAAAATCATCTTAGATTCAACATTAAATATATATTTTTTCATAAAATGGGGAAGGAAAACATAAAACGGGGTGATCTTAGATTCCATGAAATGGTAAAAAAGGGATACATCTAATCATAATCATGGGAATAATGGTATAATAATTTGGAGATAAAATTTGAAGACTATTCCTTATATATAAAAGATTATAAAAATTAATCATGGAATTAAGATTAGTAGTTCATAAGAAATTAATCATAAGGGAATCGAGAGCATAATATATGAAATCATAACATAGGAATATGACATGGAATTCTGGTAGAAACATAATAATATAAATTAATTTCAATAGTAGTCAATGCATGGAAACCAATGCCATCATAGTGGAATGGGTTCACTCCACAAACCATATTATCAATCAAGGATCACTCCCATGACCATATTAGATAACATAGTACATTAAAAAAAATTCACCCTCATTATTTCCATTATTATCTCATGATATATAACTCTTTACCCAATGCATTGGAGGGATATATAGGTCCCACAGATGACATAGTAAAACCATACATATGTGTTCCACAAGACCATAATAATAAATCATATCATTACCCATGAAATATATTTAGTATCACAAATATATAATCATATCCTAACCTATTTGAGAGAGACCAGTTTTATAATCATTTCATCAAATTGTAATCCATGAAAATAAGTGGGCTTCATAGGCAAATAACACATGAAAGAGAAACATCATTCATAAAAATTAGTCTATTAATATATAATCTATTTAATGAAAGAATATGAATGATACATTTGGATAAATTCCCTATAAAGGCATCAGCAACCCCAACATATGATATTTTAGATGTAAAATAATTTCTAATATTCTATTAAAAATTTTTTTTGGGGAAAGCATATCTTCTTATTTGAAAAATAATTTTTAATATAGAAAATATATTTGAAAGCCTTTTTCTTTGAATAATTTTTCAGAACATTTAAAGGAATATTATAATACCACAATACAATATAAAATAATGATTATTTGAAAATGATATTATATGATCATTTTAAAAACAGAATTTTACTTTTTAAAACGAGTTTTTTTTTGAATATTTTAGATTTCCAACTGAAGAGTGAAATTATGATATATTTTCTTAAAACCATTTTCTTAATTATCATAACTAACAAAGAGTGTTGAAATTAGACTAATACATGAATAAATAAATATTAAAAAAAGGGTAATAAATTTCATTATTGTTATCGTTATATAGATTAGAATACTTCATCAATGAAATTATAATCATAAACTGTGCCTATAAATGATGAGATTGCTGTAAATAACTCATATCACTTTGATAAAATTGAATCATACTCCTCATGTATGAAAGTGAAAGTAAATAAAGATTATATATCATTAAAAATTGATATTAATGATATTACATATCAAATTACAGTATATACACATTATAAATGGATATAGGTTGCATAAAAAACATGTGTCTCGAAAAACGAAAATCAAGAAAAAACTACCATAATTATTTTGAAACTGTTTAACTTTGAAGAAAATATGAAATATAGATCATAAAATTGTTATTTAAATAAAAAACACATAAGGAAGATAATAACTATATACATTCCTAGAAATTATATAAAATACAAAAAATAAATATTAAATATGAAATAAGTTTCATAGGAATAAAAGTGTTACTGGAAAACCCCTTACCTTATGTCCTGACTGTCATAGAACTCATTCACTCCTCATGTATATTAAATATAATTTTATAAAAAATATATTACAGAATCATATTTAATTATATAAAAGCATATATGATTTATTTATGGCCTTATATTACCCATTTATTAACAATTCTATGTTAAAGTCACGTTTTAGGTAATAACCACTTTTTTCCCACATGTTTTGATTTGTTATATTTCTGGTCCTCATACTTATTGTGACATCCCAAGTAATTATAGAATACAAATTTATCATATTTATTAATATTTAAAAAATAAATAGTAATTTATCCTTCGAATAAACATTCTGTCTAATAGCGTACCCAACATGCAACCCTGAGTTCCCCCAAACACGTATGTTATACGCAAGACTGAGTTACACTGAAAAATAAAATATTGATAATATTATTATTATAATTGATTGTTATCATCTTGGAATTTTATTATTTGTAATAAATAGCACTAAATATATTATGTTTACACATTATTATAAAATATTTATATATTTATCCAATATTTTCAATAACATTAAAAATAATAATAATATCCATTTATAATTATAAAAATATCAATATTTATAAAAGTTAGTATTATATCCTTTTATTTTAGAACCATAGAAATTATTTTTTTGAGATTTTTAATGATGTTATATGTCATAATACACATAATTTTGAAATATACAATGTACAATGTTTCTTAGGGTGAATTTTTAGGATTTTTCAATGAAACATCATTTTTGGATGAATACTAAAAAATACTGAATTTTAATTTCAAATTTTTTTCTGTAAAATATAATTATATAGTTAAATTATAATTTAATTCCGTTTTTGAGTCAAAAAAATAAATTATATAACAATTAATCCAATTCAGTTCATTGGAATCATTTTTATGTTGAATTAATTTATAAAATGGTTATTTACTTTTGAACATTCTCACCTTAAAAAACCAATTTTTCACCACGTCTACGAGATTAAAATTGAAACTAATTTTTTCTTATTTGGATTTAGTTATAGAAACAAAAATAATTTTTTTAATAATTAAAATATTTATATTCTAATAGTATACAATTAATATTATATATAAAATATAATTAAAAGTGATTAAAATTAATTACAACGATTGTGTTAAAATGAAACCTAACACGAGACTAAACCATAAAATTAACGGCCCAAATTAACGAAAATATTATTAAAGACCAATTATATGGAAATATTTATGCCATAAAACTATCATTGATTATCTTAGTATGGAAATAAAGACATTTTTTGGTATGAACATGTGTACACCTTGCTTTATTTTAAAAATACCAAGTGGTTCCCTTCCCTTCCCTAAGAATAGCCACCACCTCTACCTTTTTAATCAATCCTCTAAAAACACAAAATATCTGAAATTATATTAAAAAATCATCTGAAGAATAATTCCCTAAATATTGAATCCTCACCTTGCAAATAAATCCATCCAAGGAATCCCTTTTGAGAAAATCAAAATGAGTTACCCAAATAAGATGTAACATTCTTCCTCAAGAACAATTATTTTATATTCATTCACTATAACCTAGAACCTTCTAATACGAGGTTCATATATAACCCCCATTATCCTAAATATAGATTTTTTTTCAAGGGTTAAACCATCAATTACACACACTACTATATAATGTGTAATGAACTTACATTTTAGGTGTACAATCAATTACCACCTCATAAAATGATGTTGTTAATATATTTACTTTACCGCCATTCATGGTTAGTAATTATTATGTAAAACCTATTTATATATGTTATATATGATATTAACTAATTTATTATTCTTTTAAAATTATTTTCTAATGCATACCTTTATACATTTTTAATACGATAACATCATTTTGGGAAGTGTGGTCTACCTCCTCTTCAATGAGATGTGATACGTTCACACACTAAATGAAATGAATTAAGGGTGTGTTACCCTAAATGAATTTAAAAATAAATAACATTTATATGAAATTAATTCCATAATTACAGTTCTATAAATATAATTTATCATTTTACGTAACACTAATCCACAAACAAAATGTGTGATACCATCGTTCATGGATGTGTGGACTATCGCCTCCTTGAGGTGATGCGATTCATTTTATATCACCAAATATATATATATATAAAAGTATCTATGATTAAATAATATGTTATACATGATATTATGATGATTATTTAAAGATAAATTATTAATTACCATCTTTTCATAATTATCATCAAAAAATGAGAACGTTACTCATCAGTACATATGACCTACCATCTCTATTAATGTTATGTTTTATCATTATTCATAACCGTATTTTATGATTAGTTTAAAAAAGTTAAATTGATGTATAAATATGATAATTATTTCATGGTTATTAATCTATAAATGTTTATATAAAAACCTATTTGACCATATTTGACCTGCTAAAATCATTTGGACTCAAAAAACTGAATATGAACAAAATACACGATGTAAATATAATTGTTTTTGTAGTTGTATAAAAATTATAATTAGTGAAATAAAAGTAATAATAATCAAGAAAAAGTTTATCAACAAAGCATATAATTAAAATAATAATATTATTAAGTATGGTAGATACACACGATACGATTCAGGGTCAATGTAATGAATTTCCACTCAATCACTTATCATTGACATATTTCTTGATGATGTGAAGCTTTATTATTTTATAAGATGTATATAATGCCCCATGAAATTATATATACATATTTTTATCAATTATCATCATATTTAATTATTTAATAAATGATATACATTCATGTGGATTATGTTTTAAATGTTCATAGTGGCATGAGACGTATTGAATGATTAGAGATGTGGTACTACCCTCATATAAAATATTCTTGATATTATTTTATTTGATTATTAATATAGATATAAAAGGACTATATGGTAAATTTAATATTTATTTTGTGCATCATTTATTTTTTTAATTTAATCTTATTTACATGATTTATTGTTAATATATTTAAAAAATGATAAAAATAATGTTCTATTCTTATCAGACACGGCAGTAATGACTTTTCCCCTACCGTGGACATTATTTTATTTTTGGATTTGTTTTCAATATTTCATGTTTTAATAATTGAAAAACCATATTTTTCCTTTTTGGTTCTTTATCCATGATAATTGTTTTTTTAAAATGGATTTATTATTTCAATATATTGAAATGTTTTTGTATGATTGAAAATGAAATTTGATGAGTGAAATGTTGAAAATTGAAATATTTTAGGCGATATGATTATATAATTATACATAGACATTTGATGGGTGGTTATGTAATGAAATAATGATTGGTGGATAAATGATTATAAAACAATGGGTGTATCTCTTATATAACTCGAATGCATTGGGTATAGATATCAACCATATGTCTGTTTCATTATATGAGTGACATGTATGGAAGTCAACTGTATGGTTATTCCATTTATAAAAGTCAAATGCATAAAGATGTCCCATGTTATCATTATGAATTTTATATGCTTTTTATTGTTTTTATGGTAGTCTTGTGATTATAAAAATGATATTAAATAAGCTCATTATCAAATATATTTATTCAGAACTTATTAAGCTGAAAATTATCACTTTATGATAATGTTTTCATAATTTATTTAAAATTTTAATTGATTAATAAGTTTTTTAAATTTAAATCCCTTGTTGATATTTTTATTCACATCCCACTTTTTAAAAATGTTTTAAAGAGGAATTAAGGATGAGTAATTGATTGTAATAATTATTATTGATATTTTTGAAGTGTTTTAATAAAACATATCAGGTTTAATTTTTTATGTGTTATGTGGTGGGAAAATGGATCTAGATCAGAAGTGTCAAATTTGTATTTCATAGTTTCATTATGTACGTGTTATGCCCTATCTATCTAAATACCAAAACATAAAAAGATCTTAAATGTTATATAATGTACAATTCATGATCTAACTCAACATTATGTACTATTTTATGGTTTGGTCTTTATAGTTAGTATGAATGGTATGTTTAGATAATTTTAGAGTTCAGAATAGTGTTAATAACATGACCATGAAATATTTTACTTTATTGTTATGTTAAAATGATATATAATTTGATGAATACCATTTTTCATTATTTGAAATATATCTTTTTCATAATGGATTTCTATTGAGGAAAAATGGAATCTATATTGGGAAGGCACTAAGAAGAAAATAACCTTTTGAATTCATTTCCCGAGATAGTCAGAATTAGAAATGAGCAGTTTGTATCAGTGATGGCTCAATTGAAGAAGGCTATAAATTGTGTTGGTGTCCATAAAGGATAGAAACTAAATATACCACAGATGAACATTAAAATAGTTCAGTATTTTATGCTATAATATCCCCCATCATTCACAAGATCATCTGACCCTGTGATATATGATGGATTGATTAAATCTCGTGAAAAGATATTCAATATCATGGGTTGTTATGATCACCAAAAGGAAACTCCTACAATATATAATTTTGAATATAAAAACAATCATGGGTGCTCAATGGATTGGAATACCAAGGAGAGTGAACATATTTATTCCTTTTAATTGTTTGAATTAAAGAATATTTTCATTGAGAAATAATTTCCTAAGGATGATTCACTCCGGATGGAAAATCAGTTATTGGAATTGAGAAGAAAGGAAGAATATTCGATGGATACATAAAGAATAAAACTCCATTCAAATCACAAGTTATGTCCCAAATTTTATCTGAGATGTTAATATAAAGCTAAATATATTTTACTCACGATTAGAGACATGATTTAGAACTGAATTGGCTTTACATGATTTAAAGATATATGAGAAACCTGTTTGATGTGATGAGAAGGTATAAATAGAGTTTTTGGATGATCATGTTCCCCATGATAGAATAGGTCCAGTTGATAGGAAATTGGAAGACATTCATCAATTGAGTTTGGAGGTAATAAATCTAAATTCCCATCTTATGAGATGCGTGTTAAAAATAATCCTAGAGAATGTCCTTCAATGTTTGTGAAGTTCTCTCGATGTGGTAATATTGGTCATTTCATTCGTGATTGAAAGGAAGATGATCAAAAGAGTAATAAAAATCCATAAATAAGATGTTTAAGGATCATTGAGTTTGGATATTATATCAATGTGCCACAACCAAAGTTGATTAACTATGTTTGAAAATAGTAATATCGAATGAATAAGTGTGTAGAAAAATCTTTTTCGTTTACTTTATTTGATTTTGGGTCGTCAAAAGAAATGTTAATTTCTCCAAGGAGCTCAGTGTTTTTTGAAAATTGGTTTGAGATCAGGACACCATCAGCTGAACGTGAAGGATGATAACATTATAATGATACAATTTGAAAAGATATATAGGAATTATGAGTTTCTATTTATTCCCTTTAGGTTATTTAATGAAACTTCTATATTTATGAATCTTATGAATAGAGGTTCCCATCTGTTTTTAGATTAGTTTATGGATGTGTTTATAGTTGATAATTTAGATAATTATAAAATACAAATGGATCATTAAATGGAAATATGAATAATTTTGAAAACATTAACATAAAATAAACTACATTGAATTATAAGTAAGTTTGAATGTTGGTTACACAAAATATCATTCATTGGACATATTGTTTGTAAATATGGTGTAACAGATGACCCATCTAGAAAAAGTTGTTGAATAGTGTCCAAGACCTACCAATTTTAGTGACATTCATTTTTTTCATGGATTGACAGTTTATTACTGAAGGCTTGTTGAAAAATATACTTGGTTATCTAGTGCAATAACTATGTTAACATGAAATGGAGTAAGGTTTATATTGAAAAAATTATGTAATCATTGTTCTCAGTAGTATAAGAGAAGACTGTTAAACGAACCTATTTTGGACCATCCTTCTACAAATGGTGAATTATTAATTTATAGAGATGTTTTTTAAAATTATTTTGTTTCCCCCTCTTGTAGAATGACAATGTAATTTTTTATTCCTCACATCAGTAGAAAACTCATGAGTAAAATTTCCTATGCATGGTATGGAATTATCTTATGTTTTTTTCATTAAAAATTATAAGAAATCATTTTCCAATAGTGAAATGTGTAATATATTATGATCACAAAATGTTGAAGTATATATTCACTCAAAAATAATTGAACATGATATATAGGATATGGCTATAACTAATCAATGATTATGATTTACCAATTCTTTATCATCCAAAAAAACCAAAATAGGTTTCCAGTGATTTGAGCCAAAAAAGTAATGCAATATTAACCAAGATACTTATGGAATGTGACCATTTGGTTAATGATTTGATGAATTTTGTCCTAGATGTATTGGATTCCAGGAGATTCAATGTTTTGTTTTATATTTCCGTGTAGTCTACTTTGTAAAAATTAATAAAGATGGTTCAGAAGGCAGATCAATCATTACATGAAAAGGTATAATCTATTAACTGTGGTAAGTCTCTTGATTCCAATTTTGATGAAGGAGGTATATTTTGTTTTTTGAAAATATTTTATGTGTCTGTTTTGTATCATCTTAACCTAGATGACACTAAATCAGTCCTCCATGTTGGTGGGTCACTAGGCCACCAGTGTGCCTCTCCAAACAGCAATGGTTTCCAACTAGATGCCAGGGTGTAATGGCCGTACAATGGGGATACTATACCATCACATCAGAGTAGAAATCGGAAAATAACTATGTATCATAAACAATAGAATGTAAATAGAGTGTGAATGTAGTAAAAAAATGAAATAGAACAAGTTTTAATAGAAAAATGTTGTAAAACGCCCGAACAACTATGAAATAAAATAAATCACAAGTCAACCACTAGTCCTACCATAATGATAAAAGAAAAAAAATAAACTAAATGTAAATGTAAATGTACAGGGCTATGATACTAACTATGAGCCCTCCAATGTACCAGATCATCAAACACTACCAAACTGCACTAGCCCAATTAATAGAACCACTTTAGCATCTTCGCTCGATCATGAAACATTGGGCCACATCTCTGTCCACCATGCTACTAATTCTCAACCTAAAAAGAAGTCCTAAGGTCTATACATTCATAGAGGTGCACATGAAGCGGTGGGAAAGAATCTCATTAGTCCACCCCGATAAGAAACCTATAACTGTGCTATTAAAAGTGTATGAAAATTAGTATGCTCAGCCTAGATGAAGCACAACTAAAAGGAGGTAAACAAAGGTGAAAACTCAATCGTACTGATGGCTCGTAATCCCTTTCAACTACGTAAGATCCAACATTGATTTCCATAACTATATATGTACACATGTATTTTCTCATACCTATACATATATACATAGATATGAATATTCATTGGTATTTGAATATAATAACATGAAACCACATTTGTTGTAAATCCATGGGTATATAATCATGATCACATGTACATCCTATTCAATGGAATTTAGTTGGACATAATTCCACTCAAGACATGTATTATTAAGTTGACCTTTTGGACCATAATCCCAAAGACATGTACCTTCTTCGGCCAACACACGAATTTTCTATGAGCAAGATACATCACCACAATAGCATGCTCGTCCTACATCTTGGTTCACCTGTACTCAACCCCAATCACTAACAAGGATACCATTAACTGATTGTCAATCCCGTAAATAAGGATTGAACATACCGATGGTCAATCCTATAAATAAGAATTCTAGGTTGTATGTCCAAACATCCTGTAAAAGGGTCATTGAGTTAGATATCATGCTGTTAGGCCATTAAATCCATTCTAATGTTTGATCCCTAGGTCTTGGTCCATATGTGGTCATGACATTCGGAACATATATGATACCTAAGGGGATTACCCTTAAGTGGTTAAATAGATAACTCATCGGTGCGACACTAGGAAACACCCCTGGAGTATCGTAACTAATACATAAGAAAAGAATCATTCTGATCAAATGCCGAGATAGTCATGTGAATTAAGTCTAATTTCTGAACCTTAGGTCTCAGTTCGTAGGTAGTCATGAAATTTAGAACAAGGATTATCCCTAAGGGGACTACCCTTAGGTGTTTTGTAAATAGAGAACTCTTATATGAGATGTCTTGGAACACCCCTAGAGTCTCGTAACTTATACAAAAGAACGTATTCAATCATATACATGTCCTAGGAGATCATAAGCATACCCACCACTTGGGAGTGCATAATATACCATGATTCCTGGGTATTAATTACCAAAATTAAGGATAGTGTAATCATCTTCATCATATATCATCCAACCTATGATTCCATCCATGTAATTCCTACTTCAGGAATACATGTATCACTCAATGTGTAGATGTCAACATGCCAAGCTCGTTAGATGGATACCTGGAAACACCTCTGGATATAACAAAAAAAAATATATAAATATATATATATATATATATATATCCAAACTTAGAATCCATGTCCCATGTAATAACTCTGGGTATATAGTATATATTAGACATAACATGTCTCAAAAGAAGGAATTAGGAAAGCATGTTCGGGAATCCCAAAAATCATAACAACTCTGAATAAGAATGACCAGGTATCCCAAAAGAAGAAGGACAACTCACATCAGGCTCAACAACCCCAACCATGAAGCACCTTAGGTAAACACTATTGTATCCGCAAAACCAAGTCATATAAAAAAACAAGTGAAGGTGGCCCAAACACCAAACCCAATACTTTAGCCACATCCACATGTTCTTACAAGTTTGACACGTGTTTTAGGTGACACCCGAACACCATGTTTACCCAACCCCGACGTAACAACTAAGGGTCAGTCAAACCATAGGGAACCCATTGGGCCCCTCAACTAAATGATTGGGAGGCATCCTATTGGGGATACTCTAGGTAAACATGATAAAATTAATCCTACTTGGGATCATTAGCTAAAAAGGTGGAGGAGGAATCCTAAATTGGATAATCGAATGATAAATATGTACATTGATCCTATAAGGTAATCACTTGATCTGAATGTATGAAAAGGAATCCCTCAGGGGATTCATGGTTGCTATATAGAAGATTGATACATCCTAAAAGGGTTCCCCAATGAAAACTGTTCTCAACGACACTTAGTCCAGAAGGGAACATAACACAATAAAGATATCCTAAAATCATATGACATTTGAGATAGCTCATCGATCATCTCAGAATGATGTTTTAAACTAGGTTTTTCCAAATCTCCAAATGATCATACGTTTTAAAGACTCTCTTAGGAGACAACTATAATTTATAACTAGAGTAAGAACCTGATTATTTTGATAAAAATCCCATAACACCCCTTAGGAGTCCGTAGAACAATCCATGGGTTTCACCATCACAATAAACATGGAAAAATAGTAAAAAAAAGTAATCATATGTCCAATTATGACATCAGGGAATGAAAACAAGAAGAACCCTCAAATGGTTGGAAATGGGGCAGTACATGGAGTGTAACATAGGTACATGATGTGTACTCTCATCTCGCCACATGGGTGTGTACTCTCACCAGCCTGGGCATGTAAACACCCTAGGTTCGTGGCATATTAGTAGGGAACATGGAGTGTACCAAACATGGGTATATGACCATTCCCCCCAAATAGACTGTCCTTATACTTGGCCAAGCCGTGTAATTTTACATGGTGTGCCACCAACACGGGGTATGTCCATGTACTCTACACATCCATGTACACCTATATAGGTTTTTCGGGTTGGGTACTCTATTACAGGGATGAGTACCAGTACACTACATGTACACCTCTATACGAGACGTGATCCAACTAACACAAGACATGTTCTCCCAAGAAAAACAGTGTGTAGCTTGAGTTTCCCAAAGAGAAAACCCTCAGATCACTTGAATCCCTAGTTTTATCTCACATACCAACAGATCTATCCATTAGGGGCCTCATTCTAGCATACAAATGAATAAAATTTAGAAAACAAAAATCTATGATGATATACAGAGAAAACTTAATTGGTACTACCATTAGGTGAAAACCACTGATGCTACACTTGATTTCATTGTCCATGGTTTCCATATGCTGACTTAAGTCACCGAGGGCTTCGCAATGGTACCTCTCTTTCCTTTTCTCTCTCTCACTATCTCTCCCTCTCTCACTATTTATTAATTCCCCATTTTCTCTCTTAGTTGAACAATATAGGGGATGCTATAGGAGATGCATATGAGAGGAGGAGGAATAAATAAGAAAAAAGAAAGAAAAGAAAATGAGGAAAAAGGGGCTTTGACCAGCCCCGATGCCCAACTTGTGTTTATGCCTTGCCTATGTAAACATCTCATTCCGAACTCAATGGAGGAGAAAAAATCTCAATCTGATGCTCTGTTAAAATTTTATGTCCAAATGAACCTACACATATATATTTATATTTAATTTAATAAATATTAATTATTAAATATTCTTCCCAAATTCAAAGCCTAATATTTCCACCATACTCATATACCAGGGTAATAGCCATATTGTAGGACCAACAGAGTGGTAAGAACTTTTTTTTGAGATCATATGATAGGGGAAAATACAATTTTACCCCTAACGAGAATCTAAAAAAAATCATATTTCTACTCAAAACATACTTTAAAAAAACACATTTCCTTATTATCTCCCCACCACAATCCTTATCATCCCCTTGAAGGACGGTGAAAGGACAAGAATCCCTACTCTCAACCTCGAAATCATCACGACTATGCTATTTGGACGGTCCAACAACTAGTCTCATAGAACTAAATACTATGTTCTGCATGGAATACATTTAACTGTGACCGATTTGGTACTTCCCACCATTTGAATACCCTTATCATCATTCAAAAAGAAACCTAAGAGCTCAAAATCCCATGGAAAACACTTAAGTTTAATATAAAATAAGGTATAACAACCTCAAATGGAAAATGTTGCACACCACACCATATGGATAACCATACATCACTCCCCAAGTGCTACCTTAATAGGGTTCCTTACATTATAGGGATGATCATTTCGAAAGAAAAAGGAACATGACGTAGGGATAATGCTCTCTTAACATACTCATGATGAATCAAGATAGCACATAATAATCCCTTATAGGAGTAAACTATGATTCTACCAAAGGTGTGTATGGATTCATCTTATCCATGCTCACATCTTGTCAAAACCTGATCAAGATTCATCCATGGGTCAACTGTCTCATGGTAACCCTTTTCACTATGTCACCATTACCACATAGGGACATTCTAGTAAAGATTCTATGATCCAATCCCATGTAACGTCTTCAAAATAACTATCCTTGTCTCACATCTGACCACTCATAAAATATAGATTAAACTTATACAATGTCCAACAAGAGTGTATCTATACCACCCAAATCATACAACACAAATTAGTCTATTAAAATTCTAATCTAAACGTGCTACATGGAACACCAAATTCATTAAGCTAGAAGATCCCATGGAACTCCTATTCAAAAGAGAGCACCATGACTATTCCATGATCACAACACAATTGAAAAATAAATAACAATAATAAAAAATAATATTAGAACATGATACAACATCTAACATAGGTTTCACTTTATTAAAATAGACATTGGCCTAGAAGGGTTCGATTAAAAACTTAGGGTCTCAGGGTATCCCACAAAGACCTATGAAAAAATCCTTACACCATGGTACCAAGGTCAAACCAACTTTCAAAAAATATCCAACCTCTCAAAAGTATGTAATGATCACAACTATCTATAAATTCAAAAACTAAAAACATGGATTACAAGGTCCCTGATCCTCTTTGAGTATCCTTAGATGGAACTACTCCATGGAGGTCACAAAACCAATGAAAAAGATAAATTGAACAAACACTCATCAGGCATTCGTACATTTCAATACCCCATGGTGGTCTTGTTCATAAGAAAAGTCATGGTATCCATTGGAGTCATTCTTAGAAATCTGACTAGATAACCACAAACTTAAAAAACCCTTCAACGGTCACAAAAAAGGCATCACGTGCCCATTGACTTACTTGGGCCACTACACCTCCTGTGTATGTGGGATGAGTCATCTACCTCAGAAGAAAATAAAATAATGTAGATCCATATAACCTTAAATTATAGTAAAATGTATGTGTATGTAGTCCCAAAATCCTCAGTCATTAGTAAAATCACAGACTAGCTTGCCTATATGATGTGAATCATACATGCCAAATATGATCCTTAGATGCCTCTCACCTTTGTCGGCCGACATTTAAAATCTAGCCATGTCCTCTTTCCAATGTACAATAACGAGGGATCAAATGTAAATAATAACATCCACACAACTTGTTTGCCGCTCATTGTAAAAATTACATTAAACTATAATATCTCAAATTAGAACAACAATAAAAAACCATGGAAACTAGTACCTCTTACTAGAATAAGTGTTCTTGATGCACCAATAAGATATCCATCATAGGTTCCAACACATTACTATTATTCTTCTATACCAAATCCCTAATAGAAAAGACCAGGAAAAGAATTGTTTTGATGCCACCTTTTAACATCCCTACCCAGATTCCACTCAACTTGTGCTCCGACACGGTGGGTCACTAGCCCTCAAGCACGCCTCCCCGTATGCCAGAGACTTCTAACTTGAAGTGTGGGTGTAAGGTGGTTTAATGGGTAGACTCTACCCTCATACCAGAGTATGAAGTGGTAATAGAATATGTATCATACACAGTGGAAAGTAAGTAGATTTCATGATGAATAAATACCAGAAATAGAAAATGTTGTAATAGTAAAATGCTATAAAAACCAAACATCTATGAAATATAATACAACACCGGTCACCCACTAGGTAGACCGTACAAATACAAGTAAAAATGAAACTAAAAGTAAAATACAAGGTCTCATCTACTATCCCTATGCCAACCCATGTAATTGACCTCCAAAAAATGTTGAACTACACCCGCCCAATCAGTAGAACCACTCGAGCAGTTCTGTTCGATCATACAACACTGGAACTCAACCCTCTCCACCAGGCATCATGTTCTCAACCTGAAATGTTGGAATAAGGTCAACACATACATTGAGGATCACATTCAGTGGTGAGAAATAATCTCATTAGTCCACCTTCACAAGAAAACTATAATTGTGTTACTAAAAGTGTATGAAAAAGAAGTGTTCTCAGCCTAGCTGAAGAACAACAAAATAGAGGTAAACTAACATGAAACGATAGTCATACCATGGTCTGTAATCCCTATCAATTGGGAAACTTCCATGATCGATGTACATAACTATATATGAACACATGTATAGTCTCATACATATAAATATATACATAGATATAAATATTCATCGGTATGTGAATCAAATAACATGAAACCACATCAGTAGTCGATCCTGGGGTCTGTTTTCACGACCCTACCCTACTGGGGCTCAAGCCGCAACTACCCCAAGCCCACCTCCATTGGCCAGGGGCTGGAAAAAAGTGCCGAAGGCTAAATAACTCGGGGAGGCCTTTGCCTGAGTGCATGTACACATGCACGCAGCCCACTCAATGAATAAGTGCATAGTAAAAAGAAAAGAAAGGTAAATTAAAGGGCAAACTGCTATAAACAGACCACAAAAGGTGCATCGATCTCGAAATAGTACATTGTAATTGTTGAAGGTATCCTGAAAAAAAGGGAAAAACATGGACCCAACTAGAAAATTTCTGCAACCCAACAATAGGTAAACAAAAGTACAATAGTTTGGAGGGTCCCTCACCAGGAACCCAACTATGACCACCATACGCGGTCTAAGCTCCCGAACACCTAAGATCTTCTGATGTCACGATCGACCTGTCCGTTTTCTACAAGGTCACACCAAGTGCGTGCAAAGCCCAAGCTGAGGTGAGTATAAAAATTCTCAATAAGATACCCCGAAGGCTCGAGGGAGCAACAAAGGAGGTATTGAATAGGTGAGAAGTAGATCGAACAGGGAAAATAAGAGTAAAACTAAGAGTGTAGTAAAGAGTACAACTCAAACCAACAAGAGGATGGAAGTGGACTTGTCCAAACACAAGGAGCCAGAAAAGGTGAGAAGATGAATTTCTCGTCGAGTCATCGCTACCTATAGCAGGAGTGTAGACTCGTCTAACCACGAGAAGGTATAAATAGAAAGCAAGTGGCATACCCCGCGCATCTTCACCGTTCCTTGATGGGGAGTAACCAAAACCCAAGAAGACGGTACTAGAACAAGGTATATAGATATCCATATTCTCCAACAAGAAACCCAAACAATATCGTAAGGGGATCTTCATCTCGTAGCTCAGCCCAGGAAAGTGAGTAACCAACAGTCCCAAATGTAAACACCATCGATGCACAGCATCCTGCATGTCTGCCTTAAACTGCCAGCCAAGGGACGCAAATCACCATACCCTAACAATGTCCACTTTGGGAGGCACTAAGATGCTCGTACGGTTTTAGGTCAAGTCAGAAGGACATGTCTTGGTGGGGAAATCAGCCATCGTACTTGAGAGTTTTGGGGAATTTCAATACACACCTCATCACTTTCACACGGTCGCGAGGCCTTCTCGAAGACAAAGCATTCACATCATTGACCCGTACAACCATGGGTCTTACTCCAGTATTCATAGAGAAAAGCCATAGACTAGCCTAGTAGAATGCACTGAGTCTGAAAGATGTCATCGAGTAACCCACTGCCCAGCCCCGATGGAGGGTAAACCATAAGAGGTCATCAGGTAACCCACTGCACAGTCTCTACTGGAAGATAAACTCTAAGAGGTCTTCGGGTAACCCACTTCCCAATATCTACTAGAGGGTAAACCCAAAGAGGTCTTCAGGTAACCCACTTCCCAATATATGCTGGAGGGTATACCCTAAGAGGTCGTCAGGTAACCCACTACCGAGTCTCCAATAGAGGGTACACCCTAAGAGGTCATCGGGTAACCCACTTTAGAGCCCCGCAAGAGGGTAAACCTGAAGAAGTAGATGAGCAAACTACTGCCCATCCCTACTGGATGGTAAACCCGATGAATTCAATGAGAAACCCACTGCCCAGCCCCACTGGAGGGTAAACCCGAAGAAGTCGATGAGAAACCCACTGCCCAGTCCCGCTGGTGGGTAAACCCAAATCTTCTCTAGCCATCCCTACTGGATGGTACAACACTGGACTGCAGAACATGATGTGGGTATTGCGCAACCACTCATCTCTAGAACAATTCACCTAGTAGAGGTTCAACATCCTTGTAGTGTTGGTCACGCTAATACATGGTGCTATGCCTAGGGAAAAACATCACGATAGATCATGCAAGGAGGATATGATCTCGATACTCAGCTAGGGAAACTACGCCCAAGATCACTGGGGATGCGTACCCTATTAGAAACAACCTCCTGGGTAGAGGATCGGTGCCCGCGTAATGTATTGGACACACCAAATCCACTAAAACTCTACTAGGTAACACGAAGGGATATGATACCGAAAGCTCACATGACTGAAGGAAAAAAGGGGAACCCAAACAACCCTTCTGATCACACAATCGATAACAGAACTAGGGGAAACCACTCAAACCTACTGGTCTAAACCATCACAAACAGAGGGACCCTCTACATCACGAGAGATCAATGGTATGTAAAGTAGATAACGACGTGCCTATGGGGACCTCACGACGTTTGTCCCCAACTCATATCCAAACCATGACCAAATTTCCTTGGTAAAAACAACATCATGAACCTCTAGGAATTCCCGTATACTCCCAGAGTATACCACATTTCCAGCCCAAAGTCTATCATACACACAACACCCAACGTCAACATGAATGCTGTTAATGTAACTTCGCCAACTTTCTTCCTCCACATACCTTGCACTACAATCCATATCTATTCAAAAATAAACTTCACTCACATGGGAGTGAATGTGATCACACACCAAGGGTTCACTTCCAAACCCATTTAGGAGAAACTCCACCGGAGCACCTTCCATGCTTCCACATTTAATGAGATCTCGAATGAGACTCCGCACATCCAAATGGATCACACCATTGTAATCCTCACGAAAAACACGCGACATAAAATATATACCCACATCAGATGGATATCCAATGGAAAATTCATTCAACACGACTTTACGCCCGAACGACATCCCGTGATCCCGAGCCTCGGCCCCGAAAACAGTTGGGCAAATCGCACCATTGCAATCACCTCCGAAAGACATGTCAAAATGAATTCTTACTTGCGTGGAACAGATATCCTGAGAAAAATATGGGTATTATCATACCACGTACGATCAGTGTAATATGGGACCCGCATCCCAGTCTCGAAGCGCTACGAACAGTTCACACAGTTGTGATATTCTCGAAAAAGTACACAAGATTTAATAATCACTTTTCTGAAACAGACAACCGGTGAAAAAGATACAATTCACCATAAACTCCCAAAACAACCCTCATGGGTCCCGCACCATCATGCTTAAATAAACTGGTAAGATCGTGCAAATGCAATGCCCTCAAAAAAACACTCAGAATCGACTGCTCGCACACCCTGAACGGACGTCCGATAAAAAGTTACAAAATGATTCTCGCAGCTTAAAAAAATTCCCATGGGGGACATGCCTCAAACACTGGCATCAACGCCTAGAACTGACATCGAAGTCATTGTCTCAATGGCATGTTCACAACTTTGCTGACGACGCTCAAAACAGAGTTCGGATGTGTCCTCGCCACCCAAAACAAGAACCCCAGGAAAAGCGCTATACCACATAATGTACGTGTCGCGCCACTGATCCCATCATATTAGGATTTAAAAATCCCCGAGACCATCTAAAAAAGTTATTCTCGATCCAAGTAACGTGTTTCCATATAAATCACATGAATCCGACACCTTGTTTGAGTTTAATGGGCATTTTAATTTTTAACGGACGAAACAAGGTGGGCATGGCATGTTCGGCCGACCCACCCGTCCTGAACCAATACGTGTTTCGAGCGGGCTGGCTACCTTACATAGACCAGCTAGATCCGGTCCGGTTCCACTCCCATGGGACCCATATATATTTGGTCCATGTCTACCAGCCAGGGTCCGAAGACCCCGGTCTTCGCCTTGCCGACCGCGTCCCCCCCCCCAGCGGGTGCCCCGTCTCGTACAGCCAACGTCCGGCCGCCCCGCCGTCCGCGGCTCGCCACTCTGCCATCCAAGAGCCCTGCTCAGTTGTTGCCTCAAACGCCACTACCCGGAGATCCTTCAGACCATCCTGAAACCTGCATGAAAAACCCTTGTTCACCGGTAAACACTCCAAAAACCCGTGGATCTTTGTCGGACGACTACGATCGCCTCAGAACTCGAATTTCGAATCTGAAAATTGCAGCGGAAATCTCTGAAGATAAACTACGCAACTGTGGGATTTTCATGAAAATAAAACAAAAAATATATGTAATAAATTGAGCTCAATGGTGTTTTGGTAAAAAATTAAAATGTAACGCACAATCCTACCTCTTGGGCATAGCTCGATGCTTCACAACGATCCATCAAATCCACGCACCACCATGGGGAGGAGAGGATGGCGAAGGGTTGGTGAGGGGATCTCCTTGGTTGAGACCTATTCATAGGCTAGATATCCATGTGGAAGAAGAGAGGGTGGTGAGGTGTTTATGTTGGGAAACCCATTTAATTAAAATATTTTTATTAAGCTAACCCCCCAAATTGACCCGCATCAAAAACCCTCAATGGGGTCTAGGTTAATCCTCCAATTGGGTAAAAACCACCTCTCGAGCACAACGACGGCCTTGAAATTTTAATATGAGCCTCCATTTTAATGTTATATAATTTAACCTTCGAAGCTGCTAAATTATGAAAGTGCCCCTGGTGAAATTATCCACAGGAGGCCCGTGCCAGCGAAAGATTCACCCCTCATAGGGTAAGAAGCACGCTCCAGACTCAACGGTGCCCTTTGTTTTCCTGACAGAGCTACTGTTTAGGATTTATTTTTCTTATTTGGTGTTTCCAGTGTGAATGCACTGAAAATTTAATTCTGGCCACACTGGGGTTCGGAATCGCATGCCATCTGAAGGCGCTGCTCTGGAATAACAACAAGAAATTTTCCAAAGTCTTTTATAACAAATAAACCAGGTTCTTACATCATTCCCTCCTTCAAGATTTTTATCCCAAAAATGAATAACTAGGGAAACAAAAAAGGGTACTAAACCCGCACCTGACTCTCCCATTCCCAGAAGAACTCAAACAATGTTCTGCATTACCGCGTAGGGACCAAAGGATTTGGTCCTTTCACATGGTGTCTACCCTCAAAGATGACGTGCATAAGATCATGAACAAATCTCCTCGGGTATGTCACATGGGAGACATTATGCACCCAAACTAGCCATTGGGTTTAGGGAAAGGTGGTGGGGACCTTTAAATCCCTTTGTACGGTCTCAAATGGCCCGAAGGACCTCAAGGGTAGCTCACCTCCCCGGTCACACCTCTACGTCATACACTACAATAGAAATCACTGTTTGGACATGAGACAAAGCCTGGTGATTCCCTCGTTCAGAATATCCATATGGTAAAACAACTAAGGATATCTGGTCACACAGGGTTTCATAGTCGATGTCCCATGACCCAGACTCTCATACACACTCGGAGAGCGAAGGAGTCGACACCATCGAATAATGAAAAAGCTCCCACGCCTTCTACCTTACCAACATAGGGTTTCACCGGTCACCCAACATCTCCCTGTTAACAAATCAAGCAGGGAGCAAGGAGAAAAATCATTACACACACAATGTCTAACAATTCTACTGAAAAAATTAGAAGATTTGGAAGGTGTTCCTCTTATCATCCAATCCTCTGTAGGATAGTAGACATCCAAAGTTCGTTGTTGTCTATGGTCACAACTGTCAGCTCCCGGAGCCTGATGTAACGCCCCGACCCTAATTACCCAGAGTCGGTGCATTATTACATAACATTGGCATGATCACAAAGAAATCATATCTTGAAAGACTGATCAGTTTATTATTATTGGAAACAAGATTCATACATAAGTTCAACTTTTCAGCTTGAAGAGAAATACAACACAAATATATTTCATTAGAAACATCCAAGCCTCCTAGATTATGCCTGCAGGTCAATCATTACTAGCTTCTTCATATACTGGGAAAATGAAACATAATAAAGGGGTGAGCACAAATGCTCAGTCTGTTAAGTAATACAGCGGAAAATGACATAAATATTAATCATGGTAAATAATTGAAACCATAATCCTTTAACAAAAATAAACGTGAATACTTTTATGGAAAGAATATGAGACGAGTAAATAATGCCATAATATAAAATAATCATGGGTATTATAATAGTATAATTACCAGATGAACGATCAATATTATTTCCATAATGAGGGAATGTATATTGTCGGACATACTGAAACATTTTGTCAAGGCCTTGGCCAAGACGTCTAAAAATGAATAAGGCCTCGGCCAAAACCATAAATCAAATTGGGAAAGGTCCTCAGCCAATTCCACATCTAGTTGTCTCATTATTCCTATTGATGCATCAAGGAGCTATAGCGGGCTCCACCCGTCACCTTCAAAGTCTAATACATTACTCATATGAAAAGGTTCAAACATATCATAAACATTCGTATAAAAACTGTAATTTGAAATGTCAATACTTTATCTATAATTAATGAATGGTATAAAAATAGCACATAGATAGTCAAATATATCACAAAACCTTCAATTCAATATGCATGTTTTGTATCCTAGTAAATAAACTCCAAATAATCTTAAAATCCATCAAAGGATGTTTACATAGATGAAATCAAAACACTTTTTATTAAAATATCAATCTCTATTTTGAAATAATTTAAGAGTCACATAATTATAAAATAAAATATTTATGTTGAAAATATTCTTATAAGCTTGTAAGGGAAGCTTTGATGAGTTTATAACGGTAAAAAATTACCGCACCTTCCGTATAATTTAAAAAGAGACATTCTTACATTAATTTTGTCGAAATGGTATAAAAGGACCTTGTTTGGAAAACGACGGAAATATTCCTATATAAACTTATAATAAAAATTCAAACAAGGGTATAAATGAATTTAACCCATATTATGTAAAATAGTAAGAATGTTATTAAATACATTTTTAAGAATCATGGATGTGGATGATAAATTAGTCCCAGTAGATAATTACGCATAAACAACCTCGGATAAGGAAGAGATTGTGAAATAAACCCTTACCTTGTACTTCTCCTCTGTTGAGGGTAGATTAACCTCCTGTATAATGGTGGGATAATTTTTATTAAATTATACATGAATCATATACATTAATATGATATCATATATGATCTTTTAACATTTCATTGTTAACAATATCTTAGTATTATCGTCGTTTCAGGTGTAATCTTACTCGTTTTCTTTTTTATGTTTTGTTACATAATTCGTGTTTGTTATGGATAGGATTTATCATATTCATATAAATAATGTTATTAAGTCCTTAAAAATTATTTTTAATCATCAAATGAGAATTATACTTGAATGGATAAGATGGGGAATGAATCTCATCGCGTTCGTGGAGACGGTAGTCCATACTTACGCATGAGGGACAATATCATTCTTTTGATATTAAAATAATTAATAATTGGATGTTATATCATATATAAATAATAATTATCGTGTTATATTTTTTATTTAAATGAATTTCAAATCATTATTATACCCATCAAAATAACAGTGTATTGAATAACAATTACACCACGACGTGGAGACGGTAGGCCGTACTTATGCACGTATGGTGACATGTCATTCAAAGGATGGATAGAATAAAAGAATATGGTTGTACCATATTTATAAAAACATCATAGTATATGGATGATACTGGAGTTATTATTTTATAATGTAAACAACAAAGAAAGAAGAAGTTGAAGAAGGAACTTGAAAATGGGTGGTGAAAACATTACCACTTCTTTGGATTTTTATATTTGATTTGATCAAAAGGGATCCATAGGTTGGATTTATAACTAAAGGAAGGAATCTAGGATTAAGGTATGATAGTTTAGAGGGTATTTGGGCAGATCTTGGACTATCCAAAAGGCTTTGAAGGTATGAATAATTGGTTATAAGTGGTTTCCATTTATAAGGCGGATGTGGGGCTCTTTTGAAAACACATAAAGTATTAATTTATAATAAATTTATATTCGGTTTCTAATGGCACCAATGTAGATTATGAAAAGTCTAAGGTGGGGATGGGTATAAATACTTTCAGCCAATAGATTTTAGATTCTTTTGGGTCACTAAATTAACCTTATTATTTATATTTAACTCATAGTAAAATAGTTTGACATTTACCATGTCTCTTTGTATTTTTATATTTTATGGTTAATAAACATACCATATACATCCCAGTGAACCCCAAGTGGTTCATTAATGATACACCTATCATTATATAAGTATCTTGGCCGAACCATAGGTTTTTATGAATTGATAATCAATTAATAATATAATATTTGTTTTAAAAACTCTTTTATGTCAATTTTGACACTATTTGGTATTTTATAATTCTGAAAATCATAACTGAATGATTACATCAAAAAAACATAATTAAATCAATAATAACATGTCATGTTCACCTATAATATTATTGGAATTCATAAAAAGTCTCAAATTACATTTATTTGTGTATGTATATTATCAATTATTTTAATAAATTAATTAAATTATTTAATGTCTTAAAATTATAAATAAAATACCATTTTGTAGGAAATATTTTTATCTTTCTAATTAATATTTATAATATAATTTCTCTTATGTATAACCATATATTAAAAAACATTAGTTAATAAACATTGATTTTAACTCTTTTAACTCTTCATTCAATTAAATAATAATAATTGTCCTAATCTTATCCATGTAGACATAAATTATAATATTTTATTTCTAAGGTTGTTTTGGTCAATATACACTTGTCCTATAGAAATAGGAAATGTTTAAGGGTAATATTAATATCATTTTTACCCTTAATTAACCTATTTACTTTTAACCGTGGTAAATAAAAGTAAAAAGTTACTATTCACCAAAAAACATTTTCATATTATTGAATCACATTTTACCCTTTAATATTAACCATGTCTCTCAGATTTTTGAAATTCCACTCAATAAAGTGGTAAAATTATATTTTATGTGAATTTCCAAATTCACTTAGGAGGTGGGTAAAAGACCGTGAAGAGTTCAATAAAGTTTTTATATATCTAAAATTATTCGAAACAATATCCAATGAATTACATTGAACATATATATGTATTAGGTATCTATTTTTACCTTAATTAAATTTAAATAAAATAAATAATTATTTAAATAAAAATTTGTTTCTAAACAATAACTCGGTGTTTTTTCACTATTAATCAAAAATTGAATGTTTTCAGAAAAATACCAAAAATTCGCCCTAAGATAATTTCGATATTCCAAAACAAAAAATGAAGTCCATTTTGAATGATAAAATGTATGTACTTTCAAAAGGTGGGTATTATTATTCATAACTGCTAGTTTGATTTGATGTGGTGTGTGTTAGAACTCGAAGTTGCGTACAACACATGCTATTGTATTATTCAAAGAGAAGGGTGCCGTGGAAGCTTGGGGTGTTACATTCTCATATCCTCTAAATAATTTAATCCTCAAAATTTCTAGAATATTATTGCATAAAAATACTCAGGTGGTTCTTCATCATAAGTTCCTCGGGTTCCCACATTGCCTCTTACATCTTATTGTATCTCCATTGAACTGTTACCAGACGAGTCGTCTGTTTTCTCAGCACTTGTTCCCAAGTATCAAGAATCCTGATGGGCTCCTCGCAATAAGACAGATCAGGTTCCAGTTCTAATTTCTCGTAAGTGAGTACATGCATTTGATCAGGCATGTATTTTCACAACAGTGATACATGGAACACATCGTGAATTTTGGAGAGACTTGGCGGTATTGCCAAATGGTAAGCTACAACCCCAATTCCTTCTAGAATTTCGAAATTTCATATGTACATGGGACTCAATTTACCTTTCTTACATAATCTTATTACTCGCTTCCGTGGAGATACCTTCAAGAAAACATGATCTCCTAACTAAAATTCCAAATCCTTCCTTCGGTTATCAGCATAGCTCTTCTGTCTACTTTGAGCTGCTTTGATGTGGTTTTGGATTACCTTCACATTTTCCATCATTTACTTCACCAGTTCTAGGCCTACATGTTTTATTTCACCAACTTCATCCCAACAGGTTGGTGTGCGACATCTCTTTCCATGTAACACTTCATATGGTGCCATATGAATACTCCAATAGAAGTTATTTTTATAAAATAATTATACCAGAGGTAAATCTTGATGCCACATAACCTGAATGTCAATTGAGCAGGATCTCAACATGTCTTATAAGGTTGGAATAGTCCGTTCTGTTTGTCCATCAGTTTGGGGGTGGTAATCATTGCTCAAATGAATATCTGTATCCAAGGCATTCGGAAGACTTTTCCAAAATCATGAATTAAAATGGGGATCACCATCAGAAACAATCGACAGGGGTACTCCATGATGTCTCATAACTTCATTAATATATATTATTTCTAGGAGTTCGAGTGGTAAATCTTCCCTTATAGCATGAAAATGTGTTTACTTGTTAAGAAGATCAACAATGACCCATATTGCATCGTTCATTCTAGGAGTCTTTCATAGTCCCATGATAATGTCCATTGTAATATTATCCCATTTCCACTCAGGTATGGGAAGAGGTTGCATGCCTCCTCCAGGCTATTTCCTTCTAGCGTTCACTTGTTGATAAACCATACATCTTGACACAAAATCAGAAATCTCCCTCTTCATGTTGTCCAACCAAAAATGTTTCTTAAAATATCAATACATTTTGGTGCTCCCAGGGTGTATAGAGAAATTGAAACAATGAGCATCATCTAACAACTCTTTATTTATATTAGTTATAATGGGAACTCAAAGTCTCTTCCCAAATATCAAAATTCCATCTTCATACAAAAAGTCACTCAATCTCCCATCATTTAAAGCTTTAATCTTATTTTGAAACTCATCATCACTGGTCTGAGAACACATTATCCTTTCTAGTAATGAAGGTTCAACAACCATTTGAAAAAGTATTGAGATTTAGCCTTCCATGGTGATTCCCATATCCATCTTTACTAGATATAAGTATATAGGATCTTCTTCATCTCTCATCTTCTTCAAAACTACATGATCTTTTCTTCATAAAGAATCTTCCACCGTATATCCTTCCTCGGGTTGTAGTGTATCATACAATCATAATCCTTGAGTAGTTCAAACCATCTCATTTGCCTCATGTTGAGTTCTTTTTGTGAGAAAATAGATTAAAACTCTTGTGATCTGTATAAATCTCACATTTTTCACCATAGAGATAGTGTCTTCAAATATTCAAATCAATTATTATAGTATCTAACTCAAGATCATGAGTAGGATAGTTTTTCTCATGAATTTTAAGCTGTTGTGATGCATAGGCGATAACTAAATCATTCTGCATAAGGACCCAACCAAGTCCTTTTTTGATGCATCACTATAAATAACATACCCATCATTTCCCGATGGTAGAGTCAAAATAGGGGCATTGAATAACCTTCTCTTATGTTATTAAAAACATTCATCACACTCTTTATTCCAATCCAATTTATCCCCTTTACATGTGAGCTTCGTTAATGGGTTATCCAATCGGGAAAAGTTCTCGATGAAATGTCGATAATAACCTTCTAAACCAATAAAACTGCGTAACTCTGTTATACTCATCGATGCATGCCATTCATGGATTTCCCTAGTCATATAAGGATCAAAAAAGATTCAATATTTAGAGAAAATATGTCCAAGAACATAAATCTCTTGAAGCCAGAATTCACAGTTGCTAAACTTCCCACATAATTCATGACTTCTTAGAGTATTCAGAATAATGCAGAAGTGATTTTCATGATCTTCATAGATTTTGTAATATACCAATATATCATTAATAAATTCCACCACAAAATCGTCGAGATATTCCTTGAAAACTCTATTAATTAGATCCATGAATACAGAGGGTGCATTATTCAATCCAAAAGGCATTACTGTAAACTCGTAATGCCCGTACCTGGTTCGAAATGCTGTCATCAAAATTTATTTCTTCTTCATACATAACTTATGGAATCTTGATTGAAAGAAAATCTATGAAAAGTATTTAGATCCATGCATTTGATATAATGAATCATCAATGTGGGGTAGGGGATACTTGTTCATTATTGTTATAGCATTAATTTCCTTGTAGTCGATACATAACCTCATAGATCTATCTTTCTTCTGAACAAAAAGGACATGGGCTCCCATTGGAGAAACACTTTGGTGAATAAATTCCTTATAACTCAATTCCTCTAGTTGTTTCTTTAGTTCAACTAATTCCACATTGGCCATTCTATAAGGGGTCTTCGATATAGGACTTGAACCAGGAATTAAATCAATTGAAAACTCAGTTTCTCATTTGGGAGGATGTCCAGGTAAATCTTCTTGAAACACATCAACATATTATCTCACAATAGGTGAATCCTCTATTTGAACATTACTTTCTTCACCCACAGTTATTTCATTCTCTTCTTCCCTAATAATTGAATTTAGTTGTGCAACTGGGGGTGGATATAGATAAGAATCAGCTGGTGATGATTCTACTCTAAAGATAAGGTGTTCTTTATCATCATTATCAAATATCATATCCTCTTTATTCATACAATATATTTTCCCATCATGGTCCGAACGCCAATCCATACCATGGATTATATCAAATTCAGTCATGGGAATGACAATGAGATCAGAAAATAGAGAACATTTATATGCCCTAATAGGAACGGATCCACAGACTATTATAGAAATGATACGTCCCTTAGGAGTTTTAACTGAAAACTCCATTGTTAAATCCAATTGGAAATATCTAATTTTCTAGAAAAAGGGGAATATATGAAACAATGCAAAGACCCAGAATCAAATAATGAATTTTCTAAACATGAAGAAACTATTTAATTACCTGACACCATGTCTTTTAGGGCTTCAACCTCAGCTGTAGTGATTTCATAAGCTTGGCCCTGATCCCTTAGACTTTTCTGAGGTATGTTTCCCTAACTATTAGGACATTCATTTTCATTATGTACTATCTCCTGGCAATTTTACAATTGATCATTGGTATTTTTTTTCTTTAATTTACAATCACCAGCTAGATGGACTTTCTATCCACATTTGTAGCATACTCCTTTTTCTTTTAGAGAGGCACCGGGGTGCTTCCTTCCACAATTATCATAGGGTGGAAATTCAATTCTACCATTCTTCCCTGTTTCTTTATTTCCTTTCCAGAGTGTTTAGTAGCTCTCTTCTTCTCTTGCTTTGATTTAAAGTCATAAGACATACAGAATTCCTTTTCTGACATGATAGAATAGAAGACAATATCTTCGAATGATGAGAAGGATTGTGATACTAATGATTGACGAAGAAATCATTTTAAACCATCAATGAAATGATCAATATTACTTCTTGGGTTACGTATATAATCTACAGCATGCATCACTAACCCTGTAAAGTCATCCTTATACATTGCAACATTCTCGTCCTCCTTTTTCCCCAGACAAAAAAAGTTTCATTCCATATCCGCTCGATGGTCATAAGGAAAGTATTTTTCTAAAAACATTTCTTTAAATTCCCTCCATTACATATTAATACTTCCTCGTCATACTTTGTGTTTTGAATCAAGGACAACCATTGATCATCATCTCCAGTGAGGCGGTAAACTACCATGATAAATTTTTCCCTTTCGCTACTCCCCAAAGCTTGGAATATTTTCTCTATGGAGTGTATCCATTTATCATCCACTAATTTATTTGTACTCCCATTGATTGTTGGTAGTTGTTTCCTCATGAAGAAATCTAACATTGATCCTCCATGATGTGGGTCTGGGTGCTCCCTACGGGTAAGGTTATTATTAATAACATGAGTTAGTTTTCCATGTATGGTGATTAACTATTTAGCAGTAGTGGCATCAGTAGCTCCACTATAATTATATAGAGAAGGAGGGAAATACAAACTGGGAGTTCGTGCATTGATACAGTTTCCATTCCTTCCACTAGGCGCCATTTCTAAACAACTCAAAAAACAAGATTAGATTATGAATCGAAATATATAATTCCAAACATCTAAAATAGTTAACATAAATTCAAAATTTTATGGATATAACCCATAATCATAAAAACAATGTTTTCATTGAGGAAGTATATACTCATAAACCCTTCATAATGGCTTGTAAATAAATTTAGAATTATCCTATGAATATCCCCTGGGAGAGTCGTAACCAAGAGTGCAGCAAGGCACGTTGTTGTGCACCAGTTCCTGTTCGAGTCCTCAAATCGGTGTTTTTGGGTTTTTCCACTATTTACACCCATTATAGAGCCTTATCTACTTGCTCGTATCAATATAGGGATGTATTACACAGAATTATCCCAAAATCTCTACAATACCAAAATTCTAGGATGTTCTTCTATATTAATCCTCATATTTTATCTTAGGGCTATGTGCACTAATCATATTTTATCATAGTCAGGTTTCAACGGTTTGTTCTAAACTTTCTCTGATACCAACTGTAATGCCCCGACCCTAGTTACCCAAAGTTGGTGCCTTATTACATAACATTGGAATGATTACAAGGAAATCATGTCTTGAAAGACCTATCAGTTTAGTATTATTGGAAACAAGATTCATACATAAGTTCAACATTACATCTTGAAGTGAAATAAAATACAAATATATTTCCTAGAAATATCCAAGACATCAAAGATTATGCCTTTAGGTAAATCAAAACGAACTTATTCATATACTTGGAAAATGAAACATAAGAAATGGGTGAGCTCAAATGCTCGGTAAGGGTATGTAATACAGCAGAAAATGACATAAATATTAAGCATGGTAACTAATTGAAACCACAATCCTTTACCAATAATAAACATGAAAAAATTTATTGAAAGAATATGAGATGAGTAAATAATTCCATAATAAAACATAATCATGGGTATTCTACTAGTCGAATGACCACATGAACCATCAATATTATTTCCATAATGAGGGTATGTATAATGTCGGACATTCTGAAACATTTTTTCAAGGCCTCGACCAAGACGTCTAAAAATGACTAATGATTCAGGAAAAACCATAAATAAAATTGGAAAAGGGCCTCAGCCAATTCCACATCTAGTTGTCTCATGAGACCTACCGATGCATCCAGGAGCTATAGTAGGATCCACCTGTCACTTACTATGTCTAATACATTCCTCTTATGAAAAGGTTTAAACATATCATAAACATTCATATTAAAACTAGCATACAAAATTTCGATACTTTAACCATAAATCATGAATGGTATAAATATGGAACATCCACAGTCAAACATATCACAAAACCGTTAATACAATATGGAAGTTTTGTATCATAATAAATCAACTCAAAATAAACATAAAATCCATCAAAGGATGTTGACATAGATCAAATCAAAACACTTTTTAGAGAAATACATCTTTCTATTTTGAAATAATTTTATAGTGACATAATTATAAAATAAAGCATTTACTTTGAAAATATTATTATAAGCTAGTAATGGAATATTTGATGAGTTTATAATGGTTGAAAATAGCATCACCCGCTGTATATGATAAAAATAAACATTCTTACCTTAATTTTGTCAAAAAGGTTAAAAGGACCTTGTTTGGAAAAAGACAGAAAGATTCATTTATAAACATCGTATAAAAAGTCAAACAAGGGTATAATAGACTTTAACCCATATTCTGTAAAATAGTAAGAATTTTTTGAAATACATTTTTAAGAGACATTGATGTGAATGATAAATAGGTCCCAGTAGATAATTACGTATAAACAACTTTGGATAATGAAGATATTATGAAATAAACCCATACCTTGTACTTTTCCTCAGATGAGGGTAGGTTAACATTCTGTATAATGGTGAAATAATGGTTATTAATTTATAAAATAATCATATACACTAATATGATATCATATATGATCTTATAACATTGCTTTGTTAATAATTTCTTAGTATTATCGTCGTTTCGGGTGTTAAATTACACATTTTCTTTTATATGTTTTATTACAGTAGATATTTTTCTTATGGATATGTTGTATCTTGTTCATATCCATAATGATATCAAGTCCATAAAAATTATTTTTAATCATCCAATTAGAATTAGTTTTGAATGTATATGATGGGTAATGAATCTCATCATGTTCATTGAGACGGTAGTCCGTACGTACACATGAGCGACAATATCATTCTTTTTAAATTAAAATAATATATAATTGGATGGTATATAATATATAAAGAATAATTATAAAGTTATATTTATTATTTACATTAATTACAAATCATTATTATATCCATCCAAATAATAATCTATTGAATAACAATTACACCACGATGTGGAGACGGTAGACCGTACGTACGCACGTATGGTGACATGTCATTAAAAAGATGGATAGAATACTTAATATGGTTGTACCATATTTATAATAACATAATAGTATATATAATATACTGGAGTTATTATTTTATAATAGAAACAATAATGAAAGTAGAAGTTGAAGAGGAAAGGAACTTGAAAAAGGGTGCTGAAAACATTACCTCTTCTTTATGTTCTTCCTTTTGATTTGATCAAAAGGGATCCTTAGGATGGCTTTATGACTAAAGCAAGTCCTCTAAAATTAAAGGAGGATTGTTTAGAGGGTATTTTGGTAGAGTTTTTCCGAACCAAAAGGCTTTGAATGTATAAAGAATTGGTTTGAAGTTTTGTCCTTTTATAAGGGGTGGAGGGTCTCTTTATGAAAATATTAATGTATTAATTAATAATAAATTTATATTATGGTTATAATGGTCAAAATTGTATTATTCATAGTCTATGGTGGGTATGAGTCGAAATAATTTTGACAATTTTATTTTAGACAGGCTTGGGTCACTAAATTAACCTTATCATTTATATCTAACTATTAGTTAAATAGTTTAACATTTACCATGTCTCTTTTTATTTTTATATTATATGGTTAATAAACATACCATTTACATACAAGATAACTCCATGTGGTTAATTAATGATACACCTATCATTATATAGGTCTCTTGGCCGAACCATATGTTTTTAGGAATTGAATACCAATTAATAATATAATATATGTTTTAAAAACTATTTTATGTCAATTTTGACACAATTTCGTATTTTATTTTTGTGAAACTCGTATCAGCATGATTAATTCGAAAAAACATACATAAATCCATACTAACATCTCATATGAACCTATAAAATAATATAATTCATAAAAAGTCTCAAATTTCATTTATTTTGTTTTTAATATTATCAATTATTTTAATATTTCATTAATTAGGTAATTACTACATCACCATTGTGTCATAAATAAATTAAATTATTTATATCTAGAAAGTATAAATAAAATACCATTTTGTAGTTAATATTTTTATCTTTCTAATTAATGTTTATAATCTAATTTATCTTATATATAACCCTATATTAAAAAACATTTAGTTAACAAACATTGATTTTAACTCTTTTAACTCTTCTATGAATTAAATAATAATAAATGACCTAATCTAATCCAATTGGGCATAAATGATAATATTTTATTCCTAAGGTTTTTTTTGGTCTAAATACACTTTTCCAATAGAATTAGGACATGTGTTAGGGTAATATTAATATCATTTTAACCCTTAATAACCATATTTACTTTTAACGGTGGTAAATAAAAGTAAAAAGATATTATTCACCAAAAATTATTTTTATATTATTGAACCACATTTTACTCGTTGATATTAACCATGTCTATTGGATTTTTGAAATTCCACTCACAGAAGCGGTAAAATTACGTTTTATGTGAATTTCCAAACACTCCTAGGAGGTGGGTAAAAGACAGTGAAAATTTCAATAAAATATTTATATATCTAAAGTTATTCTAAACTAGCTCCAATGAATTACATTGAACATATATATGTATTATGTATCAATTTTTACATTAATTAAATTTAAAAAAAATAAAAAATTATTTAAATAAAAATTCCGTTTTGAACTATAACTCAGTGTTTTTTCACTAATCATCAAAAATTCAATGTTTTCAGAAAAATAAAAAAAATCACCCTTAGATAATTTTGATATTTTGAATCGAAAAAATGAAGTCCATTTTTAAAGATAAAATGTATTAACATTCAAAAAGTGGGTTCTACTATTCATAATGGCTAGTTTGATTGGTTGTGGTGTGTGATAGAACTCGAAGTTGAGTACAACACACGCTAATGTATTATTTAAAGAGAAGCGTACCGTGGAATCTTGGGGTGTTATACCTGACGTGGACCGCCAAGTGGTGATGGTAAGACCTTGTAATGTCGTCCCCCATGACTAGATCCTCACGCACCTCTGCTAGCTCCACCTCTCTGGGTGCTACACATATCACGGCGCTGCCTCTACCGCGATGGTGCACCAGCTACCTGCCTGATATTATCAGCGTGCCTGGTGGGCAGTCTCATGCCATGTGACCTCGCTCATCACAAGCATAATGTCTACTCTCTCCGAGTTGCACTGGTGCCCTCTGGCACCGCTGTGGTGTGCAACCATGCCCATATGATCAGTTATCGGAAAGCCACCTGTGTCGAGGTTCTGTATGCCGACGCCTGCAAGCTGCGGCAGACGTCACGGCTCCATCGTGCCTGCTGCCACCACCAACTGTTGAGCATGACAAGAATCTCTCTGTCACCAGTGCCTGCTCTAGAACCTCTACATAAGTGGAATTCACAAGGTTATTATGATATCACGAATCAATATGTGGATTACCTACTCAAACATCCAAGCTCAAAAGTTTCTGTCGTGGACTAAGTATGGGTAAAAACACGCACGTTCTATGAAACTAGTATCATAATAAGTTACTGTCATCCCTCCCTACTGAAACTGCAGGAGCTCCTGGATCCGAATGGAGCATAAGCAGGAGTGGTAAAACTCCTCACGAAACAGTAGCTAAAAGTCTCCATATGAAAGTGACGGCTCATTGAGTTACTGATTCACCAGACTCCACAAACCCCCGGATGCTCCATGGAAATGGTTGGCGGCCAAAGCCACCATCAGATCTGATGGTGTCTACGCAAGACTGAACAGGTGAACCACTATCAATTTCCAAGACTCTGCTTCCTGAGGGTCTGGCTCACCACTGAACCTCATCGGTCTGTGTCGATGGAACTCACGGTGCGCGCTCAACCTGCGCTCAAGCTCCATCTGCTCTGTAGGAGCTGTCTTTTGCTCAGCAGGTGAGGGTGCTACGACCGGACCACCCAAAGAAAGGGGCTCACATGTTGTGTTCTAGACTGAGTCATCATATCTCATAGGGTCATCGTCATGATCCCAATATAGTATCCCGGCTGGCTATCTCAGCGGAGGCATCTTGAATGTTTTCAAGGAGCACCATGATCCGATGAGCAGATATGTATATGACAGTAACAACAATGGGGAGCTGACTCAAGAAGGAAAGTAAAAGGCTCATTCCTATGTGATGCACAAACCAATATCCCTAAAATGAGTGTCTTAGAATTCCGAGTCGACAAGTGGGTTATTAGGGTCCTCATGAATGGATAAGTTAGCCGATGCACCTTCACTGGAATCTCAGGCCTGAGAGTTGCTCTCAAGACATGTTGACACTATTTCAATAGATCCCAACCAATTCGTTTTTAAGGACCACCAAACAACATCCCAAGGAACATACCACCTCTGATACCACATTGTCATTACCCGAACCTACCTGGGCTCGAGCCACAACTACCCAAAGCCCGCCTCAATATGCCAGGTGCTGTTGACAAGTGCTGAAGGCTAATCAACTTGGGGGGGACATTGTCTAAGTGCCTGTACACATGCATGCAGCCCACTCAATGAAAAAGTATAGAGTAAAAAGAATAGAAAGGTAAAGAAAAGGGCCAAATGCTATAAATAGACCACAAAAGGTGAATCTACCTCAAAACCGTACAAAGTAAGTGCTGAACGTAAACTGAAAAGAAAAAGGAAGAAACATGCGCACAACCAAAAAAGTGCCACAAATCGGCAATAGTAAAACAAAAGCACAATAGTTTGGAGGGTCCCTCATATGGAACCCGACTACGACCACCGTATGTGGTCCATGCTCCCGAAATATAAAGCTCCTCTAACGTCACAATTGGCATGTCCATCATCTGTAAGGGCACACCAAGTGCATGAAAAGCCCAATAAGGGGTGAGTATAAAACTATTTAGTGGGATTCCCCAAATACTCAAGGGAGGAACAAAGGAGGTACATAAGAGGTGAGAAGTAGATATACCAGATAAAAGTAATGGAGTACAACCATGAGTGTAGTAAAGAGTACAACTCAACCCAAACAGAAGTAGGAAGTGGAGTCGTCCAAACTCATGTAGCTAGAAATGATGAGAAGATGAACTTCTTGTCGAGTATTCGATGCCTATAATAGAATAATAGACTCATCCAACCACGAGAAGCTAGAGACGGAAAAAACGTGGAATACCCCTCGTGTCTTCACCTCTCCTGGAAAGAGAGTAACCAAAACCAAAGAAGTGGGTACTGTAAAAAGGTATATACATATACGTATGCTAATGAAATATACCTGAACAATATAATAAGAGGATGTACATCCCATAGATCATCCCAAGAATGTGAGTCGCCAATAGTCTCAGATGTAAACACAATCGATGCCCAGCATCTTGCAAGTCTGCCCCAAACTGCGAGCCAAGGGGCTCAAATCACCACAACCTGGCACTATCTGATTTGGGCGGCACTAACTTGCCCGCACGATTTTAGGTCGCGTCACAAGGATGCGTCTTGGTTGGGAACGTGCCCCTAGTACTTGAGAGTTCTGGGGAATGTCAAACCACACCTCGTCAATGTCACACGGTCGAGAGGTCTTCTCAAAGTCAATGTTGTCACATTAATGACCTGTACAAACAAGGGTCCATCTCTAGTAGTCATGGAGAAAAGCCACATACTATCCTAGTAGAAATTACTGAGATAAATAGGAGTCTTCAGGTAACCCACTACCCAGCCCTATTGGAGGGTAAACCCTAAGAGTTCATCGGGTAACCCACTGCCCAGTCTCTACTGGAGGGTAAACCCAAAGAGATTGTCTGGAAACCCACTGCCTAGTTTCTACTAGAGGGTAAACCATAAGAGGTCGTTGGGTAACCCACTCCCAAGTATTTTCTAGAGGGTAAACCCTAATAAGTCATCTGGTAACCCACTTCCCTATCTCTGCTGGAGGGTAAAGCCTATGAGGACATCAGGTAACCCACTGCCCAGTCTGTGCTAGAGGGTAAACCCTAATTGGTCGTTGGGTAACCCACTACTGAGCCCCACTGGAGGGTAAACCCGAAGAAGTTCATGAGAAACCCACTGCCCAGCACTGATAGAGGGTAAACCCGAAGAAGTCGATGAGAAACCCAATGCCTAGCCCTGCTGGAGGGTAAACCTGGAACTGCCCTAGCCATCCCTACTAGATGGTACAACACTGGTCAACAGAACTTGGAGTGGGTATTCCGCAACCACTCAATCCACAAAAATTCACCTAGTAGAGGTTCAGTGTCCGTGTAGTGTGGGTCATGATGATACATGGATCTCTGCCTAGGTAAACTCTTTATGGTAGATTGCATAAGGAGGATATGATCTTGATACTCATCTAGGGAAACTGCGCCCAGGCTCACTGAGGCTTCGTACACTTCTAGAAACAACCTCTAGGGTATAGGATCAGTCCCCGTGTAGTGTATTGGTCACACCAAATCCACAAAAACTCTAGCATGAAACATGAACAGATGAGATACTGAAAGCCCACACTGCTGAAGGAAAAAGGGAACCCAAACAACTCCACCGATCACATCGTCAAGAATAGAACAAGGGGAAACCACTCAACCCTGTTGGTCTAAACCATCGTGAACAGCAGGACCCTCTATGTCATGAGAGGTCAAAGGAACATAAAGCAGAACACGACTCCCATATGGGGCCCTCATGACGTGTGGCCCCAACTCATCTCCAAACCAAGCACAAATGTCCTTTGGTACAAACCACAACATGCACCTCCAGGCATTCACATATACTCTAAGAGTATACCAAAACCGTAGCATGACCATCAATATATCTTCAAACATCAACTTCACTCACACGTTGGAGAAATCAATCACACGCCAAGGGTTTGCTTCCAAACACAGCTGGGAGAACCTCCACCGAAGCACCTTCCATGCTTCCACATTTAATGAGATCTCGAATGAGACTCCTCATATAAAAACGGATCACACTGTTGTAAACCTCAAAGAAACCCATGTGAGATCGACTATTTACTCACCTCATATGGATATCTGACGAAAAAGTCTTTCAGCACTTCTTTACACCCGAACGGTGTCCCATGATCCTGAGCCTTGACCTCAAAAATAGTTGGGTGCAACGCAACATTGCGATCTCCTCGGAAAGACACGTCAAAATGACTACTTACTTTCTTGGAGTGGATATCTGGAGAAAGAGATGCATATTTCCATACCACGTATGAGCAGTGCTATATGGTACCCGTATCCCGATCCTGAAGCGATACAAATGGATTTCGCCGTTGTGATCCTCTCGCAAAGGTACACATGCTTGACTAATAACTTCTCCAAAACAGACTCCCTATTAAAGAGATAAAATTCACCATCATCGCCCAAAATGGAAATCATGGGGTCCTCACTAGTATTCTGAATTAAAGTGTGAAGATCATTCCAATGCAATTCCCTCCAAAAAACACTCAGAATTGACTTCTCGCATGCTCCGAACGGATGTCTGATTAAAAAGATACAAAATGTTGCTCACAGCTTAAATGATGTTCCATGGGTCCCATGCCTCAACATCAGTTTCAAATCATGAAACCACCCTTTAAATCCCCTCCATGACACCAGGGTCTCAACGCTGCTGATGGGGCACAAAACGGACTTCAGATCAGTTTGTATCGGCCAAAACAAGAACCTCGGGAAAAGTGCTAAACCACTTAACATATGTGTCATGCCATAAAGACCCTCATATTAAGAATTAAAATTCCCATATACCATCTCAAAAATTCTGTCTCGATCCAAGGAATATTTCACTGCAGATTTCACACAAATCCGACACCTGGATTGAGTTTTATGAGCATTTTAATTTTTAAGGGACGAAACGAGGTTGGCCAGGCCGGTTCGCCTGGCCCACCCTTCCTGAACCGGACCGTGGTTCACGTGGGCCGACTACCTCACCCAGTCCAGCTGGAGCCATTCCGGTTCCACTCCCACGGGACCTGCATATAGCGGGTCAGTGTCATCCAGCTGGGGTCCGAAGACCCCAGTCTTCTGCCTTGTCGACCACGTCACCCCCAGTCCCAAATGGCGCCCCGTCTCGTCCAGCTGGCGTTCGACCACCCCACCATCCATGCCACGTTGCTCCACTGTCAGGGACCCCTACTATTCCACTTCCTTGGATGCTGCTGCTCAGATATCCGCCGGACCGGCATGAAACCTGTAAGAAAAACCCTGGTTTGCTGGTAATTACTCCAAAAACCCATGGATCTTCGTCAGACGATTGTGTTCTCCTAAGAACTCGGATTTTGAATCCAAAAAGTGCGGTAGAAAGATCAATAGATAAACTACAAAATTTTGGTCTTTTATTGAAGATGAAAAATCAATTAGACACAATAAATCGATCTCAGAGTAGGTGAATGAAATAAAAACGAAACGCACGGTCCTACCTCTTAGGCATAGCACGACTTTTGGAAACGATCTGCCGGAACCGCACACCACCTTGGGGAGGAGAGGATTGAGGAGGGTTGGTGAGGGGCTCTCCATAGGTGAGACCTCTTCATCTTACAATGAACCAATGGGAATAGGAGAGGGTGATGATGTGTTTAAGTAGGAAAACCCATTTAATTAAAAAGTTTTTATTAAGCTAATCCCCCAAATTGACCCGCATCCGAAACCCTCGACGTGGTCAAGGTTATTCCTCCCGTAGTTTAAACCCACCTCCCGAGCACAACAGCATTCCTAGAATTTTATTCCTAGCCTCCATTCAGATGTTATAAAATTTAACGTCTGAAGCCTCTAAATTACGAAAACACCCCTAGTGACATTTTTCACAGGAGGCCCGCGCCTGCGAAAGTTACATCCTTCCTAGGGTAAATGGTATGCTCCAGACTCAACGGTTGCCCCAGTTTTTCCGTTAGAGGTACTGGTTAGGATTTATATTACTTATTTGGTGTGCCCAGTGTGAACGCACTGTAATTTTAATTCCAGCCACACTGGGGCTTAGAATTGCATGCCATTTGAAGGAGCTGCTCTGGAATCACATCATGAAATTTTCCAAAGTCTTTAATAGAAAAAAACATGGTTCTTTTTAATTTTCAATCTCAATCACCTAGACATACTATGCATGGGAATTGATGTAGATGTCATGTCACTCAATCTGTGTATCATTATGTCGATCTCTAGGCCTGTAATCCCATCGATATGTACCTTATTCATCCAACGCAAAACTTATATATGAGTAAGATACCTCAACATATTGGGATTCTCATCTTACACCTAGGATAAACCATACTCAACTCCAAACACTAGAAAAGACACCATACACTGACATTCAGTTTTATAAATAAGGATACCATATACTGACATTCAATCCTGTTATGAAGGATTCCAGGCAGTATGTCCGGACATCCTGTAAAAGGGCCACTAAGTCAGCCATCACGTTTCCAGGCCTGTAAATCCAATCATATGTCTGTGCCTTATTTCTCGATTCATTAGAAGACAAGAAATTCCTAACCTGGAGGATTCCTAAGTGTATTACCATTCTATGTTTTATAAAGAGATAACTCTTTAGTGAGACAGAATGAAGCACCCCTCGACTCTCGTAACTAATATGGAATAGCAGAATAATTTTGATCCATGGTCGTGGAAGGCCTGTAAATGCATTCCACTATTTGATCCCCAGGTTTTTACCCGTATGCAATCATGACATTTGGAAATTGGATGATCCATAAGGGGATTAACCCTTAAATGTTCTGTAAAGAGATAACTCATCAGTGGGATTCCATGCAACACGCTTCATGTTTTCTAACTTATATAGTAGAGCATAATCATTAAAATAAAATTAATAGGAGATCGTAATAATCCCCACCACTCAGAAGATCATAATCTACCATGATTCTTGGGTATTCATGCCTGAAATGGAGGAGAGTGTAATCATCATCACCATATATCATCCAACCTTTGAGTCTGTCCACAAAATTCTTACTATGTGAATCTAACTATCACTCAAGGAATACAAGTCAACACGTAAGGCTCAAAAGTCAATGCCAAGAAACACTTACGGTCATCCCAATAAAATATATATCACAATATATATATATATATATATATATATATATATATATCCTGGTCAATATCCATGTACTAGGTATTATCTATGGGTATACATTAAATATTAAAAATAACATGGCCAAAAATCTAGATCCCAGGAAAGCATGTTTAGGCATCCAATAATGCATAATAGATCCCATGAAGAATGTTTGGGAAACCCAACATATGAAATATGCCTCAGGTCAGGCTCAATAACCACCAACTACGAAGAACCTCTGGTAATCACTGTTGTTTTAGAAAAACCATGTCAGATAAAAAAAACAAGTGAGGTTAGCCTGAACACCCAACCTAACAGTCTTTCCACAGCCCCATGGGCTTACCATTTAAACAAGTAATCTAGGTGATACTCGAACACCATCTCTACCAAAACCATACATAACAGCTTTGGGTTGTTTAAACCAATGGGCACATGTTGGGCCCCTCAATTCAAACACTGGGAGGCATCCTACTCAGGATCCTCCTGGTAAACACGAGTGAAGGCACACTACATGGTTTTCTTAGCCAAAACGATTCTGTAGAAATTGGACATGGGATCCTAGAATGATAATAAAGTACAAGAATCCAATAAGGGACTCCTTAGATGATCATGTAAGCAATGGAATCCCTCAATAACACCTTGGTAACTAGATAAAAGATATAGGAATCCTACATGGGATCCTAGATGAAAACTGTTCGCATGGCCTCATAAGATAAAAGGGAACATATCACAAGGGAGACATCCTAAAATAATATTCCCTGGAAGATATATCATGTATTATTTTAGAAAAAAGTTCACAAATATCCTTATCCGAAAATCCAACCGATCATTCATGTTAATGTCTCTCTCGAAAGACTAACATATTTTATAAATGGAGGAAGAACCTCTATATTTAGATAGAAACCCCCAAACACCCATTAAGAGTCCTCGAAAATCTCCATAGGATAAACCATTTTCATCTGCATGGAAAACTACTCAGAATAGACTACTCTGTGGTCCGATTCTAGAATCGGGGTAAGAAACACAAAAAAAACCCTCAAAGGGTTTGAATATGGGCAGTTAACATTGTGTATCTTTGGTACATGGTGTGTGCAACCATAATAATAGAATTGTAAACACATGAAGTACAAGAAATTTACCCTAAATGGGTACAAGACCATGTCTCTCAACCAACACGACCATCTACTTGGCCATGCCGTTTACTTTTACACAGCGTGTCACCCACACGGGGTCCGGATGTTTACTCCACACAACTATATACCGCTACATGTGTTTTCCTGGATAGGTATTTAGTTACACAGTTGAGTAAAATTTTGCAGAATATACACCCCTACACATAGTTTGTACTCATTGACCATCATCTTCCCTTAACAGGATGAACACAAAGCATGTTCCCCCGATCCCCTCATTGTGTAACTAGGGTTTCCCGAACAGAAAACCCTCAGATCTCCAGAATATATCTTTTTCACCCCCAAAACAATATATCTGGTCCGTAGATACCTCATGAAATAATAATACGAATACAATTTAAAAAAAATATTTATAGGGATCTATGGTGTAAATGCAAATAGGTCTACCTTCGTGATGACACCATTGAAGCTTCACTTGATTTCACTATCCACAATCCCCATATGCTGACTCAACATGTCAAGGGATTCGTAAAGGTACCTATATTCACTTAAATATCTCCCTATCATTCTCCCTTTACCTCTTCTCTCTTGGATTAATGGAATATGATGATCTGTAGGAGAGGAATACGTGAGAAGGAGGAAGATAGAAGATAAAAGAAATAATATAAAAAGAAAATAATAATTAGAAAAACAAACATGGGCTAGACTCAGTGTCCGACTCAATTACATGACTCACCTAGGATATATCTATGTACTAGACTCAATAGAGGAGATGGAATTTTAATCCAATGCTCTGAAATAATGTTACGACCAAATGAACCTACAAAAATAATGTAATATTTAATTAAATAGATATTAAATATTAATTATTCATCCAAAAATTGAACATATCAGATATCTACCAAACACATGTACTAGGGTTTAATCAATATTTTGGGACCAAATGAGTGGTTAGAAATTTTTTGAGATCTTATTAAAGGGTAAATGACCATTTTACCTCTCACGAGCATCTGAAAGTAAAAATTTAAATTTCTTCTCAAAACTCCAGTCCAGAAAAATACATGTCCTTACACTGTGATTCATAGTTGATGAAATATTGACTATATCCCATGTCATTCCATTTTACATTCATCTAGTTGTCAATAATATTTATAGATACCATCAAGAGTATTACTGAATGGATGGAATGAAAAGAGATAATGTGGAATTCACCGCAATGTGATTGTATTTCCAATAGGTTAATACAGGGTTTCAATTGACGAATGGGATGCTATAACTATTTCCAATTATACAGTGGAAGAATGAAAATATATAAATGTATTTTATGGTGGGGTATCCCAATACATCTCAGGGTTATAATATGATTTTTCTAATTGTTTTTAAATTAACCAAATTTTCACATTTCCTTCCCATTCATTATAAAATGACTTTATATCATCATTCTAGACTTTATCTAAAATATTTTTTCAGGTAATATGTTGTGCATTGATCAATTAAATCAGACTATGAACCCAGTTTCACATTCAATTTTTGAAATGTACTTCATAAGTTATTGGGTACTAAATTAAATTATAGTAAAAAATTTCATCCTCAATCCGATGGACAATATGAGGAGATGATTAATACCATGGATGATATGATTCATTCTTTCTCCATGGATTACTATAGAATTGGATCAAAATTGTTCTTTGGTTGATTTTTCTAACAAAATTTTTTATCATTACAGTATGAAAATGGCACCTTTTAAGGCACTGCGTAGAAATTGTTATCGAACAATGATGTTTTGGGATGATGTAGAAGAATGGAAGTCAATACGACCAAATTTGGTAGAGAAAACAACAATGAAAGTTATTTTCATTAAGAGATACATGAGGATAGATCATAGCAGATAGAAGAGTCATGATTTTAATAATATAAAAGATCATTCTTTTAAGGTAGGTGATCATGTTTGTTTAAAAGATTCTCCATCGAAAATTATTATTCATTTTGGTATGAAGAGGAATGTTGTGTCCACAATTCCCGGGATTGTATTAAATACAAGAGAATTTTGTAAAAATTCTCTACCACATGGACTTACATATGTGTTTATCTTAGGTAGAAAATTTATTTCATGTTTCATTGTTAAGGAAGTATGTACTGGACTCAGCCCAGGTTTTGAACCTTGTTATAGTTCAGCTGGAAAAGAATATTTCTTATGAGGAAGTAGTACATATTCTTTACAATAGAGAGAAAGTGTTACAGAATAAGGTAATTCAGTAGGTAATGGTTTTATGGAAAACCATATGGTTTAATATTAAAAAATGGAATCTGAAAATGTTATTGCATAAAAATACCCCCACTTATTTGATAAGTGAAAAAAATTTCAGGGATTCAATTTCCCCATGGGGGAAGGATGTAACATCCTAGGTAATTATAGAACAAGACATTTCATATTATTCAATATTTATGAATTAAATAATAATATTACCATTGAATTAATAGATTTTCTAATATCATACCTGACACTCAATAACGAGTTACATTGTACTCGTACATTTCATGCAAATCTGAGTCATACCAAAAAATAAAATATTGACTATATTATTATTTTATGTGGTAGTTATCACCTATAAATTGTATCTACATGATTAAATAAGAAAAAATATATTATGTTTAAAAATTATTATTAGAAGTTTTTATATTCATCCAATAAATTAATTGGCTTACAAATAAGAATAATATCCAATTCTAAGCATAAATATATCAATATTTATAAAAGGTATTTTACATTATTTTATTGAAAAACCCATTTTAAATAAACCTTTTTGCACATAATATGATATTATATGTCAAGAAGAAATTAATTTTAGAATCTAAAATGTTGAAATTATCTTTAGGTTAATTTTTTTGATTGTTCTGAGAACATTCTTTTTGGATGAATAATGAACAATAAAAAATTTTAATTCCAAACTGATTTTTTGTGTAATTTATTTATATAGATAAATTATATTTTAATTTTGTTTCAATGTAAAAATAGATCAATTATATTTATATTTTTCAATTTTAGTTCATTTTAATAATTTTTATGTTGAATTTGGATATAAAATCCTAATGATCTTTTGAACATTCTCACCTCAAAAACACACTTTCTCACCACGTTTGCGAGATTAGCATTAAACTTATTTTTTATTATTATGTGAATTGAATTTAAAAAAATATAAAAAAATAGTTGTATTAAGAACTATATTTAGATTATAATATAATAAACTTAATTTTTAAAAAATATATATTAGTGAAAGTGATTAAAATTAATTAGAGTGATTATGTTAACATTAAGCCTAAAAAGGGACTAAACCTTAATCTTAAGGGACCAGGTGACCTATTCACATTTCCAAAAACCATTTTATAACCATATTTCGTCCATAATTATTAAATTAGTGAGTATTTTCGGTTTGTAATGACTTTTGATGTATAAATTTGTGTACATGTAACTTGTTTTTAAAAATTCCAAACGAGTCCTTCCCTTCCCTATAAAAGGCCATCACCTCTTACAATTCCAAAAACATGTCACACCATTTTGTTACACCAAATATATTTACTAAATATTCTCCTAAAATATCTTATTTCATCATTGATTCAAAAACCTTTGTATAAATCCATCCAAGAGAGAATTTTTGACCAAATCAGAAGGAGCTACCCAAATAAGAGGTAACATTATTCATCAAACTACCTTCTTTTATATTCATTATAAAACCCCTAAAATATTCCCATTATAGTTTCTTATAACAAAACTCTATCCAAAATAAAATATTATGTTTTTATGTTTTGTTTTGAACCTAAACTTTTACACAGTAAAATCTAATGGGTAATGAACTTACCAATTATGAGTACGGCGAATTACAACCTTATGAAATAATGATGATCGTTTTTCCTTTACCATCATTCATGGATGGACATTTATGATGGAAAATGTGTTTATAAATTTTTTATATAATATTTATTATGTACTAATTATTCTTTAATTCTATTATAATTTATATTTTTGTACTCTCCATTTTCTGTAAATATGATAACATAGTTTGTGGAAGTGTGGACTATCACCTCCTCAATGTTATCTGATATGTTCTAACAATGAATGAAATTTATTAAGGGTGGGTTTAACTAAAATATTTTGAAAATATATAACATATATATTACATTCATGACATAATATCCCTTTTTTAAATATAATGCATCATTTTCAATCACATTTTTCCACACACAGAAAAAATGTGATAGCATCATTTCTGGACGTGTGGACTACTACCTCTTCAAAGTGACATGATTCCTTTTATATCACCATAATTCCATATAAAACTGTTTATTATTATATAAAATAGAATTTATTATGTAATGACCAATTTTTAAAGATAAATCGTTTAATTCCATCTTTCCAAAATGATCATTGAAAAAAGTGAACGTCACTCATGCGTACGTACATGCTACAATCTCCATTACTGTGACGTTGGATTATGTTACATAACCGTATTTCATAATAGGGATGAAAATTTAATTAATATATAAATATGAATTTTTTTTCATGATTATTATTATTTTATTATTTCATAAAATAAATCCTTTGACCATATTTGACCTACGAAAGTCCTTTTACACATAAACTGAATATGTACAAAACACACAACATAAACATAATTATTTATGTAGTTTAATAAAAAATTACAATACATGATATAAAAGTAATAATAAAAATAAATAATGTTCTCATGTATATATATAATTAATATAATTTTATTATTTAGGTAGGTAAATACACACAAGAGGAGTCAGAATCAATGTAATGGATTTTGCCTCAATTTCCTTTCATTAAGCAATTTCTTGATGATGTGCACCATTATTATTTTATAAGGTTTATACACAGCACCATTGACATTATATATACATATTTTATCTATTATAATGTTATTTAGTGTTTTTTAAATATTATTATTTCATATGAATTATGATTTAAATGATCAAAGTGGTATGCGACACATTTAACGTTTAATGATGTAATCGTATCCTCATATCAAATATTCTTGATATTATTTTACATATTTATTTCTATAGATATAAATAGTCTATGAAGGACATTTTATGTCCACTTTTACTTCCATTAAAAATATTTTGAAAATTAATTTTTTTACCATCTTTATAATGATTTTTTTTAAAACGACAAAAAGGAATGTTCATTTCATAACATAAACGATGACAATTCATTTTCTTCCACAACGAGAATTATATTATTTCTAGATTCCTTTTCAATATTTCATTTTTTAATAAATTAGAAACCTTATTTTTTATTCTTGGTAATTTGTTCATTAATTTTTTTAAGTGGATTTATTATTTCAATTTCATGAATCGTTTTCTTGTGATTGAAAATTATTTTTTTGAGTGAAATGCTGAAAATATAAAGATTTTTTGTGATAGGAATATGAAAATATACTTGGAAATTTCATATTGTATTCTACAATAAACCAATGAAAGGGTGTTCCATGATAAACCAATGACAGTTAGGTCAATGATATCCCTCCAATTCATTGGGTATGAATGTTGGTCGTATGACTATTCCATTATAAGAGTGACATGTATGGAAGTCAATTTTATGTTTATTGCATTTAAAAGAGTGAAAAGTATAATGAGGTTCCATGTAAAATTTATTCATTTTATATAATTTATAGGGGTTTTATGGCAATATTTTTTTATAACTTGTATGAAATGAGCTTATTTTCAAAGGATACTATTCCCTAATTATTAAGGTGAAAATTATTACTTTGTGTTAAATTTTTCAGAAGTTATATAATGTTTATAATGAACTAGTAGTATAAATTTTTTATATCCCTAATTAAAATTTTTATTATCATATCATTTTTCTAAATGGTTTTCACAAGACATGAAGGATGAGAATGAGATTGGAATAATTCATCATGATATTCAGGAAGTTTTGTCATAATATAGAAATGTTTTATTTTTTAAATATTTTATATGTTTTAAAAATGGATACTAATCAGAAGTGTCCACTTTTTATTTTATTGTTTCATTATGTTTGAGTTATACCCTAATTATCTAAAAATCAAAACATGAAAATATCTTCAATGTGAGATAACGTAATATTCATGACATAACTCATGATTATGTAATGTTTTATGGTCGGGTCTTTATAATTATATCTGGATATTGTGAATGTAAAACCTGATATAAATATAATATAAATTCTGTAAATGTGTTTTTACAATGATATATAATACATAGAAAGATTAAATGAAATACATCATTCATGGAGACAAAAAATTGTATGTACGAATGAACATTGTTTCCATTTTATTGTTTTGTTGAATGAAATAAATCAATTGAAATATATGTATATATATATGTCATATCATTACAATTCTATTTTTGTGTTATATATATCATATGGGTTTACTAAACCCATCCATAATACATTCTGTGTATGGTGTGAAAGAATCACATTTCTTTTAACATGTGATAGTCCACACATGCACAAACGATGTTTTTCTATTCCTACATAATGGAATGCATGAATTTATGTGTTATATTATAATTAAAAAAGAATAAATATTTCATAAAATATAAAATATATCCTATAATATAATTATATAATTATTTCCACCCATGAAATGTTGAAATGGAAGAATGAACGACATCAGTTTGCGAGGTGGTAGTCTTCTCTATAAACTAAAAATGACTGTGTATCACATTTGATGGATGTTCATATGAGTGTAGGTAAACAATATAGAATAATAAATTTTTTTAATATTTTAATACTGATTTTATTATATAATAATTGAATTATAATAATTGAGAGGTTGGAGAAATAAATAAAATTAATGATCTTGTTGAATGGTGGTACCTCTTTTTTGGGAATCTCCTCTTAGTTTTAAGCAAGGAGAATCATTGTTTGGATTTTTTCCCTAATGATAGGATTCTAGGATAAAGGTAGGGAGTACAGGAGGAGCTTTTTTTAGGTTTTTTCAAAGACAAAGGGCTATATAGGTGCGATTATGTGAGGTGGGAGTTCCTTGGTAGTGGAGGAGTGGAATTATTGTAAATATAAAAAGATGAACATTATTTAGAGGTATCCCTTTTGAAATGTTCCTCCAATAATTGCCAATTTTATAGAAAAGAATTTAATTTTTCAAAATATTTACATAAAATGATTATGGGACATGTTTAAAGATTATTTGGACTATAAAATTAATAATTAACCACTAAATAATCTTATTGTTAACATAACACAAGTATTTAATTTTAATTATAATCCCAAATATTTTATTGTCAAAACATTATTTAACATATTATAAATTAGAAATTATGGTCATTCCATGTAAGCATTCCTATTTTTCAAAATTATAGTAATCTAAGATAAATAAATTAATTTAAAACAAATCCCAAATACATGTCGCGAAAGATGGTTTTTAAAGTTCAGAAGTTCAAAAGTTCGAATTGTTTTTTTCTTATTTTAATGGACAATTTGCCGCAATGACCGAAATTGGATTAATTGATTTAAAAATGCTATAATTACACTTTAAAACAACATTAATATATAATTTATCTATATAAATTAATTATATGAAAAGGATGTTTCGAATTAAAATTTATTATTTTTCACTATTTATGATAAAAATTATGTTTAAAAAAAACCTTAATAATTCTCCCTAAAATTATTTTGACATTATGAATTGAAAAAAATTAATTTATATAATTCAATTTAAAAAAATCTATAAAAACATTATTATTATTATTCACAAAAACACATAAAAATGTGTCCATTTGAGAAAATAATATATTTTTCAAAACTTATAGACATTACCGAAAATTATATAGTTCATTATAAATATATTTTATTAATATAAAACATTATATATAATGTTTATAAATTAGTTGGTACAATTCATAATATTATATATAATGTCTATGTTATAAAAATTTAATTTAAATCATTATAATTGTATATCACTATTTCGTTAAAATTCAGTATTGGTGTAACACAATCCATGTTAGCATTTAGTATAGCTCAAGATTATCTTGGTGTAGTTTGAAACAAAATATTCACTTGGTGTATCACACAATAGAATAAATCAATGAAAATTAATTTACAATGGTTTATATATTATATGGTTGTTATATTCTACCCAACATAAAATGAATTTCTCTCTTAAAAGTTATCATTATTATATAATTAAATGAGGATATTTATGCCTCATAAAATCAACATGTTTCCATGTAGCTTACTCAAATTGGTGGTTTCTCCCCAAACCATTGACCATGTGAGTGGTCTTATTTTATAAAACATTAATTATATGATACATAATTTCAACTGGTTGTTCCTCATAAGAAATATCATGCTCTAGCAGTATAACCTCTATGTTCAGTACATGAGATGGGTTATGTATGTACATCCATAAGAGAGATACATGGAAAACATCATGGGCCTCATTGATATTTTGAGGATGTTCCAAGCGATAATCTACAATCATGATATGATCAATAATTTCAAAGGGATACATAGGATTAGATTCTATTTCTACTAAATATCATAACCTTCTTCTTGAGAGATATTCATATAAACAAATTCTCAATGACATAAAATAATAGATCACACATATGGGTATCAATATAATTTTTATGCTGAATTTGAGCTTCTATGACATGTGGTTAAATGGTTCTGTCCTTCTCAACCATTTTTTCCCCAATATTAGGTCCCAATTGATTTCATTCAACATCTTAATACAAGACCATTTGTGATATACATTTCATACCATAGATGGAATCATAAGTATCCTTATGAATTCTTGAGTGAAATCTATTATTGTAAGAAAATTCTACAAGAAGAAGTAATTGATCCCAACCACCTTTGAAATACTACAAACAAGATATCAATGTATCCCCTATGTATTTAATTGCTAATTAAAACTAACCATCCATCTATGGATGAAAAGAAGTGTTGAAACTCGATTCCATATCAGTGTGTTTCTGAATACATCACTATAACATTAAGATAAACAGAAGATACCGATCATATACAATGGAATGTGGCACTCCATGAAACCTTACCACATCCTTAATGTACACCCTTAAAAGATGATCTAGATTCATGTATTCACTGTTAGGAATTAATTGTGATTACATTTTATGGTGATAAACTAAAAGAAACATATATTGAACCCCCTTAGAGGTTTTGTGGATTCTAATGAAGAAATGCACAATGATGTTTATTTTTTTCCATTCTTGTATGGTTAATAGATGCAACATCCCCTTAGTTATTTGTATATCATCCTTAACATATTTTTATTAGAAACACTATGAAAAAAACTCTGATAAATCTCTTTATTCCATCCCACTATAAGTATTATTTCAAATATAAATACATAATTTTACTTCACAGATTAATAGAGAATAATGAATTTTGAGTTTCATCTATCAGCCACTTGTTCAAATCTCATATGGTCTGAAGATATACACGGTTCTTGAACCCTATCATTCAATCCTAACCAAGGTTGAACTCATGAAATTTTTTAGCTTTATTTTGTAGATATACATCTTCTTTCAACTCCTCTTAAATATTATGATTTATGGATGGATGAACATTCAAATGAGAAAGATATGATTTACCCCTTCATTCATTATTTCCTAATCCATCCATTGGAATTCCATATTTTTTTGATCTTTTGTGACCAAAATCATTAATAATCTCGCATGGCCCTTTTGTCTCAAATCATCATCAACCTTCCCCTTATTCCTAGGGTTGTAACACATTAAGTAGTAAAAATTATTTGTCATCTTTAACCATCATCTATGTAACTCATTCAACTCCTTAGGTGTCGATATATATTTTATAATTTTATCAAAATTATATAAATCACACATTTCTCCACAAGGATAATGCCTCTATATCATTAGTTAGATAAGTTATAAAACAAACTCCTAATCAAGATTAATTTTTTTTTCATGAATCATCAATTATCATGGGTTATAGGATATGACCATGCCGTTCTGCATGGGAAAAAATCCTAATGCCATTATTGAAAACATCTCTATATATTAAAAACCCTTCTGCACTATAAGAAAATGTAAGACCAAGTGAGCTTACCCACAATCATTTCATTTCCTTGAAATATTCCTCACCTTCATCTATCCAGTGGATGTTGGAAATCTTCTGAGTTAACATAGTTAGAGAATTATATAATAAGAAAAAATTACCCACAAATAATTGATAATATCAGTTTAAATAAAGAAAAATACAGATCTCAATCACTTTTGTTGGTCTGGGAAAATATACAATTGCATTCATCTTTTATGGATCTACATAAATCCCCTCACATTGTATTATATGACAAAAATTGAAACCTTTTATAGCCGAAAATTACAAATTTTATGTTTTTCATACAGCTTCTCCTTCCTTGAGGTCCTTATCAAAATTATCAAGTGGACTTCATGATCATTATTCCACTTCAAATAGATAAGTATATCATCTATGAAGATTACGATAAACTATTCAAGGTAATCTCTAATGACACTATTTAAAATATATGAATATTGTAGGGTAATTAGTTATCCCAAAAGGCATCATTATATATTCATAGTATCTATACCTTTTACGGAATTATATCTTGGGTATATCCTCCTTCATGACCTTTAATTGATGATATCTCAAATAATAGTAAATTGTGGAAATGTATTGAGATCCTTGTAGTTGATTAAATAGGTAATCAATATGGGGATATTGATATTTTTTCATGATCATGATCTTGTACAACTCCTGATAAATGACGTAGATTCTCATTAATCCATCTTTTATTCACAAATCATCATGTGTACCCCTTGGTGACACACATGGTAGAATGAATCCCTTAAAAGGGTTTTCATGGAGAAGATTGTTCAGTTTTTGAATCTCAGTTGGCGCCATTCTATAGGGATTCTTTTAAATTTTTATGGAACTAGGTATGGTTTTATTGAAAACTCATCTACTTGTTTTGTTTGAAGGCTAGGAATCTACATCTAGAAAACATTGACAGATCTACAACAATAGTCATATCATTGCTATTTAATGCATACCCTTCCATTTGGCATATACAACCCATTTTAATGGTATATATGACCTATAAATTGGATGCAATCTCCATCTGAAGTACAAACTTTCTATAACATTGATAAATGATATTTAGTTTGGTTTGAAATAACAAATGTAACTTCCCTTCCTTGAAAATTTAGGTGGGAGTTATTTAGAGAAAGAAAATAAATTCCTAATATGACATTAGATTAAACAAGTGGAATAATTATATGATTTTCAGGAATAAATGACCACAAACCTCAACCATAGTGGTGTCATAGGATTGTGATGAAATCATCATACAATAAGGTGTTTTCACTACTAATTACAAATCAAATTATTTGGGTGGAATATTAATATCCATAGGTAATTATTTACATATGAATGTGTTGGTAAATATAGATTACAATAATTCATCAATTGTTATAGAGTAGATGGTATGTTTACAATTCACTACATAATTATTGTACACCTCCACCAAAACTATGAGAACAATATATTTCCCTGTGTCCCATGGATTAAGGGGTTGATGACATCGAGGATCATCATTAAAATTTGTGTTTGAGAACTAGTTATCAAAACATAAATTCTCCTCACAGATGTAGCACAAAAGTACGGAAGGTTCCTTTTAGGCATATTTCATTCAATTTCCACCATTAGCTGACTTCTTCCCGTCACTTTAGTAATCAATTTCCTAGTTTCTTTATCTTCATTAATTACAACATTTATTAGAAAACATAAAAAATTTACATAATTTGTTTCCCCAAATTAGATCATAAAGTGAATCTCATATTCTTCATTCAATGGTAACTAGATTTACCACTAAACTACATCTTCATTTTCCTGTATAAAATGAGATTGATATGTAACTCTGATCACCATTTCAACCTTGATTGTATAATGCACAACCACTTCATTACTACCAAAGTCCCTTATGTCCATCACCATTATTAGACATGGAATTAATCCACTAAGGAACCTATAAAAATTAAATTCATGTTGGATGGTAATATCATAAGTGTGCATCACAAGACTAGTAAAATTATCCTCATAGGTACCTAAAAATTCATCATCCCATCCAATTTACTGTAGTAAATCTTTTTCTATCATCATATAAAAAGCATGAGGAAAGTCGTTAATGAATAATAAGTTCTGGAAAATTTCATAATTTTTCAATTCAATTCCATAATTCTTCATCTTATTATTGAATAGAGTCAACCATTGGTCTGTTTCACCTATAATCATTAAATAGAAAGAATAGAATTCACATGTTCCAAATACTGGATAACCAAGAATGTCTTTTCAATGGAAATGATCCATTGTTCAGTTGAAAGTTTATTAGATGAACTATATATAGAATGTTTAATTTTCCTAATACGGGACTAAATAGAATTTGTTTCCTCCATCACTCATTTGGATATGCAGCATGATTAATATATTATGTAATTTGGTTGAGCATAACAACGAATTTTCACATTCGAGAACCCATATCATTTAGTTTCTTAGGAGGAAAATCATTGAATTATATTTCAAAATGTCCATTAACATGGTTCATATAGGTTCCAACAATTTAATAAAACCAAAAAACATAGGGTAGTAAATAGTTACCACAAAGAGAAACCATATCATCATTGAAAAATAACTTATAGGGTGTCTAAATTATGACATCTTATTTAATATATGACACCATAGGTTTATCTAATGTCATTCTTATTCATCAGAAATTTAAATCCTTTATTATTATTCTTAAAGTGTTTGTAAATTCCCATAGAATATCCCATATGGGTGTAATGCTTGGTTAGCAATAAGACCCATTGTTGTGCACCTGTTCCTGATCAAGTCTAGATCTAAATTTTGTTTTAGAGGTTTTTACGCCAATGTGCATATGTTTCAGATCCAAATCCACTTTTATTATTCATAGAATGATAAATATCTTGGAAAGCACTAGCCCTATCCTTTACCAAAATTCAAGGACATATTCGTATACTTTTCTTTATCCATATAATTTTATTTAGAAATACCAATAGGTGTTATCAATATGGTTTTCTCATCATAGTTTCCATATTTTAACTAATATTATTCACTTATACCAACTATTGTGACCATAGATTAACATGAATAGTAATTACATAATTTCTGTGAAATATTTAATAAATTACACAAATATATTCATGAATACCATGTCAGATTAGGGTATTTAGAAATAGTTAAACATAAACGGTGGTATATAAGTGAGCTATGTTATCTCCTAATAGGTTTTTCGTAACTAACACCCTTATTAAAAACATTATAAAAAATATTTATCTTCTTAAGTATGTCCAAGGAAACACAAAAATGAGTGATATTAGATTTACAGTAAGGGTACAAAAGGGATAATCAAGAGCATGAGGGTATGATAACATGATCATAACATTAAAATATCATACCCTACATTTTAAATATCATAAAAATTGAATCATTTAATAAATATTGTTAGTTATAAAGACATGAATCATAAAGTAATAAATAGAATATTCCATGAAATCAAAAAATTAAAATATGAAAGGGATTTTTGGTAGATAAATAATATTATAAAATTATTTACATAGTGTCAATTTATTACATTAAATTCAATCTTAGTTTAATGGGTCCAATCAATAAACCAAATTAGTAGTGAAGGTACACAACCAGGACCATATTAATAGACATAATACATTACTATGTAGAGATAAATCATCGTTCTAGCAGTATATATCTCATCAGATATAAGTCTTTACCCAATGAATTGGAAGGAGTCATAGGTTCCACCCATTACGTAATAAATTTATACATATGTGTTCCATAAGATCACAAATATTCATCACATTATAACCGATGAAATAAATTGGACATCATAAACATGTAATCATATCATTACTAGTATAAAATTTATTTCTATCATAATCATTTAATCAACTAACACCTCATTAAAATAAGATATTTTCATAAGCATATAACTTGTTAAAGAGAAATGAGTTTCAAAAACATTATTACATCAAAACATACATCATTTAGAGAAAGAATATGAATAGAAACCTTGGATAATTTCATTATAAAGTAATGTGTCACATAAATAGAATTCATTTTTGTTGAAAAACAATGTTTAAAAACATTTGTTGAATAAAATTTCCATTCTTCTTTAAATAAAACTTTTTAGAACATAAAACAATTTTGGTAATCATTTTTATTATACCTATTTTTGAAATAATTCTAAAAGCATAATTTAAAACCATAAATCATTTTTAAAATACATATTACTTGAAAATGAGTGTATAAGAACATTTTTAGAATAAATTGATTGATTTTTTTTAAAATGTTTTTTTTGAATAAAAAATATTTATTACGGAAGTGAGAAATATGATAATTTTTTCAGAAAACACCTTTTTCATTATATTCAGTACCACAAAGTGTAAAAATGGAACTAATTCATGAATATATAAATAATAAAAATAGTATAATATATTTCATGCGGGTTCTTAAGATATGGATCATAATATTTTTACAATTGAAGCATAATCATAAATAATCCTGATAAATAATGAGATCGTTACAATAAACTCTTAACACTTTTTTAACATTGAATCATACTGCCATGGTAAAAAAATAAATTAAATTATTTTTATAATAGCATTATAATAATTTTATTCATGAATTAACATGTCAAATGTATGTATATACCCTAAATAAATGAATATATTCCCATAAAAACATCTGTCTCAATGATGGAAAATGTATAGAAAACTACCTTACTGATTTGGTAACACGTGAACCATAAAACCCAATGAAATGGAGAATATAAAATGGGAATGTTAATAAAATTAAATTTATGTATAATAATATAATAATAAATTCATGGGAATTTTATTCACCCTGAAAATGAAATGAGTGGTGAATATAGAATAAGTCTCATGGAAATAAAAGTGATACTAGAAAACCCCTTACCTTATGTATTGAAGCTCACCATAATAATTAAATCCTCATGTATAATAAATATAAGTTTATTATAAATATATATAAGAAAAAAATTTAATTATATTTTACAATATATGATTCAATTATGCACTTCTATTACCTGTTTATTTTCAATTCATGTTAAAGTTACGTTTCTGTTGATAACCGCTTTGTTTTTCGCATGTGTTTTTTGATATGTTATATTTTTTTCCATCATACTTATATTAAGATATATAGAATGTAAATTATGATATAAATATAATATAAATATCACATATACTCCTTACATATATATTTATAATACTTAATACAATATATAAATAAAACATTTTATTACATTGTTCATGGAGACTAAAATCCTTACATATACATGAATGTCGTTTCCATTTTGTAATAATTTTGAATGAATAAATGTAAATGAAATATATTTATATTTAAATATAATTTCATTATATTATAATTATTATCTCAATATATCACATACATTCACTAAACCAATCGTAAACACATTCCATGTAAAGGGTGTATGAATCACATAACTTTGAGGAGGATATAGTCCACACGTCCACAAATGAATTTATCATATTGACACAAAATGGAAATAATGATGGTATGTGTCTTATGAAAATTAATTAAGAATAAATAAATCATAAATAACATATATATAATACCAATACATAACATCCATCATTATTTCCAACCTATAATGATTGAAATGGATAAAAATATGACATCAATTCGTGAAGTTATATTCCACCGTAACCACGAATATTGATTACATATCTCATTTGATGGAAGTGTGAGTGAGTGTATGTTAAAACCATTAATTAAAAAAATAAAATTATATTTTGGAAAATTAGCATATTATAAAATTTTATATAAAAATAATTTTGGGGGAAGAGAAAAAAAGTGCTTGTTGAATGATGTTTCCACTTCTTTGGGTATCTCATCTTGGTTTTCTCCAAAGGGATTACTTGTTTGGATTTATACCCAATGGGAGGATTATAGAATGAAGGGAGGTAAGTTGGGAGGATAATGGAGATGTGATTTCCCAATAAAAAGGGATTGAGTGGTTAGATGAAGTGAGGGGTGTGTTTGTATATTATAGTGGATTAGGAGTGTCATTCGTGTAAATATAAAATGTAAAAACTATTGAGAGTTCTACCATATATCATGTGCCTCTAATAATTTTTCAATTTTTATAAAACAGAGAAATATGTATAATTTTTCCCTTGAAATTTCTTTCGTATATGTGAATATGTTATTTGTCCCTTAAATCAATATTTAACTACAATATAATCTTGTTTTTTCCTTTATCGATGTGATCAATTTTAAGTATTTTCAGGGATATTTTTGGGAAAAAACTAAGTTCAACTTAATATAATATATAAGTTATTCTTATTTCAAAATTATAAAACAATTTTTCAGTTTATAATCACATAAGTGGAAGGAATTAAATTAAAATTATTCACAGTCATGAGTCACAGATGTTGGTTTTCAAGAGAAAAAAGTTCAAAAGATTGAATTGTTTTTATATCCAATATCAATTTGAAATTATTTCCAAAGAAAAACACTATATTAATTGATGAAATATTTATCTAATTGAACATAAAAAGGAAATTAAAATATAATTTTCCAATATAAATAAATTAGATTAAAAGGATGTTTTCAAATAAAATTCAATATTTTCATTATTAATCCAAAAAATGATGTTTTTCGAAAAAACTTATCAACAATTCATGATAATATAACTTTAAAATTATTAATTACATAAATAGTTTTAGTTTATCAACTTATATTTATAAATGATTCTAAAATTAATTTTATTATTGTTCACAAAATGACATAAAAAGTAGTTTACATGGGAAAATAGCATTTTTTGAAACATAATGTCTTTTAAAAAATTATATATATCATATAAATATTTTTTGTTTTTAAGAAACCATCATAAAAAATATTTTATAATAATTTATTACTTTTTATTTTAATAATTTTATCTTCATGGTTATAAAAGTATTTTCTAAATAATTTTAAAACAATTGTTATTTTATAGGAAATAAGTGTTGTATATAATTCAAGTTATGTTAGTGTTTCATTTAATGAAAACTTATAAAGGTAAAAAATAAAAAAAAAATAAAATCTTGAGGTAGAAATAAATTCAATAAATCAACAAAATTTAATATAAAAAAGTAAATAAAATCTTTGTGTGTTAAAACACCAACATCTACTATAAAATAAAATAAATTAAAATAATTGTCTTACAATCATCATTTATGTTATTAAATCATTCCAAATATATTAACTCTACAAATCCACGATTCTACTTTTCATATTATAAATACTAATTTATTAACAATTGTTTTTGCAACATGAGGATTCCATTAAACTAATCTAATTAACCTAAAAAAATAACCCAAATATATTAGTTACAAATTTGATCCAGTATATTAAATGAATATTTCTTATCTTAAAACATTATTATTTCTTTCATGAATGTTTATATGATGTTACAAGACCACTCTAACACAAGAAAAAGAAAAAAAATACTCCAATAATATTTTAAAAACCAAAAATATTCATTTATTCTAGTATATTAAAAATGGTGCGACTTCTAAATAAAATATTTAGAATACTAACTTCAAAATAATATTTCATGAATGGAATATATGAAGATAAATTAACCTTTATTATATATAATATTCTATTTTTATTGTATATTATCAATGGTAAAATTTCAATTAATTTAATATATTTTTAATGATTTTTATAGTTTAGTTAGACACTCTCCCATTAAACAGATATATTCTATATTTTCGAAATCTTAGTTTCTCTCAATTATTGTTTATTTTATTTATAACTTTGGTCACAAGAACATCTAATTTAATTTATGATAATTAAAAATAATATGAAAATAATATTCCAACCATGACCTTTTAGATAATATAATGATTCTTAAAGAAACACTTTTAATCATTAATTTGTGTTAAATAAATATTCATCACACTTGTATTGATATTGTATTCAATACATGATCATAATTAAATAAGAAAAGTATGTGTACCCAAATATTCATAGTGTATGGATAGTATCAATGTTGGGAAAACCACTACAAACCAGAAAACCATGTGCTTCATTGGGAAAAATCCCCATGTCCTATGTATATAATTTTTGTAATTATATAATTCTATATCAATATTGTTTTCATTTAATCTTTGAAAATACATAAACCTGATCACATATTGTAAACTATATATATTATAAAATTGTATATGTGGGAACTTCACATGAATGTATCATAATAAATTCATATGAAATTAAAGTATATATACCATGTGTAATAACTATTAGGGTATGTAAAATATATTATCCTAAAACATAAAGAATAATTAAAATGGTTCAAAATACTTATAGATGTATACACAAATTATGTGCATGTCAATTCAAATTATAGAAAAATATTAACACACTTATATAATCCAGTTTCATATTGAAATTATATGAAAATAAACAATGAATAAATAAATATTATAAAATTCTCATCTAATAGTATCCATATATTAAAAATTCATTTTATAAAATCTTGACATTTATATATCCATAATGTTTTAGTGAATGAAACATCATCTCTACATATATTTATATAGTTAAATTTACATAGACACACGATTGTATTTCAGTTAATATGACCACATCTATATGGATAATTTTATAGTTACACGAATTCACTTCTATGACTTCAACAACTCATATATGATTTTTTATAGTATTCATTTACACATAACATGACACAGTGAGGGAATTAAATTTAGTTTGTCTCTTAAGAGTCTCCCATATTAATTACCATATGCATAGTAATTCATATAGAAGAATTATATTATGTAATATGAATGGGTTTTAATATTCCTTCATTTAAATTTTATGAAATCAAATATTACATTACAATACAATGAGGTTTGTAGAATATGAAAACTATAAATTTTCATTAATTAATATTGAAGAATGATTACAAATTTTTTTATATACTAAAAAAAATTGCTTGGATATCTTATCTTCAAATATAATTGAGATATTATACCAATGAAATTTTTTATTTTAATCTTAATTATTAAATTTGAATTTAATTTAATCATCAATTTTTTTTAAATTCTATAATTATATTCTGAAATATATGTTACACTGGTCATAAAATCCTTAGTATTTAAATTCCCTCCAATTCAGCATATTTTGATGATGATGATGATGTCTTAAAATTCGAGATATCCATTATAATTCATATATTTCGTAGAATATTTCATGTTTTTCATGTACAAAAAATAGTTCCATCAATTTGGTATTCCATGATTTCTATGATATAGTTGATTTACATGAACCACATTATATTAGTGGTTTAGGTAAATCCTTTAATAATTTTTTTTGGGTAATAAATCGTCAATTCAATTAAAATAAATATTATATAGTTATTGAACTATATTTTAATTGAAAATTAAAAACAATGAATGGTGTAGACATTAGTTTCCAACAGTTTATCCTCCAACCATGTTCACCAATGATCTTCTGGTTATCCATTGTAAATGTCTATCACATTCTCATCCTTCTAGAAATAATTATTTTTTCAATAATTGATAACATTATTAGTTTACTCTATCAAAATTACCAATTAATCTTTGTTAAATCATCTTTTATGGGTTATTTTTTACATATATCTATTTGTGTACATTTTATTCTTATCTATGTAATCATACTCATTACTAAATTTTTTCCTTTCTTGAAATACAGATTGTAGACAAAACTCACATTACAGTTGTAAATCATTTATTAATTTTGATCCGAACATGTATTCGTCTAGTTTCATTCATCAAATATTTATAAAAAAGAAAGAGATTATAAAAAATTATCGTAGGCTTTAGTAGCTTCTGTCTCAGCACATATGGTTACACATAGTAGGTTTTTAGCCATTGGAAGACAGATCTATATTGGAATTCCTACAAAAAGTATGGATTTTATTATAATGGATATTGTGGCATCTCCTAGATCTATTTCACACAAGGTCATTGTATTTTAGTATAGATATTTTACAAATATATGACTTTTCTGTACAAATTCTATTAATTAAAATTTTTCAGTTCCATATGGATATGAATAATTTGTGAGATTCATTAATAATATACACATTCAAAAAATATCTATACACCTTTTCTAGTTTAACCATATTTATATTTAAATATAGACTACATCATAACCTTTCAATCCGAAAATCCTCAATTTGTGAACATTTTATTCATATATTATATATTTCAAACAATTATTGTATTCATTCCTTCTACATGCATTTTAGTATTCCTCCAATGTATCTTCAACAGTTATCAAATCTATATAGTATTATGAATCAAGAAAGAATAAATTTCATGAAATAACAAACACATGTATGCATACTTTAATGATATATTTATTTCTTTTATATAAACATATAAAAATAAACTAACATATATATTAATATATAATGCTTCCAGTTACAAATTTTACCACTAGACTTCACTCCATTTCAATATATCACGAGTAACCCACTCACTAAATTTCATCTTTCAATTTCCTCCCACTCTCCCAATGAGTTCCATGGATTCCATATATTATCACTATAAATGTTTTACTGTGTGTAAGAAAATTTGTAATTATATTTTCATGTCATTAAAATTATTGTTTGGGTTATTAATTTTTATAATATTAGAAATTATTGAAAGTTATAATTAAGTAATTTTATAGTTTATTTTATCATATCAATTATTAGATTTTATTTATTAATTAAAATTATAAAATTTACAAATATAATACATTGCATTTATTTTGGTTAAATGATGTCTTTTTTCAATCATGCATAATAACAGAAACCCCAAATCAGTGATATTAAAATACATATATTATTACTTTATATCTTCTCATTTGGAGGATAAAATAATAAACCATATTTAGTTAACATTGAATGAAAAAAAAATTAAAAATTAAACTAAAATCATTCTATAAATTGTGTTTAAATTATAGATAATGTTGTTTGTATCAGCATTGTCCATCTAGACCTAAGTAAAATATTTTCTACACCAACACGTTGAATCTGCACTTCCCTTAACCAATAAATATTCCACGACCTCCTGATTATTTCCATGGATCCTCCATCAGGGTTATAGATCAATAATGACATATATTTTAAACTAAAACCCAAAACCCTATTTTTTCAATTGAATCGTTCTCCTCTCCTAAAACTTCTATGTGCAATTTTTCCTACATTTCTTATGATATTTAAACAAATATAGGCTTCGAGATCACCTCACTCTATTGATGGAGGTCATCCTGCTATCCCATGGATATCAAACCAATAAGATTCAGTGTAATCCCAATCCTCATCACCAGTAGACTGATGCCTATCAATAAGCCCTGACATCTACACCCCATGTTTACTCTAAAAATATGACCATCACATAAAATGTTCCATGTGTTGGATGATCCCCCAAAATGGGAGGAGATGAATAAGAACACTATCCAAACTAATAGTCTAAATGGATTACAGAATTTCACATTCTTCAAGAACATAACATAAATAATTCAATGGTAAAAAATAGGAAGCTGTAAATAATATTATGTCAAACCTTGTTTGGAGACCCTGATTGATGTTCGTTACTTATGGACATTGAAGGTAAAATCCCTTGTTTTTGATAATGTCCATTCAATAAGAATTTCAATAAAATCCATCAATACCTAACACTTGGAAACAAGTGGAAGACCATAATGGAATCTCTATCGATCGATTCAGAACTCGATACTTAATCCCCATCCAACTCTTACAGTCTTGTGGCTATTCAATTAGAAGATTACATGATTTAAATAAATGATGTAAAAATGAATCAAAAGGAGTCCCAGATTTTTTTAGGCCTATAAAATGTCATAGAGAGCTAGAAATAAGGGATAATGAAGATCAATATGATGTACAGCCAGAAGTAAAAAATGATTATAATGATCACAATTTGTTTGAAATTAACCCCCCCGAATTCTCCATCACCATCATTGACATATTGGATTAAAAAACAATTAAAAGGCATGATAGTCATGATTTGGGATGTTATTTCATATTATATCATAATTGTTTTCGAAAAAATCTTTTATTAGAAATATAGATTATTTTACGAATGATTTTTTTCCTAATTATATTTTATCTATGTATTTAAGTATTTTATTTTGTGATGTTTATTTTTCTTTTTTATTTAAAACCATAGAGGCTTGTATTATTTGACAATTTCATTATTAAATTTTATGTTAAGACATTGGAAACCATCATTTTGATTAAATGAATAGATAAACAATCAAGTATGGGTTCATTATTTTAATTTCTTATTATTTATTATGAATTTATGAACAAACTCATATTGAGCATTAGGATGTATTTCACCCAAAAATATAAAATGTAGTAATATGTACTTCAAAATACAATAACAAAATTGAAATGAACTCCATTAAAATAATATATTATTAAATAAATATATTATTTATCACTCCCTTTATTTAGCATGATTGAGAAAATATATTTCAAAAAAAGTGACCTATCAAATATATTTTTTTTATGTAAAAAATTAACAATTAAAATAAATTCAATGTTATCATGGTATTTCAAATATAAAATTAAATTATGTTAAACATTTTATTTGTTCTAAAATGATATTCATATAAATGAATAATTTTATAATTCATAGGCTATATACCTACACATATGAACTATCATGCTAACAAACCACACCACTGAATTTTTATTTTTTTTATTTTTTTATTTTAACATTTTTTGAAATTTAGAGGGTTGATTTTATATATTATAAAAAATAAACATTAAATTTTTTCAAAAAATAAAAATTAATTTTTAAATCAATTATACCACTTAGAAATTAAAATATAATAAAAAAAATTCCTATAAAAATATATAAATTAAAAAATATACAACTCATTAGGTTTGTGAACTATTATATAATATTATTACATGAATTATTATTATTTAAAAATAAGGTAGATCATTATATTATACCCAATTCCTAAAGTATAGTGTAAAATGTTTACTAATTTAAGGACTTGACAAACCCAGTTTCACTTTGGAAAAATCTTGGCATCACCTCCCCCATGTTTCCCCAAGCAATGTGACATGGCCTTCCATTTCCCCTCACCAATCAATATCTCATTCACTATAGAAAAAATTGTTACACATTATTATCACTATGGATGAATGGTGAAGAGTGAAAAAGATATAGGAATGTCATAACACATTGAATGGGGTACACAATTCAAAATACGGATGAGAGATATTTATGTGAAATATCTATATAGCACAAAAGATTTTCCACATAAATAAACAAAGATGGAAATTAAATTATTCAAATATTTTAAATTTTTGTTAAAAATATCATAATTAATTTAAAATAATTAATTAAACACAATATAGTAACTTACTTAATATTTTAAATTTTAATCAACATAATTAACAAAATTTCTCATGAAATTGAACGAGATATTTTCGTAAAACCTATGACGAGGGAGCTGCCTTCACAACCTTTATCATCTTATGATATGTGTACATAGAATAATGTTCTAAAATGAGATCTTCTGAAGATATTTTTGAATTTATCAAAAAACACTTGGAATGTGATTGGGATATGTTGAGGGGTAAAAATAAAATAAATTCAATGTTAAATATAACACCATATATTGAGATGAGTGGAATAAAAGTAATTCTAATTAGGGAAATGTTTAGTAGGAAACATAACTAAAATTATTTTGTATGAATTTCTTAATTAATTTAATATTTAAATTTATTTAATAAAATGAACAAAAAATCAATGTCCTCAAAAAATAAGAAACTTTTTACACCAAGATAAATAATTCAAATGGAGACCAATGATTTGGTCTCATGAATTTTCCAAAATCAAAATTCCCTATAATTACAATTTTTATTGAAAATATGAAAATCACATGAATTGAAATTTTTTAATGATTAATTATTTGAAATAATAATAATTCCATAACTCAAAACAATCAGAATTCATACCAAATGTCAATCCTAGAGTAACAACCAATCCTAAGATCAACAAAAGACTTGGTTTTTTAGGATATCTAGTATGTTAAATCACATTTATAAAAGAATATCACCACTTCTGAGAGTGTTTTCCTATATTTTTTTTTCTTTTTTGTGATTCTTAGTTTTTTCTGTGGATTGTTACTACACTAGGGATGATGTCATAAACATTATTTTTCAATTTTTTATTTTAAAATGGTGTTTTCTACTTCTCTTCCACATGTGTAGTGTGACGAAAAATGATATGATGAATCAATGGTGAAATCTCCAAATTAATGATAATAGAAAACAATATATTATTATGATGATTAGTGAATATCTCATCCTGGTGTATCGAATGTATCTCTTAACTATGAGAATATTATGCTTGAAGAAAATTTTACCCTAACTATTATTTCTCAAGGACTGGTGGTCGACATATATTCTTCAAATGTATACTAATCTTGTCAATAATTAATTTTAGGATACATCGCCGAAATGTATTATGTGTTTTTCCTAGAGTGATAGGTCAAGTGATGAATCTATGCTAAAAACAGGTATTCGTGCCATTGAATAACCCAAGTGTGATGTGGGTAGTTCCAAAATTTATTGAGTAAAATAATGATTGTTTGTTTTAGAGCATGGTAATTTCAGGTGGAACCATGTTTCAAAAGTCCTCTTGATAACAGTGGGTAAGTGTCATGTCTCATTGTTTAGAGAAATTGTGGTAATAGTGCATGATAGTTTTTCTTGGATGGATTATTATTAATGGTATGACCTAATTTTGTGGACTTTGACTTGATGAGAGGATTTTTTTGTGAAACTAAATCCCACGTCGGTTCCCCCAAGAACTGGTTGCACTAATATTAGAATGGATAATCTACTCCCCTATTAGAAATTTGTTTTATGATTGTACCATATAAGGTCTTATGTGTTGGTCTTGAAATGAATAGTTTGTAAATGAAACATGTAACACCAGATATTTTAATAATATTAAATCATGTTCAATGGATTATGTTCCACACAAATTGTATTTGTAAACTCAAAGAAATAAAGGCTCATTTCATTATATATATATATGATCATTTCACCCTATTTGTGATAAAAAATTTTAATTTATTTTTTCAACATTTAGAAATTTTATTTAAAAAATTCAATCCATTTTTGAAATTTTTATATTGATATTAGCATATGTCAAAATTTTTGTATTGTTTTAAATAAATCAATGAATAGTAAAAATTATGGGTTTTTAAATTATAATATATTTTTATTAATGAAAAATAATTAATATTTAAATTTGATTCATAATTATCATAAAGACATAATATTTATATTAAATCCAATTAATTACATTCAATTCATATTTATAAAATAAAATAGTATACATTTATTTTTAGCCATTGAAATGTTTTTTTACGAATAGTGATTTATTATGCATAATGATTCTCTATATTAAATAATTAAATTAAACCCTACTGATGTGTGAATTTAATAAAATTATATTTTATATATCAATATATTTTAATTAGAGTTTATTTCGTTATGATTAATAGACATATAGTTAATACAAGATCATATTTTCTCTAAAAAATTCCTATCTTTACAACTATATCTTCTACATGTCAAGGAGTTTAATTTTAAATAAAAATATTAAATTTATTTGAGTTGAATTTTAAAATATTAATTCCATATTTTCTATTATAATATATTTTATTATTTTAAATTAATTATGACTGTATTTAATAGTTGAAATTGAAAAATTATTTACTAAGTTTACATTAAAAATGTATTTACCCAGGGGGGTAAACTAAAAACGTAAGTGTTAAAAATGAACCAAAAAGTAATAATTCCAATTTTACTATCTTATATGTACCGTATATCTTCTAAATAAAAATTAATGGAATTTATCGATCCCTTTAGGGTGTGGAAAATGTTCCTATAATTATTTATTTTAAAATACTCCACATATGTCCTCTCCCACACTTATAAATGTCCAAAAACTATCGTCTCCTTTAAAAATTAAAAAAAAAATTAATTATCACAATAACTCCCAAATAAATTCGTAACATACCTCATCTCATCAACGAAAACATGGAGTTATCAGAAATCCATCCTAGTAATGTTTTTGGTGGAACCCTAATAATGTTGCATGAAGAAAAGGTAACATCGTTAACTGAGAGTTTTGTTTTCTTTCTTTATTCACATCCATAAAATATTATAAAAATAAGGAAAATATAAAAAATTATGTTTCATAAATATATCTGTATGTTTTTATGTTAATGTAATAACTAACATTATTCTCCTCTTCCCCAAATGGAAAACGATGTTGTGGATCATATGTACGGTGGACTACCATCTCACGAACTAACATAAATAATTTTCCATAATAGAATCTCACAATACATATCATTATGTATTTAATGTTTATATTTTATATTTTATATATAATTATACATATATAATTCTTATATCACATACACCATCTTACATTCCATTATCTAGATAACATGATAACATCTCTTGTTTGTATGGAGTACTAATTCCTTACAAAGTGATGTGCTCCATTTTAAATTAATATATACATGTAAGGAAATAATATTTGATTTTATATTGATATATATTAATCAAGAAATTATTATCTATATTTAAATACAATATATCATATAAATTCCTGAATTTCCATCCATGGAATAAATGATAATGTCGTTCGTGTGTGCAGATGAGTCATGCCTCATGAAGCAATGTGATTTGTTTTTATTACCACATAACATGGATGTTATAATTAAGATTATTTATTGAAATAATTTTATATTTATGATATAATGATCATCCTATATATATAATAAAATAGTTACCTTTTTCGACTTTGATCATTGATAATTGGAAACATTACTTATGTGTACGTACAACCAGCCATCTCCCTGATGTTAACATTGTTCAGTTTTTATATCCATGCCCAGGATTGAATTAAAAGGTGTAAATTATGTATTTAAATTGTAATTATGTCATTTTTAACATTATAGTTATGATTAAATAATAATCACTTTGACCGTATTCAACCTTCCACTGTGAAGTTAGACATTTTATTCTTTTATTGTTAAAATATCCTATGAGGAATTAATATTTTGAGTAATTGAATTTAATATAGTGAAAAACAATAGAATTGAAATAAAAAAAATAAAAATGTTTATGAATATTGTAAAAAATTAAAATTATTCTATTATTCAGGATGATAAATAACATAAGTGACAAATCGGTCTTGAGGTAAGGGATCTCTCTAAACCACCATTTCTATTAGGTCTGGAGCATTCTCTCTCTAAGATAACTTATGATTCTATTTAATGTAATGTAATAATACTATGTTATATATATATATATCTCACAAATATACCAAGATTATTCTCCCATCCTTTTATGGGGTAATGCATGTCCTATGATCATTTTAAATATTCTATTATTATGTAATTTTCTTTTTATTATGATATGAAATAAGATTATGAATCCAATTTTCTTCCCATGTGTTATTTTTATGAAATTAATTATAATAGACTCCATAATATGAAACACATAGTTCCTGAATATGTTATGATGGATGTACCAAGTTAGTGTTCTAGTTCATTAGGTAAATCATCCAATTCAGGAGGCATCATTTATGGGATTAAGTAGTAAACATGAATCTTTTGAAAGATTGTCCACAATTTGATATTATCTAGATAGATAGCTTTGATATTTTTTATTTAATTTCATATATTTATATCATATTTCATATGATGTTGTGATCTTATGATAAAATTTTCATTATTCTAGTACTATATGTGTTACTCATGAGCCTTCTCTTTTATAAAATCATTTTATACCTTTAACTCACTTGTTTATTTCCTGGTATTTTCTATTTAATTACTAAGTTTTCTATCTCACCCCTTTTTATGTATTTATCAAGTTACACAATATAGGTTTAGTATCTCTAATGTATTTTAAAATCTCGTTATGAATTATAAAATAAGGATGCGTTCTTTCATTTTACTTATGATGTAATATGACCTCATATTACAAATAAACTAAGAGAAATGTTATTTGGTATTGTACATGTTGGATATACAAATTTAAAACTCATGTAATAATATATCTAAAAGGAATGGGTTGAAATTGTTTTTATCAAAAAAAAAAGGATTAGTAATCCTTTAGAACTAAAATGATAAACATTTTGTGAGAACCATGTTGATAATAATAATTATATGAATAAGTATGGTAAATATCTAGAAATATTTGTGTAGTATAGAGAATGAAATTTCCAATTAAATATATCCCATTATAGATCCTATAATTGGAAATAGTTATGAACCAGATGCACATAGTGGTAATTACTCAAAAGACTATATTCTAAGGATTAATAAGAGAATTCCATTGTGAATAAAAATATGTCTTAAAATGCAACTGGTTTGACACTCTTGGGGGATAGGTTTTGGATTTTCACAAACTCTTTATAAACAAGTTTAAAGAACATAAACAAAATATTTTGTTAGAAAATCTAATAGGGAATTTTCTATGTATAACCTAGTTAAAAACTAATAGACTCATAATTTAGTATGTACTTATAATTTAAAATTTATCATTACAAGTATATATATATACCATGTTTATCTTTATTAGTTAATTTATACTCATTTTATTTTGTTCTAGTTAATGTCAGAAAAAATGTGAAATCATTCAATTAAAAAACATTGATGAAAATGCGATTATTTCCCCAAAAATATGACAAATATTAGGGATGTGGGAGTTGCTAAATTCATAGATTTACTATATCAATCAGACAATGTTATGAATAATTGCATGAATCATGTGGAGTGACCCACTCCTCTAAAAAAAGGATCAAGTTGTAGTCAATTATTTTATGGGAAAATTAACCCCTACCTTTATTGTATCTTTTGTTTCCCATATCATGTATTAATATATTAATGATATTTAGAATATATTCTCTGTCATCCAATGCATAGAGTATGACAATGTTGTGGTATCCATTTATCAAATTAAGGTTGAAGCTGATCAATGGTGGAATATGATAAAGATAAAAAATTCCCCATAGGATATTTAATCCATTGAATTTTAATACTTTATGAAAATATTTTTCAATAATATTTTCCCCAAACCCTCCATCCTAAAATCGATATAGAGTTCCTTAGTCTAAATCCAACGGAATATGATTCTATAGGGGAAAATGAGAAAATCATCAAAAAGATTTCATGGTAAGACTAAAGATTTTAGATCAATAATTAAAGTAATATGAAGCTATTAATAATTAGGTTAATTTATAGCCTATTGAAATAATTATCCACTTTAAAATTTGACAACTACAAAGATAATAGTTTTTGAGCCCACAAAGTTGATATGGAGATCCGAGACTCCAAGTGGTCTCATGGGATTGGAGGAAAAAAAATAATTTTTGTCATTATCAATATCAAAATATAAATCTCATGGAGGATTGAAAACCAAATATACCATGTGTAAAAATATTTGGATGAGGAATCCAAAACACATATTAAAAGGAATATAATGGTGTATCATGTATGGAAAATACGGGCATCATGCACATCAGTGTTGAAGGTAAAAGAACAATCCCATTAATGAGGATAAATAAAAGAAGGTTAAAATAATTACTATTCCAATTATACTATGTTTTAACTACATGTAAAATGTGAATTATGAATGAAAATTCCATAAAATAACGATTTTCATATATAATCAGGGAAAAAACCTCCAAGTTAATAAGGAAAGGTATATGTTATCACTAAGGATAAAGTGGATGTGGTGACATGTACCATACTAATAAATTTTATAATTGATAACATACTTTTTTATTATGGTTGAAAATATTATTTCATATTTTATAATTTAAATATAATTTTTTGTAAAGTGCCTCAAAAAGTGAGGGTTGAGCTATATGTTTGTGCATTAACTGTAGAAATGGTTGCATCCCAGTTATGTAACTCCTCCATAGCCAATTTTCATGGATTTAATATTAAATAAAATTTTAAATTGCATCCTTTAGTAGGGGATAATAATATTTTTTTATCATTGATGGGAAATACTTATATAAATATTACATCTATTGTTGAGAGAGGGGGATCACTCTCCCAGTCCCAAGACACCCACAATTAATATTCAAGTGTAAGGATGTGGATGAATGACTCATGGAATATTCAGTTCATGAACGTGTATTATTTCCTTCTTTGAAATTATATACATCTCCAATAATTAAAAAATGTAATGAATTGTTCATGATGTAATAAACAATAATGTAAAAAATAAGTTTTCTAGATGTTAATAAGTATATACTGATGGAAAAGTAACTTGGCCTTTAGAATAGTAACCTGAACATAAGGAATAGTATTAAGACCAATTGAATAATAACCTCACCATTTAATGTTTAAATAAAATTTATTCATGTTATAATTAAAATTTTGATATGATTATATCTTGGTAAAACTAAATAAGCATTTAAAAATGATATATTAATTCTTGGTATTTTTTTAAAACAAAAATAAATATTTATAATATTATAATTAATATATTGTTTTAAAAGAAAATTTATTTTCAATTAATAGTTCCACAAATTAATATTATGTATTTTTATGATTATAAGATAATTTTAGGATATGTTAATTAATTTCTGGAAGTTTCATAAAAATAGTTATAATTTCAAAGATGTTATTTTTTTAAATTTTGGTTTTATTTAAAATTAAAATTTATCATATATTTAAATTTATTTTCAAAAATTGGAGTCCATTTTTATTATTTCAAGATAATGAAAATTGGTTTTGGTTATTTTTTTAATTTTTCTAAAATAGTTTAATTTTTGGTGAATAGTGGAATATGGTAATTTATAGTATAAACTAAATAAGTAAATAATTATCTAATTTGATGATGTATGGATGAAGCAATCCCATAATCTCAAACCCCCTTATATTTTTACTATATTAAATCATGTTAAAAAACTATTCATAGTATTTTTCCCAAATTAATAAACTAATCAATTATATAACGAGAAAACACCCCTCTCCACCATTATAAATATCACCTCTACCAACTCTTATACTAACACATATAAAGCCTTTATGAATGAAAAATTTCATCCCAATTCCTATCTATATACTCACCTTAATTTATATGAGAAATTGGTCTTACAAAAATAAAAAAAATTCTTAAGGATGTTTTGAAGGGGAGAATTCAATAGGTAAACACCTATTTTGTTGTAATTAATTTATTTTCAAGTTTTTTTCTTATTTTATCATTACCAACACTTATAAAAATAAATTAAAAAACCATTATGTTAAAAAGAATATAACATTATAATGAAGCAATAATAATCCATCATCATATCTCTCCCCCTATTATTCTATTATAAAAAAAATAAAACATCAGCTGTGAAGTGTTGAGTTACACCATTTATGGATGATGTTTTTTTTAATTACACCTTCAGGGATGTTCATGGAAAAAAATTATGGTTAAAGTAATTTATAATATATTTATTAAAACTGATTTAAATTTATGTAATCATTATATTTAAATAATACCAATTAATAATACAATAAATCTATTTGATGATCAAAAAACACCAAAATAATCTAAATAGTTATCATTAACATTTTTTCTAAAAAATCATCCACACTTTTGAAAAAAATACAAAATCATTTGATACTATGTATTATCATTAATAACATATAATTTCAGTTATTTATATTTATTCCCACTTACATAAAATTTTATACACATATATATGCGAATATATCATGAAAACCAAGAAAAAAACATTCTCGAATGATGAAACTAAACAGTAAACCCCATTATAAAGGATTTAAATGAATTAATAAACAATAAAGAATTGTAAAAAAATATAATATTATCTATAATTATTAATTAATATAAATTTCTTATTTTGGACATTATGTACAAGTGTTAAACCATTTCAGACATAAGGTAAGGGATTCTACCCTAACCCCAACATTTCATTCAGGTTACTCCTTCCATCACATTACACCAATGTAATTCGCTTTTATTTTTATGTGATTGTTAATAAATATTTTTATATGTCCAAAAAAATTAAAATATATTATATAATCCTTATTTAATATTGAAATACATGTTTAAAAAATGATCACTTCTCAATTCTTCAAGAAAGGGAAGCCTGATTAAAGAGAACTTCTCAATTTCATACACATTTTCAAGTGATATACATATTATGTTTTAATGTTAAAAATTATTTTTTAAAAATATGTAATTATATCGTTATAAAAAATATTTGTTTATTTTTGTTTTTATACAAACAATTATTTATTTTCTATTTTAACGAACCATTAGAAAAATTCTTTAAAACTCCACTAAAAAGATCGTCTCTAATATTTCTTAGACACTATTTTTTAATGATTCAACCTTTTATTGACATAAATTATCATGTTCTATAACTATTTTCATTTATTAATTCATATTTAAAATTAAAATTCATTCTTTCATAGATAGCCAAATGAAATAATACTTTTTTAAGCTTAATGACATGATTACGACACCCATTTCCTTCCATGGGTTACCCTTTTTATTATGATTGATTCTTCATGTGGAACAAATATATATGTGAATGTAATTAATGGTGCACCTAGATTGTTCTCCAAAGAATTAGTTAATTTTTTATCATGATAGTACATGTTCAATCTGTTTGGTCGTTATCCATGACTCATACTCCAGGTGAAACGGTCTTGGTTGAAACCCATGAATCATTCTCCATGTGAAATGGTATTGATGGATATACTTGAATCATAAACCATGTGGAAAGATCCTTGAATTTTTTTTATTTCATGTTTTATGTTGTGGAAACATTTAATATTATTCAATCATTACATGATCTCATGTTATACATGTTACAGTTCCTTTTGTTTATTCATTCTTTTTCAGGCTATCTTGTGATACTATTTAACAATTGTGATATGATTACTTTATATGATTATTCACCTACTAAGATTTTTTAGGTCACTCCTTATTCATGAAATCCTTACATTATAATATACATATTTATGAAATCAGTGAATTTTAGGAGCTCTAGAGGAATATTAAATAAAATAAATTTTCAGTTTGGTTTCATGTTGTTTAACTATGTACCTAATATTAAAAAGACACTATATCATAAATAATGTGGTTGTTTTTATTGGATAATTATGTTCATAATAATGTAATATTATGTGAAAAATATAAGGGTCATTGTAGTAAGTATGACAACTTTCTATAGTTATTTTTGGAGATTATGACTGGATCCCTTTTGTAAAAACCCTATGTATAAATCTATCACCATGGGTAACCTAGATTGAGACCTAGGAATCACATCATTACTTTAAATTTCTATCCATTTATATTAAATGTTTATTTTTTACATTATTGTTAGATATGTATTCAATCCCCCATAATCATGCTTTAGTTTTATTAGTTAATGACAAGAAATATGAGAACCAATGCCTATAAATAAAGTGATAGGAAATTTGAAGATTTCCCAAATGATTTTCCAAACATGATGGGATCAGATTCTCAAGAATTAATTATAGTATTTTATCATCTATATAAATTTATGAATAATAACATGAATCATAAGGTATTACCTCATTCTCCTAAAAAAGTGAATTCCACCATTAAAACCGTCATGCGACGATGGAGCATCCTGGAAGAGAATAGTAAATGTGACATCACAGACCTAGATTACACTGAGGGTTCCCCAATCACAGTGGGCCATAGGGCCATAAGAACATATTATCAAATGAAATTGGATTCCGAATTTCAGTGAGGGCACTCATTATGAGAGTGTGTAGTAGTGGAATAGAGATATATAATATTTTAATAGTGGAATAAATAATGTAAACAAAATTACCAAGGAAATTTATACAATAATAAAAACAAATGAATCAACCAGCATAACTGATGATGAATGTTATTTCACTATAAATCTAAAAAACATGGATATAAGATAGTAGTCATAACATATTCTACAAAATTATAAAAAGAAAAAAATGACTATCATAAGAATCCTGAGCACCATCTCAATCATCTTCTTTCTTGATCGATCGTAAATATTATTCAATAAAATGTCTATAGCATAATGATTATCGTTATCAAAACCTAAATATAAATGGTCTTCCTGGGTACCAACGGTTATGAGATATGGTGTGAGATAAATCTTTGTAGGAAACCACCGATCGCATCCTTAATATCTATTCCATGTAGTATAAACAATAAAAGTGGGAAAAGAAGAATATTTAATGTAAAAAATACAGTAACGTAAATACCCAAGTACCTAATTAATCTCTTTGATGTTTTCTAAACATGTTAAAAGTTCATTAATTAATTATCTTCTAGTTTATATACATTTCACTTGAGAATAAAACTGAAGGATCCGTGATGTATCAAGAAAACCTTTAATGATATTTAATAGTGAAACATACAAGGTAATAACTAAGGAAACCTAGAACTCATGAGTCTCCAAATCACTAATAATTAGAGCCTAATATTTTATAATAAGTTACAAGTTAATAACCAAGGAAACATATACATAAATGGTCATTAACTCAGAAATAATTAGGTCCTAGAATATTATTAGAAGTTCCAAGGTAATTACCAAGGAAACGTAGTCCACAATGGTTTCCAACTCAGTAATAAATGTAGCATGTCATATTATATAAGAAATTACATGTTAATAAACATATAAATGTAGACATCAATGGTCTCAAACAAAGTAATAACTATAGACTATAATATTATAAGAATTTTTATTCTAATAACCATGAAAATGTAGACCTCAAGTGACTTCAACTCAATATTAATTATAGTGTGGCATATTATAAGCAGATACAAGGTAATATCCGAGGAAACATAGGACTAACTGGTCACAAAGTGAATAATACCTATAACCTAGCATATTATAATAAATCATATAAATGTTATAATGTTAAATCTATTGCTTTTCATTAGTGTGATAAGGATAATATGGCATGAAACCATTTAATCAAGTTATAATTAATCAAAAAGGTCATTTAGATCAAACCTTCCCTTTAATTAGTGTGATAGGGCCATGTAACATGAAACCATCATTTAACCCACTTATGTGCATTCAACAAACAAGGATAATTTTCCTACCTTCCATTAATGTGGCATGGGGTGCTACAAACATGAAAACTATTATTCATTTGAAATTATGTCCCAGTCATATACTCAGTATAATTTTCAACTTATTATTAACATTTATTTACCTTATTGAAGCATTTACCTTAGGCCAGTCAAGTGGAGAGAATACATCATAATTTCTGTTAATATATTAACAATATAATCAGGCCATCTAATATAGAAAATCTAACCCTTATAAAGATCAATACAAGGCACAACTGAACGACAACTCAAACGTGTCAAGACACTAAAAATTACTATATAGAAACACTTCCTACATGGGATAGATGTATTTTTGGGTGTTTCCACCAATAATTAATTAAATACTATTCATGAGTCTTATAATATGGTTATAATGACTATAAGCATTGAATATTAATTTATCAAATGATGCCCGATGAGATCAGTGCGATGAATAATAATTTATAAATCCATGAAACATGAGGTATGAATTATCGACCACTTACCTTATGGTCTTACGACACTCCACATCTAGTAACAACCTCTAATAAATCTTGGAATGGAATAGATATGATCAATAGATAAAACATGGCATAAAATCCTAAAACTAGATATCTTTATCGGGAGGAAGAGTTGAGACGGATGGATAAAGATGATACAAGATCTTACCAATACGCATCCAAAGCAGTTGGCAGTGATTGAATCTGAATCCTGAGGAAATTTTTATCTCAATTCCCAGCATAGGCCTTCCAAGGGATTCAATAATGTTAGAGAAGTCTCTCTGGTCCACTAAAAATTACATAGGAGGGAGGATGTTTAGTTTGATCATTAAGGGTAAAATCATAAAAACACCCTAAATTAGACTATTCATGGTTTGGACACATGGTTTTTGAAACATTTATCCAACCATACATGGGTATATGTAGAAGGGGGGAACCCACATAGTTATGCCTAATAGTTAAAGAAACCATGTTCCAACTGTGTAGTAAGGCTCTACCCGAAACTGAATACATCCCTCCCAATTACATATAACCATGTGGTCTGTCCTCACAATTTACACTAACCGTGAAACATGCTAGTTTCTCACCAAATTTTGGTTTTATATATCCAAACAAGATCTAGAAACCCCTGAGACATTTTATAACTCATTTTTCACACTTATTAGATAAAAAATAATTAAATAGATCCTAATTTATAGGATCCATACCTGAGTGAAATAACAGGTTCTAGGAGTCTTCACCCACAAAAACACTCATCCCTGAGTTCACATTCCATGGTGGGTGAAAACCTTTATGAGAATAGATCAGGACACTAGGGATGTAAATCAGACTACAACTCCAATTTATCATCTTACACATGGTTTTGATACCATAGTACCAATACATCATGGAAAAACTAGCCTCAAAGAGGCTTCATTCTCTAGTCATTGTTTTATACTCGATATTACTCAAAGGTATCATTAAAATATAACTCAATTTCTTATGGATCATAATTATGAGACTGGTCATCATGATACTAGGGAAGCTATGAGTCATGAATGATGTCATACATGGCATTGTAGCTCCGATGTAGTTGAAATCGATTGGCTACTGGATCGACTCTCTACAGAATCTCCAATGACCAACACAATGAGGAAAACATTTTTCCTGGATTTCTATGTATATATTCCCTAGCCTAGGAAATAACAATTGGAAAACATGATCCCCATTCTTGAATTCTAGAGGTCCTCTCTAATGTTCTGCATATAATTATTGTCTAGACTATGCCGTAGTCAGATGCTTTCTGATCAGCTAATCCTACTCTGATGTCTATTAAATGAGATGAGGACCTAGTTGGGATGTCTAACCCGACTCTAACCAAAAAAGGGGTTAATAACACGACCTATCATTCCAGGCCTAAAAATGATCCATCGGAATCATCACCAATAAGATATTATTTTAGGAAAACCTGAAGATAGGTGTATTCATCTCCCAAGAACCGTTTAAATCATGGTCATATTCTCAGAGCATGCCCTCTAGAACAAGTATCATCCTTTATAACTATATATTAGTTGGAGGGTGAATTTTTTATCTTAGAATAACCTGTGTACCTATAGCCTTCAATAATCCTTTCTAGAACCATGCTGTGAAATGGGAATCCCTATTTTAAATGATAAAATAAAGGGATCCCATGTAATTGTATGATCTAAATAAAATACAATCTTTCAAGATCATATACTGAGAAAGTATACCATATATGAATAAAATTGCATATGTTCATCAGTTTTTGAATTACAACCCATACAAAATCACCACATTTAGGTGACCATGGTAAACCAACAAAAAAGTCTATGGAAACCTCTTATCATTTACATTCTAGGATAGGATGTTGTTGTAACAAGACTACATGTGTCTGGTACTCTACCTTCCTAGTTGATAGGTGGAAGACTTAGTGATAATGTATGATATCAGAAGTTTCATCCAAAACCACCAATACTATCACTGCATATCTCGATGCGTATTTTTCATTTTTAGATTAAATACCCACTAATAATATTGGCTATTGCATGTAAAATCTTGTCTCATATATATATATATATATACCCATACAAATCCATGAATATATTGAAAGTCATATTTTTTCCATAGAACTATATGGAGGTCAGTTATATCCCCAAATAGTCTTATAGAGAAACAAGCCTTCAAGGTCTGAAAATTCCTTAATCATTACTTTCTTAAGGAGGGAAGAGTTAAGTATCATGGATGAGAGGTAATAATCCTTGTGAATCTCATGAAACTCTAGATTCATCTATGAAAAGATGGAAATTAATTTCCATTCATCACTGGCTTCCTGTATAGGCAGTTCCTGAGTTTTCTGACATTGCGAATCTGAAACAACGTTTCCTATTCCAGGCATATTGGAAAGCTCGATATCGAATCACTATAGATATTTGACCCTTTGACACTATCTGAGGTTCAATTTTACCTAGAAAAGATATATTTGAATCTTTTTTTATGTATATATGACAAAAATCTCAGGCAATAGACAATGTCTCTAGTAATTTAAGGCATGGAAAAATGTTACTAGCTCGGGTCATGCATAAGTTAATTTCTTTCCTGATGCCTCAACTATAATGAATAGTACAAGATTACTTTGTCTTCTTATATCAGCACTACTCCTAGGATGATTCCCATTGCATCACAAAATAATCAAATATCCTCTTCCAGGCTCTATAAGAATCATTATTACTACCCAGATGAGCCTCCCTTTCATCGGATTATTGTCTTTCTCACACACTTCTAACCACAAGAACATAACAACCTACTTTTTAAGGCCCGTAATAGGTGAATCAAGATCTGTGATGTATGGTATAAAAAATTTGTAATATCCATCTAGCCCTAAAAAACTCCATGTATCTATCATGTTCTTGGGACTCTCCTTGAAAACTAAAACACTAATACTCTATAGGTCAATATATATTCATAATTTCAATATAATATGACCCAAGAAGTGAACATTTTCAATCCTAATGTGGCACGTAGAAAGCCTTGAAAAAATATTATGCCCTCTCAATTCACCCAGAATGATCTCAATATGTTGATCATGGTTTCTATGATTATGAGAACACACAATTATTTCATTCATAATACTAAAAAATTAATCTAGACAGTTATGGAAAACCCAATTCAGTAGAGCTATGGAAGGGTTGAGAATGTTCCTACGATCAGAAGGAAAACAAGGTACTCATATAGACCATACATGTTATGGAAATATGTACATGTTTTGTCAGATGGATTTACTCTCACCTAATGATATCCTAATCTTAGGTCAATCTTAAATAATTCATTTTATCCTTTGATCCGGTCGAAGATATCATCTATTCGATGTAGTAGATATCGTTTCATGATCGTAATCTGGTTCAACCATCATTAATTCAAACAGAGACTTTTGGTTCCATCCACCTTTTTAAAAAAGTAATGGTGAAACCCAAGAGGATGTTCTAGGACTTATAATTTCATTTACCACTTGATCCTCTAACTTCCGCTTGAGCACTGGAATCTCTTTAGGTCCCATCTTCTACAGAGGAATATACTCTTGAGAAACTCCTATAAGAATATTTTTGATAAACAACACATCTCTCATCGGAGGTAATCCAAAAAATCATTGGAAAATATATCCTTGAAATGATACACTATTTGTAGGAAATAAAATTGATGCAAACCCTGATCCTCCATGAAGAGATATGAAATATGGGGAGTCACTTCACCTAGCCCATGATGCTCTATTCTAGACAAACTATCCTAAACATCCCACTCTCCCTTAGGTAGATAATTATGCCCTACGGTGATCTAATGGATACTCTATGGTTATAGTGGTCCATAATGGTGTTATAATAAACCATCCAATCCATCCTGAGAATGACATAAAATCCAATTATTACGAGAAAAAAGAGGTTCAAAAATAAAGTGTAAGTTCCTTCCTCATGTGGATAGTCCTTAAATTGTTCTATTCCCTATGACTGTACACCTAACCGTGTATCTGGGGTAATTATGCCATAGTAAAATGATATATCTAGCCCAATGTTTTAGAAAATGGATAAAGATATAAAATCACTTGAAGATCCTCTATAAAATAAATAAGACACTATACTGGATGATACATGCATAGTACCTCGAAGTATAAATGGTCCTAAAACTAGATCATTGGATATTGGCTATAGAGAATGAATCTACCCTAATTAATGAACTTTTGCAACAACTAGACTACCATGGTCATAACTACTCTACTGGAGCTGTTGGTGATCAATAGTTTGGCTACCATGCATATTACATACTCCCCATCTAGTCTTGTTGATGACATTATAACTCCCCACTTGACGTTGTGCAAAATAACCCAATCAAGAATCTGGAGATAATTTGGATCATATTCCAATAGAAACTAGAATAATGGTCTTGAAAAATCTCTAGAGAAGCCCCATATGGACGTAATCCTGACACTCTAGTGGGTTTCTATCACATTGAGGATTTATGTGACCCCTTATTCCACAATGATGATATACCAGAGAGCTATAAAAATGTGTACTATGGCTATCACTTCCCTAAAGAGAAACCATGAGGTAATGTTTCCTCCCACCAAGAGATATACTGGCCTCGCATGGTTCTGGTCCTCAATGTCTGGTATTATTGTTGTCCCTAAGTTTTCACTCCATTATAAGGACCTCATTGAATATTTTAGAGAAATTAAGAATGATAATAACATTTAATCATGCACAGATGGCATACACATGCCCATCCTCGAAGCATTTATCATGTAAAAGCACATCACTGCTAGAAGTGGTGCTAGGAGATGTAACTTAGTAAATTGTGATAAATATTCCCCAAATGACATTGAAACCTACTAGAGATGCATGTAAGTTATAGATTTTTCATCTCTCTTTGTCTGAGGAAAGAGCTGATCATAGAAGATAGTATGCAAATCAACCCATACCATGCCTTGATGGTACTCAGCCTAAGTAACCACATCCCACCAATGCTTGGAAAAATCATGAAGTATGTATGTTTCAATGTTGACCCCCTACTATGAAGGAATATCCATATTATCAATGATTGGAAGGGTTGACTCTATACATGACTCAACAACCAATCGATCTCCATCCCTTAAGAAAGCAGGAGGATTCTACTTCTGGAACTATTGAGTATGATCAGCCACTGTAGGTAAATGATGTAGAGCACCAAACATGGATTACATCAGACGTATAAAACTATAACAAAAATGGGAATTAGGTCATATATTAGGTATAGAAGGTGTTGCCTCATGTTGCACTCATTAGAGTAATATTAGTGGCTTAGTGCCCACCAATTTGAGACAATGGTTTTTTCCACCCTCTTGGCCTACGATACGAGAATATAGTGGTGAAATTGATTTAAAAATTCCAATCACACACATATTAACATGACTTACGATGATAGATAACAAAACTATTAGAATATGAAGAAATAATAAGGGCATACTAACCAAGGTAATATACCCAATCTACCCTCTTATGTGGCTTCGTACAGGTAATTTCTCAAGTATAAGTTTCATTTTATTTAACATTTAATTACAAGGTTAACTCAGTTACCTTTCATATACATGAGAATGTTGGATAAGTGCGCGAAAACATTAAATTTTAGTTTTCAAGTTTCACATTGTATTTTAATTTTATTATTTTCATATATCATGATTAATTTATAATGATTCCCCATTCCTAGTGAAATATGGCCCATACTCTTAATCATTGAAAACAACACCCATTTGATTTCATAATAATGGATCAACTCATTTAATTACTCATCCTTACCCGTGAGGTCCCATAAACCACATGAATTGAGATATGAAATCACTATATTGCAGTAATAATAATAACCACAACAAAGCATGTGAATTATTTAATGGTGAAATAATATCAACTGTAATTGGAAAAGGAGAATAATAATCAGAATTTGGTTAACATGGATTTTACCCCAAACATAGGGTCATGATGCCCAATCATGGATTATAACAAGGTCCCATAAAATTACTAATATCCAATAAAATTTTAAAAAAATATTAATGTAAAAATGGTACATATTTTATGCAACATTTTGATTTCTTGTACTTGGATTCCATCAAAGGGGCCCCGAGCCCAGCGGACCACATGGCCTCATGTGCATCTCCGTGAATTCCATAGGCTGCCAACTAGCAGTATGGTCCAGGAGTGTGTCTGTGCGGAGATTATTCCGTCATTACTAGAGTGTGTAGTAGAGGAATAGAGAGAAACAATATGTGAATAGTGGAATTAGTAATGTAAATAGAATCCCAAGGAAAATAGAGATAATAACATACAACAGCATAATCATCTCGAATAACTGATGATGAATCTCATGTCATTATAATGATGGAAAACAAGGATAAAATACAACAAAAATAACATGTTACTGAAAAATACAAAAAGGAAAATATACAATCCCAATAAACTCAAGATTCATCTAAGTCATCTACTATCATGATTCATCCTAAACAGTAACAAATAATGCGTTTGAAGCATGTAACTTCCCATTATCAACACCTACATACATATGGTCTGACTGGGTACCAGAGGTTCCAAGATAGGGTGTGAGATAAATCTCATTAGGCCACCACCAATAGCATCTATAACATCATGTTTTTGTAATATAAACTACAATAGTGGGAAATCATGCGTATATAAAGTAATGTAGTATAATAACGTAAATACCCATGTATCTGCTTCAACCCTTGGATAGTGTCTGAACATGTAATAAGTTCATTAATTATTTAAATTATTGTTCATATACAAGTATTATGAGAGTAATAGTGATGGTTAATATATGTAACATGGAAAACGATGTTGATATTTAATAATGAATGTTCCAAAGTAATGACAAAGGAAATGTATACATAAAGGGTATCCAAATCAGAAATAACTATATCTTGGAATTTTATATGTAGTTACAATGTATGTACCAAGACAACATAGACATAAAGGGTCTCCAACTCCATAATAACTATAGCTTAAAATATTACATGAAGATACATGGTAATGACAAAGGCCACGTAGACCTTAAGGGTTTCCAACACAGTAATAAATATATCCTGCCATATTTTAGAAGACGTTTCAAGGTAATAACCACTATAACATCAAACTCAAGGGTCTCCAACTTAGTAATAACTATAGCCTAACATTTTATAATATGATCCTTGGTAATCACCAGTTCAACGCAGACCTCTAGGATGACCAACTCATTAATAACTATAGATTTGAATATTATAAGAAGTAACAAGATAATAACAAATGCAATGTAGACCTCAAGGGTTTCCAAATCAGTAATAAATATAGCCTTTGATATTATAATAAATAATATATAATTTTTAGTGTTAAATCCACTTCCATTCATTAGTTTGACAAGGACAATTTGGAAAGAAGCCAATTAATCCATTCGTAATTAATAAATATGTTCATTTGGTTCATGCCTTTCCCTTCATTAGTGTGACAAGTCCATATTGCATGGAACCATAATTTAATCCATTTAAGAGCATTCACTAATCATGGTTCATTACTCTACCATATTTTAATGATGAAAGGGGTTCTACATACATGAAACATATTATTCGTTTACATTTAATCCCGAGTCATATAATTAATATACTTTCCAATTTTAAATTTACATTTATTTCTCAAATTGAATTACTTTCATTATGCAGGTCAAGTACCAAATATACATGGTACTTTTCAACTACTCTATTAACAATATAATAAAACAATTTAATATAGAAAATATTTACCTTATAATGGTCAATCCATGGTACACCCAAACATGGGATCAAACATGTCAAAACACTAAAAATGACAATATGGTAAAATATGCTACATGGGATGAATGCTGTTTTGGGAATATCCACTAATAATTAGTTAAATAATCATCACGGGTATTAGAATATGGTTCTGACTACTATATGAATGGAATGACTATTTAACAAATGAATAATGATGAAATTGGAATGATGAAATAGAAATTTATAAAATAAGGAAACATGATGGATGAGTTATAGACCACCAAACATAGGGTCATAGGACTCTCCATGTTTAGTAAGAGCATCAAATTTGTCCTGGATTAGAGTAGATCAGAATAATAGATAAAATAGGGAATAAGATCCTAAAAATTGATAAATTAATCAAGTTAAATAATCAAAATGAATGACTAAAGAGAAGTGAATATCTTAAAGATACATATTAAATGTAGCTGATGATGATAAATCAGAGACTAGATGGAAGAGTTAATTTGATTCCCTGTTTAGGACTTCCAATTGACTCGAAAAAATAAGAGGGAAGGATCTATAGTCAAATAGAAATCAAATAGGATGAGTGATGATGATTAATTAGAAAATTAATGGTGAAATATTAAAAATAATCCAAAATTGGCTTTTGTGCAGTTTGGCCGCATAGTTTTCTAAACCATGCACTAACCATGAATGATTATCTAGAGAAGTGAGGGAAAGACACATAATTAGGCCCCATGGTTATGAAAACCATGTGCTAACCATGCGGCAAGGCTATTCCTGAAAATGTAAATCACACTTATAGTTATGTTTAACTAAGCGTTCAGCCTGCATGATTTACAATAACCGTATGAAAAGACTATTAGTCCCCAAAAGATAGGTTTTTTGGAACTGAACAAACCCTGGAGAACCCTGATAACTTTGATAAATAATTATTCATCCATATTAGGTGAAAAATAAATAATTATACCAAAATATAAATTCTCCACTTATGAGTGAAACTGAGTTCTTATAATAAATTTCAGTTACGAATGGATGACTAATCATTCTTGGGGAATTTTATCACCATCAATGGGATATATGGGGACCCTTCCTAGAAAATGTCAATAGAAGTGGGGACCATACTATCATCTATAATGGATATCCTTAGTTTCCCAAGCCTATCATGGCTTTACCAATGATTTATGAATAAATTATCACAATTTCCATACCCACTAACCAAGATGAATTAGAAAAGAGTAAAGTATGTCTGCAACAATAAATGTGAATACTATTTCAAGGAGTTAAAATAGAGGTTTACAACTATGATAGTATAAAAACTTCCAATTAGTGGGAAACTATTTGTTGTGAAAATTTTTTATTCAAAAATTATCCTAAAGTGAGTACTGATGAAAAATGAAAACATTATATCCTATGCCTCATGTAAGTTGAAAATTCCTAAAAATTCTATCTTATTCATGTTCTGGAGTAGGCAGATGCAATATTTTCTTTGAAAATCTTATGTTATTATTACTATGAGGATAAGTGTGCTATATATACTGATCATAAGATCCTAAAATAAATATTCACATATAATTATCTTAATTTTAATTGGGGAATATGGTTATAGCTCACTAACGATTTTGAATGATAAATCTACTACCATCTTGGTAAGGAAAATATAGTGGAAGATGCTCTAATTTGAAAGGATCATTCATCTTATAAATGACTAGAATTTAAAAGGATATAAAATTCATAGATTTTAAAGGGATGAATATCAGAGTTCTTAAAGAAAGAACACCATAAATCCTTTCTCAAGTAATTTATCCACCATCCCTCATGGGGAAAATAATATATGAATAATGAAATGATTTAGATATTCATAAAAGGGTGGAAGAAATTAGAAATGGGAAATCCTTGGTTTTTAAAATTTATGAGGATGGAATTGTCAGATTTGGGTTATGACTATATGCACAATTTGATCTAGATATAAATAATGTGGCATTGAATTATGAACAAAGCTCAACATTCTCTATTATCCATGGGAACACAATAATGTATTGAAATCTATGAGATCACTACTGGTGGGACAATACGAAGATGGAGATAACTGAGTATACTTCACTGTTCCCGGTATGTTATCATGTTAATGATGAAAGGAAAAAAACTAAAGGGATGATGCAACCATCACCCATAAAAACATTAAAATTGGAAAACAACACCATGGTATTTGTAACTAGAATTTCAGAGACACCTAGAATAAATAATCCAATATGGGGTTTTTTGGATTGTCTTATAATGAAATCCCAATTTATCAGAATTTGAGAGGACGTTTCATTGGGTCAACTTGCACGAATATACATCAATGTATTGGGGAGGCCCCTGTATAACAACTAAAAAATTGTTTTTTATCCTGACTCGTGACATACCTCTATGTTTTGGAAATGTCCCCAACATGATATAAACACTGATTTGATATTTATTATATCTTATCATTCTCATACTAATGGAAAATTTGAGTGGACGATTCAGACACTGGAAAACATGTTGATAGAATGTTTTATGGTCTTCAATGGAGGATAGGACCAATATCTGCCTTTTGATGAGTAATATAACAACAACAGCTTCCACTAGAGTCTCAAAATGGCTCAATATGTATCCCTTTATAGAAAAATATATAGAACACATGTATGTTTGGATGAATTCAGTCAATATAATCTGCTAGCACCAGAAATGGCTAAAGAAATGGTTGAAAAGGCGATAACCATTCAACATTATATATAGAAATCTGGATGTTTATGGAAGATATATGCATATAATCATCAAAAAAACAAGGATTTTATATTTATATACATGGTATTCCTTTCTATATCTCCATGGAATAGGGTGATGAGATTTACGAAAAAAGAAAAGGGATGTTCGAGGTACGTCGACCCCTTCAAGATTCAAGATCTTGTTTGAGTTATGGCCTATCGACTAAAATTTAAAACAACCATGTCTCAAGTAAAATATGTATTCTATGTATCCCTCATGGTGATGTACTTACCAGATCCCTATCAAGTATTGAATTAACATGTTGTACAATTGGAAAATTATCACTCATATGAGGAGAAGCAAGTAATGATTTCAGAACACAGAGATAAAGTTCTACGATACAAGACCAATAACCTTGTGAATGTACTGGGGCATGACAATAAGTATGAGGAGGAAACATGAGAACATGAGGAATTTTTGAAGAAAAAGTACCCTCACATGTTTTACCCTTATATTATAAAATTAAAATTTAAAGGAGAAATTTCATAACGGGGGAAAAATGTAACGACCAAGAATTATAACAATGAAATTTACATTCATATAATTTTGTTATATATTATAAATCAAATTAAATCACATGGAAAGAAAAATAAATCTTCTAAAAATTAAGAATTAATGTAATAATATGTTTTTCTAGAAGTTAAGAAGCATATTCCTAATGAATATTAACCTACCATTTGTAATAGTAAGATGACCATTAAAAATAGTATTATGACCAATAGAATAATAACTTCATCACTGAAATTATAAATAGAATTTAAAAATAATTAAAGTAAAAATATGATATAGTCATATATGGGGAAATTAAAATATTTTTATTAAAAATGTTAAATTAATCTGTGTATTTTTGTAAGACATACATATTAATAGAAAAATCTATAATTAATATAATGTTATAAAAATTGTATTTCCACAACATATATTTATATATTATTTTTTTTCTCATATGACTGAAATAAAATTTTATGAGTATTTAATTAATGGTTTAATGATTTATAAAATTAGTTATCATTTTAAATATAATATTTTTTGAATAAATGGTAATAGTAGTTAAAAATTAAATTTATCACTTATATATTATTAATTTCAAAAAATTGAGTCCCTTTTTCAATTTTAAACATTGAAAAATGGTAATACTGATTTTTTTGGGATTTTTCAAAAATAGTTGAACTTTCGGTGAATATTGAAATACAGTAATTTATTGTTAAGATAAAGACATGAATTATTATTTCATTTGACAATGTATGATTGATTTAATACCATGATCTCGAACCCAAATTTAATTTTTACTATATTTATTTATAAGAAACAAAACAATTCATAGTCTTGTTCCAAAATACTAAACTAATGAATAATATAATGAGAAATCACACATATCCTCCACTAGAAATACCTCCCTCACCACCTATTCTCCTCAAATATCTCAATCCTTGAATCTTGAGAAATTTATAAAAAATTAATCATTAAAGGCTCTTAACCTTGTCTGGTATATCTTGGTGTCATCAATAGTGAAAAACCATTAGCCTAAGGAGGTTTTGAATGAGGAGAATTGAATAGGTAAAAACCTCTTTCCTTTTAATTAATTTATATTCAATATATTTATTTTTCTTATCTTCTCATCACCTCATCTTATCCAAGATTCATGAAAACATTATCGTATTACATATAAAATAATATTATCTTGTTAATTTAACAATCGATCATTATTTCTCTCCACCTTTTCTTTTATTCTTAGAAATGAAATAATTATTCATAAGGTGATGAATTACCACCTTCATGGATGTCGTGTTTTTTTTAATTAAACCTTCATAGATGGTCATGAAACCATTTTTATAGTCATTATAGATTATAGTATTTTAATTACAAGCTATTAATTTTTATGTAAGGAGTATATACCCATGATAATAATTAATAAAAAATACTAGTTTGTGATGATCAAAAGATGCCAAAATAATCTAAATGGTTAACATTAACATTTTGTTCGATGAATCATCCTATAATATGGATAAAAAGTATATATAAGACCATTTTATGTTATTTTTTTAATTAATAACGTATAATTTCAATTTTTGATACTTATTCTCACTTATTTCAACTTCCATACTCATATATAAGCTAATTGATCATGAAAACCATGAAAACAAACACTTGTTAACGATGAAATCGAACACTATAACCCATCAAAAAAGCCATAAAAGAAAATAAATAACTATAAAAAATAATTATTTTGTATAACAACTTCATATATTTTTAATTATTGAATATATTTTTATTATACAAGATATTAAGTTCAACTGTAGAACTGTTTCAGACAGAAGGCGAGAGACTCTACCTGATCCTCTGTTTTTCCATTGAGATACTATTTCTATCTCTCTATGATTATTTAATTCTTATTTATTTTTATTTAGTTCTTCTACATTTTAATGATAGGTTCCAAATTCAAAAATCTAGAATACATCATCTTTTTTATGGGGAAATACAAGTTTTAAAAATGTCCCCTTCTCAATTTATAATGAAAAAATATAATGATTTATTTTTGGTTTTATACTAAATTTATACATTTTCCATTATAAGGAATCATTTAAATTATCCTTTATATCGTAGTATAAAGCATCATTACTATGGTTTATTTACATGTTCCCAGTTCATTTTTACATAACCTATCATGTTATATAAATATTTTCCCTTATGACTTCCAATTTATTTATTACATCCATTCTTTCATGGATAACATTATGTAAAACTCAATTTTTAGGATTTATGACATGATTATGATTCCTATTTAATTCCATTAGAATACCTTGTGTTTATGATTAATTCTTCATGTGGAACACATATTCATGTACATTTTATTATGGGTGTTCATAGATAGTGGTCCAATTCATTATATAAATCTTAGTCTCATGAGATTTCATGTGCAATGATCTTGGTGGTTAGCTACGACTCATGCTCAATGTGCAAATATCTGGGTGGTTAGTCATGAATCACGCTCCATATGTAACAGCATTGGTCGTTATTGTTGACTTTTTCCCCATATTTAATTATCATAGAACTTTTATTATATCATTTTTTTGTTATATCCATATTTCTTATTATTGCATGATTACATGATACTATGTTATACATGTTATGCTTCTTTATTTTTATTTATTCCTTTATATGCCATCATGTTATGTTATCTAACTGAGTGATATGATTTATTTTATATTTATTCTCTTATTGGGATTTTTATAACTTCAATTTGATCATCTATTCTATTTCATATCGTACACATATATAAGAACACAATGTAAGTTATTATATCATTATGAATATTAAATAAAATACATATTTATTTTATTTTCAAGTTGTTTAATAATGTACTTGACCATACAAATACACTATATTTTATGATCCATGTTTTTTTTGTTGTGTAATTCTCTTCAATATCATTTCATAAATGGAAAAAATGTTAGGGTTCTATACAATCTCTCATAATAGTGTAGAGTCATCACTTCTTAATTCAGAACAAAAATTTAAATTTTCGAAACTAATCAATTACTATTATTCATTATTACTTATTACAATTTTCTACATCAATTTATGTATTTATTATTAAACTTATTTCCATTTAAATAGGTCATTTCACAACACAATTCATTATCCAATGTTTCATATAAAAATATATTAGGCCTCCACTAAGTTATTATTTTTTATTTGGCTTTTTTTATGTTCTCTAATATTTTCTTGGATTTGTTTTGTTCTTGGTTATTTCAGATGGTTTACCTTTTTTCTCAATATTCAATTTCGTCATACTATAATATATGTCTTACTATGTTAGTAAATTTTGGATTATTTATTCTAAAAACATTCAATTTTTCAATTTTTTTTATAATTTTCACAACCAACTATTGGAATACAACTGTGGAAAAATTTTGTAAGAAAATATTCTTACAAAGACGTGCATTTCAGAAATGTTGATTTCAATGATATTTTATTATTCATCAATTTGACATTTCTATTTATGGGTAAACATTTTTTCTTCTCATGTTTTGTTCTCTCCTCAATAGAAATGTTTTATTTAATTCATCTAAATATCTCCCAACATTATTTTTGGTGTGATTATAATTTTTCATAATATGTATGATTTAAACATAACATTTTTCTTTGAGTGGTGGGTTTGATTAAATTTTTCTAAAATATATATATATATAAATTATGTTTTAGAAACATTTTAATATATAACTAGATATATCCCTTAACCTCAAATATATTTTTCATCCTTGAATTGTTTGATTTTTAAAAAAGTACCCTTTATTTTTCTTAATGTCAATTTCAACAATATAAAAATTTTATAGTCTCCTACATCATATTTTCTGAACAATTAAATGTTATATTACATAGTGATTATTCAATTCAATATTATATTTACATCATGTTTTTATTCCTTCATAATTACACTTAACATCAATGCATATGCCACATAGTTGATCAATTATTAATGAATCAATAAATGTATGTTAGGCTATTGATTTGTTGTGGAATATATATAACATTTCATTCGATTGAAAAAATGTATAAAATGAAATGGAACATTATTTATAGTGTGGTTTTATAACACTTTCATTTTGGTGTTCAGTGCTTCTTCATTAAAATTGAAATGATGTGTGGTGTTCATTGAAAATTAAATGTGATGTTGATTGGTTTCATTTATCTATTAAAAATTTTAAATAGAATAAAATATTTTTCTTAGGGTGTTAGATTATTGAACTATATTATAGAATAATTCATTCCTACATCCATTTACTGAATAATATATTCATGTATGTTAAATTATTTCCCCTCTATCCACTTATGTGGAATTATATCTATGTTATGGAGTTTTAAATGGATAATTTAATTATTTTTATGGAGATATAGGTTATGGACCATTTAATTCTGATTAATGGATTATTTAATTAAATTTATGTCTAATTTAATAAATATTATTTACTACATTAATTCATTTGGTGTTGTTACAATTTAGGGATGTGTGCTTAGATAGTTTCTAGTGAACTGGATTATTTAATTCATTATATGTTCTTATTGGCTAATTTGTAATAGCGGTAGTTTGATAGGTTTCTATATAGAAATTATAGGCATGATGATATTTTTTTCTTCATTATACCTTTATTTTTGAACAATGAATCCCATTGAATGTCTTTGAAGCATGATTTGACTAATGGATTTTATAGTAGTTGGGTCTTTTTTATAATATATCCATGGAGTGTTTTAGGATAAATAAGGATTTTTGGTTCTCACAATCCAATGATTATAGTTAATTATAAATATATAGATATTTGAATTATTAAATTTCAATGACACATAATTATTAATAATCACCACTTAAAAATGATTTTAGACATATATTATATCATAATATTTCACATTTTAACCTTTATTAGAATACTTGGATTTTCTTCTGATGAAACGTCTCAGATAATTGACTACATCCATAGATCATCACAACCATATGTTTTACAACAAAAAATTTAAATAATTTCCTTAAAATCATCACTTGTGTTCATAAATAATTCTTATTATATTAACACTATCACTACATGTTTTTTGTCATATTGAAAACATTTATTGATTAATTATTGTCTATGAAACATGAAAAGGATAATAAACTAATCTTATAGTCTTAAAAATCGGCTCTATAAATATTAGATACAAATTTTATATAATAAATTACATTATTCATCGTGATATTAAAAAATATTAATTTCCCTCATGACTATTTGTATGTAGTCACTAGCACATTTCAACATAGGAAATATAAAACAAAAATAATCTTGTAATATCATGAAAACTAACAATATTTAGGTTTCTAATGAGATTACCAATAATGCAACATAAAATGAAAATATTTAGACATCTAACACGGGGAAAAGACTTCCATGGATGGAATCATTTTGGTACATAACCCTTTACCACATTATCTACTTGGTTTTTATAGAAGATTAGAAATTGTAAAACTTCAAGGAATATCATATTTTATGTCAAAATTAAAATAGTTTAATTAGACCTCATATCATTAATCAGATAAAATATATATTCTCAAAATATTAGTTTCATTAAATTACTCTGTAATTCATTTAATATTTTGTTCATAAAAATGTCTAACTATATTTGTACGAATTTTAAAAATCTTTAGAATTTTATTATTTACATAAACATTTAGATATAATATTTTTTTTCTTAAACATCAAAAATGAAATTATTATTATTTTAAATATATTTATATATATTAAACATTTATTAATATTTTATTTATACTTAAATAATTTTTAAATAATTGTATTACGCATAACCATGATTGCATATTGTATAAAAACAATTTGAGTTGGTAAACACCCAAAATCACAAACAAATATGTTCATTATTTTAAAAAATATTATAGGCTCTATGTATATAAATTCCATAATTACATAAATCAATATCCACACTGTATACAACTATTTTTTTAAATTAACAAATCCTAACCACATATTCTTGACTGTGTATAGTTTACAATTGAATACATCCACACATCACAAGATTGTCCAAGAGCCATTTCATCTTTAATTACAACAATCCTACTGTTTCTACTACTTTTTAAGGTGTAACGACTATTTTAACATAAAACATATAGTATAAAAACAACGTTTCAAACTACATATAATTGTATGCATAATGAATGAGTATCTTAATTCAAATTAGATAAATTTTTAAACACACTATTGTAAGCATGTTTCACCTTGAATCTAAATGTATCTAAAAAAGGAATATATACATATTATACCACATTACACTAATAGTTTTTATATATTAGGAATTCATCCTTTAAAAGATTTCAATTTCATTGAACATAATGCCTCATTGAGTTCATATAGATCGTTATGGATATATATAAAGTTACATTTTTATCATTAAATTATTACAATTACGGTAGTAAACATACATCTATGTGGATAATTCTATAGTAACATGAATAGCCATTAGTGACTTCGACTACACATATATGAATTTTTAATTATATGAATTTACACTTATCATGAAAAAACGAGTTAATACAACTTTTTTTTCACTTAGTAGTCTTCTATATTAATTATTTTATGCATAAGGATTCACTTAGATGAATTAAAATATACAATATATCTGTGTTTTAATATTATTTAATTTACATGCTATGAAATCAACCACAAAATACCAATACTATGTGGTTTGTTTCATAAAAATCCTGTATAATATATTTATTAAAAAAAATTTATAAAGAATTTAATTGTGTACAAGAACATATTGGTTGGGTATATAATCATTAATAGTGCTATTTTTCTAGTTAAAAATATAATTTCCCACCTAACTATTCAACTTAAATTTTATTGATTTTTTATTTCTCTTATGTATTTTAAATCCCAAAACACAACTCTAAAATCTATGTTAAACTGATTATAAATGTGTTATATTCTAAAATCCTTCTAATTCTCCTTCTTCTGATTATTCTGATTTCATTAAATTTGAGAACTCTATTTTAATTTATATATTTCATAGAATTTATAGTTCATGTCATAGGAAAAACTCATTCTATTTATTTGGTATACCTTTGTTTCTATGATTCAGCTGAATCATATGAATCATGTTCTATTGGAGTTTCGTGAAAATCCATTGAGATATTGTTATTTATGGGTCTAATTTATCATTTTTGTTACAATAAGAGTTATATTTTTCATCTCATTTTTGTTACCTAGAAAATAATAAAATTTAATCGTGTACCCATCAATTTCCAAGGCTTCATACTCCAATAAAATTCCTAAACGATCCTCAAGTATGATTTCTAAAATTTATCTCACATTCACATTCTTATATAAATAATTCATCATTTGACCATCGGTTTCCAAAGTAGATTATCATATTAAACATTAATTTTACTCTTCGATCAATCAACTTGTTTTTGTATGAACTATTTCAATTTGAAGAAATTTTCTTCTATCTATATTTTAGACCTCATTAATTTTTTTTAATATTTTTACTTTAGAGAATGTTGAGAATATTAGATGGAAATCATTGGTTAATATTCACCTAAAAATCTGCAGATATAGTTAATATCAATTGAGTATTTTTTAAAATGATAGATATTGGGAGTTATTATTTTAAGATTAAAAAATATTCAGAATCACCCAATTTGGCGACACATATTGTGTTTTGGGGAATTAGAAGATAGATCTCTACATGAGGCCATACAAGAAGTATAGATTATTTTATAATTTGTTATTTGGTATCGCCTCAATATATATCACTCATAATTATTGGATATCCATAAATTTATTTAACTCTAATATATCTTTTCTATAAAAAAATCCATCCATTTAATTGTTTTTGTTCCATAAGAATTTGTAAAATTTATACAATTCATTACTAATAATAACAAATCTCTAAAAACTATATACATATTTTCAATTTTATCCGTATTTATATTTCTATACAGATTGTTTTATATCATTTCAATCCTACATTCATTAAATTGTGAAAAATATATTTATACATTATATAGTTCATTAAATTATTATATAAATTCATTCTCTTGGTAGTTTAGTATTCCTCCAATAACACTTCTATATTAAAAAATTCTGTATAATAGTTTACATTTAAAAATAATACATGGATTAAAATCACATTCACATGTATGCATACTTTATGCATATATTGATCTTCATTTTATACAATGGTTCAAAAAAATGCACATGTATAGTTATATATAATGATTCTAGGTAAACACGTAACCACTAGCCGTCACTCCTTGCAAAAAGTGACATTGAATTCACATATCATCAGCAAATATTTATTAGTGTGTTTTTAAAAATTTGTAATTAAATTCCCATTCCATGTAAATTCCATGGTTCGGTATTATTATTTTTAAAAATAATAATGATTAATGGGCATAAATAAGTTATAAAATTTCTTCATTTATCATATATATTTTTATCTCTCATTTATCTATTAACAAGAAATTATTTACATAAGTAATAATTTAATAAAAATAATTTCAATAAAAAGTTTAGTAATATCTATATAAAAAACATTACATTTAAAGTGATTAAAATGGATTCATTATTCACTAATGTGAAATAAATTAATCCCAAAATCAGAGACGATAAAATCAATATAATATTAATTTAATTCTTCAAACATAGAGTTAAAAAAATTGATCCATATTTATATTACATTTAATGAAAATTTAAAAAAAAACACATTGAATGAGAAATATTATATAAATTCTATATAAAATAAGGAGAATGTTGTTTGTATCGGTGTTGTTCATCAAGACCGTGGTTATAGTTTCTGAACCCACATGTGTTCACTCAATAATTTCCTTACCTATTAAACATTCCTCACCCCCACATCATTTCCATGGATCCAATATAACATATGTTGTGATTTTCTCTCAAATATCACCAAAAATACCCACACCCCCAAAGGTTTTTAGAATCATTCTATTCTATAATTTTTTTTGATGTTATTATAAATACTTTTATGTTTATATATAACAATACAACGTCTTATGGATTTTCTCAATCTATCAATGGGAGGCCATCCTGCTATCCCAAGGATTCCCATCCAATGAGAATATGTGCGGTCCCAAACCTGGGAATCTGCACCACCATGTCCATCATCAAGTCCTCAATAGTTCCCTCACACATTGTTTTTCTCAATGAACCTCATTCCTGTATCACCTATGATGGAATTGAAACCCATGAAATAAGAACCCTATTTTTATTCTAATAATATAACCATCCCAATCAAGTCTTATTGTTTTGGTTCTTCCCCCACTAATGGAATGAAGAACACTATTTGAACTTATCAACATGGTGTATTCTAGTTTTTTTCATTCTTCACATGGGTCACATAAACACCTTAATGTTAAGAAACAGAAATCCATCCATTATCCTATTTAAATCCTTATTTCATAGACTCGAATTGAGGTTTAGTCACTATGTATGGAGAAGGAAACATTCCTCCTTTTCTATTATATCCCCTTTAGAGAAAACGTGAAGACAGTCTGTTGAGACCTAATACATTGTAAAAAGTGGAAAGAATTAATGGAAACCTACCCATCAATTTAGATCTCATTTCATACTCCCCACCCATTTTATAATCGTGTGGATTCACAAGTAGAAGTTTCTAAAATTAAAATAAACAAAGTAAAAAATGGATCAAAAGATGTAATGGATAGTATTGTGGCCTAAAAAGAAGCATGGGGAGTTATAAATATGGGAGATTGAATATTCTTATGATTTTTACCTCATGTAGAAGATAACTATAATGACCATAATTATTTTTTTAAACATAAAACGTCAAATTCTCAATAAATATTATGATTGTGTTAGATTAGATGACCATTAATAGACATGGATGTCATGATTTGGGATGTTATTTTGGGAATTATTTTTATAAATGACATTTTATAAAAATAATTTTATAAAAAATATATTTTCTTTTATTTAAAATTATGTATCCTAATTTTTATTTCTCAATGTATTTAAGGATTTGTTTCCCCAATGATGAATTTTCCTACATTATTCAATTTATAGATGCTTTTATTACATTAAACATTCATTATTTATTAAGGATAAGACCTTGGAAATCATTATATGAATATTATAAACATTTATAAAATCAAGGATGTGGTCATTATTTTCATTCCGTATTATTTGTTTTGAATTTATCACATGGTTCATGTTGAGCATTATGATGTCTTTGACCAAAATTAAAAAAATGTATTGAGTATTACTTCAAAATACAATAACTAATTTCAAATTATATACAATAAAATAATATATTAATATATATGTTTAATTTTGATTATTACCTTTATTTTCCTTTTTTAGAAATGTTTTTTAAAATAAATAAACTCAAAAACTATATTTTATTATCTAAAAAATAAATAATTTAATTTAATTTAATTTTATCATGCTATTAAAAACAATAAATTAAATTATTAATAATTTTTTTTTCTAAATTGACATTAAATAAAGAATGAAAAATGTTATATTTTGTAAGCCTTATAACTGCTTCTATGAACTGATTTGAATGTTTCCAGACCCAATTAAAACATATTTATCTTTTTTCCATTTTTAGTAAATTAATATTTATTACAATTTATGGGTAGATTTTATTAATAAAAAAATATTAATAATAATTCAACACAGTAACCATTATTTTATAAATTAAATCTAAATTGTAGAATTTGAAATAAAATTCAAAATACACTGTATAAAAATATATAAATTAAAAAATAGACATTATTTTGGGGTATTGATGGCCCGTAATATTACATGAATAGTTCTTATCTAAAAATAAGGTATATTTTTATATTATATAGAATCCCTAAAGATTAGGGAAGCAAGTGTACCATATTAAGAATCCATCAAATCTAGTTTCACTTTCTGAAATCCTACCTGCGCCTCAATCAAGTATTCCTATGCTAAGAGACCAGACCATCCATTTCCCCTAACCATTATATATCTCCATCAGAATGGATAGAGGTGATCCATATTATTATGCTGATGGATGATCATTGACAACTAATCCGGTTACAGGTATATTAATACATGTTGACTGTTGTACTAAATTAAAAATATAGATGTGAGATATCAATGAGAAATATCTATACATCAAGAACAATTATATTCATTGATTAACATATTTATATATTAATTTATTCACACATTGATAAATTTTCTATAGATATTGGAATTAATTCTATTTAATGAATTTAGATCAATATGGTAACTAATCAATTCTTATAAATTTTAATCAATATATTTAACAATGTTTTTTGAATGTAAATGCAATATTTGGTGTAATTTTAGCTCGAGGGAGATGCATTGGAAACAAATATTATATTATGATATATGTATTTTGAATTAGGAGAATGTATGGAATTTTTTTTGGGATCTATATGAATTTATTAGTAGACACATGAAACATTTAAGGGTTGGGATAAGAGCCAATAATATACTAACATCAATGTTCCATATATTACCACATATTGAAATGGTTAGAACAAATGTAATTCAAATCAGGGTTATGGATTATTGTAAATATGACTAACCATGTTTCATATGAATTTATTAATAAAATAAATATTAAAATTAAATTAATAAATTAATAAAAATTCTATTTCATTAAAAAATAAAAAAAATAACACACTAAAGTAAATGATACATTTAAGGACTAATGTTTTGGTCTGAAATTATTTCCAAAAACTAACTTCCAAATAATTAATAATTTTATTTAAATTTTACAAATCACATGCTTAAATTTTATTAAATGACTAATTATCTAAATAATTGATTGTTCTAAAAATCAAATATGTCCTAATACATACCAAATTTCGATCCAAATGTAATGACACCATCCCAAGATCAGCAATATCAATAGTTTTTTTCAAATATTTATGCGGTTAAATTATATTTACAATAAATATATCTCCACATATTAGAGAAATTTCAATGGTTTTACTTGGTTTAATTGATTTCAAAGGGTTTCCTAGGTTCATATGTACTGTGAGGGTGATTCCACAATTATTGTTATTGATCATGTTTCCTTCTTAATGGTGGTGTCTATTCTCTTCCAGATGAGTGGAACGATGGGAAATGATACAGTGAATCAATGGTGGAATATATAACATACGGATAAGTAAAAATAAATTATTATTATAAAAAATAATTAATATTTCTTTCTATTGCATTGAATTTGTCTCCATAGCATGGGATAATTTGGTTTGGTATAAATTCAATCATAAATTAGTTTATGCATGGATTGGTTGCTGAAATATAAGCTCGAATGCGATATTAATCCTATAAATAATTTCTTTTATGATAAAACCCATGAAGGGATTATGTTTATATCAATGAAATATTGGTATAGTGATGAATCTTCACTAAAAACTGTTATCAAATTCATGGTGTAACCCATGTGTGATCTGTGTGTCCCGTAACAAGTTGGATAATGATAATGATGGATCATTTCTGATATTATGGATTCATGGTGGTGAATTTTATCAAATTTATTACTTATAACAGGGCTTATATGGTTTCTTTCATTGAAGAGATAAATGGTGGTGCAATTACAATATATTTCGATCAGATGGATTATCATTGAAAGGAAGGCCTAGTGTAGTGTTCTTTATTTTGATGAGAGGTTTTTAGGGTGAAAACTCAATCACACATAGATTTCAATAATTAATGGTGGCTGAAATATATAAATTGATGTGATACTAAACCTATCACCAATTGTATTAATTATAGGAACCCAAAAGGGATTATGTTTTTTGATTTAATAGATTGGGATGGCGATGAACCTTATAAGAACATATATTTTTAAAAGTGAAATATATGTTTAGTAGCCGATGTGACACACACCAAAATAACCCAAGGAAACATGATTATTTAATAAATACCATTATAAACTAGTCATTAAAATGGATTTTATTAATATAATCAACTAAATTTTGATAATTATATAAATATACTAGAAATAATAAATTTATTTATAAACACTTAGGAGTATATGATTAATTGTTTAAAAAATGTATTTCAAAAATTATTTTTATTAATTTTTTAGGGAAAATATTATAACTACCTTTTTAAGTATTTATAAATGTTATCTATAAAATTTACAAAATTTTTAAAATAATAATATTGATATTAAGTTATGGTAAATATTTGGGAATATTTAGAAAATATTGATTTTTCGATAAATAATCAAAATTATGGATTTTTATAAAATTGTAATTTAGTTTTAATTAATTAAGCATCATTATGATTTTAGTTTAATTTATAATAAACCTATGAATTATTTTGTTTTAAAAAATTTCTCTAATTACATTAAAATCTTCATCATGCAATATTCTCATATAAGTGTATTTTTAGTCATTAAATGATTTTTTCCAAAAAATATATTTTAATGTGTGTAATGTTTCTATATATTTTATATATAAAATAAGCATTAATGAGGAATGATTTTAATAAAATTTAAATACTATATATCTATATATATTAATTAAAATTCATTTAACTATGATTACAAGTCATATAGTTAATATAAGATCATCATTTCCTAAAAATATTTATTTCATGAAAAACATTTATTCAACATGTCTAAGATTTTATTTTAATATTAAATTATGCCACGAAAGTGTGTTTAATATAGTAAAATTAATTATATATTTTTAATTATTATTATTTATATTATTTAAAATTAATTTGATATCATTATTAATTGTTACAATAGAATTCATTACTTGCTAAAGTTCTGGTAATAATGGGTTTCCCGAGGTGGTTAAAATAAACATAAAAGGTTATAGAACTACCCAAGAATTTTCCAATTTGTATTTTATTGTAATATTTTACCTAATATATCATTAGTAAAATATTGGTCCATTTTTTATTAATGATTCATGTGAAAAATGAATGGGTATTTCTTCTTTCTCAAAAATATAAAATGTGTCCACTCCCCCAATTTTAGAAGGACACATCCTCTCATCTAATTTCCAGATATCCAAAACCCATTGGTTCCAAAAAAGACCAAAAATAAATAAATTCATTACTTCTACACCCTCATCATAGAATACTTTTTTTATTGAAGACCTATCCTAGTATGGTTTTTGGGGAAAAACTATTGTAGTTCTTTAAATAAGAGGTAATATCCTATCCTGGGAATTTAATTTTATTTCATCTGCCACATCCTAAAAATATTATAAAATTATCATTATTTATTATAATCGTATCCAAAAAATATATATATTTTTATGTTAATATTACTACATACATTAATCTCCTATCCCCTAAATGGGAATCAAAACTATTGATTGTGTGTATGGAGGACTACCGCCTCATGAATATGAATAATTCAGTATCCATAACCACTTATCATGGTATGATATTATTATGTATTTAATGTTTATATTTGATATTTTTGTTATATTTATACTTATTTAATCAAAATATCAAGTGAATCTTCTTACATTCCATTCCATAGGGAATAAGATAAGGCCTCTCGCGTGTAGGGTAGACTATTACCTCATGATGTGATGTTATTCATTTTTCACAGTAGATTTACATGGAAGGTAATTAGGATTAATTTGAAATTGGATTATATTATACAAGAACTATAAGTCAATTTTTAAAATAAATATATCATCTAAATTCTTAACATTCCATCCATAAATAATATTAAAATACCATTCATGCATGCGGATGAATCCCGGCATGCAAAGCGATGTGATTCATTATTATAACTGTATAATATGGAAGAACCTTTTATGGGTATTTAATGAAATAATATTATATTAATTACATAATTATCATCATGTAAATATAAAACTATACTTCGCTTCTTTAAACTATGATATCTTTAAAATGGAAAAATTACTCATGTGTACGCACCATTAACAATCTCTATGATTACAACGTAGTTCATTTTAGAAAACCAAATTTTAGGGTTGAATTAAATGTAAAACTTATATATATATACAATGATAATTATTTCATTATTACCATTATTTATAGGATTATGTAATAATCTCTTTGACCTTATTCATCTTACCAAAGAAATTAAAGATATTTGAGCCTTTTAAAATGTAAATGGCTGATATGAAATTAATTGGATAAGTAATAGAATAATAAATGGGGAAAAATAAAATAAAAATTAGTTATAAACATGAAAAGGATATTAATAGAATAAACAATTAACCTGTGTTTATAATTCATGATGATAAAAATTCACTTGAAAAATTAGGCTCGAGGTATGGGATCTCTTTAAACCATCATTTCCAATGGGAAATATCTATTAATAAGTAATGTCACGATTAACTAGTTTAGTACTAAGTTCAGGAAAATGGTCCTTACTATGCACATGGTTTGGCACTCCTGTGGGATATGTTTTGAAAATTCACAAACACTTTATGAAATTTTTTGAAGGACATAAATAAATTATCATGTTATATAAACTAATAGGTAAATTACCATTGATAACCAAATTCTTAAACAAGAGACACATTAGTTATGAAGTAATTATCATTAATAAGTTATTCGATCCATGTTTATAATTTTACATAGTGTATATTTTTTAGTTAAGGTATTATCATTTTATCATTACAGCTAATGGTGTGAAATATGATAAACAATTCCAATAGACTACTTGATAGGCAATGTGATCATTTATTATATGATATCCATAATATTATGGGAGTGGGAGTTGAAAACATCATGGATGTACTAGCTCAACTATCTATAGTTATGAATAATTATTTGAATCATGTGGAGTTTCCTACATATCATAGTAAGGATTAAGTTATAGTCGAGTCTTTTATGGGACAAATGCCCCATACATTTAGTTTATGATTTTATCCCATCATCACATAGTAATGGATTAATTACATTGAAAAGATCTTCCCTATCATCCAATGAATGATGAAATAGAAACTTTTGATGTAAATTTATCTCATTGCGGGGTAAACTCATCAGTGGAGAACTCTAATCGAGATCACAATTTCCAAAGAGGACATTGAATCCATGAAATGGGAAGACATTAAGAAAATATTCTTTAATATTATTTTCCACAAGTCCTTATCCTAAAATAGAGAGATAGTTCCTCGATCTTAAAAAATTTGATGATGAGTCTATAGGGTCATATGCGGGAAAAATCATAAGGCATGGAAGGTACACAAATTTCATTATCATAGACATTGAATGTAAGGTTGACCACTTCATTTGTGGGATAAATTCGAGAATATGAAATTAATTTACAATTTTGGAATTTGAAAATTTTAAAGAGGATGTCTATTTTACCCTCAACATTGATTTAAATAATAAAGACTATAAGTGTTCTCAAGGGACTAGAGGGAAAAAGCACAATAGGATGTTTTAATTGGTGGTATCAAAAGATAAATCTCGTGGTGGAAATAAAACCCAACATCCCATATTGTTGGATCGAATATATAGATATGTATGTCTATTAGATGGAACAATACAAGAGGGTGGTGAATTATAGGTTTAAAAACCATTGAGTTTTAGAAACTAAGAGATTAGTTTAAATGATCTCAAACTAATTCAAATACAAACACCCACAATTGTATTGAATATAAAGAGGTATGATGTATTGTAATACTGATGAAATGTAAAACAATTATATTCAAGATGAACACAATAATCAGAGTAATATAAAGATGAATGATTCTACCTTAAAGATTATAGAATCAAACAATACAATATGTAATAGAATGGATGTAATTGAAAAAATTACAAATGTATAAGAGATAGAAAAGGAAACAAAAACAATTTCCTTTCTAATACAATTAACAGCGGAAATGTAAAAGAATTACAATTCTTTTGACCCAAAGAGAAGGGTTATCATTTCACCTATGATAAAAGGTCTGTCTCACCAACACCTTGGTAAGACCTCAATACGATGATCGGTACGTCCGTCTGCATATCCCCGGAAGCCCTCGATACGATGATCGGTTCATCCGTCTGACTATCCCCGACATCCCTCGATACGATGATCGGTTCAGTCGTCTGCCTATCCCCGGCAGCCCTCGATTTTGTAGGTAATCGACAACTCTATCTTTCAATCACTTGAATGCCCTCGATTCAATGATCGGACACACAAAGCACAAAGCATGAGAGAAGTCACAACATCTCTCTCTAGAACTTGATAGAAGCAAAGTATCACAGTTGTATCATGCTTGTTCTCTTGTGTGTTGTCTATTGTTTCCCTCAGCATCAAATGGCCTCTTATTTGTAGGCCTCAGATTCGAACGGTCACATCTCCTCCAACGGTCATATTTCTCTGAAAAACTCAGAGGGACTTGGACACCTGGCATCATAACTGCCATATTGAAACAGAAAGCACGACATCGTTTTGATTAGTTTGTAACTAACTCAACGACATTGTATTGGTTAGAAAAAGATATATGAATAAGATTATCAAGAGTACGATTTAAATGAAGAATGTGTTTTTGAAAAAGTAACAACACAAGTATGTTATGAAAGATATGAGAATCAGAGTAAATACAATTTCCATATTCAGTACGATCAACATGTTCAGTACGATCAGCATGGTCAGTACGATCAGCATGGTCAATACGATCAGCATGTTCAGTATGATCAGCAAGGTCAGTACAATCATCATGGTCAATACAATCAACATGATTAGTAAGATCAGCATGATCAGTAAGATCAGCATGATCTGTACGATCAGCATGATTAGTACGATCATTATGGTCAATAAGATCAGCATGGTCAGTACAATCAGCATGACCAGTACGATCCTTATGGTCAGTACGATCATCTTGATCAGTACGAGAATTATAGTCAGTACGATTAACAAGATATTATTGATTTCCAAAACAGAACATATAAGTCAAAAGAGGAATTTTGACTCAAAAATATCCCCCTTTTTGGAAAGCACAACTCACAAAATAAATATAACAATAAATACTTATCTCCCCCTAAGTTATTGAAAGCTCTTCTGAATAAGAAATTGAATACAACTAACTCCCCCTTAGGTATGGTCTTTCCTAAATATTGTATTCATAGATTTTCCTTAAGAGTGTTGTAAAGCATTATCCCCCATTATAAAGCATTCTCCCCCTTTATAAACATTCTCTCCCTTTGTGATTTACAAAAAGAAAAGGGGTAAAATTGAATTGTCTGAAAGAGTTAGAAAATAAACATAAGACAATGGATAAAAAAAAATTTCATTACGATAAAAAACAACACTAAACATGAGAATATATACAAGTCACAGATTTCTCTTTCCTTCTCCTTTTTAATCAACTCATGAAGAACTGCCTTCATCTTTTTTATCTCCTTCTTGTCTTCAGAAATAGCATCACCCTGAGACCTGAGAAGGTCTTGTTGATCCGCAAAGAGTTGATCCTGATTTCTGATTGTCTCTCCCAGAACTCTGATTACTTTTTTCAAGAGAATAAATTCTATCTTGGAAATTCTTGTTATCTTTGGATAACCCAGAGTTCTATTTCTTCAAGACAACTATTTCATCTTTGAAAGATGAAACTTTTGAAAACTCAGCCTGAAAGGCATTCATTATCTCCTGTAAGTCTTTTACTGATGGAACATCGGCTTGTTGGGAAGACAAATGATTCAACCTTTCAACCGTTTCTCTGTAAAGCTTATTGAAAGAAATTACAAGCTCATTTGACAACCTTATTATATCATCAATTTATATCTCATGATCATTGATTGTGCTCTTTGTTTTGTGAGACCACTTGGTCATCTTGTTTCAGGCCTTCTTATGAGCAACCGAACTCTCTGAAAGAACATTCAAATCGCCTTCAACTAACAAAACTTTCTTTCGTAATTCTTTTACTAATACAAAATTCTTCTTTTGATTGTCAATAATAAAATCAATCTTCCCTTCCAGCCTAGGGAAATATGGAATGGTCTTCTCAACCCTTCTCAAAACATGGACAATATAATCACTCTTCTTGAGAGAGATTGTATGTTCTGAATCAGTATCTTCATCGTACGAAGCCAGTTCATTCGATCGGCTTGAGTCAACAACTGGATATTTTCCTTTTTCTTTTTCTTTTTCTTTCTTTCTTCTTCCACATTATCACTAATGACAACAACTTTATCAGTGTGCGAGGATTGAGCACCATGCTTTTCTTGAGACGAAAATCTATTCGGATTTCATGCATGATCGACATGAGGGGTTTGTTGAACACCTTCACTTAGATTTTGAACTGATTCCTCCCTACTCTTCTTCGAACTCTGAAATAATTCTAAAATAAAATCCCCTTCCTTCTCTTCCACTTCTTCTATCTCTTCTATATTTTGTTTTTGTTTTTCTTTCTCAGGAAGACTCTGTACGATGGCCTCTTGATGCACTTCTTCCGTCAGTTGAGCACTAGCATCATCAACCATTTTCATGACTTTAGAGATATCAAGGTCTTGAGCCTTTCTTTTCAAAACAGTTTTCTTTTTCTTTTCAGCCATAAGGGTTTCTTCTACCCTTATTCTTTCTGCAAAAGCCTCATCCAGGTCAAGACCGAACTTTGGATCACCTTCCTTTCTCTCTTCCTTATCCTTTCACCATTTGGCTACAACCTCCTTACTGTACTTTGTCTTCTTCTTAGGCTTTGAACTGGTTTGCGGATCATACTTTTGATTAATACCAATAGATTGAATCTCTTTGGCTAGCATAGGTGCCGATTGATTTTGAGCCAATTCGGCTTCTTCATATCTTTTAAAAAGGTTTGAATTTGGATCAAAACTAACATTCAACTTTTTCAAATTACTCTTACTAATCCAAGATGGCTTCAGATCTATCGGGTTTCCTTTCAATGGAATGTTGCAAAACTTCATGCTCTCAAGGATAAACTTTTTAAGGATGGATGGATACATAATAATCTGGGACTTAATCCATCATGTCTTGACATTCTTAATGATTTCAAAAACATACCCCATGAGGTTTACTTTTCTCATATTTACAAGATAGTCAAGCATAAAAATATCAGAAACTTTCAGAGTTTCTCTATCCCATTTCCTTGGGATATGAAAACCTTGCATCCATAAAGTCACAAACCAATTTTCTGGAGAAATATGAGAAACCTTTCTCTTCTCTTCATTTATAACAAACAAATACTTTTCAGCACTTTCTCTATTAAACATACCGACTTCCTCTGGTAGTCTATGAGATGGGCAGAAAGAATCCCCTTCTATCGGGACATTCAGAAAATCAGCCGCTTGTTTCACAGACATAGACATCTTTCTATCGTACACAGAAAAATTTATAGTCATGTCTCTGTCGAAAGATACGGTTTTATAGAACTGACTGACTTCATCAAAGAGAACTAGATCTTGAGAAATAGGTTTTTCAACACATAAATTCTCCCATCCTTGAAACAGAATGATTCTTCTGATTGTGGAATCATATGAATCAAAAAGGTCCCGAGAAACTAACCTTTCCCTGAAAAAGTCTGTCTGTGTAAAAGTCTTTGAAGACATTTCAGCTGGAGTGTTAGCAGAGGATTGAGACATAAAGGTGCTGCCGATGAAAGATCGTACGATGATTTAAAACCAGTGGAGCAGAGCTTCGCCTTAAAACCTGAAAAACCAATGTGGGTTTTGGGAGGGGGGTATTTATAGGCGATAAAGAGGTGACTGTTGATCTTCTATGGTCAAGATTAAAAAAAATATCAATGGTTAGGAATAAAAATGAATGAAAAAAAGTAAAAAAAATGGAAATTACCTACCAGAGAACGTAAGGTAGTTGATGGTTTTTAGTAGAGCTAAAAATAAAACAAAACTGTACGATGAAAAAAAACGTCATACCGATGGAAAACAAAGTCGTTACCATTAAATGATAGGCCGATGGAAAACGATCTGGTTACCATGAACTGGAAAGCCGATGGAAAACAATCTCGTTACCATGAACTGACAAGCTGATGTAAAACAACCTCATTACCATGAACTAACAAGCTGATGGAAAACAATCTTGTTACCATGAACTGACAAGAAAATGGAAAACAATCTGGTTACAATGAACTGACAAGCCGATGGAAAAAAATCTCATTACCATGAACTGACATGCCGATGGAAAAAAATCTTTTTACCATGAACTGACAAGCCGATGGAAAACAATCTCGTTACCATGAACTGACAAGCCGATGGAAAACAATCTTGTTACCATGAACTGAAAAGCCAATGGAAAACAATCTCGTTTCCATGAACTGACAATACGATGGCAAACAAATTCATTACCATCACCAGTCAGTACAATGGAAAATAAAATCATTACCATCATCAGTCGATATGATGGAAAAGAAAATCATTACCATCATTTGTCGATACGATGGAAAAAAATCATTACTATCATCGGTCAGTACGATGGAAAAGAAAATCATTACCATCATAGTTCGATATAATGAATTAAATAATACAATAAAATTATCAATATGATAAACAAATAGGTATATATTATGATAAAAATGTCAATACGATAAAGAAAACATATACCAGGAGAGTAAATAATTAATGATCATAAGATAAAAAGAAACATAGTAAAAAAATAGTAAGAAATGTCCTCCCCCTTTGAAAGGGAGTTATTTATTTTAAGGAGAATTGGAAAACATTAAATAGATATGAATTATTATTTTAATTTAATCATTCCTAGGTTCTGTTTTATAAACTCAAACCTATCGAAAGATAAAGATTTTGTAAAAATGTCAGCATGTTGTTCTTGCGTTCCGATAAATTGAAAAATAAGATCTCCTTTTTGTGTGTGATCCCTAAGAAAGTGATGCCTAACATCTATGTGTTTTGCACGAGAGTGGTGTGCTGGGTTCTTACTAAGAGCTATGGCACTAGTATTATCACAATGAATTTGAGTTTTGGAAAAACTCAATCCATAGTCTGTGAGTGTGTGTTGCATCCACAATACTTGAGCACAACAACTTCCAGCTGCTACATATTCATCTTCAGCAGTGGATAGTGCTACTGAGTATTGTTTCTTGCATGACCAAGAAACCAGTGAATCTCTTAAGAAATGACATGTTCCAGATGTACTTTTTCTATCCATTCTACAACCGCCAAAGTCAGCATCTGAAAAAACTTTTAAAACAAAATAATTCCCAGAAGAGTAAAAAAGACCTAAATCCATAGTGCCTTTTAAATACCGAAATATTCTCTTTACGGATTTTAAATGAGACTCTTTTAGATTAGATTTATATCTCATACATAAGCATACAGAGAACATTAAGTCTGGTCGACTAGCTGTCATGTATAGAAAACATCCTATCATACCTCTAAAGATTGTTTGATCTACTGGTTTCCCAGTTTCATCAAGATCTAGAGTATTTGAGGTACCAATTGGAGTTCTAATACTTTTAGTTTTGTCATATCCATACTTATTGAGTAATTCTTTAATATAATTATGTTGAGATATGTATGTTCCTTCTGGTTTTTGATAAATTTGAAAACCTAAAAAGAATGTTAACTCATCCATCATAATCATTTCAAACTCAGATTTCATTAAATTTGCAAAACAATTAGTTAAAGATTTCTTGAGTTAATCCAAATATGAGGTCATAAACATAGATTTGAACAATCAAAACATTTTTGTTTTCCATTTTTATAAAAAGGGTTGGATCTTCTGTACCTTTTGTATAATTGTTTTGTAAGTGAAATCTTGTAAGTCTATCATACTGTGCTCTAGGGGCTTGTTTAAGACCATATAGAGCCTTGGTAAGTTTGAAAACATGATCAGGATGTTTTGGGTCTTGAAAACCAGGTGGTTGTTCGACAAAAACTTCTTCTTGAACAAAACCATTTTGAAAAGAACATTATACATCCATTTGAAATAGTTTGAAATTAAAGTATGCTGCAAAGGCTAATCGAATACGAATAGATTCAATTCTATCTACATGAGCACATGTTTCTTCATAGTCTATTCCCTCTTGTTGATTATAGCCCTTAGCAATAGGTCTTTCTTTATTTCTTACAATGATTTCATTTTCATCACATTTGTTTCTGAAAACCCATTTTACACCAATCACAGTTGTTTCTTTAGGTCTATCAAGTAAAGTCAAGACTTGATTCCTTTCAAATTTATTTAGTTCATCTTGCATTGTTTTGATCCAATCATCATCACCTAAGGCCTCACTTTGACTTTTAGGTTCAAATTGGGAAAGAAAAGCAAGACCCTCTACTTCATTTCTTAAGGAATTTATGGTCCTTACTGGTTGATTTACATCACCAATGATGTTATCACTTGGATGATTCCTAAGAAACAATTGATTTGGGTTTTGTAAAACCTGTTCATCAACATATGGTAGAAAATCTTCCGGGGTAAATGTTCCAGGAATCCTTTCTTGAACATTTTCCTCACCAGAGTGATCATCTAAAAACGGTTGATAAGCATTTTTAGAAAACACATTCGAGGATGTAGGATTGGGTTGGTTGAAAACAAAAGGATCAGATTCATAAAATTTCACAAGTACTGTTTCCTCAATAGGACTAGTGTTTTTATTGATAACTCTATAAGCCTTAAGAGTTGTGGAGTAACCTAGAAATATTCCTTCATCCGATTTTGGTGAAAATTTGTGTAGATTATATTTTGTATTCAGAATGAATACTCTGCATCCATAAACTTTGAAGTATGAAACTTTAGGTTTTCAGCCAGTCCATAACTCATAACGAGTTTTATTAAGAAATTGTCTAGTTAAAACACGATTTATAGTATAACAGGCTATACTAACAGCTTCATCCCAAAAGTGCTTAGCAATTGAGTATTCACTCAACAGGGATCGAGTCATTTCCTAAATAATACGTTTTCTTCTTTCAACAACACCATTCTAATGAGGAGTTCTTGGAGCTGAGAAATTGTTAGTAATACCTTTCTTACTACAAAAAGTTTCAAAATCTGAATTTTTAATTTCACCACCATGATCAGTATGAATAATTATCAATGGTAGGTTTTTCTCATTTTTATCTTGGGCTCTAAATGTTTTGAAATAGAAAAAGGTATCAGATTTCTTTGAGATAAAATAGACCCATGTGAATCTAGTAAAGTGATCAACTAAAACAAATACATAGTATTTGCCTCCAATGCTTCCAGTTTGTGTAGGACCAAAAAGATCCATATGCACTAGCTGTAATGCATTAGAAGTTGAAACTTCATTTATTGATTTAATTCTAGTTTTATGTTGCTTTCCAAATTGACAACGATCACAGACTTTTGAAGAATCATATCTATGATCTGGTAGTCCTTTCACAAGTCTTTTCTTTGAGAGTTTACTAAGATTTCTCATATTACAGTGTCCTAGTCTTCTATGACATAGCCATGATTGGTCTTCTATTTCACTTAAGCAGGGTAAGTTTTGGCTCCTAAGGTCTTCTAAGTTAACAGTGTAAACATTCTCTTGCCTATGGGTAGATAGAATGAACTCATCATTGGAATTGTGAACTAGACACTTATCATTTCTAAAATTCACAAGGTAACCTTCATCACATAGTTGACTTATGCTTATGAGATTGTGCCTAAGACCATTAACGTACAAAACATTTGAAATAATATCTTCTCCATGAAAAACGATATTACATATACCAACAATCATTCCTTGAGCATTATCTCCGAAGGTAACTTTTCCACCTTTTGTTTTGATAACCTTTTCAAAGAGATATTTATTTCCGGTCATGTGTCGAGAAAAACCACTATCCATGTACCAAATATTCTTATTGGTACACTTCTCATTTTCCTGAAAAATAAACAATTAGTTTTTCAGAATCCAAACTTGTTTGGATCCAGAAGGGTTAGATAAAAGAATTTTAGGAATCCACATTTGTTTTGAAAAATAAGCTTTATGAAATCCTAAATATTGAGTTCTGTTAAGAGAAAAATCTCTTCTACAGTGTCCACCACATTGGAACTTAGAAAAAAAAGAGAAATTTTGAGAAACAAAATAGTTATTACTAAAAACTGGTTTGGAATAAGTATAACCAAGAACAGAATTATTTCTCAAAGGTCTAATTTGAGAATACATCTTGTCAAGGTTTTCCTTCCCATGAGTAACGTTTGAAAAACATTTTTTCAAGGAAGAAATTTCTGACTTTAGTTTTAAAACCAAATTCTTATTTTCCAAAACATTTGAATTTGAACTAGAGTAAGGCTCTAAAATATTTTTCATTGAAATTACATTTTCAAGATCATTAGAATGTTTATCCTTATCAGATATAACTTTCTCAAGGGTTTTTAAAATAATTTAAAAATCAGAAATTTTCACATCAAGATCTTTAGAATGATCTGATACTTATTTAGTTAAAACTGAAATTCTAGAATTTCCTCTCTCAAGCTTCTTCTTGAGTTTAGAATTTTTATTTTCAAGTAATTTAGCCAATCTAGATACTTCTTAAAAAGAAGGTAATGTATCGTCTTCTAATGATGAAAATTCATCATTTGAAGATTCATAATATCTATTATCAGTATAATTTTCATTCAAAGAGACATTTGTAATAGCTTCAGCATTGTGTACCTTAGCCATGAGAAAATGATCTTGAGTTGGTAATCTGACTAAAAATCCAATATTTTTCTGTCTTGAGGATTCATATTCTGAGGAATCATCTGAAGAATCACTACCACTTGCACTCCACGTATCGTTTTCCTTCAATACTTTCTTTATCTTATAAAACATTTTCTTGTTTCGCTGAGAGTGTTTCTCCTTTCTATCTTTCCTCTTTAGTAAAGGACAATCATGCCTTATATGTCCGGCTTTCTTACATTCATAACATGTTACCTTTGAGTCTTTCTTATCCTTCCTATATTTCTTTTTGAATCTATATTAGAAGTCTTTATTTTCTAGAATCGTGTTCACCCTTCGAGGAAGATTGGCTAACTCATTATCCTAAAGATCACAATCACTTGAATCATATATAACTTTATTTGGTTTGGATCTTGTAATTTTTTCAGGTGTTTTAGCTTTAGATTCAAAGGCTACACTACCATTCCCATTCTTCTTCTTGTTCAAATCAGAATCTCTCTGCATTCACGTCTCATGTTGTAGAATAGTTCCAAAGAGTTCATCTAGAGAAATCTGGGAAACTTTTCTATTTTCATCAATATCTATCATTTTTGACTCCCATTAATTTGGCATTATATCTGTAATTTTATAAACTAGAGCTTCATCATCAACACCTTTTTCTCCCATAGATTGTAAGATTTTGACAATTTTCATAAAACTTTGTTGCACTTTACATACTGGCTCTCCATAAGGAAAAACAAATCCATGATATTCTGCTCGAAGCATTGCTCTTCTTGTTTCTATAACCTTGGATGTACCAAAGTGAGTGACTTCCAATTTCTTCCAAATACAGTTGGCTGCTCCACATGAAGATATATGAAGGTATATGTTCCTAGTCATAGAGCATAATAATGTATTATGTACCTTGTAATTCAGTTGATATTTTTGCTTCTCTTGGTTAGCGAAAGTACTTACTTATTTGTCAGGAATTTTGTAACCTCCAGTAAGCATAATAAAATTGTCTATGCTAGTGTTGATCACAAAAGTCTTCATACGATCTCTCCAGTACTCATAATCATTTCCATCAAAGATAGGTGGTCTAGAAGGATTTAGATTGTCTATTGACCCAATATTTATTCCCGCCATCTAATACAATAAAAACACTTCCACTCGACATGTTAGTGTAGTAAGTAGTTAAGATAGTAATATGAAAGAAATAAATCTAGTAATACAAATCAATGGAAACCTCCCCTGATACCAATTGTTGGATTGAATATGTAGATATGTATGTCTATTAGATTGAACAATACAAGAGGGGGGTGAATTGTAGGTTTAAAAACCATTGAGTTTTAGCAACTAAGAGATTAGTTTAACTAATCTTAAAATAATACAAATACAAACACCCAAAATTGTATTGAATATAAAGAGGTATGATGTATTGTAATACTAATGAAATGTAAAACAATTGTATTCAAGATGAACACAATAATCAGAGTAATATAAAGATGAATGATTCTACCTTAAAGCGTATAGAATCAATCAATACAATATGTAATAGAATGGATGTAATTGAAACAATTACAAATGTATAAGAGATAGAAAAGGAAACAAAAACAATTTCCATTCTAATACAATTAACAGCAGAAATGTAAAAGAATTACAATTCTTTTGACCCAAAGAGAAGGGTAATCCTTTCACCTAGGATAAAAGTTCTGTCTCACCAACACCTTGGTAAGCCCTCGATACGATGATCGGTACATCCGTCTGCCTATCCCCGACAGCCCTCGATACAATGATCGGTTCATCCGTCTGCCTATCCTCGGCAGCCCTCGATACGATGATTGGTTCGTCTGTATGCTTATCCCCAACAACCCTCGATTTTGTAGGCAATCAGCACCTCTGTCTTTCACTCACTTGAAAGCCCTCGATTCGATGATCGAACGCACAAAGCACAAAGCATGAGAGAAGTCACAGCATCTCTCTCTAGAACTTGATAGAAGCAAAGTATCACAGTTGTATCACGCTTGTTCTCTTGTCTGTTGTCTATTGTTTCCCTCAGTTTCAAATGACCTCCTATTTATAGGCCTCGGATTCCAACGGTCACATCTCCTCCAACGGTCATATTTCTCCAAAAAAAACTCAGAGGGACTTGGACACCTGGCATCATAACGATCACATTGAAACAGAAAGCACGACATCGTTTTGATTAGTTTGTAACTAACTCAATGACATCATATTGGTTAGAACAAGATATTTGAATAAGATAATCAAGAGTACGATTTAAATAAAGCATGTGTTTTTGAAAAAGTACCAACACAAGTATGTAATGAAAGATATGAGAAGCAGAGTCAATACAATTTCCATATTCAGTACGATCAGCATGTTCAGTACGATCAACATGGTCAGTAAGATCAGCATGGTCAGTACGATCAGCATGTTCAGTACGATCAGCATGGTCAGTACGATCAGCATGGTCAGTACGATCAGCATGCTAAGTACGATCAGCATGATCAGTACGATCAGCATGATCAGTACGATCATTATGGTCAGTACGATCAGCGTGGTCAGTACGATCAGCATGATCAGTACGATCATTATGGTCAGTATGATCAGCATGATCAGTACGATCATTATGGTCAGTACGATTAACAAGACATTTGTGATTTCCAAAACAAAACATAGAAGTCAAAAGAGGAGTTTTGACTCCACACATATGTCAAATGTGTGGGAAGAAGAATCCAAACAACATCATAAGTGGAACCAAAATATGTTTCATGTATGAAAAAAAGGGACATTCAGCTAATCAACTTCAAAGGGAAAAAATCACCCTAATTACGAAGAAGAAAACAAGGTTCAGATCAACATTTTTCCTTTAAAACGACTTTTTACCGCCAAGGAACATGGGAACTATGAATGATAATGATCGATGAAAATAGTTTTTAGAGACAATCAGAGAAACCAACTTCCAAGGAAAGAAGAAATGGAATATTCTGTCACTAAGGACAAGGTGGGTGCTAATTACAATTTATTAAGAAGTACTATTGTAATTCCCTCTAAAATATAAAACATAATTTTTTTATTTGGGTTTTAAATTTCATTTCATATATTATATGATTTGTTGATATTTTCAATCACCACCTCAAATAATGGGGGTTGAACTTTTTTTAAGAGTAATGAACATAGTGATGGCTTCATCTGATGCATATAACTCTTCCCCAATAATTGAATATCGATTTAATAATCCATATAATCTCATCTCAAATCCAATATTAGTGTGTTATTATATTTTTTTCATGTATTGTTTATACTTATATAAATCCAAAAAAATATAATGAGACCTGGGGATCACTCTCATAGTTCCAAGTCACCTTCCAATTTAATTCAACATTAAATTGGAGGTTGAATTTTTCATGTAATCTTCTATTCCATAAAAGCATTTATTTTCATATGTGGACTCATATAGAGCCCAAATAATTAAGTAAAGGGTATAATCATGATTTAATAAATTCCTAAGGTATTGAAAATATATTCTTGAAAGAGTTACTTGGTCATCATCCTGACCAAGAGGATGATTTCTCAATAAAATGAATAGTTGTATCATCACCCATATGAAATACTCCTTATAGAATGACCACCATTGAGTTGGAGGATTAAAAAAATCAGTTAAAAGATAATATATAAAAGTTTTATATATTTCTGGGTTCTTCAACGTGGGGTGTTTCGATCCACTTCATCATGTAGAAGGATGGGTCAACACACCACTATATTGATTATTTTAGGCTAAAAACACATTAATGAAAAGCATTCCCATCCATAGATAGATGACTTGTTCGAACAACAAGTTGGTGGAGAGTATTTATTTAAGGTGGTTATTAGGATAAGATATCATCAGTTAAGTGTAAATAATGATGATATTCAAAAACAAATAACTTTTGAACAAGGTATAAACAATACGAGTTCATATTGATGTTTTTAGGACACACTAATACTCTAGAAATATTTATGGAATTATTTAATATGGTAATTAAGCATTACCTTGAACAATATGAGGTTGTATTTATATATAAAAATTTTAATTTCTCTAAAATCCAGGAGGAGCATGAGGAGAAATTGAATATTATGCTAAAGGTATTGTGAATTGAGAATCGTTCTGAAATCACTACTAAAAAAACGGATAATGGAAGCACTAACCTTTTATCACCACTAAAAAATGTGTTGATAAAGGGGGACTTTATCAGAGCCAAAAAAGCGTTGATAAAGGGGAACTTTTAACAGCGCTAAAAAAGCTCTGATAAAGGCCCCCCTTTATCAGGGATTTTTTAGCGCTGATAAAGGGACCCCTTTATCAATACCTTTTTAGTAGGGATGATAATGGGGAGATTTATCAGTGCTTTTTCCTATCGGTGAGAAATTTTATGTTTAAAAAAAATCATGAAGCATAAATTATTGTTATATAAGTATATTTGGATATAAATATAATATATATATTTTAAATATGTTTTAGATATGTATAAATAGACTATTACATTTAATATAAAAGAAATTTATTGAAGATAGATTTATGATAATTTAAACAAAATTATTAATTAATTATTTGATAATTATGTTTGATTAAAAATCATTTAATAACAATTTTAAGACAAAAAAATCAAAACAACTAATAAAAGATCTAAATAAGTTGAATATGTAACTAAAAATTCAAAAGGCCATATCTTTTGATCCGAGATGCCATTTGAGCTCTACAACATATCAAATCGAAGCCTGCAATGATCACTACGCGCTAGTTACCCAAAAAAAGATTCTGTCACATTTCTTTAGGCCAAAAATTCCCCATAAAGCCTCCAAAACTGAGTTTTTAGTTGGGATACCCCGATTTGTCAACATTAAAACAACTATAACTTCTGATCTGGATGTCCGTTAGGCCTGTAACACATATCATATCAGAGATAGTTTCATTTTCTTCGATTTGAAAGGATGTGGAGTTGAAACGAGCTTCTAGATTTTATGTAATGGTTGGTTTAACATTCTATGGCTTTTCGAATACACATATATGTGTATTTATTCAGAAATATATATGTGTCCCTATCTTTGTGTTGTATATTTGTTTTTTTTGTATGTTTTTATTTATTTTTAAACACATATAAAGAACATATATCATAAATGATTTTTAAAACAAATCTTATAATTATATATTAATATAAAAATAAATATACGGATAAAAAATTATAACTAAATATATATATATAAATAAAAAATAAAATATATATTAATATACGAATGAATATATATATACAAATACTTGAATAAATATATTTATAATAATATGATTAAATATCAATATACGAATATATATAACTATATATATATAGATATATCATTAAATATAGAAAAAATTAAATGTCTTAGTGGTAAAGGTGCCTCCACAAAAGAGGGGAGGTCTCGGGTTCATGTTCGGGTGGAAAAAAAGGGGTGTGCGCATGTGAGGATGCACGAGATGGGAAGAGTGTGGGAGAACGCCTATCATATATAAAGGGAGGTCAAGAGATGTTAAAATCTCTTCCCATATTATATAAATTTTTTATTTTTCATTTTATTTTTTGGACGTTTATCAGTTGTTTTTAAAAGCACTGATAAAGGTCCATTTTATCAGTGCATTAAAAACACTGATAAAGGGGCATTTTATCATCGATTTTTTAGCGTTGATAAAAGGGGAACTTATCAATGATTTTTAAAGCACTCATAAAAGGGACCCCCCTATATTTTCACTGAGCTTTATAGAAAATTTTCAGAGCTGTTAAAGCCCATTTTTAGTGTTGAAAAATATCATTTTTTGTAGTAGTGAATGTATAACAAGTGTGAGTTCTGGTAAATGGAACTATCAATCCAGGGACATATTATCACCAATGAGATGATATATATGATAAATTATAAGAATGATGTAGTTGAGGACTTTCCTACCCAAGGATATATACTATATATCTACAGTTTACATCGATTATTTATGCAATAAAAGCACATTGTGAGGAAGTTCTCATGAATTTCAAAAAAGCATCCCAAGATAACTCATAGAGGAGTAATTGTTTTCTAAAATAGTGAATTAAAGGAGGGATTTAATGAGTTGAAAACGTTTTTTATGACCACACTTTTACTTATGATTCCATAAATTGGGGTACACTTCATGGTTTATAGAAATGCATCCATGACGTTTATGGGTTGTATACTAATATATAATGATAGAGTAATAGCCTATACATCAAGGTTGCATATTTTTCATGAGAAAAACTATCCCATGAATGACCTAGAGTTAGATTATATTAAATTTTCATTGTAGATAAGAAAATATTTTATTTATAGGAGAGAAGTGTGAAATATAGATAGATCACAAGAGCATGAAGTATATATTCACACAGAATCACCATAACATTATCTAAAGAATATGGATAGAGGTAATTAAAAAGTATGTACTATAAATAAATTATAATCATAGGGAATAAAATATGGTGGTGGACACTCTATGTATTACTAATCCTCAATTTTTATCAATGATGGTAATTGAGAAGGATTGAATATTCTTAGATTTTCTAAGGAAGAATAAGGGAATTGAAAAATGATCTTAATCATACCTTTTTCAATTTATTACTCAACCATCCTTTTTTTGAGATAGTAAAGGGTTACCAGAAAGACTATGAGGTGTTATAGAAAAATTAGTATATAATATAGTGTTCAAAATTAATATAGATTGTTTTTTTAATGTTGGGATCATGGATATGTGTACCATCAACACTAGTGTAGAAGATGGAGATTCGGGGTGACATATATAAATCATCAATATCTATTCATAAAGGAATTACTAACATGTATAGTGATTTAATGAAAATCTTATAGTTGGTAACATGATATGGAAAATTTTGGAATTTTTGTCTCAATTCTTGGTATCCTATTAATTCAAGGATAAATGATTGAAGTCCAAGTGTATATTCCAAAAACTTCCCATAATGGTATGGATGTAGTAAAATGAATCAAGGATTTTATCCTAAGACATCCCAGGAAACCTATAATTAATTTTCACATTATGTACTTCATTAAAACTAGGAACGAGATGTGGAAATGAATAAAAAATACTATAATTAATTTTCACCTTAGAATTTATTATAAAATTTGAAGCATGAAATTATTTATGGGTGCATGAATAAAACCCCCTATGTTTTTAACAGAGAATCGTGTGTTTGATAGAAAATGGAACATGCAACACTAAACCAAAGTAAAACATGATTAGTTTGAACAAAACCATTATGATAAAGTTAATAAATATGTCGGTATGTATATGATTACATGTCTTATAAAGGTTTTATAAAGGTATTACCTAATAAATGTTTACACCGGAAGGAATAAGCTGAATTTTTGTAATCAAAACAAATATTTAAAAAATGGGTCTTAATAATTTTATTAGAAAACAATGTATTTATTTTATTTATCATTTATAAAATATATTTATAAAATAAAAATACTTTTTGATTTAATTCTTTTATAATTAATAAAGAGTAAAATTTAAAAAAAAATTCAAAAAATTAACTTTTTTGTTAATACAGAAAATACCTATTTTTATTAAATTAACATGTTTGTAATTATTAATAAAATATTATTCATTTAATATTATTAAAAATAAAAATAAATATTATTTATTTCTTTTTAATCCAATTAATTACATATAGACACACTTTATAGTATGTTTTAATAAAATTCTATTTTTAGGCATTAAAACACTTTAGATATACAAATTGTTTTAATGTGAATAATGTTTCTCCATTTCAAATAAACAAATGAAAACATATTGAGTGATGATTTAAATATATTTATAGATTATTTATATAATAATATAAATTTAATTATATATAATTATGACTTTTTATGATATATTAAATATAATATAATCTTTTCTTTAGAGAATTCATTTCTTGAACTATAATTTTTATAGGCATATGAGGGATTAATTTTAAATTAATTTATACCACATGCATATGTAAAATATGGAAAAATTGATTCCATATTTGTAATAATAATAATTTATGTTATCTAATATAGTTGAACTAATTTTTAACCATAACAAAAGTGTAAATAGTAAAAATTATTTACCATGGATATGGTAAAAATAGGTTTCTTGGGGGATAAAATACAAATATATGGTTAAAATGATCAAAAACATTTAAAATTATTATTTTATTTTAATATGTAGACATTAAATATTATTAAGTTCAATAATGATAATTTTATAATCTTTAATCACTATAAAATCATGGGTTTATTTCTATCGTTTAAAAAATCTCATGTTTGTCCTCTCCCACACATATAAAAGGCCACCCAGTATCCTATCAGTTAAAAACTTATAAAACCCATTAGATCATACAATAATAATAAAAATATCTTCCTTACACCCCTCACATAATCCTATATGGCTCAAAGTTACAAAAAAGGTATCTTAGATTGATTTTTTTTCAATCATAAAGAAGTTTTTCGAAGAAGTGGTAACATCATTAACCGGGAATATTGATTTATTTATTATTTCACTCCATCAAATATTATTAAATCCCAATGATATGATAACCATATTATATTAAATATACTTATATTCATATATCATAATTTAAGGACTTTTATCCATATCTTCCTCCCTCAAACAGGACAATTTACCATGGATTGTGTGTACTGAGGTCTCCCTCCTCGCAAACCGATGCAATTCATTATCTATCACGACTTTCCCACTATAGATATAATGATACATTTAACAATTACATGTAATATTTATTCAATAATTATTATTATTTATCTATATTACAATATACATATTCTTACTTCTCATTCTGTAGGGTATACAATATCTTCCATCATGTGTGTGGCGGACTACTTCCTCATAAAACAATGTGATTATTTTTTCACAAAAACATTAATGGGATGTTAATAAGGATTAATTTTATGTAAAAATGTAATATTAATGATATAATAATAATTATGTAAAATAAATATATTATATATCTTCTTACCATAAAATCCATTAAAAAGGATAATGTTATTCGTGTTCATGACTGACTATAGCCTTACGAAGTGATGGGATTCAATTTTATTATTACATAACATGGTTAGAATGTCAATGGGTATTTAATGAAATAATATTTATTTTATGCTATAATTATAATCTTATAATGATAATATAATACATATATTCTTCCAATTATTATAATTGAAAAATATAAATGTTACTCATGCGTACATACATTATACCGCCTTCATGATTGTATTGCACTTAATTTTTCATAACTATAATTCATAGTTTGTATAAAAAATAAGATTTATTGTAAAACTGATGATTTTTTAATTATTAATTTTTTTATATGATTTAAAAACAATCCCTTTAACATTATTCATATTTCTTATGTTATTTTAGATATATAGGAAATTTATGGTTAATAAATCCTATGTAAAATAAATTGGATATGTAATTTAATAATTCATAGTAAAAAATAAAATAAAATGATTAATAAAATTTATTTTTTATTAAGTGATTTCATAATTAACATAATTTTATTATCTGGTATTATGAATAACACACACAAAAAAATAGGCTTAAGACAAGGGACTCCAAAAACCACCCTTTCCACCAAGTTATTATGTTTCTCTCTCTAAAAAACGTTATCTCTCTTTATATTTAATATTATAGAATTATTTTAAATTATATGTATATGTATATCACATATAAAATTTTCTTATTTTCACTTATTTCAATGGTTAAATATGAGATTTATGGTCATTTATCAAATCTATTAATTTTGTAATTCCCTTTGATTATTATTTGTATCAATATTATGAAACCCATTTTATTTCCATGGGTACTTACAATTTATGAATTATGATTTTATCCCTTATGTGGAACACATATATCATGAACATGATATTATGAATGCACACATATATATCTATAATGAATTGGATAAAACGTTATAATCAAGAGGTGTCTTGTATCGAATTATGTAGTATACAAAATCCATAATGGGAAATTTTCCACAATGTGCTATTGTCTAAGAAATTATCCTTGAATCATGATTATATCATGTTATTTATTCATTACAGATTTCTTATGCTTCCATTATCTTATTATACCATGTTCATTATGTTATATATCTATTTGATTACTCATGATCCCTATCGTTTATGATATCATGTTACAACTTTGACTCACAGGTAATGTTTCCTTGTTATTTTTATTCACTTACTATGTTTTTTTGGCTCACACGTTTATTTATGTATCCCCTAGAATGTCACATTTATTATTTGGATTTATAATTTCTTTTAGTATCCCATTATAAATAATAAAATAATTATTCCATTATTTAAGTACCTTTTGATGTAATATAAACATAATCATCTAAATAAAATATTCATATAGATCATTAGGATTTTACTTGATTGATATTTTTGTTTAAAAATCAGAAAATAATATTCATAAAATTATCAGGTAAGTATAAATCACCCCATAAATGTTTATAACCTACAATACCATTAATAATAATGAATTATAAATATGATATAATCCTTATGTAGTTTAGAGGAAAATATTTCAATAATAGAAATTATATAAATGCATTTGATCGTTAAATTATTGAATGAAAAGGTTAACTGAAAATTATTTCTCTGAAGTCCATGAAAAATAGATAATTACCTCATTCTAATAGATTATTTAAGAGTTGATTTGTATGATTATAAAATACATTTATCCAAATAACCCTTTTATGTTTTAATTACAGGAGTCCCATTTTATGGAATATTGAAAGGAATTATGTAGGATATTGGAGACCTTTTTATAGAAGGGGGTGAGTAGAATCACATAGATCCCATTATTTGGGGGATGTTTTTTAAAATTAGTGTTCTAGTTGAAATATCACAACCCGTTATAAGGGTCACATTAATTTATATTGAAGAATGAATCTATTTTATCTCATTTGTATTAAAAAACTACCTTTATTTTGTTTCATGTATAGATGAATCATACATAAGGAAAAATATTTTTTCTTTATAGTTATCAATAGAGAGGGTGATATTTTCTTTTAGTATATTCAATATATTTTGGAAAAAATCATGGGAGGTATTTTTTTTATGTGGAGAGGAAAAAGGATACAAATAAACCCACAAGGTTCTATGCATGTTTTTTGATCTCTATGAATATAAAGTCATTATTTTGGGAATGACAACTTATTTTATAGACCAAATTTTTCATATTTTTTTGAAGGACTTATAGATTACAACCTCAAAATGCATTTCCAGTTATTAAAGAAATTCATTTAAAGACCATGTAAAATTTCTGTTGATAATCTCCACACTTTTGGTATTATTTTCGACAACTATTGAGGGTAACCATAAAACTCCTTCATAACTAAATAGGAAATGTTCTGATAAAGCTGAAAAGGTTGGAGCTCCAATATTTTATACTATATTTCTATCCTCAAAATAAAGTGATTATTAGAATAAGAAAAATATGGTTCTCCAGATAAATCATTGGAAATGGTGGATGATAGGTCATGGTGATGTCATTACAAATATTGTTTTAGTGGAAGATAACAACTTGAAAATAAATTTGGATGATCATCATTCTATTGAGTGATAATGTTCATGATGGAAAATGGTGGGGGTACATAATTTATTTAATATATAGATACAAAGGATGGTGTGACTTGAACCCACACATCCCAGTGAAATTTTTTATATGGAAATTATATTGGATTGGTGACTCATGTACAGTTCATCACCTCTAATGTCAGAGTTTGAAATAATCCATGATATAGTTTAATTTATGAAAACGTATTGGTTATTAAATAAATGTGTGTCTTTATTACAATTTTCTATTTCCATTGGTGTTATATGGGTTCTTTACAAGATCACTCTAGTGGTATGTGCCTTCTCTGTAAGAAGGATATTGATTTCAGGGTTAAGAGTTTCTCTTTGAATCACCGTGATCACTATATTAATCATCATTTTTCTATTACATGTGTTTTTTTGGGTTTATATGGGTGGGAATCATAGAAATATAAATTTACATCTACAAGGATTATCATGTCATTACATGAGTGTCTACTTTGGCTGGTCTGAGATTTTGGAACTTTAAGGAAGACATGTATAAAAATGTAATGTAGGGGGTTATAGTAGGTCAAATTCTTTGATTCTGAATATCATATAAGATGTTCATAATCTAGGTATTTATTATGTAGAATATATATTCAAACACTTTTGTTATTTTCATGGTAAACTATACTCTAATATACTATAATTTGGAATTTTTATTGGTTTTTAGAATCGATAAACCTACTTAAATTTATCTTTGTTTCTTATATTTATCCAATTGTGTTAAAAAATATACCATAATCATTAAAAAATTTCAAGGGACCAATTATCCAAGACAGGAGGCTATATTTTTAATTAAACGGATTAGGACTATTTTGGTGACTTATGAAGGGGTGATCCATTCAGGTTGGACAATATAAGAGTTTGATGTCAAAAATAAATTTTTTTTATGTGAATTATAGGATAAAAATATATTGTTATAGTAAACTCTTCCTACATAACATACATTGTGTTTGCATTGTAATGTGGATAAGTAAGAACTACTCTTTACCCTTCATATGTAGTGTTATCTAGAATTTCATCCCTTTAATTAGAGTTGGATGTGACCATAAAAAGTACAAAAAACTACTGGTCCATTCATGGACATGATGCCCATATAAATGGTGGTGATTCCAACATTCCTTACTGCCACGAAAAGGCTTTTGTGTGATTCCATGTAAATGATAGCTAATATCTATATACTTATGAAGGTGTATTTCATTCAAATTAAAATGATATTCATGTTATTATACTTCATTTTTTCTAGGATCATTATTCACGTGGGTAATTGACCATCTCTTAATGTATCACATATTGTAATAAACAACAATCTTTCTAAGGAGTCATGGATCTCCCATAACCTTTCTCACAAACATATCCACCTCTCTTGATTATTTTATCATCCAATTCGTATTCCTCCCTTATTTTCTTCCTATTCATATTTTTACATGAAAAATAAATATTTATCTACCACTTTATTTTCCGGCTATAATGCTAGTTCACCTCCCTTAATTCTCTCAAAACTATCCAATAGCTCCATCCCACACGTCACCTAATATATATTCATCTCAAATATCCAATTACCATTAAATTTTTTATCTAAAATTCATGATTCATAACCCTATTCTATTTACTCAGTAAATACCAATCCATACTCCATAAATCCCAGCCTCCCCTTCCTCATTCCTCCATAAATACCAAATCTATCACAAGGTAATGTCATCATCCATTTCCTTTTGATCCAGAATTACATAATCTATTTTAATGGGAACACATAAAATAAGATATATATTTTTAATAATCCATCCTCAATAAACACAAGTCCATAATATATCAAATTTCTCATTGAAAATTATTAACACCAATAAAATATATCATATATAATCTTAAGAACACCATTACATATTTTTTATTTCTGTCAATGGTGTAGTAGATAATCAACAAATGGTGTAGTTAACATTAAGAACCACCAGATAATGATATTTCAAATTTTTCCTTCTTCCACCAATAATACACATACCCTTTTACTGGAGTATATTCATCAGTTCCCAAATTTTAACCGTAATATATATGTATGAAACTAACTGATTAGTATTTGATCAATTTTCCTTATTGTAATTTTTTATTTCTATTTATGCATTTTCAATTAAATGAAATTAAATTAAAAAATATTTCTCATTCACAAAATAAATTAATCAACATTACATGTTCAAAATGAGAATGTTTAAATTTTTTTTTTATTTGTCTTCATATTTTTGTTATTTTCTCAAATATTTTTCTAGATTTTTTTTATTATAGGTATTTTTTATGCTTTTAATTTTTTTTTCAACCTAATATTTAATCATAAAGGGATTTATTTATTAATACATTAGTATATATTTGATTATATTTTCTTTAATATTTTCTTTTTAAAATATGTTTGTTTCATATTATTTTTGAAATTGTTGTGGGAATACATATGTGGACAAATTTATTTTAGAAAATAATCCTACAATGACATGTATTACATGTCTATTAATTTCAATGACTTTCTTTTCTTATTCAATTTTAAATTACCATTTTTGTGTTAATAGTTATTCTCCTACATTTTTGTGATCTCATCAATATAAATGTGTCATTTATTTTATTTAAATATCTCCCTACATATTTTTTTTATTATAATTTATGATATATTTGATTATTTTAACGAATTTTTTTCTGTGGTGTGGTATGATTAATTTTTTATATTCTATATACATATATATTAATTTCATATATTTATATTATAGGAAAATATCATATATCCCTTAACCGTAACCATATTTTTCATATTTTATCTTTTCAATGTATAAAAAAATACTCTATTTTTTCTAGTATAAATTTCAACTAAATAAAAATAAAATGGTGTCTTCCATGTTATACTATTGAAAAATAGTTTTCCTATTATATATATATTTTCAATTAAAAATTTCATTTACCTAAATTTCGTGTGACTTCATATTTAATCATAGCATTGAAGCATCTATTTCTTCGGTAATACATTCTAACAGACTAAATGCATGTATATCATGATAGAGATTTGTTGTGTCTTATGTGTAACATGTGTTTCATCATGGGAATCAAAATGGAATGAGTAGTAGTGGATGTTCATTTAAGGAATGCTTGTATAATAGTATAATTTTTATGTTCAATGTTTCTAGATTAATATTGAACCGATTTTTGGTGTTTATTAAAAATTACAATCGCGGTTAATTGGAATGTGGTATCTTTTTCATTATTATACTTTCATAAAATGTTTTTCATTGGGTGTTGTCTTATAGAATAATGATTTTGAATATTTTCATTTTCCATTATTTTCTAGAATAATTGAATTAATTCCTTTAAATTATTGACCCTATAGGATCATTTGAGGGTTCATATGCAGGATATTGAGTTTTAGATGGATCATTTAATTCTTATTCAGTATATGTACGTTATAGAAAATTTAATTCAGGTTTTCTTTAATCTAATTTATTTTGAGCCTAATTTAATTCTTATTATTCTCTAATTTTATTCATCGGGGGAGATAACTATTAGGGAGGTGTGTTTAGTTGGTTTCTGGTGCATCGGGCTGATATAATTCACTATTTATTCATTGATGAAAAATTTTATTGGTTTTACATTGATATGTTATAATGTAGAAATTAATGGATTAGTGATATTTTTTTATTCAAGGTACATTTTTTATTTTAAGGTTAATGGGGATTCCCATTTATCATTATCAAAGGTGGGATTTATTTATAATTGGTATAATAAATGCCTTTTTTAATGATTCTTCTATGGATTGGGTTTTGAAAAAATGTATTTTTTGGTTATCACTATTTTATTTTGATACATACATTAAAATAAATAAATTATTTTAATATTACATACTATAGACACTTAATTATTCATAATTTACCCTAAATAATAGTTCACAAAAATATATTATATCACCATATGTCACATTCCCTGCATTTACGTAAATACATGTATTTCCATTTGATGGAACATATTTAATAATTTACATTATCCCTAGATCATCACCAACATCTAATATATGATATATAAAAACATATATAATTGTCAGAAAATCCTCATTCGTATTATGAAATCATTATAGCAATATTAACACTTCCACTACATGTTTCTATTTATAATAATGAAAAAAGTAATTGATTAACATTTTTTTGAAACATGAGATAAGAAATTAACTATCATTATAAACCTGAAAATATACCATGTAAATATTAATTATAAATGTGATATTTTATAATAGATGATAATTCATTATCTTCAATCGTTTTTATTTCCTTAATGAGAGTTTATAGTTATACACTATCTTGTTCTAAAATAATAAATAAAAAAAGATTCATAAAATCAATTGAAAACCAGTAATATTTTCTTTCTATGAGATCATAAATGGTACAGCTTCAAGCTCAAAAATTCAGAAATCAAACATTTGAAACACAACTTACATGGATGGAATAATTAAAACTATATACCCATTTACTCTACACTATATATTTTTTCTTAGAAATTAGCAATGTTAAAACTCTATGGAATTTTGAATTTTATTTTATAATTTTTATAATTTAATTATACCCCACATTATTATTATATACATTCATTATTTTTAATATATTAGTGTAATTCGTGTAAATTTGAATTAATTTAAGATTTTGTACAAAAAAAATTCAAATTTTACTTCGAATAATAAAAAACAAGAGAATAATATTCATAAAATAACATTTTACATACCATATTGATGCCTAAAACTACTCTAATAAATATTAAAATTTCATAATATAAGAAAATTAGTCATTAAAACTATATTCATATTGAATTCATTAAATGAAAATTATTAAATACACCAGTATGCATACCAATTTGGGAATTCTGTACAAATACAATCAGATTCCGTAAAACAACATTAAACTAAACAACTACATGATTCTTTTTGAAAAAACTACACAAGATTAATGGATAATTTTTTTTTGAAATTATATAAATCGATATCTTTATAGTATGAATCTATTCATTGAAATGGCATAATCTTAATAACATTTAATGAAACTATATAGTATACAATTATATACATGCACATCTAATTTGTATATACCAGAATTATTTCATCTCTAATTATTGTATTTCTACAGTTTCTGCTATGTATTAAGGTATATATATGATAAAAACATAACACATATAGTATAATAAAAATATTTAAAAAATATTATAGTTTTATTTATAATGTACTCATATGTTAATTTGAACTATAGACTATTATAAACACTCTTTGGTTGGCCTAATTCACATTGAAACTATATGAAAATAAATAATTAATAAATAAATATTATAACATTTCCCTCTAACAATATATTTATTAAGTATTAATTATAGAAAATTATGCAATTTCAGTATGATTAAATATTTAATGAGAGCATCTGCACCTATATGGATATTTACGGAGTTATCTTTATACAGTTACATGTTTACATATTATGTAATAAATAAAAATCAATATGAATAATTGTATACTTATATGAATATAGTTAGGTTACTTTTAGAACACCTACATTAATTTATATAGTATATATTTACACTTTTCATGACACTATGAGAGACTATATTTTTTTTATCTACAGGTCATACTAAATTAATTACTTTATGAATAAATATTCACTTAGTGGAATTATAGTATGCAATATGCTTCTGTTTCAATATTAATTAATTTAAATATTATAAAATCAACCATCACCTCCTAATACAATGTGGTTTGCTTTATAAAAAACCAATAAATTATCTTTGAAAAATATTAAACAATGATAAAACATTTATCTATGTATAATTATAGATTTATTAGGTATCCTATAAATTAAATTAATGTAGCTATTACACAAGTAAAATTATTAATTTTTATGAGAATTTTTTAATTTTAATTTTATTAAATATACATTTTGGTTTGTTTTTAAAATTCCATAACTATATTTTAAAATTAACTCTACACTAATTTTAAAACATATAGATTCTATACTCCTTCCAATTCTTTATCTTCGAATGATGATGATGACTTTAAATCCTATAACATCATTCTAACTAGTGCATTTCCTAGAATCCATAGTGTTTATAAAAAACAAGTTCCACGGACTTGGAAATACACTATTTCAATGATTCATTTTATTTTCATGAATCTCATACTATTGGTGTTTCTTGGAACTGCATTGAGAAATATATTTTTTTCATGTTATAATTTCCCAATTCCATTATTACATGTATTATATTTTGTTTTTCTTATTTTTTATATAATAAGTGAATAAAAATATATTTTTACCTATTGGTTTCATGGTATTCATCCTTTTACAATATTTACCTAGGATTTTTAGGTTTTCCATTGAATGTTACTCTCACTTTCTCATCATTGATGAAATAATTTATTTTTCAATCAATACCTATCGTAGTTTTTTAATCAATCAAAATTACCTATTAATATTTTTTGAATCATATATTTTGGGTTTTATTAGACCTATTTATATTTTTAAACATATTATGTTATCTATATTATAGCACTCCGAAAGAAAATTATATCTTTTTTCAAATTCTCACTTTGGAAAACACTAAGATGATGGGATTGAAATCAATGGTTCATTTTGACCTGAAAATGTATGCATATTGTTTCTAGAATACAAGAATTTGGACTGAATATTGAGATTGGAATTCATCTTGAAAGGCTTTATTAGTTTCATACTCACCACATGTGGCTAGCTACATGGGGTTTTGGGGAACTCGGATACAGATATCTATAGGTTGTCCTTCAAAAACAATGGCTTCTCTATTAAAACATCAGGATGTATCTCATAATTATAATTCAATCATTATTATGAGTTTTCCATAAAATTTTTTAACAATAAGATAACTTGACTATAAAATTTACATTATTTAAATTGTTTTAGCTCCAACTAAAAAAGTAATATATGAATGATTCATTGATAATAACAAAATGTGTCCCAAAAATCAATACACCTTTTCTAGGTTATAAATATTTATATTTCAATATAGAATATTTTGTATCTTTTAATCCAAAATCCACAACCTTTCCAATAATATATTCATACATTATATACTACATGAAATTATAATTTTCATTCCTTATACTTTTAGTTTGGTATTCATCCCCTGCCTCTTCTGCAATATGACGTTTCACATAGTATTATGCATAAAAAAGAATATAATTTTTAAAATAGCATACAAATTTATGTATACTTTTTTCATAAATTCAATTAAAATATATATTTTTTTCATATAAATTAACATATATTGTTATACATAATGCTTCCATCTACACATGTCACCACCATCCATCACTCCATTTCAATGATTCATGAGCACCCCACTCACTTCATTTCTTCATCCAATTTCCTCCAACACTCCCAATGAGTGGAAAATATTCCACAGATTGTCACCATAAATTTTGGGTCATATTTATAATTGTTATAATTGAATGACCATGTCATGAAAATTAATGCGTTGGATATAAGTTTTTTAATAATAGCAATGAATTAATTGCATAAATAATTTTGAAAATAGTTTATTTGATGTTATCTATGTTTATCATTGATTTATTTATTAACATTAATTAGTTTCAAGAAATAATAATTATACATAAAAAATTAAAATAAAACATTATGTAAATTCTATATATATTGAATTAAATTTAAAGGGATAAAAATGGGGGTCTTTTAACTAAAATGAAATAAAGGAATCCCTAAATAAAAACCATAAAATCTATGAAATATTTATTTCATTCTTCACACATGGATTTAAAAAGGAAAATAAAAATATTTACGTAACATATAAATAAGAGTTTAAAAACAAAAAATGATAAATGAGAATTATTCAGTACATGATATATAAATTATAGAGAATGTTGTTCATGTTGGAATTATCGTTCAAGATCAAGGTTATAGTTTCCAAACCCCTATGTCTAGGATCTAATTTTTCTTTACCCACTGTACCTTAATCATATCCCCCTTCATTTCCATGGATCCATCGCCATTTTTTAGTGCATTCAGATCGAATATCACAAACAAAAACTCTAACCCCAAATGTTCTATTTGAATCATTCTATTATACTGAATATTCTAGATGCTATTGATTGTTATATTCATTTAATATGTAAACACACATAGGAATATGGACTTCCAAAATATATGGATGGAAGCCATCCTGTTTTCATATGATTATTTAACCAGGGAAAAATATGTGTGGTCCAAAACATGGGAATCAACATCCCCACATCTTCTATCAAGAAATGGGTGGTTTCCTCAAGCATGATTTTTTTCTAAAAACATAATTCCATGAACACCTGTGATGGTTTTCAAGTTCATAAAAACTAAAAACCATATTTACAACACTAGTATTTCAATAATAGAAAATTTTCATAGTTTTGGTTCTTCCCCCATGAACATAAAGTGAAGATGAATTAAACTGTCTCAACAATTGGACTTGGAGGATTATCCTTTTTTCATTCTTCTTTCTTGTCACATAAAAAAATAAATGTCACATAACATGAATTCGTTTATAAACCTATTTCAAAACATAGTTCGGAGATCCATATTGGACTTCAGTTCTGGTGGATAGTTGAAGAATGATCACATATGTTTTTAATAGACCATTCGCCAAAAAAATAAAGAATGTTTGTCAAGACCTGTCACATGAAAACAACTGTAAGGAATCAAGGGAATACCTATACATTATCATAGATCCTGAATATTTTCACCCACTCCCTCTTATAGTCCTATGGACACAACATTAATAGACTCATTAATTTTCTGAAAAAAAATTATAACCTGATCAGAAGGTGTTCTGGATTTTTTTAAGGACTAAAATGAAGCATGGAGAGTTAGACATATCAAATATTGAAGATGATAAGATGGAAAAATATATGATTAATAAGAATAAAATAATCACAGATCATTTTTTTAAATATACCCCTCTTAATTTTCCATGATCATTATGGAAGTGTTGAAATAGATTCCCATAACGAGGTGTGGATTTCATGATTTATGTGGTCATTTTATTAATTTATTTTCCCCCAATATGTATTTTTCAAAAAATATAGTGTCATTCATTAACGAAATCTTTTATTAAATATAAATTCACCTAGTTTTTAATTTTATGGTTTTCTGATGATTAAATTTCTTACATTTTTCAATGTATAAAGGCTTGATTTATTTTTCACTTTCATTATTTTACTTCATTCAATGGAGTTGAAAATTACGATTTTGATTTTATGAATAGTTATTAAATAAAGGATGGCTTCATGATTTTCATTTCATATAATTTTTTATGATTTTATCAACAGATTTATGTTGAGTTTTAAGAAATCGTTAACCCAAAACACCAAAATTTAGTAAGGTGTTCTTCAAAATACAATATATAATTTTATATATAGTCATTTAAAACAAAATATTATATTATATGTGTAATTTTTATTATAATTTTTATTTTTCATCATTGACTGAATACATCTTTTAAAAAAAATTAACCTTAATATATATTTTTTATGTAAAAAATTAATAATTAAAAATAATTTATTTTTATCATGATATTAAAAATATAAAATTTAAATATATGAAAATGTTTATTTCTAAAATATCATTGAAAAAAATGAATAAATTTATATTTCATAGGACATATCCTTGATCTTAATAAATTTCATGCAAGAAGGTAGACCCTCTTAATTATTATTCTTCTCTTTACATTTTTAGGAAATTAAAATTATTCACATTTTATAGGGATGAATTTGTCAATAATAATACATATTGATTAATAAAATTCTAAGAAAATAATTATTATTATCTAAAACATTATACAGTGAAAAAATTGTAATATAAATTGAAATAAACAATATATACATAAATAAATTAAAAAAATCTACATTTATTTAGTATATAATTAACCAATAATATTATATAAATAATAAACATATAAAAATATGTATTCATGAAATAATATACCAAATCCCTGAAGAGTAGTCCTGTAGGTGTACCAAATTACAGATTCGCTGAATCAAGATTCACTATTAAAATATCATAGTTACACCTCTAACATGTTTTCCAAAGTTATTGAACCATACCACAAATTTCCTATCACCATTTCACATCTCTTTTATTATGTGTTTGGGTTATATACCTTATTTTAATGATGGATGTTCATCAATGATTGACCAACTATATAGAAATAAAATTCACGTTGAATGGTGTGCTGAATTCCAAATTAGAATGAGTTATTTTGAAGAGAATGTTTATAGAGTGGGGAATCTTTTCATTATAGATAAAAATAGATGTAATTTAAATTATTCAAAAATTAAAACATCTGTTAAAAATATTGAAATTATCCATATTAAATAATTGAAATCAACATGTCAACTAATTTATTTTTATAAATCGTAACCAATACAATTAACTACTTTTTCTATTAAATTTAATTTGATATTTAGTGTAAATAAACATCTAGGGAGCTTCCCTTTCACCCTATATCAACTTATGATCTATATATATTAATTCTTATGCCAAAATGGAGTCTTTTTAGGCCATCTTTCAATTTATCAAAAGACACAAGATATTTTCTAGGGTTGGGCAGATAAGCATAAATGAACTAACATCAGTGTAAAATAGAACTATGCATCCTAAGAATACTAACACTAATGTATTTAAAAAAAAGATATATGTTTTATTAAATACATGGCTAAACACGATTCCTATTAAATTTTTATTTTAATAAAAATATTTATGCTAAATTTGTAAGAACCCCGATTTTGAGCCTGTGAGACTTTAAAATTATCTTGATATAATTCTAGAGCAGGGCGTTCTGACGGCATACGAAACCGAGTCCTGGTGTGGCCGGAACTTAGTTTGACGTGCGTTCACACTGGGCAGGCTAAATAAATTTAATAACTCCTGAACGGAAGCTCGGACGGAAAAACTGAGGGCGTCGTTGAGTCCAGAACGAGCCGTTTACCCTAGGAGGGGTATGTTTTTCGCGGGCGCGGACCAATTATGAAAAACACCCCCGGGGGGCATTTTCATAATTTGGCGGTCGCGGGCGTCGAATTTTTATAACTCTAGAACGGATGCTCAGATTAAAATTTCAAGGATTCCATTGCGTTCGAGGCATGGCGTTTTCCCTAAGGGAGGCTTAATCCCGGCGCTGACAAAAGTTCGGGAACAGGCCGATGAGCGGGTGATTAAGTGTGTTTTTCTACTTAAACACACTAACCACCCTCTTCACCCTCCTTGGACATTCCTCCCTAGCGCAAGGGCTCTCAACCAGCTTCCACCCTCCCATCCATCACTCCGAAAAGGCAAGGCAGCTCCGGCATCCCGATCGTGAAGCGTCGGGCAAAGCCCTCGAGGTAGGATCGTGTTTTATATTTAATTTTTTCCTTTTTCGCAAATTTCTTCAATTTTAGTTTTCTTCATATCGATTTTGTCGTCCGATCGTCGAGCGAAGCCTCTGGTTTCGTAGGGCTTGATTTTGTCTTCACAACGACCCTTTTGGATCAATTTTCGGTGTCACGGGGCGGCCAGGGTGACCTCAGGAATTTTTTTCCGGATAAATACCCCACTTTTCTGGTTCTAGGCGGTGGTCCGGCAAGCCGGGCGGCGGTGCGGTACGTCCCAGCGGCGGCGGCGACCTTCGGCATGGTGGCTCGCAGGCGGCGGCTCGGGTCCCAGGCAGCGGCTCCGGTCGCAGGCGGCAGCTCCGGTCGCAGGCGGCGGCTCCGGTCGTAGGCGGGGGCTCCAGTCGCAGGCGGTGGCTCCAACTCCAGGCAGCGGCGCGTCATGCAGGTGTCGGCGCGGCGTTCCTGATAGGCGGAGGGGAGTGCTCGTTCGAGGCAGACAGGGGGGTCGCGGCGCGACCCCTCGTGGAGAACCGAGACCCCCCTCCTGCGAGTCTCCTCGGTGACCGAAGACCGGCCTCGTGGCCGGTCGGCTAAAGCGAGAACCGTGCGAGGACCGTGGGTCCGCGGCCGGCCCGCGCGGCAAAGCCGCGGGCCAGCGCAGCAAGCCGGACCGGTCGGCTCGGGCCGGTCCAGGCCGGGGGGACCGGCCAGCTAGGCCGGTCCAGCCCCAAGGGTTGTCCCTTCCGGCTTCGGAGACCCGTAAATATCGCTACGGGTGTCCGTTTTACACGCCGTCAGTGGAAGAATGATCCTAGTCTCGAGGAGTCTATTATGGGGTGTCTTTGGGGAATTTTATTACCCGGAACAGAAGCTTGGTGGTGCGTCACGCGCGTCAACTACTTCGCCGAGAATTCTTGTTTTGGTTGGCTCGGACACACCCAATGTCCGATTTGAGCGCCGTCAGCAGCAATAAGACCCTGGCGTCGAGGCAGAGGTTTCCATTATGTTTTTGGGTGTTGAAGTGGGAATCGAGACGTGGGCCCCACGATCCACCTTCGATCCGCATGCAGCATTTTGCGGCATTTTCACCAGATGTCCGTTCAGGGCACATGAGTAGTCGATTCTGCGTTTCTTTCCGAGGGCATCGCAATGGTGCCATTCGCCCAACGGGTATTGGATTCGGGGTGCGGGCCCTCCCGGGCAGACTACGATGAATAGTACCATATCCACCGGTTTCCCGTATCGGGTGAGTTAGTAGTCTATTTCGCGTGTTTTTCCGCGATAACTGCAACGTTGCAACCTGGCGGGGCATATGGAACCTCCTTTTTGATTGTACTAATGTGAAGTGGAGGTCTTATTTTATGTGCCCCGAACCAATGTAAGATGGCGTTGTTAGTATCACCTGGTGAGGTCCGTGGTAGTTCGGAGCTATCAGTTTGATTCAGGGTCTACCCTCCAACAGGGTTGGGCAGTGGGACACCCGACGACCCCTTAGGGTCTACCCTCCAGCAGGGCTGGGCAGTGGGTTGCCTGTCGTCTGATTCCAGGTCTACCCTCCAGCAGGGCTGGGCAGTGGGTCACCTGTCGACATGTTCCGGGTCTACCCTCCAGCGGGGCTGGGTGGTGGGTCATCTGTTGATTTAATCCAGGTCTACCCTCTAGCATGGATGGGCAGTGGGTCTCCGGTCGAAGTGTCCTAGGTCTACCCTCCAGCAGGGCTGGGCAGTGGGTCACCTGTCGACATGTTTCGGGTTTACCCTCCAGCAGGGCTGGGCAGTGGGTCACCCGTTGATTTAATCTAGGTCTACCCTCCAGCGGGGCTGGGCAGTGGGTCGCCGGCTGATGTATTAGGTTTTACCCTCCAGCAGGGATGGGCAGTGGGTCACCCATTGATGTTCCGGACTACGCCCTTCTCATGAGGCTAGTCGGTGACTCTTTTCCCCATGGTTACCAGAGTGGGATCCTAATTGTACAGGTCGGCGGTGTGACAGTTCTAAGTTACCTAGGATCCCACGAGGAAGACGGGTCCATTTTCCCATTGAGACGCGTCCTTGAGACACGGCCTAAAAACCATGCGGGCGAGTCAACGCTGCCTAAAGCGGGCAGTTTCGAAGTGTGGTGATCGATCCCCTCTGACTTGGATTCCCTAGGTGAACGGAACGAAATATTGGGTTGAGGATGGAGTCTTTAGAGCTAATGGCGACTTACCCTAGGCTGAGCTCGGAGGCGGAGATCCCCTTACACACTCATTCAGGATTCCTTTTGAGCATATATATATACATATACATAAAAATTGGATCCTACTTCTGTTTTCACCCTCTGGGGTCAGTGCCTACATTTTCTGTGGGGTTGAGCTGCACTCTCCTTACTAAAATTTTCTTTTCTCTTGTTTAGTTACTGCTTAACTATTTAGTTCTTTTTTTGTTTCTCCCTCTAGCTTTAGGGGCATCCTACTGAGTATCCTCATACTCACCCCTGCTTGGGCTTTTCACGTACCTAGTGTGCCCTTGCAGACGACGGACAGGTCGATCATGACTATGGAGGGGCGTAGAGGTCACGGCAGTTGGAGCAGCATACCACGGTCCTGCCAGATCATTCAGGTGGTAGTCTATCCATTTTTCTTCTTTTGTTCACATGTAGCTGGGTTGTGGCATATTTGTGTTTGGGCGCGTGTTTTCCTGTTTACTTTTCCGTTTACATGTCAGTACTTCCAGCACGTTACTTCCTCTTTTTAGTTGTTGTTGTATGTCTGTGGTTGGAATATAGTTTCCTGTATTTTGGCTTCCTTTCTTATTTTCACTACTACGTCTTGTGGGTTGTGTATGCGTGAGCACAGGTTCCTAGGCTAAGGCCTCCCCGAGATTGTTACGCCTTCGGTGCTGGTCGCCAGCCTCTAGCCAATGGAGGTGGGCTTGAGGTAGTTGCGACTCAGGACCGGTAGGGTCGGGTCATGACAAAGTGGTATCAGAGGTGGTGCGTTCCTTGGAACATTGTTCGGAAGTCCCTAAAAAGGAACTTGTTGGGTTCTCAGGGCAATGATGTTAACGTGTCTCGAGAGCGGCTCTCAGGCCAGGGAGTCCAGTAATGGTACGGGCGGCCGACGTATCCATTTACCAGGACCCTGATAACCTTCTTGACGACTCGGCATGCCGAGACTTATTGCAGAGAATTTTGAAACATGCATCATGTAGGAATGAGTCCATGACTGTCCTTTGTTTGAGTCATCTCCCCTTTGTTTTTACTGTTATGTATATATATATTCTCATCTGATCGTGGTATCCCTTGATAATTTTCAGGATGCCCCCACGACGGCAGCCAGCCAGGTTACCCTCTCCAGCTCGTGATGGCGGTCTGGCGAGTGACGAGGCATCGTTTTAGGGACCCTCTCGTGATCTCCTCCCGCCAAGTGCTTCATCAGTAGCCCCTGCACCTGAGGAGCAGCAGTTAGTACTGACAGTTCAGGCTGAGGTCGCGCGCTGGCTGAGTGCGCTTCAAGACTTCCAGTGACAGAGGCCACCGAGGTTCCGTGGGGTCCCAGACCCCCAGGTGGAAGAGGATTGGCTTGAGTCAGTGGCACGAATCTTCAGGCTGGTACAGACCCCAGTGGACTAGATGGTGGCACTAGCCGCCAGTCTTTTCCTTGGGACAGTCGGGCGATGGTGGGATCTGGTGACGCCGACCCATGACGAGTCGTCCCTCACATGGGCTGGCTTCCAGCAGCTTTTTTGGAGGTGTACTCCCCCTCGTGTTTACGATTTATCCGGATCCAGAAGCTTATGGAGCTGAAGCAGGGGGGGTTTCCATGTCCCAGTACTCTGCCCGGTTCACTGATCTTACGCGCTACTCACAGGACATGATCCGTGACAGCTACTTCCGGGCGCGGAAGTTCGAGCAGGGTCTTCGCAGGGAGATCCGAGCTAGCGTGGTGCCCTTGTGCATTCCCACTTACGCTGGGGTGTTGGATATGGCGCTTGTGACCGAGAGCTTCCTGGCCGAGGGGCGCCAGGTAGCAGGACCCAGCAATGGCTGTTTTAGAGCAGAGTCTTCAGCAGGCAGGCGACAGAGGGCTGGTCCTCAGCCGTGGATGCCCTTCCGTGAGCAGACCCAGGGACAGGGTCGCACACCGCAGCGGCGCCGTAGGGCATCGTGGCAGACAGGGGAGGTCTGATGCTATGCTTGTGAAGGAGTGGGTCACCTAGCACGGGATTGCCCGACCAGGCGTGTGGATCAGCCGTGGCAGGCAGTGGGAGCACCGCAGAGGCAGAGGCAGCGCCGTGACCAGGGGTCACCGAGGCGAGGACCCGACGGTCCTCAGGGAGGCAGCGCAGTTAGAGCGGAAGTACTAGGAGTTGGGGGAGGACGTTTCGAGATCCCCCCCCCCACCACCTCCAGGGGGCCCACGCCAGGCTCAGGGAGCTGGCGGTAGGGGCCGCGGGCTGCTTCAAGCCATGGGAGTTCGAGATCCTCTGGCGCACGAGATGGTCCGAGGTATGCTTTGTGTTTACTCCACCCTTGCTTCAGTACTAGTAGACACGGGCGGTAGGCAATCCTTTTTATCACTGCTGTTGGTACGAAAGTTGGGGCTTCCAGTAGAGGCGCTGACACCTGCACTTATCCTTGATGTTCCCACGGGAAGTGCCTCATTGGTGACTTTAATCTGTGGACAGTGCGAACTATCATTCGGGGGAAGGAGTTTCACGTGGGACCTACTCGTCATCATGATTGAACCTTACGACGTTATCCTGGGCATGGATTTTCATTCTATGGTTCACGCTCAGATCGACTGTCATCACAGACAAGTCAGAGGGGAGTTTTTGGATGGGACAAGGTTCACCATCCTTGGTGAACGAGACCTCATGGCAGAGCAGATGGGTACTCTGAGCAGGAGACCCCGACCTTTTTTGCACCAGCTGGCGAGCATGGATCTCGGAGCAGCGGATGCTACAGGTGCGTGGATCCCTACCGTGGTAGAGGATTACATGGACGTCTTTCCCGAAGATATTCCGGGACTACCTCCGAGGCGGGAGATGGAGTTCTGCATTGACTTGTAGCCAAGGACTGCTCCGATATCTTGTGCAGCATATCGAATGGCACCCACAGAGCTTCGGGAGCTACGACTTCAGTTGGATGACCTTCGTGAGAAGGGATTCATCAGGCCCAGTGTGTCCCCCTAGGCGGCTCTAGTTCTGTTTGTGAAAAAGGCAGATGGGAGTCTACGGATTTTTGTGGATTATCGTCGCTTGATTCATGCCACGATAAAGAACAAGTACCCTTTGCCAAGGATCAAAGACATCTTTGACCAGTTGAGAGGTGCGAAGTGGTTCTCGAAGATCGACCATCGATCTGGCTACCATCAGTTGCGGGTTTGTGAGGTTGATATTTCGAAGCTGGCCTTCCGTTGTCGATATGGGAACTACGAGTTTCTGGTGATGAAATTTGGTGTGACAAATGCCCCTGCCGTCTTCATGGCTTTGATGAACTAGATTTTACAGCCGTATTTGGACCGGTTTGTGGTTGTCTTTATTGAGGACATACTCATTTACTCAGTGACATAGGAGGAGCACGCAGAGCATTTGAGGATGGTCCTAGATTTACTTCGAGAGCACCAGCTGTACGGGAAGCTCTCGAAGTGCCAGTTCTGGATTCACGAGGTTCACTTTTTGGGGCACGTCATTACGGAACATGGATTGGTTGTGGATCTCGCAAAGATAGAAGCAGTGATTTCTTGGGAGCCACCCAAGAACGCGTCTGAGGTGCGGAGTTTCCTTGGGTTGGCGGGGTACTACAGGAGGTTTTTGGAGGACTTCTCCAAGATCGCCGCCCCTTTGACCGCATTGACATGGAAGGGGAGACCGTTTACTTGGACCGATTAGTGCCAGCATGCCTTTGAATAGTTAATGCAGAGACTGACTAGTGCTCTGGTGTTGAGGCTGCCAGAGGAGGGTGTCAAGTTCATCGTATATTGCGACGCTTCAAGAGATGGGCTCGGGTGCATGCAGATGCAGCAGCGGTCAGTAATTGCATATGGGTCGAGACAGTTGAGGCCCCACGAGCATAATTATGTGACTCACGATTTGGAGCTGGCAGCGGTAGTCTTCGCCTTGAGGCTATGGAGACATTACCTTTTGGGTGAGCGTTTTGTAGTCTACTCAGATCACTAGAGCCTCAAGTATATCTTCACTCAGAGGGATTTGAACCTGAGGCAGAGGCGCTGGCTAGAGTTTCTGCAGGACTATGACTTCGAGATAGTCTACACTCCAGGGAAGGGTAATGTAGTAGAAGACGCCCTTAGCAGGAAGTCCCAGGCTCACCTAGTGCAGGAAGCTTCAGAGCAGTTGGCTTCCCTTGGGCTGACCTTGGTGGAGAAGGAGGGTACAACTTTTCTGCAGTCGAAAGTGTTGACTCCTTCGCTCCTTGAGCGTGTGGGAGAGTCGCAGTTGGGAGATGTTGATAGAGAGGTACTGCATGATCAGACATCCATGGGCAACGCCCCTGATGGGTATTCTGAAGGAGGGAATCACGGGATCCTGTTTCAGGGGCGGGTTGTAGTACCGGTGGAGATGCGTGAGGAGGGGATGTAGGAGTTCCACACTTCTCCCTTGGCCGTACATCCCGTTGTGGGAAAGATGTACCGAGACCTTCGGCAGTAGTTTTGGGGGTCTGGAATGAGGCGGAGCGTAGATGAGCTTGTTTCTCGGTTTCTTGCCTGTCTGCAGGTGAAGGCAGAGCACCAGGTTCCGACAGGGTTGTTGTAGCCCCTTGATATCCCGGAGTGGAAGTGGGACGACGTATCTATGGATTTCGTCACGGAACTTCCGCGCACAGCGAAGAGCCATGACTCCATTTGGGTGATAGTGGACCGACTCACGAAGTCGGCGCACTTCTTTGCTATCAGGGAGCAGAGCTCGGTGGAGAGTCTGGGACAGTTATATGCTCGGGAGATCGTCCGTCTTCATGGAGTACCCTCGATGATCGTCTCCGACCGCAACGCACGGTTTACATCACGGTTATGGCGAGGCCTGCATGAGGCATTTGGGACTCAGTTGCGGATGAGTACAACTTTCCACCCCAGACTGATGGGCAGACTGATAGCACTATCCAGGTGTTGGAGGATATGCTCAGGGAGTGCGTGTTAGACTTTGGCCGAAGCTGGGTGGATCACCTGCCCTTGGTAGAGTTTGCCTATAACAACAGTTACCACTCTACTATTGGCATGGCCCCTTTCGAGGCCCTCTAAGGGAGGCCCTGTAGGTCACCCTTGTGCTGGAAAGAGGTTGGGGAGACCTCCCTCGTGGGCCCAGAATTAGTTCAAGAAACGACGGAGAAGGTGCAGGTCATTCGTGAGCGGATGAGGACGGCTCAGAGAGGACAGTAGTCCTATGCAGACCGACGTCACAAGCCCTTGGAGTTTGAGCAGGGAGACCATGTCTTTTTGAGAGTCTCCCCATGGCGTGGAACACATAGGTTCGGTCAAGGAGGCAAGCTGTCCCCGAGGTTCATTGGGCCCTTTGAGATCATGCGCCGGGTTGGTGAGGTCGCCTACCATCTCGTCGTACCCCCGCAGCTGGAGAGAGTGCATGACGTGTTCCACGTGTCGCAGCTGAGGAAATATGTGCACGACCCTACGCATGTCATCGACTGGGGAGAGTTAGACATTGAGGACGGAGCCACCTTTGCCGAGCACCCGGTGGCGATTGAGGACCGGCAGGAGCAGACTCTGCGAGGATGGGAAATTCCTCTAGTTCGTGTGCTTTGGCAGCATGGGAGGGTGAAGGAGAGCACCTGGGAGCGGGAGATCTAGATGCGGGCCCAGTACCCCGAGTTGTTTTTGTAGTTTTTTTTCAGTGACGAAAAATGTGAAGGATGGAATGATGTAAGAACCCCGATTTTGAGCCTGTGAGACTTTGAAATTCTCTTGATATAATTCTAGAGCAGGGCATTCTGACGGCATACGAAACCGAGTCCTGGTGTGGCTGAAACTTTGTTTGACGTGGGTTCACTGTGGGAATGCTAAATAAATTTAATAACTACTGAACGGTAGCTCGGACATGAAAACTGAGGGCGCCGTTGAGTCCAGAACGAGCCGTTTACCCTAGGAGGGGTATGTTTTTCGTGGGCGCGGACCATCTATGAAAAACGCCCACAAGGGGGCATTTTCGTAATTTGGCGGTCGCGGACGTCGAATTTTTATAACTCCGGAACGAAAGCTCATATTAAAATTTCGAGGACGCCATTGCGTTCGGGGCATGGCATTTTCCCTAAGGGAGGCTTAATCCCGGCCCTAAAAAATGTTGGGGAACGGGCCGATGAGCGGGTGATTAAGTGTGTTTTTCTATTTAAACACACTAACCACCCTCTTCACCCTCCTTGGACATTCCTCCCTGGCGCAAGGGCTCTCAACCAGCTTCCACCCTCCCCTCCATCACTCCGGCAAGGCAAGGCAGCTTCGGCATCCCGATCGTGAAGCATCGGGCAAAGCCCTCGAGGTAGGATCGTGTTTTATATTTATTTTTTTCCTTTCTCAAAAATTTGTTCAATTTTAGTCTTCTTCGCGTCGATTTTGTCGTCTGATCGTCGAGCGAAGCCTCTGGTTTCTTAGGGCTTGATTTTGTATTCACAACGACCCTTTCAGATCAATTTTCGGTTTCACGGGGCGTCCGGGGTGGCCTCAGGAATTTTTTCTGGCCAAATACCCCACTTTTCCGGTTCTAGGCAGTGGTCCGGCAAGCCAGGCGGCGGTGCGGTGCGTCCCAGCGGCGGCGGCAACCTTCGGCGCGGTGGTTCGCAGGCGGCGGCTCCGGTCCCAGGAGGCGGCTCCGGTCGCAGGCGGCGGCTCCGGTCGCAGGCGGTGGCTTCGGTCCTAGGCGGCGGCTCCGGCTCAAGGCAGCAGCGCAGCGTGCGGGCGGCGGCGTGACGTTCTGGATGGGCGGCGGGGCGTGCTCGTCCGAGGCAGAAAGGGGGGTCGCGGCGCGTCCCCTCGTGGGGAACCGAGACCCGCCTCCTGTGGGTCTTCTCGGTGACCGAAGACCGGCCTCGCGGCCGGTCGACTGAAGGGGGAACCGCGGGTCCGCGGCCGGCCCATGCGGCAAAGCCGCGGGCCGGCCCAGGGTGGGTGGACCGGCCACCTAGGCCGGTCCACCCCCAAGGGTTGTCCCTTCCGGCTTCAGACACCCGTAAATATCGCTACGGGTGTCCGTTTTACACGCCGTCAGTGGCAGAATGATCCTCATCTCGAGGAGTAAATTCTGGTGTGGCTTCGAGAAATTTTAATCCAAAGAACATAAGCTCGGTGGCGTGTCACGCGCGTCAACTCCTATACCGGGAATTCTTGTTTGGGTTGGCTCAGACACACCCAATGTCCGATTTGAGCACCGTCAGCGGCGATACGACCATGGCGTCGAGGCAGAGGTTTCCATTATGTTTTCGGGCATTGAAGTGGGAATCGAGATGTGGGCCCCACGATCCACCTTCGAGCCGCGTGTAGCGTTTTGAGGCATTTTCACCAGATATCCGTTCAGGGCACATGAGTAGTCGATTTGGCGTTTCATTCTGAGGGGATCGCAATGGCGCCGTTCGCCTGATGGGTATCAGAGCCGGGGTGCGGGCCCTCCCAGGCAGACTACGATGAATAGTACCATATCCACTGGTTTCCCATATCGGGTGAGTGAGTAGTCTATTTCGTGTGTTTTTTCGCGATAACTGCAATGGTGAAACCTGGTGGGGCATGTGGAACGTCCTTTGTGATCGTACTAATGTGAAGTGGAGGTATTCTTTTACGCGCCCCGAACCAATGTACGGTGGAGTTGTCAGTGTCACCTGGTGAGGTCAATGGTAGTGCGGAGCTATCTGTTTGATTCAGGGTCTACCCTCCAGCAGGGCTGGGCAGTGGGTCACCTGATGACCCCTTAGGGTCCACCCTCCTGCAGGGCAGGGCAGTGGGTCACCCGTTGATTTAATCCACGTCTACCCTCCAGCAGGGCTGGGCAGTGGGTCACCGGTCGAAGTGTCCCAGGTCTACCCTCTAGCAGGGCTGGGCAGTGGGTCATCTGTCGACATGTTCCGGGTTTACCCTCCAGCGGGGCAGGGCAGTGGGTCACCCGTTGATTTAATATTGGTCTACCCTCTAGTGGGGCTGGGCAGTGGGTCGCCGACTGATGTATTATGGTTTACCCTCCTGCAGGGCTGGGCAGTGGGTCACCCGTTGACATTCCGGACTAGGCCATTCTCATGAGGCTACTCGGTGACTCTTTTCCCCGTGGTTACCAGAGCGGGATCCTGATTGTACGGGTCAGCGGTGTGACAGTTCTAACGTTGCCTAGGGACCCACGAGGAAGAGGAGTCCTTTTTCCCACTGAGATACGTCCTTGAGATGCGGCCTAAAAACCGTGCGGGCGAGTCAGTGCTACCTAAAGCCGACAGTTTCAAAGTGTGGTGATCGAGCCCCTCTGACTTGGGTTCCCTAGGTGGACGGAACGAAATATTTGGTTGAGTATGGAGTCTTTGGAACTAATGGCGACTTATCCTAGGCTGATCTTGGAGGCGAAGATCCCCTTACGCGCTCGTTCTGGATTCCTTTTGAGAATATATATAGACATATACATACAAATTGGTTCCTACTTCTGTTTCCGCCCTCTGGGGTCAGTGCCTACATTTTCTGTGGGGTTGAGCTGCACTCTCCTTACTAAACTTTTCTTTTCTCTTGTTTAGTTACTTATTACCTCTTTAGTGCCTTCTTTGTTTCTCCCTAGAGCTTTCAGGGAATCTTATTGAGTATCCTCATACTCACCCCTTCTTGGGCTTTGCACGTACCTGGTGTTCCCTTGCAGACGACGGACAGGTCGATCGTGACTACGGAGGGGCGTAGAGGTCATGGCAGTTGGAGCAGCATACCACCGTCCTGCCAGAGCATTCAGGTGGGAGTCTATCCAGTTGTCTTATTTTGTTCACTTGTAGCAAGGTTGTGGAATCTTTGTGTTTGGGTGCATGTTTGCCTATTTACTTTTCAGTTTACTTGTCAGTACTTCCAGTACATTACTTCCTCCTTTTAGTTGTTGTTGTATGACTTTGGTTGGGATATAGTTGCCTGTCTTTTGGCTTCCTTTCTTCTTTGCACTACTATTTCTTGTGGGTTGTGTACGCGTGAGCACAGGTACCTAGGCGAAGGCCTCCCCGAGATTTTTACGCCTTCAGCGCTGGTCGCCAGCCTCTAGCCTATGGAGGCGGGCTTGAGGTAGTTGCGACTCGGGACAGGTAGGGTCGAGTCATGACAAAATTAAAGAAATACATAAAAATCAATGTCCCCTAAAACTCAACAATTTCACACAATAAGAAAAATAATGTTATCTGAGACCAATGATATGGTCAGAGACATTTTCCTAAATTAACTTTCCTGGTAATTAATTATTTTATTTAAAATATGAAAATAAAATTCATTTTAATTTTGAATTTATTAATTATTTAATATATCTATTAGGACACATATTACTACAATACCAATACACAATAAATTTTGAGTCTAGGGTATCCACCCCATCACATGATAATGCAATGAAAGAGTTTTTACATTAATCTATTATGTTAAATTAAATTTATAACAGAATATTTCAACTTGTGAGAATGTGTTACAAGTTTGTTTAGGTATTTTTACTCATAAGTTTTCCTAGGATTGAAATTACAATGAGGGTTACACTAAAATCATTATTTTCGATCATATATCATTCTTGGCAGTGCCAGATACTTCTATCCCAAATGAATGACATGATTGGAAAACATATAAGAAATCATTGGTTAAATATAAAAACTATGGATAAGGGAAAATATCATATTATTATGAGGAAGGATGAATATATCATCCTGGTATATCAAATCTTCTTACTCACAATGAGAAAATTCTATTCGGTGTAAATTCAATACAAAAGTAGTTTCTGTAGGGAGTGGTGGATGAAATATAAGATTTTATGGGTTACCATAACTATCATTAATTGAATTTAGGATTGAACCCTAGAAGACATAATGTATTTCCATGGAAGGATCATGATAGTTATGAATCTCCCCCAACAAGTGGTATCAGTGACAGGGTGTAACCCTACATTGATGTGGGTAGCCACAAACAAGTTTGAGAATGATAATGATGAATCATTTCGTTGCATGTGGACAAATGGTGGTGTCATGTATTGAAATTATTCTTGATAAAACTGGGAAGGATATGTGTCTCATTGGATAGTGAAATGGTAGTTCATGGGAATGATAATTTGGATCAGTTTGATTTTGTTTGAAGGGAAGTCATATTTTCAAATCATTGATTTGATGGGATGATTGTTGGGTGGATAGAAAAAACCACATCTATATCGAAAAGGAGTGGTAGATAACATATAATATTTCATGAGATAGTCCTACTATCACTATTTATTTTTAGGATGTAACCCTTTAAGGGATTTTGTGTTAGGATGAAACAGATTTGGTTGGCGAAGAATCTAGTAACATAGCATGTTTTTATAAGAGAAAACGGTGTTCAATATGGAATGTGACAGAAAACAATAAACCAAATTGAAACATGATTGATTAAATAATACCACCATTAATTAGATATTAAATTGGTTTGTATTAATATAACAAACTAATTATTGAAATTTATATAAAGGTATGACAACAAATAATTTAATTTCTAAACACATAGGTATAAGTGATCATTTTTTTCAAAACAATTATTTAAATATTCATTTTATTGTTATTTGCAAGAAAATATTATAACTAATTTTTGAAACCATTATATATTATATTAATAAAACTAATACCACTTTTTAAATAAACATATTTATATTAACATAAATAGAAAATTTGGTATATTTTAGAAAATATTAATTTTTCAATGAATAGTAAATAATACTAATTTAATTTTGTTTTCATTTTTTTAATAAATCAGTCCCTCTTATTCATTTAATTTGATTTATAAATAACATAATTATTTTGTTGTTTTATAAAATCTAAATATTTCTATTTAAGTCATCTTTATAAAATATATTAGTACAAGTACATTTTTTGTTTTTAAAAGAGTTCTATTTTTAGGTAAATTATTCCAACGTGTATAAATACTCACAATATTAAATAATTTAAATAACTGTTAATGAGGATAAATTTTAAAGAAGTTTATAGGTTATATATCTGTAAATACAAATTTACAATCATTTAATTATGATTACTAGTTTTATAGTTAATGTGAGATAATCATTTCCTTAAAACAATTTTTTCTCCAAAACAATATTTTCGATCTGTATAAGGGTTTAATTTTAAATTAAAATTTTTCACATTTTGTGAATTGAATATTGAATCTTTATTACATATTTGTAATCATATAATTTATATTATTTCAAATTAACATATCACCATAATGAATATCAAAAAGAGAATAAAATTATTTACCACTGTTATGTTGAAAATAGGATTCCAGGGGGGTGGGGGTTAAATTAAAATGATAAGGGATAAAATCTTGAATTAAATTGTTTATTATTGAACTCAATATTAAATATAATCTTTAATTAAATCCTTTATTATTAGTTTCAAGAATTTTGTTTTATTTATTTATCTACATACAATGAATCATATAAAATAAAGATGACATTATAATTTTATTACACTAAATAAAAATATTAGTTTTTATTTTAAGGTGATTACTTATATTCATCTCCTATGTCCCCAAATGCGAAATGTTACTATATATCCTATTTACAATAGAAAACTATCTCAATATAAGATTTAATTTTTTTCCATATTTTATAATAAAATATCTATATAATTGTTTTTATAAACATTATATAGGATATTTATGATATAATTATACTTATGAGACTATAATGTCACATATATGTTTTTACATTCAGTTCCATTGGGAATATGATAACATCACTCATGTGTACGATAGGGTACTACCCCATGAAGCAATGTGATCAAATTTTAAATTAAGCTTTATATGAAAGATAATAAGGAATAAATTTATATTTATGTATTTTATTATTGAAATTTAATTAAATATTAAAAATAAATATATCATCTACATTCGTAACATACCATCCATTTAATAAATGATAATATCATGAGTGTGTGTGGATGAATCCTACCTCATAAATCGATTTGACACATTACTATCACCTCATCACATGGATGATATTATTATGGTTATTTAAATAAATAAAATGATTAATATTATATAATTATATTTCTGTAAAAAAAATTACACATACCATTTTTCCACTATGATCTTCGAAATGTGGAAACCTTACTCATGCGTACGTACGACCGACTGTCTCAATGACTGTGACATAGTTCATGATTCATGAAAATATTTTAGGGTTGTATTAAAAAGTATTATTTATGCATAAATTTGGAAAATATTTCAATATAACCATTCTTTATATGATTAAATAATAATCAATTTTGAACTAATTCAAATTACCAATGTGATTTTGGACATATGAGATTTTTATCATTAAAACATCTGATATGAAATTTATTTAATCTGCAATTGAATCTTAAAATGTCAAAAATAAAATAAAATTAATAATAAAATTTAAAACAAATTTTAAGAGATAAAATAATTAACATAAGATTATTATTCATGTAGATAAAGATCACACATATCAAATTAGGCCCGAGGTAAGGAATCTCAGTAAACCACCCTTTCATTTTTTAATTATTCCCTATCTAACTAAATTTATCACTATATTTAATATTATGTAATAATAATAATTTATATATATATATCATATATATACATATCTTATTCTACATTATTGTAAGGTTTTTATATAATCCTTATTATCATTTCTCAAATTAATTTATTTTGAAATTTATTTTAAGTGTGATATGAAATAATATTTAAAATTAATTTTTAGTTAATTGGGTAATATTCATGATATTATTTTTGATTTATTCATTTATGTGGAACACATCGATTTTACATCCTCCCAGGTTGATTTTTTTTTTGGATTCAAGATTACATAAAATCTTGAATTACATCCTTTATTATTCTTTGATTCAATTTTTGGCATGAATTGTCTATCCTTATTTAAATCCAACATCAACATTTTATTGTGGTGGATCACTCTCTAGGCCCCATGTCACCCTATAAGTCTATTAAAGTGTAAATAAAAGGATGAATTTCACGTAGAATCATCATATACAATAATAGGGATTATTTCATTTTGTGAAATTGTATCTAGTGTAAATAATTGAGTCAATGGATGGAGTCATGATTGAATAAATTGATAATATATGGGATGATACTAATATTTTCCTATAATAGTTACATGGACTTTTTTCTAAATGATAGTTTTATTTATTATTTGAACTTATAATTGAATAATTTTCTATATCAATGGATCCTTACAGTATGACCACCACTGAATTCAAAGGGTTTAATAAGTAGTTATAAGAGAATCTTGAAAAGGGTTTTATATGATCATGTGATTCAGAGTGGTGTGTGTTGTTACTCTTTATCAAGAATAAGGTTTGTTAAATGTTCCTCTATATTGATTATAATTAACTCAAAAAAATCCCAAAAATGAATAATTACCCTTTTCCAAGGATTAATGACTTGTTTAATCAACTAGCTAGTGGTTGGTATTTCATTATGGTATATCTTCCACTTTTATATCATCAAATATATTTAAAGTATGATAACATTCCAATAAATTCCTTTATAAATTTTTATTGACAATATGAGTTCAAAGTGAAGCCTTTACAACTCAAAACTAATCCAACAATATTTATGGACATAATGAAAATAGACTATAGGGATTAAATGGATAAATTTTTGGTTGTCTTTTTTTGATGAAATTCAAGTTTTTTCTAAAATCTAAGAGGGGTCAATGCAGTATTTGAGTACTGTGCTTATGTATTTTCGGATGGGGAAAATATATGGAATGTAAAATTTGTGTGAGTTATAGATGATGATATTATCAATCCTGGAGAATATTATTTCTAGAAAAGTGATATATATTGAACATTATAAAAAAAGGAAATCGAGGACTGTCCTAGGCCATCATTTGTAATGGAGAATTTCAATTTCCATTGATTATATAGTAAATAAAGAATAATTATGATGACCATATAATGATTTTCATATTAACAATTTAATATAACCAAAAAAATAATTTTTTTCTATGATATTGAATGCGAAGAGATATTTATGGAGTTGGACATGTGGATTATCACATCACCAGTACATATGCTTCCCTCAGGTGGGGAACATTTTATTGTTTATAGAAATATTTCAATGATTTTATTGGGATGTGTACTAATATATAATGATAAAATAATATCAAATTCCTCGGGAATGTTGGAAGTTCATTAGAATAACTATCCCTTACATGACCTAGAGTTCGATGTAGTGAACTTTTCATTTGAGATGTGGTGACATTATATCTATGAGGGTGAAGAGGGAAATATATATAGATAAAAAGATCCTAAAATATATATTATCATAAAAAGATAGTTACATGATCTATGGATGTTGGATAGTGCTGATCAGGGATTAAAAATACTCAATCAATTACCACCAATGGAGAGTATATATACATGTAGATTCTTGAAGATAAAAAGAACATGTAATTTTATCATTGATGATACTTGACAAGGATCAATATTATAAGATTTTAAAATGAAAAATATGGTGCTCCCTTATATTCTTCTATTAACTATAGATAATTTTCTAGGAATCAATTATTGATGTTACAGCCCCCACTTAAATTGGTAGGGGTGCTTGCCCCTCATTTTCTTAAATGGGTCATCTATGATCCTCTCTCCTATATTTGAATCCTATATTTCTATCAATGTTTTTGGTGATATTTGAAAGCCCAAAAGTACTATCTAACTTTTAATAATCAAGTAATCTTTCAATATCATCGTTGGAGTTTAGATATGGTTTGAGTCTCCTAAACCTAACCCAAGGGGCTCGATTACGAATGAATTTACCTTCAGTTGATGATTTTGATCGTTTCATTTTTGGTTCCTAGGTATTAAAATAATGTGTGATTGTTGAAATTCTCAAAAGGAGACATATATTGATCAATTTTTTGTCTATGAATGATTTCGTTTTATCATGCTCCAGAGATCATCACAAATTTAATGGTTGTTAATTATTTCTCCTCTGGTGGTCAAATGATTTCCATATGAACCGTGATGTTAATGGTGTAACATCTAAGAAGTCATAGTGGTATGTTATCATTTATTTTGTTGTAAAATAATTAAATTAGAACAATAAAATGATTTATAGGACTATGAGAGGCCTCATGCATGTTAAAAGGGTATAAATCAGAAATGGATGGAAAAATAGGCTGACCTGTGCAAGGTGAATGACAAGCACACGGTTAAGTAAACCACGTGAGATGGGATGATATACCATGCAAGTTTAGACATATGTTTTTTAAACAGTTTTATCATGGTTTTTAAAACCATATAGGATCCATATTATTCAATGTGACATGAATTTCCATTGATAGTGGCGGATGAACGGTTGGCACGTATTTTTGAAAATCGTGCGGCCAAACCGTGCGAACCACTAAAAAGTGATAAATTTCCAAACAGGCCCCTCTATATTTTAAATTTCACACCCAAATTTCCTCCCATTTCATATACCTACATTTCTAGTGATGAAACTAAACCCTAAAAAACTCCCAAGGGTTGATCTCACTCATTTCCAAGTCATTTGGAGAGCATTTAGTTGTAGATTGAAGCTATATGTATGTATAATCTTCTTCTTTCTTCGGCTTTAAGAATTTTTAGAGAAACTCCCAATGTTTTTAATAAAATAAATAGTAATTCATGGAACTATGTTCTAATTTGATATTTGTAATTAGCCTTTAAAATAGAACTTTTCTACATATATGTTCTAAATTTCATGAAAAAGTCATCTTCAATAGTGTTCACTATGTTATTAGGAGTCTATTGGAACCAACTTGTTTTTTTGGTGAATAGTAACATACCCTAATGAATACTAATATTAATATTAATATGACACTAATGAATAATAAATTTTATTATAATTTTATTTTCTTAAGGATGGAAGATATTAACAACTTGGTTTTTTTTATTCTGATAAAGAAGTAGTTGTAGAATTGGAACTATTAATTTTTGAATTAGGTATTCTTTTATCTAAAAATTAAAGTTATAATATTAAGAAAATTATTTATCAAAAATGGAATTCATTTTCTAGTTCGACACGTCGAAAAATTCTTATGGTAAATTGTTGGGATATTTCTGAAATTCAAGAATTTTTTATGAATAGTAAAATACAATAAAATATGATAAATGCTAAAGTCATGATTTACTGCATCATAGGTGATTGAAGTATGATGTAATCCCACTTGGTTAGAACTAATATTCTATTTTTACTATTTGGAGTCACATGAATTATGATTATTCATATTCTTGAGCAAAAATATTATAATAATGATTAAAATAATGAAAAATACTCCCTATCCTCCACTATAAATACCACCCCCACTGCCCTCTTCCTCACAAAACCTATAAAGCCTTGAGAATTGTCTAATTTCTGAAAACTTCCTTCCCCAATATTCATCCTCACGTCCTAGTTCTTCTGGTCTCAGCAAATGTCCAAAACCAAAACCTTTAATGAGGATCCCGAGGAGGAGAGACAAAGAAGTAAACATCCTCTTTTATTTTAATTCTTTTCTTTCATTTTATGTTATTATCTTCCCTTCACATTGGCTTATGATGGGATATATCATTACATATCCACCCTTAATGCCCATATATTGTATTAATGATGATAAATCCCCATCCACTCATCAAAATATTTATATTATATTTTAAGAGACGCCTATAGGCTGCAGAGTTTTTGTGAGAAATTTATCAATTTTTCTTTTATTCCTTTCTTTTCATCTTATTTCCTCACCGCCAATTATCCAAGAAGTATGAAATCTTCAGAATCTTGCATATTATGGATTCTATCATGTTTATGTAAAATTCAACATCATTATTATTCTACTCCCCCACTTATTCAGCGAATTAAAATATTGTTTGTGATGTGTCGAATTACGGACATCGTGGACGATGTGATCTGAATTTGCATTAATTACTTCAATTATGGTCATCAAACAATTTTATTAGGATTTAAAAAGGTTATAATATATATATTATGTCGCATTATTGGTTCTCGAATTCTTTTGTAGTCATGGTTCTAAATTATAAGTCAAAATTAGGTTGTTGTTATCAAAGAACCACTAAAATGATCAAAACAAACATCATTAATGTTTAACTTATGAATCATCCTCATGTAAGATTTCAAAATGATAAATGGAAGAATTTATGTTACTGGATATATATAAATACTACTCTATTCCAATTCTGATGTTTCACTTCCAATCGACAAGAATGTCCACAATGAACCAATCATAGAAATCATGTAATGAATTCTCCCCAAAACAATGCAAGGGGCAAAATACAAACAATTACGAGTGAAATGATGTTATAATATGATCATATAAGATATTATAATCATGAAAATGATTCTTTTAAAATATTAATAACAATTTTATAAGAATTATACCGGAGGTTTAAACATGTTGGAAGTAAGACAAACCTGAGGTAAGGGAATTATTAACCCGATTTCAATTTTTTGGGTTCATCGTCTACTTCATTATTTATGTGTTATTTAAATTTTTTGTGTGATTTTTTGTGTTTATATTAATTTTCATTATTGGTATTTATAGTATATATACTTACTCTATCTAGTCTATTAAGAATCTCTTCAATTGTATGTTATTTATTAGGGGATTTTCTTTAAAAATCCTCATTCTAAATTCGGTTTTATGAAATTCCAAATTAATGTTTTTATGGAATTTTTCATGTTGTATGATTATGTTTTTGTTCTTGGGAATTATATATGATTATGGGTGGGAACTATATCTCCCTTAAATTCATTGGGTATGAGTAAGTTGGAGGTCATCCGTAGGGTTACTCCATGTTTAATTGTGATGGTTAAACAAAGTAAGGTAGCCATGAGGGTTACAAATTATAAGGTAACCAAGAAGGGTTACCAGATAATGTAAGTAATTCCCCATGATACCTTTATGATTATATTTATATTTTTTTGTGTATATTTTGTAAATCTCATGTTACACATTGTAATTATATATGGGTGACAAGAATGTCGTTTGAAAATTCTTTCACATGTTAAGCTTATTCATGGACTAATGTGGTCTTTCCTTATTTTCCATCCCTTATTGCGCTTTTTTGATAATACCAAGTTTTTAAATGATTTTCAATGTTTAAGGTTTGTTTAATACAAGGAATGAACCCATGTTAAATGTTGAATAATTTTAAGGGGCCTTGTTTTATGTTTTAATGTTTTATATTTTGAAAAAAAAACGGACACTGTTTTTATGGTATCCACTCTATAATAATGTGTAATGTCATTAATGTATTGCCCTAATTCTCTAAAGAAATAAACCTAAAAATAAATTCAATGTAAAAAGAGGTTTTTTCTTGAATAAATTAAATATTGTGTATGTAATAAGGTTGGGTCATTAGAGTTGGTATCAGAGGATGGTTTAGATAACTTTAGAGGATAGGGTGATGTAAATAGAATAACATAAATTATTTTCACTATATGATTAATTTGTTATAGCATTTAAATATTACCTTGTTTCATTATATAATAAATATTGTTTCAGAATGGTTGCCCTTAAAAGGAATAAGGATGCTGAAGAGGAGAGGCACCGACAGAATGACATCCTTCCGGAACTACAACCCAGAATGGTAGGGATTGGAACTGAGCAGTTTCTGAAAGTAATGGCTTAGCTAACACATGCAATAAATGGTGGTGGAATCCATGAAAGATAACCAATAAAGGTACCCCATTGGAACATGACAGTAGTGGATCATTTTAAGAGACAACATCCTCTTGCATTCAATTTATCTTCTATCCTATTAGTAGTTGAATGATGGATCAAAGCCCTTGAAAAGACATTTGATGTTATGGGATGTTTAGACAATCAAAAGGTAATTCTTTCCATTTATCATTTTGAAGATGAAGCTGATCAGTGGTGGTACATGACAAGTAATATTAGGGGTATAGAGGATTTTAATTCCTTATAGTGGGATGAATTTAAAATTCTTTTCCTTGAAAAATATTTTCCTAAGGTGGTGCGACATAGAATGGAGAAGAAATTCGTTGAATTGAAATAGAGGGAGGAAGAATTGGTGGATGTGTATAGATAAATCTTCAACCGACTAGAGAGGTATGATCCAAATCATAATCTGGATTATTATAGTAAAATCACCCACTTTTACTCATGATTAATTCCATGGTATCAAAGGGCCTTGTCCTCTCGAGAATTCAATAGTTATGAGAAACTTGTTGGATGTTCAGAGAGGGTGGAGATAGAGGTTTGTGATAATCACATGAATTTTGGAAACAAACAGAATAAGAGATCTAGTTGGCAAGAAATGGGTAATAATCAACCAAAGAAATCCGATGGTAAGAAAATCCAATTTCCAGTTTGTGAAAAGTGTGGAAAGAAACACCTTGGGAAATGTCTTACAAAAACTAGGATGTGTTTTAAATGTGGTTAGTTTGGACATATGACACGAGATTTCAATGAAAATGATCCTAATAATAATCCTAATAAGAAAACTATAATGTGTTTTAAATGTGGTGAGATGGGTTACTATGCAAACACCTGCCCGAAGAGATATTTCAATGATGCACAGAAGCCAGACTACAAGCAGAATGGTGTATTGAGATTCATTTTGACTACGTTAGAAGATGATGGGCCATCCAATGAAGTTATATTAGGCTCTTTTTTTGTTCACTTATATTTTTCTAATGTTTTTTTTGATATAGGGTCTACACATTCCTTCAACTCTAAGATATTTTCTGGTAAATTGGAAATATCAACTCAACAAATGAGACCCAAACTTGATTCTAAAGAACCAGGGGGATGGTTATAGAAAATGGAATTATAAGAATCTTTGTATTGTGGTTTGTGGAAATAATTTACATGCAAACCTTATTGTTTTACCCTTAGTCGTGTTTGATGTTATTCTAGGGATAAAATGTCTTTTTTTATTATCATGCTAAGATTGACTCTAGAGAAAAAGAAGTTGTTTTTTAGAAAGAGTTCCATTGTGTATAATAGAATAAACCCAAAAAAATTATAACATATCAGGAAGCTGAGAAAATATTGAAAGATGTAAATGAATGTTATCTTGCTCATATTTTTGAAAACAAGGGAACTATTCAAATTAATGATGTGCCAGTGGTAAATGAATACCTTGATGTTTTTTCTTATGAATTTCCCAGTGTTATACCAGATCAAGAAGTCGAACTCACAATTGACATAGATCCTAATGCTAAGCCAAATTCAAAACCCACATATCATATGGATCCACTATAACTTCTTTAATTATAAAATTAGATGCCAGATTTTCTTGACAAAGGCTTCATTCGTCCCAACACTTCACCATGAGGAGCCCTTATTTAGTGTGTTAAAAAGAAAGATGGTTCCATGAGACGTTGAATTGATTATAGAGATTTAAATAACATCACTATTAAAAAAAGTATCTTTTCCCTCATATTGATAACTTGTTTGATCAACTCCAGTGAAGTTAGTACTTTTCCAAGATTGAATTGAGATTCGGATACCATCAGCTGATGTTGAAGGAGGATGACATCCCAACAAAACCCTTTTGTACTAGATATGGGCATTATGATTTTTTTGTTATGCCGTTTGGATTAACTAATGCACCTACTATATTCATGAATCATATGAATAGAGAATTTCATGAGTTCCTGGATAAGTTTGTGGTTGTATTTATTGATGAAATTCTGGTATTTTATAAAAATAAAGAGGATAATGAAAAACATATAATGGTTGTTTTGCATACTTTAAAAGAAAAGAAACTATAAGGAAAAATCAGCGAGTTTGATTTTTGGTTGCAACAGATTTATTTTTTTGGGAAAATTGTAAATAAGGATGGAATAACAGTTGATCTGCAAAAAATAAAGCAGTTAAAGAATGGCCAAGACCCACAAATGTTATAGAGATTTATAGTTTTATGGGATTAGCATGTTATTATTGATGGTTTGTTATGAACTTTTCACTGTTATCTAGCCCGATAAATAAGTTAACACTAAAAGGGGTTAAATTTGGTTGGACAAATGAATGTGATGTTTTTTAAGGAACTGAATAAGAGATTGGTGGATGATCTAGTTTGGGACTTACCTTCCTGAAATGGTGAGTTTATCATCTAAAATGATTCTTCTTTGAAGGGAAATGGTTGTGTTTTGATGCAGAATGATCAGGTAATTACCTATGCATCAAGACAACTTAAAATTCATGATCTAAATTATCCGACACATGATTTTGAATTGGCAGCTATGGTTCATTGATTTGAAAATTTAAAGGCATCATCTATAAGGAACCAAATGCCAAATATATACTGACCATAAAATTTTAAATTATATATTCAATCAAAAGGAATTAAACATGAGGTAGAGAAGATGGCTATAACTGATAAAGGATTATAACTGCACAATCAATTACCATCCTGGAAAATAAAATAATGTAGGGTATTCCTTAAGTCGGAAACATCATGCATCATTAACCATGTTACATTTGGAACATTATACCTTGATTAATGATTTCAATAATTATGGCTTAGAAGTTATTGGTGCAGGTAATACCTCTGTTTTGTTTCATGTTTTAGTGTAGTCTTTATTGTCAGACAAAATTAATCAAGCTCAAGAGGAAGACTGTGAGCTATAGAAAAAGGTAGAATTGGTTTAAATGGGTAAGTTTCCAAAATTCAATCTTGATAAAGATTGTGTTTTAAGATTTGGAAAAAGGTTGTGTGTGCCTAGTCCTTCTCATTTGAAGAAATATTTATAGTTTGAAGCTCATAGTTCTCCATTTTCTGTTCATCCTGGCAGTATTAAGATGTACCAAAACCTTTGAGTGTATTATTGGTCGGATGGAATGAAAAGAGATATTTTTGATTTTACCATGAAATGTTTGATGTTTCAATGGGTTAATGTAGAGCGGCAGTTTCCAAAGTTGGAGCTTCATCATTTTTCAGTGTCAGAGTGTAAATGGTAGAATGTATCCATAGACTTTGTGGTGGTCCTACCATAGACTTTTCGAGGTAACAATGCGATTTAGGTTATTGTTGATCGGCTTACAAATTCTTCACATTTACAATCTATTAGAGATACAATTCCTTTGGAGAAGCTTTCTCGACTGTACCTTAAGGATATTTTCAGGATACATGGACTTCCTATTTCCATGGTATCTAACCAAGATCCCAGGATCACTTTTAACTTTTGGAAGGGACTTCAGAATTTGTTGGGCACTTATTTAAATTTCAGTACAACTTTTCATCCTCAATCATATGGGCAGTCAGAAATAATGATTCAAACATTAGAGGATATGCTTCGATCTTCTTCAATGGAATATCAAGGAAGTTTGGATCGCCATATTTCTTTAGTTGTGTTATCTTATAATAACAATTTTTTTCTAGTATTCAGATGGAACCTTCTTGAGGCCTTGTATAGGAATTAGTGTCAGACTCTAGTGTTTTGGGATGAAGATAGTGAATAAACGTTGATGTTCCCAGAATTTGTTGAAGAAGTGGCTGAGAATGTGAGAACGATCCAGAAGTACATGAGGACAGCTCAAAGCAGGCAGAAAAGTTATGCAGATAATAGAAGGAAAGACATCTCTTTCCAGGTAGGTGACCAAGTTTTTATTAATGTCTCCCCTCATAAAAGTGTGATGTGTTTCAGTATGAAAGGAACACTAAGTCCATGGTTCATCGGTCCTTTTGAAATCTTAGAGAAAGTAGGAAAAATTTCATACCACGTAGCTTTTCCTCCGAGTTTGCTTCACATACAGAATTTTTTTAATGTTTCGATGATGAGAATGTATGTACCTGATTCATCAAATTTCTTGAGCCAAAAAGTAGTTCAACTAGAATATAACCTTTCTTATGAAGAGAAACCATTTCAGATTCTTGATCGAAGGGAACAAGTAATTCGTAATAAGGTAATCCACTAGGTAATGGTTTTGTGGAGAAACCACATGGTTGAAGAATCAACATGGGAGTCTGAAAATGCTATGAATGAAAAGTACATTCAGTTTTTAAATAAGTTAATCATATTGCGTGGACAGAATTTCAAGAATGTGGGGATAATGTAACACCCCATGTTTTTCTAAAAATAAATAGTAATGCATGGAATTTTGTTTTAAGTAGATATTTTTATTTAGCCTTTAAAACAAAACTTTTCTACCTCTATGTTCTGAAAATCAAAAACTATCATCTATAATTTTATTTAGTATGTTATTTGGAGTCTATTAAAACCAACTTTTTTTTGGTGAATAGTAAAATACCCTAATGAATAGTAATATGACCCTAATGAAAAGTAAAATTTATTATTATTTTATTTTCTTATGGATAGAAGATAATAAAATCTTGGTTAATTTTTCATTGTTATAAAGATGTAGTTCTAGAATTAGAACTGTTAATTTTTGAATAAATATGATTTGATTTAAAAATTAAATTAATATTATTTAGAAATTTATTTTTTAAATTTGGACTTCATTTTTGTATTCTACATGTCGAAAAATGGTTAGGGTAAATTATTGGGATTTTTCTGAAACTCATGAATCTTTTATAAATAGTAGAGTACGATAAAATATGATAAATGCTAAATACCCAATTTACTGCATCATAGGTGATTCAAGGATGATGTAAGACCAGTTAGTTCGAACTCAAATGCCATTTTTACTCTTTGGGTTCACAGGAATTAATATTATTCATAGTATTGAGCAAAAATATTATAATAATGATTAAAATAATGAACAATACCACCTCTCCTCCACTGTAAATACCACCCTCACTACCCTCTTCCTCCCACACCTCCCAAGCCATGGGAATTGTATAATTTCGGTCAAATTCTTACCTGAATATTCTTCCCCACGTCCTAGTGCTTCTTGTCTCACCAAAAGACCAAAACCAAAGCCCTTAAGGAGGATCTCATGGAGATGAGACCAAGAGGTAAACATCCTCTTTTATTTCCATTATTTTCTTTCATTTTATGTTGTTATTCTCCATTCCCATTGGCTTATGATGGGATATTTCATTAAATATCCCTCCATAATTACCATATTATGTATGAATTATGATATATCCTATTCGTCTCCTCAAACTATTTTTATGAAATTTTCAGAGACGATGTTAGGCTGCCGAATTGTTTTGAGAAATTTATCAACTTTTCTTTTATTCCATTCCCGTCTTCTTCTTTTCTCACCTCCTATTAACCAAGAGGCATGAATGATCAAGAATCTTGTATATTTTGGATGCTCTCATGTTTATGGAAAATTAATAATAATTATTTTTCTCCTCCCCAACTTAGTCAAGGAATTAAAATATTGTCTTTGATGTGTCGAATTTCTGACATCGTGGACGATGTGATTTCAATTTGCATTAATTTCTTCATGTCTGGTCATAAAACCATTTTTTTATGATTTAACTAGGTTAAAATATATTTATTATGTCTTATACATGGTTCTGGAATTATTTTGTACCCATTGTTCAAAATTATAAGACAAAATGAGGTTGTTGTCATCAAAGAAGACCTAAAATGATATAAATGAACATCATTAATGTTCTATCATATGAATCATCCACATTTATGAATTCAAAATGATAAATGGAATAATTCATGTTACTTAATATATGTAAATACTACTCCATTCCAATTATGTAGTTTCACTTCCAATCGATAAGAATGTCCACCATGAACCAATCATAGAAATCATGTAAAGAATTCGCCAAAAAACAGGGCAAGGGGAAAAATACTAACAATTAAAGGTGAAATGATGTCATGAAATTATCATAAAATATGTTATAAACATGAAAATGTTTCTGTAAAATATTAATAACACTCATATAATAATTATACATGAGTTTTAAACAAGTTTGAAGTAAGAAAAACCCGACGTAATGGAATTCATAACCCGATTTCCATTCTTTGGGTTATCCTTCTGCATCATTATTTATGTTCTATTTAAATTGTTTGTGTGATGGGTTTTTTTATATTATGTTTAATTATGTGTATTTATAGTATATATACATACTCTATCCAATCTATTAATCCACTCTTCAATTGTATGATATTTATAAGGGGATTTTCTTTAAAAATCCTCTTTCTAAATTCAGTTTTATGAAATTCCAAAGTAATGTTTTTATGGAATAATTCATGTTGTATGATAATGTTTTGGTTTTTGGGAATTATTTATTATTAATGGTGGGACCTATATCTACCTCCAATTAATTGGGTTTTAGTATGTTGGAGGTTGGATGTATGGTTACTCCAAGTGTAACTGCAATGGTTACACAATGTAAGGTTGTTGTGAGGGTTACAAATTATATGTTAACCAACAATGGTTACAAGATTATGTAAGTAATTCCCCAATATATCATTATTATTATATTTATATGTTTTTTGTGGATCATTAGTAAATCCATTGTTACACAAAGTAATTATATATGGGTGACAAGAATGTCTTTTGAAAATGCTTTCACATGTTACGAGTATTCATGGACTAATGCGATCTTTCCTTATTTTCCATCCATTAATAAGATTTTGTGCTCATCCCATGTTTTGAAATTATTTTTTACTGGTTAATGTATTTGTAATAAAAATAATGAAGCCATGTTAAATGTTGAAGAATAGTCAAGGAGTCTATTTTTACGTTTTAATGTTTTGTTTTTTTGAAAAAACTGGAAACAATTTTTATGGTATCCACTCTGTAATAATGTGTAATGGCATAATTGTATTGTCCTAATTCTCAAAATATATAAACAAGAAAATATCTTCAATGCAAAATGATGTTTTTTCTTTACAAAATTTATGATTATGTATATAATATGGTCGGGTCATTATATTAAAGATTGTGGTTTCCTCCATCTTCTTCCAAAAGTCTTAAACCATTTTTTTCCAATATAATCATGGTTTGTGATTGAAAGGGTGTTTGAATATAGATATATGTCTAATATTAATGGTGTTTTCATCATTATATTAGAGGTAGGTGTTCTATATTCTATACCATAATGTTTCGTCATATATTTGTGCATGTGTGGTTTTGATATTGCTCCCCCTTAATGTAAATTGGTTTCCTTGAGTAATGTTTTGTAAAATGGTTGGGTAAATTATTTTTTTGACCCTTTATAATCCTTATGGTATGTTTTGAGGTTGAATTGAATGATTTTGTGGCCACCCTTTGGGATCTCCAACATTTCCGAACATGTTAAATGGTAATGTTTTGTATAGGATAGACAAGTAAAAATGTAGATCCCCTGATAAACATGTCAATAGGAATAGTTGAGTGGAAATGGAATAATACTAGTTGTGAATAGGTATTTATAATGTAATAAGGGGTTTTTGGCATCACATGTAAATTGGTTAATTTTGTAGATGAGAATATGTCGAAAATGGCTTATAAAAAATGTTGAAATGCCTAATAGATTTGGTGTATATGAAAAGATTAATACATTAAATATTTAATATCTTGTGAATTAGGGAATAATTAAAATGGATTTTTATATTGTAATTGATGAATGTGTTAAATGATTAAATATAAGTTAGCTGTTTAACATTTTTAATGGTCTAGGTAAAAAAATTATAACTAGGCTAAATGGGATATGTAATGAAAACGGTGAATCTGTTTATTAGACATGGAATAATATTAATTTCAATGATGATTGTTATGGATTTTGATTATGTTTTTTTATTTTTTGTGTGTATATATTGGGGTATTGTACATGTGGTGAATGGATATATAAGAATGTGAAAATGTATTGGTAATGTGGTGTATTTACTTGAGTTTTTATTTCCATTAGTCGTTTAAGACAGAGGTTCTAAACTCCACCCACAATGCACAGACTAGGGAAGGGAAAAAATATATATTCCCCTAATGGGAGATTTTGATGAGACCACATTGAAAATGGATTCAAAGAGACTGTGATGTATTTATTATGATGTGGCTTCCCCTAGTGAGATTTGTACATGAATTTTTTCATTTTTCATAGTGCTTATTTGTTTTAAACTATTGTGTAAATGAGATAGATGCATAACCCATGGAACACAATATGGAAATTGATTAATAATGAAGAGGGTATAAATGATGAAAATTTTAACAATGTTAGAAATGGTTAAGGTAGAGAAGGTAACTAATTAAACCCCTGTTGCCTTTTTTTTACTTTGAATTTATTAATTACATGTATGCACTATCTCTTTATATTAGATGTAGAGACCCGAAGCCTGACGTACATAGAATTTACATTACTTTTGTGGAATACTTAGTAAATAACAAAAACACACACACACAAGGATCGTAATAGTTTAGTGTCCTTAGAAACTCGGAACGTAATCTTCTAATCGTGGTGAAAGATCTTCAAAATCTCCCATAAAGATATTCCTTTTTTTTACCTAAAACCTTTCTTTATATCCTGGGGAAAAGAAAACATAAAAGGGTGAGCTCAAATGCTCAGTAAGGGTAAACAAAAGAAATATCAATCACATCATATACATAAGCACATAACTTTTGGAAATCTTAACCTGCAAAAGAGATCATAATTTCATAACATGGGGTAAATCATGGTAGTGAAATGTAATCACAATAATCATAACATAAAACATGAATCTTTGTGGCATTCACACATAATCATATAGAATCATTTCTTGTTAGTCAAGACTCATTGCCAAGACTATCTTAGTGGACAAAGTCCCTTTCTGAATCGAGTAACCCTCATTTCAGTCCTGTTTCACTGAACCGGTATAACCTACCATTCCAGCCATGTCTATCTCATGAGATACAAAATCTTTACCCAATGCATTGGAGGGAGATATAGGTCCCACCCATCTCATAATGAATCCTTTCTTATGTGTGCCACATAATCATAAACCATACATCATAGCGTAACCCATGTAATAAAAATGGGATTCTTAAACAACATGACATCATAGAACAATTCATATAAGATAAAGGAATTCATAAAAATATTTCCATCACAAAATTATCAAACCAATGTAATAATAGGGATAAAAACAAAACCCTTTTATTATCTTAGACGGAAAATAATTTTGATAAAATACTTGAACTCCATTCATGAGGAAAATATCCTTTCTACTTCAAAATCATTTTCCTTTATTAACATGTCTTACAATTTAAAACTAAAAGAATTTGATTAAAAATAAACTTGAAAACTTGTAAAGGAAGCTTCTTGGAAATAATGTTTTAAAAATCCATTCATGCCGTATAAGTTAAAAAAACATTCTTCGTACTTTTGTCGGAAAAGTCAAAAAGTACCTTGTTCGAAAAACGAAAAAAGATTCTTTTCATATTCTTTACTAAAAACTCACTGAAGGGTAAAATTGGATTTAAACTATTGTAAGTGGATGGAAACAATATTACATATTTATGGAACATGGATGTGGATGATAAAATACACCCCAGTAAATACCAATGTATAAACAATCTCGGATAAAAATGAGATTGTGTTATTTCCCTTACCTTAGGTCTGATTTGCTTCGTATGTGTCCGAACCTCCTGTATAATGATTTAAATAATGTCATTGACTTATTACAGAATCATATTCATTGTTATGATATCATATATGGTTCACTTATGACATTATATTACCCGTTCTTTTGTAAATTCCATGTTAAAGAAGCGTTTTGGGTAAAATCGTTTCATTTATCGTAGGTGTTTTGACTTGTTGTTCTTGACATTATTATTACTTATATCATGATTTACTTACTTCCAGAATATAAAATATGATTAATATATCATATATATTCTATATATATATATAATAGATAGATAAATGAAATGAAAAACACCGTTCATGGAGACGGTAGTCCGTACGTATGCATGAATGATGTTTTCCTTTCCTTATTGTCTTGAATGGAAGTAAGTAGATGACATACATACATACATATATATATATATATATATATATATAAATCCAGTAGCTTTATAATGTCATATATTTCATTATTATTTTTTATATATACTTTATAATCATTCTTAAATGGTTAACATGTAGAATGAATCTCATCGCGTCGTGGAGACGGTAGTCCGTACGTACGCACGAGCGATGATATCATTTCCATAAACATTGAATTGAATTGGAGTGGATTATAAAATATATCAGAATCAATATAATGTTGTAATAACTATGTATAGTTATTCATTACACCATTATACCCATCCATGTAAGTTGGTGGTGGAAAATAGATTACACCACAGCGTGGAGATGGTATTCCGTACGTACGCACGCGCGGTGATTTCTTTTTCCGTAGGATGGATAGATGGTGAAATAGGGTTGTTTAATACTTATAATAAAATATCAGTATATTAGTGATACTGATGTTATTACTTCATAATGAAACAACCTAAGAAGAAGAAGTGGAAGAAGAAATAAAGATGAAAGAATTAGTAACGGTAATTACCTCTTCTTTGAAGCGCCTCTTTGAGACCTCCTCTTAGGGCACTAAAATTGGTCTTTGAGGAAGACCAGAACCTCTAGGATGTTTCTAGGGAAGTGGAGAAGAGATTTTGGCAGGGGTTGGCCGAGCTTGAGTGCTCAAATTGGTGTGAGGAGGAGGGGGAGGAGGTGTCCTTTTATAAGGGAGGAGAGGGGCACCTTTAGGAATACCTCAAGATATTATTTTATATTAATGTCAAAATAGGTTTATAATGGTTCCAAAGGGTCTTATTTCGAAGCTAAAGTGGGGATGGGTCGAAATTCTATCATCCAAAAGGATTTAGACAAGTTTATGGTATTATTTTAACCTTATCAATTAGATTTAACTCTAAGTTAAATAATTTAACTTTTACCGTGTCTTTTTGTTTTCTTTCACTATATGGTTAATACACTTACTATAACATGCCAAAGGAACCCCAAATTGTTTATTATTAATATATATATCCTTATCTAAGTCATTTGGCCGAACCTTAGATTTTTAGGAATAAAATAACAATTAATATTATAATATTTAATTTAAAAACTATTTTGTGTCAATTTTGACACTATTTGATATATGATTTTTGTGAAAGTCATAACAGAATTATATTTTCTAACCATGTTTATTAAATCAACAATACTATATCATAGTAACCTATAAAAGTAGTGTAATTCATAAAAAGTCTCAAATTACATTCATTTGAGCATTTATAACATCCATTATGTTAATATTTCCTTAAAAGGGTAATTACTGCATCATCATTGTGTCATAAATAAATTAATTTATTTAAAGTCTAAAAATTATAAATAAAATATCATTATGTAGGAAATCTTTTTAGATTTCTAATGAATATTTATAGTCGAATTTATCTTTTGTATAACCCCATTTTAAAAATGTTTTAGTTATTAAACTTTGATCTTAACTATTTTAACTATTCATTAAATAAAATAATATTAAATGTCATAATCTAATCCAAGTGGACCTAAATGGTCATATTATATTCATAAAGTTGTTTTTGGTCGAATTACACTTATCCAATAGAATTAGGACATGTGTTAGGGTAATAGTAATATCATATTTACCCTATTTACTATTAACTGTGGTAAAAAAAAAGTAAAAAGTTACTATTCACCAAAAATTATTTTCATCTCATTGAACCACATTTTAGTCCTTGATATTAACCGTGTCTGTCGGATTTTCGAAATTCCATTCACAGAAGCGGTAAAATTAAGTTTTATGCAAAATTCAGTTTTTAACCTACCACTTAGGGGTTTCACTATTCATCAAAAATTGAAAGTTTTCAGAAAAATACAAAAATTTCATCCTAAGATATATTTCATATTCCGAATTCAAAAAATGAAGTCTATTTTACCAAATTCATAACATAGAAGTTGCATTAATTAATTTTATAATTAAATCCCGCTGTTAAAACAAATAGCGTGTTTTTAAGAAACAATATCTATCAAAATATTGACACTTGTTTATGTCTGGTTTAAATGTGAAATTACATCCAATGACCAACATTGTATTAAATTGTAAAAATATATTCTAAATATACTTAAAAACAACTCAAATTAATAATTTATCACTATTAATTATTTTGAAAAAAAAGTTGTTTTTAATTATAATTTAGTAATTTTCACTATTCATCAGAATATGAATGTTATCCGAAAAGTACCAAAATTTAACCTTAGGCTAAATTCGATACTCCGAATCCAAAAATGAAGTCCATTTTGAGAGATAAAATTTCCAAAATAATAAAAGGTGGTTATTACTATTCATAACGGCTAGTTATAATAATATTTTAATAGCATATCGTTGTTTAGTGAAACTCTGTATTGCGTAATACACACGCTATCGAGGAAGGTCGCGATTGCATGTAATGCATGGCAAGTCAAGGATGCGTGTTGTCCAAGCTCCTTTTGGTGTAGCGTACAACACAAGACATTAATGAAATTAAAAAGAATATTTTTCATAAAATTTCGGGGTGTTACATTCTACCCCCCTTAAAATGAATTTCCCCCTCGAAATTCGTCGGGGTTATAAATGGTTTACTATTCGAATGTTTCTTTAATAGAAACCCACATCGTAAAAAGGAATACCAAAACCAATCTTTAAAAACAAAAGTATGAAACGTAACGGTTACCCAAATAAACTAATCATTGGGTTTCCACATAGGTGAAAATATGGATATGGAAGAGAAATCTAACCATCATGTTCTGATGGAGATTGGTAGAGAACATGGCTATGGAAAAGCCAGCAATCACAATGCCATAAATTTGTGACGATCTAAGGTACCATTTGATTAATCAGATATAAGATCACTAGGACAACATTTTTGGTTTTCAAGATCGTTTCCCTAAAGTTAAAGAATTTGAATTAGAATAAATACTTACTTTATTTTGGTACAATCTCACTGTTGTTCGTGCCTTTAACAATTTCCACTTCATCTCTTAAATAAATGAAGTTGAATTTGTTATTCGTGAAGTGTTAGCAGATCATGTGATAGAATGACGGGTCATTCCATCTGTCTCAAACAAATGGTTAGAAAAAAATTATATACATAAGTCGATCTATAGTGAGATTAATCATATATGGTTCCTAAAATGGACTTATACATCATATGTCATACAACTTAATATAATAAAACTAGTTTCTACTAAACAGGGACTTCCTGTAGGCCAGTGGTAGGTGATAAAGGCCAGTCGCACTTCGGTTGTGGGTTCGATTTCCACAGCCTTGTCCGACGCGATGGGCTGTCGCCCGTCCTACATGTTGTCCTTTTTCTAAAACTATATTACTATAACATCCCATCAATAATATCGAAAAAAAACTTCTATCCTTAAACAATACTCACTTATGTCCAAAATAATCCATTTCAATCTTTAGGCTTATCTATAATACTGCAGTCCACTCTCATAACATAGTGAAAATGATTACCAGAGATTTAACACCATCGTCGATCCCCATATATCATAAGATATGTTTTGTTGGTCACATTCCAAACATTCAAAGTCCTTAATCATGTATTCTCTTGAATACCTTAGTGAAAACATGAATTCAATTTAAAGTTAACACTTTCCACATACCAAAATCCTCAAAATTCTATATACTCAAACCATGGTATCACTTAGTCCTTATATCAATCATGAGATCATGAATACTGGTAAACATTTCGTTTTCTCGTTTTCCCTTCATTATGCTCATATCATCTTATTTCCAAAAATATCTCAATCACTTTTAATACCACATTAGACCAATACATAAATATTCCAATACTTTATGATACAACATTATTTTGGAATCCCATTACATAAACACTTAATCATTCCACCACATTGTTGTCATATTCAACATCGCCAATAGTGATCGCATTTGACTTCCCTTTGTCCTTTGCCTTAAGCGGTTGCTCATGTCGATCATCACTAACCCTTGGATTTGGGCATTTATTAGCATAATGCCCCATTTCCTTGCACTTGAAGCATTGAAGTGTTGGTGGTGCGTTCTCTACAGTGTTTGCTTTATTCACATCATTAGAATCCCTTTTTTCATTACATTGACACTCAGCTGCTCGATGACCTTCTTTTCCACACTTAAAACATTTTCTAGTCCCTTTAAGACAATCTCCACCATGCTTCTTTCCACACTTTGTGCAAAAGGAAACATTCATCTTCTTTTCACCATTATTTTGAGATTTCTCCTTGAACTCCATCTTTCGTTTCTTGTAAAAACCATGAGATGGATATGTAACACCAACTTCCATTTCTACCTTGATAGCACAACGCACAATTTCTTCATAGCTACTGAAGTCTCTTATAGCTAATGCCCTTCGAAGACTTGGTTTTAAGCCACTGAAAAATCGATCAACTTTACTTTCAGGTTGGATGATAATTCCAGATGCATACCTTGCAAGTCTTATAAAATTCGCTTCGTATATACCAACATATTCATCATCCTTCTGCTTCAGCTCAAGGAACTCCTTTTACATCTTTGTTCGAAGAATACGAGGGATGTACTTACTGAAAAACAAGTTCTTGAACTCGTCCCATTCCATGGACTCAATTTCATCTCTTGGCCTCGTATTCTTGATAAGATTCCACCATTGATCAGCTTCACCTTCCAAACGATATACTGCTAAGATGACATTATCATGCTCAGAACATTGAAGAACTGAAAATATCTTTTCAGTGGTACTGATCCATTGTTCAACAACAAGTGAATCGGAAGTCCTACTGAAATAAGGTGGACGTTGCCTCATGAAGGACTCAATAGAATACTGTTCCTTTCTCTGCTCATTTGGAAGTCCAGAATGATTCATAGCTTGTGTAAGGATAGCAATAAGATTTTGCACTCCATCTCCCATAACATTTGTTTGTTCAGCAGGACAATCATTGCATTGTCCATTGCATTGATCAAAACGGTTCCTTCGGGTTCCAGCCATCGTCTAAAACCCAAAAAGAATAGTGTGAGAGGCAAAAATCATGTTAGGGAAAACAACCTAATAAAGGGGGAGTACCTTCAATATCTAACATCTTAGGTTTAATTCTATGATCGTTAGCGTAATTATAGTACTATAACCTATACATATACTTAACCTTAGAGACATCCCTAGACACACCTTAGAAAAATCTATAGGGATCTCACTAATGTTCTCGCATCCTAGTTTCCAAAGGATGACTAAACTTTTCCTCTGATACCAACTGTAGATACCCGAAGCCTGACGTACATAGACATTACATTTCTTTTGCGGAATACTTTGTACATAACAAAAACACACACACAAAGGATCGTAATAGTTTAGTGTCTTTGGAAACTCGGAACGTAATCTTCTAATCGTGGTGAAAGATCTTAAAAATCTCCCATAAAGATCTTCCTTTTTTTTACCTAAAACCTTTCTTTATATCCTGGTTAAAAGAAAACATAAAAGGGTGAGCTCAAATGGTCAGTAAGGGTAAACAAAAGAAATATCAATCACATCATATACATAAGCACATAACTTTTGGAAATCTTAACCTTCAAAAGAGATCATAATTTCATAACATGGGGTAAATCATGGTAGTGAAGTGTAATCACAATAATCATAACTTCAAACATAAAACATTGTGGCATTCACACATAATCATAGAGAATCATTTCTTGTTAGTCAAGACTCATTGCCAACACTATCTTAGTGGACAAAGTCTCTTTCTGAATCGAGTAACCCTCGTTTCAGTCCTGTTTCACTGAACTGGTATAACCTACCATTCCAGCCATGTCTATCTCATGAGATATAAAATCTTTACCCAATTCATTGGAGGGAGATATAGGTCCCACCCATCTCATAATGAATCCTTTCTTATGTGTGCCACATAATCATAAACCATACATCATAGCATAACCCATGTAATAAAAATGGGATTCTTAAACAACATGACATCATAAAACAATTCATATAAGATAAAGGAATTCATAAAAAAATTTCCATCACAACATAATCAAACCAATGTAATAATAGGGATAAAAACAGAACCCTTTAATTATCTTAGACGGAAAATAATTTTGATAAAATACTTGAACTCCATTCTTGAAGAAAATATCCTTTCTACTTCAAAAACATTTTCCTTTATTAACATGTCTTACAATTTAAAACTAAAAGAATTTGATTAAAAATAAACTTGAAAACTTGTAAAGTAAGATTCTTGGAAATAATGTTTTAAAAATCCATTCATGCCGTATATGTTAAAAAAACTTTCTTTGTACTTTTGTCGGAAAAGTCAAAAAGTACCTGGTTCGAAAAACGAAAAAATATTCCTTTCATATTCTTTACTAAAAACTCACCGAAGGGTAAAATTGGATTTAAACTATTGTAAGTGGATGGAAACAATATTACATATTGATGGAACATGGATGTGGATGATAAAATACACCCAAGTAAATACCAAAGTATAAACAATCTCGGATAAAAATGAGATTGTGTTATTTCCCTTACCTTAGGTCTGATTTGCTTCGTATGTGTCCGAACCTCATGTATAATGATTTAAATAATGTAATTGACTTATTAGAGAATCATATTCATTGTTATGATATCATATATGGTTCACGTATGACATTATATTACCCGTTCTTTTGTAAATTCCAGGTTAAAGAAGCGTTTTGGGTAAAATCGTTTCATGTATCGTAGGTGTTTTGACTTGTTGTTCTTGAAATTATTATTACTTATACCATGATTTACTTACTTCCAGAATATAAAATATTATTTATATATCATATATATTCAGTATATATATATAATAGATAGATAAATGAAATGAAAAACACCGTTCATGGAGATGGTAGTCCGTACGTACGCATGAACGCTGTTTTCCTTTCCTTATTGTCTTGAATGGAAGTATGTAGATGACATACACATATATATATATATAAATCCAGTATCTTTATAATTTCATATATTTCATTATTATTTATTATATATACTTTATAATCATTCTTAAATGGTTAACATGGAGAATGAATCTCATCGCGTCGTGGAGACGGTAGTCCGTACGTACGCACGAGCGATGATATCATTTCCATAAATATTTAATTGAATTGGAGTGGATTATACAATATATCAGAATCAATATGATGTTGTAATAACTATTTATAGTTATTCTTTACAACATTATACCCATCCATGTAAGGGGGTGGTGGAAAATAGATTACACCACGGCGTGGAGACGGTATTCCGTACGTACGCACGCGCAGTGATTTATTTTTCCGTAGGATGGATAGATGGTGAAATAGGGTTGTTTCATACTTATAATAACATATCATTATATGAGTGATACTGATGTTATTACTTCATAATGAAACAACCTAAGAAGAAGAAGTGGAAGAAGAAATAAAGATGAAAGAATTGGTAACGGTAATTACCTCTTCTTTGAAGCGCCTCTTTGAGACCTCCTCTTCGGGCACTAAAATTGGTCTTTGAGGAAGACCAGAACCTCTAGGATGTTGCTAGGGAAGTGGAGAAGAGATTTTTTCAGGGGTTGGCCGTGCTTGAGTGCTCAAATTGGTGTGAGGAGGAGGGGGAGGAGGTGTCCTTTTATAAGGGAGGAGAGGGGCACCTTTAGGAATACCTCAAAATATTATTTTATATTAATGTCAAAATCGGTTTATAATGGTTACAAAGGCTCTTATTTCTAAGCTAAAGTGTGGATGGGTCGAAATACTATAAAAAAATAGGATTTAGACAAGTTTAGGGTATTATTTTAACCTTATCAATTAGATTTAACTCTAAGTTAAATAATTTATCTTTTACCGTGTCTTTTTTTTTCTTTCACTATATGGTTAATAAACTTACTATAACATGCCAAACGAACCCCAAATTGTTTATTATTAATATATATATACTTATATAAGTCATTTGGACGAACCATATATTTTTAAGAATAAAATAACAATTAATAATATACTATTTGATTTAAAAACTATTTTGTGTAAATTTTGAAACTATTTGATATATGATTTTTGTGAAAGTCATAACAGAATTATATGTTCTAAAAGAATTTATTAAATCAACACTAATATATCATAGTAACCTAGAAAATTAGTGGAATTCATAAAAAGTCTCAAATTACATTCATTTGAGCATTTATAACATCAATTACGTTAATATTTCCTTAAAAGGGTAATTACTGCATCATCGTTGTGTCATAAATAAATTAATTTATTTAAAGTCTAAAAATTATAAATAAAATATAATTATGTAGGAAATCTTTTTATCTTTCTAATTAATATTTATAGACGAATATATCTTATGTATAACCCCATATTAAAAATGGTTTAGTTATTAAACATTGATTTTAACTATTTTAACTATTCATTAAATAAAATAATATTAAATGTCATAATCTAATCCAAGTGGACCTAAATGGTCATATTATATTCATAAAGTTGTTTTTGGTCGAATTACACTTATCCAATAGAATTAGGACATGTGTTAGGGTAATAGTAATATCATATTTACCCTATTTATTATTAACCGTGGTAAAAAAAAGTAAAAAGTTACTATTCACCAAAAATTATTTTCATCTCATTGAAACACATTTTAGTCCTTGATATTAACCGTGTTTGTCGGATTTTCGAAATTCCATTCACAGAAGCGGTAAAATTAAGTTTTATGCAAAATTCAGTTTTTAACCTACCACTTAGTGGTTTCACTATTCATCAAAAATTGAAAGTTTTCAGAAAAATACCAAAATTTCATCCTAAGCTATATTTCATATTCCGAATTCAAAAAATGAAGTCTATTTTACCAAATTCATAACATAGAAGTTGCATTAATTAATTTTATAATTAAATCCCGCTGTTAAAACAAATAGCGTGTTTTTAAGAAACAATATCTACCAAAAGATTGACACTTGTGTATGTCTGGTTTAAATGTGAAATTACATCCAATGACCAACATTGTATTAAATTGTAAAAATATATTCTAAATATACTTAAAAACAACTCAAATTAATAATTTATCACTATTAATTATTTTGAAAAAAAAAGTTTGTTTTAATTATAATTTAGTAATTTTCACTATTCATCAGAATATGAATGTTATCCGAAAAGTACAAAAATTTCACCTTAGGCTAAATTCGATACTCCGAATCCAAAAAATGAAGTCCATTTTGAGAGATTAAATTTCTAAAATTTTAAAAGGTGGTTATTACTATTCATAACGGCTAGTTATAATAATATTTTAATAGCATATCGTTGTTTAGTGAAACTCGGTATTGCGTACTACACACGCTATCGAGGAAGGTCGCGATTGCGTGTAATGCAAGGAAATTCAAGGATGCGTGTTGTGCAACCTCCTTTTGGTGTAGCGTACAACACAAGACATTAATGAAATTAAGAAGAATATTTTTCATAAAATTTCGGGGTGTTACATTGGACATTCTCAAGACACCTCTGGTGGTGTCATACGCAGTTGTACTCATACCCTACTCTGGTATTGATGGAAACCCGATTAGACATCATGATTGTATGATAGGAAAAGGATATGGGACCATGCTATATAGTATATTGAGTGCTGGGATATGCATGGATAAGGCTCTGGACTTTGAGTCAAGAAAATTTTACGGATTTACATATTGCCTTTATTTTGGGTTTTCTTGCACTCTTGGAACTGTTAGCATGACATGACATAGTTATTGTGGGTTTGTGGGTTATACCAAGTTTTGTGAGACATTTGATTGTGCATGTTTATTGGATATTGAATGTTGTTTTCACCATTTAATTTATTATCAGATGTGTATTACTTTGGTAATGAGGATATAATATCCCCACATGTCATATTGGACCCACACTTCTAGTCTGCAACCTTAGGCGTTTTGGGAGATGCAATTGAGGTAAAGTGGAACTCGGATCAGGGAACCAATTAAGTGGATCTTAGGTTCGGGATGTCACAAAGTGGAATCAGAGCCATGTTGTTTTTTTTTCAGGGTCCTTTTTTGTATTAATAGTATACGTGACAATATATTATGTTGGGTCTTGTAAATGAACCCAACCATGGGAGTATGTAACTCTTGTATTGGGTGAAACCCATGTACTGAGTGTGAGAATTGTTTCTGTCAATGTGTTCTGTTTCGGTTGGATGATGTTTCAATTTTGGGTGATGCACTTATTGTCTGAAGTGATGGATTTATGATATTATACTCCTGACTAAATTTGTATGATATTTTACATTCATACATCTTTATAGGAACCTAGAGAAGTAATAATCATTCATTATCATAGACACAAACAGGATGGGTTTGTGGGACACAAATAGAATAATGAATCTTGTATTCTTGTAAATTTGAATAATAAGGTGTCTAATAAATTGATTTAAATGAGTAAAAATGAAGAATGTTAGAGAATAATAAAAGTATTAGACTTAATTTTTGGTTGTAAATGAGTAAAAAGTACTGAATAAGAATCATTTTGAAATGAAAAATATGCATAAAAGATAAGGATATATATTTTAGATATTTAAATAGAATAAAAAAGCCGCCTATTTAAGGGATTATGATTACATATGTTGGTTTAACAGATGAAGACCACGAACACGAAAGGGATGTTTGAGGGCCGTGTCTTAAATGTTAATATGTATGCTATAATAATTAATGTTAAATAGGATGTTTGTGGTTATAGAATAGTCTTCCTTATGCAAATCATGGGTGATTTAATTCAAGTTTTCTAAGAGTTGTTGTTAGGAATTATATAAACAAAATTCTACAATGAAGTCTTCTAGTAGATAAATGAGAGGATGTCACAGAGAATACCCCTCTAAAGGTGGATCAAGAAAATAAAACAGTCTAGGGTAATAGGGGAGAAGTTAAGTTATGTGATAACATTTTCCATTTTATGAAAATAAAGGAATGAGACCCAGGGCTGCTGGTATTGAGTATCTTTGATATTACTAGGTTGTTTTAGCTGCAAGACCCTCTAATGTTTTCTAGATATGGTGTAACTATTTCAACGAACATATGGATATAGTCTATCTAAAAGATTCATGATCATTTGGAGTCTTTTCCTGAGAAGTGGGTCATGCTTGGAATCTTATATTATATGGGGTAAGGTGAATCAGTAGTGGGACATTTGGGTTAAGACCCATAAATCATATGGTATGATGTGGAAGAATTTCCCAAAAAAAAAATCTTGAGAATTTCAATTCAAAGAACTTGAGGTAGGAGAAGGCTATAGATTTTTTTGAGTTAGACCCTAGCGGTTATGTCTGTGATGGATTATTCTAGACGTTTCACTAATATGAGATGCTTTGTATCATTGATGGTAGTGTATGATGCATCTAGGGAAAAATGTTTCCATGTCTGGAATATGAATTAGACCATGTCCCAAGTAAATATCATTCTATTATAGAGGTTTTAGGATGTGGTGGATTATGCACTTATCTTTGTTGGGAATATGAAGGGGACATCAGGGAGTGGACAAGTTGTACCAGTTGGATAGACTAATAGTGATACTTATGAGGGAATTAAGTTTCGATCTGGATATTTATATCAAGGTGGAGTCATTCAAATAAGATAAAATACATGATAAACCTCTCATGCAGAAAACTATGTGTTTTTTATCCGTGTGGAAGGCCGGGGAACATTCACGGTCAGTTCCCCCGACAACTAGTAGATATCCTGTCATGTGACAAGTTGGTGAATGTGAGTAGGTTCATTAGGCACCCTCATTAGTTGGGCAAATGTGGCTGGTCAAATCTTATATCGATTATAGGAAAGGGATTAGTTACTCCTTACCGGTTATGATAGTGAATCTCTACTAGTCCTTCTAGTAGAGGTGGTAGATGTAGTAATCAAGGGTGAGACAATCCATAACAAAGGGGGTGGTATAGTGCCTGGGTCACATGCAAGAGCATAGAGTATAGGTTCAATATAGCTTCATTCAATTTAGTCCTCACCTAGAGGTGGCGATACTATGCTACCAACTACTAGAGGTTTTATCCTTGTAGCTTCCATACTTGTTCTCTCTTTATTTGAAAAAAGTGCCACATACTCTTTTATTTATTCTTTGTTTGTAGTTGTGATAGGTCTAGAAGTGGAACATGTGTGTGGAGTTATATCAATTGATATTCTATTAGGGATGCGATCTGAGGATACATGGAAATGTAAGGGAAGTGCTCTTGAGTTTGGTGGATACCATTCTTTATGGGACATGTGTTTTCATGATATGTCAGGTTTTAATTTGATTTTGGTAAAGCGATGGCTAGTGTTGTACCAGGACCACACTAATTGATACCATTTAAGGGTAAATTTTACATCTATTAAGGGAATGATTTTTTATTATCTTGGTGAATGGACTGTTCAGGCAGACCGTGCAGGGTGTGATTTTCCGGTTGTTTGGTGATCTTGTAGCCCAAGTGGTTTGTCACGTGTTTTATGATGTGTTAGTAGCAAAACATTTATTTCTTCTGGTGGTGGATCAGTTTTAGGAAATGTTTTTTTGAGTACATCATGGGGGTTCCCCCAAAAATGGAAACTGATTTCATGGTAAAGCTGATGTCGGGAGCAGATCCTGTTTCAATTCTGTCTTATAGAATGGCACCAATGAAACTCTAGGAACATATACACTGTTAGAGGAGTTAGATAAAAGGGGGTTTCTCCCTCCTAATATGTCACCATGGGGATCTTCAATTTTTTATTCCAAGATGTACGATTGGTCACTGCGGTTGTGTGTTTACTATATATTATAAATAAAATGAGGATTAAGCACAAATACCCTCTTCCTAGAATCAAATATGTTTTTGAAAAACTCAAAGATAATTCAGTATTATCAATGGTTGATCTAAGATCAAGATATCACCATTTGATAGTGGTATATTAATAGAGGACGTAGAGTGGATTTAGGAGAAGATATGGGTTTTATGAGTTTGATTTGATGTCATTTAGGTTGAATAACATGTTGATAGTGTTAATGTATCTAATGAACTATATCTTCAATACCAATCTAGAATAGATTGTGGTTGTATTTTTTAATGAGATCATGGTGTACAGAAAGACTCATGGTTCTCATGCCAAAAAACATAACATCATATTGATATCATTAAGATATAATAGGCTAAAAACCGGGGTATCAAATTTACATTTTTGGATTGAAAATGTTCATTTCATTGGACACATATTTTTTGATGAATGGGTGTCAGTAGGTGCAGAATCATTTCTGGCAGTTGTGTCATGGGAGTAGCCCAATTCGGTCATAGATGTGGAATGTTTTTTTGGGTTTGGAAGGCTATTCCAAAATGTTATTTAAGCTCCTTTTCCATTTTTAGCTCTACATTTGGGTTTGAAAATAATGGATTCATTTTTCAATGGTCTCTGGCATGTGAGGATTCCTTCAGTGAGTTGAAGAAGTGGTTATCTACAAACCCAATTCCGGTCCTATATAAGCCAGGTAAGGGTATTCATTGTTCTTTGATTCATATATTATTGGCCATGGGGTCATGTTGATGTGGGAGGATCAGGTTGTTTCATATAGATCATGACAATTGTGGCCTCATGAGATAAATTACCATATAAATGGTCATGAATGGGTTTCAATCGTTTACACCCTAAAGTCATGGTGGTACTATATGGATGGATTTTTTTACCAGTTACACAAATCATAGGAGTTCTATGTATATATTTTGTCTGCATGATATGAATATTAATCAACAACGATGGGTCCATTATTTGAAATCCTTTGATATTGAACATGTATTCAGACTGGTAAAAGAAATTATGTTATATATTATTTGAATCGAAAGACTAAAAATTTGACAGTTTAGGTATCTAATTCAGTGTTGAAGATGATGACCTTGTTTGTTGATATGCACATGGAGGTGCAGGATGAGAATGAATAGATGAACCTTTAATCCTTAGTAGTCAAGTTCATGCATTTGAGCTAAAACAAGGAGAAAAAACTAGATGATTCAAATTTTTTGTCCTTATGGGAAATCCTTAAAGGTGTGGAGACTCCTTCTAGTTTGACCATTGTAGATGATGGGGTTATTTACAATTACGGTCATGTTGTTGTTCTTACATGTAAATGAGAATTCTTAATGTGAGTGTTTCATGAATTAAAGTGAGAAGTTTATCTCGGTAAAACCAAAATGTATCATTATCTTTGTAGGTAGTGTTAGTGGTCTGGAATAAAGAATGAGGTAGCGGGTTTTATGGTACGATGCCATACCTGTTTGCAGGTGAAGGTAGTGAACAAGTGGTTGGGTGGTATGTTACAACCATCCAACATTCTTGAATTGTTTTGGGATGATGTAATAATTAATTTTGTTCTATTTAATCTGAGGTTGACTCATAAGAATATTGAAATCCGGGAGGTCATGGTTATGTTTAGTATCGTGGAAAAGTTCTTACTGATTTGAGAGACTCTCACTGTTGAACATTTGGGTGAGTTATATGCACAAAAAATTGGGCGGTTACATGGGGAACCATAGACTATAGTTTCAAATCAAGATCTCAACATTATGTCATGCTTCAGGTAGGTATTACAAAGGGTTCTTAGTTCCCGGGTTTTTTGAGAATATATTTGCTCCCCCATATCGAACCATTTAGGTGATAGAGGGCGTGTTGTGGGATTGTGTCCAAGGCACTGGTGGTTCATCGGATAATAATTTAACAGTATTTTATTTTTCCAACAACATTAATTTTCAGGCTATAATTCAGATGGAAACATATGAGGCACTCCATGGTAGAACATGTAGATCATTGTTGTTTTGGTTAGTGTATAGATAATCATAGTTGTTGGGACTGAGTCCAATGCAGGAGACATCTGATCAAGATTAGTTAATTAAATATAGCATGGAAATTTCTCAATATATGATGAATTCATATTTATATTGGAATCATAGACCCTTTTTTGTGTGGGTGATCGTGTGTTTCATTGGGTTTATCTATGGTTGGTTCCCTGTCAAACTCAAAAATATTGTAAGTTGACACCATGGTTCGTTGGTTTTTTTAGATTGTGGAAAGGATCATGTTGGATTCCTACTAATTGGCTATTCCATAACCATATAGTCGGATTAATGAGGAGCTTCATGATTCAATGCGTCATTAGTATCACTATGAACCATCTCATGTTCTTGATGTTGAGGATGTGTAGCTTGAGGAAGATGCATCGTATGGGGAGCATCTGGCTCGTATTACAGATCATAGTGAGATGGTATTGCAGGGAAAGGTTATGCCTTTAGATCCTGTTTTTGTAATGATGGTAATATCTTGTAATAAACAAGGAAAATATAGTCATATATGCAGGATTAGTGGCCCAATCATATTTTTTAGTACCTCACTGATTCCGGGAACTCCGACTTTGGGATGAAAATTTATAATCTTCAATGGTTTCAAGATCTTGAAAATCGTGGAAGTATTTTATTATTTAATATTTGATTTTATTATCTTAAATTTGGATAATGGAATGTTTCCTAGTACCATGAGGGGCCTCGAGGGTGTTCTAATGGTTTGGGACATGATATGATGGGAAATAGGACAACATGTGCAAGGCACATGGTTATGTGAACCATACGATGTGGAGGCCAAACTATGAGACCATGGGCATAGGAATTTTATACGATTGGAACATGTTTTTATGAACTATATAGATCCCTAGTAAAATTTCCGATCTTAATTTCTCTTCACATTGTTTGGTGCACAATTGGTTCATGGTTTGGAAAACCATGCAACAAAACTTTTTGACCCATTAATATGTAAAAATTTAACAAATATTACCCTCTATAATTTTATGTTCTCACCATATCTCCCACTCCATTCATCTACCTACATTTACTATGATGTATTTAATCCCTCAAGATCTCCCAATGATCAATATTTCCCATTTTATGGCCATTTAGTGCATTGTTTGCTACAGTTCAACGCTCTGGGTATGACTAATCTTGCTTTTAATTCCCTTTCTTTATCAGGGTTTGTGATTTTCTCCATATTTTTTAAAATAAAAAAATCTATATTTTATGGTAGTATATAGGATAGGGATTAAAATGGTTTTTGAATCATGTTCTAATTCTATGATTAAGAGTTTTGTAATTATTGGATTCGTGTTAGGTGATCTACTAGTTATATCCCACTGTCACATTTTAGATTTGTATAGGTTTTGTTACAATATTTCTCCCACCATTATGTGAAATTGATTCCATGAGTATTCTTCGGTTAAATGGTTTATTAAATGATGCTTTTGACCCCTCATGATCCCTATGGGATGCGATGAGGTCGACTGGACTGATTTGGGGGCCACCCATGGGGTGCACTTACATTCCCGAACATGGTAAATGTTAATGCTAAGTATAAAATTAATGTGTGGTAAGATAGATCCCATGATTAACATTTTTATATGATTATTTTATTTGAAATGTAATAATTGTTTTTGTCCCTAGATTTGGATAATGTCATAAAGGGTAGTATTTCATTCCATGTAAATCAGTTATTTGGGTAAAATTACAAATGTGGAAAATGGATAATTTAAAATGTAAAAGGGTTAATAATGGCTTGTGAATTGTGAAATATCTAAAAGTGTTTTTCATCAAGTAATATATAAATATTTTAAATGGGTTAACATAAAAGAATTTTTGATCATGCCTAATGGGTTAAGGAAAGAGAATGGATACCTGAAAAAATTTCCTATGTAACGAAAATTGTATAACTATTAATGGGTTATGGAATATTATTAATTAACATGATGACTGTAATGAATTGTAATTGTGATTTGTATGGTTTGTGGTATGGTATGTGTGGTGAATTATATATAAGAATTTGCACATTTCTTGGTTGAGTGGGGTATTGACTTTTGATTTTATGTACGTGGGTTGAGTTAGACCGAATCCCTATACTCAACCTCACAATGCATTGATTAAGGTAGGGTATGGAGGTTGTTTTACAATAATGGTTTCATTTTTTATACTACATGTACTTAGGTTTCTATGTGAGTGTGATTTATTGATTATCATGTAGTTACCTCTAGTGAGAATGGGACTTGACATTTTCCATTATAAAAAATTGATATAGGGTTTAAACTATTATTTACATGATATAGATTCCTAACACATATTAAACATGATGAAAATAGATTATGTAATAAAGAGGGTATAAAGGATGAAAATGGGGAAGAGAACATAATAGGGAGTTGTTGGCCTACTAAGTTGTAGTCAAACCCTTCTCTGGCGTCGTTGGGTACCTGAGAAGACTTCATGCTTGTAGGTCATGACAAGGGGAAGAGAACATAACAGGGAGTTGGGCCAGGCATGGGATGAGCATGGATGAGTCTAATGACTTGGAGTCAGAATTGTTTTGGTGATTTAGTTGATGTATTTAGTTAGGTGTTTCCTGTAATCGTGGAATTATTAGTATGACAAGACATAATTGTAGATGGTTTTTGGTTTGTTCCCATTTTTGGGTGATATTTGATTATGCATGTTTTCTGGTTATCTCACATTTCTTCTGCCATTTAATTTATTATCTTTTGATTCTTACTCATGTAATGAAGCTATAGTCTCCCCCTGTGATATAGTAGACCATCACTTCTAGTTAGAACCCTCTGGTGTATTTGTAGGTGTTCATGATTTTAGGTGGTGAATCGGGTCATGGGACTAGTTTAGTGTCTCTTTGGTCAAGGAAATAACACATTGAATGGTGATTTGGGTATGGTTCCATGAACTATTTCAACCCTTCAAACAGTCCTCTATCATTAGTATTATTTAATATCTGGTCGGTGAATACATTTTTTCTAATTGTATAATGGATTCAAAATATTATTAAATTCATCTTTATGTTTGTGTGATGGTTGATGTCTCTAAGCCCCTGGTAGAGTGGATGTCGATAATAGTTGGAAATGAATTCCATTTAAATCATCTACTAGTTTTTGAAACATCGACAAACTATTGTTTATCTTTCCATCATATGGGTTATTTGGATTCATCCTTATATTTTGGTAATTGGAAGAGGAATGGGTTATGGGATTAAAAGGTTATGGCTACAAATACATACAATGACCTTGAGCTAGATCAGTTGGGAACTAACGAGACTGTTCATCCAAGTAGAAGATAGAAAGTGGTAAGAACCATGAATCCAGATCCGTGGATTTTAGATATAAATGATCATCTAAGGTGTGTCTTGAGTGAAAATATCCTATTATATGAGGGATAGTCTAGTTCAGGGGGGGACTAAGGGAGTGAATTATAGTGTTTCCTCAATCACCAATAGTAGTTTACTAAATTGTTCTTCTTATGAAGAGGTTGTGAGACATGTTTATAACCCTAATCAGGAGGAAAAGGTCTGAGATATATGTATGGGTGGCCTAGAATGATGTAATTACTATGATATTTTAATCAAAATTAATTTAGGGAAAAGGGGGATATGATGAATATAGTAAGTAAGACATGTCCTATAAGAACCATGTACACCGTTAAACATGATAACCGTTTTGAAGGGACGAAAATTGTGTGTTGGGAAATGGAGAAACGTGGTTTAGAAAATATAGAGAAATCCAATAAGTAACTAAACCTATGTGGAATAGAATAATGATGATAGGTAAGGATATTTTTTGGATATATTAAAGAAGGAAGACGCATTAGAGAAACTCACCGACCATTAAAGATGAATTTTAAAAAGGAATCCAAAATTCTGGTAATTATTTTCAAATGATGAAATCCAAATAGAGGAGTTATTCATCCAATTTTCCATGAAACATGGAAATAAGGCCTGCAAAATCGAATATAATGAAGGAAATAGAGGGTGGCAATATTTGTAACTATAATACATATGGAATAATCATTCACTTTTTGGAAGAAATGGAGGAGAATACTGCAACGATTAAGGCCTCCTAGGAGGATGCAGGGGATCATTAAAATAATTCTTGTAGTGCAATACAATGATGACCTATGTAGTTATTTCAAATATAAATAATTCATATTTAAAAGTGGATTCAATTATTCGATGAAAAATTTGTTGGATGTTAATAATAACTTGGACAAGTTGGATTATTAAATTAAATACCTTATTATGGATGATTGAGAAAAATTTATATTCTCTATACATGAAAATATATAAATATAATACTTATAATAGTCTAAAATGAGATTTTATTTATTCTATGATCTCTTATGGTGTCTCATGCTTCGTGGTTAGTTTGGGGGTATTTTTGGATTAGATGTGGAATGATTGTTTTTTTCAATGGTTTCATTTTTTGAATCTCTCATATTAATTAAAAGTGTTATCTTTATTGAAATAAATAAAATTAATTGAGAAAAATTAATAAAATGGGAATATTAAATGGATATTAATCCTAAATTTATTAATTACTAATAAACCATATTATTTTGAGAGGGTCAAAAAAGGCCAAAAATATTATGTGGTGTTATATAAAAAAGTAGTGAAAACTCCAAATATTAACTTTTCTAAAGATGATGTGATATGTTTTTGAAGTTTTATATGTGTCACATCAATGCCAAAGTTGAAGAGGGTGATTCTAGATTATTTATATATCTTTAACATCTCTGTTAATATGCAAAGCACTGATATTTATAGATTTCTAATGAAAAAAAATTGGTGGGAATCATGAAGAGGGATATTGCCGAATTTGTGTCACAATGCTTTGTTTGTTAGGAACTAATGAATGAATGATAGAATTATAAAGGTCTAATTAAACAATTTCTTCTAATAGTATTGGAGTAACAAAACATAATCATGGATTTAATACTAGGACCCACTGGACACGAAAAGTTAATAATTCTATTTTGGTGGTAGTGGGTCATCTTAAAAAGTTGAAACATTTCATATATATCAAGGAAGATTTCCCTCTTGAACAAATCGGTAGGAAATATATAAGGGATGCAGTATGATTTCATAGATCTACACTCTATATATTATTTAAATGGCATTTGATTTTTTTCTTATGGTTATGTAGATTCCTTCAGCAATCACATGGTATATAACTCTATATTAGCATTGCATATCACTCTTATCCAGAATATATATATGAGTGAACCTTATATAGTCTTTAGGAAATGATATGATCATGTTTGATGGATTTACATGACCATTGGGATTACAAACATTCCCTTATAGAGATATCTTATAACAAAAACCTCCATTATAGAATTAATATAGAACCATATGGCACTCTATATGGGATATAGTGTCAAAGAATGACTTTATACGATGACATTGGAGAGTGGATACTGATCTGACCTTATACTTTCCATGATATGATAGAGAATTTTCACACCATTCCTCATTACATGAGATCTGTTCATAGTCAATAGTAGATAAATGCATAAAATCATTGGTGAGACCAGGATTTTGAGGATTGTGATTCATTGTTCCTCTATATATACTCATAGAATAATTTCATGATGATATAGAAAAAGTGAATGCTTAGTCCTAGATACATTATCCCCAAATGAATCCTTGATCGTATCAAAGTAGTGGCGTACCAACTCCCTCTCTCGAATAACCCATCTCAAGTTCACAATGTGTTCCATGTATTATTATTAAGTTATTATATAAAATAACATTCAGCTGTAATAAATTTAGAGGTGATACCATTAGGTAATGGCCATATAAATTTGTATTATCTATTGAAGGCCTTTGATCATTGATAAAAATTTCTCCAAAACAAGACAACTCACCTAGTCAATGTTTTTTGGAGTATCATAAATTATATAGAACAATTAGAGGATCCAAAAGTTGTGATAAAGTAGAAATGACATAACCAATTTCCACATTAGAAGGTAATATAAGATTTAATGTTTGAAATTATTTATGGGTGAAGGATGAAACTCCCAATGTTTTTAAAAGAGAAAACTATATTTGATAGCGTACGCAACATGCAACACTAAACCCAAATGAACCATGATTATTTAAATAATACCACAATGAAATTGATATAAAATTTGTGGGTGTGGATAAGAAAAACAATTATGAAATTTATTTAAATGAAATACCAAATATAAATATATTTTTAAACACAAAATTACAAGCTCCCCAATTTTTTATAAAAACATTTATTTCAAAAATGAGATTTAATGTTTTTTTATTATAAATTACTAAAAATATGTTTTTATCATTAATAAAGTTTATTTATAATGTGAAAAAATATTTTCAAATGATATTATTGATATGAACTTAGTAAAAAAAATTTCGTTTTTTAGGAAAGAATTTATTTTTCTGTGAATAGCGAATATACAATTTTTTATAAAATTAATGTTTATTTATAAAAACCTAAGACACATTAATTTTTTCAATTTTATGTCAAATTATAATATTTATTAATAATATATATTTAATAAAAATAATTAAATTCAAACATTTTTATACTAGACTTTAGTAAAAGTTTATTTGTAGGCATTAAAACACTTTTATTATGAAAACATTTTTAAAGTTAATAATTTATCTCAATTTTATGTAATAAAAAATATAATTATTTAGAAATTATTTAAATTTAATTTATAATTTATTTATTAAAAAATTATAATTTCTATTCATTTAATTTTATTACTTGTGATATGGTTAATATAAGATCATTTTTTCTTAAAAAAATCCATTTCTTGAAAAAACATTTTTACACTTATAGAGGTTTGATTATAAACAAAATCCTTACAGTTCTATAAGTTAAATATATAAAAATGGATTCTTTATTTGTAAACCTCATAATATATATTATCTAATATGTTCAACTTTATTTTTAAACATAATTAAGATAGAAAATTGTAAAAAATATTTACCATTGTTAATGTAATGACATGTTTAGAGGGTGTAAACTAAAAATATAAGGGTTAAAAATAAACCAAAAGATATGTAATTAATATGTTATGATTATTTCTATAAATTGTTTTGGGATCGATAATGGATTATCTTTGAGCATTTTTGTAAATAAAAAATAATTTTCTAATTTTATCATTAAAAAAAATTCTACGTTTGTCCACTACCACACTTATAAAAGTCATCCTACTCATCTATTTTTTCGACAAATAAGAAGACACATTCGGTACTATAATAATTTTTTAAATCTTATAATTAAATACCTCCCCTCATTCTAGATGACTTTAAATGACTATAAATCCAACCTAGTATAGATTTTGGTGAAAACCCAAAAATTTGATATTATAAGAGTAAATGCCCTTAACCAAGAATTTTGTTATATTTCATATATAAATTCATTCATATCATATTAAATCATTAATTATCTCTGTAAAATAATATAAATAGAATTTTTATGTAAAGGTGGTTACTTATATCCATCTCTTCCTCCCTCAAATGGGATGCATAAGCATTGATCATGTGTACAAGAGACTACCTCCTCACAAACTAATGTAATTCTTTTTTCATCGCTACTTCTCACAGTTGGATATAACGATGTATTTAATCTATATATATTATATTAATGTTAGAATTATAATTATTTAATTATTATATAATGAAAAACTATTTACATTCCATTATGTAGGGAATATGATAACTTCACTCGTTTTATGGAAAACTACCGCCTCACCCTGCGATGCAATTTATTTTTTTCTAACAATTAGATGTATGGTAATGAGGATTAATTTTATATTGAACTATTATAATAATTATGTAATACTAATTATTGAGAATAAATATGTAATAAACATTTTAACCATACCATCCATTGAGTGGTTGATAATGTAGTTCATGTGTACAACATACTCCCACCATGGGATGTAATGAGATTCATTATTATTACGACATCAAATGAAGGGAATGTGAAAAGGTATTTAATTACAGCACAAGTGAATCTGAAATGTCTGACTCTGAAAAAGAATCGTTCCAACATGTGTTTCATGACAAACACATCTGAGGTAACCTTAGATACTCACGCATGAAATTCCTATTATTCTGAAACTGAATCTGATTCAGATTCTGAAAACATGTCTAAGGATGAATTATTTGAATACTTTAACATGTCGGAAGAAAAAATTAATGAACATGAGGATAAATAAAAATCATTGAAGAAACAACATGCTCCCACTAAAAACTGTTAAAACTGAACGTACTATTGAAAAAGAGAAGAATACTCAACTATTAAAGGAAAATACTAAACTGAAAATGTCTAATGAGAAACATATAATGGACTTAGAAAAGGTCAAAAAGTGAAAAGATATAATTTCTCAAATTTTAGGCAAGTGTGTTGCACCAAAATACAGTACAGGTTCGGGATACCAACCCTGACAGAGACAGTTCACTAAAACTCAATTTATCTCTAAGTCTGGAAAAAATTCTGATTATTCCGGTTCTGGAAATTCCTATGCTTCAACTAGTTATTCACATGATTATAGGTCACATAATTTTTATCTTTCAAAATCTATTGATTCTATAAATTATATGAAACTCATAAGACAAATGTGGGTACCTAAAGCTTTGATTTCTAACCATTCTAGACCCAGGAAGATCTGGGTACCAAAATCTTTTTTTGATTAAATCTGATTTGTAGTAGACCTGTTTAAAGAGTTCTCACAAGAAGGTATGGTACCTGGACATTGGATTTTAAAGACATATGTCTGGAGAATATTCATGCTTTACAAGCTTAATAAATGTCTATGGAGGCCATGTCACCATTGGTGATAATTCTAAATGAAAAATCATCGGCCTAGTCCAAAATGGTAACACTGATTCAGTTTTGATTTCTAAAGTTTTATTTGTTGATGGACATAAATACAATATGTTAAGTATTTCTCCATTATATGATTATAGTTTTAATGTTATGTTTGAAAATTATTCTTGTAATGTTTTTAATTCTAAAAATATTTTAGTATTTTATGCCTTATGAAATGAAAATGTTTATGCTATTGATCTGAATTCTTTAGCAAAGAAAAATGTTACTTGTAGAAATGCTTTTTATAAAGAGTCTTGGCTTTGGAATATAAGATTAAGACACTAAAACATTTATTCACATAGAAAATAGACTAATAAGAACTTAGAAAGAGGCCTACCTAAACTTGAATTCCCAAGTGACAAAGTTTGTAATCCCTGTCAAAAGGGAAAGCAACATAAAGTTTCTTTTAAATCAAAGATATAAGAGTCAACTTCTCAACCTCTCGAGTTGGTTCACATGGACTTGGTTGGACCTTCTATAGTGTCTAGTTTAAATGGAAATCACTATGTATATGTCCTAGTAGATGACTTTTCTAGATATACATGGCTATAGTTCTTAGCTAACAAAAGAGAAGATTTTCCTTACATTGTTATATAATCCAAATCTGTAGAAAACCTTAGTGGACTTAAGATTAAAACTCAAACAATTGATCATGGTCGCGAGTTTGAAAATCAAGAGTTTGAATCTTATTTCTCACACAATGGCTATAGTCACAACACATCTCCTCTTAGGACACCACAGCAGAATGGTGTAGTAGAAAGAAGGAATAGAACCCTTTAAGAAATTGAAAGAACCATGCTTAATGAATATGACCGGCTATTTATTTTTGGGATGAAGCTCTGAATACATCTTGTTATATTATTAATAAAGTCTTGATTAGACCTACTCTCAAGAAGACCCCATATGAATTATGGAAGAATGGAAAACCCAAAGTTAGTTACTTCAGACTCTTTGGCTGCAAAGTTTTTATACTTAATACAAAAGATAATCTTGATAAGTTTGCTTCTAAAAGTGACAATGGAATTATTCTTGGTTATTCAATAACTATAAATGCTTATAGAGTATTTAATAAAATAATCAAATGTGTGGAAGAATCTATTCACATCATTTTTGATGAAACTGATCCACATGAGCCTAAAAAATCACTTGAAAATCTTGAAGATGGTTTGAGTGTTCTGGACCTTAATGATAAATCTAATGAACCTTCTGTAAAAACAACAAGTTCTGGAAATTTTCCAGAAACTACTTCTATAGAACCCGATCCTATAGATGAACCTGAAATTTATAGTCCTAACTTTACTAGATCAACCAGGATTTTAAATAATCATCCTTTAGATGTTTTTGTTTGTAATTTTTATAGTGGGACACAGACTTGAGCTTCTCTATAAAAACAGGTTGAAAATAAATCCTTTCTTTCACAGCTAGAACCTAAAAATGTCAAAGATGATATCAATGATGAATTTTCGGTAATGACTACACAAGAAGAGTTAAATCAATTTTAAAGAAACAATGTTTGTTAATTAGTTGAGAGACCCAAGGAAACCTTTCCAATATTCACAAAATGGGTTTTTAGAAACAAAGTTGATGATTCTGGAAACATAGTTAGAAACAAAGCTAGGATAGTTGCACAAGGATATAGTCAAGAGGAAGGTATAGACTATGAGGAAACCTTTTCACCTGTAGCTAGATTAGAAGCCATTAGAATTCTACTTTCTTTTGTTGCTCATCTGAATATCAAGTTATATCAAATGGATGTTAAAAGTGCTTTTCTAAATGGTTTTATAATTGAAGATGTTTTTGTTGGACAAACACCTGGAATTACTAATCTTCATTTTCCAAATCAAGTTTTAAACATTCTAAAGCATTATATGGTTTAAAACAAGTTCCAATATCTTGGTATGATAGACTTAGTAATTTTCTTATTTCAAAGAGTTTTACTAAATGGATTGTTGATCCAACTAATTTTATTAAAATAATTTCTATAGTTGTTTTAGTAGTTCAAATATATGTTGATGATATTATTTTTGGATCTTCTAAACACGCTTTATGAACGGATTTTTCAAAGAGTATGCTAAATGAATTTGAAATGAGTTTAAAGGGAGAACTCAAATATTTTCATGGAATTCATGTTTTTGAAAATGAAAATGGTATTATTTTTAATCAATGTAATAATAAACAGGATCTTTTAAAACAATTTGGTTTGGATAGTATTAAAGAACGTGAAACTCCTATGAGTACAATCTATAAATTTGATGAAGATGAAACTGGGAAACCAGTGGATCAAATCAATTACATAGGTATGATTAAAAGCTTACTTAACATTACTACTAGTCGACCAAATATTATGTTTAGTGTGTGTATGTGTGAAATATTTCAATATAATCCAAAAGAATCTCATTTACTTTCTGTTAAATGAATCTTCAAATAACATAAACACACTATAAAATTAGTTTTGTTTTACCCAAAAGGACAATCCTTGGAGTTAATGAGTTATTCAGATGATGACTTTGCTCGTTGCATGTTAGACAGAAAAAGCACATCTGGAACATGTCATTTACTGGGAAAATCATCAGTATCTTAGTGTAGTAAGAAGCAGAATTATGTATCCTTGTCCACTGTAGAAGTAGATTATATAGCTGCTGGTAGTTGCTGTGCAAAAATTCTATGGATGAAACACACTCTTTTGGACTATTGATATGATTTTAAGCATCTATCTATCAATTGTGACAACACTTGTTAAATAAACATTTTGAAGAACCCTGTGTCTCACTCTATGACCGAACACATTGATGTAAGGAACCATTTCATGAGAGATCATTTCCAAAAGGGTGATGTTATTCTTGAGTTTATTCGTACTAAACATCAATTAGATGAAATTTTCACTAAACCTTTCAGTTTGGATCGTTTAAGTTACATTAGACATGAGTTGGGGATGATTAATCTTGATCGGTAGCTACCTCACCGATAAATCCTCACCGATAAATTCTCACAGATTTGAATCCTCACTGATAGAAATTCTCACTGATGAGTGTGTTGTTTTAAACTTATGCCTACTGCCAGAATATAAATAATTTTTACATTATTTAATTTTATTTATATATTTCATGATTCCTCAATGATAAAAATAAAGTCATAGCTACTTCCCAATCCACCGAGCCTCAAAACCTCACCTTAAATCCTAATCTCCTGAATCCTTTGAGAACACTAAATCCTTCAAACCAGTGATGGAAAAAACCAAACTACCTTTTGATAGAGATGTTTCTGATGAGCCAACAGTGAAGAAGAACTCTGGGTGGAAGGGCTGCTGCCTAGCAAGTAGTTAGTTCTTGAAGTGCTTGATGATTAAAAGTGGGTGGATTGTTTTTTGAACAACAATGGTCCCTACTATCCGAAGCTTGTAATGAAATTTTATGACTATGTATGTTTTGAAAAATCTGAAGATGAGAATCGAGTAACTTCGTATTTGAATGGAATGGAGATATCTTTATCATCTGTTGAATTGGATGAATTCTTGATGGCTTTGAATAAAGTTGTATCTGGTTTTGTTTCAAATTCTATGCCACCTACAAGTGATATTTTCGACTACGAGACAGCTTTGAAAGAGATTACTAGTGATGGAAATCAATGAAAAGTAGTAGATTTAGAAATGGATGGAGAGAACATATTTCTATTCAAATTTGTTCAGCATGTCTTAATACCGAGGAGAGAAAACTTTGCTATTTTAAGATATCAAGATATCTGTCTCTTGCTTCTTGTGAGAAATTGTGTGAATGTAAACTTGTGTAGACTAGTGATGTTTAAAATGTAAGACATGACAACTCAAAAATCAAAGACTAATGCCCTATTCTTTGCTATGTTGATCACTGTGATGATCAAGGTAAAAGGGGTAGCTGAGTCTCAAGATGAGACAATGGTGGTAAGGAACAATTTTTGTATTACATATATGGTTTGAAAATACATGAAAATAAATTGGAACCCTTAGATAAGAGAATGGGTTAATGATGACCAGAAGGTCTAAGATATGTTTAATCATGTGGGTTATCTTTCAAGACCAAAGGATGTGAGGGATCCAGGTCTGGGACCTAATGAAGAGGTGCCAAAATATAGTGATGATTCAAAAGATGAATATTCCTCTACTAATGAAGGAGGAGACAATGACTTACCTCCAAGTCCAGCTCCAGAAAATCTAGATCAACATAAATCAGATAAGGAAGAAGATTCTTTAGAAGATGTTGAAGTGGCTACTGTAGAGAATGAAAAAGATACTCATGAAGGTGAAGCATCTCTGTCAGTTGATTTGAGCCTTAGTCCAGTGATTGGATAATCATTAGTGCCTACTGAGGATGTAGTAGGAGAAGTTGAAGATGTTGTATATAATTCAGAAGACCCTCCATCTATTGCAGGGAAATAATTGATAGTAGAATATTCTCCTGATAAAGTATGACCTACTAGGAATGCTACTGAGAATTCTATTGTTTTACTTGAGGATGCACCAGTTGAGGGGGAGCATCAAACCATGTTTTGAAGGGTTACAGAGGTTTTTGATATTGCAGATTGGGAAGAAGTCCTAGGTTTTGTGGTCTATGGATTAGACTATCCCGATTCAAACAATGAAGTATCTCTAAATAGAACAAAAAACATTTATGATGCTGAAACTAAGTTTCTACCTGAAGATGAGGTCAGAATGCATGACCTGGATACATTAAAAAAGAAATCTTAATGATAGTTTTGTTGAAGAGGTAAAGAAGATGGAAGGTTCTCTGGTCTCTTCGGTTCAATCGATCATGACTGAATCAGTGGTCAGTTTAGCATCTGATAGAGCATCTGTTGCAGTTGCACCTACTGTTATAATCACCAGGGTTGATCTGGAATCCTTAAAGGATTAGCTGAAAGAATATTTTAGTTCCTCGGTTACTGTGATGAAGCACCGTTTTGCTGAAGAGATGAGTATGTTGGAAATATCTTTTGAACTCTATCTCGGTTGTAAATTTTCATCCATTATAGAAGAAATTGTTGATGATGGCAAATACTTCCAAACTCAAATATCTAGAATGTATGTAGATCTTGAAACTCTAATGAAATTGGTTATCTCTTTGGACTCCTACATGAGATCAAAATCCCAAGCAGACAAGGACTTACCCTATATCAATAGTGTTGTAAGTAAGATGGTTTCAGTGTTTAAAGGTTTTAAGACCTCCATGAAAGATCATGTTAAAACCCAGTATTCACACGTTCAAAATCATAATAGTGGGTTGACCAAAAACATGAATGAAACAGTAACCTTTTCAGTTGGTTCTGCTGCATCTAAGGCCTCAATGGATTTGAATCAGTTTCAAGCTATGATGAAGGAGGATCTTGGTAAAGCTTCAACCAATGGCTCTGTGGACTCATCCTAACTAAGATAATATGTTCATGATACTAGTGATTCAGCTAGAGAAATAATGAAGATAGTTCATGACTATATATGAAAAGCTTCTGCCTCTCAGAAAGAAGTTAAAGATAAGGTGGACTACTATTTCTCTATTATATTCACAAAGCATCAACTCAAAAATCATTTCAAAATTCTGTTGGAAAAACTGATGTTACCTCTTGTAAATCAAACCTTCAGAGAGAAAGTCAGAAAACTAAGGGAATTGACTCCATCATTGGTCAAATTTATGGAAACTAAGGATCACATCATATCTTCTACATAGAGAGGCGGAGGAATAATTATGGATTTCAGAAATCTGTTGATGCCTTTCCTGAATGTTGATGCCAGGCCAGTAATTGTACCTCCTGCCTTACCATCCTCTTCTTATACTGGTTCTCATGTTCAGATTACTCCTTCCCAAGCAATTCGAAGCCTCACACGTATGATCACTCAACAAACTCCTCAGTACAGACCAGGCTCAGTTTCTATGGCTTAGCCTCCAATGATCATTTATGGAATTACTAATCCTTCACCTGAATCCACACCAACTGAATCCTCTTTTGAACCAAAAGGAAAATCACATATTGAGTTTGTGGATTGAAAAAATGGATAATATGATTGATAGGAATCTCTTGTATTTTGTGTTTTGTCTATGTACCTTTTTTTGCAACATCTAATACTATTGGATTTCTTTTATTTCTCATTGTGCTACTATTTTCTTGTTTCCCACTTTATGATTATCACAAAGGGACATAGAAGTATTCCACAAAGTGTATATAAGGGGGAATGATATTTACCCAGGGGGAGAATAAATAATGGGGAGAAAGTCCCATTCTTTTCCCCTCTGATACTGTTACATTTCATTCTCTGATATCATTGTTCTACCTCTGATAAATTATGTTCTCTGAGAACATTGACATTAGTTGTATATCCTCTGATATCATTACATTTACTTTTTTCTCTGAAACAATTAATCATTATTTTAAACACTATAATAGCATAAGTTGTGATTATAAAAAGGGGAGATTGTTGACCTCACCTGTTTTGATAATCCCAATTATGCTTTTACATACCTTTGATAATTCCAATTAATGTTTATCTATATTCAAATTCTCTCAAAATATGATATTCTATTATCAAGATGATAATAATATTAAAATAATCCTTGATATATGTTAATCAGTGTTTATCTATGTTTATGTTGATTATAAATTAATTATAACCCAATCAGATATGTGTTGCATAAAACAGACAAGTGTTTGTCACTGATTTTCATATCGCTACTGATAACAGAGCTACCGGTACCTAGTCTACCAATAGATAGAGCCACCGATAAGATATGGCTACTGATATGCATAGAGCTACCGATAGAACATGTCTACCAGTATGATTAAGGCTTCTAGTAAACACTTAATCACTGATATGTGCATAGCTACCGATATGAAGAAGTATACTGATAGAACGAGTTCACAGACAGTTTCCAATAGAGTAAGTCTACTGATACAAGCTACCGACCGGCCTACTAATACACAGACAAGAGACTACCATAGTCTACTGATACAAGTACAGAGTCACTGATACATCGATCTACCGATATCCCAAGAGCTATAGATGGATTAAGAGCTACCGATAGAATAAAGTCACCGATATATATAGCTACCAATCCATGTTAAAAAGAGCTACCGATGGAAGGTCCTGCTACAAAAAATCCACCGCAGACATCTACCAATAGAAAGCTACAAATTATTGACCAACCAGTCAAACTCTATACTCTCAATATTATTTATCTATAAGCTAATGGTTACATTTGATGTTTTTAATGCAGTTAATGTTATTTAATGATCACTTTTGCCATGTCAGGGAACCGTACCTAGTACCCATGAAAATAGAAATCATTCCCATTTGCCAGAGCTGAAAGCTATAAAATGGAAGATAAATACTTATCTAATAGAGCATATATTAACACCGAGATAGAAAGTAATGTGGTTGCATACAAAGAGAAATATAATTCGAGAGTGTTTCAACATCATCCAAACATGGTGAATTTGTACAAGGCTACATCAATACTCCAAGAACACATGACATACATGATGAAATATTCTTAAGGAAGATACAAGCTGCATCTTGAGTGAAGAACTAAAACAAAAACTTCATGCACTCATGCTGATAAGCTTTACCATGAACAAGGAAGAAAACGACACTCTATTTTTCAGACAAAAACCTGTTAAGGACTCAGAAGCGTTTCTGAAAAATGAAACGAGTACAGAGCTGCAAATCCAATCACAAAAGCTCTTCTAAACTCTTTCTCACTAACTTTAGTGATTCTTTTATTTACATTTCGAGCAGTGTGTGTACCCTATTTATTTTATATGCACATGGTCTCCTGAGCTAAACTGGAGGATTCTTAAATCGCCACTCAATCTCTATAAATCATTGTTTCCCACTATGGATAGTGGTAGAGGTCGAGTAAGACCTGGAAAACTATGAGCTATTGTTTGTTATACCATGTAGAACTATGGTATAGGTCTTTGTACCTGGACAGTGTGTTCACTATAGTTCACCCCGATCCAATGACTGGGTAATTTTATATAAATAGTTTGAGAGGACTAAGTCTCAGCTTCAGACTGAATCTCTTGGTTACATATGCTGTTCATTTTAGTTTAAATCATAAGTATACTAAATATATATATATATATATATCATATTCTGCGGCTAACTATTTTGAAACACACAACTATTTTAAAGCAACTTTGATAGTTAAATTAGCAAGTGTCTTTACTTATTATAAACCAGTTTGTTTTTTTTCAAAAGTTAATTTCATCTTCTGATTAAGTTAATTGAGACATAATCAATCATTGAGAATGTAATTGAACATTTACACTCTGTATAGATTTACTACATTTTAACAATGATTTTAAATATGGGAATTTTAAGAGAAATATTTTTAACAGAAATTTTAATAGGAACTCAATTCACCCCCTCTTGAGTATCCACTCTAACCAACAATTTCTTATGATAAATTTTCCTGTTAATAATCTATCCTCCATCACTATATCTTCCAAACTATTTTTCATATTTATTTTTACTCAATTTTAGGTGAAAGGATAATCAGGTTAGTTTTTATCAATTTTTACACTCTACCTAATTTCATTGTATCATTAAATTAATTTACCTCCATTATCTAATTTCATTGCTCTACCCCCCACCATTTTCCCACATCAACACATTTTTTATGGTGAGAAATATCTTCTAAATAATTCAGTATACTTCATGATTTTTTATGTATCTATTTCATACTGATAATAAAGCACGTATAATATTTTTAATTTTGTAAATAGGTTTGTATTATTTTTTATAAATTTTAATTTATTATTTAATTTTATTATATTTTTCCCCATTAAAATATTTTTATTTTTTTGAATTATTTTCCAGGTTGAATTTTTCTGTATATTTTTTTCTCTAATATGTGGATAATTTATTTCTATTTTTTAATCCATATTACCTGTATATTGTCTTAAATTCCATGATATTACTCAGATTTAAAAAATCAATACAATTTACAAGGTCAATCAGTAGCCACCAATAATGAATTGGTTAATAGTGACATAATTAATCAATAGTCTAAAATTATTACTACAAATTAATATCTTTCAATCATTAGACTAAAATAATGATAGATTATCCTTAAATAATTTTAATAAAAGTTCTTGTTATTATTTTTACCTTCTATAATGACTTGGTTAACATTAATAGTTAATCATTTTACTTTTAATTTTCTTGTTTTTATTTTTTTATACAACTCCAATATATCTTCTTAAAACTATTCAATTTTAGTAATTAATTAGTTTTCTTTTACACATTAAAATTCATATTCACTATAGAATACGAATTTTACTATATATTATTATTTATCATAACTAAGACTATTATTGATATTTCAATATATACTCAATCTACCTGGTATTTCATAAAATTCCTTGAGAAATATTACAAGAAAAACCGAGTCATTAACTTTTTTAAACAATAGTTTCCTTAATTACTATATATTACCAATTTTTATAATTATGTATAATTTTATTTCCGGATAAAATATTTTATATTGTTTCCCTTAATTCATCATATGATCTTACTAAATTTTAATTTGATTATTTTACTTCTACAAACATCACAAATTTAATGACTTTTACATTCTCCATATATTCTTATGGTAATTTCTATGTTCTTAATTCAATGATTTTGTTGATTTATATTAGAATTTATATTTAAATTTAAATATAACATTATATTTAGGTTTTTATAGATGTTTTATTTTATTAAAAATATCTGTAATTATAATTCAAAACAAGTTTTAGTAAACATTTTATACTATAAAATTTTGTTTTGTGTTTCATATTATCATGGTTAGTATTATCTCATATCAAAATTCTATTTTGATCACCCCTATTACTAGATGAAATCATCATATTTTTATATTTTAGACACTTATATTTAATAATTTGTTAAATAATTTCTTAAATTTCATATTTTAAATTTTCTTTACATATTAAAATTAGAAATCTATATCTCAGAACCGTTAGGTGTTTCCCTAAGCTCTTTATGTTTGTGTTTCCCTAGTAATAGAATGTATATATCAATTTTAAGTAACTAATAGATAATTTTCAAAAAATTATTATACCCAATTCCCTTAATTATTATTAATATATTATTCTCTTTATATTTATCTCTCGTGAAATGTTATAGAATTAATTATAATATTCATTGTTTAATCAAATTGTTTATCATTATTACAGTATATAAATTATTATCCTATGTTTTAATCCATTACATTAATATTATTTATTATGTTTCTATACCTAATTTCATTTATGTTCACCATTTTAACTTTATCTAATTCACTTTCCATTATATAAATTATCAAAAACTATATTCTAAATAAGGCCTTCTATAATTTTTTCTAATTTGATATAGTTTAATTAAACCCATTATTGTATATTATTTTTCATTCCGTAACTCAATTTTCATGGTTTAAAATCTCTCTTGGAGTTTTTTATGCAAATTTCATTTCAATTTCAACTTTTTATCCAATTTTTTAGATGTACGAATTAATGAAAATTGGGATTATTCTAAAAAATAAATTTCAAAATATATAAGTGATAATGATTAATATCCTATTATGTTCATGAAAGAATAATAATGAATTAAGTAGTGTTAAATGTCCAATTTCTTATTATATTTTTTAATTTCCTTGTATCTCCTTATTTCCATTCATTATTTATAAAATCCTGATACCATTTTTATTTTCAATGGATTTCAGATAGATAATGAGCTCCCCAATCTATCAACTTTTCCTCTACTTTTGTAGTTATAAAAATTAATTTAATGGACATAATTGAATTTTCATAGATGCCTATAATCACCATGACGAATAATATCTAGTGTATTATTATGTCCATATCGATAGCTTCGAATCTAATTATCCGTCACCTGATTTTCAATACCCATCATTTTTTATTCATTTTCATACAGTCACATTTCAAATCGAATTTCAATTTTTCAAATAACAATAATTTTGTCATTTAATCTCTTTTTATTCATTTAATCAAATTAATAATACTATTTTATTTGATTATTGAACACTGTGTTAATAATTTTATTATTTCCTTTATTTAACTAACTCTTCCTAATAATTCATTTTGACCATATATTGTATGCCATTGTAATATGACTTAAATATATTATAATGAATTCCCATAATAATGTGTAAATTAATCCCTATATAATCTAAAGTCATTTTGTTTAAAAAAATTGGTACTATCCACCAATGTCATCTATGTTTTTATAAAAAATAGTTAACAACCTTTACCATATAAATATATTATAAGAATTCCCATAACAATGTTGTTTGTTTCAAGATTGTTTATTTAATGGATTTTTTATCTCATGTGAATTTATATTCATTATCATTACCTTATTTACTTTTAGATTGGGATAAATGTTATGAAATTTGTGTAAATTCAAGAAATTTTTGAAAATTTAGTTCAAGACTTTTATTTTAAAAAATGTTTGTAAAACTATTTTTTTTGAAATCACTAACTTTTAAATTCCTACTATTAGAAATTTTATATATTTGTTTGTGTTATCCTACTATATTCCATTACTCACACCCAAATTATATTTATTGGAGTATATATACATTTTTTACAAGATTTATCACAAGGTAAGATCATTATGTAGCATGGATGCTGGTCTTTATATTATTTTTCCATTTTGGTATAGTTTGATGATGTGTTGTTTGGTCACATGGAGACTTGATTTATAGACTAATCGTTCATTATAGTTTATCATATATGTTTCAATTGTATGTACCAATGTTTTTTACTCTGGTTGTGTGTCTTTCATTCCTTATATTCGAGATTAGTTTGATTATCTTTTTTTATCCAAACCCATGATGGTATTACTTGGGTGACTGGTCATGTTGACTTGGGTTGGTCTATTACAATTTGGTATCAATGAATATAATCATCCTGATGTGTTTCATCACCACATAAGTTGGTATTGTATATTAGCTAGGCATGGGTGGGATCGTCAGAATTGCGATAGTAGGTGTGGAAAATGGTTATGTCTTGCTCACTCCAATGACTAAATCCAAGATTCCATGGGTGGTCAATAAAATATTTACACATTCCAAGGTCAATTATATAGGTTTATTTCAATAAATAATATGGGAAATTTGTTTAATTAAATAATATAAAATTTTTGAGGACATGGTTCCTATAAGTTAATTTGAATAAAATAAATGGGGAGTTTATTTTGATGGTAATGTTCGACAAAAATGTTGTTTCATTATGGTAAATAAAATAATAAATACTTTAAAATCTTATTTTTTAAGTCATTGTTCTCGATTCTTATTTTTCATTCAATCTTTTTGTAATTTTCTCATGACTGTTTGGTTATTGTCCTATGTTTAATGTCCAATTCCTCTTATATGATCTCTTTTAAATAATATAAGGGATGTCTATAGGCAGGTTCCATCGAAATATCATCAAGGTGAAAATTCATTGGTAAATGTAGTGATCTATACCAATTAGTCTGTCAGGTCAATGGCCACTATGAATGCAGGTCTATAATTATATCATATATTGGAATTTAAAAAGAAGAATCAAACTATCCTCCGAGGTTACAAAGGAACAAAAGAGTCATACGAGTAAATCGAATGGATTGAGATGATAATTAACTTTTTGAAGACTCACAAGGATTGTTTGGTGGGTTTTGACATGTATATGCTTGACATACCAAGAAGAAGATGGCAGGACTCAATAGTATAATCTTAGTTTCATGAATTTTGTACATGAGTTTCTTTCAAGAATTTATATAATGAACAGTTTTTTCCTGAGGATATATTTGTGGAAAAGGATTGAGGGTTTTTACCAATGGATAAATGGTAGTATTCCATTATATATTACACCACCCACATTATTGAGTTAGTACATTTGGAATAAGAATATATCCCCAATGATTACATGAAGGATCTGAGGTTTGATATGTGGATGAGGGCCGATGATCAGTTGTTATATGTAATATTTCCCCATAAAACCATTGCAGAAGTAGTGTATAAAAATAATTTACTAAGGTAGAGATAAATCTACTAGTTTGTGTGTTGTATTAATAACAAGCCTTAATGTACAGAGGCACCTAAAAAATTTTATATTTGTAAAATATCTATAAATCTGAAGTTTTTCTGTGATAAGATGTCCTATGGGTTTTAAGTGGGATCCACATTCACCACAGTGTCATCGGTTCTTGTGGATGGTTCCAAGGGTTATGGGTGTCATTATTAAGCTAAATGGGATGTCCTGAAAGCTATGTGGATATAGATTTATAAAATAGAGTGTGCGCTGGGGGAAACTGATGCATGGACTGTTGTAATTAAAGGTATAATATTTATTTCATCTTTTATAGTGATAACATTATATGATATAGGTTCTACCTGTTTAATGTCAAAGTTTATAGAAATGTTAAATTTTCATTCTAAGAGTATTTCATTCTTTTTATATATTTACACACAATGGGGACAGTTATTTTAATAAAGTTTCAAATATACTCTATTTCGAGTGGTCATATACATCTTTGAGGTGTTACTAGACTTTTAATTACATGATCATGATATACTTGGAATATTTATTGGTACGGATTGGATGAAAGTCACAAATTTCCAGATATATTATTATCATCACGGGGTACATTTCTAATCTAACAATATATTCACTCATGTATTACAATGTTGGTGGGACTCTATATTGGTATGGGAAAGGAAAATTTTCCATATGTCAGATTAATCAAAATCTAGTTTATAGAAATGTTTCTTGAAGTATATGACACCTACATGGGAATTTAGCTACCAAATGTTTGGTGTGCGTACCATGAGGTATTTCTAGATGAATATTCTAGATTTATGCCACATATATATGGTGATTATACTATCAACCTATTACATATAACAATGACCATATCTATTCCATTCAATCAACTAGCACCTAGTGAGTTATTGAATCATAATGTCTAGCTTGAGGACATAGAGGGAGAATGATTTATTTGTCGTAGTGTGTCACTATGGAATACTCCAATAATCATTTCCCATATGGAAGTAGGAATAACTAGACATTGTATTGAATATAGAATGTTTAATCGGGTGACTATTAAAAACAATACTTTTTCCTAGAATTGATGATCTCTTTGATCAACATATAAGATCTCATTGATTTTATAAAAAAAAATATGATATCGCAGTACGAACCGTTGACCGTTCAAGAAGTAGATATACCAACGAAAACATTTTTTAGTAAATATGGTAATTTTGATTTTTTATTCCATTCTGTCTTAATAATGAACATATGATATTCATGGATTTGATAATCAAAATCTTTCATCTGTTATTGGACTCTTTTTATTTTTTGTTAATAGACGACGTCTTTGTGTGATCTATGACAGACTAGGAGAACATTGAGGATTCAGATATCATTATTTGGACCTTGAGGGAACATTGTTAGTATGAAAATATTCCCAAGTGTGACTGTTGGATCAGAGAAGTGAAATTTCTAAGTCATGTGTTATTTGAGAGGGGTTTCATAGTAGATCCTAAAATGTGTATGTATTTATGTCTTGAGATCAGCATAAATATTTGTTTGTGATTCAGAGCATATTGAGGTTAGTAGGTTACTATTGATAGTTTATTCAGGTCTTCTCTTGGCTATCCTCATTGATGATAATGTTAAACTATAAGGTTGTAATTTTTTAATGTAATGAGTTGTGTTAGAAATATTTTGAGGAGATAAAGATGTGGTTGACTTCCCCAGTATTTTTGATTATTCTAGAAGAAGGTTCTTGTTAAAGAGTATTAAATGATGCTTATGGTACATACTTGGGTTGTGTTTTGATTTAAAAGAAATAGGTTGTTGATAGTGTCAATATCTAATGATCCCTTATTGAGAAGATCTACCCTTCCTTTGATATTGTGTTTTCAGCTATTATGCATGCTCTTAAAATGTGGACTCTTAATATCAAAGAAAAGTTGTTTGTGTTATATTCTGATTGAAAAACTATGATGTATATCTTCACTAAATGAAATCCACACATAAGACATAGACTCAAGGTTGAGTATCCTCAGATAATTCATTTTGATATCATATATACCACTAGGAAGGGAAATGAGATAGATGATGCATTGAGAAGAAACTTTTCAACACAAGTAGTGAAAGAATCAGTTAAACAGGGGAACCCGATGAGTTTGTTCACTGAAAATATATTTTGAGAGGGAGTGGTTGGCATATATGTGTTCTTGGATTTGATAAATATTTTCTAGACATTTTATTCATGATTTTTTCTTTGGAATACAATAGAAACTGGGATATGATGTTTTGGATAATTCCTAAATAGTAGGGAGACCTCCAAGACAGTGTCTCTATCTCCCAATGGATCTTTGTGCTTCCATAGTAGGATGGATATTTTCTTCATTGATGTAGGAATTTCTAGGTAATGAAAATTATCATGTTGGTTTATGAAATTTGGGGATATAAAGATGTTCCATGATTTGAGACATTGGTATTTGTGGCTAGGGATGAGGTGGTCAGTTGCAGATATTGTTTTATAGTTCCTCGGATGTAAATGTGTTTAAGTGGAACAGTAGAGACATGCATGTTTTTATGGATTTTACGCATTCTTGTATGGGAGTGGTATGATATATCAATAGATTTCTTCATCATTTTACTATAGTCTCTAAGTGGTAAGGATTCTATTTTGGTGGTTGATGGTAGCCTCACTAATACTAGCATTTCATACCATTTAAAAATATGATATAAGTTGAAAAAATTGAGGACATGTATGTTTGAGAGATTATAAAGCTTCATGGGGTTCCCTATTCAGTTAATTATGATAGGGAATCGAGGTTCAAAACAAGGTTTTTTAAAAAAATTCATACGATAATGGGTTCTTAGTTGAAATCGAGCATGTATTATCTTACAAAAAATAGGTGGAAAATAGATATGGATATCCAAGTTCTTAAGGATATGCTCTGGGCTTGTGAGCATCATTACAATGGATCATGGGATATAAATTTTCCATTGGATGAGTTTTCCCATAAAAATAGTTATCTATAATTGATCTTGATTGAGTCCTTTGAGGATATCTACTAGCAATGATGTTGTTGTCCAGTATTTTGGGTATTGTTGGGAGTGTCATCTTTCATTGGGATGTGTGCTGTTATGGAGATGACAAAGGTAGTTTATTTGAAATAGATACATCATATAATGACACAAGGTCATCAATAATATTATGTGGACCTTCATCTTCGACCATATGAGTTTAAGGTTAGCGATCAGGTCATTTTCAATGCTTTACCTAGGTTGGTACATCATCATTTTGGTATGTATGATAAGTTATCAATGAGGTTTTGGGTCCATTTATGATCTTTGAGTGATTGTAGAGTGTGTCATATCCGTTTTTTACTTCGATATTTATTATTATACATGGTGTGTTTTATGAATTTTAATTTATTAGATATATACAAAATCCTTCCCCTATGATAAGATTTGAGGATGTACTTCTTGATCTCGAGGCCACATTGGATAATAAGGTGGTTTAGATTATCAATCTCTAGGATAAGTTACTACATGATAAAACAATACACATGGTCTAAGTAATATGTAAATGTAGATAGGGTCACCATGTAATGTATGAGTAGAGGTCTTTGATTAGGCAGCTTTGTCCATCAATTTATACAGATATAGGATATTGAGAACTTTCGAGGGATACAAGCATTTTATTGTGGGAACCATTCGATTAGGTATGTTTGGATTTTAGATTATAGGCATAGATGAAGCAAAGTTAGGGAGGGTGCCCAAGGTTTATTTTTTTCAAAATTCATTGAAAAATATGGGATCTATGTGATGAATTACACCATGATCCACATAATTGAATCTAATAAATAAGACAAAGGAACTAAGCCTATATCTCATAGAGAGGAGCTAATTTTTTTTATATAATTAATATAATTAAACCGATTTACCCCCGAAGTTATTCTTTATTCATTGATGTGTTCGACCATAGACCTGTAGATAAACTTTTTTGCATTGTATACATCAAGGGTAGATCTCCTCTAGCGGTGGTCCACATGTGCTCCACGAATCGCCAAACATCGCATCCGGAGTCTCCTGGTGCTAGCATGGAAGATCCATGTACATGTGTCATATGTCTTCAATAACCATTAGAACAAATTACAAAGTGTTCTTCTTGATCTGGTGGGGGGAGGATTTCTCTTTTTCTTTAGAGAGTTCATGGAGATGAAAGAACTCCATAGCCTCAAGTAGTTTTCATCAAATGATGTGCAAAATAAATTTGCATCATTTGGCTAGCACATAGAAAATAAGTGAAAAATATAATATGTAATTTATTTCAATAGTGTAATAATAAATAATTTTCAAATGTTCATTTATTTATTTTATTAATCATATAGCAAATATCATGTAAAAAAATAACAACAATGTTATTATTTATTCACATGAACGTAACATTCGAGTTGTAATTAAATAATATTTAATCAAATATTGTTTATTTTTATTTTTTTTCACATGAACCTCAATATTGGTTCGCAAATCCTACATAATATTTATCAGACATTAAATAATGAATATTTATTTATTTAATATATATCATTTAATTATTATTAGATAAATACATAAATATTATATTCACAAAAATTGAAAATAAATAGTTATTAATAATTCCACATCAAATATATTCTCTCAAATAACTAGTGACAGAAAAAATGAAAGAAGTCATACATTAATAATTATTAGACCCTGATCTAGGATAATATTTTTTCTATGTGATAAATAATAAATTATTTAACGGAGATTCTGGATACACTTAGTATGTGACCCTATAAGCCACTTTCTCAGTGTAATTAGGTGAACTTCCCTAAATTCCAATGTTAGAATCTAGAAACACACCATGGAATCCATATATAAATAAGATAAAAATTCAGTGACATTCCACCACATATGAACACTTATAGTGTAATATAATCTCATTTTCGGCTAGAATTTGTGTTGAAATGGATCTTTCAAGGTTGTCGTCGGAGCTTGTCTGGATTGTAGTGGAAGAAGAATACAGGTATGCACAGTCGATTGTCTATGAATCATGGAGCCCTTTTTGTTCATTTTGTTACGGACATGGGCATGATGGATATGGCTGCCGAAGGAGGCCCAGGGGTTTCCAAAGCTCTGAGGTTCCAGCTGTATCAGTGGAGGTCCCCTCGAGAGAGGGTGCAGCCACCATTAGAGCTGTGCAAGACAGTGAGCATATTTCACCTCCAGGCCTTCCTCAGGATGGTCATGCTCTTTCAAGGTTAGATGGGGTCACTAACACGATGGTTCAAGGGGTATCTTCAGGGGAGGTAGAGGATACATTGCCAACTGCTGTTCTAGAAGTTCAGAAATAGAGCTCTGTCAACCTATGTACAGACTTGGGAGTGCAGGTGGAAGTGAATGAGACCAGTAGGTAGGAGGCCATGGCTGGAGTGGTGGGGGCTACCCCTCCAGAGGAATCTGGTATAATCAACTGGGAAAATGGTAATTCCAATGGACCGAACCATGATTCTCCAATTACTAGTCATGGTCGGGACATTGATGGGGCCAATACGTTCCAGTTTATGGGCAGGGGACTCGAGAACCATAGGGATTATGGTGAGCTTGAGTTCCCAGGTCAGAACACTTCACCCATTTTGATTAAGTTCAGAGTGGATGTGGCTATCCCTTGCTCCTCAAACCGGTTTTCTACACTGGATGTTTCAGAGGTTGGAGCGGCTCATTTGAGGGAAGATGAACAAACCCCCTGCCATCAATTTACAGAATGTGACATACCAAATAGTAGTGGTTTCTCTAAAATGATAGGTGGTGAGGCTGACCAGGAGGGAGTCATCATGATCTCTTTGGATCAGGTGACTGAAGAGGTTCCTCAAATGAACAATGTGAGTTGCAAAAAGAGGAGGGGGAAGAAATACTACTCCTTTCTTCCCCCACCTTTGGAGACCCGTTCTGGGAAGAAATTATCGGTTCCTCTCCCCAACGCGGTGATAGAGGATCCCCAGGCCACAACCATGGGGAATGTCAATGACATGGGATGTTCTACTGGGAATATAAGGACTAGAAAGGAACCCATACTTTGTTCTAAGGAGGTTATGGTCGAGGAATTTCCGTATTTTGATATTCCACAAGAAGAGGCTGACATGATGGGAAGAGCTGTTAGAGTGGAGGTCGACCATGAATAAGCGAAGTGGATTGAAAAGCAAGATTTGATTTTAATGAGAGGATTCAACGACAAGAAAATCATCAAAGAAGAGTATATCCAAACTTCGGATAAAATGGAGAACCGTTTGGAATATGTTATTGGAGAAGATCCTAAGGTCGAGGTATGGTTAATGCATTGGAGTCTCTACAGGGAAGAAAACAATAATAGGCTAAAGTTGTGTTTTGTTAACATATCTTTTTCCTATGAGGCCTCGCCCCCGGTCTGATTTGGAAAGTGCAGGTTGGACCCCCTCATCGGGCTGGAGCACTCCACCATTTCCTTTGCAGGTCACTTGGGATATGGCTATTTTGGAGGGATGGCAACATCGGGAGGGACCATGCTTGCATGGGATCGCCGAGTGTCGAGCTTAGGGATGGCAGTTGTTGTTGTTGCGTGTATGTGGTAGTTCCTGTTCCTTCCGATCTTTGATTGGGTTTGTTTGGTTATTTTGTTGGACCTTATGGGTTTCTCACTTTTTTCCATAAAAGTGTTTCCTTAATAAAAAATATATTTCCGGCATTAATGCAATATTACTCATAACATACCAAACATATCCTAACTCACTACGAACATATGTCTTCATGGTCTTCATCAATACATCAATGTACGTGAGTCATTATAACAAATAATAATAATCTTAAAGTCTAAGGATCAATACACACATCCGTATAATGGAACATACCTTTTATATTATAAATGTTGATTTCTTATTTATTGGTCTTGTTTTCATAATACCCCAAAAGATATTACCATGGGCGTTTACCATGAGAAGGTCCCTCAATGTCTAATGATAATCTACCCCAAATTTCATGTATCATTTGTATCCCATCAAATGATATCATCCATCTATATAACTTATATTCAAGAATATTGTTATAGCACTTCCATGTTCTCATCGTAGTCCAGAACTACTATTATATATTACTGTGATGGCTAATCATGGGACATTATCACATAATATGTCATGCAGAAGAACAATCATTACATGGTATAGACTTTATTAATATTCAAAAGCAATAATATAAGTTTTAATAAAGTACATATAAGTTGGTTATATGGATCCAACTCATAGATAATCCATATTTCACTAGTTCCAATAGCTAAAAACGTCTGCTAGCACTCATATGATAATGATGCTTCAAATGAGATAGACCCTTATTAATGTGTTCCACCACTTTCTCTCCAGTGATACTCTTCTCATTACAACATGACCCCTCTAAGGAAAATCCCTCAAGATGTGATACAATTCAAGGAATGTGATTGGTATGTTAATGTGAACTTTGGATATTTTCCAGGACCTACTGCTATAGTATAATCACAATACAATGTGATAGGGTCTTTACTGAAAGGTACCATATCATGATCATGGAAAATGATCCAAATACAAATTTCTTCCTTGGATATATCAAAATACACTATATACTCAAACTCTAATGTATAATCAAAGAAAACAGACACCTTTGAACTCTTACAGCTCACAGGTCCTCCGTTGAGATTAAAAACATATCCGGATTATGAAATCAGATCATTATGATCTGTCTGAAAACTATCATCAACATACACTCTGATGAAATTCTCCTCATCTCCTACATACACATTGAATATTACCTTAGTTCTTATCAAATACATAAGGATATTCGTAACAACATTCCAATGTTTATCTACTAGATCTTCTTGATATCTTTCTACCATGATCGGTGTATAGAAACCATCAAGTCTAGTACATAACATGACTTACATGGTCGATCATTTTGTTAAAGCATATGAGATATTACTCATTCTCTCTTTCTCTTGTTCTGTTTGGGGACACATTCTATTAGAATGATATATTCTTTGTGATACCATAACAAATCCTTTCTTCGATTGTTCCAAAATAAATCTATTTAGTATCTGGTTTATATATGTAATTTGACTTAGTCCAAAAGCCTATTGGATCTCTAATAAATGATCTAGATCCCCATAATGTAGGCTGCTTCACCTATGTCATTCATGGGCAAGAACATGTTCAACTAGTCCTTAAAATAATATAAGACTGTTATGTCATTTCTAATAATTTATATGTCATCAACATATACTACTATGATAACGACCTCATTCACATTAAACCACTTGTAAAAAAAAGAATCACATTTATATTTAATAAAACCAAATTCTCAAAAGGATTCATTGAATCGAATTTTACATGACATGGATGCTTATATTAATCCATAAATGGATCTACACAACTTTCAAATCATTTTGGAATCAACAAGTTTCACAAACACTTCTGGATATGGAATATAGACATCTTCCAAAAGGTCCTTATTTATGAATGTAGTTTTTACAACCATCCTCCAAATCTTATACCCACATTAAGTTGTTATGGACTGTATGATTCTTATGGATTTATACATGGAAACTGGAAAAAAAGGATTCATCGTTGTTAATTCATTGATGTTGTTTAAAACTGTTATCCAATAACCTTACTTTATAGGTACTAAATTTACATTCCATTTTTTGTTTCCTCATCAATACCTATTTACATAAAACATGTTTTACATCAACCAGTTCATTGACCTGATACTAAAAATTTTTCTGATACATGGAATCCATCTTTGAATTCATAGATTATTTCCATCTGGTATATTTTGAGCTCTCTGCTTCCTCCATGTAAGAGTGACGATCATTATTGTCCAATAATAAAGAGTCACCATCCATAGTGACATGAAAACCATATCTATCTACTTACCTTACCTCTATTAAACTCTTATAAAGTACTTGTGTTGCAGAAACTACATATTCCAAAAGGAACTATAGAACCTTTTCTAATACCAACTCATGTGTATCTTGTGCATCAACTTCATCAAAATCAATATTTCCCCCACTATACTTTTTAAAGAACTTATCCATCTCAATAAGTATTGCTTGTATGAAAAAAAACAAAGTTCATGTTCTATGGGTCGTATAGGTAGTATCCCTTTGATTCCATTGGTTATCTTATAACTATATGCTTTGTTCCCTAGGGTGCATGGTTTTTTCTTGAGAAATCTATAAAAAAATTCCTCGCAACCCCATATTTGTGTGTGTAACAAAATAGGTTTCTTTCAACTCCATAAGTCAAATGAGATTCCTTTTACTTATTTAGTTTGTACTCTGTTTTATGTGTATTCCCCGGTATTTAATACATATCCCCAAAATGTTAATGAATAATCTGCATGACTCATCGTCAACCTTACCTTGTACAACAAGGTATTGTTCATCCATTCATCAACACTATTCATCTATGGTGTATAAGGTGTTGTGAGTTGTGATTTAATCCCACACTCTTGTAAAAATTCAATGAACTATTTGTTAAGATATTATCCACCTCAATCCATTCTAATATTCTTTTTCTTCATACCAAGATTATTCTCTAATTAATTCTTCAATTCATTGAATTTCAAAAAGTACTCAGACATATACCTCATTATGTAAATAAATCCATATATACTCATGTCATCAGTAAAAGTTAGGAAGTAAGAATATCTACCTTTAGCATCTACTATAAATTTTACACACACATTAATGTGTACCATACTAGTATCATTGTGTCCATTTCACCCAATCAAACAAATGGTAGTTTTTTCATTTTCCCTTAAAAACAAGTGTGGCATCTATCAAGTGGTTTTTTCTCAAAAGAGTAAAAAACAACCATCTTGATAGCGCCTTTTCTAATTCTTATCATTTACATGACTTAGACGGTGATTTCACAAATGGGTGTTATATGAGTCATGTGAACATGATTATTTATTGATTTCAAACGTTGGATTTTCATAATTTAATACATACATATCATTATTTAAATGTGTCATACCATAACATATGTTTTTCGTATAAAAGGAAAAAATTTATTTCCAAAATTTAAAATAAACCCATCTATATCTAAAATTGATTCAAAATTTATGTTCTTGGTAATAGTTGGTAATGAATAACAGTCACATATATCCAAAATCTTCCCGATCAGAAGTGAAATATGGTCATCACCGATGGAAATAGTATCCATCCTCGCACCATTTGAAGACTTCATATCCCCATATCCAATGGAAATATTCTGAAAACTACATGGTTGCTACATTTTGATAATGATGTGAGCACCACAAGCTATATAAAATCTCCAATATGCAGAAATGGAAATATTTCACATGATAAAGAACACACATTTTTCTTCCCCATTCCTCTAGGTGGATTTTCTCTTCCACTGGACTATCATTCCATAGGCCAAACACAGTGCCTCCTTTGTTGTACCCTTCCTTAGGATGATCTTTTTTTACAGTGCTCAGGAGATTTAGAATATTTATATTTCTAATTCTCCTTTTCCTTTCCCTCCTCCTTACTATTATCAATAAAGACTGTGGTGTTTTAACACCCCATGGCCTTATGCACATGGTGAATCCGGGCTAGGAGATCTGATAGGATCCTCTCATTATTTCACATATTATAATACAAAATTGAACTATAGAAATAATTATGCAGGGATGAAGGTATTATATCAATACACAACACATTCATGAATTTAATCCACATGATGTCCAGGCATTCGTTGTGTCTACAAAACCTGACTACGTGAGGCCTAAATGGCATATACTCTCTAAGATTAGTGGGGAGAAAATCATTGGAGATATCATTCCTCTCTTGTCTCACATTCTCTTGAAAGAGATCCCAAAGGTGATACATCATGTTATAAAAATCCATTTTCTAATGTTGATTCAATAGATTATTGGAAATTCATGATAGAAAGAAGCATTGAACATCTATAGAATCATTTAGACATTTCCCGTAAAAATAGAGCTCTTCATTACGTGCCTCATTTCTAGATGAAACTGGTAAAGGTTCTTCAATTCAATACAATTTCCATTCATGGATATGAATGACCTTTAGGTTCCTATTCCTATATTATAAGTTAGTGTCGGTGAGAAGGATTTAATTCTATAGTATGGATCACAATGATTTGATTGGTGTATTTTTTATGTTGTTTCATCATTTAAGATGAGCATATATTTATTAATTTAACTAGATAAATTTAGACAAATAAATTAGTTAATTAATATTTATTAGTCTTCTGTTATTTTATCAAAACCCAATAGACCTCACTATTGGATTTAGAAGATCCAATTACATAAAAATTCTACTGGCAAGGATTCATATTGAATTCTCATTTCCCCAAAAATGGATGGTCAAGAAAATCAAATGGCTTTAGGGAGGCATTTCAAATCCCAACTGCATTAACTCAAAGTTCTTTGATTCGTTTAGTGGATTCCACAATCAAGTAATCGTTAATTTTAGATTTCCTCAACCATTTCATCTCAATTAAACAATGTCCATCTTTAGAAGTCATCCCTTTAGTTCAACCATGTTAATTCATCCCATATCCTCAAATTAGAATTCCTCGATATTTGAAAAAACCCCAAATTTTCCTGGTCAACAACATTGAACATTCATTTGATTCCTATCGATGTAATGGAAGGATATACCGACATACTATTTTTTGGGGGTATTTTAACTTTTATCTGTATATTTTCAATTATGATCTTTTCACATGCTTATTAATATTATGTCGGATATTCTTATGTGATTAACCACATCTTAGATAATTTATACGAATAAGACAGTTTATTTTAGTTCCATCTTAAATGCTTGTAAATTCTATAATTATGTGCTTTCAACAAAACATCCATAATAAATAACCACTAAACATACATAAATAAAATAATGGGTATGATCATGAGCCTGTTCTAATGGTTAGTTTATTTGGATATTGATAAACTAACAACTGACCTAGTGGAGAAACACCTTGATCCAATTTGAGGTTCATGTTTTTAACTTTCCACCTATCCACCATCGTATCTCTTCGGATTGGTCTCACCACAGATCCAAACTTCAACCACCTCCATTTCCTTTGGAGATCCATCCTTTACATATGCTTTTACTCACATGTAGGTGAGACCTAAAAGGGGGTTTCCATAAAAGAAACCATGGTAATGCATTCCCTAAATATTATTGAGGAGAGAAAGAATGTGTGCCAAATTTTTTATAAAAAAAATTAAAATGATACAAGTAACATACAATTGACTAGTCTAGAAGATGATCATCCACATACATGGAATAAATTATGTATTTATTAAAACTTGCATTCAATTACTTAATCATTCATATTTAAGAAAATTTTTTATCGAATCGATTAATTATAATATTTAATTAGTCGATCATTTTTTCTTAATCATTTTCTGAATTTCATTGAGATTCTAATCAATAATAATTTTAAAAAGTTAAATAAATTTATTGAAAATTAACTTTTTAAAGAAATGTACCATGGGGGTAAAATGGTGAATACCGATCTGAATATACCCAATGCATATTATAATTGTATATTGTTTTAAAAATTTGACATATGTCATAAATTATTTAATTCATACTATCACATATTGTAATTCACTGATTATTACATGAATCACATAATTTTTTGGCGACGTGTTATTCTTAAATTCAATTAGAGTATGACCGCATAATTTGAATTTTATATGATATGAATATGTAAACATTACAAAAATAATAATGTTCTAAATATGTGTAATCTGGTTACATTACATGGCGTGTAGATATGATCTACACGACATGTACATCCTTCATTATCTATATGAAATATACGCTTATGGACTCAGCATATGTGGTGTACTGCAGAAATCTCAAAGTATATGGAATGTCCAGTGGGCCACATGCTATGTTGACTCTAGGATACACAGACACAGGTCGACTAAGTTGTGTATTGGAATCATTGCCTAACTCTGACTCGAAAGAGACTACATGCCTTATCGAGTGGGCCACATGACATGTTCTCCAATAACCATGTGCAGTCTTTCTCAGTCAACAAGGAGTGTAAGAATTAACTAGATCGCATGTCCTTTATGCACACGGGTTGAGTAAATGACTAATTACTCATAATTCATTGAACACAACTACACAATGTGAAATTCTGATAACCCAGCGTGTACTATTGTGTTACTCGTATAGAATCCTTGGAACCTCTGGATGAAATCATCAAATTAACAATCATCATTAAATAAATCGTTTCTATTAGATCAAAAAAGAAACTATAAAGGATGAAAAGTATATCATAATTCAGATAGAAATATAATTTAACATTAATTAAGAAACTAAATTATGAAATTATAAATCCCCAAAAATTTTAAATAGCTATAAACAATAATATGTATGCTCTAATAACAATTTTAGGTTTGGGGTATAGATGAATCACATTTAGGGATGGTTCCTAACTTTTCATTTTCAATATTTAATATGAAATGAGGGATTTATGTGATGATTATAGCCTTAATCCATGAAATTGAATAAAATAAATAAGATAATGGAAAGAATCCCAGAACCTAGAGAGAGAAGATGAACATATTATTTTTATAATTAATTTAATTAAATAGAATTTCCTCCAAGGAGATTATTTATTTTGTCATTCAGTCGACCACATATCTGTAATGTGCATTTATTATGTTGAAGAGATCAATGGTAGATCTCCTCTAGCAGTGATCCAAGCATGGTTTATGAATCTAAAAACATCTTCAAAGGAGAATCTACGTGGTAGCATAGACAATCCTTTTGTTTGAGTCGTCTGCCTTCGATCTATTTGAGAACCTCTTCGAAAGTGATCACCTTGATCTGGTGGATGAGGATCACTCTCGTTATTAATAGTGTTCTTGTAGAAGGCATAAATCTTGAGGATTTATTGGTTTTATAAAACTGTTGACCACTTTGAATTTGGAATCCTTTGTCTAGAGCTTTTATAATAAGAGAAAAATATAAACATGAATTTATTTTACTAGTGTAATAATAAATATTTTTCTCAAGTAATTTTATTTATTTTATTAATCATAGAGAAACACCCATGTCAACTAATAGAAGCAATATTATTATTTCCTAACATGCACTTAACATGAGAATTGTAATTAAATATTATTTAATTAAATATTATTTATTATTATTATTTCACAAAATACGCCTAAACTCTATCCCCAATCCTCCAAAATATTTATCCAGTCTTGAATAATGACTATTTATTTTTTAAATAAATATCACTTCATTATTCACTGATAAGTAAATAAATATTATATTCAAAAAAATTGAAAATAAATATTTATTAATTATTCCACCAATAATATATTATCTAGAATAACTAGTGATAGAATAAATGAGAACATGCATACATGAATAATTATTAATCCAAGATGGTGAATAATATATATTCAACTTTTTAATTAATAAATTATTTAACAATGATTCCGGATACACTTAATGTGTGACCCTCTAGGCGACATTCTTAGTGGAATTAGGAAAATAATCCTAAATTCCAAGGATATTATCTAAAAACAAAACAAGGAACCCATAGAGAAAAAATTTAATTACACAACAACATGCCACTTCATACATATGATCACCCTACTCTTTATTGCACACTTAAACTTGATTTATTAATAAAATTCACTTGATACAACATAGAAGATCTAGTGGTCTAGTGTCTTTGGGGATTAAGACCATTACATAAAAACATAAAACATGGAATACCCCATCGTTAATGAAAACTAACATTACATGACAACTACATTTCCTCATACATAGCATTGAATAGTATAACCTGAGGAAATGCATATGAAAAGGGTGAGATATAAATCCCAATAAGGGAATAAACATAGAATAAAATGAGGAATACAATAGAAGTCAGAAAATAGGAATATCAATGGAGAATAATATAAAAATGAACATAACGGTATGATAAGGCGTGATAATCACCAGATTGAAATGTAGCAACAACAATTAACATGGAATTAGCATGAGCCAAGGCACATTGCACATGGATCATGTGTAAATCCTCATTGCACATGAATCACCAGTAAACCATAGTTGCACTTGAATTAGCATGAGTCAACACTCATTGTACATGACGTATCATGATACTATTCATTACCCAATACATTTGAGTGCTATCAAGGTGTACCATTAATAAACATTTCATTTCATTCATAAGTGTGCCACATGGATCACAAATCATGGATTCATTAAACATCATCATTTATTCAATGATAAAAGAATGTGGAATTCCTATATTAAACTCTATAATCAATATGTAATTGTACATAAAGGTGAATAACCTTGATAGAGATATGGGAATTGTATTCACTACATAATAATCTTGGCTAGGAAAAATGCAGTTCAATTTCGGCATCATAATGACGTGACAAAAGGATTCATAAAAATGGTTGATATGAGTAATATTGTTGTCTCAAAATATTTACATGAAATTGATAGTAATGGGGGTCATATATATACTTTTCCCAACAAATGTAAAGGTATTTAGAAATGTAATACAAATGAATTGCGTGATTATAAATGAGGAGAGAGAAATTCCTTACAAAATTTCAGCATGGTAATGGGTGTACATGGGAGGAATTAATGAGAGATAAAGGGGATATCTAGTTATTAAAACAAGAAGGGGAATGTATTGGGGAATTTTAAAATCAGACCAAAACATTTATAATTGAAAATAAAAGGGAATAACCAATTAAGGAATCTTGGACATGAATAAGAAAAGTGAGAATCCCTTACATTGATGTCTGCTTCCAAAGGATGGCAAGAGGCTTGCGGGAGGCTTTTAGGGAGCTTGGGTCACCTTGGAGGGATTATATAATGTGGAGGTCAGAGGTTGGACTAACTCCAAAGGCTTTTATTGAAGAGGAAGTGGGGGATTGGGTGGGTTTATAGACGAAAGGGGATATAATTCTTTATTATGAAGGTTTGGGACACCTCATATTAAACTAATCCAAACCAAAAACTATCCCATGGTTTTTTCCAATGGATTTTTCCAAAGGGGATTGGAAAATAAATATTTTATAAGGAAAATGGACGAATTTCTTAAAATAATAGGTTTTCTTATGTAGAGGTGAGTCACACTCTCAAGGAAAATCATTTAAAAAGAGATAATGATTTATAAATCTTGGAGGGTCCACTAAAGCTTTGTAAAATAAATAAATCAATCCCAAAATCACATTATTTTAAGGATAAAACATATTTTGGCCAAACATATCATTTTTAGTATTTTATTACATCACTATTATGTCATTATGATGTCATTAAACAAATTATATATTTAAACTGTATTTAATTTTTACCTAAAAAGATTACTAAATCATGAAATTTATAAAAAATTCACCATTGGATAAGTTTGAAATCCTTATTGAAAAAATAATATTCATTTTATGTAAATACTTTTCTATGTATTTGAATTTTTAAATTTTAAAATAAAAACCAACATTTATCGATGATTCATGGGTTTTGACAAAAACAGCTTTCAATCCTTAATAAAAATTACAATTACATTCAAAAAATTATAAGATAATTTATATTTAATAAAAATTAATTTAATAATAATAATTATATTTCAATAAAATATTATTCAATTCAAAATTCCATTAATTCATCAAAATATATTTCTTCGATGAATATTAACTAAAAATACTATTTAATATTTAAAAACTATTTACAATGGAATAATAATAAAATGAATGTATATTTGTTATCATATACAAAATAATGCACATATCATAGTGAAAATGTCTTGTTTTGTGACCCCTTATAAATCTTACATAAGACCGAAGTGTAAGGTGTGCGATGGTGGCAGGATCTTGGGGTGGCTCAGATAACATTGCTCGGGTGGTAATCTCTATCAACTCCCACATCTCTCATACACGGTTCCGCTCAAGCTTAACATATTCATGCTCAGCTGGGGCTTGGTCAAATGCGACACCCAAAGGCGCGAACTCCTTTCCATGCTCTGACTAATGGGCTTCGTATGGGTAAAGTATACTTGATGAGGCATTCACTTCCTATGTTTGAGTAAATTTGATTTGTTAAAGCCCTATATTTTTACTAATCATGTTATCACTGTTCAATGTCTATATTAGCAATAGTTACATTTCATAATGGTATATTACAATCAACAAACAGAAATAAAAATAAGTACATATATTTTATAACCATTTCACATAATAATACATTTAATTGGATCAAGATTGATTCAGATTAATGAATGTTTGGGTCGTTAAAATCATCTCCTCTTATGAAATTTTTCCCTCAAAAATTACTTTTCCCACACTAAAACAGATGTGGGTTATTCTGCCTTATCATTTCCTCTGATCCCCAAGTCGCTTCATCAAACTTTTGGTTTCTCCAGAACACCTTGATGAGGGGAATTGTCTTAATTTATAGAACATTTTATCTATGATATATGATCATCACTTGTTGCTCCTCGTAAGAAAGATCATCCTCCAATTGTACTACTTCTGAAGAGAGTACAAGTGAAGGGTCTATTGTGTACATATTTAAGAGGGATACATGAATGACATCATGTAATTTTGCATTTGTAGGTGGAATTAATAGTCAATAGGGAAAAACCCTGACATGATCAAGAATATCGAAGGGTACAATGTACCTTGGGATTAACTTCCATTTGTTTCCAAACCTCATGAACTTATTACATAGGGATATGCCTAGAAATACCATGTCTCAAACATTAAACTCAAGAACTCATAGATGGTTATCTACATTATTATTATGTCGACGCTGGTCTGCCTTGATATGATGTTGAATGGTTTTCACTTTCTCCACCATTTCTTCGACTATTTCTAGTCCTAGCAGCTAATACTAACCGACTACATCCCAATATGACAGTGTTCGTAACATTTTCCCATAATGGGATTCATATTTTTCCATTTGGATGATAGAGTGGAAACTGTTATTGTAAGAGAATTCAACCAGAGGAAGATGTTGAACGCATCCTCCTTTAATATCCATTGAGAACGATCTCAACATGTCATCAAGTGTTTGGATAGTCTTCTCATATTGGCTATCAGTTTGAGGATGAAATGGAATATTAATGTTCAACTTAGTATGTTGAGCATGTTGATGACTCTTCCAAAACATAGAGGTGAATCTTTGATCTCGATCGGACACAATATATAGTGGTACTCCAACTATCCTTACCACTTCCTTGATTTATATTGGTGCTAGTTAATGCAATGATAAATCCTCCGATATTTAAATTATGTGCAGAGACATTGTAAGATGATTCACAGTAACACATATTGCATTGTTTACTTTGGATGTCTTCGTAAGTCTGGTGACAAATTCTACCGTGATGTTCTCCCATTTCCATGCTGGTATAGGAAATGGTTGCATCATCCCATCAGACAACTGTCTTTCAACCTTCACTTGATGACACACCAAGCACTTTGATGTATATTCAACAATATCCTTCTTCATGTTATACCACCAATAATGATCTCAGAGATCTCAATACATCTTTGTGATTTCTGGTTGAATGGAGATTTTGAACTATGTGCATCTTCCAAAAGATCCTTCATCAGCTATAAACTTGATGGAACACATAGACTTTTCCCAAATCTCACAATTACTTCTTCATAAACGTTGAACTCTAAGGATCTCCCATTTTTGATAGCTTCCACCTTTTCTTGAATTGTCACATCATTATTCTGAGAATCCTTCAACCTTTCCAAAAGGGATAGATGAGAAATAATTTGTGAATGGTTTGATGATGCTCCCTTATTTATGAGTCACATGTCCATCTTCGTCAAATCTAAGAAGAATGGATCAATCTCAATTATAATCAATGATTTAATCATTAGGTCCTTTATACATAGAGAATCTTCAACCTTGTTCTCTTCCCTAGAATGATAATGTATTGAGCAGTCATAGTCTTTGATCAGATCTAACCATCGTCATTGTCTCATGTTCAACTTTTATGTGTGAATATATACATGATGATTTTTTGTCTGTATATATTTGACACTACTCCCCAATGAGATAATGCCACCAAATATTTAATCTAAGATCACAACATCCAACTCCATATCATGTGTCGTATAATTATTCTCTGGAATTTTCAATTTCCTTGAAGTATAGGCAATGCCATTTTCATTTTTCATCAACACACATACCATTCCCTTATTCGAAGCATCACAGAGTACCACAAAATGTTCTGCACATGTGGGTAAAGTGAGAATGGGCACAATGATAAGCCTATTTTTTAACTTTTTGAAGAGTTCTTTACATTCATCACTCTATGAAAAAATTACTCCCTTTTGAATTATCTTGTTAAGAGGGTGGGATAATCATGATAAATTTCTCACAAATCATCGAAAATATCCCGCCATCCCCAAGAAGCTACATATATCAGTTACCGATGTTGGCCTTGGCCATCCATCAATTTCATCTGTCTTTTAGGGGCCCACATATATTACATTTATTATGATGATATTTCCCATGAATGAGACCTCCTTCAACCAAAAATAAAAAATTATGTACTTATCATAGAGTTTCTCCTTCTCGATGGTCTCTAGTATAGTTCTTAGATGCCTCTCGTGATCCTTTTTTTTAATGTAAATCAGAATACCATCTTTAAAGGCTAACAAAAATTTTTCGAGGTAATCTCTAAAGACACTATTCATAATGTCCAAGAAGATTTTTTGGAGAATTAGTGAGTCCGAAAGGCATTATAATTAATTCATAGTTCGTGTATCTTTTATGAAAAGTAGCCTTGGGGATATCTTCATTCGTAACCCTTCTTGGATAATATCCTAACCGCAAATACTCTTCAGAGATGTATTTTCCTACATGTAGCTGATCAAAAAAGTCATCAATTCGTGGGATAAGATACTTGTTCTTTATGGTGATTTTTTTGAGCTCACGATAATCGATGAAAAGGTGCATTAACCCATCTTTCTTCTTGGAGACGAAGCCTGGTGCACCCCATGGTGAAGCACATAGGCGTATAAACCCTTTTCCCAGATTCTCTTTTAGTTTTTTTATTAACTCCTCATTCTCCACAAAAAAAAAATCTATATGGTGTCTTAGATATTGGATATACTCTAGGTATAAGATCAATTTAGAATTCAAATTCTCTTTTAGGCGGAAGAGCATGGAATTCCTCATGAAATAGTTCAGTGAATTCCCTCACAATTAGACAGTCTTCAAGGATTTTTTCCTCATTGTACTCAATCATCCAAGCCAGATACATGTTATCATAAGGATGTAATATCCACAAATGAGATGGTGGAGCTAAAGAATATTCATATTTTTCTTGGAATTGGTATATAATTGGGGGTCGATTGTCCAGAAGAAGTTTGATCTCCCTCTCATGAAAATTTATTTTGGATCTATATAAGGAAATCCATTCCATGCCAGGAATTGCGTAAAATTACACCAGAGGGATTATTAAGAGGTTCACTGGGAAGTTCCATCCACAGATTATGATAGGGTAGGATTTATATTCATGGGATGAAATGATTTCCCCATTTTCTATACTCACCGACATCGTCACTTCCTTGATTTTTGGTGGTGTTGGGATTTTTCTACAGATCTTTTGGGATATAAAAGAATGTGTTGAACCAGAATTAAAAAGTACATTCACAATTCTTGAATGAATAACTAGCGTACCTGTCACCACATAATTTTTTGGGTTCTCTTTAGAAGTATTTATGGAAAAATCTCTCCATTCTTGCCATGGAGGTTGTTGGTAGCCAAAAAAACCATTGGCATAGGGCACTGATTTGCAAGATGACTCGGTTCATTACAGTTGAACAAATAAACAACGCGTTGAGGTTAGAACAGAGAATTTATCTCTTCTTTTGAAGCTTCATGTTTTCCTTGTCATCAGTTAATATCTAGTACCCCTTCTCTTCCACTCCTAAAACATTTTCTCGTCCCCTTTAGGAAAATTTCAGGGTTCTTATTTCCACACCATTGGAATGTGGGGTGCTGTATCTTCATAGAACTGTTGCCTTTATACATCGTATAGTTGGAATTAAAGACCACCTTATACTTCTTATGCAAATGATACCCCTCATATTCTATGATTTATATTTAATCCTTGATAGAACATCTATAAATGTACTCATAGTGGTCGAACTCATAGATCGCCATTGCTTTCTACAAGCAACGTTTCATCCCACTAATGAAGTGGTCAACCGTGAATTCGGGGGTAACGACAAAGACACAGGAATATCATGCATGCCTTGTGATGTTTTCAACATACACTCTGATATATTCTTCATCTTATATCTTGAGGGAAAATAATTCCCATTCAATTCTAAATTAGAGGGTGTTCTAAAAATATTTATCAAAAAAAATATTCTAAAAATCCTTTAATTCTAATGGCTCGATCTCCCCCTCAGGCTACGTATTTTTTTATCAACAACCACCATTGATTAGCTTCACCCTCCATATTATATGTATCCAGGATGACCATCTCTTGTTCCGAAAATTGAAGGATGGAGAAGAATTTTCCAATGGATTTGATCAATTGTTCAACAATTGAGGGATCAGATGATCCATTAAAAGTAGGAGGCCATTGTCTCATTAAGCTCACAATAGAAACTTTTTCATTATTTGGGGGAGTTCAATGTTCCTTGTGACCCATGTTTCTATTCAATTCTTGAGTTAATTGAGAGTGAAGCGAGACAAGAATTGTGATTCCCGCTCCCATCAGATTGGTCATCTTGGTAGCACAGTCTTTATATTGATCTTCAAATCAGTTGTTAGCCCGAGTTCTCCTATTACAGGCCATTTTCTAGAATAAAAGGATTGTTAGGGGTTATAGATAATGGGTAATCCATGGACAAAACTGATTACTTATAAATAGATTTTATTTCCATAACTTATGAATCAATTGTCTCCAGACTATGTTATCCATGATATACTTTATACCATATATTCTTACGGAATTTTTTAGTCCATTAAAGATGGTTCATAATAATCTTGTGAATTTACGAAAGAATCTCCCCTGGAAGTGTTGTAACCAAGAGTGCAGCAAGGCCCATTGTCATGCACCAGTTCCTATTCGAGTCTATCTTAATGTGGTGTTTTTGGGTTTTACCCCTTGGATACATCTGTGAAAGAGCCCCCTCTACCTACATGTATCCAGAAAGAGATTTATTTTCATGATAAACCACTTACTCAATACTCACCAATATATATATATATATATGTTATTATTATACATATTCTTTTCTCTAATGAATCACTAGGGTTTTATAATCCTAATCCCAAATATAAGTAAACATATCCATTGATACCAACTATGATAACCCTTCTATTTATTACACACTTAAACATGATTTATTATATAAAATTCACAGGATAGATCAATTAATATCTAGATTTCTAGTTTATATGAGGCTTAGGACCATTACATAACATCATAAAACCTTAAATACAATATTGTTATTGAAAACTTCCTTTACATGACCACTACATTTCTTCATACATAGCATCTCATATGATAACTTGAAGTCATGCATAAGAAAAGGGTCAGCTATAAAGCCCAATTAAGGAATAAACATAGATTTAATGAAGAATAAAATAAATTTAAGTATATAGGTATATCAATGGAGGAAAAGTGAAACATGAATGTAAAGGAATGATATGGACTGATAATCATAACATGGAAATGTGTCAACATCACATAACATCGAATTAGCATGATCCATGGTTCATTGCACAAGGAGAATGAGTAAATCCTCATTTCACATGACGCCCGAGTAAAAACTCATTTCACTTGAAATATCATGAGTACACACGTATTGTACAAGATGTTTCCTGATACTATACATTACTCAATGCATTAGAGGGCTACCAGGGTGCACCCTTCTTAATCATTTCATTTTATACATGACTATTCCACGTGGATAATAAAACATGGATTCATTAAAAATAATCATGTATTCCACAATAAAGGAATGTGGAAATCATACATTAAAATATATAATCAATATGTAAATGTATATAAAGGTGAGTACAATTGATAGAGACATGGGTATGGTATTCAATACACAATGTTCTTTGGTTGGATAAATGCTGTACAATTTCTGCAGCATAACGACGTGACATAATGATTCATAAAAAATGGTTTATGAGAGAAAAATGTGTGTCTCATCATATGTACATTAAATGGATTGTAAGGGGGTTAAAATAGATACATTATCGGACACACATAATGTAATTTAACTACTTAATACAAGTGAATGTTTTCAATGTAAATATAGATAGAAATATTCCTTACGGAATTTCAGCATGGTTACAGGTGAACATGGGAAGAATTAATGAGAGAGAAAGGAGATCTCTAATTTTTAAATCTTGAGGTGGTATGAATGGGGAGGTATGAAACCATACTTCAACATTTATAATTGAAAATAAAAGTGTATAACAATATAAGGAAACTTGGACATGAATAATAAATGTGAGAATCTCTTACTTGGAAGTGTGCTTCCAAAATATTGAGGGAGTCTTGAGAGAGGCTTATTGAGATCATGGGGAGCCATGGGAGGATTTTAGGGAGAGGTGGTAGAGGTTGGAAGAACTCCAAAGGATTTTATTGAATAGGAAGTGGCATCTTGTGTTGGTTTATATAGGAAAGGATAATAATTTTTTTATTATATACGTTTGGTGCACCTCACATTAAACTAATCAAAACCACAAACCATCCCATGGATTTTTCCAATGGTTTTTTCCAATGGAGAGTGAAAAAAGATGTTTTATAAGGCCAATGGAAGAAAATATTAATATAATAGGGTTTTTTGTGGAGGTGAGTCACACTCTCAATGAAATTCATTTAAAAGCTGAAAATGTTTTATAACTATTGGAGTGTCCACTAAAGCATTGTAAAATAAATAAAAATACCAAAAATTATATTATTTTAAGGATAAAACATATTTTGGCCCAAATTTTGATTTTTAGTATTTTATTAGTTCACTATTGGGTCATTATGTTGTCATTAAACATATTATATATTTAATCGTTATTTTATTTTTACCCAAAAAATTAGACTGTCTCAGAAAAGTATGAAAAATTCAACATTTGATAATTTTGATGTCTTGATAATAAAAACAATATTCATTATATCTATGTAATTTTAGAAATATTTGAATTTTTTCTTTTAAAACTAAAACTGACATTAATTGAAAATTCACTGGTTTTAACCAAAACAGATTTCAAACCATAATAATAATTACAATTTCATTCAGAAAATTATACGAGCATTTATATTTAATAAAAAAAATTTATAATAATAATAATAATATTTTAATAAAATATTCTTTCCTTAAAAATCCATTAATTTATCCAAATAGATTTCTTAGATGAATATGATCTAAATATACAATTTTTTCTTTCAAAACTATTTACAAAGTAACAATAATAAAATGAATGTATATTCATTATTACATACAAAATAATGCACTTTTCATTATTCTATGATCTTGTTACGTAAACCCTTATAACACCCACATAATACCTAAGTGTAAGGTGTGCGATGGTGGCAGACTCTTGGGGTGGCTTGGAAAACATTGCATGGGTGGTAATCTCTATCAACTTCCACTTCCCTCATAGGATGTTCTTCTAGATCTTAATGTATTCAAGCTCGAATTGGGCTTGGTAAACATCGACGCCCAAAGAAGAAACATCAATTCCTAGCTTACACATATGGGATTTTTATTGGGAAAGTATACAGGATGAGTCCATCACTTCCTTTGTCTGAGTAAATTGGATTTGTTAAAGCACAATATTTATACTAATCATGTGATCAATGTTTTATGACTATATTAGCGACATTCATAATTCATAATGGAATATTAAAAACCAAAAACATATGTAAAAATAAGTACATATATTGTATAACCATTTCACATATTAATAAATTTAATTAGATCAAGAGGGATTCCCATTAATGAATGTTTGGGTCAATCCAATCTTCCCCCCTTAAGAAACTTCTTCCTCCAAAATTTCTATTTCCATACTAAAATAGATGTTGGTAATTCTACTTCATCATTTCCTTTGATTCCCATGTCACTCCTTCAAACTTGTGGTTTCACACAACACCTTGACTAGGGGAATTGTCTTATTTCATAGAACATTTTCTCTACGACCCAAGATCTTCACTAGTTGCTTCTCTTAAAAAAAATCATCCTCTAAATGTACTACTTATGAAGATAGTACATGTAAAGGTCTTGGAATGTACTTCCATCGGAGGGATAAATGAAATACATCATGTACCATTTCCATGGTAGGTGGAAGTGGTAGTCTATAGGCGACAACCCCGACATGATCAAGAATCTCAAATGGTCCACTGTACCTAGGACTTATCTTCCCTTTCTTTCAAAAAAATCATGACCTTATTACATTAGGAAATGCATATAAATACCATGACATCAACTTTAAACTCAAGGTCTCATCAACAGTTCTCTGTATAACTCTTCTGCACACTATATGCTTCCTTGACATGCTGCTGAATGGGTTTCCCTTTCTCCACTATTTCTTCGACTAGTTCTGGTCCTAGCAGCTAACGCTCACTAACTTTTGCCTCAAATGAATCTGTTCTACACATTTTAATATAACAGTCTATATATTGTTCCACTTTGATGCTGGAGTGGAAATTTATATTATATGATAATTCAACAGGAGGAAGATTTTGATCCCATCCTCCTTTAAAATCCATTGATATCACTCTCAACATGTCTTTAATTGATTGCATAGTCTTCTCTGATTGGACATCATTTTGAGGATGATATGTCATACTGAAGTTATTCTCAGTATATTGAGCATGTTGAAGACTCATTCAAAACATGGTGATGAATCAAGAATCTTGACCGGACACAATAGATAGTGGTACTCCATACACCCTTACCACATCCCTGATATATATTTGTGCCAGTTGATCTAATGATAAATCCTCCTGAATTTCATTTTAGTGTTCAGACTTTGTAAGATGATCTGAAACAACCCAAAATGAATTGTTGCCTTTGGATGTATTTGGATGTCCGGTGACAATGTCCATGTTGATGTTTTCCCATTTCAATGTTAGCATGGTTAATAGTTGCGTCATCCCATTAGACTTTTGTCTCACTTACATCACTTGATGACACATCATGAACTTTGATATATATTCAGCATTATCCTTCTTCATGTTATCCCATAAATAATTCTCTGGGAGATCTCGATACATATTTTAGATTCCTAGATGAATAGCGATATATGAACTATGTGCATCATCCACAAGTTCATTATTCATATATAAACTTGATGGAACACACTGTAATTTCCCAAATCTCACAGTTCCTTATTCATTAACATTGAACTTCGAGGATTTCCCTTTTTTGATAGCTTCCACCTTATTATGAATTCCCACATCATCCTTTTAAGAATCCATTAACCCTTAAAAAATTGATGTTTGAGCAATATTTTGTGAAAGGATTGGTGATGTTCCCTTCATTATGATTTCCATGTCTATCTTCATCAAATATAAGAAGATTGGCTTCCCAATTCTAATCACTGATAGAATAGTTGGGTCCTTTTTACTTTGAGAATCTTCTAACTTGTTCACATTCCAAAGGTGGAAATGGATTGAGTAGTTGAAGTCATTAATCAGATCTAAAAATCTTTATTGGCGCATGTTCAAAATTTATGTGTGAATATATACATGAGGATTTTTTTGGTCTGTATATATTTCACTTTTCTCCCCAACGAGATAATGCCCCCAAATTTTTTAAGAGAAGATCACTGCATCCAACTCCAGATAATTTGATGGATAATTCTTCTCATGAACATTCAATTTCCTTGAATCATAGGCAATTAACTTGTCATTTTTTTCAACACACATCCCATGCACCTCTTCAAAGCATCACTGAATACAACAAAAAGTTCTCCACATCTGGGTAATGGGAGTACATGCACAGTGATACGCCTCCTTTTTACCTTTTTGATGCTTTCTTCGCATTCATAAATCTTGGAAAAAATTATTCCCTTCTAATTTTTCATTGTACAAGGGATTGAAAATCATGAGAAATTTATCCCAAAGCATTCATAATATCCTGCCAGCCCCTATAAGATATGGATATCTGTTACCGATATTGGCCTCAACCATCCCTTAATTGCATCTTTTTTGGAGGGAACCTTATATTTTCAATTTATTTTGATGATATGGACCATAAATGAGACCTCCTTCAACCAGAACTCACACATTGTGTACTTTTCATAGAGATTCTCCTTCTGCAAGGTCTCTGGTATTGTTCATAGATGCTCCTCACGATCCTCCTTGTTTTTGAAGTATATCAGAATATCATCAATAAAGACTAATAAAATTTTTTGTGGTAATATCATATGACTCTATTAATCATGTCCATGATGATTATTGAAGGATCAGAGAGTATTAAAGTAATTAATATGAATTCATAGTTCCTGTATCTTGTATGACAAGTAGTCTTGGGGATATCTTCCTTGTTCACCCTTACAAGATAATATCCTGACCGCAAATACACCTTTGAGAATTATTTTCCTCCACACAGCTGATCGAACAAGTCATCAGTTAGTGGAAGTGATACATGTTCTTTATCGTGATTTTGTTAATCTCACTATAATCAATGCAAATGTTCAATGAACGATCTTTATTCATGAAGAAGAAGACTGGTGGTTCCCATGATGAAGAACATGGGCATTTAAACCCTTTATCTAGATTCTCTTTTAGTTGTTTCTTCAGCTCATCACACTTTACAACAACAATTATATATAGATTAATGGGTATTGGAAACACTCCAGGTATATGATCAATTGAGAATTCAACATCTCTTCTAGGAGGAAGACCAGGAACTTCCTTGGGAAACACTTCAGAGAATTCCATCACAATAGGCATGTGTTCAAGGATTATTTCCTCCTTAGACTCAATCATCTGATCCAGATACACATTCTCTTAGGGAAATAATATCCACTCTTGAGATGAAGGAGAAAAATAACATTCATCTTCCTCATTGAACTTCTATATAATTGGTGGTCAATTCTCCACATAGAGATTGATTTCCCTCTCACGGAAATTTGTTTTGGCTATATGTAAGGAAATCCAGTACATGGAAATAATTTCCTCAAATTCTATTAGAGGGAGTATTACAAGGTTTATTGGGAAGTTCAATCCCCATATTATGATAGAGGTGGATTTATATTCATGGGAGGAAATGATTGCCTCATTTTTCATACTCACCGACATCTTCACTTCCATTGTATTATGTGGTGTTGGGATTGGTCTACAAAAATTTTGGAATATAAAAGAATGCATAGAACTAGGATGAAAAATACTTTTCACTATTCTTGAATGAATCACTAGATTACTTGTCAGCACTTTATTTCCAGGGTTCACTTTGGTAGTAGTGATGGGAAATCTCACCCTTGTTTCCTTGGAGGTTGTTGTTGATTCCAAATACCCTTGTCTTAGGGCAATAATTTCCAAGATGCCCTGGTTCTTTGTAGTTGAAGCAATGAACAATTCCTTGATATTCGAAGGGAGTGTTCCTCTCATATATTATAGCTGCACATTTTTCTTATCAGAAGATAACATCTAGTTTCCGTTCTCTTTGAAACCTAAAACAAATTGTCTTCCCCTTCATGAACTGTTTGAGGTGCTTCTTTTGGTCAATTTGGAAAGTGGGGTGCTGGATCATCGTAGCATCATTGGATTTATCCATTGGACTAATAGCACTGAATTCCACATTATTCTTCTTAACCCCATGATACCCCTAAGATTCTCTGATCTCAATTTTGATATTGAGGGCACACCCGGCAACTTCCTCGTAGTGGTCGAAGTCACTGATCGCCAAATATTTCCACATGCTAGGTTTCAGCCCACCAAAAAATCATTCAACCTTGCATTAGAGGGTAAAGACAATGCCACATGTGTATCATACAAGCCTTGTTATGTTTTCCTCATATGCTCTAACAGATTCAACATCTTTTTTATTGAGTTAAATGGAGTCCCTTTCCACTTTTAGTTGGAGGATGTGTAGAAAATATTTATCAAAAAACATCTTCTCGAAGTCCTTCCATTCCAAAGACTTGATCTCCCCCTCAGGATTCATATTTTTTGTCAACTTCCACCACTGAATAGCTTCAACCTCATGTACAATAAGCATCCAAGAGACCCTTATCTTGTTTAGAACATTGAAAGATTAAGATGATCTTTTTGACGGAGTTGATCCATTGTTTAGAAATTGAGGAATCAAATGATCCAAATTAAGTAAGAGGTCATTCTTTCAAGAAGCGCATGATATCAACTAGTTATTTTATTGGGGGGGGGGGGTTGAACATTCATCCTTACCTATGATTATATTCAAATCTTGACTTAACAGAGAGAGAAGCATGACAATATTTGTGATTCATCCTCCCATCGCACTGGGTATCTCATTAGCATAGTCATCACATTTATCTTTAAATCCACTGTTAGACCATGTCCTTTTTTCTCAGCCATTGGATCGATTAAGAGGAATGATAGGGGTAACACAAAATGGGTAATCCATTTACAAAACTAATGACATACAAATAGATTTATTTCCGTAACATATGAATTTATTGGCTCCAGTCTATGTTATCCATGATATACTTTCTAACATATGTTCATAGGTAATTTTTAAGTCCCTTAATAATGGTTAATAATATGATTGTGAATTTACCAAAAAATCTCCCCTGAAAGTGTCCTAACCAAGAGTGCAGCAAGGCCTGTTTTCAGGCACCTGTTCTCTTTTGAGTCTAGATCCATGAGGTGTTTCCGGATTTTACCCTGATGATACATCTGTGTCAGAGATGCCACTATGTACACGTATCCAAAAAATTATTTATTTTCATGATAAACCAATTAATAAATACTCTGAAAAACATATGGATGTATTTATTATACTTAGTCTTTTATCTAATTCTTCACTAGGGGTTTCTAATCCTAATCCCAAAAATAACTATACCTATCCTCTGAAACCAACTATGAAAAACATGCTCTTTATTACACATGTAAACATAATTTATTCCATAAACTTCACGTGATTCAATGTCAAAGATAGAGAGGTATATTCCCTTTGGGGATTAGGACCATTACACAAAAACATAAAACATGAAATAAAACATCTTTATTGAAAACATCCATTACAAGACCACCACATTTCCTTATACTTAGCATCACATATGATAACATGAGGGCATGAATAAGAAAATGGTGAGTTATAAATCCTATTAATGGAAAAAAAAATATAATAAAATGAGGAATACAATACATGTTAGTAATTATGCAAATAAATGGATCAGAAGAGACATATGAACATAAAGGCATGATAAGGCATGATAATCATAACATTTAAATTTGGAAACAACACTTAACATGAAATTAGAATGGGCCAAGGCTCATTGCACATGGTGCATGAGTAAATACTCATTTCACATGAAGCACGAGTAAACCCTCATTTCACATGAGTTAGCATGATTCAAAAATAATTGCACATAACATATCATGATACTATACATTACCTAATTCATTGGAGCGCAATCAGGGCGCACCCTTCATAAACATTTCATTTCATACATATGTGTGACACATGGATCATTAAACCTGGATTCATTAAACATAATCATTTATTCCATTATAATGGAATATGGAATGCATACATGAAACTCTATAATAAATTAGTGAATGTGAATATAGGTGAATACCCTTGATAGAGACATGTGTATTGTATTCACTACACAGTGATCTTGGCTTGGAAAAATGCGGTGCAATTTCGGTAGCATAACAACGTGACATATGGATTCATAAAAATGGTTGATGAGAGAGAAATGGGTGTCTCATCATAAGTACATGAAATGGACAGTAATGTGGGTTATTTAGATAGTCTTCCAAACAAATGTAATTGAATTTAGATACATAAAACAAAGGAATTTCTTGAATGTAAATGAGGTGAGAGAAATTCCTTACGTTATTTTTGCGTGGTAATAGGGGTACATGGGCGGCATTAATGAGAGATAAAGGGGATATATCATTATTCAAACATGAAGCGGGAAGTATGTGATACATTCAAAATCATACCCCAACATTTATAATTGAAAATAATAGGGCATAACTAAATAATGAAACTTGGACATGAATAAGAAAAGTGAGAATCCCTTACATGGAAGTGTACTTCCAAAGGATTGAGAGAGGCTTGAGAGAGGATTCATGGGAGATTGGGGTGCCTTGGGAAGATTCTAGAGAGAGGAGGTCAGAGGTTTGATGAACTACGAAGGATTTTATTGAAGAGGAGTTGGATCTTGGGTGGGTTTATATAGGATAAGAGATTTTTTTTAATATTTTGGTTTTGGAATCATCACATTAAACGAATCAAATCCTCATACCATCCCATGGGGTTTCCCATGGGTTTTTCCAAAACTGGAGTGGAAAATAATATTTTATAATTCCAATGGCTGAACAACTTAAAATAATATGGTTGCTTATGTGGATATGAGTGACATTCTCTTAGGAAAAACATTTAAAAAGTGAAAATGTTTTATAACTCTTGGAGTGTACACTTATGCTTTGTAAAATAAATTAAAAAAACCCAAAATCACATTATTTTGAGGATAAAACATATATTGGGCAAAAATATCATTTTTTGTACTTTATTACATCACGATTTGGTCATTATGATGTCATAAAACACATTATATATTTAAACAGTATTAAATTTCTACCCATAAATTTGACTATCTCAGAAAATTTGGAAAATTTCACCATTGGATAATTTCGACATACTAATTCCAATAATAATAATAATTATATCTAAATAATTTTCTAAATATTTGAATTTTTTATTTTAAAATAAAAACCGACATTTTATGAAAATTCATGGGTTTTGAAAAAAAAGCTTTCAAACCTTAATAATAATTCCCATTGCATTCACAAAATTATATGATAAATTATATTTAATAATAATAATAATAATAATATTTTAATAAAACATTTTTTATTTAAAAAATACATTAATTCGTCAAAATATATTTCATAGTTGAATATTAATAAAAAATACTATTTATGCTTTAAAAACTATTTACAATGTATCAATAATAAAATAAATGTATATTAATTATTATATACATAATAATTAACACATCATAGTGATACAGTCTTGTTACATAACCCCATGTAATACTCATGAAAGATATAATAGTAAGTTTTGTGATGGTGATAGACTCTTGGGGTGGCTCAGATAATGTTACTCAGGTGGAAATATCTATCAACTTTTAATTCATTCATTTTCAATTCCACTCAAGCTTAACGTATTCACGCTCCGCTTGAGCATGCTCAAGAGTTAATCCAAATGAGGCAACCTCCATTCTGAGCACTGAAAAATGGGATTTATATGGGGAAATTCTACTGGATGAGGCCACCAATTCCTTTGCCTTAGTAATTTGGATTTGTTAAAGCCATATATTTATACTAATCATGTGATCACTATTTAATTTCGATATTAGCAACAATCACAATTCTTAACGGCATTTTAAAATCTAAAAAACATAAATAAAAAAATATACATATGTTGTATAACCATTTCATGTATTATGAAATTTAATTGGATAAAGAGGGATTCTCATTAATAAATGTTTGGGTTGTTACAATATGAATTATTATTGTTTAATATAATCTCTTTATCACAATATCTTCAATCAAGCGTAGTAAAATCATGTTCCATCAATCTATTATTTCAATATATCTTTCTAAAAAGTTTTTGAAATAGAATTTTCATAGAGAACACCATGGAAATGTATTTATTTAGGCTATATAATTTCCATCAAAGGTCATGAGATATTAGCTTCTATTAATGAGTATTGGGGATAAATCCATTCACATATTATTCATTAAATAAGTATTACTCGTGACACGCCCAACTTATCCTACCTCACCACGAACATTTATCATCATGGTTTTCATTAATAAATCATAGTACATAACTCATAATATACATTAATTATAACATTAAAGTCTCAGTATCAATACACACAACAATAGATATGAACATTCAATGACACTTATAAATTTTGATTTTCTATTTTTGGATCTTGTTCTCATAATATATTATTGTAGATTACCATGGGTGTACACTATGAGATGGTACCTTAATGTATTATGAGTATCCACCCCTAATAGCCAGCATCATTTGTGTCCGAAAAGATGATATCATCTATACATAGAAAATATATTCAATAATAGTGTCATAGCACATCTTAGTTATCAAAATAACAGGGAACTTATATGACCTTTTAGTGCGATTGATATTCTTGGGACATTATCACAAACAAAGTCACACAGAAGAACAATAATTATGTGGCAGGAAATTTATTAATACTCAAATCTATGAATATAGATATCATATGGTACATAGATCATGGTTCTAGGGAACCAAATACAATAGTGATCTTTTTTATTGGTTTCATTTATTCATCAGGCATGTGTTGTTGACTATGAATTTGGGTTGATTCTAATAATGGTAAAGCCATGGATATGGTGGAATTTCATCATTTATAGAGAAGTATTCTACTATTCACAAGCTTTAATGGGATCCCATTACCTTTAATGGTCAGTGGAAGGATTTCTTGAACATGATTAAACAATGTATGAATTTTTCACAACTTATAAAATTAAACATCGGGTAATGTGGAAAATTGTGTTTTTAATCTGAGGAGACACTTTTCTTATATAGCTTAAAATTAAATGGATTCATATTCTAAATAATATTACACATTTTTTAATCCCCCATTTTATTATTTTTATGATGTCTTGCAACACTTATGGGCATTATTTGATTTTTCATCATTCTTCTCTCAGCTAGAGCACTTACCCTATGATATTTTTAGTGAATTCTTTCTATACGGATCAAAATAACCTTCTATTAATTGACAAGGTAAGGCACTTTATCTCCCCAAGTAACACATCATCTAAGTTGACATTGTATTTTTGAGGAAGAATTTATCTGTATTGGTAATCATATTGTGTTTTATATCAATTTCATTCATCCACCATTTATATATTGTCTTCCGAAGATAGATCATGTGGTTTCCAATCACAATTTTTGAATGGGGATTGATTTATTATAATCTTGATTTAAATGGAGATATTAAATTGTTATAATTTCTTGAATTTCATATTATTCATATTTATTAAATGATATTTGAAATGAAATTACATGTATTTAAATTGAAAAGGTCATATATCTGTGTTTTAAGTGGATTTTTTTTGAAAATAGAGTTTACGTGATTTGAAATCCAATGTGGATTTTCAAAACCTGAGGAAAATTTTATTGTATATTAAATTAGTATTATAAAAATATTTCCAAAATATTTCATCCATTTTAATTTCTTAAATATAATAATATACAATATATTATTATATTTATAAATATAATAATATACAATATATAATTATATTAATTAATATAATAAATAAATTTTAAAAAATAATAGTTGGATAACTACATATAAAACATAATTTAAAAATTGTTATTCATTATTATTATTGTTTATAAATGTTAATAATATTATCAATAGATATATAATTAGTATTAATCTATTTATAAATTTTTTTACCAACATATATAATATCCTTTGGTATTATAATAATTTCAATAAAATCATTTTATACATAAAATTAACATTTTCCGACTGATTTTTACCAAAACAAATATTAAAAGTGGTATACGTGTTTGTAAAATGATTTTCCAATAGAAATATTCTCTTACCAATATATATTCCCCATTTGAGAAAAGTGAAATATTATGTAGTGATCATTATGCAATGTTCAAAGGATGGGTATTTGATTTTTAAAAATAATTTTTATTGAAGGGAATAATTATGTAATATAATGGTTTCATTTATCATCTCCATTTTTATCATTCATATATCATTTCATTTTAAATACATTCCATAAATAATAATTTTACATAATGGTTTTCAATAAAACATTATGTAACTTCATTATATTATTAATTTCATTTAATTTCATTTATAGATCATATGGTCGCATTGATGAGCAACTTATATATTTCTTTCTAACAATTATTAAAATGAATATGGATTTTGAGACTATCCTACTATGTTAATTAATTATATAGAACATCCAATTAAATATTATCAAACCACCCTCAGGACACAATGACATTCATTCCCCCACATTACTTTTAGGAAAATGATAAAAAATTATAACATGCCATACTATAACATTTTAAGTGTGTGTTAATATATATAAAATTACAATTTAGTTCGTGAAAAATAATTTCAATAATATTTTAGTATATTAATTTATACACCAACAACATCATTAATTAAAATTAAATATTAATAATTTATAAACAATAATATTTACGGAAGAGAATAACTATGTAAGAAAATAGTTTATTTTATAATATCTATTTTTATGCTTTATTTATCAATTAACATAAAATAGTTTCCTTAAATAATATTTGTTTTATAAATAATTTAAATAATCCAATAATTAATTTCATATATATAATACATATAATATAAGGTGATAAAAAGGAGGTATTTTTCACTCAGACGAAATAAAAGAATCCCTAAAACAACGATCATAAAATCCATATAATATTTATTTTAATCTTAACACATAGAGACATAAATAATAATCCATATTTTGTAAACATTGAATAAACATTTTAAAAAAATTATAAATAAATGAGAAAATTATATATATGATATATATATTATGGAAAATATTTCTTATATCTACATTGTTCATCAAGCCTATGGTTGTAGTTTCTGAACCCTCACACACAAAATATACACATTCCATACCCACTGAGAATATCCATTCCTTGCCTATCACTACTATCTCTCCCAAATTGTGTTGGTGGTGATTTTATCTCAAATATCAACAAAAAAACCAAAACACCAATAGTTTACATTAAATAATTATCTTCTCTTAAAATATCTTGATGCTATTATATGAACTTATAATTTCTAATTTAAACCCACTGATGCTTACAGTTCACTAAAATATGTCATGTGATATTTTCCTAATGTCCCTTAACATCTATACCGCATGATTATTCGAACATGATGACAATCCGAGAAAATGTTCATAGTGTTGGTTCTTCCACCGAAATGGATATAGAAGAAAACTAATAGAGTTCCAACTAATAAACATATAATATTCTGCATATTATCATTCTTAATGAAGGTAACCTAAAAAAACCAATGCCATGAAATAAGAATTCATCCATATTCTTATTAAAAATAACATTTCATAGGCCCATATTGATGTTCAAGTCTTATGGATGGTAAAGGAAGGATCCATTATTTTGTATAAAATTCCCTTTACCAATAAATTCATGAAATTATATCAATACATGATAGATGGAAATAGCATGAACGCATTGAGGGGATCCTAATCTATTGATTGAGATCCTGAATCTTACACTGCAACAATTTTACTGCCTTTTGTATACACCATTATAATATTACGAAATCAATTAAAATTATGTACCAAAACCTCAAAAAGACTCATAGATTGTTTTGGGTCCTCAAATTAAGGAGGAATTTTATGACATTTGAGAGCTTGAACATGGATTAGAATGTCAACCAGATATAGAATATGACTATAACAATCCCAATTCATTTCAATTTATTCCCCCTCTTAATTATACATCACCATCATGATTTTGTTAGATTAGATCGCCTTGATGATTCATGGTAGTCAGGATTTGGGATATTATTTTATTATTTTACAAAAAATCCAATATTTCATTAACAAATAATATAGAGGCTATTATTAATGATTTGGTAACTGATTTTTAATTATTCCTTGTATTTAAGGATTTCATTTCATGATGAATAATTTTAGCATTTGTTTCAAAGTATTAGGAATTGTTTTATTCTACATTGTGATTATTTTACATTATTCTATGGCAATGAGAATATTCAGGTTGATTTTATGAAATGTTAACAAATAAAGGATGTGTTCATTATTTTTATTTATTGTTGTTTGTGTAGATTTTATTTCTAGATTCATTTTGAGCTTTAGGATGTCTTTAACTGAAATCATTAAAAATGTAGTATGGTTTACATTAAAATTCAATAACATATATAAAATGAACTCCATGAAAACAATATATTGTTATATATGTCTCATTATTATTATTATTATATCCATTTGTCTTGTTTGATCATATCTATTTAAAAAAACATCCAAAAATATATTTTATTATATAAGAAGTTAATAATTTACTTAGTGAAGTAAAAAATTAATAAAAATATAAATAAAATTTATATTAAAACATAGTTTATAATATAAATTTCAAAGGAATAAGAAAATGATTAAATTTCTATTTCAAAGGCCCTATCCCTACTCATATGAACACTCATATAAACATGCTGACCTACTTAATTTTTCTTTTACTATATTTTTTATTTTGAGTAAAATAATATGTATTTAATTTTTTAGGGTAAAATTTAATAATAATAGAAAAAAACATTAAACAATTGTCAAAACAATATTCATTATTTTATAAAAAAATTCTATATATATAAATATTAAAATAAAATTGACGATACACCTTATAAATACTTATATATTTAAAAATGTATATTAAGATGGGGTACTCCTGAACCATAATATTAAAAGAATTATTATTATCTAAAAAAAGTGTACCTGTAACTAATATTTTAAATATCTAGATAATAGGGCAGTAGGGGTACCTGATTAGAGATTCTCCATATCAAGTTTCACCTTCATTAAAACCAAGTCATGACTCCCTCAAGATTTCCCAATCTTTGAGAACAAACCTTCCATTGTCCCTCACCACTCAGTATGACATTCAATGTGGATAAATGAGGGTTTTGTTATTATCATGATTGATGATCATTGAAGACCAAACAAGTTACATAAAATCTAATACACATTGAATGGTGTACTAAAATCAAATAATGATTGAGAGATATCGATCAGAAAAATCTATACGGCCAGAAAAGATCATGATCATAGATAAACATAGTAAGAAATTAATATATTCAAATATTTTTATTTTTTCTAATATATTTAATTTAATTATTATTATTTAATTAAAATGAATATGTTCACTAATTTATTATTTTACATTTTAATCCACACAATTAACAAAATTTTCATGAATTGAATGAGATATTTGAGGTAAGCCTACCTTGAGGGAGATTCCATTACTACAACAATGATATTATGTTCTCTATATGTCAAATCATGTGACAAAATGACAACTATTTAGGATATCTATCAATTTATCGACAGACACATGGAATGGGCTGGGGTTGGGCTGGGATCTTAAAATAAATTTACACTAGTGTAAAATAGAACATAACATCCTTAGAAGCTTACCAAAAATGTAATTATAATAAGAGATATGTCTTATTGTGAATATGACTAAATATTTCTTGTATAAATTTATTATTTAATTAAATATTTATATTAATTAATAAAATGCATAAAATTTCAATTTCCCCAAAAACTCATAATATATCTATACGAAGGTAAATAATGACGTCCAAGACCAATGATTTGGTTTCAAGAATTTTTAATAAATAATAATTCCTAATAATTACATATTTTATTTGAAATATGAAATTCAATTGATTGACCATTTATGAATAATTAATTATTTAAATTATTGATTTTTTTGGCAACTCAAAAATATACATAAAAATTTCAATCCTAGTTTAACCACCCCAACCCATGATCAACCAAAGAATTATTTTTTCAAACATAATTTAGGTTAATCTACATTTTTATAAGAGGTTATGGATGAAATATAAAAATGGAAGAGTCAGCCCTTTAATCCCCAATTATTTTAGGATGTAACCCTATAAGCATTTTTGTGATGGAAATTAATATAATGGAATGTTGATGAATCTTGTAACATAATAGGTTCTTATAAGAGAAAACTATGTTCAATAGTGTATCTGAAAGAAAACATAGAACCCATAAACCCATGATTATTTAAATAAGATCATTGTAACTTAGATGTTCAATTTTCAGCTAATAATAGAATTAACTACATGCAGAAATTTATATAATGTTACTGCTTAATATAAATATATTTGTAATCACTTAGGAATAATGGAATTTCAAATGAATTATTCGAAAAAAGATATTTATTTTTATATTTGAAAATAAAATATTAATTATTTTTGGAAAAAATTGAAATTTTATTTATAATATGAAAACCAGTTATTAAATAATAATTAATAAATTAACTAATTGTAAAATTTAGGGAAATTTTGATAAATATTAATTTTTCAATAAATAGTGAAAAATAGAATTTTATAAAATTATCTCATATTTTGATAAATTATGTCCCATTATTTAATTAATTTATTTTATAAATAAAATAATTTTCAATTATAAAATAAAATTACTTAAATTTAAATCTACTTTATATAACATTCTATCAGAAGTATTTTTAAGGCTTTAATTTTTTTTCACTAAAATAAGTTTTAATATGCAAAAAAAAATTCAATTTTAAATAACTAATAAAATTTAATGAGGAATTATTTACATAGAATTTATATATAATAATTCTATAAATATTAATTATATTTAATTTAATTATCATTACAATTAATATATTTAATATGAGAAAATCTCTTCATTAAAATTGAATTTCATGAAAACTATCTATATGACATATCTAAGAGTCTAATTTTAAATTAGATTGTGAATCATGATTGAGTTTAATTTTTAAATATGAATTTCATATTTGGAATCAAAATATAATATTTTATGTCATATTTATTCTTAATATTAATGAATAGGGAAAATACAAAAAATTAATTACTAGGGTTATGATTAAAATTGGTTTACCGAGGTAGTTTATGTAAAATGATAAGGGTTAAAAATCACCAAAAAATATTATAATTGTAATTTTATAGTAATATTTTGACTTTATATATTCTAAGGGTACGAAAATAAATTTTAGATACCTTTGGCATGAGAAAAATGTTACTGTAAATCTTTCTTTCCAAAGTTTCTATTTGTGTCTTCTCCCTGACTTTTATAAGGCCACACCATATCACCTCCTTTCCAAATAGTAAAAACCCCATTTTTAGAAAATTCCTTACCAAATATCTTTCTTAATTACCTCCCATAATCTCAAAATCATTAAATTTATCATAAATCCAACGTAGTATTTTATTTGTTGAAATAAAAATTATGTTTTCTGAAGAAGATTTAATATCATTAATATAGAATTTTGATTCATTTTTTCATCAAAAACTTTAAATATTTTAAAATCCAAAGGGTATAATAAATTCAGTATATTAAATATATATGAATAAGTTTGTATATTAAGATAATTACTAACATTCATTTCCTCATCACCCAAATGGGAAATGAATCTATTTATCGTGTGTACAACAGACTACAACCTCATGAATAGAGGTAATTCATTTTCCATAATTGCTTCTCAAAAAAATATATAACGATATATTTAATTTTTTATAAAATATATCCTATATAATTATACTTATTTACTTCAAATATAACACACCCCACTTTAATTTCTATTCCTTATGGAATAAAAAAATGTCGCTCGTGTGTATGTCAGACTACTACCTTGCAAATCAGTTTGATAAGTTTTTCACATAAATATTTACATGTTATGTAAGAAGTAGAATATTTATATTTATATTTGTTATTAATGTAATAATACTCATCTTATAAAATAAATATATCATAAAATTTCTTTGCGTAACATCCTTTGAATAAAAGACAATGTTGTTGGTGTGTGCGGATGACTCCTTCCTCGTGATGTGATTTGTTTCAGTTTTATTACCATGTGAAATGGATTATATTTTTAAGGTTATTTTAAGATCTAATATTATATTTAAGATGTTATTATCATAATTTACTGATAAAATAACACTTCCCTTCTTTCCATCATGATCATTTAAAAATTGTAATGTTACTCTTGTGTTTGTACGACCTATCGTCTCCATGATTGTAACATAGTTCATTTTTCATATCCATATTCCAAGGATATCATGAGAAGTATAATATATGCATAAAAGTGATAATATTTACATTATTAACCTTCAATATATGGTTAAAAATTAATAACTTTTACCATATTCAACCAAAAATTGTGATTTTGGACATATGATCCATTTATCATTAAAACAGCCAAAGTGAAATTAATTGGTTATGTAATTGAATATAAAGAGGTAAAAAATAAAATAAAATTATTAATAACGTTGAAAAATGTTATTAAGATATAAAATAACTTATATAATTTTATTAATCATGTATATAAATAATGCATATAGAAATCGGGATAAATGTAAGTGATCTCTTTAAACAATCCTTTCCTTTAGGTTTTTGAATTCCCCAATATAATTCATTTTATATTTCTTTTTAATGATAATGAATACTAATAAATTATGTTTTCACGTCTCTAACATTTCTACATAGCTTATTACCCCTTATTTTAGTTGGGTAATACATTCCATTCCCTTATGTGACACAAATAGATAATAAACATGTTATCATGGGTTCATCAAGATATTTTCCAATACATTAAGTAATTATTTAGTATCATTAGGTGTAAGGTTTTGGAATAGGGAGTAAACCTAATCCATTATGAGATTTTATCCACCATGTGATATTTTATAAGTATTTATCCTAGAATAATGTTTTTGTAATGTTACATACCACCATGAAATTTCCTCTAATGACATGATCATATTATACAAGGTTTAGTATTTTATTATTACCTGTAATTACTTATGTGTATTATCTTTTATGATATCATGTTATACCTATGGTTTAGAAGTCCTATTTCATTTTCATGTTTATTCCCATGGCTTTCCATCTCACACTATTCTTTATGCATTACCCAAATTATTTAAGGTAGTTTAAGGGTCGTAAATTGACTTTATGACCTCGTTATGAATAATAAAAGAAGTATTCGTTATTTAACGTTCATTTTAATGTTATGAGTATCTTTTGTTCTAAAGACACTAGGCATCATGATCATTTAAATTGTACTTTTTAGATATTTTTTTAATAAACATGTAATATAATATTTTAAATTCATTGGTTTCAATAGTTGGTATCTAAGTGAAGATTCAATTATCCATTAGAAATTGGATGATAAGGCTTTATTGGGAACCCTAAGGATAATTTAAAGGACAAGAATAGTATAAAAATTTATCCAGGAATATTTTTGAAGTATAGAGAGAGTGCTTTCTGAGAAATTACATACTTTTCTGGATCGTACAAGTAGATGTGGTGCTGACACATATTTACCTATGGGAAATAAAATTAGAATAGTCATGTTAATCATTAATATATCATTATCTAGAACATGAAAAAAAATCGTTACATTTCACCAGGTTTTACACTCTTGAGGGTTATTTTTTAGAAATTCCAAAACTCTTCTTGCACCATTATGAAGAAAAAAATCATTATTTTGTATGAAATAATAATATTGGAATTGCTATGGATATCGTAGGTTGAAGCTAAAAGAGTCTTACAGTTTTATATACTAATAAATTATATATTATTCCTTCTCTATTTTTAATTTTTCATTGAGTACATTTATTATTTAATGTAGTTTCATTTTATTCTAGTTAATGGTGGGAAATATAAGTAACTATTCTAGAAACCAACATGATACGAAATGTGATGATTTCACTAATGATATACCAAATAATAGGTATGCAGGATTTTTTCAATTCAGGTATTTACTAGTTAGACAATATCATTTTATGAATAATCACATGAATCTTGTGGAGTTCTATACTACTCTTAAGAAGGATCATGATACAGTCATGTCGTTTATGGGACGGTATCCCACTACCTTTGGTGGAAATTTTGATCCATCATAATAGAGTAATGAATGAACTCCATTTATAAGATATCATATATTATCAAATACAGTGAGAAATATAATTTTGTGATGTCCATTTATGACATTGGGGGTGAAGCGGATTAGTGGTAGAATATTATCAAGAACACAATGTCCCAAAAGAATATAAAACACATGGGTTTGGAAGACTTTAAGAAAATATTTTTCAAAAAATATTCCCCAATATCATAATCATTAAATCAGTAGGGAGTTCCTCTCTCTGAAACAAAAGAAAATGTATTCAATAGGGGAGTATGAGGAAAAAAACACAAGGCGTTCACAAAATACCTCTTACATTGTCATCAACATTGATTGTAAGGTCAACCACTTCATTTTTGGGTTAATTCCAGGTGTATTAAAAGAATTTTGTATTTGGGAATTTTCTAAATATGAGGAGACTTTTTTGTTATTCACTCAATGATGATATTGATATATGAGACTCCTAGTGGCCTCCAGGGATAGGAGATAAAAAACATAGAATGAAGTTTTATTTAGGGGTATCAAAATATTAATCTTATATAGGAATGAATACCCAACATCCCATGTTTCAAAAGTGTGTGATGAATAATTCCTAACACATCATAAGTTGAACCAATAGTTATTTCAAGTATTGAAAATAGAGGAATCTAGTCAATCAGTTTTAAATTGTTATGATGAATCGCACTAATGAGTAAGATGAAAAAATTATTCAGATCAACACTATGAATGTCTTATAATGTTTTAATTGTAAGGAACTGTAGTAGTAAATAATAAAATTCCATGTGAAATTGGTTTTTAGATAAATTAAGTTGAAAAAAATATAATGAAACATGTAATGGAATATTCTATCACTATGGATGAGTAGTAATGAAAAATGGTCCTACAACGCATGTGATTCACATATATGGGGAGAATGCGGGGTAGGGTAGACCGAAAATTAATTTACCATTAAGTGAGTGGGCCAATTCTGCTTGATCCCACATGGATGTGGGCTAAGGAAGGTTGATCACACATGGGTGTGTGTTATCTAGTAGGCTAATAGAAAAAAGATTATTATTTTTTAAATTATTCATCTTTAAAATTTTAGTTTTCTCATTAAAAAATAATGACTAAATGAAGACTTGTTTTCACACCATTATAGTAATAATAATCTACCTTTATCTTACATGTTGTTTATGAATAGGTTTTTATTTATTATTTTGACATGATATTGTAATAATTATATATTAATGATTAATCTTATTCACATGGTTTTTCATACCACCTATAAAAAACAATTCATCCCTCTTGTATATGGATTAAATTACAATAAATGTATTATAATCATAATATTATCTTGGTTGATTTTTTATTGTAACTATTTAAAATTATTTTGTTAGTTAGAAAATAGTATAGGAAATCATTGGAACCTAATAGACTTCTATAAAACCGATCATTACATCTAGAGACTTTTTTCATAGGTCCAGCTATTTTCATCACTACACAACTAACAACATTATTCATCATTGATAATGGATTACTCACATAATTTTCATATCTCCATTTCTCCACATAATCGGTATCACCACATCCCAATATTAACCCATACAAAAATATTCCATAACATCCCTTAAAACAATATATATTTTTGATCGATACATCTTCCTAAAACTATCATTAATAATGTGAAAAAAATAAATTATATACATGGTTATAAATAGTATATTATTATTAAATTCATGGAAGCCTTTGGGATAACCAAGTGATTCTATGGGATGGAGAAGATATGATTTTTTAATTAATTTTTTTGTTTTGTAGATAAGCCTGCATGGGATCAAAACCTCATGGTCTTGGCCCACCCCACCCAGGCCCACCTGTTTTTCAATACTAAGGTTCTGGTGGATGCTAATGACAATTCGAAGAAAAATACACAAGTAATTAATTCTATAGAATTGATCATTCTTTTTTATTAATTTTCTATTAAATATTTCCTATCTTATATGTTTATAATAAATGATCAAACACCACCTCAAAAAATTGGGGTTGGGTTATATATTAGAAAAGAAAATGTAGTTATGGTTTAATCTTATGTATATTACTCCTCCACAGTTAATGTTTTTGGAGTTAATATTCATTGAATTTATGAATTTATTAATTTAGTAGAGTTTGATGTTATTTTTGGCATGGATTCTATATCCTATATAATGAAAACATAAACTTTTTATAGTGGGGGATCACATTCTTGGTCCCAGGTCACCAACAAATATTATTCAACTATGAAGAGGATGATTAATCTTTGATGGAATATTCAATTCAAGAATGTGTTTTATTTTCTAATGTGAAAGAATTTCTACAACATGTAATTGGGTAACATTATTGACTCATGGTTTAAGTAATTCTTAATACAGGTGATTATAATAATGTATTCCCCAAAGATTTATTAGGCCTTTATCCCAACTGAAAGGTTGAATTCTCAATCAAACTTATTCTTGTATCATTTCCCATATCGAAGTCACCTTAACGGATGGCCTTCATCTGGTTGTAACCGATGAATAAGAAGTTTTAAAATAATATTTAAAAGAGATTTATATTCCTGAGTTCATTACCGTGGGGTGTCTCAATCCTCATCATTAAGATGATTTATGGGTATTCATTCCTCTCTGTTGACTTCAGTGAACTCAAAAACACCAAAATAATTAAAAATTATCGCCTTCCATGAATAGATGAATTGTTCGATAAACTAGTTGAGGATAATATTTATAAAATGTGCATATTTAACTGGGATATGATTAGTTAACAGAATGGATTGAAGATATACCAAAACATTCATTTCAAACGATTTATAGACAATATGAGTTCATAGTAACACATTTTGGATTCATTAATGCTCGAAATACATTATGGAATTAATGAATAGAATCTTTTGGGATTACCCTAATAAATTTTAGTTGTTCAATGTAGATAACATACGAAATTTCTCAAATAATAAAAGAGAACCAATAGGACTATTTGAATACTATACTAAAGGATTTGAGAAAGTAGAATATATATGTTAGGTACAATTAATGTGAGTTATATAAAAGAAATTAAAATTATTTGGGGGAATATTATCGCTAGAAAAGTGATGTATATAGAAAAATATAAGATAAGAGAAATCGAGGACTAGTATAGACCAACATCTATAATAAAGATCTAAATTTTCCATAGATTATCTATGTAATACTTATAATTTTTAGGATCTACTAATTATCATCAAAATATCACACAATTCTCTCTCGAAAATAGTAATTTTTTTAAGCGTAATGAATTTGAAGAATGATATAAGGATTTGAAAAAGTGTTTTATCACTACACCAGTACTTATACGTCCTAAAAAATATGGATCTTTTTTTGGTTAAGAGAAATTTACAAAATAATGGGTTTGGAGGAGTTATAATATAGAATTATAATTTGATGGACAATGACTCATGGAAACTATAATTTATGGACCAAAACAATACCATTCATGACCCAGAGTTCACTGTAGTGAACATTGTATTAATGATCTAAAAAAATTATCTCTATTACGGAGAAGTGTGTAATATAAAGAGATTATAAGAGCCTCAAATATTTATTTAAATAGAAGGTCCTTCACAAGATCTAGTGAATATGGTTAGAACTAATCAGGGAGTATGACTTCTCAATCCACTACCCTTATGTGAATGAAAATATAGTGGATAATTATCTATGATGAAAGGATCCTACGATTTTAAAAATGATCATAATTGTGAAGGATATAATATTCCTATATTCATATAGGATATATATCAACATATTACATGAATAATATTTATACCCTGGTAAATATAGTACTCATAAATCCATTACTAACAAGATCAAGGTTGATCGGAAAGATGGTGATGTGCTACAAAAAAAGGAAGTGAACACTCACAAGTTCAACATTACTAAATATGTATTTATATGTTATGGAACCAAGATATGTGTTCACTAAACACCGGTGTAAAAGAGGTTGATTTTGGATGATGAAATTAACTCATACTTCTCAACTCTTATGGGATGAAATAAGATATCTATTGATCTAAATTGAGTCGACTGTTTTGATACATGAGAGAGAGATTGCATAATTTATGTCTCAATGATTTTCATGCTAAAAAGTCTAGGATGAATTATAGAACTCAAAGGGTGTAATTAAAAAATTTCATATACTTGTATGGAAATTGGAAAACACAATCAGGGATTTAATACTAATACTCAACATGAATATCATTGGTAATAATTCCATATATGTGATATTCCATATCCTTACAAAGTCGACACATTTCATTTCGATCAAGGAAGATTTCCCTCTTGACTAACACACTATGATATAAATAGGGGATGCAATATGATTTCATAGAGTTCACCACATTATATTATTTAATTAATATTTGATGTTTTCCTCATGGTTATCAGTATGACTTTAGAAGTCATTGTGTATGTATCCCTATTTCATCATTACACGTCATGCTTTGAAAAATGTCAAGTATACAAGAACCATACGAACACTAGAGGAAATTATAAAATCATTCAAAATGGATTTCGATTTATGTTGAGATTAAAAACATCCCCTCATAGAGTTATCCTATAAAAAACGTCAATTCTACCATTTATATGGCTCTATATGAGGATCTATATGAGAAATAGTGACAGACACTCACTTTTTGAGATGATGTTAGTGAGTAGACACTGATCAAACCTAATCTTATCCAAGATATGATAATAAATATCGAAAACATACATCATCACATGAAATCTATGAAATGTTGATAGAAGATTTAATTATATAATCATTGAAGAGTCCATCATTTTGAGGTTAGTGATATTTTTTTCATTAATATATCCCCATCGACGTAGGTCAGGATGTTTTGTAAAATGTGAAATCGTATTCCTAGATACATTAGACTCATTGAGATCCTTGATCGCATTGTTGTAGTGGCTTATCAATTGGGACTCCCACCAAACCTATCCAAAGTACAATATGTATTCCTAGAATCCATATTAAGTTAGCACATAGAAGAACCATCATATGTATAGAATGTAGAAATGACAAAATTACATAAATAAATTTCATTTGAGGATTATCTAGTGAATATGTTATATCATAGGGACAATTTCAACAAATTGAAACAACTAACCTAGGTAAAGTGTTTTGAAGAGTCAAAAGGTTTGTTAAAGAAACATTGGAAATTTAATTTTAGATTAATTGGAAATACCATTACATATTGTCACCTAATCATGTAATATAATATTTTAAGAATGATATTCATTATGGGAGGAAGAATGAATCACTCTGTATTTTTAAATGAGAAAGCTATGTTTTATATTGTATCTAGTCGGAAACCCTAAGAAAAAATAAACCAAGATTATTTAAATAAGTCTATTATGAAATAGTTACTAAATTGTTTGGTATGAAATAGACTAAGTAATATATAAAATTTATATAAAGGTACTATCCAAATAAATTTATTTGTAACCACCAAAGAATAATCTCACACTTTTTAATAATAAAATTTATTTCAAAAATATTTTAAAAATTTTTTTTATGAGAAAATAATATAAATAAATTGTTCAATAAATATTAATTATATATATATAATAAAAAACTAAAATAATCATGTAGATATTATCCTATAGTAAAATTTTAGGTTTTTTGGAAGATATTAATGTTTCCCTGAATAGTGAAAGTAAGAATTTTTTAATAATTGTAATTTCATTTACAAATATTAAGATAAATTTATTATTTTAATTATATTTAAAATAAAAATAATAATTATTTAGTAATTTTTTCCCAATTAAGTAAATTTAAATAATCATTATTCTTGAATTTATCAAAATTTAGTTTTTATTCTATAAAACACTTTTATTATGAAAATCATTCTAATGTTCTTAGTGTTATTCCATTTTAAATAATTAAAATAAAAACAATAGATAATTAATTTGAATGAAATTTATAGTTCATTTATATAAAAATAATAATTTAAAATCATTTAATTATGATTACTTATTATATAGTTAATATGAGATCATCTTATTATTAAAAAATGTATTCCTTGAAACCTCATTTTTGGAAACGTCTTTGGATTTAATATTAAATTATACTCATCCAATTATATAAGTAGAATATGTTAAAATGGTAAGTTGTTTTGAATCATCATAATTTATATTATCTAATATTTCCATCTGAATTTTTATCCATATTGAATAATGAAAACAATAAAAATTATTTACCACAGTTTTGTTAAAAACAGGTTTAGTGGCTATAAAAATACAATGATAAGGGTAAAAATGATCCTAAACATATATAACCACAAATTCATGGTCATATATAGACATTATATCCTCTAATTGGTGATAATGTTTAATTTTTTATCCTTTTGGCATGATAAAATCCTAGTTATATTTCATCCATTTTAAAATTTCCAAGTGTGTCCTTTCCCCCACTTATAAAATGCCTCCCACTATACTATAAATTAAAAATATAAAAACCCCATTGGATATAAAATGAACTATCCCGTTAAAATTATTAATTTCCTTAACTCAATATATATTCGTAGATTCTGCTCTAAAATTTATCATACTATTTATTTTGATGCAATCCTAAATAATTTGATCGAAGATTATGTGACGTAAATAAGAACTCATTTCGTTTTTGTTGATATTTATCCTCCTTCATATATTTTTAAATAAATATGATATAATAACTACATTATCTTAAATATACTTATATTTTTTTAATGTAAGGTATTGACTTACATCCTTCTCCTCTTTCCTCAAATGGGATACTTAACTGCCGATCGTGCGTACAAAGGACAACCTCCTCAAAAACTGATGTTGTTATTTTCCCGTAACCTCTACATACAGATAGATATAATGATCAAATCAATGTTTATATATGATATATATGTTATAATTATACTTATTTAATTATAATAGAAAATATACATTTTTTACATTCCATTTCATAGGAAATATGATAACGTCACTCGTGTGTGTTGTGGATTATTGGATCACGAACCGTTGTGATTATCTATTCATTTATTCATTACATGGAAGGTAAAAAGGATAAATTTTTTATTTATACATGATATTAATGAGATAATAATTATTATGTACATGAAATATATTATATACATTCAAACATTACCATCCACGGGATAAATGATATTATCGATCATTTTTATGTAGGACTACCACCTTGTGAAGTAATGTGATTCTTTTTTATTACCGAAACAAATACAGGTAAATTGAAAGTTAATTTAAAGAAATAATATATTATTTATGATATAAATATAATCCATTAATGATAAATTATTTCTTATCTTATTTCCATCATGATCTTCAAAAAGTAGAAATGTTTCCCATGTGTACATACAATTACTGCCTCTAGGATTGTGTCATAGATAATTTATCATTATAATAAATCATGGTCGGTTTAAAATGAAAACATTATTTTTAATAATTATAATTATTTCATTATTACAATTAGTAATTAGGTTAAATTTTAATGTCCATAACTTTATTAAACTTACCAATGTGATTTTTCACATATAATCCATTTATTGTTTAAACGTCCAACGTGGAATTAATTGGTGATATAAATGAATAATGCACAATAAAAATAATGAAAAATGTATAATATAATTGAAAAAGGTTCTCATGTGAAGAAATTATTGACATAATATTTTGGGAAGATAATGAACACATATGACAAATCAGTCTCGAAGCAAGGTATCTCCCCAAAATCAACCTTCCATTCGGATTATAAACATTCTCTCATTACCACCATATATATATATATATCGTATTTAATGTTATAGGATTATTTTAATTTATATACATATAAACATTTCACACACACACACACATATATATATCCTATTCTCCTTCTATTTATGTGGAAATAGAAACTCTACGATCATTTTTAAAATGCCTTTATTTTGATATATACATTGGTTATGATATTTTGAAAGATTATGCAACCCATTATATTTCCATGAATAATTATTAAGTTATGATTTATTATTGAATAAAATATGTGGAACCCATATATCATGAAAATTTTATAATGGGTGAGCCCATATAGTTCTCCAATGCATTGGTTAAAGAATTAGCCTCACTAGGTGTCTTGTATGGGATAGAGAAGCAATACAAATCCATTTTGGGACATTGTACACAATGTGATTCTCTCTCTATGAAATTATCAATTAATTAAGCTTATATCATGTTTTCTAATTCAGAAAAATTTCCTATGATTCTAGGATCTTATTATATCATGTTATTTATGTTGTGAATCCATATGATTCCTCATGATACCACAGTTTTATGATATAATGTTACACATTTGAGTCACATGTTAGGATTCATTGTCATCTTTATCCCCATACTAGGTTTTTTAGTCCACAAAATTATTTCTACATCCCCTAGGTTCTCCTATATTTATTTTTGGTGAAAAAATGTATTTTAGCAGCTCAGTATGAATAATAAAATAAGGATTCCATGTTTTATATTCGATTTTCTACAATATAAACTCAATCATCCAAGGTTACAATGACTTATGATTTTTTTGTTCAAAAATATTTGATATTATTTGTTTAAGAATAATGTTATAATACTTTTATAACTAATGACTGACAATAAATATCCACTAAAACATGCATCACTAGTTAGACCTTAAATCATATTTCTTTGGAAAATTAGATATAATTTTTATGGCGTCTAGATGACAATATTTCAATAAGAGAAATTGGATTTTGCAATGTGATATTTGAGTTCATCAATGAAAAGGATAAATGAAAGCATCATCATTGGAAAAAATTATGTTTTGATAAGAATAATAATGAATTATCTAATAAATGATGGGTATTATTTTAATATCAATATTTCCAAATAATGATTTTATGTATTACTTTTAGGCATCCCATTTTTGGAAATTTTTGAATGAATTTTACAAGATATAGGAGGCCATATTTGGCAATGAATGTATTTAGATCACTCATATCTCATAATTTTGGGGTCTTTTGAGCATTTACATGTTTTGATTTATGTCTTCCAAACAAATATGATTGGCACTTCACATTATATGGAAGGCTAAAATGAGTTTATATAATTTGTATATTAAAAATAACTAATATTTTGTTTCTTCTATAGATGAATTAGACATACATAGAATTATTGTGTATCTAAATTTGTTGATACAATGATCAATATTTCCATTTATCCAACTCTAAGTATTAAAAAAAAGAGGATGTATTTGAATCTGGTGGTAGAGATACAAAGGGATATATATAAACTCACCATGGCCCTATGTGAGATATATATTGGACCAAAATATGTAATTGGGTCAAACATAACACTAACATAGTTAGAGTTAATATAGGTTCATAAAAATTTGTTAGTAAATATAAATTTTATCGATCCATTTAATTATGAATTTTTATTTCAAACAATGAGATAACTATGTGGTTGAACTAAAAATGTAGTTGAATTAACAACATATTTTAATAATAATATTGGTAAATGGTATGACAATTCTATTTTAAATACTCATATTTATATTCTTAATGTGTAGTGATTTTTTCTATGTCACAAGTGACAACATATATATTGTTTACTATATTATAACTGTTTATAATCATGATTATATATAAAAATATATGATGTTATTGGAATGAGGTCCTCAAAAGTAGTATAAGAGATTCAATGACTACAATAATCATGGATTCATATTCTATATAATTTAATTTGATGAATGTTTAAAATCACAATATCATGTTTTATTTTCATTTTCATATGTGAGATACTATAGAAATATTATTTTTAAAATCAAATTAAACTATATGGGTTAATTTTTATTTTTATTATTCAAATCTATGTGGGTTAGCATTAATAGAGGTGTAATGACTAATTCCTAACATTTTTCAGTTCAAATTCCCTCACATTATCTATGCTGGTGTATGAGTAGAGCATGATCAATATATCTTGAAATCACAATATATGATATACTATAATGTATATGATGAAATAAATAAAGGATATAGTGTTGTTGTACACATAAAACAATGATACATGTATGTTATTGGTGATGATGGTAAGAATTTACATTGTAATGGTGAACATCATCAACCCGGAAGCATTAATTATTTTTTCCAAATAATATTTAATCCATATAACATACATGTGTGGTTGAAAATTAATCTCTCATCAGAATAGTTTCTGATAATAATTAATAAAATGAATATGGAGATAATTTTAATGATTAACTATTCATGAGAATATATTATAATTTCTCATTTATGATTGTTTTTTACATACATAAACTATTTTATTTCATAAATATTTGTTAGAGATTAATTCGTCTAATTTCTTATATATTGAATAAATTTTAGACGGTATGAAATGTAGGAATATCATGGGAAACAATTTTGAGATCCTAGTAATTCAATGTCTCACATCACACAACCACTATCATCAGTTTCATTGGAACTAAGTGAATCCAATTTACTAGAGACTTCAAATGAGAGAACATATTCCCTATCTATTATTGTAATCCCATCATCCTATTAACATCTAATTATAGAATAGTTGGAACCCCCATACATCTTTGTTATAATGGAAATTTACCATTAACGGGTTGTATATAATTCCAAAAAAAACTATATATTTTATTAATTTTCTTTCATATTTCCAACAGATAATGATATCAGCAGAAGTGATATAAATGTTATAATAGTAGATCTATGGGTACTAAAAGTATTCAAAATTAATATTCAATTAGATATGTTTATGTTTCATAATTATACTGTTTTTAGGGTATGCAGACATATTCTTACAAATCATTCTTACGAGATGGTGAGATTTCCCTCTAGTTATACTGATTGGAATAATATTTCCATATATTTAAGTGATGTGGTTTCTAATAACCATGTAATTGTAATATAATTTTAAAAATCATTGATTACTAATTTTAAAGTAATGAGTAGAATATTTTACATGATAATAAAGTGTTTAATTTTTTTATTTCTCGAGGATTTTTTCATTTTGATGTCCCTGACTCTATTTCACATCCATGGAATCTGAAAAACATGGTAATTAAATGAAGATATTTTAAATGGTGATAATGGCATTAGTTTGATGTCACATATCTATGATCTTGAAAAATTCATTACAAAGTTTTTGAATGTGTCTCTCATGGGTACTAAAAGATGTTTGTTGATATTAATATAGATGAAACTAATGAGGAAATGACAAGTTTTGTAGAATATTATTATCATAAGCATAATAAAATTATAATTTTCCTTAACGATTTTTTTTATAATTATCAATAAAAAATAGTTAATCCTGATAAAAGAGTAATTATTTATTTCTCTAGGTCACATGATTTTTTTATCCATCATGGTTTTTTATCCATTATTATTTAAACTATTTTATTATGACTAATTTTGTTATTATAATTTGAATATATTTTTTACAAGTATAATTGATTATTCCTCTCAAATTTTTTATACAGTGATATGGATTAATGTAAATTAGAAACTAGATGATATTGTTTTGAATGAGCCTACCAGAAGAATTTGATTCAGTACTATTCATTACTATTTAATTTTTTTTAATAACTATATATTCAAAAAATTGAAAATAAATCACAACAACAGGGATACCGTATAAACAATTAGTCTGGGCTAGATACAAGAATTAAAAGGTATTATCTAGTTTAATTATAATTCATAGATATTTTTATTCATCCAAAATTAATTGGATATATGTATTATGTAAGAACGAAGATATTATTTTCAGCTATGAATCTTGTTTTCTGGTGTTTCTAAAAAAAGGAGTTTCTAGATATTTATGGAGTACACACCATGTACATAAGTGTACATGTCGTGTACCTAGTTTCCATAGGTATCCATGTACTGGAAATGTAATGGCAGAGTACATGGTCATGTGGGGTGACATGGAGACAACAAAAAGCATAGGAGGGTTAAGGCATGTACACAACATGTACATTAAATGAACACAATGTATACTTTTTTTTATTTTAAAATCATACCGGGATTTCATCTAATTTACATAACACCCTTATTATGGATCTATCTCATGTAGGAGAGACTGGGAATGGTGATTCTTCTCCTAGTCCATGACCCGTCATCCGTGGTCCAAATCAATCCATGTCGATTTCATTGGAATTTCCACAATCTAAGAAGTTCTAGGTTGATTCAAAGACTGAGGTTCATCTATATCGATCATATAACATCTAGGTACGTGGTTCAATCCTATCAGGAGATTGTATTTGAATTATATTTGAATAACGTTCCCAATACCCTTGTTTAGGGAGTTGCGTGTTTACAGAATTTAACTTTTTTAATGTCTACCATGCCTTGTTTTCTTGAGTATTGGTATTTTCTTATAAATATTTTTATTTACCTTTATAGGGATGTGTTTGACCAGGTTGATCTGATATTGGCCATTGGGTCTATAATTTCCTATTATGCTGCTATGTGTCCATGCCTAGTGCTATTTTGATAGAGTGATATTATCTGAAATGCATGTGTTATGCTTTATAGCTGTATATCCAAGTAGTATTTGTGATTTTCTTTGGCTGTTTATTATCATTTTTCAATTATTACGTTACATTGGGATTTGAGAACCTGTTGTAGTGAGACTAGAGGGGAAATTTATGTTGACTGTTTCCCCAGAGTGTCTGCTGTAATTTTCACAATGCGAGACCATAAGGGGATTGACGTTGAGGGATCCCTCATAGTGTCTATAGTTATAATTACAAGACCAAACGGGGAATTGATGGTGAGTACATCCTCAGAGAGTCTTTGTTTCATAAGACCAAAGGGGATAGACTGTGCAAGGTATCCCAAGCGGTTGTTATATCTTATTGTTAATTGATAAGTTGAACCAGATGGGTTAGGCTATGAGAAAATTCCATTATTGTTACTTGTGGATGATTGGATGAATAATTAATAAAATTATGTTAACATAATCGAAACTGTAAAAATATTTACTTTTGTGTACTTCCTTGTTTATTTACTCCATTTTTGCTTTATTTCCTATTATATATAATCACTAAAAGATAGGGAAAATATTTGGGTGGGTTCTTACTGGGATTTGTCTCACCCCCAGTTTGGGTCATTATTTGGGCCCATATATATTGTATTGTTGTAGTTATAGATAATGGAATGTATCCTTATACTTTAGGAACTTGATTTATGTAGACCAAGAGAGTGTGGGACTAAGCTGAGGCTTGCGGTGCCTATGGAGTTATTTATTTATTTTTCCTTGTACATTGGTTTTTTATTGTATTCTATCATTGTGACTTGTTTGGATGCTTCCCTCGACATATGTGACATGCATCATTTTATATATGTTCCCTAGTAGTTTATCTACTTGTAGGCTTCTGTGGTTTACTATTGGATGTTATTATTACTTTTTCCCTTACTGTTATCTATTTATTTCTATTCTGTTACTCTGCCAATGAATGAATAGTTTCCCCATTATTAAACCCAGGGCCCTAGCTTCTGGTCGGCTGCCTATGGAATTTGGGGAAATTCTCTTGAGTTCATGTGACCAACTGGGTACGAGGCACCTCTGGGAGGCACCCGGAATTTGTACATTACAATGTGGTTAGAATGTGTGAGCACACCTAGAGGGTCGCTATATATTATTAGTATTGGTTGAAGTAGAGTATTTATCTTGGTGATCATTCACATAAGGTTTTATGTATTTTTTTGGCTGTTTAATTAATAAACGTAAATGAATGTAGTCGAAAATATAGGAATGTTTACTTTTGAGTACTTCCTTTTTTATTACATCATATTTTATGTTTCCAGCCATATATATTCACTAATTGTGAGGCATAGATCATTGGGTGGTTTCTTACAAGGATTTATCTCTATCGCTGTTTGGTCATGATTTTGGAAAAAATGATTATATTGTTGTAGGAATATATAAGTGAAAACAACCTTCACCTTCGGGTACTTGATTACTGTGGAGCTGGACAGCATGAGACCAAGCAGAGGCTTGCGATGATGTTGGAGTTTTATAATTGTTTTCCCTTGAATATTGGTTTTGTACTATATTCCATAATTTTGACTTATTTTCTTCATTCCTAGATATATGTGACATGGATCATTTTATATATGTACTCCAGTTGATTATCTACTTGCAGTCTTCCGTTGTTTACTGTTTCATATTATTATTACTGCTTCTGCTATTGTTATCTATTTATTTCTATTGTGATACTTTTCCAATGTGAGAATAGTTTCCCATCATCACACCCAAGGTCCTCTATACTAGTCAGCAGTCTCTGGAATTCGAGTAAATGTGACCAACCAGGTATAGGGAACCTTTGGGCGGCACTCGGAACAGTGACGTTAGAAAGTCATATCAGAGAATTGTTTTCTTATTGACTTGATTTTTAGAGCCTATATCCACGTATAGAAAGGAATATGAAGATGGTAATAAGTTATGCCATGGGGTAGCTAACCTATATTCATGTAAAATTTAATTTACCTCGATTATTGCAATAATTATTGTTTTGAAATTGTGACAGTTGATTCTATTTCCCCATTGGGTAGTTCAAATGATTTTTATTGTTATAATTGATGTTATTGATTTTTTATTTATATTTTAACCTGACAAGATAAGGGTATGCCATCTCATGCTTGATATTGGCACTTTCTTGTGATGACATGTCATGCTTACTTGTCCTGCCATTTATGGGGCATTACTGATTTCATGTTGTTGTGATAGGTGTTGTGCTAGTTATGCATGTAGTTGTGATTGATTCCTTGATTGAATACCTTCTATTTGATCTGTTATTTCTTATAGTGTATAGTTTCTTTTATACCAGCGCCATGCTTTGGTCACTGAGGTGTTATGGGCCCTCATGGATCAATTTTTGGTGGATCACATGTTCCTTGAATTGTTATACTTGTTCTATGGCATGAATATGATGCCAAGATTTGATTCACAAGGATTATGGTCCCTCATGGATTGGAATTTGGCACATTAATGTTAGTTTCAGTTTCTTATGGGTTACAGAGTCGTTTTTGAGGTTTACTATCTAGGAAAATACAGAATACACAGTTTGTAATGATGAATACATGCCATGTAACCTTCTATTCTGGAGGGAACACCATTTCTTATCTATGCACCGTGTAATGTATTTACATGTCGTGTAGTCCTTAAACCCTGTGACATACTATGTTAGCAGGGCCACGAGATTGGGAAATATTTAGTGGAACACGTGGTGTACTAGATGTTCATGTCTTGTTGTAGAGGCCATGTGTCCAACGATGTGACTAATGAAACGGGTGGAAGAAATCCTTCTTTACCACGCCGTGCCTAGAATAAACATGCCGTGTAGCATCATCCTTGTCTCAGACTGTGAGACTAATGACACGGGTGGTTGAAACCTAAGTGTTACACAACGTGTCTGGAATAAACTCTCCATATAGTTTTTTTTCTAGGAGAGAACCGCATGGTTTATCCATTTAGAGGAACATGGGAAGGGGGTATGCAATTGAATTACACATTGTTTAAATGGAGAACACGTCATGTTAATGGGATGTTACATGACCAGTTTTGGAAGAATTACACAACCATGTAAAGGATTCAGGGGACACATCTTGTAGTTTTTATACATTCCATGTATCCATGTTTTATAAATCATGAATGTCTTATTTATCCAATTATTTTCTTGCACTTCTATCTTTCCATCCGTGATAATCCCAAACTGAGGCATGTTCTTGAAATTTCTAAGTCATGCCACTGAGATGTCCTCCGATTGTACGCCATATATATGACAATGATCAGACAACTAACATGGTATATTAGGGACTACCAGCAGTTTCTCCCATAATTCTATCTTGAAACTAGCAATTATTCCGGATATAGGTACTGATGAATAGTTCTGAGAAGGCTTCATGAGGTTCATGCAGACATTCTAGGGAGTACTACATCCTTCCCCATCTAGGGCAGCATTGGAATGAGTTTTTCAACAACATTGTCCTCAAACTTTCTCAAGAAATGGAGGACCTCAGGCTACAAAATCTGGCATAGAATCTATTCTATTTATCTTTGATCTTCTGGATATAAAACCAGTATAGAGGGTGATGATTTCTACATACATAATTGGAATTCCTCCACGATATGGTGGGATGTGATATCATCAGTAGGATTACATCAGGTTATGGCTTGGGATGAGTTTCAGGGTAACTACTATGATTATTTCTACAAAGAGACTATGAGTACTGATTCTTGCCTGAGAGTTCATTTGTTTGGAATAGGGTACTATCTCAGTCATGGAGTTTCTTCTCAATTAAAATATCTATAACTCTTCACACAAATTGTAGGTGTGATGATTTATTCCTAGAGAGGAATATTGAGGATGGTCTTAGTCATGACATCTTATCTCAGAAGAACATATTCAGGTTGACTTCCATTTCTTCTATAGTCAACCAAGCACTGATCATTTAGCGCAACCTGTGGTATTCTGGAGCTGTGGGCCAGGTTGGTGCGGTATCCATAGTTGGTGCTTCTCTGGATAATAGTAGTAAGATCCATAGGAAGTCTACATGTGGAGATCCGAGTAGGCGGGATACACCATCAGGTAGCCAGGTGGTACACAACTAGTGTGGGAAGGGGTGGCATACGAGGACACATTGCCAGAGGGACCATGTTGAGTGCCGATCTTACAGCATGATGGGTCATCTTCAATTTTTTTTGTTATTCTTACCAGAAGCTAGAGATATAGGTTATTCTATCACTCCTCATTCAGGAGAAGGACCACCAGTTTCTCATCTGTCTGAGAAAAGAATTTTGTCCACCCATTCAGGCCAAGGTGGAGGTCATGGACATGGTATCCAGTCACCATTCATTCATGAAAAACAGGATGTGTCAGCTTAGGGTTATTATGTAGGGCCACAGGGTCATGGTACATGTCATACTTTTGTAGTAGAGATGTCCCAACTGGAGCAGGATCCCGGGACTTCTACAGTTAGAGGTTCGATTTTTGTTTCCTCAATTTTAGCTTCTTCTCTTTTTGATATAGGGGATTTTCATAGTTTCATATCTATTACTATTATGGGGAGCCTTAGGCTTTGAATCCATACCTCTGGTAATATCATGACACTAGACACTATGTCTGACTCTAGAACGGCTAGTGTACATCAATTCAAGGAGTTCCTTCTTGATATTGGGGGGGGGGGTGTCAGTTATTATGGGACCATTATGTCTTTGAGATGACAGACTATGAAGTTATTCTCAGAATAGACCAGTTAGTTCACTTTCAGTCTATTTTCGATTTCTATTGTCGTAGATTAATCTTATCATAACCATAGGGAAGATTGTTTCTTTATAAGGGTGATTGTGATATCTAGGCTAGCATTGGAGGACCCGGGCATCATGGCCTTGGTGGTGTTATAGCTCAGATTTCTAGTCTGTATCTGTATGACTAGGTAACTATACAAATAGATTTTCCACCTGTGGTGGATCGTTTCAGGGATGTTTTTCTAGGGGACCTTTTATGTTTTCCTAAGGAGAAAGAGGTAGATTTTTCTATTAATCTTGTGTTAAGAGCGGCACTATTATCCATTCCGCCTTATTGGATGGATACATTAGAGTTACAGAAAATCAATAAGAAGATAATGGATTTATAGACAAAGTGTTTCATCTAACCCAGTACCTTCCCTTGGGGTTCTCCTATATTGATTTCCATGAAGGAAGACTATACCCTCATAATTTTTGTGGATTATCCAAATCATAACATGTTGATGGTCAAAAATCGATATCCCTTACCAGGGATTGATGATCTCTATGATCAAATTCGAAGAGCCAGAGTGTTATCGAAAATTTACATCAAGTATGGTTATCATCAGTTGTGTGTTAGTCCATCTGATATACCACTTACAGCCTTTCAGAGTAGGTATGGTATATACGAGTATGTGGTTACGTCGTTCGGTATCATGAATGAACGTGATATTTTTAGGGATCTGATGAAATGAGTTTTTCATCCATTAATGGATTCATTTGTAGTGGTTTTCATGGACGTAGTCTTTGTGTAATCTGACACTCGACAAGAAAATTCTACCCATATTGAGATATTTTTGAGTACACTAAAAGAGGATATATTGAATGCTAATCACTCAAAATCGAACTTTTGAATGGAGAAGATTCTCTTCTTGGGTCATGTTATCGTAGAGACAGTGGAATCAGTAGAACCCGTTAAAGCGAGATCCGTAGTTTCATGGGAGTATCTAAAGAACATATTGAGTTAAGGAGTTTTCTGGGGCTGTCTGGTTTCTATTGACTTTTTATACATATCTTTTCACACATAGAATCCCAAGTAGTGTGCCTGACTATGAAGGGTGAGAAGTCTATGATGATAGATTAATGTGATTCAGATTTCTAGGAGCTGAAAGTGGGGTTGAATTCAACATCGATACTTGTTTTTCCAGAGTCGAAAAAGAGATATAATTTTTTCTTTGATTGGTCAGGTATCGGGCTGGGAGGTGTGCTTATACAATGAGAAGGGGTCATCGCGTACGAGTCTCAGTAATTGAGGACACATGAGAATAATTTACTGATACATGATCTTGAGTTGGATGCAGTTGTTCATGCTCTAAATATTTGGAGAAATTATCTTTTGGAAGATAATTTTGTAGTTTTCACAGGCCAAAAAAGACTCAAGTATATCTAAACTTAGTACAATCTGAATCCGAGACAGCGTAGGTGGGTTCAGTACCTATAGTCCTTTTATTTTGAGCTTGCCTACACGTCTTGGAATGATAATTCATTGGATAATGCATTGAGTGGGATGAATCAGATACATGCAGTTCTGGAGGCCAGTACTGGGTGGAAGTTTATGTCAATGTTCTCTAAGATTCATTTCGAGGTGCACGACAAAAAAGGGTCAGATGTTTCTTTCTTATGTAGTTTTTACTTCTAATCTTCTTTAGTGAGTGCGAATGAGGTAGCTATCAGACACTGAAGGCCTAGTCCTATGAGAGAGTGTGTTAGGAGGGGACCCTATTCCTAGATGGACCTTTGGTGAGGATGAGATCTTGTGATTCCATGAATGCATTTGGGTGTCAGCAGACACACGCAAGGAGGTGATGTGGGATTTTCATTCTTCAGTTTGGGAAGTTCATCATGTTTTCACCACGATTTATAAGGATCTAAACCATCAATATTGGTGGCCATGCATGAAGATATATGTATTTCTAGTTTTTTGATGAGGAGTTCCACCTTTCATCAAGTGAAGGGAGAGCATCAGCAACCAGTCAGTATTTTGTAGCAGCTACCCATTCCCGAGTGGTAGTGGAATGATGTCGCGATAGATTTCAGGATAGGTTTGACTATATTGCCTTAAGGGAATGGTGTAGTTTCTTTTTGCCATTGACAGAATATTGATGGCTAAAAACATCTTTCTGATCAAAGAGATCTTCATTATTGATGAGGTGGGAAGGTTACACATACAAGAGATTGTACGTTTACATGGGGTTCCGCACTCCATCATATCAGACATGGATTCGTGTTTTACTTCATGGTTATGGAATGGACTACACAGGGCATTGGGTACATAGGACATCTGAGTACAACATACCATCCCCAGATGGATGGCTAGTTAGATTGTATTATACAGGTGATGGAGGACATTCTTTGAGCACGCGTCCTAGATTTTGGAGGATATTTGGAGAAGTTCATAAACTTAGTGGAGATTTCATACAATAATAGATTTCAAGAAATTATTTAGATGGAACCTTATGTGTCTTTATACGGTAGTCCATGCCGGTCACCTTTATCTTAGCTAGAGGAATGAGAGGAAGCTATGCTGGGACCTTGGCTTTTCCAGGAGACCACAGAGTAGATAGAGGTGATTTGGAAGAGGATGACTATTGCACAGTAATGAAAACAGTCTTATGCTAACCAATAGAGATGATTGATGGAGTTCAAGGTTGAAGATCATGTTTTTCTATGTGTCACATTGAGGATGGAATATAGGAGTATTAGGAGACAGTTTAAGATTTCACCGAGATACATTAGGCCAGTTGAGGTTGTGGTGAGGGTCAGGCCAGTTTCCTATTGGCTACATTTACCTTAGAGGTATCTGGTTATACATAATGTCTTCTATGATTCATATTTGCGAAATTACTTCTCAGACCAATCGCATTTTTTTCAACCTGAGGAGGTTTTGTTGGAGGTGGATGCATTATTCAAGGAACATCCAATCTTGATTGTTGATCAAATTTCAAAAGTTCTCAGTGGCCGATATGTTCCTCTGGTACGGGTTTTATTGTATCACAAGAGTGTATAGGTTGAGACATGGGAGAGGAAGGCTGATGTATGACCCTAGGGTCCCGAGGTGTTTAAGGATTCTCCTTTATCACTTTTTTAAGGAAATTTGGAGATAATTTTTTTAATGGGAGTGTTGGTAAGAAGATGGATATTCTTTTGTGGAATGGATCATGATTTCTGGTGTTTTTGAGAAAAAGAAGAATTTATTGAAATTTAAGGAGTACACACCTTGTACTAGCCGGGTATCGGCCGAGAACAGGGTTGTGGGGGTGACTTGGAGACTACCAATTAGGAAGGCTGGTTGAAGCATGTACACAACATGTACATTAATTGAACATGACATATACATTTCTATTGATTTGTTAAATTGGACTTGGATCAAGTCTCATTTACAGAACACCCTTCTTATTTCTCTTTCTCATTTGGGAGAAAATGAGAATGATTATTATTTTTTGAGCCCCCTTCCCATCATCCATGCTATGAATCAACTTTCATCGATTTCATTGGATTCACCATGATTTATGATGTTCTAGGTCGATTCAAATACCAATGTTCACCTATTTTGATCATACAATGTCAAGGTAGGGGGTTTGTGTAACGCCTCGACCCCAATTAACCAATGTCGGTGCATTGTCATGCATTATTGGCCTGATCACTAAAGATCAAGCCTCAAAAACCGATTATTTTAGTTACCTTGGAATTACTAGTTACTCTCATAAGGTTTGCATTACATCCAAAAATGGAAAACTACAACAACATTTTTTCCATATAAAACACTGAGATCCCATTTACTATCCATGTAGGTCATTTATAATATACCTCTTCACATATAGGGAAAAATAAAACATAGAAAGGGGTGAGGTCAGATGCACAGTAAGGATAACAATATAGCAGAATCTTTAATAAATAAGAATAAATATTTAAGGCAATGTATAAAACTAAAAAAAAGCCTTTTCAACATAAACATCATCATAATTTGGAAAATATAAATCAAAATAATTCCATTTAATTACTCACATTGATATTATACTAGTATAATAATCACATTCAATATCAATAGCCACGTTCATAATGATGGAATGCATAATTCTAGACTTCATAACCATGTAGTCAAGGCCTTGTGCCGAGAAAAAAAATAATATTTTTTCATGGCCTTTTTACAAGACACTAGTTTGTCTCATGCGACCTACCGATGCATCGATGAGCTATATCAGGCTCCACCCGTCAATTACTAAGTCCACTTCATTCCTCATATGGAAGGGTTTAAACATAACATAATCATTCATTTTAAAACTAGCAAAAAAAGGTCATTAATTTATCCATAAACCATGAATGGAATAAAAATAACACATCCATAGTCAAAAATATCACAAAACCTTCAAAACAATATGGAAGTTTTGTATCATAATAAATCAACTTCAAATAAACTTAAAATCCATCAATTGATACTGACATAGATGAAATCAAAAAAAATTGAGAAATATTTCTTTCTATTTTTAAATATTTTAAATTTCATATAATTATAAAAGAAGACATTTATTTTGGAAATATTCTTATAATATTTTAAGGGAATCATTTATGATGTTATAATGGCGGAAAATAGCCGCACCATCCGTATAAGTTAAAAAACATTTTTACCTTAATTTTGTCGAAAAAGTTATAATGGACCATGTTTGGAAAATGACAGAAAGATTCCTTTATAAAAATATATTATAAAGTCAAACAAGGGAAGAAATTAATTTAAACCATATTCTATAAAATACTATGAATATATTGAAATACATTTTTAAGAATCCTGGATGTGGATGAAAAAGAGTTCCCAGTAGATAATTACGTATAAATAACCTCGGATAATAAAGTTATTATAGAATTAACCATTACCTTGTACTTTTTCATCTTATATGGTAGGTTAATTTCCTATATATTATTGAAATAAATGTTATTAAATTATACAAGAATAATATACACTAAGATGATATAATATATGATCTTTTAACATTTCATTATTAATAATGTCTTAGTATTATCGTCGTTTCAGGTGATAACTGATTCATTTTCCTTTATATGATTTTTTTCATAAGTAATTTTTGTTATGGATAGGATATATATTATTAATATTCATAATGATATTATGTATTTATACATTATTTATAATCATCTAATAAAAATTAGTCTTGAATGGAAATTATGGATACTGAATCTCATCTATTTTGTGGAGATGGTAATCCGTACGTATGGACGAGCGACAATATCATTCTTTTGATATTAAAATATTACATAACTTGATGGTATATCATATATAATGAATCATTATATTGTTATATATATTATTTACATCAATTTCAAATAATTATTATACCCATCCAAATAATAATGTATTGAATTACAATTACACCACGACGTGGAGAGGATAAGCCGTATGTACGCATGTATGGTGACATGTCATTCAAAGGATGGAAAGAATAATGAATATGGTTGTACCATATTTATAATAACATCAAAATATATATAATATACTATATTTATTATTTTATAATTCAAACAACAATGAAAAACGAAGTGGAAGAAGAAAGGAATTTGAAAGAGGTGATGAAATATTTACCTCTTCTTCGGATTCTTCCTTTTGATTTAATCAAAAGGGATCCTTAGTTCAGATTTACGACTAATGGAAGGCCTATATGATTATGAGATGATTTTTGAGAGTGTATTTAGGTTGATGTTTTCAGATCCAAATTGTTTTGAAGGTGTGAATTAGGGAAAAGGTGGAGTACCCTTTTATTAGTGAGGTGAGGGGCACCTTAAGAAAAGCTATAAATATTATTTTATAATAAAAACATATTTGGTTTCTTATGGTTTAAAAATAGATTATTTAAATTCTATGATCGGGATGGAATTAATAACACAAAACCAATAGGTTTTATAATGGTTTGGTTCACTATATTAACTTTTTCATTTTGATTTAACTCTTAGTTAAATAGTTTAACATTTACCATGTCTCTTTGTATTTTTATATTATATGGTTAATAAACATACTATATACTTCCTATAGAACCCCAAGTGGTTCATTAATGATAAAAAAATCATTATATATGTCTTATGGCAGAAGCTTATATTTTTAGTAATAGAATATAAATTAATTATATAATATTTGTTTTAAAAACTCATTTCTGTCAATTTTGACACTATTTGGTATTTTCTTTTTTCTAAATTCATAAAAAAAATTATTACATTGAAAACAATAAATCTAACAAAGTCTAATATGTAATAATAACCTAAAATATTAGTTTAATTCATATTAAGTCCCAAATTACATTTATTTGTATACTTATAATATCAATTATTTTAATATTTCATTAATTAGGTAATTACTGCATCATCATTATGTCATAAATAAATCAACTTATTTAATGTCTAAAAATATAAATAAAATTCAATTATTTAGGAAATAGTTTTATATTTCTAATGAATATTTATTGCCTAATTTACCTTATGTATAATCCTGTATTAAATTTTTTACTTATTAAACATTGATTTTAACTCTTTTAGTTAGTCTTTATATAAAATAACAATAAGTTTTCTAATATAATCCAAGTGGAGGGAAAGGGTTAATATTGTATTCCTAAGGTTTTATTTGGTCAAATTATACTTATCCAATAGAATTAGGACATGTTTTAGGGTAATAATACAATCATTTTTACCCTTAAATACTCTATTTTTTTAAACAGTTGTTAGTAAAAGTAAAAAGTTCCTATTCACCAAAAATTAATTTCTTCTTTTTGATCCATAGTTTTTTTACTGATATCAACCGTGTCTTTCATATTTTTGAAATTCCAGTCACAGAAGCGGTAAAATTATGTTTAATGTGAATTTGAAAATTCTCTTATGAGGGGGGTAAAAGGCGGTGAAAATTTCTATAAAATTGATATATATATATATATATATTTTATAAAAAAACTACAATAAACTAAATTGAAAATATATAGGTATTATGTATCTATTTTGACCTATAATTAATTTAAATAAAATAAAAAATTATTGAAATAAAAAATCGCTTTCAAACTATAACTCAATGTTTTTCACTATTCATCGAAAATTGAATGTTTTTAGAAAAATACAAAAAAAAAACCATAATCTAATTTCGATATTCAAAATAATAAAATTAAGTCCATTTTGAATGATAAAATTTCTAAAATTTCAAAATGTGAGTATTAATATTCATAACGGTTCGTTCGATTGGTTGCGGTGTGTTAGAAATCGAAGTTGCATACAACACACACTATTATATTATTCAAAGGGAAGTGTACCATGGAAGCATGAGGTTTTACATTCTCCCTTCCTTAAAATAATTTTTTCCTCGAAATTTCTAGAATATTACTATATAAACAACTCAGGTGGTTCTTCATCATATGTTCCTCTGGTTCGTACGTTGCATCTTCCATCATATGGTGTCTAAATAAAACTTTTACTAGATGAGTCGTCCAGTATCTCAGCAATTGTTCTCTGGTATCAATAACCCTGTCAGGCTCTTCACAATAAGATAGGTCAGGTTCCAGTTCTAATTCCTCATAGTATTACATATGCATTGGGTCAGACATGTATTTTCTTAATATTGATTCATGGAATACATCATGAACATTGGATAGACTTGGCAGCATTTCCAAACGGTATCATACAACCCCAATTTGTTCTAGAATTTCTAATGGTATAATATACCTGGGACTAAATTTACCATTCTTACCGAAATGTATAACACCCTTCCATAGAGATACCATCAAGAAAACATGATCTCCTACCATAAATTCCTAATCCATCCTTCGGTTTTTAGAAAATCTATTCTACCTACTTTGAGATTATTTGATGTGGTTTTGGATTACCTTCACCTTTTACGTCATTTCCTCCACATGTTCTGGGCCTACGAGTTTTCTTTCACCAACATCATTCTAAATGGTTGGTGTGCGACATCTCTTTCCGTATAACGCTTTATATTGTTTCATCTGAATACATGAATGGAAGATATTGTTATAGGAAAATTATACCAGTGGTAAATATTGATACCACATACCTTGAATGTCAATTGATCATGATATCTACATGTTTTCTAAGGTTAGAATAGGCTGTTCTAATTGTCCATCAGTTTGGGGGTGGTAGGCAGTGCTGAAACGACGTTCAGTATCCAGGGCTTTCTGAAGAATTTTTTATAATCATGATGTAAAACAGGGATCACGATTAGAAAAATTTGATTAGGGTGCTTCCTGAAGTATTGCAACTTCATTAATAAATATTTTTCTAGATGTCCAAGTGTTATATCTATAATATATCAAGAAAATGTGCTGACTTGGTAAGACGATCAACAATGATCCATATTGCATCATTTTTTCTAGGTGTCTTTGGTAGTCCCATGATAAATTCCATTGTAATATTATCACATTTACACTCCGGTATGGGAAGAGGATACTTGAATCCTCCAAGCTGTTTCTTTATAGCATTCTCTTGATGACAATCCAAACATCTTTACACAAAATCACCAATCTCCATCTTCATGTTTTCCCACAAAAAGTTTTCCTTCAATTATTTATATAACTTAGTGCTACCATGGTGTATAGTGAAATTGGAACTATGAGCATCATCAACAATCTCGTTTTTAGATTAGGTATATCCGGAACACAATGTCTCTTCCCAAATTTCAAAATTCTATCTTCTTACGCAATGTAAGTCAAATTCCCATCATTCACAGCTTTAGTCTTATTTTGAAACTTTTTATCACTGGTATGAAGACTCCTTATCTTTTATAGTAAATATTTTTTGGAAACCATTTAAAAAATTATTGATGTTTCACCTTCCATGGTGATTCCTATATACATATTTATTAGATCCATTTATATAGGATTCTTTTCAACTCTCATAGTTTTCAAAACTCCCTGATCCTTTCTAATCAAAGCATCTACCACCTTATTTTCCTTCCCCGGGTGGTAGTGTATTGTGCAATCATAATCCTTGAGTAGTTCAAGCCATCTCCTCCACATCATTTGACTTTTTTCAATGAGAAAATATACTTCAAACTCCTGTAATCGGTATATATCTCACATTTTTCACCCTTGAGATAGTGTCTTCAAATATAAAAAGTAATGATTATAGCTGCTAACTCATGATCATGAGTAGAACAGTTTTTCTCATGAATTTTCAACTGTCATGATGCATAGGTTATAACTCTATCATTCTGCATAACGACACATCAATGTCCTTTCATTGAAAAATCACTATAAATAACTAACTTATCATTCCCAGATGGTAGAGTAAACATAGTAGCATATAATAATATTCTCATTAGTTATTCAAAACATTCTTCACAGTCTTTTTTCCAAAAAAAATATACCCTTTTTGTGTGAGCTTTGTTAATGGGTTATCCAACCAGAAAAAATTCTGGACGAAACGTCGATAATAACCAACTAAACCAGTAAAACTGCATACCGCAGTTATACTTTTCGGTGCTGGACATACTTGGATTGCCTTGGACTTTGAAGGATCAATGGATATTACTTCCTTAGATACAATATTTCCAAGAAAAGAAATCTCTTGAAGCCATAATTCACACTTGCTAAACATCACATATAATTAATTTTATCTAATAGTCTTCAGGATAATGCCCTGGTGATTTTAATGATCTTCATAGATTTTGGACTATACAATGATATCATCAATAGATAATACTACATTATTATATACATATTCCTTGAAGACTCTGTTCATTAGATCCATGAATGCAGATGGTGCATTAGTAAATCCAAAAGGCATTACTGTAAAATCGTAATGCCCGTACCTGGTTAGAAATGTTGATTTTAGGATGCCTTCCTTCTTCACACACAACTAATGATATCCAGATTGAAGGTTAATCTTTGAAAATTATTGAGATCCATGATGTTGGTTGAATAAATAATTAGTGCGAGGTAGGGGATACTTGTTCTTTATTTTTATAGTATTGATCTCCTTGTAGACAATGCACAACCCCACAGATCTATCTTCCTTATTAACAAAAAGGACAGGGGCACCCCGTGGAGAAACACTTGGCTGAATAAATCCCTTATTACTCAATTCCTCAAGTTGTTTCTTTAGTTCCACTAATTCCACAGATGCCATTCTCTAAGGGGTCTTTGATATGGGCCTTGAACCAGGAATTAAATCAATGGAAAACTCAATTTATCATTCTAGAGGATGTCCAGGTAGATCTTCTAGAAACACATCAACATATTCATTAAGTATTAGTACACCCTCTATTTGAAGAGTCAAAAGGTTTATGAAAGAAACATTGGCAATGAAATTTTAGATTAATTGGAAATAAAATTACCTATTGTCACCTAATCATGTAATATTAAATTTTAATCATGATATTCATTATGTGGTGAAGAATGAATCACTCTATATTTTTAAAAGAGAAATTTACATTTGATAGTGTATCTAGTCGGAAACCCTGAGACCAAATAAACCATGATTATTTAAATAAGTCTATTATGAAATAGTTACTAAATTGGTGGGTATGAAACAAACTAAATAATATATAAAATTTAATTAAAGGAACTATCCAAAATAAATTTATTTGTAGCCACTAAAGAATAATCTCACACTTTTTAATAATAACATTAACTTCAAAAATCCTTTATAATTATTTTTATGGTCAAATAATATAATTAAATTTTTCAATAAATTTAAATTATATATATATATAATAAAAAAAATTAAAATCATCATTTAGATATTATCCTATAGTAAAATTTTAGGTTTTTTGGAAGATATTAATGATTCCATGAATAGTGAAAATAACAATTTTTAAAAAATCGTAATTTCATTTACAAATATTAAGATAAATTTATTCTTTTAATTATATTTAAAATAAAAATAAATATTATTTAGAATAATTTAACCAACTTAAATACATTTAAATCATAATTATTCTAGAATTTATCAAAAGTTTTTTTTATTGTATAAAACTTTTTTATTTTGAAAATCGTTCTAATGTGATTATTGTTCCTCCATTTTAAAAAATTAAAATAAAATAAATAAAGAAATAATTTGAATGAAATTTATAGTTGTTTTATATACAAATAATAATTTAAATTCATTTAATGATGATTACTTTTGATATAGTAAATATGATATCGTCTTTTTATTAAAAAATGTATTCCTTGAAACCTCGTTTTTGGACACGTATTTGGATTTAATATTAAATTATACTCATCCGATTATATAAGTAGAATATGTTAAAATGGTAAATTGTTTTGAATCATCATAATTTATATTATCTAATATTTCCATCATAATTTTCATCCATATTTAATGATGAAAACAATAAAAATTATTTACCACAGTCTTGTTAAAAACAGGTTTAGTGGCTGTAAAAATACAAATACAAGGATAAAAAATGATCCTAAACATAGATAACCACTAATGTATTGTCAAATATAGACATTATATCCTCTAACTGGTGATAAAGGTCAATTTTTTATCCTTTTGGCATGATTAAATCCTAGTTGTATTTCTTACATTTCAAAATTTTCAAGTGTGTCCTCTCGCCCACTTATAAAAGGCCACCCACTATACTATCAATTAAAAACATAAAAAACCAATTGGATATAAAATGAACTATACCATTAAAATTATTAATTTACTTAACTAAATATATATTACTATATTCTGATCTGAAATTTATCATACTATTAATTTTGATGCAATCCTAAATAATTTGATCGAAGATTATGTGATGTAAATAAGAACTCAATTCGTTTTATTTTTTATTTATCCTCCTTTATATATTATTTAATAAATATGATATAATAACTAAAATATCTTAAATATACTTAAATTTTATTAATATAAGGTAGTGACTTACATCATTATCCTCCTTCCTAAAATGGGATACTTAACGGTCGATCGTGTGTACAAAGGACAAAGTCCTCAAAAACTAATGTAGTTATTTTCCCGTAACCTCTACATACAGATAGATATAATGATCAATTCAATGTGTATATATGATATATATGTTATAATTATACATATTTAATTATAATATAAAATATTAATTTTTTAATTTCCATTTCATAGGAAATATGATAACGTCACCCGTGTGTGTGGTGGATTATTGGATCACGAAGCGTTGTGATTATCTATTCATTTATTCATTACTCCAAAAATCATTTTTTTTCATTTTCCAGAGGCCGGTTTAGGGGTCCCAGAACACCAAAAAAACAACAACAAAAAGTACAGACACCAAAAACCAAAAGGGATTACACATCATAATAACCTGATTCATCTCCGATCCCCAAGCAAGAGTCTTTTTCTCCAGTAGCTGATCAAGAACAGATTGGTCTGGACATGCCGTCGTGACCGTGCTCCCCTTTTTGAAGTCCACAGTCACCTTGTTATTCCACTATGTTACAGATCGAGTCCGCATTGGTCTTGGAAGAAACGAATAGTCCTTCCTTGGTCTTCTTCTTGGGGTGGCAGAAAAAGGACCTTCAGCTGGAGCTAAAATATTATTCCCACTTTTAACAACATCAACGAATGAAAGGCCAACTGGACCAATCACATTCTCTTTCCCTCCCCAGAGTTCTCCCTTTCAAATCTGGATCGCTCCCTCAAAGAAGCATCACAAAACTCCGGGTTGCTCTCCTGTCTTTGGGTTGGAGTTTTTCACTACATTAGCGGAAGGCACCTATCCTCAGCAGCAACACTTTCAAAAATTTATTCAACATTATTCCCCAGCCTATGGTCCAGAATCTCCACCATAGGACTCTCCACCACAGGACAACACCAATCCTCAATAGCAGCACTATCCACTATTTTGGTACCCGCCTCATGGCTCAACCATCCAGCCTGGTGGTCCTCCCCGGGCTTATCAACAACTGGAAATGTCTCAAGCACCCAACGATCAATTTGATGTTCTTCCAAGGTCTCCACACCTTCCTCACCTCCTACCACAACACCCTCCTCCAAACCCGCATCTGCTTGGTCCTCCAAACCCGCATCCGCTTGGTCTTCAGAGAGTCCTTTGAACCTATTTCTCAAAGCAATGAACGGATTCACCTGGGATCAAGGTTTCTAGAAACATTAGCACTGGATGTGATGACTTCTTCCACAAGACTGGCTTCTTTTCCATCCTCACTCTGCACTGAACTCCGCCCAGCCATAGTAGCAGCAGGATCTTCATTTATTCATTGCATGGAAGGTAAAAAGGATTCATTTTATATTTATACATGATATTAATGAGATAATAATAATTATGGATATGAAATATATCATATACTTTCTTACATTACCATCCATTAGATAAATGAGATTATCGATCATGTGTATGATGGACTACCACCTTGTGAAGTAATGTGATTCTTTTTTATTACCAAAACAAATACAAGTAATTTGAATGGTAATTTAAAGAAATAATAGTTTATTTATGATTTAAATATAATCCATTAATGATAAAATATTTCTTATCTTATTTCCATCGTGATCTTCGAATAATGGAAATGTTTCCCTTGTGTACATACAACAACTGTCTCTGGGATTGTATCATAGATAATTTATCATAATAATATTTCATGGTCGGTTTAAAATGAAAACATTATTTTTCAAAATTATAATTATTTCATTATTACAATTATTTATTTAGTTAAATTACAATCTCCATAACTTTATTCAACATACCAACGTGATTTCCACATATAATCCATTTGTTGTTTAAACGTCCAACATGGAATTAATTGGTGATATAAATGAATAATTCGCAATAAAAATAATGAAAAATGTATAATATAATTGAAAAAGGTTCTCATGTGAATAAGTTATTTACATAATATTTTTGGATGATAATGAACACAAATGACAAATCAGTCTCGAAGTAAGGTATCTCCCCAAATTCAAACTTTCCTTCGAGTTATAAAAATTCTATCATTACCACCATTTATATATATATATATATATATATATATAATGGTATATGATTATTTTAATTTATGTGCATATAAACATTTCTCACATATATAAATATCATATTCTCCTTCTATTGATGTGGAAATAGAAACTCTATGATCATTTTTAAAATGCTTTTATTTTGATATTTACATTGGTTATGATATTTAGATGGATTACATAACCCATTATATTTCCATGAATAATTATTATGATATGATTTATGATTGAATAAAATATTTGGAACACATATATCCAGAAAATTTTATAATGGGTTAGCCCATATAGTTCTCCAATGCATTGGGTAAAGAATTCGTCTCATTAGGTGTCTTATATGGGATAGAGAAGCAATCCTAATCCATTTTGGTAAATTGTACACAATATGATTCTCACACTATGAAATTATCCACGAATTAGGCTTATATCATGTTTTCTAATTCAGGTAAATTTCATATGATTCTAGGATCTTATTATATCATGGTATTTTTGTTGTGAAGCCATAGGATTCCTCATGATACCACATTTTTATGATATAATGTTACACATTTGAGTCACTTGTTATGGTTCATTGTCATATTTATCCCCATACTTAGTTTTTTAATACAAATTTTTTTTCTACATCCCCTAGGTTCTCCTATATATTTTTTGGTGAAAAATGTATTTTAGGAGCTCTGTATGAATAATAAAATAATGATTCCTTGATTTATATTCCATTTTCTAGATTATTAACTTAATCATCCAAGGTTACGATGCCTTATGATATTTTGGATCAACCATATTCGATATTATTTGTATAAAAATATTGTAATAATATTTTTAAAAGTAATTACTAACATTAAATATCCACTAAATCATGCATCACAAGTTAGACCTTAAATCATATTTCTTTGGAAAAATAGTATTAAATTTTATGGCGTCTAGATGACAACATTTCAATAAGAGAAATTGGATTGTGGAATGTGATATTTGAGGTCATCAATGAAAAGGATAAATGAAAACATCATCATTGGAAAAAATTATGTTTTGATAATTATCCTAATGGAGTATCTAATAGATGATGGGTATAATTTTAATATCAATTTTTCCAAATAATGATTTTAGGATTGACTTTTAAGAATCCCATTTTAGGAAATTTTTGAATGAATTATACAAGATATAGGAGGCCATATTAGTTAATGAATGGATTTAGATCACTCATATCCCATAATTTTGGGGTCTTTTGAGCATATACATGTTTTGATTTATGTATTCTAAACAAATATTAGGGGCACTTTCCATTATATGGAAGGATTAAATGATTTTATATAATTTGTATATTAAAAATAACCAATATTTTATTTCTTCTATAGATTAATTAGAAAAACATAGAATTATTCTGTATCTAAATTTGTTGATACAAAGATAAATATTTCCATTTATCCTACTCTAAGTATTAAAAAAGTGAGAGGATATATTTGGATCCAGTGGTAGAGATACAAAGGTATATATATAAACACACCATGGCCCTATGTGAGCTATATATTGTACCAAAATATGTAATGGGGTCAAACATAACACCAATATAGTTAGAGTTAATACAAGGTCATAAATATTTGTTACTAAATATACATTTTATCGATCCATTTAATGATGATTTTTTATTTAAAACAATGAGATGACAATGTGGTTGAACTAAAAATGAGGTTGAATTGACAACATATTTTAATAATAATATTGGTAAAAGGTATGACCATTCTGTTTGTAAATAATCATATTTATATTCTTAATGTATAGTTATTTTTTATTTGTCACAAGTGACAACATATATATTATTTACTATATTATAACTATTAATAATCATGATGAGATATAATAATATATGATCTTATTGGATTGAAGTCCTCAAAGGTAGTAAAAGCGATTCAATGACTAAAATAATCACTGTTTCATGTTCTATATAATTTATTTTGAGGAATGATTAAAATCACAATATCATGGTTTATTTTCATTTTCATATGTGAGATACTATGGAAATATGATTTTTAAAATCATATTAAACTATATGTGTCAATTTTTATTTTTATTATTCAAATCTATGTGGGTTAGCATTAATAGAGGGGTAATGACTAATTCCTACCATTTTACTGTTCAAATTCTCTCACATTATCCATGCTGGTGTATGAAGAGAGAAAGATCAATTTATCTTGAAATCACAATATATGATATATTATAATGTGTATGATGAACTAAATTAAGGATATAGTGTTGTTGTAGACATAAAAAAAAGATACATGTATGGTATGGGTGATGAAGGTAAATATTTACATTGTAACGATGAACATCATCTACCCTAAAGCATTAATTATTTTTTCCAAATAATATTTAATCCATATAACATACATGTGTTGGTGAAAATTAATCTATCATCAGAATAGTTATTGATAATAATTAATACAATGAATATGGAGATAATTTAATGATTAATTATTTATGAGAATATTTTATAATTTCTCATTTATAATTGTTTTGTACATATATAAACTATAATATTTCATAAATATTGGTTACAAAATAATTCTTCTAATTTCTTATATATTGAATAAATTTTAGACGGTTAGAATTGTTGGAATATCAGGGGAAACAATTTTGAGATCCTAGTAATTCAATGTCTCACATCACACAACCACTATCATCAGTTTCATTGGAACTAAGTGAATCCAATTTACTAGAGACTTAAAATGACAAAACATATTCCCTATATGTTATTGTAATCCCATCATCCGATTAACCTCTAATTCTAGAATAGTTGGTACCCCCATACATATTTGGTATAATGGTCATTTACCATTAATAGGTTGTATGTAATTGCAAAAAACTATATATTTTATTTATTTTACTTCATCTTTCCAACAGATAATGATATCAGCAGAAGTGATATAAATGTTATACCAGTAGATTTATGGCTACTAAAATTCTTCAAAATTAATATTCAATTAGATATTCTTATGTTTCATAATGATAATGTTGTTAGGGTATGCAGATATATTCTTGCAAATCATTCTTACGAGATGGTGAGATTTCCCACAAGTTATACTGATTGGAGGCATATTCCCATAGATTTAAGTGATGGGGTTTCTCATAACCATGTAATTGTAATATAAATTTAAAAATCATTGATTACTAATTATAAAGTCATGAATAGAATATTTTACATTATTATAAAGTGTTTAATTTTTTTTATTTCACGATGATTTTTTCAATATGATGTCCCTGACTCTATTTCACATCCATGGAATCTAAAAAACATTGTAATGAAATGATGATACTTTAAATGGTGATAATGGAAATAGTTTGATGACACATATCTAAGATCTTGAAAAATTCATTAAAAAGTTCTTGAATGTGTCTCTCGTGGGTACTATATGATGTTTGTGAATATTAATATAGATGAAACTAATGAGGTAATGAAATTTTTTGTAGAATATTATTATCATAAGAATAATAATATTATAATTTTCATTAAATAATTTTTTTCAAGAATTATTAATAAAGATATAGTTAATCCTAATAAACTAGTGATTATTTATTTCTCGAGGTCATGTGATTGTTTAATCCATCATGGTTTTTTATCCATTATTATTTAAACTATTTTATTATGACTAATTTTGTTATTATAATTTTAATATATTTTTTACAAGTATAATTTATTATTCCTCTCAATTTTTTTATACAGAGATATGGATTAATGTATAATGGAAACTAGATGATATTTTTTTGAATGAGCCTACCTGAGGAATTTGATTCAGTACTTTTCATTACTATTTAATTTTATTTAATTACTATAAATAAAAAATTGGAAAATAAATCACAACAACATAGATACCTTATAAACAATTAGTTTATGCTAGAGATAAGAATTAAAAGGTCTAATCTAGATGAATTATAATTCGTAGATAGTTGTATTCATTCGAAATTAATTGGATATAAGTATTATATAAGAAAAGAGATCTTATTTTCAGCTATGAATCTTGTTTTCTGGTGTTTATGAGAAAAAAAGGAGTTTCTGGATATTGATGGAGTACACACCATGTACATAAGACTACATGTCGTGTATCTAGTTTCCACATGTATCCATGTACTGGAAATGTAATGGGAGACTACATGGGCATGTGGGGTGACATGGAGACAGCGAAAAGCATAGGAAGGTTAGGGCATGTACACGACATGTACATTAAATGAACACAATGTTTTCTTTTTTTATTTTAAAATCATACTGGTATTTCATCTAATTTACATAACACCCTTATTCTGGCTCTATCTCTTGTAGGAGAGACTGGGAATGGTGATTCTTCTCCTAGTCTATGACCCGTCGTCTATGGTCCAAATCAATCAATGTCAATTTCATTGGAATCTCTACAATCTATGAAGCTATAGGTCGATTCAATGAGTGAGGTTAATCTATATCGATCATATAACTTCTAGGTATCTGGTTTGTGCCTATATGGAGGTTTTCTTTGAATTATATTTGAAAAACGTTCCCAATACCCTAGTTTAGGGAGTTGCGTGTTTTTGGAATTTAACTTTTTCAATGACATCCATGCCTTGTTTTCTTGAGTATTGGTTTTTTATTATAAAGATGGTTATTTACCTTTACATGGATGTGTTTGACCTGATTGATCTGATATTGGCCATTGGGTCTATAATTTCATATTAGGCTGCAATGTATCCATGAATAGTGCAATTTTGATAGAGTGATATTATCTGGAATGCATGTGTTATGCTTTATTGCTGTTTAGCCGAGTAGTATTTGTGATTTTCTTTGGCTATTGATTATCATTTTTGAATGATTACTTTACATTGGGATTTGGGAACTTGTTGTAGTGAGACCAGAGGGGAAATTGATGTTGAGGGTTTCCCCAGAGTGTCTGCTGTACTTTTCACAATGCTAGACCATAATGGGATTGACGTTGAGTGATCCCTCAGAGTGTATATAGTTATAACTAAAATACTACATGGGGAATTGACGGTGAGTACTTCCTCAGAGAGTCTTTTTTTCATAAGACCAAAGGGGATAGACTCTGCGAGGTATCCCAGGCGGTTGTTATATCTTATTGTTAATTGACAAGTTGAACCAGAGGGGTTAGGTTGTGATAAAATTCCTTTATTGTAACTTGTGGATAATTTGATGAATAATTAATAAATGTAAGTGAACAAAATTGAAACTGTAAAAATATTTACTTTTGAGTACTTCCTTGTTTATTTACTTCTCTTTTGCATTATTTCCTATTATATATATTCACTGAAAGATAAGGATAGATATTTGGGTGTTTCTTACTGGGATTTCTCTCACCCCCAGTTTAGGTCATTATTCGAGCCCATATATATTATATTTTAGTAGTTATAGATATTGTAAATCATCATTATACTTCATGTACTTTATTTATGTAGACCAAGAGAGCATGGGACTAAGCTGAGGCTTGCGATGCCGGTGGAGTTATTTATTTTTTTTTCATGTAAATTGGGTTTGTATTGTATTCTAGCATTGTGACTTGTTTGGATGCTTCCCTAGATATAGGTGACATGCATCATTTTATATATGTTCACTATTATTTTATCTACTTGCAGTCTTCTGTTGTTTACTGTTGCATATTATTATTACTGTTTCCCTTACTATTATCAATTTATTTCTATTGTGTTACTCTTCCAATGAAGTCATAGTTTCCCCATTACTAGACCCAGGGCCCTCACTTCTAGTCGGCGACCTTTGGCATTTGGGGAAATGCTCTTGAGATCATGTGACCAACCGGGTACGGGGCACCTCTGGGAGGCACCCGAAACATGTACATTACAAAGTGGTTAGAATGAGTTAGCATACCTAGAGGGTCGCTATATCTTATTTGAATTGGTTGAAGTATAGGGGTCTATCTTTATGATCATTCACATTGGGTTTTATGTATTTTTTTGGTTGTGTATTTAATAAACGTAAATGAATGTAGTTGACACTGTAGGATTGTTTACTTTTGAGTACTTACTTATTTATTACATCATTTTTTATATTGCCTGCCATATATATTCACTTACAGTGAGGCATAGTTCATTGGGTGCTTTCTTACAGGGATTTGTCTCAAACGCTGTTTGGGTCATGATTTTGGAAAAGAATGATTATATTGTTGTGGGTATTTATAAGTGAAAACAACCTTAACCTTTAAGTACTTGATTACTGTGGAGCTGGACAACATGAGACCAAGCAGAGGCATGTGATGATGTTGGAGTTGTTTAATTGTTTTCCATTGAACATTGGTTTTGTACTATATTCCATTATTGTGACTTCTTTTCTTCCTTCCTAGATATATGTTACATGGATCATTTTATATATGTACTTCAGCTAATTATTTACTTGCAGAATTCATTTGTTTACTATTGCATGTTATTATTACTCCTTCCTCTACTGTTATCTATTTATTTACATTGTGTTACTTTTCCAATGAGGGAATAGTTTACCGTCATCACACCCAAGGTCCTGTATACTAGTCGGCAGTCTCTGGAATTCAAGGAAATGTAACCAACGGGGTATAGGGATCCTCTGGACGGCACTCGGAACGGTGACGTTACAAAGTCATATCAGAGAATTGGTTTCTTATTTACATGATTTTTGGAGCCTATATCCATGTATATGAAGGAATATGTAGATGGTAATAAGTTATGCCATGGGGTAGCTAACCTATGTACATGTAAATTTTAATTTTCCTCGATTATTGCAATATTTATGGTTTTGAAATTGTGACAGTTGATTCTATTTCTTCATTGGGTGGTTTAAATGTTTTGTGTTGTTATTATTGATGTTGTTGATGTTTTATTTATATTTAAACCTTACATGATAAGGGTATTCCATCTCTTGCATGATATTGGCACTTTCTTGAGATCACTTGTCATGCTTACTTGTCCTGCCATTTATGGGGCATTACTGATTGCATGTTGTTGTGATAGGTGTTGTGCTAGTTATGCATGAAGTTCTGATTTCTACCTTGATTGAATACATGCAATTTTATCTGGTATTTCTTATAGTGTATGATTTCATATATACCAACGCCATTCTTTGGTCACTGATGTGTTATTGGGCGTCATGGATCAATGTTTTGTGGATCACGTGTTCCTTGCACTATTATACTAGTTCTATGACATGAATATGATGCCAAGATTTGATTCATAAGGAGTACGGTCCCTCACGGATTGGAATTTGGCACATTAATGTTTGTTTTAGTTTTTTATGGGTTACAGAGTAGTTTTTTGAGGCTTACTATCCAGAAAAATCCAGAATACATAGTGTGTAATGATGAATACATGCCATGTAACCTTCTGTTCTGGAGGGAACACCATTTCTTATGTATTCACCATGTAATGTATTTACATGTCGTGTAGTCCTTAAACCATGTGACATACTATGTTAGCAAGGTCACGAGATTGGGAAATATTTAGTCCAACATTCGGTGTACCAGATGTTCATGTCGTGTTGTAGAGGCAATGTGTCCGGCGGTGTGGCTAACGAAACGGGTGGAAGAAATCCTTCTTGTCCACACTGTGTCTGGAATAAACATGTCGTGTAGCATCATACATGTCTAAGACTGTGTGACTAATGGCATGGGTGGTTGAAACCTAAGTGTTACACACTGTGTCTCGAATAAACTCTCGGTATAGTTTTTTTCTAGGAGAGAACCGCATGGTTTAGCCATTTAGAGGATCTTGGGAAGGGGGTAAGCAATTGAAGTACACATTGTTTAAATGAAGAACATGTCGTGTTAATAGGATGTTACACTACCAGTTTTGGAAGAAGTACGCATCCATGTAAAGGATTGAGGGAACACATCCTTTAGTTTTTATACATTCCATGTATCTATGTTTTATAAATATTGAATGTCTTATTTCTCCAATTCTTTTCATGCAATTCTATCTTTCCGTCATTGATAATCTTAAACAGAGACATGTTCTTGACATTCTTGAGTCATTCCACTGAGACATCCTCTGATTATACGCCATATATATGACAACAATCAGACACCAAAATGGTATATTAGGGATTACCAGCAGATCCTCCCATCATTCTATCTCGAAACTGGCCATTAATCTAGATATAGGTGCTGATGAATAGTTCTGAGAAGGCTTCATCAGGTTCATGCAGACATTCTTGGGAGCAGTACATCCTCCCCCATCTAGGGCATCATTGGAATTATTTTTTCAACAACATTTTCCTCCAACTATCTCAAGAAATGGAGGACCTCATGCTACAATGCCAGGGATAGAATCTATTCTTTTTATCTTCGATCTTCTGGATATACAACCATAATAGAGGGTGATAATCTCTACATACATGCTTTGGGATTCCTCCATGATATGGTGGGATATGATATCATTAGTAGGATGCCATCAAGTTATGGCTTGGGATGAGTTATAGGGTAACATCTATGACTATTTATACAAAGAGACTTTGAGTACTGAATCTAGCCTAAGAGTTCATTTGTTTGGAATAGGGTACTCTCTAACTTATGGAGTATTCATCTCACTTAACATATCTAAAACTCTTCACACCAATTGTAGAGGTGATGATTTATTCCTAGAAAGGAATATTGTGGATGGACTTAGGCATGACATCTTATCTCAGGAGAACATCTTTAGGTTGACTTCCATATCTTCCATAGCCAACAAAGCACTGATCATAGAACACAACCTGTGGTATTATGGAGTTATGGGCCAGGGTGGTTCGGTATCCATAGTTGGTTCATTTCTAGATGATAGTATTAAGACCCATAAGGAGTCTACATATGGAGGTCTGAGTAGGCAGGATACACCTTCAGGTAGCCAGGTGTTATGAATCTAGTTTGGGAAGGGATGACATACGAGGAAACATTACCCAATAGACCGAGTTGAGTGACGATCTTGCAGAATGATGGGTCATCTTCAACTTTTCAGTCTGTTATTCTTACTAGCAGCTGGAGATAGAGGTTAATATATCACTCCTCATTTAGGAGAAGGACCACAAGTCTCTCATCTGTCTGGGAAAATAATTTCGTCCATCCATTCATGCCAAGGTGGTGGTCATGGACATGGTATCCAGTCACCATTCCTTCAGCAATAACAGGGTGGGTCAGCTCAAGGTTGTTATTTAGGGCAACAGGGTCATGGTACATGTCATAATTTTGTAGTGGAGAAGACCCGGCAAGAGCAGGATCTCGGGCCTTCTACAGTTAGAGGTTCAATTTTTGTTTCCTCAATTTTAGCTTCATCTCTTTTTGATATAGGGGATTTTCATAGTTTCATATCTATTACTATTATGGAGATCCATATGCATTTAATCCTTTACTCTTCTAATATCATTCCAATAGAAACTATGTCTCAGTCTAGAACGGCTAGTGTATGTCAATTCAAGGAGTTCCCTCTTGATATTGGGGGGTTTCACTTATTAGGGGACCATTATGTATTAGAGATGACAGAATATGATGTTATTCTCTGAATGGACCGGTTAGTTCACTTCCAGTCTATTTTCGATTGCTATCGTCGTAGAGTAATCATATCATAACCAGAGGGCATATCGTTTCTTTATAAGGGTGAATGTGATATCCAGGCAAGCAGAGGAGGACCCGAGCATCATGGTCTTGGAGGTGTTATAGATCATATTTCTAGTCTATATCTGTATGACTAGGTAACTAAACATATATAATTTCCACCTGTGCTGGATCGTTTCAGGGAAGTTTTTCTAGGGAACCTTTTATGTTTTCCTAAGGAGCGAGAGGTAGATTTTTCTATTGATCTTGTGTTAGGAGAGGAGCTGTTATCCATTCCGCCTTATTAAATGGCTTCACCAGAGATACAGAAAATCAATATGATGATAAAGGATTTATAGGAAAAGGGTTTCATCTAACCAAGTATTTTCCCTTGGGGTTCGCCTGTCTTGATTTCCATGAAGGAAGACTATACCCTCATAATTTGTTTGGATTATCCAAATCATAATAAGTTGATGGTCAAAAATCAATATCCCTTACCAGGGATTGATGATCTCTTTGATCAAATTCAAAGAGACAGAGTGTTATCGAATATATACATCAGGTATGGTTATTATTAGTTGTGCGTTAGACCATCTGATATACCACTTACAGCTTTTCAGAGAATGTATGGTCTATACGAGTATGTGGTTACATCGTTCGGTCCCATGAATGAACCTGATATTTTTATGGATCTGATGAAATGAGTTTTTCATCCATTCATGGATTCATTTTTGGTGGTTTTCATGGACGACGTCTTTGTGTAATCTCACACTCGACATGATAATGCTACACATATTGAGATATTTTTTAGTACACTGAATGAGGATCAGTTGAATGCTAATCACTCAAAATGGCACTTTTGAATGGTGAAGATTCAATTCTTGGGACTTGTTATCTTAGAGACAGGGAAATCAGTAGATCCAGATAAAGTGAGATCAGTAGTTTCATGGGAGTATCTAAAGAACTTCATTGAATTAATGAGTTTTATGGGGCATTCTAGTTTCTATTGACGTTTTATAAAGGACTTTTCACACATAAAACCCCAGTAATGGGCCTGACTAAGAAGGGTGTGAAGTCCATGAGGATAGATTCATGTGATTCAGCTTTTTAGGAGCTCAAAGTGGGGTTTAATTCAACACCAATACTTGTTTTTTCAGATTCGAAAAAGAGCTATACTTTTTTCTATGATGGATCAGGTAACAGCCTTGGAGCTGTGCTTATACAATGGTAAGGGGTCATTGCGTACAAGTCTCAGAAGTTGAGGCCACATGAGAATAATTTACTGATACATGATATTGAGTTGGTTTCAGTTGTTCATGCTCTAAATATTTGGATAAATTATCTTTTGGATGATAATTTTGTGGTTTTCACCGGCCAAATAAGACTCAATTATTTCTTCACTCAGTGCGATCTGAATCTGAGACAGCGTAGGTGGGTTCAGTACCTATAGTCTTTTGATTTTGAGCATGCCTACACATCTAGGAAAGAAAATGCATTGGACAATGCATTGAGCCGGATGAATCAGATACATACAGTTTAGGAGGCCAGTAGTGGGTGGAATCTTATGTCTATATTCTCTGAGGTTCATTTTGAGGTTCACGACAAAAAGGGTAAGATGTTTCTTTCTTTTGTAGTTTTTACATCTAATCTGCTTTACCGAGTGCGAATGAGGCAGCTGTCAGACACTGGAGGTGTAGTCCTATGAGAGAGTGTGTTAGGAGGGGACTATATTCCTAGATGGACCATTGGCGAGGATGAGATCTTGAGATTCCATGAATGCATATGGGTGTCAGCAGACACACGCGAGGAGGTGATGTGGGATATTCATTATTCAGTTTGGCCAGTTCATCCTATAGTCACCACGATGTATAAGGATCGAAACCATCAATATTGGTGGCCATGCATGAAGATATATATATTTCTAGTATTGTGATGAGGAGTTCCACCATTCATCATGTGAAGGAAGAGCATCAGCAACCGGTCAGTATTTTCCAGCAGCTACCCATTCATGAGTCAAAGAGGAATGATGTCGCGATAGATTTCATGATAGTTTTGCCTAGGTTTCCTTAAGGGAATGATGCAGTTTGTGTTTACATTGACAGAATTATGATGGATAAACACTTCTTTCTGATCAAGGAGATATTCATTATTTATTAGATGGGAAGGTTACACATCCAAGAGATTGTACGTTTATATGGGGTTCTGCACTCCATCATTTCACACATGGATTCATGTTTTACTTCTTGGTTATGGAATGGAATACTTAAGGAATTGGGTAAATAGGTACATCTGAGTAAAACACACCATCCCCAGATGGATGGATAGTTAGATTGTATGATACAGGTGATGGAGAACATGCTTTGAGCATGCGTCCTAGATTTTGGAGGTTCATGGGAGAAGCTCATAACCCTAGTAGAGTTTTCTTACAATAATAGTTTTTGGGAAATTATTCAGATGGAACCTTATGTGTCTTTATATGGTAGTACATTCCGGTCACCTTTATCTTGGCTAGAGGAAGGAGAGGCAGCTATGCTGGGGCCTCGGCTTTTCGAGGAGACCATGGAGCAGATAGAGGTGATTTGGAAGAGGATGACTATTGCACAGTAATGAAAAATGTCTTATGCTGACCAAAGGAGATGACCGATGGAGTTCAAGGTTGAAGATAATGTTTTTATATGTGTCCCATTGAGGTTAGGATATAGGAGTATTATGAGATAGTTTAAGATTTCACCGAGCTACGTTAGGCCTTTTTAGGTTTTGGCAAGAGTCAGGCCAGTTTCCTATTGGCTACATTTACCTTATAGGTAGCTGGCTATACATGATGTCTTCTATGTTTCATAGTTGAGAAGTAACTTCTCAGATCCATCTCATGTTTTTTAACCTGAGGAGGTTTTGTTGGTGGTGGATTCATTACTCAAGGAACATCCAATCATTATTGTTGATCAAATTGTGAATGTTCTCTGTGACCGATATGTTCCAATGGTACAGGTTTTCTTGTAGAACCAGAGTTTATAAGTTGAGACATGGGAAAGGAAGGCCGATGTATGATCCTAGTGTCCCGAGGTGTTTAAGGATTCTCCTTTATCACTTTTTTAAGGATATTTGGAGATAATTATTTAATGGGGGGGTGTTGGTAAGAAGATGGATATTCTTTTCAGGTATGGATCATGATTTCTGGTGTTTTTGAGAAAAAGAAGAATTTATTGAAATTTAAGGAGTACAGACCATGTACTAGCCGAGTATCAGCCGAGAACAGGGTCATGGGGGTGACTTGGAGACTGCCAATTTTGAAGGCTGGTTAAAGCATGTACACAACATGTACATTAATTTAACATTCCATATACATTTCTTTTTATATGTTAAATTGGACTGGGATCATGTCTCAATTAAATAACACCCTTCTTATGTCTCTTTCTCATTTGGGAGAAAATGAGAATGATGATTATTTTCTGAGCCCCCTTTCCATCGTCCATGCTCTGAATCAACTCTCATCGATTGCATTGGAGTCACCACGATTTATGATGTTCTAGGTCGATTAAAATTCTAAGGTTCACCTATTTCGATTATACAATGTCATGTTGGGGGGCTTGTGTAACTCCCCGACCCCAATTACCCAAAGTTGGTGCATTATTATGTATAATTGGAATGATCACAAAAGGTCAAGTGTCGAAAACTGATTAGTTTAGTTACCTTGGAAGTACTAGTTACATTCATAAGGTTTGCATTACATCCAAAAATAGATAACTAGAACAACATTGTTTCCATATAAAACTCTGAGATCCCACTGATTTTCTCCATAGGTCAGTCATAATATACCTCTTCACATCCAGGGAAAAATAAAACATAGAAAGGGGTGAGCTCAGATTCACAGTAAGGATAACAATATAGCTGATGCTTTAATAAATAAGCATAAATATTTAAGGCAATATATAAAACTAAAACAAAATCCATTTCAACAGAAACATAATCATAATTTGGAAAATATAAATCGGAATAATGTCATTTACTTACTCGCATTGATATTCTACTAGTCGAATAATCACATGCAATATCAATAGCCACGTTAATAATGATGGAATGCATAATTCCAGACTTCATAATCATGTAGTCATGGCCTTGTGCCGAGAAAACAAATAATATGTTGTCATGGCCTTGTTCCAAGATACTAGTTTGTCTCATGAGACCTACCGATGCATCGATGAGCTATAGCAGGCTCCACTCGTCAATTACTAATCCCACATCATTCCTCATATCAAAGGTTTTAAACTAAACATAATCATTCATATTAAAACTAGCATATGAAATTCCAATAATTCATCCATAAACCATGAATGGAATAAAAATAACACATCCATAGTCAAACATATCACAAAACCTTAAAAACAATATGGATGTTTTGTATCATAATAAATAAATTTCAAATAAACTTAAAATCCATCAATGGATGTTTACATAGATGAAAACAAAAAAAATGATAAATATTTCATTCTATTTTGAAATAATATAAAATTCATATAATTATTAAAGAAGAAATTTATTTTGGAAATATTCTTATAAGATTGTGAGGGAAGCATTGATGATATTATAATAGTGGAAAATAGACACAGAAGCCGTATAAGTTAAAAAATATTTTGACCTTCATTTTGTCGAAAATGTTATAATGGACCAAGTTTAGAAAATGACAGAAAGATTCCTTTATAAAAGTATTATAAAAAGTAATAAAAGGGAAGACATTACTTTAACCCGTTTTCTATAAAATAGCATTAATATTTTGAAATACATTTTTATGAATCCTGGATGTGGATGATAAAGAGGTTCCAGTAGATAATTACGTATAAACAACCTCGGATAATGAAGTTATTGTAGAATTAACCCTTAACTTGTACTTATACTTTGTCTAGGGTAGGTTATCCTCCAATATAATAGTGAAATAATTTTTATTAAATTATAAAAGAATCATATACATTAATATGATATAATATATGATCTTTTAATATTGCTTTGTTAATAATATCTTTATATTATCGTCATTTCGGGTGATAACTTATTCGTTTTCCTTTATATCTGTTGTTTCTTAAGTAATTTTTGTTATGGATAGGATATATATTATTAATATTCAGAATGATATTCTGTATTTAAACATTATTTATAATCATATAATAAAAATTATTCTTGAATGGAAATGATGGAGACTGAATCTCATCACGTTCGTGGAGATAGTAATCTGTACGTACGAACGAGCGACAATATCATTCTTTTGATATTAAAATAATATATAATTGGAAGGTATATCATATATACAGAATAATTATCTTGTTATATTTATTATTTACATCAATTTAAAATTATTATTGTACCCATCCAAATAATAATGTATTGAATAACAATTACACCACGACCAGGAGATGATAAGCCGTATGTACGCATGTATGGTGACATGTAATTCAAAGGATGGATAGAATAATGAATTTGGTTGTACCATATTTATAATAACATAAAAATATATATAATATATTAGAGTTATTATTTTATAATGGAAGCAACAAAGAAAAACGAAGTGGAAGAAGAAAGGAATTTGAAAGATGTGATGAAATATTTACCCCTTCTTCGGTTTCTTCCTTCTGATTTGATCAAAAGGGGTCCTTATTTTAGATTTATGACTAATGGGAGGCCTATAGGATAATGGGATGATTTTTTAGAGGGTATTAGGGTCAATTTTTTCGAATCTAAATGGATTTGAAGGTGTGAATTTTTGCAATGGTGGAGTTCCCTTTTATAAGTGGGGTGAGGGGCACCTTTGGAAAAACTTGAAATATTATTTTATAATAAAAAACTTTCCGGTTTCTAATTGATTAAAAAAAGATTATTTAAATTCTATTGTTGGGATGGCATGAAAAACACTAAACTAATTGGTGTTATAAAGGTTTGGTTCACAATATTACCTTTTTCATTTTGACTTAACTCTTAGTTAAATAGTTTGACATTTACCATCTCTCTTTGTGTTTTTATATTATATGGTTAATAAACATACAATATACTTTCTAGAGAACCCCAAGTGGTTCATTAATGATATAAAAATCATTATATATGTCTTTTGGCCGAAGCGTATATTTTTAGGAATAGAATATCAATTAATAATAAAATATTTGTTTTAAAAAATCATTTATGTCAATTTTATCACTATTTGGTATTTTCTTTTTTCTAAATTCAGGAAAAAATTATTACATTGAAACAAATAAATATAAAAAACCATAATATGTCATAATAACCTTAAAAATTATTTTAATTCATAAAAAGACCCAAATTACATTTATTTGGATATTTATAATATCAATTATTATAATATATCATTAATTAGGTAATTACAGCATCATCATTGTGTCATAAATAAATCAACTTATTTAATGTCTAAAAATATAAATAAAATACCATTATATAGGAAATAGTTTTATATTTCTAATGAATATTTATTGTTCAATTTATCTTATGTATAACACAATATTAATTTTTTTTTAGTTATTAATCTTTGAATTTAACTCTTTTAGCCCATCTTTAAATGAAATAACAATAAGTGTCCTAATCTAATCCAAGTGGAAAAAGGGTTAATATTTTATTCCTAAGGTTTTTTTTGGTCGAATTATACTTATCCAATAGAATTAGGACATGTTTTAGGGTAATAATAGTATCATTTTTACCCTTAAATACCCTATTTTCTTTTAACAGTTGTTAGTAAAAGTAAAAAGTTAATATTCACCAAAAATTATTTTCATCTTATTGATCCACATGTTTTTACTGATATCAACCATATCTTTCATATTTTTGAAATTCCACTCATAGAAGTGGTAAAATTATGTTTAATGTGAACTTTCAAAATCTATTATGAGGTGGGTAAAAGACGGTGAAAATTTCAATAAAATTTATATATATATATATAATTATTATAAACTAACTCCAAAAAATTAAATTTAACATATATAGGTATTATGTATCTATTTTGACCTATAATAAATTTAAATAAAATAAATAATATTTAGATAAAAATTTTGTTTGAAACTATAACTCAATGTTTTTTTACTATTCATAAAAAATTGAAATATTTAAGAAAAATACCAAAAATTCACCCTAAGCTAATTTTGATATTCCGAATACAAAAATTTAGTCCATTTGGAATGATAAAATCTATAAAATTTCATAAAGTGGGTATTACTATTCATAATGGAACGTTTGATTTATTGCGCTGTGTCAGAACTCGAAGTTGCATACAACACATGCTATAATATTATTCAAAGAGAAGTGTACTGTGAAAGCTTGGGCTGTTACATTCTCCCTTCCTTAAAATAATTTTTTCCTCAAAATTTATAGAATATTACTATATAAACAACCCTGGTATTTCTTTATCATACGTTCCTCGTTTTACCATGTTGCATCTTCCATCATATGGTGTCTCAATAGAACTTTTACGAGACGAGTTGTCCAGTATCTCATCAATTGTTCTCTTGAATCAAGAACCCTAACATGCTCTTCATAATAAGACAGTTTGGGTTCCTGTTCTAATTCCTCATAGGTGTTCATATTCATTGGGTCAAACATGTATTTTCTCAATAGTGATTCGTGGAATACATCCTGAACCTTGGAGAGAATTGGTAGCATTTACAAACAATAAGCTACAGCCCCAATTCGTTCTAGAATTTCGAAAGGTCTGATATACCTGGGACTCAATTTACCCAACTTACCGAAATGTATAACATCCTTCCATGTAGATACCATCAAGGAAACATGATCTCCTTCTTAAAATTCCAAATCCATCCTTCAGTTTTTAGCATAGATCTTCTACCTACTTTGAGATTCTTTGACGTGGTTTTGGATTACCTTCACCTTCTCCATCATTTCCTCCACATGTTCTGGGCCTATGGGTTTTCATTCACCAACATCATTCTAACAGGTTGGTGTGCCACATCTATTTCTGTATAACGCTTGATATCCTGCCATCTAAATACATGAATGAAAGCTATTGTTATAGGAAAATTCTACCAGAGGTAAATATTGATCCCACATACCGTTAATGTCATGTGAGAATGATATCTACATGTCTTCTATGGTTTGAATAGTCTGTTCTGTTTTTCCATCACTTTGGGGGTGGTAGGCAGTGCTCAAATGAAGTTCAGTATCCGGGGCTTTCAGAAGACATTTCTAGAATCATGATGTAAAACAGGGATCACGATCAGAAAAAATCAATAAGGGTACTCCATGAAGTATTACAACTTCATTAATATATATTCTTTCTTTATGTTTAAGTGTTAAATCTTCTACTATAGCTATAAAATGTGCTGACTTGGTATGACGATCAACAATGATCTATATTTCATCATTTTTCCTAGGTGTCTTTGGTAGTCCCATGATAAAGTCCATTGTAATATTGTCACATTTCCACTCTGGTATGGGAATAGGATACTTTAATCCTCCAAGTTGTTTCCTTACAGCTTTCTCTTGATGACATACCATACATCGTTACACAAAATCACCAATCTCCATCCTCATGGTGTCCCACCAAACACGTTCCTTCAAATATATATATAACATAGTGCTACCAGGGTGTATAGATAAATTGGAACTATGAGCATCATCCAACAATTCCCTTTTTAGATGAGGTATATCCGGAACACAACGACTCTTCCCAAATTTCCAAATTCTATCATCCTACACAATGTCAGTCAAATTCCCATCCTTCAAAGCTTCAATATTATTTCGAAACATTTTATCCCTGGTCTGAAGACTCTTCATCCTTTATAGTAAATATGGTTTGGAAACCATTTCAAAAAGTATTTATGTTTCACCTTCCATGGTGATTCCCATATCTATATTCACTATATCCATGTATATAGGATTCTTTTCAACTCTCATATTGTTCAAAAATCCCTGATCCTTTCTACTCAAAGCATCTTCGACCTTATTTTCCTTCCCCGGGGCTAGTGTATTTTGCAATAATAATCCTTGTGTAGTTCAAGCAATCTATTCTACATCATGTTGACATTTTTCTATGAGAAAATATACTTCAAACTCTTGTGATCGGTATATATCTCACATTTTTCACCCTTGAGATAGTGTCTCCAAATCATAAAAAGTAATGATTATATCTACTAACTCATGATCATGAGTAGGATAGTTTTGCTCATTAATTTTCAACTATCGTGATGCATAGGTAATAACTCTATCATTATACATAAGGGCAAATCCAATTCCTTTCATTTAAAAATCACTATAAATAACACACATATCATTCCCAGATGGTAGGGTCAATATAGTAGCATTTAATAATCTTATCTTTAGTTATTCAAAAGATTCTTCACACTCTTTTGTCCAAAAATATTTATACCCATTTTGTGTGAGCTTTGTTAATGGGTTATCCAACCAGAAAAAATTCTGGATGAAACATCGATAATAACCTACTAAACCAATAAAACTGTGTACCACAGTTATATTTGTCGGTGCTGGCCATTCTTGGATTGCCTTGGTCTTTGAAGGATCAAAGGATATTCCTTCCCTAGAGACAATATTTCCAAGAAAAGAAATCTCTTGAAGCCATAATTCACACATATTAAACTTACCATATAATTAATTTGTTCTAATAGTCTTCAGGATTATGCGTGGTGATTTTAATGATATTCATAGATTTTGGACTATAAAAAGATATCATCAATAGATAATACTACAAATCCATCATGATATTCCTTGAAGACTCTATTCATTAGATCCTTGAAAGCAGTAGGTGAATTAGTAAATCCAAATGGCATTCATGTAAAATCGTAATGCACATACCTGGTTTGAAATGCTGTTTTAAGGATGTCTTCCTTCTTCACACACAACTGATGATATCCAGATTGAAGGTTAATCTTTGAAAATAATTGAGATCTATGAAGTTGGTTGAAAAAATCATCAATGTGAGGTCGGGGATACCTGTTCTTTATTATTATATTATTGATCTCCCTGTAGACAGTGCACAACCTCACAGATCTATCTTCCATCTTAAGAAAAAGGACAGGGGCTCCCCATAGAGAAACACTTGGGTGAATAAATCCCTTATTACTAAATTCCCCTATTTTTTCTTTAGTTCCACTAATTCCACAAAGTCCATTCTATAAGGGGTCATTGATATGAGCCTTGATCTAGGAATTAAATCAATGGAAAGCACAATTTCTCATTCTAGAGGATGTCCAGGTAAATCTTCTGGAAACATATCAACATATTCATTCAGTATTGGTACATCCTCTATTTGATGAGTCAAAAGGTTTAAGAAAGAATAATTGGAAATGAAATTTTAGATTAACTGGAAATACCATTACCTATTGTCACCTAATCATGTAATATAAAATTTTATGCATGATATTCATTATGGGGGGAAGAATGAATCACTCCATATTTTTAATAGAAAAATCTATGTTTGATATTGTTTCTAGTCGGAATCCATGATCCCAAATAAACTAATATTATTTAAATAAGTCTATTATGAAATAGTTTCTAAATTCTTGGGTATGAAACAGACTAAATAATATATAAAATTTATATAAAGGTACTATCCAAAATAAATTTATTTGTAACCACTAAAGAATAATCTCACACATTTTAATAATAACATTTATTTCAAAAATCAATTATAATTATTTTTATGAGAAAATAATATAATTAAATTTTACTATTCATCAGCACATTTCCATGGTCAAGGGTAGGTCCCAATAGATAATTACATATAAACAACCTCGAATAATGATGAAATTGTAGAATTAACCCTTACATTGTACATTTCCTTAGTCGAGGGTAGGTTAACCTTCTATATAATGGTGAAAAAATTGTTATTAAATTATAAAAGATTCATATACATTAATATGATATCATATATGATCTTTTAACTTTTCTTTGTTAATAATATCTTTGTATTATCGTCATTTCGGGTGTAAATTGATTCGTTTTCCATTATATTCATTGTTTTTTAAGTAGTGTTTGATAGGGATAGGATGAATCTTATTTATATTCATAATGTTATTAAGTATTAAAAATTATTTTTAAACAAATAATGAAAATTACTCTTGAATGGAAACGACGGGGAATGAATCTCATGGCGTTCGTGGAGACGATAATCTGTACCTACGCATGAGTGTCAATATCATTCTTTTCATATTAAAAGAATATATAACTGTTCAGAATATCATATATATATATATATATAATAATTACCATGTTATATTTATTATTTACATCAATTACACATCATTATTATACCCATCCAAATAATAATGTATTGAATAACAACTACACCACGACATGAAGACGGTAAGCTGTACGTACGCATGTATGGTGACATGTCATTCAAACGATGGATAAAATAATGAATTTTGTTGTAAAATATTTATAATAAAATAAAATTATGTATAAGATACTCGAGTTATTATTTTAGAATGGAAACAACAACGAAAAAGGATGTCGAAGAAGAAAAGAACATCAAAGAGGTGATGAATTATTTACCTCTTTTTCAGGTTCTTCCTATTGATTTGTCAAAAGGGATCCATAGGTTCACTTAATGACTATAGTAAGGACTTTATGATGAAGTTAGGATAGTTGAGAGGGTATTTGTGTAGAGGTTGGATGATCCCAATGGATTTGATGGTGTGAATTAGAGAGAAGGGGGAGTTCCATTTTATAAGAGGGGGGAGGGGAACTGTTGGAAAAGCTAGAAATATTATTTTATAATAAAATTATTTTCGTTTTATAATTGCTCCAAAATATATAATTTACAGGATAAGGAGGTTATGGGTCAAAAACCACTCATCCAATAGGTTTTAGACAGTTTTGGGTCAGTATATTAACATTATCTTTTAGATTTAACTCGTAGTTAAATAGTTTGACATTTACAATATATATTTGTATTTTTATATTATATGGTTTATAAAAATAAAATATACATCCTTGAGAACCCCAAGTGGTTTATATAATGATACACATATCATTATATATGTCTTTTGTATGATCCTTAGAAATTTAGAAATAGAATATCAATTAATAATATAATATTTGTTTGAAAAACTCTTTTATGTCAATTTTGACAATATTCATTATTTATTTTTTTCTAAATTCAAAACAGCATTATTACTTCGAAAAAAATTCATCTATCCAACAATAATATGTGATATTAACCTCTAAAATTTGTGGAATGCATAAAAAGTCTCAAATTACATTTATTTGGATATTTATAATATCAATTATTTTAATATTTCATTAATTATATAATTACAGCATCGTTATTGTGTCAAAAATGAATTAAATTATTTACTGTCTAAAAATAGAAATAAAATACTATTATGTTGTAAATCATTTTACCATTATAATTAATATTTATAGTTTAATTTATCTTATGTATAACCTTATATTAAAAATGTTTTAGTTATTAAACTTTGATTTTAAATCTTTTAACACTTCTTTAAATAAAATAAAAAAAATTGTCCTGATCAAATCCATGATGACCAAAGTTGTTCAAATTTTATTCCTAATGCTGTTTTTTGTTGAATTATACTTATCCATTAGAATTTGGACATGTGTTAGGGTAAAAATAATATCATTTTTACCCTTAAATACGCTATTTACTTTTAATCGTGGAAAAAAAAAGTAAAAAGTTACTATTTCGAAAAAATTATTTTCATCTTATTGTACCACATTTTTCGTGCCGATATCAACCATGTCTCTCGGATTTTTTAAAATCCACTCACAGAAGAGGTTAAATTATGTTTTATGTGAATTTTCAAATTCTTCTATGAGGTGGGTAAAAGACGGTGAAGTGTTCAATAAAATTTTTATACATCTAAAATTATTATAAATGGACTATAATGAATTAAATTGAACTTATATAGTTATAATGATTCTATTTTGACCTAAAATTAATTTAATTAATTTAAATACCTATTTAAAAAAAATACTATTTTAAACTATAATTCAATGATTTTCGCTATTCTTCTAGAATTGAATGTTTTTAGAAAAATAAGAAAAATTCACCCTAAGAAAAATTTGATATTCCGAATCCAGAAATGAAGTCCATTTTGAAAGATAAAATTTATGAAATTTCCAAAAGTGGGTATTACTAATCGTAAGGGCTAGTTTGATTGGTTGTGGTGTGTTAGAACTCAATGTTTCGTACAACACACACTACTGTATTATTCAATGAGAAGCGTACCATGGAAGCTTGGGGTGTTACAGTTTGTGACATTCCATTGATCATCATTGAATTATATGTTCAAAAAGAGCCCAGTACACTAGTTTAGGGTATTACGTGTTTTGGGAATTTAACCCTGGTAATTCCTTCCATGCCTTGTTGGCATGAGTGTGGGTTGTTGATGGTAAATAGGGTTATTTAAATTTATATGGATGTGTTTTCCCATGTTTGATCTGATATTGGTTGTTGGGTATAGAATTTTATTTTAGGCTCCTCTATTCCCATGCCTAGTGTAGTTTGGATGGAGTCATATTATCTGTCATGATTAGGTTATGATTTTTTGCCATTTAGACAAGTAGTATTTCTGATTTACTTTGGTTTTTCATTATCATTTGTGCACGATTTCATTACACAGGGCTGTGGGAACCTGGTATAGTGAGACCATATGGGTAATTTACGTTGAGGATCCCTATAGTATGTGTTTTACTTTTCCTACTGTGAGACCATATGGGGGATTGACGTTGAGTGCTTCCTCAGAGAGTCTATTGTTTACCGTTAAAAGACTATAGAGGGAATTGATGGTGAGTACTTCCTCAGAGAGTATTTTTTTCATGATACCAAAGGGGTTAGATTGTGTGCTCATACCTAGAGGGTTGCTATATCGTATTTGTATAGGTTGAAATATAGGGGTTATGCTCTGTGAACTTTCCCAGAGGGTTTCATGTATTTTGTTTGTTTGTTTATTTAATAATTGTTAATGAATGGAGTTAAAACAATAGGATTGTTTACTTTTGACTACTTCTTTGTTTTTTTCTTTATTTTGCATATTTCCTGCCATATATATTCACTGATAGATAGGAACATATCTTTGGGTGGGTTCTTATTGGGATTCGTCTCACACCCTATTTTGGTCTGGATTTTTGGCCCAAAATGTTTATATTGTTGCACGTATAAATAAGGGAAATCATCCTTCTTCTTCAGGTATTTGATTTTTGTGGAGATGGAGAGCAAGGAACCAGGAACAAACATGCGATTCTACAAGAGTTGATTATTTGTTTTCCCTTATACATTGGTTTGTACTATAATCCAACATTGTGACATGTTGGCTTCTTTCCTAGAAATTTGTGACATGCATCATTTTATATATGTTCTCCAGTTGTTTATCTACTTGATTAATTAAACTATTAACTGTTGTTTGTTATTATTACTACCTCTGTTATAGTAATTTGTTTATTTATGTTGTGTTACTCTACCAATGATGGCATTGTTTCCCCATTATCACAGCCATGTACCTCCCTACTAGTTGTCAGCTTGTGGAATTCGAGAAAATTCTCTTGAGGTCATGTAACCAACTGGGTATTGGGCACCTCTAGGGGCACCTGGAACCAGGATGTTATAACTTTTTTTTTATAATTTACTTGTATTTACCATTTTTTATCGTAATAAAGATAAATCTAATAGTAATGAATGAATTATTAAATAGAAAATATTATAAATTTTATATAATTTTATAAATAACATTAAATATTATTTTATAAACACGTAATAAATCAAGAAGCCTCTTATATTAACCCTTCAAAATCAACATCAATATCAACGAATTATTCAATTCCAATCTTTTTATGGAAGGAGAATCCTATGAATGTAAAGTGAATAGGTTTTGGGGATACTCCTTCAACAATATATAGTAAGGAATTGACATCAATTTTTACTACATCATGTCGGGGTTTTAGTACTTTCATTGATCAGGAGGAAAAGTTAATGATTTCAAGGTTGAATGAAAAATTGAAAGAATGTGAATATTATTGAAAAGAACTGGATTAACGTCTGTCAAAACTGAAGAATTTATTAGTTTTTGTATTTTAATCTATCATTAAATGAACAATTTTAATAGATATTAATGTTTATGAAATCATAGAAATGAAATTCAAAACCAAGAAAAAATTGGAGGATGACTATGAAATTATAAATACCAGAAATTTCCATGTAATGTTTATTTTAATATATGGGAATTTTATGAGTCCGCAAAAACTGACAGCACGTGATTCTGAGGAATGTTGGTCCCAGAATGAATATCTAAAATTATTTTGGGTAGGTTCACTTAAACTATGAGTGGGTTTTTTTACATTTTTACCTGTGCTCGGAATTGAAATCTGAGGGCACCGTTGAACTTGCGGGGCCAGTATTCACTTCAATAGACATTCAACTCAATTGTAGTAGGATGAGGGAGAAAGATATCTTTTTGGGTTCTTGGTGGGAATGGAAATGAATAAAATAAAATAAAGTTTCATTTCATTTCTAATAAACCTACCATGTGATGGCTATGGAGTTGGGGACAATGAGGGGTTAAATCTTCCCAACATGAATGCTCGGTGGGTGGGACCACCCGAGCTAGTAAAACCCGAATTCAAAGCTTGGTGGTGGGGACCACCTGAACCCCTCATTATGGGAGAAAAACCTATCAACTAAAAACATTAATTAATTATGAAAACTCTCCTTTAATTAATTAAGCCAACTCTCTTTTAATTAATTAATCTAACTTAATTTGTGCCAATAGTTTAAAATTAGGAAAACATATTTTATTATGTTGGCACCTATTTTCATGGGAGGGGATTTTTGGTTTGCGAAAGAGAAGTGGGATACCATGGGAGAACGCACTCCAACAAAGAACTCACTCCCAAATTAAAGATTGTAGACGACATTCGAACAGACTATAGAAACAAGACCATGGAAGCGATGATCATTGGCACTCTCTTCGCCTTCACCGGTTCCATCTCATGATCTCCATCAACAATCCTACATGGTATGGGATGTTATCGAATTCATGAATTTTATTGATTAAATTCATCGTTCTAAGAAAGAATGGTGGATGAGGATCAACCAAAATGAGTTGATCCATGATTCATAAGAAATTGTAGAGTTTTAAATTCTTGATTTATGAGTTTGTTGAGCCGTTTACTACCTCCCTAACGCGGACGGTGTAGGCCAAACAAACATGGCCCGACCCCTCCTCCATTCTTATTTATTGGTGTGTTCTTCATGATGGTGATGATGACCGGTGCCGACGTTCAGCTCCATTGGATCTCGAGAACGGCGTTTGGCCCCACTACTGGCTGCGACGAAGGTTACAGTGCACCAACTTTGCCTCGCGGCCTCTGCCGCACCGTGTCTGTCGCGCCGCCGCTGCCCCCGCCACCTGTGGCCCCTGCGGCCTCACGCCGCACGTGCAACACCCGTGACATCCTGCCACCCCCGCGATGATTGGGGCCTCAATCCACCCCACAGAAACCGCGATCTTTCCCACCCCAAGGCACCCGCGGCCTTGAGCCGCCCCACGGCGCCCACGGTGTCCCCAGACCGCCATGCGGCAGTGCGACCTCCTGCGACCGTCGCAGCCTCTGCGTTCCATTGATGTCCTCACGGCCTGCTGGATCACCTAGAGGGTCGGGCTGCCTAGTGTGGGTTGGGCCGTACCCAGAAGGCTAGGTCGACCCAAACCGGGTCGGGGTGGCCCCATCTGGGTCGGTTCGACCAGGTCGGGTCGGCCCCATCTGGGTCGGTTCGACCAGGTCGGACCGGACACGGACCAACTACGAGCTTTCCGCACTAACTTCCATAACATTGGCATCATACGTCCATTTGACGAACCATCAGCAGCACTGTAACCCATGGATTGATATGGTCCGTTTGGTATATACCATTAGAGTTTTGGATAATTCCTGGAAACGTTCAGGTTGGATCGGGCACGAATCCAACCGGGCCCCCGGGACTAAAATGCTAATAACATACAAATCAGACATCTGATTGACACACTGTTAGTTGCATTGAGACCCCTATGACATGGCGTTCCTTCAAGATAATTCTTCGTGAGTCTTCGTGGCTGTTGGAGTATCGACCGGTGTATTGATAAGAAGTCCCTCCCATAGACGAGAAAGTCTAGTGCGGGAATCCAGAAGAAGGCTGTAACATGAAGAATGAAGATAGATCTTTTGTGGATTAGCCCCTAGTGATCAAGTGTGGGTTAGCACCGAGTGATCTAGTGTGGATCAGCACCCAGTGATCCTGTGTGGGTCAGCATAGAGCAATCCTTTGTGTGTCAGCACCGAGCGATCCTGTGTATGTTAGCAGTAGAGCCTCTTAACAGAGTAAGATGATTTAGTAGTTAAATCTTATCATCTCTACTAATGTACATAAGTTATACTTTGTGTGAGAAAAGTCTATAAATTTGTTGTACATTCCTCCGTGGTAATACCTTTGTGGTATTCTTCTATGTCTCCTACCATTGTGGTACTAGCCATTGTGGTATTACTTTCTTTTTGGAACAGTTGAGCATGGGGATTTGGAGTTGGACTCTGTGTTCTCCTCATAATTGACAAGGGATTACTTGATAACTTAGGTATATGGGTGGTCATATAGTTAAGTAGGGTTTTCAGTTATATAATTTTTTTATTGTATATACTTTTTGGATTTTGTGAGACATAGAGGGTCTCCGGGTCCCAAAAGATTATCGTTATACTCACCCCTACATGGGCTATGACCAAAATTCATTCTGTTTGGTAAAGACGACAGACAATGCTGACTGAGGACGATTGTGCAAGACTGCAGGTAGCTCAGAGGTGGATGTTAGATTAGTCAAACTGCAGTGACAAACATTCATGAGATGTACCTACCCTTCAGGTAGTATTTGTGGTGGATGATCCCGGAGCTACATTCCACCTATCAGTTATCTTGTACTTTCCAGTTTTCCTTGTACTTTCTAGTTGGGCTTGTATTTTGGCCCCTTTTTACATACTATACTCACTATGTTTACTATTCAGTTTACTTGTGTTCGTATCATGCCATGTGCTAGGTTATGTGTGTTACAGGTTATAAAGGCAATGTCTTCCCAGTTTTAGGGAATAAGCCTTCGGTGTTAGTCGCCAACACCAGGCCTACGGAAGGCAAGCTTGAGGAGTCACGACACGGGCCCCAAGGGACGAGTCATGACAAATTGGTATCATATGAGTTTGTTCTACCGTAGAACATATGAATCTGATCTTTATTTTTATGTAAATATTGTTAAGTGTAGTGAGTGTGGTTATCAATTTAGGGAATCCAATGTTTGTGATGGGGCCGAAGTATCCATACACTCGGACCCTTATTTCTAATTTTGGACTCAGTGCATGAAAATACTGATTAACTTTGTGTTTTGAAGAGTTTTATTTTTGAAATAGTTGAGTCAGCTTAACAGGTATAACTTATTTACCGTGGTGCACCTGTTTCATTTCAGGATTCCACTACGGAGTCTGCCAGCTAGGGTTTTGAGTGTAGTATGCACTGATATCCCACCAAGAGGTGATTCCTTGGTTCATGTCCCTCTTTCTGTAGAGGCACCATTGGAGGCACCATCATTACCATTACTCTTTGGGCCGCCAATGCCATCATCCCCTAGCAGTAGAGGGTGATCGCTGCTTGAGCATGTTTCACGAGTTTTAGCGCTAGAGGCAACCCATGTTCATGGGAGAGATAGACCCATAGGTAGCTGAGGACTGCTCGGAGGTTTTAGTGAGAGTCTTCTGACTAGTAGGGACACCATATGGTCTTTTGGTGATCCTTGCTTCCATACTTCTATAAAAAGCTTCATGAAGATGGTGGAGCTTGATGGTCCAAGTTCACGACAAGTTGATGCTTCTCTTGGCAGACTTCGAGAGCCTATTTTGGGCAGAGTTTGTTCTAGCGACTCTTCGCGCAATGCGCATTCCGGATCCAATTAATCTTCAGTAGGATATAATGATTGTGTCTCAGCAATCATAAATGTTTACTAACCTCTCACGCTACTCCACTAATATGTTGTGTGACTCATTCTTTAGGGCCCAAACCTTCGTGTAGGGACTCAGTCGAGGGATCAGGGCTTTGATGATCTCACCCAGCATCCCGACGCAGGAACGGGTGTTAGAAAGATCCCTTTTAGTGGATATTGTAACTCCCCAAGCTTCCACGGTACACTTCTCTTTAAATAATTCAATAGTGTGTGTTGTACACAATGTTGAGTTCTTACACACCACAACCAATCAATCAAGCAATTATGAATATTAATACCCACTTTCTGAAATTTTATAAATTTTATCTTTCAAAATGGACTTCATTTTTGGATTTGGTGTATCAAAATTGGCTTACGGTGAATTTTTGGTATTTTTCTGAAAACATTCAATTTTTTATGAATAGTGAAAAACCATGAGTTATAGTTAAAAACTGAATTTTTATTTATATAATAATTTATTTTATTTAAATTTTTTTTAGGTCAAAATAGATACATAATACATATATATGTTCAATGTAATTCATTGGAGTTAGTTTATAATAATTTTAAATATATAAAATTTTTATTGAACTTTGTTTTGTGTTTTGCCCACCTCTAGTAACATTTTCAAATTTATATAAAACATAATTTTACCAATTATATGAGTTGAATTTCAAAAATTCAAGAGACAAAGATTATATTAGTATTTAAAATGTGGTTCAATAAGATGAATATATTTTTGGGTGAATAGTATCTTTTTACTTTTTTTACCACTGTTAAAAGTAAATAGGGCAATTAAGGGAAAAATGATATTATTTTTACCCTAAAACAAATTCTAATTCTACTGTATAAGTGTAACTCGACCAAAAACAAACTTAGAAATAAAATATGACCCTTTAGGTTCACTTGGATTCGATTAGGACTTTTATTATTATTTAAATTAAAGAAGAGTTAAAAGTGTTAAATTCAAAGTTTAATAACTAATCCTTTCTTAATATATGGTTACACATAAGATAAATTAGACTATAAATATTCATTATAAATTTTATAAAAAATCTTACATAATTTTATTTTATATTTATGTTTAGACATTAAATAATTAAATTTATTAATGACACAATGATTATGTAGTAATTACCTAATTAATGAAATATTAAATTAATTGATAGTATAAATATCCAAATAAATGTAAATTTATACTATTTAATAATAAAGTAATTTTCTAAGTTAATATGTCATGTTAGGGATCATTTGATTGATTTTTTTCTAAGTAATAATGCTACTATAAATTTAGAAAAAACAAAATACCAAATAGTGTCAAAAATTTAATAAAAGAGATTTTTAAATAAAATTTATATTATTAATTGATATTCTATTCCTAAAAATCTATGGTTCAATTAAATACTTATTTAATGATAGGTGTATAATTAATGAACCACTTGGGGTTCTGTTGAATACTAATGTAAGTTTATTAAAAATATAATATAAAAATATAAAGAGTCATGGTAAATGTCAATCTATTTAACTAAGAGTTAAATCTAAAAGATATTGTAAATATAGTCACCCAAAAATGTCGAAACCCTATTGTATTAGTTGTGTTAGACCCATCCCCACCTTACCCTAATCTATTTTTGAGCCATTAGAAACCGAAAATTATTCTATTATAAAATAATACTTCTAGATTTTCTTAACGTGCCTCTCACCCCTCTTATAAAACGGAACACCCCCTTATCTCTAATTCACACCTTTAAAGCCATTTTCCTTAGACAAACTCTACCCTAATACCCTCTCAACTATCCTACCTTCATCTTAGAGTCCTTACATTAGTCCTAAAGCCAACATAAGGATCCCTTTAGATCAAATCAAAAGGAATAACATGAAGAAGAGGTAAATATTTCATCACCTCTTTCAAGTTCCATTATTCTTCCACTTCCTCTTTCTTTGTTGTTTCCATTCAAAAATAATAACTCCAATATCGTAAATATAATGTGAAGTTATTATAAATATGTTACAACCATATTCATTATTATATACATCCTTTTAATGTCATGTCACCATACGTGCGTACGTACGACATACTGTCTCCACATCATGGTGTAATTGTTATTAAATAGATTATTATTTGGATGGGTATATTAGGGAATTGTAATTATATTAAATAATAAATATGACAATATAATGATTATTTATATATGATATACCATCAAATTATATATTATTTTAATATCAAAATAATGATATTTTCACTCGTGCATACATATAGATTATCGTCCCCACGAACGCGATGAGATTCATTCACCATCGTATCAATTCAAGACTAATCATCATTTTATAATAAAAAATAATGTTTAAAGACTTAATATCGTTATTAATATGAGTATTATACATCATATACAGAACAAAAATTACTTTTTAACAAATCATATAAAGGAAAAGGAATCAGTTAACACCCAAAATGAAGACAATACAAAAATATTATTAACAAAGAAATAATAAAAGATCATATATGATAACATATTACTGTATATGATTATTGTATAATTTAATAACTACTATTTCAACATTATACAGGAGGTCAACCTACCATTGACCAAGGAAAGGTACAAGGTAATGGTTAATTTCACAATTAATTTATTATCCGAGGTTTTTTTAAGTAAGTATCAACAGGGACCTCCTTATCATCCAGATCCATGTTTCTTAAAAATGTATTCCAAATCCTTTTTATAATTTACTAGAAAATTGTTTAATATCATTTATAACCTTGTTTGAGTTTTTATAAAATGTATTAAAAGGAATCTTTCTGTCATTTTCCAAACAAGGTTCTTTATGACCTTTTCGATATAAATAAGGTAACAATGTTTTTTCTTACTTATACAGTGGGTGCAGATATTTTATGCCATTATGACATCATCAAAGAATCCCATACAATCTTATAAGAATATTTCCAAAATAAATGTTTTCTTTTATAATTATATAAATTTTAAATGATTTCAAAATAGAAAGAGAAATTTCACTAAAAAATGTTTTGATTTCATCTATGTCAACATCATTTAATAGATTTTAAGCTTATTTGAAGTTGATTTGATGTGATAAAAAACATTCATATTGTATTGAAGGTTTTTTGATATGTTTGACTGTGGATGTGTAATGTTTAAAACATTCATGGTTTATGGATAATGTATTGACATTTCATATGCTAGTTTTAATACGAAAGTTTATGTTATGTTTAAACCATTTCATATGAGGGATGCCTTGGACTTAGTACGTGATGGGTGGAGCACGCTATAACTCATTGTTGAATCAGTAGGTCTCATGAGACAAACTAGAGTCCTGGCCCAAGGCCATGACAAAATCATATTTGTAGTCTTGGCCTAAGGCCTTGACTATGTGGTTATGAAAGTCTTAATTATGTATTCCAGCATTATGAAAGTGGCTATTGATATTGAAACTGGTTATTCAACTAGTTTAATATCCTTGTGAATAAGTAAATGGAATTATTTGATTTTTGTCATTTCCATATTATGATAAAGTTCATGTTGAGACGGATTTTTTTAGTGTTACACATTTCCAGAAATGATTATGCTTATTTATGAATATTGCTGCTATATTGTTATCTTTACAGTGCATCTAAGCTCATCACATCTATGTTTTATTTTTCCGAGGATGAGAAGAAGTATATGATGACAGAACTGCAGGGATAAACTATTGGATCTCATAGTTTTACATGGAAACAATTTTTTTTTCTAGTTTTTCATTTTATGATGTAATTTAAACCTTATGAATGTATCCAGTTCTTCCAAGGCTACCAAACTAATTGATATATCAAGACTTGGTCTTTTTTGAGAATTCCAATGATACGTAATAATGCTCCAACTCTAGGCTTATGGGGTCAGGGCACTATAGTTGGTATCATATGATGTTTAGTACAAACATTGGAATCCAGATTTAGATAAACTCTGATTAGAGCACATTACCCTAAGATAGAATTTTCAGATTAGTATAGAAGAACTTCCTAGAATTTTGGTATTGTAGATATTTTTTTATTTTTACAAGAAATACATCCATGTATGCATATGAGCAGGTAGAGGCAGATCTAGCACAGATGTACCTAGGGTTAAAACACGAAAACACCACTTTGACATACACTAAATTGGGAATTGGTGCACAACAACGGGCCTTGATGCCCTCTTGATTATGACACTCTCGAGGGATATGCTTAGGATAATTCTAATTTTATTTACAAACCATTATAAATGGTATATGAGTACATAATTTCTTAACGAAAACATTAAATTATGATTATGGATTATATATATAAATTGTTCAGTTTATGTTAAGTGTTTTACATGTTTTTGAATTATGTATATTGATTCATAACCAAATCTAATTTATGCCATTATTAAGAAATTGACCCTAGTGGAAGGAATGGAAACTGTATAAATGTATGCACTCCATGTAGGGATTTCTATCCTTTTCAAGATAATTATAGTGGATCTGGTGATATAACTGGTGCTGATCAACTTATCACCATAATGGGACAAATCACTCCGGATATGAATAATAACGCAACCCGTATGGGGAACCCTGATCCACTACATGGAGGATCAATGTAATACCACCTCATGAGGAAACATCCAACAACAATAAATTGGGGTAAAAATCCATTAGTGGCTGAGAAATAGATACATTTCTTAGTGAAAATATTCCATGCCTTGGGGAGTAGTGAAAGGGAAAATGTTGTCATGGAATTTTACCACCTCACTTGAGATGCTGATCAATGATGGTCATTGATTCAAAACACAAAGGAAGATGATGAAATATAAAATATGGAATATATAGAGTTTAATGTGATTTTATTAGAAAAATACTTTCCTCGTGACCATCGAGCAGATAAGGAAGTGAAATTTCTGAGTTTGAGTACAAAGGAAGATAAGATTTTTGCAATGCATGTAGCTAACATTACAAGGATAGCAAGGCATGCTCCAAATATTATAAGTAACCCATTAAGTAATATTGATCATTTATTTGATATGTTAATTCCATTTATCCATCAAGAGTTTGTCTCACAATCCTTCTCATCATAGAGAGATATTGTCTCATGTGTTATTAAGACCGAAAATTAATTCTCTATGTTTTATGTCTATAAATCAAAGAAAAAAAGAAGAGATCTTCTAAACACTCTGGAAATGGAAATGTGAGGAATATGGGAAATTTTGAATATCCATAATTGAGTAAATGTGGGAAGAAACACCCAGCTACTTCCCTGAAATGAATGGGAGAATGTTACAAGTGTGGTGAAAAAGGACACTAGGCTCGTGATTGCAAGGGGAAGAAAGAGGCTATCGATGATTAATGCTAAAATTATAGAGAAAGGGGGAATTATGAAAATGAATGTTGTATGAAACATGGGTACTTGCCTCAGAAAAAGAAATGTGATCAACGCCATGCTTATTCTATCACTACTACTGAGGTTGAAGCTATGAATGTCATAGTGGAAAGTAATTTAATGGTTTCCTCAAGTTTAAGAAATGCTTTATTTGATTCTGGATCGTCACATTGTTTCATATAATCCCAGTTTTCTATGAAAATTAGATACTTCCAATTTGATTTAATAAGGGTGTTGTCATTCAAAACTCCTTAGAGAATTATCATTGCAACCAAGTTTTGTTAATCAATCCCAATAAGGCAATATAAATGTTATTTATCTTGTAATCTCATCATCATACCAATGATTGAATTTTATATAATCCTTGGTATGTATTGTAATTCGGACCATGATTCAAAAACTTATTTTAAGAAGAAGGAGGTTAAAATTTCTGATGACGATGATAAAGAACACCTTATCATTAGAGAAGAATAGTCACCACCACATTCTAATCAAAATCCTCCCCCAGTAGCTCAACTAAATTAAAATATTGTGGAGGAAGAGAATGAAATAACTGAGGGTGAGGAAAAGAATGTTCAAATAGTGTATTTACCTATTGTGAAGGAATATGTTGATGTGTTTCCATAAGATTTACCTGGACATCTTCCAGAATGAGAAATTGAGTTTTCTATTTATTTAATTCCTTGATCAATGCCCATAACGAAGACCCCTTATAAAATATCCACTATAAAATTAGTGTAACTAAAGAAACAACTAGAGGAATTGAGTAATAAGGGATTTATTCGCCCTAGTGATTCTCCATGGTGAGCACCTGTCCTATTTGTTAAAAATAAATATGGATCTATGGGGTTATGCATTGACTACAGAGAGATCAATGCTATAACAAAATAGAACAAGTATCCCCTACGCCACATTGATGATTTATTTGACTAACTTCATTGATCTCAATAATTTTCAATGATTGACCTTCGATCTAGATATAATCAGTTGTGTATGAAAAAGGAAGACATTCCAAAGGCAACATTTCAAACCAGGTACGGGCATTACGAGTTTACAGTAATGCCTTTTGTATTGAATAATGCACCCTCTGTCTTCATGGTTATAATGAATAGAGTTTTAAATGAATATCATGTTGAATTTGTAGTGGTATTTATTGATTATATCAGTTCATACTCCAAAATCTATGATGATAATGAAAATCACTTGTGCATTATACTAAAGACTCTTAAAAGGCATGAATTATATGGGATCTTTACCAACTATTAATTCGGGCTTCAAGATATTTCTTTTCATGGACATATTGTTTCTAAGGATGTAATCTCTGTTGATCCTTATAACATCAAGGTAATCCAAAAATGGCCAGCACCAACGGGTATAACTGAGGTACACATTTTTTTTTTGCAGGTTATTATCAATGTTTCTTCTCGATTTTTTCTATGTTGGCTAACCCATTAAGAAAGATCACATGTAAAGGGGTTAAATTAGTTTGGACAAAATAATGTGAACATTGTTTTGAAGAATTAAATAGAATATTATTCAACACTCCAATTTTGACTCTACCATCGGAGAATTATGGGTTTGTTATTTATATAGATGATTCAAGGAAAGGAATTGGTTTTGTCCTTATATATAATGATAGGGTTATAGAATATGCATCACAAAAACTAAAAATTCATGAGCAAAACTATCCTACTCATTATCTTTAGTTTGTAGCTATAATCATTGCTTTGAAAATTTGGAGACACTATCTCTATGTTAAAAAATGTGAGATTTATATTGATCACAATAGTTTGAATTATATTTTCTCATGAAAAGAACTCAACATGAGGCAAAGGAGATGGATTGAACTTCAAAATGATTATTATTTCACGATTCACTACCACCCGAGGAAGGACAATATGTTGGATGATACTTTGAGAAGACAATATCATGGAGATTTGATCAATATGAAACTTGAAAGGGATCCTATTTTCATGGATCTAGTAAATATGGATATGGGAATATCCTTGGAAGGTGAAGCATTATTTCTATTTCAAATGGTTTCCAAACCATCTTTTCTAGAAAGGATAAAAAGTCATCATGTTGATGATGAGGAGTTTCTAAAGAAGATTAAAGTTGTGAATGATGGGGGATTTAGTGACTTTTTGTCTGAAGATGGAATTTAGAAATTTCTAAAGAGACAATGTGTTCCCGATATACCTGATATAAAAAGGAAATTGTTGGATGATTCTCATAGTTCCAATTTCTCTATACACCCTTGGAACACCGAAATGTATAGAGATTTGTCGGGATATTTTTGGTTGGAAAACATGAAGAGGGAAATTACTGATCTTGTGTCCGGATGTTTTGTTTTTCAACAAGTTATAACTGGAAGGCAAGAGCATTTAAGATTCTTGCAACCTCTTCCCATACAGGAGTTTAAATAGGATAATATTACAATGTACTTTATCATGGTACTACCAAAGATTCCAAGAATGAATGATGCAATATGGGTCATTATTGGTCATCTTACCAAGTCAGAACATTTTTTTGCTATAAGAGATGATTTTCCACTTGAACGACTAGCTAGATTATATATTAATGAAATTGTAAGACTTCATGGAGTAACACTATCGATTGTTTCTGATCGTGATCCACATTTTACATCATGATTCTAGAAAAGTGTTCAGAAATTCCGCTGTACTATAGTTCATTTGAGCACTGCGTACCACCCTCAAACTGATGGAAAATTAGAAGGAATGTTCAAACCTTAGAAGAAATGTTGAGATCATTCTCAATTGACTTTCATGGTGTGTGGGATCAATATTTACCTCTGGTAGAATTTTACTATAACAATTTCTTCCATTCAAGTATTCATATGGCTCCATATGAAACATTATATGGAAAGAGATGTCACACACCATCCTATTAAGATGATGTTGGTGAAGGAAAACTCGTAGGCCCAAAATTGGTGGAGGAAACAATGGAAAGGGTGAAGATAATCCAAAACCACATTAAAGCATCTCAAAGTAGGTAGAATAGCTACACCGATAACTAAATTATGAATATGGAATTTCAGGTAGGAGATCATGTTTTCTTGAAGGTATCTCTATGGAAGTGTGTTATACATTTTGGTAAGATGGGAAAATTGAGAACCATGCACTACAGACCTTTTAAAATTATAGAATGAATTGGTGTTGTAGCTTACCATTTGGAAATTCCGCCAATTCACTCCAAAGATAACGATGTATTCCACGTAACACAGTTCAGAAAATACATGCCTAACGCAACACATGTACTCTCCTATAATGAATAATAACCCGAACCTGATCTTTTTTATTGCAAAGTGCCTATCAAGATTCTTGGTTCAAGAGAACAAGTGTGGTGAAATTGGATGACTCGCCTGGTAAAATTTATATGGATAAACCATAAGATGGAAGAGGCAACGTGGGATCCCAAGGAACTTATGATGAAGAAAAAACTATGTCTTTTTAGGTAGTAATGTTCTGGAAATTTCAAGGATGAAATTATTTGAAAGATTTGACAATGTAACACCCCAAGCATCCACAATACACTTCTCTATAAATAATATAGTAGTGTGTATTGTATGAAACTTCGAGTTCTAACACTCCACAACAAATCAACTAGCCATTATTAATAGTAATACCCACTATTTGAAGTTTTATAAATTTTATCATTCAAAATGGACTTAATTTTTGTATTCAGAGTATCAAAATTAGCTTACATGAATTTTTTGTATTTTTTTGAAAATATTCAATTTTTGATGAATCGTGAAAAACACTGAGCTATAGTTGAAAACCTAATTTTTTTTGAATAATTTTTATTTTATTTAAATTTTTTTGGGGTCAAAAAAGATACATAATACCTATATAAGTTCAATTTAATTCATTGGAGTTAGTTTATAATAATTTTAGCTATATAAAATTTTTATTGAACATTTTGCCGTCTTTTACCCACATACTATGAACATTTGAAAATTTACACAAAACATAATTTTACCTATTCTATGAGTTTAATTTAAAAAATCAGAGAGACATGTTTGATATCAGTAAGTAAATTTTGGTTCAATATTATGAAAATAATTTTTGGAGAATTGTATCTTTTTAATTTTATTTACCACGGTTAAAAGTAAATAGGGTAATTAAGGGTAAAAATGATATTATTTTTACCCTAACACTTGTCCTAATTCTAATGAATAAGATTATTTCGACCAAAAACATCCTTATGAATAAAATATGGCCCTTAAGTCCACTTTTATTAGATTAGGACATTTATTATTATTTAATTCAAAGAAGAGTAAAAAGTGTTAAATTCAATGTTTAACAACTGAACCATTTTTAATATATGTTTACACATAAGATAAATTATACTATAAATATACAATATAAATCTAAAAAATTTTCCTACATAATGGTATTATATTTATAATTTTTAGTCAGTAAATAATTAAATTAATTTGTGACACAATGATGATGTTTTAATTACCTAATTAATGATATATTAAAATAATTGATATTATAGATATCCAAATAAAAGTATTATGATACTTTTTATAAATTACATTAATTTTTATGTTAATATGACATGTTAGGGCTGGTTAGATGAAATTTTTTTGAATTAATGATGCTGTAATGAATTTAGAAAAAACAAAATATCAAATACTTTAAAAATTAAAATAATAGAGTTTTAAAAATATATATTATATTATTAATTTATATTTTATTCTTAAAATTGTAAGGATCGGCCAAAATAGTTATATAATGATATTGGTGTCATTAATGAACCGCTTAGGGTGCTCTTGTAAGTATATAGTTTATTTATTAACCATATACTATAAAAATGAAAAACAGCATGGTAAATGTCAAACTATTTACCAAGGAGTTAAATCTATAAAATATGGTAAATATAGTGACACAAACCTGTATAAAACCTATTGGTTGAGTGGTTTTCGACCTATCCCCAACTCTTCATTTAAATAATTATTTTTGGAGCCATTAAAAATCAACAATGATTTTAGTATAAAATAATATTTCTAGTTTTTCCTAAGGTGCCCCTCACCCCTCTGATAAATGGGCCCTCCACCTTCTCTATAATTCAAACCTTCAAAGACATTTATCTCATCCTACCCATGCCCAAATACCCACTAAAATTTCATCCCTTCATTATAGATTCCTTCCTTTAATCAGAAATCCAACATAAGGATCCATTTTGATCAAATCAAAAGGATGAAACCGCAGAAGAGGTAAATATGTCATCACCATCATATTTCTTTGTTGTTTCCATTTTGAAATAATAACTCCATTATCATCTATATATTGTGATGTTATTATAAATATTGTACAACAATATTCATTATTCTATCCATCTTTTGAATGACATGTCACCATACGTGCGTACGTACGTCTTACCATCTCTACGTCGTGGTCTAATTGTTATTGAATACATTATTATTTGGATGGGTATAATAGTGATGTTTAATTGATGTAAATAATAAATATAACATGAAAATTATTATGTATATATGATATAACATCCAATTATTTATTATTATAATATCAAAAGAATGAAATTGTTGCTCATGCGTTCGAACATATTACTGTCTCCACGAACACGATTAAATTAATTCAACATCATATCCATTCAGGACAAATTTTTAATATATGATTAAAAATAATGTTTAAAGACTTAATATCCTTATGAATATGAGTACGATACAATATATCCATAACAAACATTACTTACTTAACAAAGCATATAAAGGAAAACAAATCAGTTAACACCCGAAATGATGATAGTACTAAAATATTTTTAGCAAAGAAATATTAAAAGATCATATATATTATATCATATTAATGTATATGAATATTGTATAATTTAATAAAAATTATTTCACCATTATACATTAGGTTAACCTACCCTCAACCAAGGAAAAGTACAAGGTATGGGTAAATTTCACAATTTTTTTATTATATGAGGTTGTTTTTACGTAAATATCTATTAGGACCTCTTTTTCATCCACATCCACGTTTCTTAAAAATGTATTCAAAAATTTTTTTACTGATTACTATACTATGGGATAATTTCATTTATACCCTTCTTTGACTTTTTATAAAATGGTTTGAAAGGAATCATTCCATCATTTTCAAATAAGGTACTTTATGACCTTTTCGACCAAATGAAGGTAAAATGTTTATTTTAACTTATACGGTGGGTGTAGCTGTTTTCCAATGTTATAACTTCATCAATTCATACCTTACAATCTTATAATAATATTTCCAAAAAAATAATTTCTTTTATAATTGAATGAATTTTAAATGATATCAAAATAGAAATTGAGTTTTCTCTAAAAAAGTTTTGTATTTCATCTATGGCAACATCATTTGATGGATTTTAAGCTTATTTGAAGTTGATTTAATGTGATACAAATATCCCATATTATATTGAAGGATTTTTGATAAGTTTGGCTATGGATGTGTTTTTTTAAACTATTCACGATTTATGGATAATGTATTGACATTTCGTATGCTATTTTTAATACGAATGTTTATGTTATGTTTAAACCTTTTCATAGGAAGAATGCATTGGATTTAGTATGCAACTGGTGGACCCCAATATAGCTCCTCGATGCAATGGTAGATCTCATGAGGAAAACTAGTGTCTTGGCATAAGGCCTTGAAAAAATCTTATTTGTAGTCTTCACACTAGGCCATGAGTATGTGGTTATGAATGTCTGGGATTATGCATTACATCATTATAAAAGTGGCTATTGATATTTCATGTGATTATTCGACTAGTAGAATATCCATTTGAAAAATTAAATGGAATTATATGATTTTATCATTTTCATATAATACTATAGATCAAGTTTAAAAAGCCTTTTTTTAGTCTTATACATTGCATTAAATGTTTATTCTTATTTATGATAGTTTTCATTATATTGTTATCCTTATGAGCATCTGATCTCACCCCTTTATATGTTTTATTTTTCCCAGGATGTGACGAAGTATATTATGAAAGACTTTCACGGATAGTCTATAGGATCTCATTGTTTTCCATGGAAACAATGTTTTTGTAGTTTTCCATTTTAAATGTAATGTAAACCTTATGAATGGATCTTGTAATTCCATTTCTACTAAACTAATCGGTCTCCCGGGACTTGATCTTTTTTTATCATGCCAATAATACGTAATAATGCGTGAATTATGGGCTTCTCGGTTCGGGGCGTTACATACTGTTTCCTTGCTGAGCAGTCACCAGCAGCAAGACCCACCACCGGTCATCATATATCGGAGCCTTCTGCAGCTGGCAGCAGACAGCTTACACAGTGGTCCAAATGGACCAGACCTACAGGTGGATGACTACATGATTCAGTGTTAGTTATACGAGGCACCCGAGGAAGAGCCAGTCATGCCTGGAGAAAGAAGTGTAACACATACGGTGGGTAGGGTGAGATGGCTCATGACTATCTGACCCTCTGTACGGATGATCAGCAGATGATCGAAGGACCACCTAGGTAGAGATAGAGATTTGACCGAGGAGGTCCGCAGGGAGCAGGCCGACGTGGTAGAGGAGTTTTTCGTCTGGCTAGTAGTGGGTGACGGTTCGAGGTGTTACCGTTTCCACCATCAAGAGGTCCACCCCGACCTCAGAGAGCATGTGGACAGGGGAGAGCTCAACTCCAGGCAACTGAGTCCTACGATCACAATGCTCTGGAGATGATACAAGGTATGATCTATGTCTCTTCTACCATAGATGCAGAACTTATAGACATAGGTTCCAGTCATACATTTTTTGCCACTAACCTCGTTCGGAGCTCTATGATTCTGACATAGAAATTGTCTCAATCATTATTGCTGGAAACTCTTACCGGAGCAGAATCGATGATTACACAATTGTGCTAGCTGTGTGAGCTTAATCTAGGAGGCGAGAGCTTTAGTTGGGATCTCCTAGTAGGGGCGTCGAGGCCTTATGATGTCTTCATGGGTATGGATTTTTTACCTAGAGTCAATACTTAGATTGACTATATTAGGCACAAAGTGTGATGTATCTGCACAGATGGAACCATGTTTACCTCCACCAGCAAGAAGGGAGCCTTTTCCGACCATGATGGACTTAACCGGAGGAGAGTGAAACCAATCACTCATTAGTTTTCTTGCCTTATCCTCAGAGCAGTTGATGTGGTGAGTTTGATCTATCATGTAGTAGTGGACTAGTTTGCAGATGTTTTCCCTGACAATGTTCCAGGTCTACCTCCTCGTAGAGAGGTGGAATTTTACATTGAATTTTACCACAGGACGACACAAATATCTACACCAGCGTATCAGATGGCTCTTGTAGAGCTTCGTTAGCTGAAAAAAGGAATTGAAAAAAAGGGATTCATTTGGCCTAGTGTATCTCATTGGGCAGCCTCGATTTTGTTCGCCAAGAAGGTGGATGGGAGGTTGAGACTTTGTGTTGACTATCGTCAGCAGAACTAGGTTACCATGAAGAACATGTACCCACTACCAATGATTGACGACCTATTTTTTTAGCTGAATGGAGCACATTGGTTCACAAATATAGACCTTAGAACTTCATATCACCTGCTCAGAGTACGAGATGGGGATATGCCGAAGATGGCTTTCAGATGTCCGTATGACCACAACGAGTTCTTGGTTATGCCATTCAGTGTAACCAACGCTCCAGCAATGTTTATGAAACTCATAAATAGGATAATTAAGCAAAACCATGACCACTTTGTAGTAGTCTTCATTGATGAAATTCTGATCTATTCAGTTATTGGAGAGGAGCATGCCTATCATTTCGGGTTAGTACTGGACACACTCTGAGAGTACCGGATTTATGGTATGGTCTAGAACATCCAGTTTTGGATCTGAGAGGTTCACCTTCCTGGACATGTCATATCATAGGCTGGAGTTGCAGTGGATCAAGAGAAGATTGAGGTAGTACTTTCTTGGGATCCACCCAGTAGTGTGACAGAGATACAATGTTTGCTGGGTTTGGTCGGATACTTCCGTATATTTATGCCAAGTTTCTATCACCAATATCAGCATTGATGTAGAAGAGGAAACACTTTGTGTGGTAAAAGAGATGCCAACATTGTTTGTAGGAGTCGAAGCTGAGCTTGACTAGTGCCCCAATTTTGAAAATACCATAGGATGGTTTATGGTACGTATTCTACTGCAACGTATCAGGGACATGACTCAGATGTGTCGTGATGCATGAGTGATAAATGATTGTATATGGTTCTCGATAGTTGTGACATCATGAGCAGAACTATGGTACGAATGTCCTAGAGTTAGATGTAGTGGTCTTTGTTGTACCTCTCGTATCCCCTCGTGGTTTTATTTTCATGATCACAATCACTTTCATTTTTGTCTAACATTGTTTTTAAGTGTTGTGGATGATAGGCAAAAGATTGCCAAAGTATTGGCCCAAGAATGGACATCAAGTGGACTGAAATTCAGTCCACCGGCCAACCGGTGTGATAGCACCGGCCAGCCGGTGGACCTGGCAGAGGCATTGCCCACTGCCAGGCTCCACCGGTCAGCTGGTGGCTTGACCACCGGCCAGCCGGTGGCATCCAGTCGAACAGTGTTTGCTACTGTCTTGCCACCGGCCAACCGGTGGCCTCACCACCGGCCAGCCGGTGGCTCCTGGGCAGAAGCACTCTCAAACTACCAAGGCACCGGCCAACCGGTGGGACTGTACCGGACAGCCGGTGGAGCCAGTCAAACTAGCCGTTGCAGTTTGACCAGGCTGGCCCACTTGGCTCCCAACGGCTCTTTTAGCCTCTCCAACAGCTCCGAAGCCTCCCCAAGGGTTCCATGCCTATAAATAAAGGCCAAGGAAGCCCCGGACACCTACCGGAACCATTGTGAAGCCAACGGACACTTTTTCCATCATCCGGCAATCCTCCGGCGATCCACTTCAAAGGAACCCCAAGTGCTCCAACCAACTTCCAATCCAAGGAGCACCTCAAGAAGCTTGGGAGAGCACGCTACATCAACTCCATCATACCTTGGCGCCCTAGTCTTCCTCACATACGGGTTTTATTGTTTTATTTATTTTGAGCTTTAAATTTGGGTTTGTGCCTACAAACCCCAAACTCTTTCTTCATCCCCCTTTCTTTTGGGTTTCACACCACCATTAAGGTGTGAAGAGGTTTCTTCAAGCCTTTCCTTTTAAAAGGCTTGAGTTTTCGGTGAGCTAGCCTTCACCCGTTAAAAAGGATAGTGGGTTCTTGCTATTCCATTGAAAGCAAGTTGGTTCTTGCTCAACCAATAAAAGCAAGCTGTAATAGGTCCTAGTGCTACCTCAAAGCCTAGTGGGTTTCTTGCTAAAACCATTGAAAAGCAAGCGGTAGGAATCTCTCAACGGTTGAGTTGGGAGCGGAGACGTAGGTCGGGTTTTTGGCCGAACTCCGTTATCAATTTTGTGTGTCTTGCCTCTTTATTTCTGCTGCACTTTAAATTTGTTTTAATTTGTTAATCATTTTTTTAAAAGGCAATTCACCCCCCCTCTTGCCATCACTTCCTTCGTCTTTTCCCCGTTTGTTCCGACCCAACAATTGGTATCAAAGGGAAAATTTGAATAATTCCCTTACCCGGTTTCAAATTTAAGATCCATTTAGATGGCATCAACCTCTTTCGCCCCCGAAGGCTTTTCATTGGGTCGTGCTCCATATTTTGATGGAACCGACTATAATTATTGGAAAACCCGCATGACCACTTTTCTTAGAAGTATAGGATATCCCATTTACAAAATAGTCATGCATGGTTACACTTTGTCTACCCCCGACGAATCCAAATGGACCCAAGCCGACATTAGAAATTTTGAGCTTGATGGCAAAGCCATGAATGCTCTTCATTGCGGCCTTGACCGAAATGAGTTCAATCGAGTTTCCACATGCACCTCCGCACATGAAATCTGGAAACTTTTGGAGGTTACCCATGAGGGGACCAACAAAGTAAAGGATACTCGATTGGACATGTACCGTCAGGATTTTGAGTCTTTTTCCATGCACCCAAATGAATCAATTTCTGAAATGTTTACTCGATTTACTGATGTGTGCAATGGTAGAAAATCTCTTGGAGATGACATTTCTGCAGAAACTATGGTCAAGAAGATCCTATGGGTCCTTCCGAGCTCATGGGCACCAAAGGTGACAGCGATCCAAGAAGCTAAGGACGTCAAAACTATGCCGGTAGAGGAGCTCATCGGATCTCTCATGACTTATGAGATCATGATGAGGAGGCAAGATCAAAAGGAGGGCACACCAATCAAGACACCAAAGAACATCGCCCTCAAGGTACAAAAAGAAGTAAGCTCCTCCTCCTCATCATCATCTTCATCTTCTTTATCATCAAGCGGCGACTTGGAAATGGAGAATCTCTCCCGCCAAATGCACAAGTTTATGAAGAAGCACAAGAAGAAGAAGAAATCTCGCAAGGCGCGAAAGCAAGAACCCACCGCAAGATCCGAGCCCAAGGTAAAATGCTACGGGTGCGGCGAAAAGGGCCATTACAAGCCTGATTGCCCACTCAACAAGAAACGGGCTAAGGAAAAAAGGAAAGAAAAAAAGGTCCTCAAGGCGACATGGAGTGACACCTCCTCATCATCCTCCTCCTCCTCCTCCTCCTCAAGCAACAACGGTAACAAATGACTAATGGCATTTCATGAGGTAACATCTTCCGATTCCTCTTCCTCATGTTCTTCAAATTCAAATTCTTTAAATCATTTATCTTATGAAGAACTCTCACACGCTAGAGACCAACTAGAAAAAGGTTTTCATGCTTTATCGTCAAAATTTGTTGCTTTAAAAAAGAATTTCAAAAAACTTTCCTCCGAAAAAGAACAACTTCTCAAAGAGAAGGAGGAACTCTCCCTTAAAATCTAAAATTTTCCCAATGTTGATTCATTGGAATCAACCATCAAGGACCTTAGAGAATCCCTAGCCAAATTCACCCAAGGAGAACAAAATCTTTCAAAATTGCTTGGTTCCCAACGAATTTCAAGAACCACCCAAGGGCTAGGATATACCAATGTAGCTTCCTCCTCCCATGCTCCAACTGTTTTTGTAAGGGGGAACTCTATTTATAAATTTTGCAATAATTGTAAAAAATCCGGGCACCTCATTTATGAGTGTGATTGCAAAAATGCCCGGTACGGCCAACCAAAGTCTATTTTCTTTTCTGATGAATTTTATAGGAGAAGACCCGCCATGAAACAAATTTGGATTGAAAAATCCCTTTTGGAGAGTCTCTCCGGGCCAAAATTTTTTACCTCTCCCCGGTGATTTATTGTTTTTATTTAGGGGGAGTTTGGTTTGTTTAAGCGTTTTGTTTTATTCAAACTTTCAATTTCAACTCTTGGTATCAAATTTTTCATTTCAAAATTTTTGATTCAAAACCTTCAATTCGAATTTTTCATTTCAAAAATTTCATTTGGTTTCAAATTTCAAATTTCAATTGGTTTTTGATTCAAAACTTTCAATTCAAACTGTTATTCAAATTTTCATTTCAATTCCAAAATTTCAATTGATTTTCAAATCTCAAATGCAGTTTTTCAAACCCTTTCCCTCAATCATGTCTTATGCCCCACGCTATTTTGATAATCATAAAGGGGGAGAAATTTCTTGATTGATTGGGGGAGAATACTTTTGATCATGCTTAGCATTTACTTTCCTTATCCTTTAAGCATGTCTTTCTTTTATGTGTTTTTAATTTAATTGTTTTGGTGATTGTGATCATCAAAATAGGGGGAGATTGTTGTACCTCTCGTATCCCCTCATGGTTTGATTTTCATGATCACAATCACTTTCATTTTTGTCTAACATTGATTTTAAGTGTTGTGGATGATAGGCAAAATATTGCCAAAGGATTGGCCCAAGAATGGACATCAAGTGGACTGAAATTCAGTCCACCGGCCAACCGGTGTGATAGCACCGACCAGCCGGTGGACCTGGCAGAGGCATTGCCCACTGCCAGGCTCCACCGGTCAGCCGGTGGCTTGACCACCGGCCAGCCGGTGGCATCCGGTCGAACAGTGTTTGCTACTGTCTTGCCACCGGCCAACCGGTGGCCTCACCACCGGCCAGCCGGTGGCTCCTGGGCAGAAGCACTCTCAAACTACCAAGGCACCGGCCAACCGGTGGGACTGTACCGGCCAGCCGGTGGAGCCAGTCAAACTAGTCGTTGCAGTTTGACCAGGCTGGCCCACTTGGCTCCCAACGGCTCTTTTAGCCTCTCCAACGGCTCCGAAGCCTCCCCAAGGGTTCCATGCCTATAAATAAAGGCCAAGGAAGCCCCGGACACCTACCGGAACCATTGTGAAGCCAACGGACACTTTTTCCATCATCCGGCAATCCTCCGGCGAGCCACTTCAAAGGAACCCCAAGTGCTCCAACCAACTTCCAATCCAAGGAGCACCTCAAGAAGCTTGGGAGAGCATGCTATATCAACTCCATCATACCTTGGCGCCCTAGTCTTCCTCACATACGGGTTTTATTGTTTTATTTATTTTGAGCTTTAAATTTGGGTTTGTGCCTAAAAACCCCAAACTCTTTCTTCATCCCCCTTTCTTTTGGGTTTCACACCACCATTAAGGTGTGAAGAGGTTTCTTCAAGCCTTTCCTTTTAAAAGGCTTGAGTTTTCGGTGAGCTAGCCTTCACCCGTTAAAAAGGCTAGTGGGTTCTTTCTATTCCATTGAAAGCAAGTTGGTTCTTGCTCAACCAATAAAAGCAAGCTGTAATAGGTCCTAGTGCTACCTCAAAGCCTAGTGGGTTTCTTGCTAAAACCATTGAAAAGCAAGCGGTAGGAATCTCTCAACAGTTGAGTTGGGAGCGGAGACGTAGGCCGGGTTTTTGGCCGAACTCCGTTATCAATTTTGTGTGTCTTGCCTCTTTATTTCCGCTGCACTTTAAATTTGTTTTAATTTGTTAATCATTTTTTTAAAAGGCAATTCACCCCCCCTCTTGCCATCACTTCCTTCGTCTTTTCTCCGCCCAACAGTCTTCACCATGAATATGTGGTTACATTACATGATGGGAAACCATTTTATAGTGTACTCTGATCACAAGAGTCTCAAGTATATCTTCTCTCAGAAAGACCCGAAACTGAGACATCGACGTTGGCATGAGTTCCTCCAGGACTATTACTTCAAGATAGTCTATAATTCTGGAAAGGGGAATCTTTCATAAGATTCAATCACTTGGAAATATGGTATACAACTGCTAGGTTAGGTGATATAGTAGTTGGCGGCGAGGAAAATATCCTTCGTGGAATTTGATGAAGTATTTTTCCTTTAGTCTCTTACAGTCACTCACCCACTTCTTTAGCAAGACAGGGAGGTACAACGTGAGGACACTGACTGTGAGACATGATGTGCTCAGATATCCATATGGTAGGCACTTGATGTATTTTCTGATGGGGGGAGCATGTCATCCTCTTTAGAGGACGTAACATGGTACCTAGTTCACTTTAGAAGGAAGTGTTGAGGGAGTTTCAAACATCGCCTCTATTGGTACATCCAGGTGTAGTGAAGATGTACCCTGATCTTTGATGTCATCACTAGTGGCTGGGAATGAAAAATGAAATTGTAGAGTTTTTCTCTCGGTGCCACACTTGTAAGAATGTGAGGGCAGAGCATTAGGGACCATCAGGTTTGGTACAGCCTTTGGAGGTCCCAGATTGGATGTGGGATGGGATATCCATGGATTTCTTGATAGGACTTCCAGGTACATCCATGGGTGATGACTCGATTTGGTTGATCATTGACCAGCTCACTATGTCATCCCACTTCCTACCAATTAGAGAGCAGGTATCAGTATAGATCTTGGGACACCTATATGTGCAAGAGATTGTGCGGTTACATAGAGTACCCTCGACGATTAACTCCGATAATGATGCATTTATTAATTCCATGTTATGGAAGGGGTTGCAGGAGGATTTCAGGATGTAGCTTTGTTTGATCACCACCTTCCATCCTCAGACGGATGATCAGACTGAGCATACCATTCAGACCCTTGAGTACATGTTGCGTTCTTCTGTCCTTGACTTCAGTCTTAGCTGGGAGTATCACTTTCCTTTGGTGGATAATGCATACAAAAAACAAACACTCCACCATTTGGATAGTACCTTTTGAGGAATTGTTCAGGAAACATTGTAGATGTCCTTCGTGATGGATTGTCCAAGGGGAGTCAGCACTACTGGGACTGGAGATGGTACATGCTACCACACAGAAGGTGCAGATCATCCAGGAATGGATGAAAACTACACAGAGCAGACAGAAGTCATATTCTAATAAGAGACAGAGTCCTCTGGAGTTATAGGATGGAGACCATGTCTTTCTACGTGTCTCTCCTTAATGAGGTTTGTAGAGATTTGGCGGATGTGGCATGTTATCTCTAAGGTTCATTGGACTATTTTAGGTCCTTAGCAGAGTTGGCGAGGAGGATTACTGCTTAGCTCTTCCACCTCTGTTTCACTGAGTGCATGACGTGTGACATGTATCCAAACTGAGGAGATACATGCATAACCCTTCTCTCATGATCGACCATAGTGAGTTGGACGTTGATGATGGAGCGACTTTACCGATGTTTCAGCAGATATTGAGAATCGACATGAGTATGTTCTTTGTGGGCAGTTGATACGTCTAGTGCGTGTTCGTTGGAATCATGGGAACCTGTAAGAGAGCACATGGGAGTGGGAAGCTCAGATTCATACATAGTATCCCCACTTGTTCCCTTTGTTTGAGTTGTGGTTTATGGGGATGTAACGCTCTGTGTTGGGGAGAATGTAAAGACACCGAATTTCCAAGTAATTTTTTTAATATATGGGAATTTTACGAGTTTTCAATAACCAAAGATGCATGATTCCAAGGCACGGTGTCCCCGCAAGGAATTTCTGAACATTTTTTTCAGGTACGTTCAGATAACATACAATCAGGTTTTTGTGTCTTTTGAACCGATGCTCAGAATTGAAATCCAAGGGCGTTGTTTGAAATCGTAGCACCAGTATTCACCTAAAGAGACATTCACCTCGACCGCAGTAGGCCAAGGGAGAAAGATAGTTTTTGCGGTTTCTCATGGGAATGATAAATAAAATAAATTAAAATTTTATTTTATTTCTAATAAACCTCCCAGGTGAAGGCTATGTAGGTGGGGACCACGAGGGGTTAAAACCTCCCAACATGAATGCTCGGTGGTGGGGACCACCAATTCCAGTAAAACCCCAATTCAATGCTTTGTGGTGGGGACCACAGGAACCCCACATTATGGGAGATAAACATCTCAACTCATAACATTAATTCATTATTCCAACTCTTCTTTAATTAATTAATCCAACTCTAATTTAATTAATTATTCTAACATAATTTGTGCTAGCAAATTTAAATTTGAAAATCATATTTTATTATATTGGAACCTCATTTCTGGTGAGGGGATTTTTCGTTAAAGGAAGAGTAGTGGGAGAAAATGGGGGAAATCTCACTATCAAAAAACGCACTTCGGAATTGAGGAATGTGGATGATGTTAGAACCGACATTGGAAATGTGACCACAGAAGCGATGATCATTGGAACTCTCTTTGTCATCACCATTTCAATCTCACGATCTCCGTAAACAATCTTACAAGGTAGGTTTTGTTATTTAATTCATGAATTTTCTCGATTATATTCATTGTTCTTGGAAATCATGTCAAACGCGGATCAACCAAAATGAGTTGATCCACGATTCATATGAAATTGTAGAGTTTGAGGTTCTTCATTTATGATTTTGTTGACCCTCTTGCTACCTCCCTAATCCAGAAGGTGCGGGCCAAACAAAAATGGCATGACCCCTCCTCCATTATTCTTTATTTGTGGGTTCTTTGAGATTGTGACTGCGACCGGTGCCGATGTTTGGCACCCGTGGATCTCGACAACTGCAGCTGACACCACAACCGGTCGTGATGAAGGAGATGATGCACGACACTTCCTCATGGCCCCCTCCACCACACGAACGCAATTCCATTGTGGTATCTTCCTCCTTATGACCCTCTGTGATGCCCCGCGTCCTCATCACCCCGTGTCACACATGGCATCGCGCCGCCCCCGCGCCACCCGCAGCCCCGCGCCACCCCTGCGGCACACGCGACCTCCACCACCCCACTGCACTTGTGGCCTCCACCGCTCCATGACACTTGCGTCTTTTCACCACCTCATGGAACCTGGGGTCTTCCCTCACCACTCCACGGCCTCACAGCCCTCCACCGACCTCCATGGTCTTGCGACCACCTGTGGCCTCCATAGTCCCCCGTGGCTTCGCACGGCCTCTTCGGTCCATCGCGGCCCACACGGCATGCCAGACTGCACAGCGGGCCGAGCCGCCCAGCACGGGACGGACCAGACCCAGCAGGCTCAGCCAGAACCAGCAGGCCAGGTCGACCCAAACCAGGTCAGGCTGGCCAAAACTGTGTCGGGTCGGCCAAGGCCGGGTTGGACCGGACATGGACCAACTATGAGCTTTTCACTTTAACAGCCATAACATTGGAACTAGACTCCCATTTGGCAAACCTTCAGCATCACTGTAATCCTTATACCGAGAATCTCCCTTTGGTATATCCCACTAAAGTTTTGGATAATGTTGGGAAACATTTGGGTTGGATCTAGTCCAAATCCAACCAGTTCCTCTGGACTAATAGCCTAATAACTCATAGACTGGGTGTCTGATTGATCAACCATCTATTGCGTTGAGACCCCTATGACCGGTAGGTACTTTGAGATACTACATAGTGAGGCTTCTTGGAAGATGGAGTATTGACGAGTGGCTTGTGGATCAGACCATCTCGGAGACTTGCATGTCTAGTGTGGGAACCCGGTAGCTGGTTGTGACGTGAAAAATGAAAAGCGATCCCACGTGGGTCATCACCTAGTGATACTGTGTGGTTCAGAACCGAGTGATCCTATGTGGTTCAGCAACTAGGGATCCTATGTGGGTCAGCACCGAGCGATCCTGTGTGGGTCAACACCGAGCGATCCTATGTGGGTCATAAGTAGAGTCTCTTAAAAAACTAAGATGATTCAGTAGTTACATCTAGTCATATGTACTACTGTATATAATTTATACCTTGTGTGAGATGAGTGTGCACCTGTGTGGTACATTTTTTCGTGGTAATACCTAGGTGATATTCTTCTATTTGGCATACTTTTATGTTACTTGCCTTCGTGGTATTACTTCCATTGTGGAATAGTTGAGCTTGGGGATTTGGATTTGGACTCTGTGGTTTCCTCATGATTGAGATCGGTTTACATGATAACATAGGTATATGTATTGGCATATACTTATGTAGGGTATTCAGTTGATTATTTACTCGGCGGTTTATAATTTTTGGATTTTGTGAGACTTTGCGGGTCTCGGGGTCCCTACTGAGTATCGTTATACTCACTCCTGCACGGGCCATGCCCGCACCTTATTGTGTTTGGTGCAGACGACTGACAACACTAACTAAGGAAGAGTGTACTAGGACAGAAGCTAGCTCAGATTTTGACGTTAGACGAGGCGAACAACAGTGGCGGTCGATCGTGGGTTATACCTAACCATCAGGTAGGATCTGTGGTGGATGATCCAGGATCATCTTTCCACCTATCAATTGTCTTGTACATTCCATTTTTACTTTTACTATCAAGTTGGGATTTTATTCTGGCCTGTTTTTTCTTACTGTACTCACTCTATTTAGTATTCAATTTACTTGACTTCGTATCTTGATGTGTTCTTGGTTGTGTGTGTTACAGGTTAAAAAGGAAATTCCTTCCCAATTTTGGGGAATATTTCATCGGTGCTAGTCTATAGGCCCGGGCCTATGGAATTTGGGCATGGGGTAGTCATGGAACGGGCCATAGGGGTCGGGTCATGACATAAATCATAAGAATATGACCATATATTATGTAATGAAATTTAAGAACAAAAACCATGTTGGTCCAAGTTAAATTTTGTTCGAGATTACCTTATACAAATTTTTATGATTTTAAAACACTAAAACATTTGGGTAATAGTAATAACCAAATATAAATATTTTATATTGATGTTAAATAATGATATAGATATTTTTGAATCATTTCTAATGTATACAGGAGGATATTATTTATATCCAATGAGTGGTATGTTTGGAATGAATCAATAATCTATTTTAAAGGATTTTAAAGTCTCTAAAAACATTCTTCTGTGTGCAAAAAATAATAAAGTGATTTTGGATTGATAAAAAATCAGGTAATAATGACATTAGATTTATTTTTGAAGTGTAATAACTCAATCCTTGTTAATATGAATTATGGTATTCCCAAGATTCTCTAAATGGGTTTATAGTGTTTTAAGAATCTAATTCTTGCATGTAATAGTGAAAACAAAAGGAAATGACTTCATATTTCCATGAAATCATTATAAACAAATTTTTTAATTATTTCTGACATGTATGAGAATAAAATACATCAATAATACTTGAAATGTTCAAGTAATAACTCAATAAGTGTTTTTAAAAGATAAAAAATTAATTAAAAACATCTGATAAGTAGTCAAAACCAAGAAAATGATATTGGATAACCATAAAATCACAAGAAAATGGATGGTGTTTTATTTTCCAAATGTTATAAAAGACCCCTGGTCAGTCAAATTATTCTGTTTTTCTTGGATGCCCATAAACACGCTTTATTATATTAAAACACTAAATCATTCATGTATTGTCCAAAACAATACCATATGTCCTATAATTAACTTGAAATCATAAGAAATATGGTTAAATTACTTTTTATATTAAAATTTGGAAAAATCATCCATCAACAATGTTGAGTTCTTTAAATGACTCAATAAATGGTTTTAAAAGACATCAATGTCATTAAAAACATGCACCCATGGATAAAATAAAAAAGCATAATATGGCTATGAAATAATATTAAAATGACCATAAATTTACTTTTAACATGTATGAATTGAATCCAATTAAATTTGAGTTACCATTGGATTGGGATCCCCATAAAAGTGTTTTTATTGTTTTAAAACACTAAAACATTTATGTTACTATAAAAACTATAGGAAATAACATTTAATATATGTGAAATCATTGGAAACCATCATTCAATTATTTTTTATATGAATGAGTTGAAAAATCATCCATATGATGTGGGGTGTGCTCATAATGGATTAATAAGAGGTTATAGAACATATCAAAGTCTTTAATAATGTATACAGGGGGTTTAAAACCTAGAAAATTTCATTATAAGACCAAAAAATCATAGGAAGTAATCATATAATTATTTTTGAAATGTATGATCTTACTCGACATCAATATGATTGGTTGTTTTCCTAATAAGTTCATAAAGTCATTTTTTTTTATAAATCTATAAAATGTGAGTGTTGTAGCACAAATTATAGTAGACGACATCATATTGACGTGAAATCATTGGGTAAGTACTGGTAGATTAATTTTTACATGTATGTGTAGAAAACATATTCATATGATATGTTTTGATCTTCTAATGACTAAATAAACGGTTTTAAAACTCATCAATTTATTTATAAAAATGATCTAATGGGAAAATTCAAAAAAGGTACATCCGATGACCATGAAACCATGGAAAAATATCTGCATGTTTACATGGTAAATGTAGGAACCAAATCAATGTCAATATGAGTTACAGTTTTATTAGGATTCTTTCATACATGTTTTTAAGGATTTAACCCACTAAAACATTTGTTTAACAGTCAAACATACGAAAAGAAATTTGATTGACATGTAATAATGGAAAAAACCCCTGGAAATATATGCTATAGGTTCAAGCAAAATGATAATCCATATATGTTTTGGTTCTCTTGAAAAAAATAAATAAGTAATGTTGATCGATATCAAATTATTTTAAAAGATGCATCTGGTGGTCAAATTTAAGAAAATGAGATCAGAAAGAAATTAAATAATAAAAATATGACAATAGAATTATTTTTTAAATGTTGGAATCAACTCTAAAAAAATACATGATCTAATATTCTTGGTATTCCAATAAATGTTTTTTAAATAAATATAAAAAGTTATCTAAAGAAAAAACAATTCAAAATAACATTATATTGATTTTAAATCAGGGGCCAACATAGCTAGATTTTTTTCAACATGTACGAGTTGAAAAAATATATATAAAACATTTAATGTTCATTGAAATAATCAATAAGTTGTTTTAAATGATATGAAAGATATGAAAAATGTGTACTGTGTGGTTAAATTTTGGAAAATAATGTCAAATGTCTATGAAATCATATGATGATGATTGTTAATAAAAATATGAAATGTATGAATCGATTCCACATCAATCCAAGTTATAGTTTTTAGGGATTCTATTAATCTTTTTTTGTGAATTAATCATTTAATCAGTCATGTGATGACAAAAAGAGTCGGAAAAAAATTTGGATTATTATGATATCCTGGGAAAGCCACCGAGGATTTTTTTTTCAATTTCTATATCAAGAAAACCTACCTATCTAATGTGGATTATGCATGGAATGAATCAATATGATGTTATAAAAATACCAAAAACATTAATATGATCAACAAGGGGTCAAAACCAAAAAAACATAATAAGTTCTTGAAATCATTAGAAAATGACCATATATTTATTTTTAAAATATACAAAGTAACACCACATCAATCCAAGTTATAGTTTTAGTAGGATACCCACAAACCCATTTTAAGTGTTATAAAACACTAAAACGTGCATGAAATAATCAAAACCATTATAAATTACATCATTTTGATGTGAAATAATTGAAAAAATCCATTTATTTATTATTGATTTGTAGGAGTAGACAATACATCTATATAATTAGTAATCTGTTATCAATTAATCAATGTGTAGTTTTAAATTATATCAAATTCTTTTAAAATATGTTCTATGGGATAAGAACGATGAAAAAACATTGGATATATTTATAATCATAGGATAATCACTATATTTTGATTTCTAAAATGTAGGAATTGACATCATTCCAAATATTTTATAGTTTTTCTGGGATTCGAGTAAACTAATTTTTAGTGTTTCAAAACACTAAAAAGACTATGTAATGATATAAAATTTGAAAAAGACTTTATATTAACATGAAATAATGGGAAAAAACCATTTATTTATTTATTAAATATATTATATGATGAAACATCAAATATATATAAATTTTTCTATCAATTAATTTTGAGAAACCCGCACATGAGATTAAAATTGTTGAGATTGTTTTATGATTTTCCATATTTAGTTCCAAGTGATGAGTCAATTCATAAATAGGTAATTTTATGATTTGAATGTGTTCATCATGATATATTATTTTTAAAAAAATAATGGGATTTCGGTATGATTGACAAAATATAAAATTTTATATGCATGATTCTGAATATATTTCTTATCTATTCTTTTTTTTATTTCGTTTATTAATTTTATGATTCATATTTTAGGAGAATAACAAAATTAGTATATTAGAGGTTTAAAATTTGGATCCGTAGAATCATTCATAGGGAAATGTGGATGGTCCATAATTTTAGTGGGATACATAAATATTATCAATAATTTTACTATAATAGTTATTTATTATGTTCTGCTCTTATTTATATCTTTTATTTATAGCATTTGGTTACATAATTTGGTCGATTTCACATTGGTTGACTATATTTATGGAGGTATATGGATGTAGTAGAGGTTCTAGGATTTTACTATTTCTCATGACTTGACAGTGGTTGTTGGTCATATTATATATGTATATATTGAACACTGAGGTTATTGATTGACTCGCGGTGGTGTGTGTTTGTCTCTGCTTGTTTGTAAGACTATAGGTTCATGATTGTGTAGGTATGATGAATTTATTATACATTAGTGGTTTAATATATTATGTGATTGTGTATTTAGTATTCAATTTTTTCAATGTTTAATAAATTATATAAGATTTATTAAACACATTAGTGGTTGTTTATGATAAACACCACTAATTGTATTTTATTTTATCTATTTAGTAGAGGTTCTTGGTTACTCCCGCTAGATATAAAAACATCTAAAATTCATAGTTCTGTTTAGGTAAATTTCCCTATTTTAATTTGAAATTGTTATTTAAAAAAACTTCATCAAAATGAATAAATAACCACTACTTTGTACCCATATAATAAAAGTTATGAAAACCATCGCTAAACCAAAAAAATTATGATTTCAGATGTTAAAATACCATGAGGTTCTGAGAAAGAGTAGTAAATAATGTATCATTGATTTAAACAACTTTGAGTAGAAAAAAAATGCTAAGGGTGATTTTTTTATTGTGGATCTATTCCTGAGTCTCCCATTATTTTAAATTAACACTTCATGGAATTGATAATATGTCAAAAAAATCTATAATTTTACATATAATTATTAAAAATTTACTATATATTATTAACATTAATGGGTTGGTTACTATTGGATGAATACCTAATCCCACATCATTTTCCAAAATGAATTGTGTCTCAAATATAATATTAGATTGTTAATTCCTCTTATAACCTAGGGATTTTTGGATTGAACCCTAGAAGATCTTGTGCATTGTTCCTAGACAAACTCTACAGTTCATTTTTCTTTGCTTGTATTATTGATCGGGAAGGGTGACCCCCTGGGATGTTCTCAACATTGTGTGTGTGTGAGTGGAAAAATAATAATAAAGGAACATGTGTCAGTCTGTAGGAATTTCAATAGTCTAGTAAGTTACCTTAGTGGGAAATACAATGTGGTGTACTGAGAAGGAAACCAATGTATTAAAGTACCCCATGGTGTCTATTAAATAGGTTCATTTTCATGGGAGTTCAGGTAAAAAAATATGGTATTAGAGGCATGATACATCCCATGTGAGATATAGGGTAGATAGTTCACCAAAACCAGTTTGAGAATGACAATGATGGCTCAGATCATATAATTTGGACCCATGGTGGATCCTTGTATAAAAATTCACTATAATAATAGTGGAGTGTCCATGTTTCCCAATGGGGATAGAAACAATAATGAAAGTTCATGAAGATTTGGATCTGATGGATTGTCATTGAAAGGATGTCCATTTTGTGTGTTCTTTTGTTTGGGGGGGGGGGGCTAATGAGTGAAATCTCAGACCCACATTAATGTCAAAAAATATATATTGGATCATATATAATAATTTATGGGTAATTACACCAATCTCCCATGGGTGTTATGATTGTATCCGAGAAGGGTTTATGTTTTGGTCCTAGAAGACCGATGGACAGAGGAAAATCAATGCAAAACGATACCTGTCTATACATGTATATTTTAGTGTTTCATGACCTAACTATGTTTTACACATTATTATTTTCATTTATGAGGATTTATATAAATTTATAGTTCATTAGGATCACTAGTAAATGTGCATTCATCTACCTAGTATAATTTTTACCATTCAGTCATTGGTTTTTTCATTGTGTTCAATCATGTTGGTGATATGCATATATGTGTGGAAGGGAGTTACGGGATATTCAATAATTTTTCTTGATGTGTGTTTGTAATGGTAATATGGATGACTCCTACGGATTCTATTTTCATGGAGTTGGAGAAAAATCATTGAGTAATGGGGTTGAGGAGTTTGGGACCCCGCACATAATAGAGGATATCGATTTCATATTTGATAAAAATATTTTCAAGTGGAATCCCAATTGTTGGAGATGTTTTAGCCCCACGAATTTTTGAATAATAGTATGTGGTTTTGTCCCCTATTTTATTTGATCAATGAAGGAAAATCAGGAAATATTTAGAGTAATTATATTTGAGGCTAATTTTTGAGATAATGATTATTCAACTTCTATTAAGTATAAATATTTTTCGTTAATTGAACCCCATTCGTAACATCTCATAGTGGCATCTAGGCTTGGTTTCTGCTCACCCTCATATAGCCTTTATTGAGAATCTGATTGAGGAAGAGAGCGAGAGACACCCCATAATAAGAAATGTTGAATGATGAGAATGATTCCTCTTTTAAATTTGATTAAAGACAATATATACATCAATATACGTCCCAAATTCATATTCTCATCCCAAAAGGGAAGACCAAATTAACATAACTTCCCAATAACTCTTTGAGTCCCAGTATAACAACTTAATCCAACCAAACATCTTAGCTCCAATGTATTTCTTACACATTCAGGACATCTAAGGAACTAATATCCACTGATTTATTTAAACTAGTTGATTAATTTATTCTTACATAATGTTAAAAGTAATTTACATTAGCTTTATAGAAAACATTTATTTTCTATCATGTATTAGGTATTATAATCCTGAATTTTAACAACAAAAATATTTCATCTATACATTAATTGTTAGTCAAATGATCCAAATGCCAAATATTTTGAAGCATCATAAGAAATGTTTATTATTATTTCATAATAGAGTATAATGTGTAAGAGCATTAATTTCCATACATTCATATAAAATAAATCATGTTACACTTGTTATAGTTTGATGAACAATTCATTCATGATTAAATAGATACTACACTGATATTATTAAAAAATAATGATATTGTAGGGGAATGTGGCTAACATAATAATCATGTAAATGAATATCATGTATTTTTTTGGAATTATTTTCATGTTAATTTTTCTATCACCACAATACTATAAAATGGTGGTTGAAGACATCATTTTCATTTTATATATAATTTTTATTTTTATATCATACAAGGTCCTAATAATAATAATATTTTATAGTTGTAGTTTTTATCACCAACAATATATTAGTTATTATACTGATTTCTATATTATGAGTTCATAATTTATGTGTTTATTTTTTCACATATTAGATATGGTTTTACATTATATTTTGATTTAATTCTTCTAACCAATTTTGTAGTGACCCTATTTTTTCTTTCTATGAATTTATAATATATTACAGAATAATGTTTTAGCTGGGAACCATGACTACATAAGATTTTGAGTTATAGAGAGACCATAAATGATTATTAAAAATATTAAATATATTAATATCATGTAAGTGTAGTTTTCCTAAACTAGTGGAATAACTCCGTAAATGGTTTATCAGTTAAAAAATTCATGATGATGGTTGAATCTAGAATGTGAGGTTAATGCTATGTTTGATATAAAGTTTCTCAGAATTATAATTTTTTATGAAGTAGTCATTGGTAGGTACATTATGTAGATTAATTAATTAGCATTTTAATTTAATTATTATAATACCCAAAAAATTAATTTTTTATATAAATAGTCCACTATAGAAATACGCAAGGGTTATCTTATTTACCCTATGAGATTATATATTTTCCTATGACATTTTTAATTGGTGGATCATGATCGAAGGATAATATTTGATTGGTACATGGAGGATCTTGAGACATTGAATGGAGTGAGACTTCTCATTTTCTGGGGAACACATTCATTTCCGATGGTCCATCTCAAATTTAGTTACGATTGATTTTATTTATTTTCAACCCATTTATTTAAATATTGATCATTTATATCTTATATTATTTTAATTATTCGACCAAGTATTCTTTTCATGAGCACCTAGACATGTTAAAATATTTATTTCATTTTATTCTCAAATTATACCATGTTCTGACCTCAATTTCCCCAACCAATGATAAATTTTCATTAACACATAGAAAAAAAAATATTTACCGTTTTTATTATTCAATATCCTAACCCATTCATTGCATTATTAACCAATGGCCCGTAGGGTCTTAGTTCTACATTTTCAGGGTGGGGTCAAGCATGGATATACCCCCATATTATTGGAGGTTTAATGAATAACAATATTATTTGTGTCTTTCAATAATTCCAATATGATCTCTAGGTGATAAATAATGTTTCTTGGATCCAAAAAAATAAATGGGTGATGAGATGAATGAATGAAAATTATAAGATAACCATATTATTTTTTATGGACATAAGAGGATTGGAAATGATGGTTTTAATACTTAACTATTGGTTTTGAGTGAAAAAAATGAGAGATCCATAGCAGTGAGACAGGATTTAGAAAAAATTTAAAAAATTTAATTATTCTTGGAATAAAATAAACATACATCCATTCTCTTAGATGAACACTCAACATGTTTCCCCTATCTATGAAATTATGTCATCTAAAGAAGTTTACAATCACACATAGTGTCAGTGGATGCACATTTTGGTTGATTGTACATAGGTTAAAATTGTGTGTATTAGTGGTCTGACATCCATGACCTCGTTTGATCAAACACACCATGTACTCCAATAGTACATAGGCACGAGACGACATCCATGAATGGCTAGGTACATAGCTAGGTACTTGGCCAGGCACTTGAGCATGACCGAGAATAATTTGGTAGGTCCCAAGAGGTTGAGACACAATATGATTGATCCATATATTCCTTGTATAGGGAAATAGTTTCTAAGTAGATTACAAAGGATAACTCTTTTGAGAAATTAGTTGGAATAACACACCTTTGGGTCCATAATATATATCATTTATTCCCACATTCCACGTCTTTATCTCATATCTTCTATGTTTGAACTCAAATTTTTGGCAAAAATGTTTCTATCCCGAGTAGTTTTCCATGTAGAAGATGATGATTGAATTTATTGGCACCTATGAGATGTTCTGATCATGATTCTTCTTTATTCTATGCCCTATGATAGTATAGATTACGAATTGTTCATAGGGGATATGTGGGGGTTTGTGCCCCCAGATGCACTAGGGGGAGAGTTTCCTATTCTATTAGAGTGATACTAGGGGAAAGTACTCCCTTGAATCACCAAGTCATAGGTTCCACGTATTCTATAGGTATAGAGATACATAATTCCAATAAAATTTGAGTGGGACCTCTCTCTATATTTCATGAATCCCCCATCATCGAGCTATGGTGTAGTGTGGGCCCTCCATGGGAGTTGGTTCCCACTCAACTATGGAGTGTAGTAGTGAGGATTGCCCCCCTCAACACTTTTCATGGTAGGTTGTGTATTATGTTGGGAATTAGTGATTTAGTTCTAGAACAAAAGGAATAATCATCAATGTTGGTAGGAATATGAGATAGATATCCCCTTTCTCTCTCATCTTGGATTTTTTAGAAACACACACACACACACACACACACATATATATATATATATGTATGTGTGTGTGTGTGTGTGTGTGTGTGTATTTTGGGTTTCAATTCACACATAATTTGGGTCTAGATATATATTATTGTATCCTTCTATTTCAGCCTTTTGGCATTTAGGTCATCCTACTGGGTTTGTATATACTCCCCACTATATCGGGTTTTCCTATACATTACCAATATTATGCAGATAGTAAATAGAATTATGGTGAACTTGTGGGTAATATTGATACTTATGTGCATTGACCACATATAATTGTTTCATTTGAAGATCAGGAGTAAGAATATATCTTCATTCCCTATTACCACCATTTTTTTTTAAGATATCAGTTCTAGTTGGGTGTCTAATTTTCCACTTTATTTTTTGGTTTTACTCTATCACACATGGATGTATTCCTAAGATATTGTTACATGAATTATTTACTGAAGTTATTATTATATTATATTATTCATCAAAAAAAAATTTGGGAGAATTTTTGGTGCATGAATTCAAGTAAATAGGGAAAAGGCATCCAATTTTATAATATTTTTCTCTTAGAACTAATCTCTAGAGGTTGGCATATTAGAGGAGTTATTGGTTTCGGGAACACTATGACTTTTCATGGAAAAGTGGACTGTAGTCGCTCGAGTCATTATGGAGTTATATTAGATGAGTTAATTTGATGGGAGGAATGTTTTATGTTTTCCACTAATGTGGTTTGGTTTGGACTTTGGGAGATAGTTTCAATGTGTCTCAAGTGTGGATTTCAAGACTAGGAACCTAGTGTCTGTAAGGTTTCTGATGTGTCCACACAATACGAATCTGACTACCTACATATAAATAGTCAATATAGAGACATTTTTCACATGATAGAGTGGTACATGCATCTTATAAGACTGATTCCCTTGACTATCTCTCTTCAGCCATATCCCCATATTTATATGTGAATATATATATATATATATATATATATATATATATTTCTTATTGTATATGATGATCACTTTTATGATTCCACCATGAAGATATCCAACTAGGTTACCGATTTAGTATATTGATAGTGATATGAAGAGTGGTGAACCCTCAGTTTATATGGCATCCCATAATGTATTTACTCATGGAAGTGGGGGAGAAGAATCCCAACATATCGAGTAGTATATAACATCAAAATTTTAGGATAATAAAACATGCATGATTAACCAACTTTGTATGTTCCAGTATTAGAGTTCATTTAGGATTCATGATTGTCTATATCCTCAGAAAGTTAATGATTTGATTGAGTTGGTCATTTGAGTCTTCAGGCTCATTCAAACCATGATTGTTCATATTATGGCATTTCCATCTAGACTTTTCAGTGGAGTTGTTTTTCAATCGTGGAGTTTGGTTATGTATGTCCATAATGAGATGACACTATCATGGAACAATTTAAAAAATTTATATTATGAGTATTAATATCCTTCATATTGGATCTTAGATCAGATACAAACTAATCTTGATCTATAATAGGGCGATTTGTCCGTATCTAAGTATGCAATGATGTGTTGTGATCTAATGAGGTATTCCATTGGATTCTTCCGTGTGACGAAGTTCAATATGGGTCTCTCAATATTCATTTAATCCTTTTTGGTTTCCCTATGATGACACACCTATATATGGTTCTATAGTTCATTTTGTTTAATGAGATCTTCTAATCAGAGTTACCATGAGATGTTGGAGCTAGCAGTGGCCATCATGTGGAAGATTCATCTCTAACATGTTGTAGGCATCATAAATCATGATCCTAGAAGAGGAATAATTCTAGTTATTATAATATTTTGTGTGGATCTATTTACTGGATATTTTATAGAGGATCTAGTTAGTCTGAAGATTGAATATTCTATGATTTCTATTGGAGAGGTCACTTAGATCATGGTTTATTGACCCATCACACAGAGTGGGATAGATAGACAGTGGATAGACCCCCATGGAAGAAGTAAGACAATAACTAGGGATATCTTACACATGGATTGCATGGGTGACAAGGAATTCTTGTTGGATGATGAGTGGTAGTTATTCTGGATGGAGGAGTTGTTGATTAAGGGAAAAGTTACAAGCTCTAACCACCACCACACCATGAGTAACAAATCATGCTTATGGAGTTAGTGGTCAGGGCCACGGGTAGTTTCAACATATAAAGGGATATGACAATGATTCACATGAGATGATATGCAATATTATTTTTGTTCATTTAAGGCTTTCCTTAATACTGGTAGACATCGATGTGTTTTATTAATTCATCTTATTATTCCCGAGTAGAAAAAATGGATCTTATTATTGATATACTACCCTAGCTACTATGTCTAGTGGTTTTTAAAAGGTGAAATTATTTGATATTTCTTGACTTAATGTCGAGAAAGACATCTCTTGGTGGAGAGAGATTCACATGGGACCTCTTGGTCATCATTATTGTACAATATAACATCACCTAGTTTAAAGATATGGTGATAATTGTAGGTGAGTTAGATTTATAAGGAACTATGGGACGAGATTCGACATTATTGGAAAGAGAGACCCCATGGTGGAGTGAGTGGGCCTACCAAGAAGGAGAGTATAGACCATTATTATCTATCTATTGAGTTTAACCCTTCGCATTGTAGTATCTTACGGCATCTATATTCGATTAGTAGTGGAGGATTATATGGACATCCACCATGAGTATGTTTTAGGACTACCATCACTTAAAGATATAGATATATTCATTGATTTTAGCCATGGGACCACACTGATATATTTAGAGGCATAAGGTATGGACCTAGTCATGCTCTGGGTGATGAGGGTGTTGATGGAGGACCTTATAGATAAGGGTTTTGTGAAACCAATTATAACCAATACGCTGATCTAGTTTATTCATGAAAAATGATGATATGATATTAAGAAATTATGTTGATTATCATTACCATTGAAAGAAACAATAGAGAAAAATTATCCACCCAACTAATGAATAACAACATCTTTGACCAATAATGAGAAGTTATTTTATTCTCGAAGATCAATTTTGGGTCTTGCTACCACAAGTTGAGGGTTCATGAGGCTGATATCCTAAAGAAATAATTCTGATGTTTCTATTCACAATACTATTTCCCAGGGATTCCTGTTTGTGTGTTAAATAAATTTTTTGTTTTTTTTTGGATTTGAGGAACTCTATTTTCCATCCATTCATGGACTGATGTTGTTTGTCTTCACTAATTACAAATTCATTTACTCTAAATTAGAGGAGGAGCATAAAGATAATTTGAGGATTTTTCTAGACATACTCTGGTAGAACTAACATTATGGTTAGATTATGAAGTATTGGTTTTTGAGCTACGATATTCACTTTTTGTAGCATTTCGATAATGATAATAAGATTAGTTCTCTATATATAAAAGAGTTATTTAGTTCTATTATATGATCCACCTAATAGTTTGAACGTCGTACAAAGAATTCATGGCTTGGAGGGGCACTGTGATTTTTTTGGATGATATATATAGATTAGCATCCCCTCTGATAGCCATTAAATGAAAAAGAAAAACATTTATCTGGATTGATCATTGTGTGGAGATGACAAGAAGTTAAGGATAAGGTTATCCAATTCTCCTTTTTTGAGACTACCAGACGAGGTCATGAGTATATAGTTTTTTTCCAGGAATAAAGGACAGGGATCAAATACATATTTATGTAGTGGTAGGAATTGAGTGTGTATATGGGTTGAGGTAGTTGTGACCCCTTGAGAAGAACTATTCTACTAATGACCTATAATTGACAGTGATAGACCTCTCTTTGAATATGTCGGGGGACTATCTTTTATGGGATATATTTGATGTTTTCTCAATCCCCCAAATCCTTAGGGAAATATTCATATAATGATATATTGACATTATATATAGCTTTTGGTTTGATTACCAATATTAATATGACTTGATGACAGTCTACACTCATACAAATTTTAATGGTGTAGATGATTCTATTAGTATTATTTTTCAATCCTATGTTGTGGATAAGGTGTATAAGCATCTGTATTTTTTTAGGTGACCACATTGTGGGAGAGGGTAATTACTTATAATAAATTGATGGTGTTGACTCATCAACTTCTATAGTGTGTGATAGTGTTCTAGATGGGAGGAATATACTGTGAGGTTATTCATAACTAGATCTCCTCAGGTGATGCACCATATGGTTTATCTGAAGGAAGGGACCATGTCATAATTTTGTAAGGATGGACAATGGTTTCAGTCATGTTGTGTGAGGTGGTGATGTAAGATTTTTATACATATTTATAGAATTTAAATTTCAATTTGTTGAAGAAATAAAAGGACCTTACATTGCAATTCTAATTGGATGGAATGAGGTACAAAATTTCCAAGTTCATCTCTAAGTGTATCAAATTTTAGATACTAAATGTTGAGCACTAGGTTCTGTTAGGTTTCATACAGTCTCCTGAGGTCCAGGATTTGAAAATGGGTTTAAAAAATATATATTATTGTAGGGAATCCCAGGAGAACATTATTCTATGATTCCAAATGGGTGATAATTCACCAACATTATATGTTGTCACACATACTTTCTAATAGGGTGTAGAGTAATGTGGAGATCTTGTGATATTTGTTCATGTGGGAGATTGTTTGACTCCCTATAGTTCCTATGAGGTTCACCTCAAACTACAATGGATGATTTATGCTACTTTTATATAGATTCCTGGAGGTGGAATTTGAGACCAATAAGAGAATGTTAATTATATTTTACCCCCAAATGGATTTAAAAATGATAGAACTATCAAGATATTAGAGGTAACACTAAGATCCTTTGTTTGAGACTTCATTTTTTGATGGGATGTTAACATTACACTGATGGAGTTTTCTTATAATAAAAGATATCACTAGAATAAAAATATTTCATGTTTCATGGGAAATAATGACAGACCTTTCCAGTCACCCTTTTACAAGATTGAGACTATCAATACATCTCTTATTGGATCTGAGATGGTGTATGTGATGATAGAGAATGTTCATGTGATCTATGAGAATATATATGATAGCACAGAGTTGAGAGAAATGAAACACATATTTTCACCATATCTACATGGTGTTTGAGAAGGGAAATCATGTTTTACATAGAGTCTCCTTGTGAGGAGGATTGAAATGTTTTGGTTTGTGGGGTTATTTATAAATGAGGTTAATCGGGCCATTCAATATACTATGTGGGGTTTTTGAGGATCCTTACAGTAGAGTCGTACCCACATAGTAGGATAGAGTTCATGATGACTTCCATGTGTCACAGCCAAGAATACATGTTCATGGTATGATGTACGTTATTGACTGGGGTGATCCATACATCTATGATGTTGCAACATTCATAGAGTACCAGGTGGTGATTGAGGATCGGTAATAGAGGATCCAATGAGGATATAAAATTGTATTCGTTTATATTTTGTGGTGGAATTGGAGTGTGCATGATAGATACTATCTATGGGTAGATTAGATGTAGGTTCAGTATCCCCAGTGTATGTTTATTTTATTATTTTATGGGTGAAAATATTTAGTAGAGGGTAGAATGAAGTGACCATATTTTTTCCTTGTAATAATTTGAAATATATTATCTAATATTTTTCTATATTGGTGCTGAGACAGTACATGTCACCAAGTCCCTATCATCCTGAAATTAATTTTTTAAAATATTATTTATATAAATATCATTAAAAATTGTTTTTAATAAATAGTGAAGTAACTCACTACATATAGTCTTTTATTACAAATATGAGACGATAATTAAATTTAAAACGTTTTATTTACAATATGAATTACATATATTTCATCCAAACTAAATGTTTGAAAGAGGTACTTATAGGTGGGTATGTTAAGTGGTGTAATTGATGATTACTTAATTTAAATATGTTATTACACCAAACCCTATTTCACTATTTAAATATTTGTTTTTTTGTAAATTCTCCAGGCCTAAATACATAACCCTGGGAGACAGGATAGGAACCTAAAAATTTTAATCGGGAGATTGATATCGGAGGATGATAGCTGATCAAATAGAGGTGGACTGAGTGTTATTGAATGCATCATGACTTCTATCTCACCTGATAATGTATTATTTAACAAATAATGATCCCAAAATGATGTAATAACCATCTTTTTTCTTTTTCCTCAACTTTGATTAGATGATGGGTCCTCGATTACCAATATTCTATTAATTCTATGATATAAATATCTTTTCAGGATCCCTATAGATTAGTAAAACTATTTCAGTTTATTCTCATATTATTCCAATTTCTCACTCTGTATTCCTTGAACTATTATTATTTCCCAAGAAAAAATTTCGAATAACATTCTCAACATTTTTCTTTTACGTTTCCCTATACCATTATTCAAGATACAATACATTGTCCCCTGGGGTTGTGTATTGGAATTTTTTTGGTAGGTTAACAAATGACTAAACAACCAAATTTAGGGTTATTTTGGAAACAAAAAAGGAACAGTGTTTTATAAGGGGTTCATGATGTATTGTGAGTGATATTTCATGGTTATGAGATCAAAACATAGTGATAGGTGATGACATAGACATTATATTCATGCATGACACGGAGTGGATCATTATTTATTATTTTCTAACGATTATATTGCATGATATTGTAGTTAGATGTATTACCGTTTAGTTTTGGTTATTCAAAAGGTGAGATACTTCGTGGCATGACCAAATATGGAAAAGAAGTGATGAATTAGTTGATTCAATGAAAATAATGACTAAACCTCTTGTATCATAGAAAAACACAAAACATGATTCCACATTTCAATCAGAACAACATTTTGGTAGATGTTATGGATCCGACATTATGTGGTAGGACCCTCACAAACTATTACCCTACCCAGTAATCCATACAATTTTTGATCTAGAACATGTACAGGACCCACGTGGTTAGACACATCCTATACTATGGGTGTTCTGTAGAATAAGAATTAATTCGGGAATTCATAAGTGTAAGAAAAGGTAATTAGGCATAATAAGAAGGATATAAGAAGGTCCCAAGTGGATGATACACATATTATTATAGCCATGTATGACATGTATGTTCACTTTTCTTCCAATACATGTCCATAGGAGGGCACGACAAGGAAAAGTTGTGGGGTCACACGCCATGTAAACACTAATATATACCTTGTATACTCTAATTATTCATCTTGTATATCCTTCTTTCAAACTCAAAATATAGCCCACAAGTAGCCTATAATTGGTAGTCTTCTTAGTAGAAGATAATTATATAATTTATATTCATATCTGAGATATGATGTGAGTTGTTAAGAGTATAAATATTCCTTAGGTGATGCTCAAAAACATCAGTGGTATAGATAGAAACAACTAATATATGTCGTGGTCAGTACTCCCCTCTCACACAAGGTTCTGGGTCTCCCAGACTATCACATATATTTTGGGGTTAATACTCAAAAGATAAACCATCTATCAAGTTCCACATATTATTTATGAAAATATATAAGGTACTCCTCTACAACTAGGTCTTATATGTACTAGTTGGTACTCCAACAACTTTGATAAATGATGTGGTATATGTCCTCCATGGGAGTTTCGGTGCCCTCGTCTATAGAGAATAGTTGTAGGGAGCAGGACCCTACACACATATTTGGTTGTGGTTTTTATTTATTTATAAAATCTACAATTGACATTTAGAGATATAGGCTTAATCATCATATTTTAATGGGCTATGAAATAGAGGTACCTTTTTTCACATCAAGGGTTCATTATGAGCATATATATGTGTATTATTTGAGTATTTCAATGATTTATTCATGGTGATATGAATATATTTGTATATTTCATTTACACCATTTCATTTTCTGGGGTGTCCTAGTCGGTTTTTATATACTCACTTTTTCATAGTATTTCCCACATGTTTCATGTCTTATTCAAACAATGGATATATTATTATTGAATTTGGTGGAGAATAATCTTTCATGGGTGCATTAACCATCCTTGGTTTCTTCCACTGAATACAATGTTCACAATTATAGTTCTTACCCTCTAAATAGAAATAGAAGAAAAAGAACACTATAAAAATTGATGGGCATGTAGGATTCATCCTTTTCTCATTCTTCCTATCTGTCAACTAAACATCTCAATTTCAATGATTAAGAATGAATACTTAATCATTTTCACTCCAAAATTTGGAGACTCATATATAAGTTATTTGTTTATGGAAGGGTGAGGAAATAACCCCTTTTTCTATAAACAACTTCTCCTTGAATGTAATGGATTTTGTTAATACATGACACCGGAAAAAAAATTAATGTGATTAAGGGAATAATTTTCCTACGATTTAGAACCTAAAAATTACTCCCCTCTCCCCTCTCATAGTCATATAGTGCAACCATTATGATATTATGAAAATATATTAAATGATGTAAAAAATGAATTAAAATGAGTCCAAAATTGTGTTGAGGCTAAAAATGTAGCATAGAGATTTAGACATATGGGAGCCTGATAGAGGAGAAGATGGTCTAATTTATGTAGAAGATGATTATAAGAATGTCAATTAATTTTCATTTAATCAACCCCTACCACTTTATAGTCCCATCATGGCCATGTTGGATTAGATCCCCATGATCTGAAATGGTTTTCCTGATTTGAGATGTTTATTTTAAATTGTTTTATTTTTTAAAATTCTCTATAATTTCATTATCTCCCATTGGTCTCTTCAGTTTTTCATTGAGGTCAATCTAGATGTTTAATCAAGGACAATATATTACTATATATATTTCATTATTATTATTAATATCATTTAATATATTTGTCCGAATCTATTTAAAATATATCATCTAGGAAAGTACATTTTGGTATATAATAAACATACTAACTAAATTAAAAAGAATTGGATAATACTATTACAAATATAAAATTAAATTACAAAAAAATAATTTCTTCCAAATAATATTTTGAATATTAAATGTACGGATTGAGATTTCATTGGCCCTATCCCAACCATTGTTAGACCAAAAACAAATCATGATTAATCACTTTATTTTTACTTTTCATTTTTCATTTCGGGAAATTAATAATGATATGATTTTATACGTTTAAATTTATATTTAATGAAAAAACATTAATAAAGTTGAAAAAAATATTTATTATTTCCTAAATAAAATATGATGTATAAATTTTAATAAAATTCAAAATAAATCAAATAAATATCTATAAACATAAAATTGATCGAAAATATCCATATATCCAGAACTCTTTTCATAATATAAAATCATTATTATAAATTAATTTATTCACATATTAGAAATTTTGTTGCAAATGTCGAAATTATTTCAAAATAATTACTTTAAATCAATATGGTTGCTAATTCAATCTAATAAATTTAAATCAACAAAATTAACAACGTCTATATGGAAATTGAATGAGGTGTTTGGGGAAACCTAACATGAGGGATATAACTTTTCTACCTATATCATAATACTATCCATGATTCTAAAATCAGATGAAAAAATGGGATCTATTGATAATCTCTTTGATTTTCTCAATAGTCAAATAGAATTGGAAGGGGTTATGTGGAGAGCTTAAAAAAATAACAAAGATCTTAAATAGAACATCTTACTATGTGTATCCAGTCAAAAGATGTAATTAATATAAGAGAAATGTTTTGGTAATAAAAATGATTAAAGGTTCTTTTATGAATTTATAAATTAATAAATTAATAATTATTTAGTTTTAATTTTTAAAATGTAGTAAAATTCATTGTCCTATCAAATTTAATGAAATTTCAAACAATGGTAAATACTATAGGTCATAATCTATGGTTTGGTCTGAAGATATTTCCAAAATTACCATTCCTAATAATTATTCATTTCATAAATATTAAAATCTATTAAATTTCAATTTTAATTAATAATTAATTAAAATATCAATTTTCCAGATCTCAGAACACTTTTATTACAAGCATAATGTTGAACAATGATAATAACACCATCTCAAGATCATCCAAATAATTATATGTTTTTTGGACATCTTTTTGCATAAATTAAATTTATAATAAAATTTCTCTATTATATAAAGGGTGTCAGTAGGTTATCCTAGGGTTATAATATTCTTATGGGTTTCATAGTTATGGAGGTACCATATAGGGGACATCACAATCACGATTGTAGATAGTGATTCTTTTGTGATAATGATGACTGCTTCTATTCATGAAAGGTTGTGTGATGGAAAACAATGTTCAATAAATGGTGTATTATATCACTTATAGGTAAATAAAAATAATATATTTTTATGATGAGATATGAGTATTCCTCCAAATTATATATAATAGCTCTCCTAACAGAATGAAAATTAAACCTTAATTTTCCCTTCAATCTGATTTCCTTGGAAAATATAAATCATTTTATATAGAGCATAGGGGATGGGGTAACAATAACAGAAATAGGATCGTATCATCTGATATTTGACTTCTATGAGGAATTTTAGAAACAAAAAGTGATTATTAGGATACTTGGTCATTTGATAGTCATCTAATTTTAATAGAGTATTTAAGACATGATGGGAATGTTTTCAATATTAATTTCTCCAAATCAAAATTTATATTGATTGTTATTAATCTAATTTTTTATATGATTAGAAAAAAGTTGTTAGATATTGGGTGGTCGTATTTGGGAATTGGTGTAATCAGATCACACAAATAGCATTCCAACTTATTTTTTCATATAGATCGAGGTTCTACTTAACAACACAGAACCACTTATAAAAGGAATTTTCTTTTAAATGGATGACTCAAATTCTTGGATATAATTTGTGTATAAAAAATAATCATATTTTTTTTTAAAATGTAGATTCAACAAATAGATGGATAAATATTATATATCTGAATTAGCATATGAAAATGGTATTATTATCAAGTCATATGGTCCATAGGTTTTTGAAAAAAATTATTGGGAGGTATTTTGTTCTAGTGGTAGACAGAATGAGGGATAAACATATATTCACTAAGGACTAACACATAGAATCCATTCTAGATCAAAATATTTTCATTAGGATGGTACCACTACCTTCATTTATACATCAGGGAATTCTTATGCAATCATATGATTTGAAGAACTAGTACAAAACCAACAATAAAAGCGGTAGTCATTATCAGCACATGATAAAATAATTGATAAATGGAACCCTTTAATTACTATTGATAAAGGCCACCATTTACTAACACTATTATTTAGCATTAATAAACGGTGGCCTTTATCAATGATTTTATTTAGCCGTCATCAAGGGTTGTCCCACATGGTTTTTCATAAATAAAACATCTCATTTTTTTTGTTAAGGGTTTATATGTATGGTCATTCCATTATCCCTATATGTCATTGATACTATATAGTCAAACCCGTAAACAACATCACACAGGCATGCCACATGGTCCGACACAACCATGTGCTGACCTAACTACCCAGTCAGTATAGTCGAACCATCTACATGTGTGATCACACATGCACTTTCTCCTACAGGCCTTTACACGACCCTAGTCCCCAGTTTTTCCATCTACCTCATTTTTGTTATAATCCACTAGAAAAAATATTAATAATATTAATATTAATATTTTTAAAACTTAAATCATTATAAAAATATAAATTTAAAATGAATAAATTTAAAAAATATCAACAATTTATTATTCATATAGATAAAAATAAAATTTAATAATTTTAATATATATATATATATTAAAAATATTAATAAATAGTATATATTACATTTATGTATATAAAATGAATAAATTATAATTATTAAAAAAATAAACATGAAAAATGTAAAAAAATAAAAAATAAAAAACATTAAATTTATAATGAAAAAATATTCATAGATAATAATAAATTTAATATATATTTATATTATAGATATTACATAATAGTATTTATTAAATATAAATATAGAAAATGATTAAAATATAATAATTAAAAACATATTAATCTCTTATTTAATTTTTAAATATTCTTTAATTCTATTCATCTTTTAAATAAATTTCACTGAATTTTTATTTGAATTAATTTAATATTATTTATTCATTGATAATGATATGTGTTTTGTACAAATTATATATTTTATTGTTTGTAAATATAAAATCAGTTAATTTTTTACATATTCATTTTTATGATTTTCTATAAGTAATTACTCATTAATATATTTTGTGTCTTTAACATATAAATATTTCATATATATATATATATATTGACATATCAATAAATGTAATATTTCTTTAAATAATTTTTAAATAATAAAAAATTTATATGTTTATACTAAATAAGTCATATATTTAGGGAATGTGGTATATTATAAAAATATTACAATAATTAAAAATTATGAGTAATTGTATCGAGAAAATGATGTTTAATTAAATGATTTTTTTGTATTAAACAAATACCAAATTTATGGTATATAAATTTCACACATTTTCTCACTTGAATCGGACATTAATTAATAAATCGATAATCCTATAATACAAGAGAGTTCATCCATGATTGGAAATCCCCCAACCAAACATTAAAAAGGCAAGGGACACAATGGTCTTCCAAAAAATGAACTTCCATATTCAACTATATTTTCAAAATGTGAATGAATATAGAGAGAAATTATTTGAAAAGGAGAAGATCTTCATCACCAGAGAACTGATGGGTTGGAGTCCACATTGCATGGTATGGTTTCTATTTACAATGATGATTTAGTCTACCTAAAAAATCATATATTTCATTCCTATCTTGATAGAGAACCTCATTCTCATGAAAATGGAATGTAAATCATTTATTGGTTGTTATCAATTAGATTTCACATATTCATGTCAGGCCACAAATTTTTTATTTGATGGATTCAAGAACCATATCCCGCAAACCAACTAATCCGTCTTCATAGAACCCAACATCAACATTAATCATCAACACATTCATTATGGGATGGTTCCATCTACGAATACATAAAATCTGTTTTGGATTCTCAAGTTGTACCCCATTATATTTTTAGGAATATAACCAAGACATCACCCACTAATTAATAATGGAAGTCAAACTAATCAGTTTTCGAGAGACAAGGTCATTCCTTCTCACCCAGATAATCTAGGACACAATATAATGTGAGCCGACTATCCATTTGGTAGGAGTGGATGACCACTTCATAATAAGTGTTTAAAAACTAGGCTCTATGACTATTAGAAGTCCTATATTATAATTCCATGCATGTCAGAAGGCTCTATATCTAGAAGAATAAATGATTTTATACTATGTAGGCTCTGACATGGACTTTCACAAATGGATTAATGGATCCTCAGAATCATGTAAGAATATGAGAAACTACTTGTTACAAAGGATTCTATTACATATATTCAACTATAAATGTTGGACCCTTTGAGTAATTTTTAGACACCACAGTATGTTCCAAACCACAATTCCCTTTGAGATTTTCATTTTATGTGTTGTGTTATTCCCTAATTTAACTGAGTGGATTCACAATATTTCCTTTCACCAATTTAATATCCCCTCACTCATATCATTTATGCATGGGATAGCCAAAATAAGTCTACTAACTCAATAATTGAATCATCATTCTTGATTATTTATTTAATAACTATTTACTACATTATTAAATAAAGATAATACAATATCATCATCCAATCTAAGAACCTATTGGGAATGAATCTTGGTCATTAGATGAAAACAATGTTTATACAATTTTTAAGGGACATGGTGAAATATAAAGTGAAACAAGATATAATGAATAAATCATCATGAAAGATAATTAATGATGACAAACCCTCTAAAATGGTGGATTAAAAACTACAAGGAAATTCTAGAATATCCACAATGATATAGAGAGTAAAAAATCTATGTATAGTTTGAACATGAATTAATTTGAGAGTGTTAATATGATAAATTTATATATACTTGTGTATATATTTACATAAATAAATATTAATGTTTTTCATACAGTTCCTTAGGTTGTGGATTGAACTTCGAGGATATGGGAATTATTTAATTGGAGTAAAAAATTATTAAAAATTTAGGAAACATGATTTATACTTCATGTATCACTTAAATGACATGTAGAACTCATTCCCAACATGCTTTCAGATCCATAGACCAGTCTTTGAATACTTTAAATGACTTGAATCCAATATGTGATGTGTACCTTCACTACATGATATGAATATTCCAATGATCAAAGTCCATATTAAATTAAATATCATACACATCATGCATAGATTACATGATATGAAATGTTTGATGCCTCACCCAATCAAATAAATGATCCAATTCATCATTAGGAATTGGTGATCTCAAAAAAATGATATTTAAAAAAATTAAATGATTTGAAGATGTTGATAAAGTAGTAAAAGATTCTAGTAAAAAACATTCTTGGATTACATGTTTTTTACTTCTTTATCCTGTTAATATATCAAAACTCCCCTGTATATAGTGAGAATTTCACACTTTCATTTTCTCTTGTCATCTTCTGTTGTTTTCTCCCTTTTTCATCTACTTTCATTATAAACACATTTTAATTTAGTACATCTGTTTTTTTGTTGAATATGTTTCAGTTATATATTATTATACATTAATTTTACTCCCATTCAATAACCGTTGTGAGTGATATTCCATTTTCAACATCCACATCATCACCGATCTCCTTTAATCATTAATGACTACAATGTTCTTAATTATTTCTTCATGGGTAGTGAGATTCTGATTTGTTTTATTGATTTGATGTTTTTAAAATTATTATTATTTATTTTAACCATGGATTTATTCATTCTCAACAACTTTCAATATTATTCATAGTAGGTTTAGTATTTCATTACTTTTGGTCATCACTTCCATGTCGGGGTAATCCACCAAGGGTCGTGGGTTGAGATTATGGGTTTTTTAGGCTAATGGATCTATATATTAGTCCTTAGTAACCCTAGAACTAGTAATTAGGTTAATAAGAATTTTTCATCGCATTATTTTGAACAAAGTTGACCATGGGATGAGATGTTGAAGGAACCTATTGTAATTGTAGTTGAGAAGTGATATAAACATTATCCATTGAATCTTTTTTCACATTATAAAAGTGTAATTAACCTAGGTTTTCAGCTATACATTTACCATGGGAGTGTTATAGCATGATTAGATCAAATTGGTTTTACCAAAACCAATTGGAGAATCATACACCACTTCAATGAATATGATATATTACTAAAACAATATAATTCTTGGTTTATATTCTATCATGAGCCTTGAAATTTATCCGAACACCTTCTTTGGTTATTTTAATTTTATCTAGAAATAATATATTTAGTAAAATCCAATCTTAAAGAGTTTTCATGATTAATCCTTTCCAAGGGATTGGTTCAATTGTTTACTTTTCTACCAGTGATCCTAATGGGTTCGACCTTGCACTACAACATTACTACACCCCAGTAGTAACGATATTTTGGTCATATAAATTTCTAATCCTACCTCTACCCAAGAATATTTATGTTTTGGGTCATAATTCCAAGTCATTACACCATTTTTTTTAGATTTCAATTTCATAATAATGTGACATTCAAAAAAACCTCAGATTACCTCGTCCAAAGCTTATTTCTTCTCTTTTCCTTCCCCATTTAAATTTTCATTCTCTCCTTTAAGAACGACCATGTATTACATCTCACACTCTATCTATCTATCAATATCTATTTATTAGGGATAATGAATGTGCTATGGACTATTAACTCAATAAAGAATATTTGATAAAAAAGAATATATTATTATCGATCCTAATAATGATAGAACATTTTACACATGTTGAAATTGTACAAACCCTAATTGTAATGATCTTGTCCATCCACACCCTTAATACATGCAACATGTACCAACTACCAATTAAGACTATAAGAATGTAAACCATGAGTTCCCAATCATGTATTAAAACATTCTTTTTTATTAGTGGTGATATGACAAGGATTTTGAATTTTACTATTCAATACCGCACTTTTGATATTATACATAGACCCACTCATTTTATCTAGAACATGGGTCAGTTCAGATGAATACACTTAGAAAACCCCCATGATCATATTTCATATTTTTAGGAAGTTTTTGACACCATTACCAACCATGTTATGTCATCATATTCCATTTGACTGATAGAATTCCCATTTTCCTTAAATCATAAAGTCAGTGATGGGGTAAACATTCAAGATCCTCAGTCAATCATGGATTGGGATGATCTTTCAAAAGTGTTCCTAGACAAATATTTCCCACCCATACAATCATATAACTTCTGAATAGCAATTCAAAATTTTAATCAAGAGGAATTAGAATCATCAAAGAAGCAAGTGATAGTTTGAAGAATCTAACTAGAAAATTATCACATCATGGAATAGATGTGTGGCTTCAATTGAAGACATTTTATATAGGAATTTAACTAATTCATGTACTATTGTAGATTCCACTGTTGATGGTAAACTAGTGATAAAGATGCATCAAGTGGGGAATGAATTTCTTGATTAATTTTACCCTAATAATAGTCATTGGAAAATGATAGATCACTGCCTTAGTATTGAATCCGCCCTTTGAAGGTGACTACCCACCTGGTCGTTCTTGTATAGGATCTTACAAAAAATACTGAATCCATTTAACAACCAACTGCACTACCACCCCCTTCTAATCCTATAATGGAAATCCATTCCTCCAAGATTTGAAGGGGTATAAAATGGTACATTGATTGAAATGAGGTAATAATGTAAATCCAATTTTATCATTACAATGTTGTCACTTATAATCATCTAATTTAGCTGTATCATTTGCCCAAACAATTTCAACAGTAGCTAAACTATTTGTAGATGTCATCCTAGTAGCTTATACAGGAAAACCATGGTTATTTTTAGTAGATAACTAGATAGATACATCCAATGAATTGGTAACCACCAAGGTATGTACCACTATGTCAAGCTCTTTAACATCAGTAGCAATTACCCCAATATTTTATTAATGATCTGTATTTTCCTCATACAAAAAAGAAGAAATCAAAAATTTACTCAACATCCACTAAGAATACTAAAATAAGAACAACCTATCATGAACAATATTGAAAATAGGATAACTATATTTTTTCATAATGGAGATCAAATGATGAAAAACAATGAAATGAAATGAAAAACAATAAGGATGTACTGTACAACATGGAATATCAAATGGGTCATATCCTTAACGACTTATCAAATCTATTATCACATAATTTACATGATAATACCAAATCTTTTCCAATAGAATATTAAAATTTTATAGTTGTTACAATTGAAAATCGGTTGTATTTTCAGCAAAAAAGTTTAGTTGAGAAAAAATTAGTTAATGGAATCCAATTATGTCGGTCAGGGGAATACCCATGAAATAAAACTATAAACAAAATATCTACTTGAGGATCAGATTGAAAATGGTGATATTATAATGGAACCACATCCATATAAGATTCATCTCATGTTTCTAGAGAGGATGAAACAATATATGAAATAGTGATAATTTAATTTTTTTAATGACGTTTAAGAAATTACAAATAAATATTCCCTTTGTCTAAAAAATTCCTTAATTTTCCACATTTGATAAATTAATTATATATTTATTGTTTAGAAAAATTAAAATGGAAGACTTATTAGTAATCTTGATAAATCAATAATTTCATGTAGTCTACCAATGGTATCACCTTAGAAAATTAAAGACCCCGTGAATTTCTCAATTCCATTCACTATAGGTGCATAAACTCTTGAAAACTATTTGTCCATTACGTGATCAAGAATCAATATGATTCCTATAAATGTTTAGAAGAAGCGAGTACATGGAGAGATAAAATGAATAGGGGTGACCCTTCAATATGATGACAACTCAGTGAAGAATCCTAAATGATTGATAAATGAAATCTTAATAAATGTAGGATAGTTAATCTTCCCTAATGATTTCATTGTCCTTGATATGGATGAAGAATTAGATATTCACCTCATTTGGGATGACCATTTATTTCCACAAGAATGATACTTATTGATGTTAATCTAGGTATATTTACTTTTATAGTGAATAAATAATATTTTGTGTTTGATGTAGAGAAGAATAATAATTAACGAAATGAGATGTTGAAGTGTCAAACCATGTATCATCATAAGAAGGAATAAGATCCTCAGAAAATTGAAGATGATAATAAGAAATTACAACTTTTTCAAAAAGGAGCCAGTTCTCAAAAATGTTATAATAGTACTACACCTCTACAAGGAGATATCATCCAACCTTTTGTTCTCAATATTTTCATGAATCATTCTATAAATATTATTAATTCAAGGTTGATGTATTTTTCTAAAAAAAAGTTTATATCTATGGATAGTGAATAATGTGATGAATATAAGGAAACCTTGGGTATGATGTATATTCTAGTATATTTTATAATTTTATTTTGGTATAATAATATTGAAGAAATCATTTTCATGAAAACCTTGTACACATAGGGAATATGGTTCAAAATAAATGTCGAGTAATCCTTACATGGTGTGTAAATTTAGATCAACTAAAAAAATAAAATAATTTTTTAATTATAGGATGTTTAATTTTGGGGTTGGTTTTAAAAAACCATGAACGTTGGTTTCATGAAAAACCACCACCCATTCAAACTTCCTCTTCCGTCCACCCCTCTCGGATTTCCTCACCTCCTTCCTCTATTAACACATGATGATCCTACCAACATACTTTGTTTTTTCAGCCATACCTCCTCCCCCAATGGTCTTCACCATCAAATCCTCCATCAGCATCACCCCATTTCCTCTAAAATAGTTTGAACTATGAATATTTTCACTCATCCATCAAAACATGTGCCTAATCATTGGAAATATTTTCTTCCACACAAAAGAAGGAAGGATAATCCTAATCCACATACTCTTAATCCCTACAAAATATCAATTGCTTTCAACACATAATTTTATTCCACCAAAGGGGACTCACAGTCATCCACTAATGGATAATAGGTCCATGATTATCCCTACCTTCATCCCTAACAATAATTTTTTAACTATTCGCACCAAGGTTTTTTATTCCATCTATAGTAAAATATGATGTGGACCAACAAGAATTCATATCTCACAGTCCTCGAGAATATCTACATCCTTCACGTGGTCATTCACCTCATAGTCCATCTCTACATAACCCTGATAACATAGGTGTTATATGAGACTTTTTTGTGATCTCTTCCTTCATTTCATGGCCACCATAGAGTTGGTTGTCGATTCATCCCACTTCAAACGTAGTGGTTGGACATGGGAGCTAAACCTCATTGATTTTAGTATCAACATCAACGTCTATTATTACAGATTTTAACTTCTCTAAAATTCATAGAATATCACCTCAATATTAACAATTACATTTATGTAAAACATTGGGATAAGATTGGAAATGTTTGTTTGAGTGTATATAATCCTCACACCACAAAAAGCACCACACTCCAAGGTTCTTCAATCTAGAACCTACACAAGTCTCTTTTACAACATTTGGATATATTTTGGGGATGATCAATTAGGGAGCAATTTAGATCGATTAATCATTCTCACATCAGCCATGGCTGCCCAATTGTTAACATGGCTAGGTAGTTTTACGAGTTCTATTGGACGATTGGGAAGAGGACTCATTGTTCATTGATGGGAGGCTTTTTTCACTCATATGGCGTTGTATCTTGGTTCCATTGTGGCCTCCCATTCCCACAACTCCATAAATACTGTGGAGAAAATTAACCTATTACTACTAAAATATATTAACAGAATCACAAACAACAAATGCATTGACTGATGTTAACCAATATATGCATAGTGTACTGACGAGGTCCCTACAAAGCATACTGCTAACCCAATTGCAACAGCTTCCCCTGCTAATTATCCTATAGTCACACATATCACCATATACAACTCTTCCAATACCAGTGTCACTTCAATTTAATCTCATCCCTACATTACTACTCATACCTGACTCACTACCACACCCATAAAAATATGTGACACTACCCACATACCTTCTGAATACACCGAAACCATAACCACATAATCACCCACCCCATCATTCATTGTAGTTCACTATAATTTTCACAAATATATATATATATATATATATATATGATAACATGAATTAGATATTTTTCTACCTGGTAATCCCAATCATTTCACCACTAGGTTTTTCCACCCCTGCCAGGTAACCCAATCCTTAATCCTTTCATCCACCACCTACTGAAATCCCTCTCATTACATCCATAACTCACACCTCGAACACCCCATCCAACCTACTCTCAGAGAACACCAATATTATGTACCACCAAGAGTTTCATATGGAGTTTTCCTGGTAGGGAAATGGCCTAGCCATCTCACTATCTACCAAGGTGAATTTCATCAACCATTATCTTAGAAAAATTTACACCATCAGGATAATAACCACACATATTTCATCTACAGACATAGCTACCAATAATGTGAAACCTCCAGAGACCACTTATGATCATATTTCTGCATCAATAGAGGTCATTTATATTTCGGGCCATATCGAGTTCACCACTAATCAGGAGTGAACATCAGATGCAGATGTCATTGAGTTTTCCCTTGATTCTTTGTTTTCCATTTTACCCCTCCCATGTATGATAATGTATTTTTTCATTCTATATATGATTGCCCATTTTACTCAGTTTTAATCGTTTATAGATGTGATACAATTTTTATACTACCATGCATTATTTATATATGTCATCTATGTATATACATTTTCATATCCATGGATAGGTCTTATGCTAACTCTATGGTCATTTATGAACCAATCCCATAACCATCTACACAACTTCTCCAGACATCACAACATCTAGCTGACATTGATAATCTTTATGATAATATTTTATGTTATTTAACTGCTGAATAGAGATCCCCAACCATGATGATTACAAGTGATATTATCATCTCATGAGATTGTTTCTTAGTATGATTCTAGTGTGGATAATCTTACCAAGAATTCTAGCTACATTGTTGACCCAACTACTTGTTCCTTTATGACGAAGAATAAATTTGAGACAATGGATTACAATACATAATCTGTTTTTCTAAATGATAGGCTAATGATGTTATTTTTTGCGCTTTAGGTTACATAATGAATATTTACATTTTAATTATTTTCAGTCACATCATTAGGATATTTTAATTTTATTTTATTATTAATCTTGTTCATATGTTATTCATAAGACAAACCATATCACTTTACTATATTTATCTGCATTTATTTTTCCTGAACGTGACTACACGAACCTACCCATTTCACTATATCAATATTGGATAACCCTATAATATAATGTATTATCCTGATAAGGTTATTTATTTATACAAAATGTTCATGGTCATAAAAACTCCAACCAAAAGCCAAAAAGGATCCCCATGTCATAACATTCACTAAAGCGATCTCTCAATTCACTAGTTGAAACTGAAATTTCATTTTTTTAAATCATGTCTTTTAAATATCTCTCATTATGATTTCTTGAAATGTGTGTAAACTATCTCATGTTATGTGTGGGGGTGTCCTTTTTGAGATTTATTATTGATAAACCTGAATTATTACCTATATTAATTAATTTATGTCAATTTTTTCACTAAAATAATGTACTAAACAAGAATAATCATAAATAACATTTAAATAAAAGACAAATTTATGATATCTATCGTTGATGTCCATTTTCTTCATTATCATGTTTTCTACATTAAATCAAATTCTAAATTCTAACAATTATTTTTTATTATCTTATTAAAGGATATAATAACCTGATTGACTTATAGTTAAATTTGTGTACTCTAATTCCCAAGAAGATTATGGACCTGTAATTTCATATTATTTTATAAGAATATTTCTGAAAAGGCACATGGGGAATATAATCCCATAAAAATATACATTGATCTCTTATTTTGTCTCTAATAGAATAAATATACTTTTAAAATTATTGAGGTAATTATTGGGAGTAAATTTTTAGAGACCAACTTGTACATTATTAATTTTTTGTCCGACAGTATCCATGAAAAAACATGTTAGTATGATACAGTTTGAATAAATTATTCATTACCACACTACTCTTGCTACAATTCATGATTATAATTTGAAAATTTGTTAGAGAATACTCACTCCAGATAAACACAAGATGTTGTTATGGAGGATATGTTATATGGATCATTTTCCAAAATTGTATGATTTCATAAATGATTAATTTTTTCATTTTCTATAAATTACATAATCCATTTTAAAATATATAGAACGAAAATGAAAAATATATTTTGTTGTGTATTAGGAAGGTAAAAAATCCCTATTTACATACTAATGAATCGTGTGAGGGATTATATGTGGTTAGTGTATGGATATGAGACCTAGAGTAGATATAAGTTTTTTAAAAAATAATAAGAAAAAAATAACGGAACATGGTAAATTTTGTATACATAATTGATATATTCTTGCACCCATATTGAGCTATATATTTTAGGTATTAATTATTCAATATGATTCATCTCATTTCACTGAATACATTTATCATGCATCTTATATTGTATCTTACACAACATTTGAGTTTTATTTTAATTAGTTCCCCACATACCCTAATCCTAATTGTCATTTGAGCCATTTTGGTTTATTCTGTCATGATTAATTTTTTAGTTTTATTTATGAGGTAGATATGTTATAACCAATTCAATATAATTATTAGGAACATGTATTCATGGTAACTGAATAACTATAGAAACATTTTTCTTGCAATAATGGGATGAAATATACTGTTTGGTAAATTGACAATTTTTTATAGCATATAATGAACAATTATTAAACAATAATTAATGGAATAATAAATATAGATTAAGAACTAAAATATGAAGCACGAATGACTTTCTCTGTAGAACTGTTTTTAGAGGTCCAAACATTTCATCTCATGCATGGTTTAATTTTCATAGTTTAAGGAATTTTTCCTATTTTAAAAATTCTTTCATTTGGAATCCCTATGGAGATGCTTTCTTATTAAGTATAATAAATTGTTCATGTGTGGGGAATTTGATAAGTTGGATTTATATACACATATAAGATATATTTAATTAAACAGTATTCATGTTTTATTCAATAATACAATATTTTTGGTTTTATTTCATATGAATTATGTATTATGTACATAATGGAAGAGATTATGGAAAATTGAAACAACATTATTTACACAACATGTATCACATACAAAATGTGTAGTCCTCTTTCACAACATGATTCGAGGGATGTAATATAGACCATGAATACATTACATGTTGTGAGGCCAATACAAAATTTTTATATTCAATAAAATAAATGATTATTCCAAGGATTATAATTTCACTAATAAAAAATCACATATAAATTGTACAATGATTACATTACATGAGATTTTTTAAGGATCACATAGTAAAATATAAAATATAATTATTTGGAAGGAATTATGGTTGTTAAATACATGACGTGAAAACAACATACATGTTGTTGAGATGTTGAGATATAAGTAACTTATTCTAGTATATGATGTTTACAACTTATGTGTCATGTAATTTCTCACGTATTAATATTTATGTTCCCCCCCGCGTTTGGAGAGTGAATCTTGCATTATTTTTCTCTTATTTTATTTAGTAGTATTCTCCTATTTTCATTTTGTTTGATTCTATATGAATTTTAATTAACTCATATAGATTTGTTTTTCAAAGCCTTCGGAGATTTTGGATATTCTACATCAATTATACACCCATTCTAAATATTTTTCAAATTATTTTCATTATAATGCTCATATTATCACTGATCACTATTCTCCCTCATTGTCTATAAATATATTCCTTGATTTTTCATTCGTAGGGAGTTTTTCATTTAATTTAGAATTTTTTCGATTGAATGATCAAGATTCCTATTTTTCTAAAACATGAATTGTTATTTATAAAAAATTTTAGGATTATGAATATCATGATTAGTATTTATTTATGTTGGATAAAAATTTCGAGTAATGGACATATGATAGATGATGGCAATGAACGATCTGAAATTTGATGAAGAATCATGAAGTCAAAAAAATATCACTGATTTTGGGATATTTTAATAATAAATTATGTGTTAAAAAGTCAAAGAAAGGACCATGATATAAGGAAGTTTGAATCTTAAGAAAATATGGTGAATTATGAAATCCTTTTCATGATCCCACATAAATTATTCTTGTATTCATATTAAAAGAGGAGAATTTTTTTTTGTTTTCTGTGATTTTCATTGTTCATGAATGAAGAGAGATAATAAAAAAAATTTATGTAGGATAATGTATTAGGATAGTGTTTTTTAAAAGGATCCCAATATAGAAGAACAAAAGGAGAAGAGGGAAGAAAATATTTATGGTTTCTAGAATAAATTGAGATAAAAGATTTTATTTTATACAATGATGAGGAAGTATGTTCAGAAAAGTTTCAATGATATTTTGAAAGAGTTGTATTTTGTATATTGAATAATTTAACTAATGAATCATTTTTGTTGATTTTGACTGTGTATCCATACAAAGTCCATGAATTTATTACTATCATATGGGTAAGAATGTGAAGAATAGTATTGAATGATGATATTTGTGGATGATGGTCTGGAATAATAGTAACATGTTTGTTAGAAAAAATATTTTATATCATTTTATTTTACTTAAATCAAATTCCATGGGTTATTGATCATAGAGATACATGATTTTAAGGGATTATCCTACACATTTTATTCAACCCAAAATGATTTCATTCTCAATGGATTGTGTGGTATCGAATTACTTCCATACCATAAAAAATACTTATCTTTTATTGATAAGTAGTGATCCTTTTAAATTCTTGTGTTCCTATGGATGTTTTTTTTGTTTTATTTTTAGTATGGAAATTAATATTTAATTGAAGTCTATTTTTTAATAATTAATGAATGATAAAATAAAAATTTATCATTGATTCATCCCATACCTCTCTCATTGATAAATATATCTTACCTTGAAAATTTCATGTTGTATCACAGCCAAAAATACTTCATTTATTCATTGTTGATGTTTTGAAGAGAATTTGATGGAGAATATGAATTCTGTCAATAGTAGTGTTATTATGTTTTTTATGGAAAGAATTATCATACACGGAAATATAAAATATATCATTATCTTATGTCTCCATGATATGAAGATCTTAAGGATGCAATAGATGGATTTAATCAAATTGATCATAATGTTCCTATTACCTCTGTTGAAAAGAAGAATCCTAAGAATAATAGCAGGGACATGAATTATTTACTATCGTCAATTTATTAATGTTATATTTTATTCATGAAGGGTGTTTCATTAACCATTGGTATATGGGAAATGATGAAAACCATATAAGATAGAAAATAACTAAAAATGAAAATTAAAAAATCTATAGGCTAAAGTATGAAGATATCATTATGGGTGAATTATAATATATTGGTGTCTTATTCATCAAGGTAAATTATATTTTCTATACTATTCGGTTTCATGGGGAAACATTATAAAATTTTGAAAATGTTGGAATGATTTCGAGAATCTGTCCCGTTGAGTTTGAAGGAAATATTTATTCATCGGAGGATAGAGATACTGAAAATCAATCAATTGATGATATAAAAAGTAATAACATTACATATGAAATGATAATTTAAAATATTATTAAGTGGAATACAAAACATAATCATGAAATTTTATTCAATGTTACCAATCATGGAATGTCTTTGATGAATCTTGATAAAGATGATGTTCCTGACTCTAACTCTAAAAATGAGGCAAGAAAATTTTTTGATGAAATTTTATCATTGATTTTTAAAAATGTGAAGAGTAGTGTATGGAGATATAAGGGAGAACCTATCTTCAAATGCTCAAGATGTGGATACATTGAATGTTTTGAGGCTAATTTTCCATGAATAAATAATCCAGAATATTGTGATAATGAATAATGAAGGCCAAGAAGATTATGGAAGAAATTTGGTGACAAGGATAAATACATTCAAATAGTAATTGATAAAAAAAATTCTAAATATAAAAGCATATTTTTCTTATCTAGATATGATAAAGATGATGAAAGTGATGCGGAATATGAAAATTTCAATAATGATATTGGTGATAATTCATTTATTAGAACCTTGAATAATTATGAATTCTGAAAAAGAAATTATGTTAAAGAATAATAAAAAATGTTAATATAATTTGAATAAAGAGTTGATGTAATGTTTTTGAATGATTATAATCCTTGAAATGAAATTAAGGAAGTGGGAAGATGATTTTCCCTAAAAAATCAATAATTTTTTATATGATAAGAGTAAGATGCCTGTGTAAATTGGTGATTTGGACAAATCTATTGTGAAGGAAAATAATCATAATTAGAATCAGGGGTTTAATATGATTGAAAAAAGAATAGGAGTTGAAATATATCCCATAAAAAATTATAAAGATGAATGAAGAGATATCAGTTTCACGAACTCTATCTATGTAGTTAGAGAATGTTATAATAAGGCTAGAAATGAGAAGGATCATGAAAAGTTTCCATCAAAGGTTTAGAAGAAATATGGAATTGTTTTTTTGCGGAAGAAGTCGTGGTATGTTTTTTTTGTGTCCAAGATCAACAATTTTGAGAAGACAGATTTTTTTAATCATGTTGAATATGAAAATGTTTTTATTACTTATAGATTTTATAAGGATTAAAAAAAATATTAGATGAAGAAAAATGTTTCCTTTTAAAATAGGAATGCTGGTGATCAATAAGGTTATTTTATGAATTTAGTTATGAAAAATATTCACTACATTGGTCAGTATTGATTTTAGGAGGAAAATACATTTTTTATGGATATTGATAGTATTTTGGTGGATTTGGATATACATAAAATCTGTTTTGGTTTAATCTTGAACAATAACATTATCCAACATTGTATGGAAGGAGTAATTGAGGGAGAGATAGTTCCCTAAAAAAAGGAAGCCTGATATGGATTTTTAGAAAAAGGATGAGAAGGTTTTACTAAATAAACCTAAGAAGGTAAGTGTTAAAATAGAAAATAGGTTCAAATCATTACATACTACTTGAGAAATATTTCAATAAACAAGTCATCATGCTAAGTGTTGTGTTGTGTTATAACTAAAAAAAGTAACGGTTATTAAAAAATCTCAGAAAAAAAACAATAATAATTATATAAGAAAATAAAAATATCTTTTTGTTGAAACCACCATCAGAAATATTAAAAGAGGACAACATTGGATTCGTGATAGTGGGTTTTCATCACATACGACAAGAGACTTGAAATTTTTGAAGAGTGTCAATTAATTCAATTAAGTAATTTTTAAATTTATCATTGATGAATCATAAATATTGAAAGGTGTTTGATTAAAAACATTTAAAAGGAATAGTTTAAATCTATGAAATATTTATATGTAGATGGGATAATAAATTAGCTACATAATTTCTGATAAATATTTGATGAAGGTAACAAATTCATTTTCAAGAAAGATGGATTTTTTTAAATGTTATAAGCATGTATCATTAGTTACAACTGGCCAATGTACAAATGGAAACTTATTCCATGATGGTGAGGTACAACAATATTTTTACCTAGAAATGGTTGAAGGAAATCAATTTTGGTTCAATTTTTTGGGACACATGTTTCTATGAAACATGAGAAATAAGTCTTAAAAAACCATATCCATGACATTCCTAATATGTCAAGAAGAATGAATTCGTGTGGAACTATTTTTCAAAAATGGAATATTACAAATTCTATTCATAAGAAATTTTATATTTATTTAAAACAACCCCTAGAGACTACCAATATGCATATCTTGGGGCAAAAGAGAAAATAAAAAAAAAGATATAGGGTTTTTATCACTTTAATTGATATATATACTCACATTACTGTGTCATGTATATAAAACATAAAATAAATTCCCTGAAAAATTTTAAACGTTTCTAGTGGAGTTATGAGAATGAATTTGAGTAGTCTATAAGGTGGCTTTGAACTAAAAATGGTGGTGAATTGAAAATTAATAATTATAAATTTATTTTCAAGTGCATATAATTCAATATTAGTATAGTCTAACCAATACTCCTTAATAAATGTGGTTTTTTAATGTAATGATTGAAAACTTTTTGAAATAGGGATAACTATATTACTTGATCATGGTATTTATCAATACATATATAGGAAATAAATGAGAGATAATTTTTATATTCAAAACCAATGATTCTACTGGCCATGTTATTATATGAATCCATACAAAATTTTATATGAAAAACATCATATTTTGATACACCTATGATTTTTTGAGAGTCAATTAATTATAATGATGAAAGGTGGAAATCATTGATGTTTGAAAAAAAATTTGAAGATGGAAATTTTAGAGGATATTATTTATAAGGTAGATTATATATGTGTTTCAATAAATAAATATGGAAAATTTTTCGTTCCTATGGTGTGGATGTTTATGAAAATGATGAAGAAGACCAAAGGGCTCAGGAAGATAACATTTTTGAATTGGTTGAATGAAATGTTGATAACGATTTTGATGAGTATATTAAATTTAATAATCCCAATGAATAATCATACTTATTTATTTCCAATGACTAGGAAGAAGTTAAAAAATATCATCATAATTTGATGAAGTATGTAGAAGATCAGACCATTATTAGTGATCGAAATCCAAAGGTTAAAACAAGAAGAACATAAAATACTATTACACCAACATCATTGTATTCAAAAGAAAAAGCAAAAGATTTTTATGAGTATTTTGAGTATGTATAATGGGTTCAATCCATGAATGAAGTGATAGATTTTTTTGAGAAAAATTATACGTGGGAACTCATGAAATGTTTCATAACAAAATTTTTATCGGTAGAATGTGGGTTTTCTAGAACATGATGAATAATGATAGTGAAGTGATCTGAAAACAGGAAATACTTTTCTTCAAACGGTATTAACAAATTGAAGGTATTGATCTTGATTATAGAAATGCTTAAATGTTAATATTCTAAACAATCATAATATTTATTTCTGTTGGTACTTGAGAAAGTTAAAAAATATTTTAGATGTTTGTTAAGTCCAAATTTTTGAATGGTGAAGTTGATGAGGAATTTTACATTTAAAAACCTTTTGTAATTATTCTTGGGAAAGACTAAAGTTATATTTACATGTTATATATATTCTTTCACTAGTTTAAAAATCTCTAAAAGCATGATATTATAAATTGTACACTTTCTTAAGGAATATGAGTTTCTTGAAAGGAAGAGTTGGTATAAATATTTAACTCTATAAACTTTAGGATATTTCTCCCATATTAATTATTTTTATTGATGATATTATCATTATTGTCTATGATTAATGAACTTGTGAATGATTTATTAAATATATGAACACTTTATTTGAAATTTCCATGTTTTTTCGAATGGAATACTAACTTTTTTTACAAATCTAAAAAAAATTGAAACAAATGTTTATTAATCAAAAAAATTATGCTACATAAATTCTTTATTAATTCGTCATGGAGAATCAAAAATCATTTTACAGGCCATTTGCATTGGGAATAAATTTATGTAAATATAGAGAAGTCCTGGATGTTGATCAGAATGAGTATCGAAATCCGATTGGAAGTCCATAATATTTTACTTCCTCAAGGAAAAACATTTATTATGATGTTAACTTATGTTAAATATATCAATGTTATTAAAAATAAATGCATTGGATTTCTTGAAAATTCATTATGAGATATATTAAATGAACAACAAATTTTGGAATCAGGTATGACAGCTAAAAGATTATTGACTTGTTTGGGGATTTAGATGTTGATTCGACTTGGAATTTTAATCATAGAATATCCACATCATGTGGAGTTAACTTTGTTGGTCATGAGTTTTGTTATATATAATTAAATTAAATAAAATAAAGTAACTCAAAGTATTATTTAATATGATTATATTGTTGTAAGTGAATATGTTACTCAACTTATGATTACGAAAAAAAATGTTTGAAGACCTCCTTATTCATGTTAAGTGACCCCTTCTCTTGGTATTTTACAATAAGAAGTTCCATAATACTTTCCAATTATATAAAAAAAATTATAATTCCAAACATATTGATATCAAGTACCACCTCATCAAATATGAATGTTGAGAATAATGAGTTGAAGATGGAGTATCTTCCTACACCAGATCAATTTTGCTTATAATTTGACAAAACCATTAAGAAATTAACCTTTTTTTAATTTTATTTAGAACATTGAAATCTATAATACTTCTCATCAAGGTCTAGGTATGCGATTTTTCCAATCATGTACCTTATCATTGGGTAGTTTTGTCAAAGGGGAATAATTTTTTAATAAATCTATCCTTATGAAATGTTGTACAAAAGGGAGTTTTTGGTAAGATGTCGAATCCATCATGTATGTGTGTAAACTGTTATAAATTTTTTGGAGTGGTTTTAGGAAATTAATCTACTATTTTCAATGGAAGTTGAATAAGTGAATAAAATCTATGGAATAAATGTGAGGATAAAATGATAAGGAAGAAAGATGAGGATGAAAAGCTGATGGAGAAATTGAGGAAGAAAGGCAGATGATGTTTTTCATGAGTCACTAATTTGGGACAACATGTTTTTTCTATCAATTATTCTTGTTTCCTATAATGAGTTAACCCATGTAGGGTTATAATTGTTGATAACTATTCCATTTCTTTAGGTTATATAGATTAATGATTTATGAATATTGGTTGACAAAAAAATCCAAAGAGGATATTGTTATATCCAAGATGATAAAAAAGATTATCGTATTCATGTATTGTCTTTCATTATCAAGGAAATAACAATGAAGGTGAAATCACCACACTTTTTTTGGGTAAAAATCAGACTGAAAATTATATTTAGAATTTTGGACACACAATGATTATGAAATTCAATCTTAATCAGATGTTTTTTTCTAGAAGAAAAGGTTTATCGAACTCACCTAGGGTTAGGAAAGATGTGATGATCATAATATGTATTTGAATCAAATTTAACATGTTTCTGGAATGAATATAATAATCCTTTGGTATTTTTTTCCAAAAATTAATAATTGATTTGTTAACCTTGTGATGCAAGATTGATGGAACAAAGGGGGGGATGGTGTTAAAAATCATATATAGTCCAATAGTATTCAAATTGTTGGAAGGGAAGATGATATTTAAGGGACTAGAAGTTATTATACTTTTCATTATAAGGAAGTTAATGCTAAAGTTTTTCTTCAACAAAATCAATGTCATGATGGAAATCGTTCTTAAAAGAAAAGTTTTTTGGAAGAAGAAATTTTCAGAAGGTGAAAATTTTCAATCTCAAATCATAGGTTTAATATTTATTGTAAGGTAGTGAAGGCTTACATGATTGTTAATATAGAAACCCTAGGTATTGATATTCAGTAAAAACAAGAGGAAAATGATATAAATATTAAAAAACTAATTTTATAATAATCGTAATAAAAAAGAAAAATTATAATTAGTTGAAGATGTTTAAAATAATTTGTTGTTTTCATTGTAATGAAGATATAATAATGATATTTTCTTCTTATAATTTCAATGAGAAGAAATATGTGTTCCTTCTAACGTTTATTGTAGAGAAAAATAATGACAAAACTATTGATGAACAAATGCTTCCATCGTAAATAGAAAATTAAAATGGGCTGATAGGCTTTTAGGTGGTGGATAGAAATGTAATGAAATATATTTAGTTCTAATATATGTGTTAAGAAACACAATTTGAGAAAAATGAGACAGATTATTGATGTTTCCTCTAATGAGAAAATACTATAAGAGAATTTGGTTTGTGATCCTCCCCTAGATGTTTTTATCAAGGTTAATACTATTTCTTCTATTACATTTGGATCCATGGTGGGTATTGGGGTCAACGTTTGTTGAAATAATATGTAGATTTTGGTACCTAATTGTTTTTCTATTTAGGAATTTTAGTGTCTTGTATTGGTAGATGTGTCATTATTTCTGCATGTTATTCTTTTAGATCGTTCCAACGACTGTGATAAATTGATCAATGAATTAGATTTCCTTTTTTGTGGTTAACAATATTTCTAAACATTTAGAGGATTATAAATATTATGGACTTATTTCTCAAAAATATTTAGCCATTTTTGGATGGTTCCTTTTATTGTATGTTCTCATTTACTAAGACAGGGGGAAATCAAGTGGTGGAATATTTGACTAGCATTAGGAACGATTCAAGTGACCATTTTTTACTTGATAATTCACCTGATTGGCAGTAGAATTCTACATTGATTTATTATTAATATATTTCTCTCACATTTCCGCATAATGTTTTTATATTTTCAGTATCATCCATCTTCATTTAATTATATATCAATATTTAATTTTTTTTAATAATTTATATAATTAATAAAAGTTATATATTTTTCATTATTTTATAATTAAATTCATTTTAAATTATTAAACATAAGTCCTTCATAACATTCATTCTTTTATGATTATATATTCCTTAATAATGTTAAAAGTCAATATATAAAATTTTATTTTTTAGATAAATACTATAATTAAATATATTTATATTTATATATCGATATATTTTTAAATTTATAATTACTACAATTATCAAACTCTATATTTAGAATTATAATTTATAAAATTAAAAAATTTAATGTTATTTGTATAATTATTAAAAAATAATTATAAAACTATAAAATACATATTAAAATAATAAATATAATTTTTATAATTTTAATTATATATATATTTGAAAATATATTCATTTATAAATAAAATTAAAAATTTATATCTATAAATATATTTTTAAATACATATTTAAATTTTTTTAGTATATTAATAAGAATATAAATTATTATTTCATATTATTTTATATATTTATATTAATTTATAAATATATTTATAAATTCATATTTATAGTCATTAAATATATTTTAAATTGTATAATCATTTATTTATAATTATATAAATATTTATCGGCAATTATATAGATTTATGTTTATTTACAATTATATACGTCTAAATTTATTAATTATAATATTAAATACTAATTACATAGGTTTTTTATGAACTCTTTCTTAGCACGGATAATGATAGGTAGATATTACCTCCATAAAAGAAATTATAAAGATATATTATAAATTTAATTATAACAGAAAGTTCTTATACAAGTTATCATTATTATTGATAATGTACAAGTAGTGGAAATTATTGGTCTTTCTAAGTACATGTTTAGCACTAAATGGGTTTTCTCAGTATATAAAATTTTTAACACTGATAAAACCCCTTATTATCAATGATTTATTAAATTTTATGATAAAATGATTCACGATCATATAAATTTATCCCTAATCGAACCATGTTCTCTTTCATTATTCAACCTCTCACAGAAGGATACCTCTGTCAGATATCTGTGTCAACCTTCTCAAAAAAACAAGCATATGTAAACCATAGAAGTGTTTTCATTTATAACCCTTTCTCATTATTAGTGTTTTTATGATATCCTTTATATAGGTCACCTTCCCTGTGCATATGAGAAACCACCACACATAACCACCATCGATATTCCATTCATACTTGTAATTTCTTATGGATGATTCTTGGGGAAATGATATTCTTTGGAAGGATTGAAATATATTTACCTAATAAAAATAATTAATCATTATTATTTTATAAAATTTTTCATTTATCTTCCCTTATTATGTTTTATAGCATAAACAATATACAAACCACTTAAAATATATATAAATATTTTTATAAAATCTTTATCAAATAAAAAAACAACAAACATCAATGCATTGGGAATGTTTTAATTACATATTTTTCCAATATGGATGCATAATATAAGGATATAATTTAGATTCATTGTATTAGTTTCACCGATCAATGATTCATGGAATGTTTAAAAAAAACTATTTAAGAATTTTTTTTTATTTTTATATTTATGCATTCACATTCAACTATTTTTTTGTATATGTAAGACTTATATTCCCAAACACTTCAATATATGTGTAAAATAGTTTCTAATACATAATAAATTTTACATCCCATTAGATTAACTAACCTACCACTATATTATTTTAAAAAAACAATAAATTCATTATTCTAATTTTTTATATGATAATAAGAATATTTTTCATGGGTAATAACTATATTTGTTTTTGGAAAAAAACGTTTATATTACATTGGTTGTTGTGTATAGGGTTGCACACAGACTGGGTGGAATTTTCTTGGCCACTATATTAATTAACAGATAAAATTAAGATAATGAACATTTAAAATGACTATACAACGATAAATAATTTATTATACCCCAATTTTCTATAGTATCAATGTCCATAATAAAAAGACACACTATTTAATGTATTTTTATTTTATAAAATGACTATAGGTATGAGGATCATAAACTAAGAGATCATTGGAGAAATGAAAGGATTTAGAATTCATATAATATTGCCTCATATGAGGAAGAGGAATTCAAAATGTCCTCCCTCTAACTCAAGATAATTTATAGTCCCTATAATTGATAAGAGATTCTATTATAGAATATATGATAGATAAAATGTCAGAATAATCCATGTTATTTGGATAAGTATGAGGTGGGTATTTTAGAAAAATGAGTCAATGTGGGATAAAAGTTCAGTTTTTTCGTTTGTTTATGGTCTAGATCACTATTGTGAGACATTGAAGGCTTGGATTTAGGAAAATTGGACTCATGGAACAGTACATCCATACCTAAAATACATTTTGGGTAAGAGGATTTATCAACACAATTTGTTTTACCCTTAACACCCTCATTATACCCTATAGAGATGTATTTATGAACTCATTGTTCCATTTGGTCATTTTTAATGTGTGTATATGTAGTAAAACTGAAGACCTTTAAGTAGATATATGTGTTTGTCTTTCCATTACAAAAAATATTCCACGGTTATAAATTTATTAGTAGTGGATGTAAACCTATTACTTATGTAATAATATGTGTTTTAAGCCTCTAGCCAAAATGATTTTGGGAGACCTGGTAAATCCAACAAGATTTAGACTCTCTCTAAAATAGTTATATTTGTTCTCCATTCGAAACCATTATGGGTTATTCCCCTAACATTAATATGTATTTTAACACCCTAATATTAATAAAATTATATAAACTCAATTATTTGGTACTCTATGCTATTATATGTTCTCATGGATTTTTTCTCCCCATATGAGTTTCATCAATCATTTTGTAAGGTGAAAATTTAGAAAGACATCATATTTATTTTTCTAAATATAAATCCAATCATTTTATTAGAATTAATCTATAAAAGTGACGATATGTAAACCTCTGCCATGGAATATAGTCCTCTCTGGTCCCCATTATTTATAATATATATATTCTAAGGGGTTGATAGCTTTAATGAAGGACTTATTAAAGGTATCTCTCATAGCCTTACCCATAGAAAATCATAAAAATGGATGGTTGGTAGTTGTGATGTCACACAATTACCTTTTATTATTGAGTTATTCAAGGTATATGGTGCTTACATGACCCAATCTCTTATGTAATAGCATAATATTATTAGTATTAGTTTTCTAGGGACTACCCACTTTCATTTAATGGGTATCTCCATTCAAGGAATACAAACCATTAATGTAGTTCCTCTTTATGATAACTGTAGAGAGTTTAAAGATTTTTAAATAGCCTATATCTGAAATAAAGGATATCCCATTTTTCCTATTATTCTAAAAGAAATATGGTTTATATGATGTTTGGGAACCCACCTAACATTATGAAAAGTTGCTATGGAATGGTCAAATACATCTTGTAAAATAGATCCTATTTCTTCTACCATACACTTCATATTACTTCATAATAGGACACAACGTTCAACATTTTCAATATATTAAATGAATGACTCTCTAAGGTGAAACATGTAAAAATAATATCCAGAGTCATGAACCCAATCAAAATAGAGTTCATGGATGGACACATTTTAAACATGAAATTTGTCATAACTATAGTCAACATGAAGAGACTGGTCAGCAGACTATTTTCATTAAATTTATTTCTTATGTTTACTATGATCATGATTAGTATGGAGAGGTTTTCCATAATGGTATCAAACAATTATTATTTACAAATAATTAGACATAGGTTATGGTTCTTTTATATTCTCTCATTTATATTTTTAAAAATTGTTTATTTTTACTTTAAACTATTAGATACCCCTTAAGAAAACGATATATGTCTCACGATTTATTCTTGGGTTATAGTGTAATTAACTGGATAGAATGTAAGACTTAACCCCATTAAAGGTTATAAAATCATGATTTACAAAATGGTATTGGCTAATGTTTCGTAAAAATTATATAAAATAATTAGAAGTATAAATTTCTGATCATTTTGATTACCAGTTACATTTTTGTATTAAAAATCTAACACTAAATTGTTAAATTCATCATAATGAACATTTATCGAACCACTTAGTTTTATCTTAAAACATAACATTCAGTGACTTTTTAATGATTCCATAAAATAATGAAGTTATAAATTTTAATTTTTCTATTTTAGGATATATAACAGTGTGAGTAGATTGAAAGGAATATTAACAAGGATCTTTATTTCCAAAATAAATTAGAAGTGAACCATGAGAATTAGCTAATACATAAGGTGAAAAAACATGAAATTCAGTAATCGTTTGAAAAGTTCCAATCACCGTAACATTATCTTTATTATGCCCATAGAGGGAGTCAAACAATCCATATTGAACTACTATGGCTCGAATCAGAACTTTCAAATTACTAAATTGTAAGACCCAAACATTCATTAATGGAAGTTTCTATTGATCAAATTAAATGTCTCATTATGTAAAATGTTTATATAAAATGATAAAATCACTGGATTTATGTATTTGGATTTTCAAATATATTTGAGAATTGTATCTGTGGCTAATATAGTCATTAAACAGTGATAACGTGATTAGTATAAATATATGGCTTTTACGGATCCAATTTACTCAGATAAAGGAAGTGATGGCCTCATCCTATAGATGTGCCCCATACAAAGACCATTTTCTGGAGCTCATAAAAAAAGTTGCGTCTTTTAGATTCACTCTTGACCAAGCCCAAGCCAATCTTGGATACATTAATCTAGAGTGGAACCACCTACGGTAGAAGTGTATGTTGATAGATATTAACACTAGAGAAATGTTATCAGAGCCACCCCAAGTGTATGTCCACATCGCGCACCTCACCCTAACGTCTAATGAGGGTGTTTTAAGGGATATGTTACAAGAACCAGGTACTATGATTACAACCATTATTTTTGTTTATAATAATGAATGTAAAATAATTTTAATATTGCTACTTTGTAAATTGTTTTTAAGGTAAAAATAGTATTTTTAGGTAATATTCAACTAAGAAATCTATTTTTATTAATTAATGGAATTTTTAATGAAATAATATTTTATGTAAATATTATTATTATTATTAAATTAATTTTCATTAAATGTTAATGTGAGTATAATTTTATGAATGAAATTGTAATTTTTATTAAGGATTGAAAGTTGTTTTTGTCAAAACCCATGAATTTTCGATAAATGTCAGTATATATTTTAAAAGTAAAAATTCACATATTTAAAAATATACCTACATAAAATGAATATTATTTTTGGAATCATGACATCAAAATTATCTAATAGTGAATCCTTCATAATTTTCTAAGACATTTGAATTTTTTGGTAAAAATTAAATACCATTTAAAAATATAGTGTGTTTTATGACATGATAATGACACAATAGTGATGTAAAAACTACTATAAACTGTATTTTAGGCCAATATATGTTTTACAATTATGATAATGGGATTTTGGTTATGTTTTATTTATTTTTCAAATCATAAGTGAACCATTAATGGATTATAAACCATTTTATATTTTTCAGTTCTTTCCTTAAGAGTGTGATTCAACTCTACATAACAAACCCTATTATTTTAAGAAGTTAGAAAATTGGCCTTATAAAATATTTTTTTCCTCTACCCATTTAAAAAATGGACAAAATCCATGGACTGGTTGGTGGTTTTTATTAGTTTAGTGTGAGGTGTCCCAAACCTAAATAATAAATAATTCCTTCTCATTTCCAATATAAACCCACCAAATCTCCCACTTCCTCTTCACTAAAAGACATTGTAGTTCATCCAACCTATTCCCTGCTCTCTCTAAAATCCTCCAATGTTTCCCCAGGCTCCCAAGAAGCATCTCCCATGCCTTTGGAAGCACACTTCCAAGTAAGTGTTTTCCTCATTTCACATCTTTGTCCAATTTTCATTAAGTTGTTGTTCCATTTGAATTTCAATTATAATTTTTGTGGTATTTTTTTGCTCCTCCCTCATACTAACCTATTTGTGTTTGATTGATTGGAGACCTATTTATCTCTCATAAAATGCCTCCCATGTTAACCTGTTACTATGTTGAAATTTCAAAAATAATTTCTCTCTCCTTGTTTACATTCAGGAAATTATTTTTTATCATGAATCTAAATTCAATTACAATTGTTTGGACATGTACATATATTACCCCCTTACTTTCAATTTCATTTACAAATTTTTAGACACCCCATTCTCACTCATTAATCCATTTTATGAATTCTTATGTCATGTCTTCATGCTGCCAAAATTGCAACATGTTTTTCCAAGACATAGTCATTATATAGTGAATACCAAGCCCATTTATCTATCAAGGGTATTCACCTTTATGCACATTTAATTATTGATTATAGGGTTTCATATATTAATTCCATATTCATTTATCATTTAATAAATGATGATGTTTAATGAATCCATGATTAATGATCCATGTGTCACACTTATGAATGAAATGAAATTTTTAAGAAGGGTGAACCCTGATAGCGCTCCAATGCGTTGGGTAATGTATAGTATCATGATATGTCATGTGCAACAATTTTTGACTTATGATAATTCAAGATCAATGTGGTTTTTCTCATGCTTCATTTGCAATGTGGATTTACTCATGATCCATGTGAAATGAGCCTTGTTTCATTCTAATTTTATGTGAAGTGATGTTTCCACATTTCCATGTTATGGTTATCAGGCCTTATCATAAGTTTATGTTCATTTATTATTTTGTGATCCATTGATATGCCTATTTTCCTACATATATTGTATTCCTCATTTTATTCTATGAGTAATCCCTTACTGGACTTTATAGCTCACCCTTTTTAATCATGTCCTCTGGTTATTCTATGCAGTTCTAAGTATGAGGGGATATAGGTGTCATGTATAATATGTTTTCAATAAAGATGTTTCATTTCATTTTTTGAGATGTTATGTAATGTTCCAAATCCCCAAATTCACTTTACCTCTCGATATTATTTTTTTATCAAGTGATTTTTTTGTAACAAATCATGTTTAAGTGTGTAATTAAAGTGGGGTAGACATATATTGTATTGGAGGATAGGTTAAGTTATTTTATGGATTTGTATTAGAAACCCCAAGGGAATCCTTAGAGACCAGACTAAGTATAATAAAAGCATCCCTATGTTTTGGTGATTATTGAGTAAATAGTTTATCCAAAAAAAATCCTAGTTTGTAGAAGAGCAGGTAGAGGCGGCTCAAGAACAGATGTATCATAGAGGGAAAAACCCAAAAACACTGCTTTATCCTAGACTCCAACTGGAACTAGGGCATGAAAATGGCCCTTGATTCGCTCTAGCTTACGACACACCCAGGTGATATTCTTTGGTAAATCCACAATCCTAGTATGAACTATTGTTAAGTGACTAAAAATATTCCCTAAGAATATATGGTATAAAGTTGATCATTGATAACATAGACTGAAGACAATAGATTCATACGTTAAGGGAATAAAAGTTATATATAAGTCATCAATTTTTTGGTTGGATTACCTATTACGGGTCACCCCTAAATTTACTTTTATTTCAAACAATGGCCGATAATTGGAGGACTCGGGATAACAACCGATGTGAAGATCAATGTGATGAATGCGCTAATGAGATGCCCAATCTGATGGGAGAAGGAATCATGAACATTGCCACGATCCTCTCTCTGTTAACTCATGATTTGAATAGAAACATTGTTCAAGATGAACGTTCAACACCCCACCCCTAATAAATAACAAGTATTTATTTATAGATTCATGATATAAAGGCCTTCTCCTTTTAATAGATCATACGATCCCTCAATCATCGGAAAATGTATCAACTCCATTGAAAAGATCTTTTCCATCCATCAATGTACTGAATATGGTAAAGTTACCCATGATTCTTATTGTATGAAAGGTGAAGAAGATCAATGGTGGGCGTTGATAAAAAATATGAAGCCTAAGGAGGAGATCGAGGCGTTTGAATGGAAGGATTTATAGAAGATGTATTTCGATAAAAACATTTCGTGCACCCACTGACTTAAAATGGAAAGGGACTTCCATTCCCTCAAACAAAAAAAATGACTTATCTAATTGAGTTTATGAGGAAAAAATCACATGTATTGCACGATACGCCTCTGGTTTTGTTGTTACCCCTAAATGAAAGGTTTAATACTTCATTGGTGGGATGAAACTTAGCCTACAAAAAGCACTGGTGATCCGTGACATCGACAGCTATGAGGAAATTGTCTGATTTGCCCTTAAGGTCAAAATGGAGATCAGGGAATAATAGAGGTATCATGGAGAGAAAAACCATAATGTGGAATTCAATACTGGAGGTCTGATGGATAAATCAAGAGGTACTAAGAAGATCCAACACCCCAACGGCCAACTGTGTGGAAAGAAGAACCCCTTAAATTTCATGAAGGGGACGAAGAGATGCGTTAGGTGTGGAAGAGAAGGCCACATGGCTATTAACTGTTGGAAAGAAAAACCTGCAGCTGCAATAGAGGATTGGAATGCTCCGTTTGACTCTCAATGCATTGTTCATTTAATCAACGAAAAATAACACGATAATATTTTTAATTAATGCCCTATGAAAATGGTTTTCAAAGGCATACCAGAGCCTCCAAGGTAGAAAGGGAGAGATATTTCCATCCCTACTAACAATGTAAACCCTGACAACGATGTAATGACAAGTACACTAGTTATTCATTAATTAATAGCGAACATACATTTTGATTCTATTTCTACACATCATTTTTTATCCTGAAAGTTTAGTAGAACAATCCATGCACCACCACAAATCATATAAGTGAAGATGTTGGTGATTACAGAAAATAGGGCAATCATTGCTTCCCAAGAATATAACTCCTCCCCTATAATAATATGTTTATTAAACTTCCTGGAAAACCTCATCATACTCCCTTTTGTGGAATTTGATTCAATTCTTGGCTTGGATTGGCTTTCCTTATATAGATCCAACATAAATTTCTATGAGAGGGAAATCACTCTCCATGTGGATAATTGACCCCTGATTCTATACAAGTGCAAGGAGGAAGATGAATCTTCATTAGCTCCATCATCTCAAGTGTGGATATTACTGCCCTATAATCAAGCGTATCTGGATTTGATGATCAAGTCTATAGAGGCAACCATCCTTGAATACATCACTATTGTGAGGGAATTCGATGAACTGCTTTTGGGGGAATTTTCTGGTCTTCCTTCAAGAAGAGATGTTGAATTCTCAATTGATCATATACTTGTGGTGTTTTAAATATCCAATACTCTATATAGAATGGATTTTGTGGAGCTTGAGGAGTTGAAGGAACAAATAAAAGAGAATATGGATATAAGATTTATACGCCCAATTGCTTCACCAGGGGGTGCACTAGTCCACTTTTTCCAAGATAATGATGGGTTAATGGGCCTTTGAATTGATTATTGTGAGCTTTACAAAATCACGATAAAAATTAAGTATCCTCTTCTATGCATTGATGACTTGTTTTTTTAGTTTTGTGGAGAACAATACTTATCCATTGTAGATTTTCGGTCGGGATATTATCAAGTATGGGTGAAGAAGGAAGATATCACCTAGACTGCTTTTCGTACAAGATACGGGCACTATGAATTCATAGTGATTCCTTTCAGACTCACTAATGATCATTCAATCATCATAGACATGATGAATACATTCTTTAGGGATTACCTCATCATATTTGTGGTAGTATATATAGATGATATTCTGATATTTTCCAAAACCAAAGAGGATCATGAGTAGAATATAAGAACTATACTAAAGACCTTTCATAAGGAGAAGCTCTATGAAAAGTACAACAAGTGTGAGTTCTGGTTGAAGGAGGTATTGTTATTGGTCCATATGATTACATGAAATGGGATATCTGTGGGTCCCTCCAAAATAGATGCAATTGAGGTACGGATGAGGCCAACATCGGTAACGGATATATCTAGCTTCCTGGGGTTGGTGGGTTATTATTGATGCTTTATGATAAATTTATCACGATTTTCCAACCCACATACCAATATAACTCAAAATGGATTAATGTTCTCTTGGAGGGATGAATGTGAAGAATGTTTCACGAAGTTTAAAAGAAGGCTTATAACTCCACATGTTCTCACTTTACCCAAAACTTGAGAAATGTTTGTGGTAATCAATTATTCTTCGATCAAGGGCTTGGGAAGTGTGTTGATGTGAAATGATAAATTCATTGCCTATGCCTAAAGGATATTGAATTTTCATGAGCATAATTATCCATCACATGATATAGAGTTGGCTATGGTGATCTTCTCCTAAAGAATTTGGAATCATTATCTCTTGGAGAGAAGTGTGATATATATACACATCACAAAAGCCTCAAGTAAATATTCACACACAAAGAGTTGATCATGCCCCAATGAAGATGGTTAGAGCTAATCTAAGACTATTACTGCTCAATCCATTACCACCCTGGGAAAGAGAACAAGGTGGAAGATGCTCTATATATAAAGGACCCAACGATTCTATCACCGATGATAATTGAGAAGGATCTAATCTTCTTAGATTTAAAGAATATGGACATGGGAATCATAAAGAAGGTAATATCATCAATTCAGAAGGATTTCTCATTGGATCAAATAACAGATATATATATCAGAAAAGTGGTAAGGCTTATTTGAATACCACTATCTATTGTGCCTGATCAAGATCCATGATTCACCTCTATGTTTTAGAAGAATCTTCTACATGCTCTTGATACTGAGGTGAACTTCAATACAGCTTATCATCCTCAAACTAATGGCCAATTTGAGTGGACTATCAAAAAACATTGGGGACATGTTGTGAACATTCTCAATAGACATAAAAGGGGGATGAGATCATCTTCTCCTTTTGGTTGATTTATCTTATAAAAGTAGTTTCCACTCGAGCATCCAAGTGGCACCATATGAATCCCTTTCTAGGAAAAGGTGCAGAGCACCGACGTGTTGGGGTGAAGTCAGTGAGCATAATCTATTAGGACCAGAAATGGTCTATGAAACAGTGGAGAAGGTGAACACCATTCAGCAGCATATAAAGGTAGCCTAGAGTCGAAAAAAGTTTTATGAATATAACAGTCGATGAGACTTTAAATTTAATGTTTGAGACATGGTATATCTATGAATATCTCTATAGAATAAGGTCATGAGGTTTGGAATGAAAGGGAAGCTAACTCTAGGTACATCCACATCATCAAGACTGAGGATCGTGTCGGGGTTGTAGCCTATCGATTAGCACATCCACCTACTATGGTAAAAGTACATGATGCCTTTCATGTATCATTCTTAAGGAAGTACATACCAGACCCTTGACATGTACTCTGTTAATATGTGGTAAAATTAGAGGATGATTTTTCATTTGAGGAGAAACCAGTGAAGATCATAGATTATAGATTAAAAGTTATATGTAATCAGAAAATTCCCCTCATCAAGGTGTTATGGAGAAACCATGAGTTTGATGAAGAACCCTGAGAATTATAGGAAATGATGAAGCAGAGTTACCCACATCTATTTTAGTGTGGGAAAATGAAATTTTGAGGGTGTAATTTCGAACGTGGGGAAGATTATAACGACCCAAACATTCATTATTGGTAATTCCTCTAGATCTAATTAAATGTCTCATTATGTAAAATTTTATAAAAAATATGAAGGTCATTGTTTTTATGTTTTTGGATTTTAAAACACAGTTAAGAACTGTGATCGTTGCTAAAATAGTCATTGAATAGTGATCACATGATTAGTATAAATATAGGGCTTTATCAAATCCAATTTACTTAGAAAAAGGAAGTGATGACCACATCCATTTAACGTGGCCCATACGAAGCCCATTAGTCGAAGAACCGAAATGAGGTTATGTCTTTGTGATTTACTCATAACTAAGACCAAGCCTATCTTGAATACGTTTAGCTCTAGCTGAACCACCTATGGGAAAAGTCGATGTTATTAAAGATTACCACTTGAGAAATGTTATCCAAGCGACCCCAATAGTTTGTCAACATCGTGAACCTAAAACAAAGGTCTCATGTGGGTGTTTTAATGGGTTATGTTACAGGACACTAGTACTATGATTATGTACATTATTATGTATATAATAATGAATATACATTCATTTTATTATTATTACTTCGTAAATAGTTTTTAAAGTACAAATAGTATTTTTTTGTTAATATTCAACTAAAAAATATATTATTATGAATAAAGGGATTTTTTAATTAAATAATATTTTATGAAAATATTATTATTATTATTAAATTACTATTTACACGATATAAATTATCGAATAATTTATTGAATGCAATTGTAATTTTTATTAATGTTAGAAAGGTGTTTTTGTCACAACCCATGAATTTGCGATAAAAGTCAGTTTTCATTTTAATAGAAAATATTAAAATATTTATAAAATAATTTAGAGAAAATGATTATTATTTTTGGAATTAGGACGTCACAATTATCTGATGGTGAATTTTTCATAATTTTCAGAGCAAGTCGAATTTGTGGGTAAAAATTAAATACTGTTTAAATATATAATGTGTTTTGTGACATCATAAGGACCAAATAGTTATGTAATAAAATACGAAAAAAATTATGTTCGGACAATATATTTTTTACCATTAAAATAATATGATTTTGGGTTTGTCTCAATTTATTTTATAAAGCTTTAGTTGACCCATCAAGGCTTATGAAACTTTTAGTCATCTAAAATTGTTTTCCTTAAGAGTGTGACTCACCTCCACATAAGAAAACCTATATTTTTAAGAAGATAGGAAATTTTACATATAAAATATTCTTTTCCACTCCCCTTTGGAAGAAGCAATGGGAAACAACCATGATCTGTTTAGTGGAATTGATTAGTTAAATATTAGTTTCCCCAAAACTAAATAATAAATGATTCCTTCTCCTTTCATATATAATCCCACCCTACCTACCACTTCATCTTAACTAAAAGCCTTGGGTCTTTGTAAAAATATTCCCTCCTATCTTTATAATCCTTTCAAGGTTCCCCATGCTCTCCAGACGCCTCTCCCAAGCCTTTGGAAGCACACTTCCAAGTAAGGGTTTTCCTCCTTTCTCAATTTATCAAATTTTCTTTAAGTTTTTGTGCAATTTAAATTTCAATTATGAATGGTGATGTATGGTTTCTCACCACCACCATACATTCCTATTTATTTTTTAATGATGGGATACCCCTTTCTATCTCATAAAATGCCTCCCATGTACATCTGTTACTATGCCTAAATTCCGAAAGGAAATTCTCTCTCCTCATTTAGATTTAAGAAAATATTTTTTCTCATGAATCTAAATTACATTAAAATTGTTGGTAATTGTATCTATATTACCCCATTACCCTTTATTTCATATAAATTTTATGATAAACCCATTTCCCTCTCATGACCAATTTTTTTAAATTCTTATGTCATGTTGTTATGCTCCTGAAATTGCACCGCGTTTTTCCAAGACAAAGTTATTGTGTAGTGATTACCAGGACCATTTATCTATCAAGGGTATTCACCATTATGATAATTTACATATTGATTATATTGTTTAATTTATTAATTATACATTCTTTTTTCATGTAATAAATGATAATGTTTAATGAATCCATGTTTAATGATCCATGTTCCACACTTATGCGTGAAATGAAATGTTTAATAAGCGTGAGCCCTGATAGCGCTTCAATGCATTGGGTAAAGTATAGTACCATGATACGTCATGTGAAATGAGTGTTGACTCATGCTAATTCAAATTCAATGAGGTTTTACTCATGGTTCATGTTCAATGAGGAGTTTATCATGCTTCATGTGTAATGATCAATGGATCATGCTAATTTCATGTAAGTTTTGTTGCCACATTTCCATGTTAGGATTATCAAGCCTTATAATTACTTTATGATCATGTTTATCTTGTGCTCCATTGATATTACTATTGCCTAACTTGTATTTTATTCCTCATTTTATTCTATGTTTATTCCATTATTGGGCTCTATAGCTCACCCTTTTCTTACACATGTCCTCAGGTTATACTATGCAATGTTAAGTACATGGTAATGTAGGGGTCATGTAAAGGTAGTTTTCAATAATTATGTTGTATTTCATGTTTTAAGTTGTTAGGTAATGGTCATAAGACTCAAATACACTATACCTACCGATCTTCTATGTTGTATCAAGTGATGTTTATGTAATAAATCATTTTTAAGTGTGTAATAATGAGAAGGGTTTTCAAATAAATTTTCTATTTCCATAATAATTACTAGATGATATCCTGTTGTTAGCTTGTTTACCAAATTATTAGATTAAAATTTTAGTTGGAAATGTTATGTACACTACCCCAAAAATTGTCCAATATTAAGGGAAAACTATATTTATCAATATAGATTCAAATTGAGAAGAATTGATGATGGGACATTGGATCTAATTAAATATAGTAGATAAACATAGGTTATTTTCATATAAATAATAGTGGTTAAATTACGTAGAAAAATTATTTAAACTATAAATTTAATTGTCAATAAAAGATAACTAATCATGAACTAATACTACATTATGAGTGGTAAGGGAGGACTAAACTAATGCACAACACCTGAACCCAAATAGAACTGAACTAGTATTTTTCACTTAGAAGATGAAATAAATATAAAATAATTAATGAAATCATTGGAGAACACAATATTCACAATCTTTAGTCCCTTTGGGACATAATTAAATTTTATGAACACAACCAAGACACATAAATTTTATTAATATGAAATAATAAAATGATACAAGATGAAATCTAGCAACAATTAATGGGAAAAGGTGAAATATTTTATATATTTGAAATAAATGAATCCTAAATTTAATAAGTAAAGGGATGGAGTGTAAATTACCCCGAAAAATCCAGATATCTGTATGTTGGAAGTAGGATTCATTAGAAACCTCAATTCAAGGAGTCTATATCACAACAATGCATCGGGAACTGTTACTAAAAGGTCAAACTACATCCATTGAGGAAGGAAATCATCTCAATCCTATCAAGTACAACAAGTTATGTCTAGGAGGAACACATTCTAGAACTGGTTCGATAATAATTAAAAATGGTTTTGGAGATCTAGGGTTTCACTAGGTGGAACCAAGATCCAAACAAGTTTAGTGTGATAAAAAATAATAAAATTTCAGACTGATGGATGGATGGATGGGTCTTCAAACACCTAAACCCCTAAAATAGAAGAACCATTTAGGAGAGGCCATGATTCCATGCCATCAAAATCTCATGTACACATAATAAATTAGCTGGGATAAAAAGATGGTGTGCATCTATTAGGTGGAATGAAAAATCAACAACGAAGAACAAATCATAATTGGATTAGTGAATAACTAAAGGAGAAACCCAATGTTAAAAAAGTCTAAGTCCCTAAAAATAGACCCATATAGGTAATTAAAATACCAAAAAACATCATAATCTGAACATATAAAATTTTGACTGTATAAATTGAAATAAATATTTTTTCCATGCATGAAACTAATTTGAAATACAAATAGAAGATAAATAATATGGTAAATACAATGTAAAAAATATAATAAATACAATAATTCAAATACCCACTATGAAATATTTTACAAAAAATCACTACCAAGCTACCCAATGAAAAATATGACATCCATCATGCTTCCCCACAAAAATTATCCAATTGACAATTGGAGTCGGTTAAAAATGAAATTAAGTAATTTGAATAAATATATGACATATGATATAATTTCATGAGCTACATTCTTAATAACAATATCTTTCACTGCATTTGAGATATTCTTTCATGACCAAAAAATAATTTTATCCACTATATCTACAATGGAAGAGAATAATTGTTTCTGTGATATTTTGATAATAGTAAAAAGTCCATGATATTTTTTGTGTTTCTAAACCACCAGAAATAACAATAAGTACTTCAAATTATAATTAAAGGATGGAAAACCTCCCTTACTAAATGGAATGTATAAAATTTCATTTGTATTCTGTTAAACCTAATCTAATTAGTAAATAATGGTAATCATAAGAACTTTACAACATTCTTTAAGAGTAGCGTGAAAAAATAGAATACAATCTTCACGGGAAAAAATGTGACATAGGCAGGTTGTTGCAACATACAATTTCTCTATGAGTGAACCCTTTATACACCAAATTTAAATTCATATTAGAAAATATTTCATCCCTGAGGATAAAGTTGTATGGAGATGAAGGATCCCCTTTCCATAACATCCTAGAAGGTAAAACAATTATGTATACACCAATAATGTTATTCCTAAAAGAAACAGATGTTTCATAATTCATTACAAACATCCCTGATTTATCTCCAAACACCTTTTTTGAAATTATAATCCCAACAAAAGAGCATTCAACCATATCATATTATTCCACCATATCAAGTTTCATCAATGCATATCCTATTTTCAATGAAGGGTGGGTCTTTATAGAATGGAAAAAGTCTTATATGTTAGCTTCATTTTCAGTATTATATCACTAAAAGAAAAATTATCTAGGATTTCTAGACATAATTAGAGGGAGGAGGTCATAAATCCATGTAACCAATTTCATAGAGAAATTATGATAAATAACATTGCAGAAATTAACATGATGGAACCCACTTATTTTCTGGGGACTATATATTTTGGAATTTTTTGTAAAAAATGTCTCATTAAAAGAGTTAAGGAAAGAACACGCTTTAAAAATATACATCACAATACAATGAAAATAAATTCTAGTAATATTAAAAACATTGGTTAAAAATTATTGTCGTAAAACTATCTAAATAAGTAACATTAATTGATTGAATCTACTAAAGAGCACTGTCAGTTTTTTTATCAAAGATATCCTACCCCAACTGTTGATTCATAACATCAGTGATAACCTTTTATATGAAATTATTCATCCAAAATGTAAAATTAGTAAATTTTACTATGTAAATATGTTGAATGAAATATATAATGATATTTAGTATGTCCCTTTAATCATTAAAATTTCTACCCATTAGATCCACTAGGTGAGTAGTCTGGTTTCTCCTCCATGAATATTCCTTTTAGTGGAAGAAGCATTTATTTTGATCACCATCAATGATATGGGACTTTATTTTTCTTAAGAACTATTTTTCTAAAAATTTATTTAGGTCCTAATTCATCTCATTCTCAAATAATATATATTCCCACGAAATGAATCATGATAAAGGAGGGAGAATAATATTTTTATCTTTTTCATTGTTGTCAAAATCACCAAACCTCATAGTACTCCACCTGTATATATTAGATTTCAAATTTTTTTATTTTAGATGTGATTCACCATTTCTGACCATATCAATAAGATCAAACAACCTCCTCTCATGTGTTTTTCTGGAGCCAAGAAATTTAGAATAAGAATACCAACTTTGATCTCCCACTCTGTCCATGAAAATATATAGAAAATGATAAATGATCAGAAGAAACTAGAGTCCAATGATATATTTAAAATAAAAAATGAATTTACAATCGATAGATAAAAAAATATATCAATGAAATCTATTATATGTCCAACAACTATTTTCCCTCTACACCATGTAATATGAATCCCAGAGAAACCTAGGCTAGGTAAGGAATTTACAATGTGTGATTCATGAAAGAAGTTAATTTTCATGTCATATCAACTATCGTTGTCTTGATTTTCATAATAGAAAACAAAGAAGCTAAAATATCCTAATAAATTGATAGTATCATGTTTTAACATTCATCGAAGATTCTAGAGGCTATAGGTCGTAGCCATATCATTGTGTCTAGGTCATTAAACACATACTAAAGTCTACTCTATGTTCCCCATTTTTGATTTCAAATATATAATGTGATTACAATAGATATTTTTCATTTTAACATTGTGATCTATATTCAAAAATATTAAAATACCTCTAACATTCCATTCGCTTCATATAGGGAGCAAATTATTAATGTCCATTATTCTTACCCAGCGCATGAGCATACCAAATTTCCAATATAGTCTTGTATACAAAGCCAATATCAGGGGGGTAGTTTGATGTAAAAAAGAATCTATTATAAACTATTTGGATGTATCCCGTCCCCCAATGATTATAACCTATTATTATAACTTCTCTATGAAGGATGGGATTTACCGGACTTTGATTCTATTTTAAATTAGTCACATGACAATTGACTATCTCCTTATTTTGGAAAATATGTTCCTACAAATCAAGCCACTCATCATGGGACCATTTTGAATTTATGGTAAATAAATTTGAGGATTCAATATTTTTTTCATTATGAAGATTCCTTTTCCATCCCCCATTATCTTTTATAGGAGAAGAATCAAGAAACATTAGACATAACATCGAGCCCCCAAAAACTGAAACCATGGAAGCTTATAAAGGTAGATCTCTTCTATTTTTTATCAAGTTATAATTTCACGTGCTACCTATATTAAATTATCACCCTAAAAACAAAAATTGTTTTATAGTACATTAATAATTTCACAAAAACAAATTTGAGCATCTACATTAGTTTCCGAATAATGAGACTCAGGACTTCATGTCTTAGTTTAGATAATTATTTTTTCATAATTGGAATATTTTTTTTATAATACTCATTAATTAAGACATTAAACCATAATTGTTCACCTATGTCCATGTACATGAGACCGTCATGTAATTTATCATGAGAAATACTAGGTGGTCTCAAAAAAATATCATTCAATTTCATTCAATGGGGTGTCAATCCAACCACATTATCATTCTATATATTTTTCATAATACATTCATTTCTCCACCACTGAGATGAAAAAACCACCTGAGCCTTTAATATGGATCATAGATCTATACTAGAAAACCATTTACCCATATGATATCTCACTTTTAATCTCATAGACTCACCCAAAGAAACATATAATTCAATAGAATATGAAATGAATTGTGGGGAATATTTATTCAAATGAAAACCATGAATATGAATTCATGGACATTTGAAAAGTGCCCCATAGGAGTGGTATATTTACATTTACAAAGGATTTGACCTTGAATGAAGATCCCATTAAATTAGATCACTATAATTCTAATCTATATATTTTCTGATGACTTTCTCAATCCATTATAGTACTTTTTTATGTCCTTTGTGAATGATAAATCTCTTTACATTATACTACAGAAGGAGACTATAAATCATTTTAATGACATTACATTCATAACATATGCAACAATTAATAATTTAATGGTCATAAAATGACCATGGTATTTCATTTATAATCCTTTTTTATCAAAAAAGAATGAATCCATAAAAAAATAAGTACATACTATTCCATATCTCAAATACATATCGTGACTAGGATAAAATAATTTTCTATAAGAGAAAAATAATTATTGCTGTTGGTCAGGTCATTTTGGGTTAGATTGTTATCGAGAAGAATTTCTAGAATCCTCTAACTTGTATATTTAGGATATAATATTATTATGAATTATTTGATATAAATATTAAAAGAAAAAATGTTATATTGTATGGTTTCAGTCACTATAATAACAGGAGAAGGAATATAGAATTCAATGAAATGTAGAGAACATCATATATAAGATCCTTTAGCTCATTGTGATCCAGTGTTAATGGGGAAAACACCACCCAAGGAAATTGTTTGGTTATTATGAAAAATTCATATATTAAATTCATACTTGAAGTGTAATTATGTTATCTAGAGAAACTATTCAAGGTGTCTGGTCTGGTTGAAATAGGTAATGGTGAAGAAATAATCATTTCGTGTCAATACCAACAACTCCAAGGTAGACTGACATACACACCTAAGAATGATATAGTCCCAATCATGATAGAAATTAGTTATAGATTATAGTACCAATTTTCACAAAATTAATAACTTTTTATGATGAATATAATTCATGATTTGAATCCCCTTGGGTGCACAATCATCCTAGACCCACATTTAATTAGATCTCCACTGAATATCCAACTGACTGGTACTCTGGTTGAAGGAGGATGTACAAACAGGACTGAGGGAAGGACGTATGGATGTGAATCCATGAATCCATATTATACTTTTATTTCCTCTCTACACACCATGGTTTTCTCTCTTAATTATATTTCAAGATGAATAACCATATGATAACGGATGTACCAAAACTATCTGGAATGAAATAAATCCTTGAATCAAAATGAAGAGAAGTTATAACAGATTGTCAAAAGATTTTCCGGAAGCGTGGTCAGATCCATGAGACGAGTGCCATGTGGTTGGTAGTTATAAAAAAAGTTAGTTAAACATATAAAAGGTCTCACTAATTGAAGGAGATTTGTCAGCATTCTGTTGGTCACAAAATAAGTGACCCGTATCAATGTCACGACAAATAATAATAGCGAGGAGTGGTGGCATCTTTTAGATCATCCACAATCAATGACCAATATTTAAGAACTACACAGTATGTATAACACATATATCAGAGAATAAAACACACACCATGTACATATTGTACATGTGACTAAATACCCCTAGCAATACCACCATGTAGACCACAACCCATAATAAAACATATCATTATCAAATCCAATGGAAATAATCAATAAGGGAAAACATAAAATAATTAATTTTCATAATTTTTGAGGGGAATAACACAAATAATATCCAGCATAAAATTAAATGAATTTCGTCATGCTACTCTTAGAAACATTGTAATAGATTTGGGATCAAGTTTAATAATCTTAGGTAGGGCATGAACATAGATAATGGTATGACCATATTCAGAATATCATCCAGATTGACCCCCCATGGTTATCTTAGTGATACTAACTATCCATTATTCTATATTGTCCTTAAAAAATAATTATAATGTTATGGTCCTTAGATCTACCATTGAATACATAGTTATTATTTAGAATCAATGTTGATTGGTTGTCACAGTGAACCACTATTCTATCAACATATAATGGTAACTCAGAAATCAAATCATTCAACACTAAAGCCTATATGATGAATTTTTTTCAATGATATATTATCAACCTCAATGGTAGAAATGAAAAACATTAATTAGATGTTCCATTTATTTGATACCAATCCTTAAAAAGAAAGAAATATAATACAATTGAGTAATTTTTTAGTATCAAAATATACAACACAATTTGATTCAACAAATTCAACAATTTGTTCACAAAAATTATCATTTAAGATACATTAAATGAACAATTTAGGAGAATTGGAGATTTAAATTAGTGTACAATTCCTTTCCTACTTATGAGTCTTACAATATTCCTCATAATCCTTCTCAATATACAAACAATACACAATATATCTACTTTAAAATAGTCCATAGAATACAAAAGGCATCCTACAATATTTTCTTATCGAATACACCATGACTTATTCAAGAATATCATGAAGCATAATACATGGATATCATAGTGTCTATACCTAAGTCAATTAACCATTCTATAGGAAATATCAAAATGTATAGTGAATCATATGGAATAACAAACAAGAAATCCAAGATTTGAGTATGTAATTGAATTTTTAAATGTGGATTTCTAGGTAATCATCCACATAAAAAAAATTTAGAATTAATGTTTCATAACATGTAACATGCGGGAGAATTTCCTTGGGTGAAGTTTATAATGAACTGTGATAATAACATTACATAAATGTTTCATAACATTACAGTAAATCCAAAATATACTTAGGGAGGGTTTCCAAATGATATAAAATAAGTTTGATGTCGTATATATGGTTATTTTGACTTTCATATTTCCATTTATTGAGTCTACTTGTCAAATCTCTCTTCATCCTGCTGTCTATTATTTTATAGAAACTAGAATATCACTTTGTGAATAATTTTACAACCCAAACATTGGTTGATTTATTCAACACCTGGACAAACCACAAATGGAAGATTCTTTTTTCAATTGCATAATTATTTTTACCAAGAACATCAGTGAAGGAAAAATTAGCATCCTTCTATGATGAAACATACATGTTATTCATTTATAGAATACATGTTTTCCATTACCTAACATCATGATCATATGGATTCTAATTTACAATATCTCTTGATGCATGAAATTAATGTTATTTGACCATTCAAAAAAATTCACCCAATAATTATTATTATTGATATAAGTGGAACAGTAAATGAATAGGGTGTTCAAGTCATCGAGTGGGATCGAAACTGGGCTTAACATTTAGATAAAATAGTATAAGGGTTTTGTGATGTCATGATATGGTGATCATTATATATTTTATAGAGTATTTGTGGACATGGAAGATGATATAGTCTAAAATGGGAGTGGGAAAATGAGTATCTAACTACATTAATGGGTTTATGATATTTTATTGGTGATAGGTATTATGGATAAGGTCATCTCCCTTGACTTTTACAGGTATAGTGTAGTAGAAAATGTAAAGGGAATTGGCTATTAGGCACTCTTCGGGAGATGTAATAGTATGGGTGGCATGGACTATCTTGATTTCGTTCATGTGATATAATTTTTGGTATTAAATGTGAATTGATGGTTTTAATTTATTTATAGGCCTCATTCTTTAATTGAGGATTGCTATTTCAAAAATAAGAGAGGTCATCATACAGTCATGTGCTACATATAGGAAATGATGGACTTGATCCGTCAAACATCAATTTTATTAAAATAGTAATTATATAATATAAATAAAAAATAAATTAATATCTAATATATTATACTCCTAAGAAACTCATGTATGTTATTTTTGTGCTTGTTTTATTAATCAACTTTATCTTCTCAAAAACTAATCGAGAAAAATTTAAATTTTCATTAAACTGAGCCTAAGTACCCTATGAGTGAAAATATATAATTTATACCTCTAATACTATTCTAAATGAGTATTGGGACCTATAAAATTTTGACATTCACTCCCCCATATGTTGCAACTATAATATCTTATTAATAAACAATGTGAATCATATCATTGTTACTCCAAGTAGTGAAAGAACCATAAGTTCATGAAATACAATGATGTTCATGATATAACTATGGATCCACCCCATAAAAGGATGCACATTGATTTTCCATAAGGGAATAAACATATTCAATGTTGGTTGTTGTTGTTTATTATAATTTAGGTTCCACTATATTATATTCATATAATGTTTTTACGTTTTATTTTATGATTAAATTAAATTTTCTAACTAAATATGTTTTTGAAATCCTTTCATCAATGTTTGTTTTTACAGTTCATTAATAAAACTCTAAATGAAACAATAAGAATAATGGTTTGACTAATTTTCCCAAATACTAAATTTGATTTTAGTCAGTGTTACCATGAAAAATATCACAATCTATTTTCTATGGAACCCAAAATTTTCATTATTCCCTTGTCCACATTCATGTCACTTATAAAAACAGTAGAATGGAAATCCATATAATCTAAATACAAACATCATGTTCTCCCAACATTCTAAAATTGTATACATGATAAAATAATAGTTCCTCAGGGCCACAAATTAAATAAAAAAGCGCATTAATATCTTTAAAAAATGAACAATGTGAGGGGAATCCATTCTATAATATGAGAAAAAATTATGAAAAAAATAACAATATAAAAATATAATAATTTATTCCATTTTATAATTCAAAATGAAGATTCATATTTTGGTATGAAGTATATTTTTTAAAATTCTAAAAATTTATTCCAATTCATAAGTCACTACACTATTTTTGAAAAACAAGAAAAATACACTTCCATAAATATAGATATTTTATATTAAGAGAAATTAAATATTATTATCTCAAATTGAAAATTTCAAAAAAAATTACTTTATTTTTATATATTAGTTACCATGAAGAAATCAAGGGCTTGTATTTCCTTCATTGAATTGGTTTTATGGTATATGGGTTATAAGATCTTTTATCTATCAATAAATAAAATCAATTCAATGTTTTATTTTGAAAAACAATTCTTACATTATTTTTCATAAAATAAAATATATTTCAAAATATTTTTTAAAAAATATGAAATTTTTAATTGGATATTTTTTAAATAATAAAATTTATGTTCATTTTCAAAATAATAGAACTGAATGAAAATCATAAACAAATTATACCATAAATTTTTAAAAACATGTTTTCATATTAATTTTTTGTAAACATATATTAGTTTTAATGAAATATTAAATAAAACATTAACATATATGTGTACCATGAAGTAGATGTAATGTATGATGTTATAATAGTGTAAGTATTTAAAAATAATCCAAACCTTGTTTAAAATTATTCCCAAAAAAATATATAAGGTTGCATACTTACAAAGTAGGATGAAATAGAGGATTAAATTTTAAAATGATATAGAATTTTAGGCCTTCAATGAGCATGTGGTAAAATTGGATGAAAAGGAGTCCAACCAGAATAATAATTAAGAAGCTATAATGAACTAGTTAATCATAGGATTGATTATAAGATGATAAATTCAGATAAAATTAAAATGATCATATCATTACAATAACAAATAGAAATTTTATAGAAATAGGTATGAACATAAACAAATATCCATTCCGTAGTACATTAATTACCGTAATAATTAATTAAATTGAGAATTTAGATTGGTTAAGTTTTAATAATAAATAAAAATAAATAAATAAAAAGAAATTTCAAATGTTTTACACTAAGACCATTTGGTCATACTAATCCTTGGATGGTTGTAATATGACGCCTATATTCTATATTTCCAATGTTGGTCAACCTACAAGCACTAGGGGTCAATGGTATTGGAACTATAATAAGAATTGTATGATGGGATGTCAGTACTTCTCACCATAGAGTTGGGATCCTACTCGGTGTCTACATTATAAATTTAATACATGCTCATGAATCCATTTCATGATTTCATTAAGATATGGAAACATAGTTATAACACTGATTTCCACCTAAATAGGTTGACTAACACACTATTGGAGATAATGAAACTTTTTATTTCATTTGGAATAAAAACAATTTCTTCATATTTAAGATTATGATAGAATATAATTCCAATCAAATAATTGATCTTCCTCTTATAAATTAAGGAAACCTAGGTTCGTCACATAGGGAATATCATGATCATTACATAGACCATCATATTCCCATCACAGAAGGAATTTTATGCTCAGAGAACAGTTAAGGTTGTAGTATTGGACTTTTTTACAAATATAATGAGGAACATATATCATGGTCTTAATATTGGATTCTTATAATCATCATAAAAGGCATATCGTGGTTATTAAATGAGGCATCCAGTTCTCGTCACATATGGAAGGGTCGATAGGAATCAGCTCAGGTTCACCACCTAATGAATTATCTCACAATATTATCACATGGGTCTTGTTCTCATCAAATGAGTTTATTACTATCATAACATAAAAATATATCCGAATACGCTTATTATTTATAAGTAGTAACAAACAAACATCTAGTGAGGATTCCAACCATTTAATGTCTTATGGAGTTCAATCCACTTATTATATTCACAAAAGGGATGTCACGGTTTAGATTATGAGGGGGAAAATATGGATGGTTTACTATTTTCTATGTATTTATGTGATTTACATATCTTGAATGTGATATGAGATAGTAATGGTTTCTATATGTTTTAATTTTACATTAAATAGATGTTTGATGTATCCTTCTAAAAATTGGATTCTAAAACCACCTAGTATGATTCACCTAATTTGTATTCATGTGATAGTACTAGTACATGTGGTTTATATTCAATTTTAAGGTTTTTTATGTCATGAGAGGGATAACATAAATGGAAAATGTGTGGATTTCACATTGATGCTTCCCATTTTGTATATGCGGGTCATCATGTGGACCAAGGGCTGGATCACCAATGAGAATTTGGCTAGGGCCAACTCCTACGTGGAGAACTGAGATGATTCATTGGAAAAGGAGGATAATTTGGGGATTACAAATTTTATTCAAAGTTCAATCCAATACATATAATCAAAATTCAAGTAGATTTTCCAGACCATGTGATGTTAAATTTTAATCGACATGAACGTCAATAATACTGATAATGTATATGCATTTTACAAAAATAAATCTTAATAAAATGGTTTTCAATCCCATATTCCATTCACATTTGAGAAATTTTACCTTGTTAATGATGTTAATTTATTGGATTTCCATGGAATATTATTTTTATAGCATTTTAAATTTCTGAATCAAGGAATTGAAAAATGTTTTAGACATTTGGTGAAATTTGTTATTTATTTAAGAGGGTTATATGATAAAATATCTAAAATAATCAAATGAATTAATGGAATTATTCAATGTAATTACCAATATATGATCACCTTCAATAATCAATCGACATGAATTCTGGTTTACAGAATCATGAAAATCTATGTTATGAAAGTCAAAATCACTCATGCTGAAAATTCTTTTGTCTGAACCATAGACCCTTAAAATGGAAATGTGAGTGGTACATATAGGCATATAGGTCCTGAAGTTGATGACAAAAATAAGTAGTATGTGTTCAAAAATATAGACTGGTGTGGTGCATATGGTTATAGAATAATGCAACGTAGGGTTTCTTCAGAATTGTTCCTTTTAAATAGAATTTATCTTTTCAACAATCATTCCTCTTGGATCATAAGACACATTTTTGTATACCAATAAATTCCACCCCTCCCCCTCAAAATGGGATTTTATAGGGAATTAATTGATCAAAATATGAAGGATAAATAATATTTTTAATGTTTTTCATCCAATTTTGTGCACCATGGGATGACCCCTTTCCTATAAAAAATTGAGATGGGGCCGAAGAAAAGATTACAAGTTCTCCCTAAAAATTTGATGGATTTTTTGTTTTTGCAGAACTCAGAATTTTCAAAAAATTATTGTCATAGAGATACTTTTGTTTCCTATTTATATAAATTCTCTAAACTAAATTCCAAAAATAAAATTCATGAAATTAAAACTGCAACAAACTACCATTCTAAACACACACATAGAAATTTGTTCTAACCTATCATGAAAATATTGGAGTTATCCCCAAAACAATCACTCAAGCAGGAACAATAAAGGCCTAAGAGGAATTCCCAATATACACGAGCTAAATATAGTGTTATCAATCAATGATAAAATAAGATGTAACAATTATCCCATTTTAAACTGATATAAACTAGAAAAAATTGCGTATAAAAAATCCATAATAATTGAATATCAAAAATACAACTAGATATAAATACAACTATTGATGAACAAATACCAAAAAACACAACAAAATAAAATCAAAAAACAGTTCAGAACCAATATGATATCCTCATGACCTTTGGTCACCACCATTCACATGAACCATATCATTCCAGAGGGAAAACTAAACAAAATCTAAACCTGCAATACAGCTCGGTCTACCGATGTCGAGTGGTATATGTAGAGTGTGAGAATAAAAAAACTCAATAGTTAAGCACCATATAATTCATTCATTTTATTTCTCAAAATATTCTGTAAATTCTAGTCTTCAATAAATTAAAAAAATAGGGGTCTTATCTTTATAACAACCCACACCTCTTCCTATAAGTCCGTTTTTGAAAACATGTTCTTTTCAACATTAAAAAATACTAATTATAAAACCCTCATTTAAATTAAAATTTTTATATATAAAATAAATCCTAGGAAATATATAAAAGACTAGTGAAACAAAACTAGAAGAAATAAGTAGAGTGTATTTAACAAAATAAGAAATAAAAGTAATATTGTAGTTATATGCAGTAAAATAATAACCATGAATGTAACAAATGTGTTGGAAAATATGTCAAGAGAATAAAAATATATAATTATGGTAATTTATTAAAAATTCCAATAATAAATAACTATATTTACTTTTTTGGACCCACCTAATAGTTTATGGTGTAACATCACAGTTAATAACCAACATAACTTCTCAAAAATTTCTTTATTAGAGAAAATTCCACCTAACATATCCTCTGTCCAAGGGTTTCCAATCTATCCATTTGGGACTAGAATGTAACCACCGCATGACCATGTAATATAAACCTAGTAATTACATGATAATATTGTAAATTATAATGAGGAGATCATCACATTCTTGTCCTTAAACATAACTCAATGATTTCATGGTGCCTAAGCTGCTCAATCCCCAAAAGTGCCAACCGAGCCTACATGTCAATTTAATTTAAAAAAACATTCTATGAAATCATAAACTACCAAGCATGGTTCAACAATTATTATTATAATTTTTTTTCAAAAATAACAAATTTCTTATCTACCCCATTTTAAAACCATCGTGAATCCTCAATATATGAATGTGAGTTTCTAAACATGCCTTTGACGTCATTTAGTTAAAAAATTGCATCTCAATTTTCAAACGGGTCATGATTTGTAAAACACATAATAGATAAACATTTAATGTAAATTAGAAACCTAAAATTAATTTATAGAACACTGGTATTTTTCTAGAAAACTATTTATAATTTATAGTGGAAGAGAGGAAGAAATGAGGTAGATTATTTTGAAAATTGGATTTCAAAGTTATAAATTTCAATAGATTTCCATTATCATATGTGTTCCTATTCGTATGTGGGCCCCATAAACATATGGATATGGTCATATACAACGGAACACTTATCGAAACCCTAAGAACAATGAAAGTCCCAATTAAGGAATCATAAGGTAATTATTAATAATTACATTAATCGACACACAAGTATCAAACCCTAAAATGTCACCTAAACCTCACATGAAGATCAATTTCAAATTTCAACAAAAATATCATGACCCAAACATGGGAAACACTGATTCTAAAATACTACTTTATTATTTTAATATATTAATTATAATTTTATCAAACACCATTCATGCATATATATAGGCCTAATTAATGAAATCCATTGAAAATCATTTTTTCACAAAATTAAAGAAATGAAAACACCACAAAAATTCATAAAACCACATAACAATAATGATAGAAATATTTTAAATTAATTTGAAACACTTATGAATAATGTGGAATTTTTTGGAAAGGAAATGGATGGAAAAACCTACCTCAAAGGTGTGTGAGTGTAACAAACCCCTTAGAAAGGGGATATCTAAGAGTGAAAAACCTACCACATACCTTAACATCAAATATACAACCCAGATAAGCCATAACTCATAATATAATTTGTTTGAGAGGGATCCAATATGATATAAACAATAAGAAAAAGAAAGGAACAAAAAAATTTGGAAAATGGAATAAATGACATGAAAAAATCCCCTTGTAATCAAAAAGAATATAAAAAATAGAAGAAGAACAAAAAAGATGTGTGTTTTGGAACCATTTAATGTGTCAAAATTTACCAATATGGATAGGTGTTTGAATTTTGTTAGAAGAACAAAGGGGGAATGTGGGATTACATCTTTTTATGAATCTGGGTAGATTGAAAATATTCGGCACACAGTTTTCCAAACTACGAGCCAACCCTGAACAACCTTCTTAAAAAAAGGGTCACCCACGTGGGAATAACTCTTTGTTTGGGAAAACATTATCCAACCATGAAAATAACCTCTTCTCAATTTTTAGAATCTCCCATAGGCTTCCCTCACGGTTTTTCATAACTGTTCTGAAGTTGGGTTACTCAACCTAGACACCACTGAAGAGACACATAGTTTCTCATTTTCCTCACATTATTTGTTATAAATCATGGATTTAACATGAAATTCAAACCATTAAAAAAGAAAATGAAATGAAAAAAACCTATTTCAATACTAACTTCGTGGTTTCTCCCCAAACCATGCATCCTAATGGTGCGCAAGGCCAAAACCACCATAAATAAAAAATATCACTAGAAACTGAACATGAACTTCAAATAACTTTTTAAATATAAAAATTCTAATAATAAAATAAAAATACAGTCATGTTGACAATTCTTCCCAACAAAAAAACTCTCTTCCCATATAAGGTCAAAAATCCTAACAAAGAACAAAGCCATAACGTGAAACTAAATGGGGGAAAATGAAACCAAAATCCTCATTTAGGCCCTTTAGATCCATAATTAAAACATGAACATATATAGATAAAACCATAGAAATATCGATGGTGTGTATCCCAACCCTTTATATATCGACTATTAAAACAACACCAATACAAGAACTCTTAATAGAAGAAACTCAAACCCAATAGTGAACCAAACCATGATTCATTATTTCAAAAAGGAATGGGAATCCTAAAAATATAACCCCCCCAATATTACATAAGAAATATTTCCATTCAAATATTTAAAATCTCAAATAGGAACGATGATAGAAACCCTTATGAATATAAGTCTATCAAAATCCTCATAGTAATAGTAGATCCAAAAAACACAGAAACAACCACATGGAGAACCTTTACTATAACAAATCAAGAATTTGAGACAAAATATAGGCCTGAAACCCCCACCAACTTTATCTCCATGAGATATCTAGTCACTACCATCCATAATAACCGGTGTAATCCATAGGAAAACATAAATAAAATCTAAACAAGCAAAACCGCTCGAGTTTGCCAACATCGAGTTTCATATGTAGGGTGTGGGTATAAATAACATTATTAGGTAAGCACCCATAATACATTCATTTCATTTTCCAAAATATTACCTAAAATTCAGTTTTAAATATATTTATCAAAAATATGGTTTTTACATTAAATAAAAACCACACCTATTTCTAGAAGTCCTTTTTGAAAACCAAATAGCATTTCCCACATTAGAACAATCCTTCTTCTAAAAACCAATTTAAAATTAAAATTGTAGGTAGAAAAAAACAACCTATGATATATATAAAACACTAAAGAGTCAAGACTATATGTAGGAAGAAATTTGTATCAAATTTGACTAGAAATAAAGTAACAGTATAGGAAAAATCAGACAAATTCTAACAATAAATGTAACCGAAGTGCTGGAAAATAAAACAGGAGCATACATATATATAATCAGGGAAATTTACTAAACCAACCCATAATAAATACTAGGATGTACTCATCATAGACAAAAGAGAATAATATGGTGAACCTCCATAGTTAATAACAATATTGGAATCTCTAAAATGACCATACAAGTGTAAATCCAACCTATAATATACACTATCTAGGGGGATACAATCCATCTAATTAGGACTGTAATGTAAACATCACTCAAACCTCTAGATTAAATTCAGGATTTAAATGATAAAATTATAAAGGATAATGAATATTCCATCACATTAATGAAATTAAACACAACTCATTGATTCCACCATTCATTCCTTGCCCAATCATTGACCCAGACTATGTAAAGGCCCTCTGTTTTGAAAGATGACCATGGGGTTCCCTTCTCATGTTGAAATTCTCATAGTGTCATCCAGCCCAATATATCATTTAAATTTAAAACCACTTTCTAAAACATCGTAAATTACCAATATGGAATTAACAAATAATATTCTAAATCTAATTCCAAAAATAAAACCTTTCTTCTAAAACAAATTTCAAAACCAAGGTGAAACCTTCATTCATGCTTCGGTGGTGGAAAATGGGATTTTGATGTCTTTTAGTTACTAAATTGCATCTCTTAATATAATAGGCCCATGATTTTTATAATATATTGTAGAACAAAATATATATTCATTTCTAAATATAGAAGACTTTTTGAGATCATGGGGTTTTTTCAAAAAAACCCATTTAGAAGATGGAGTGGAAGAGAGGATGAAATATGGGGATTGTGTTTTGAAAATTGGGGTTGAAGGTAATATGTTTTTATGGAATTCCATTATCATGACTTTTCTAATTCATATGTGAACCCCATGAACTTATAGATTTTCCCTCATCTAATGGCGCACTTATCGAATGCCATAATAATACTGAAGGTCCCAATTAATGAATCACTATGTAATTAAACCAATAAAGGGATCTACACACAAGCATAAAATTATAAAAAGTCCTCTAAACCAAAATCCATGCTCAAATTCACAATCCATCCAAATTAAAATTACTATCCAAGGAAAAATACAATCCCAAAATACCTAATATGAATTTAAAATACCATTTGTAATTTCATAAAACATCGTTCATGCATATATATAAGAATAATTACATATTAAATTGAAACCTCATTTTCATAAAATTAATAACACAAAAAAACCACAAAAAATTATTCGACAACATCATAATCCTAATAGAAACACTTATAAATTATTTCTAAATACTCAAGAATCAATTGGAATGTTCTAGAAAGGAAATTAGAAGAAACACCTACCTCAATGGAGTGTGAATGAAAAAACACTTGAATAACGGAGATCTAATATTCATAAGAAAACCACACACCCTAACATCAATTAAAACTACCCGCATAATCAAAACCTTTATATATGGATCATCCAAGAGGGATTATTGACAAGAAAGACAACAACAATAAGCATGGAGGATAAAAATAGGAAAAAATAGACCAAACACCATGGGAAAATTATCATTAAATATTGAAGTAGCATCAAAAATGGAAGGAGAGTCAAAGTTATAGTGGATTGGGATCCCTATAATGTTACAAAAATGTCCATCATTGAAGGGGGTAAATATTAGTAATAACACAATAGTGGAAAAATATAGATTTTTACTTTTTGAGAATATTAGTATGTCCCACGATGTGCCTGAACAGTTTTCCAAACTGGGCACAAACAATGTAAACCATACTATAGAGAAGGGGATCTTGTATGGGCTGGCCTTGTGGTTTTGGAAACCATGGACTAACCATGAAATTCACCATTACCAAAAAATTACGGAATCCCCCCAAGCTTTCATCATGGTTTATCCTAACCATGTGAAAGTCATGTGAATTGTCCCAGACACCACCCAATATTCACACGGTTAATCTTTTCCATCACACAGATTGGGCCAAACCATACACAGGTTATGCAAGTCAAACTGTGCATGAATAAAATGAATTTAAAATGCCATATTCCTAAACCAGCAGCATAGTATCCCACTAAACTGTGCACCCTATCCATGCATTGAGCCAAAACCACTTAAAACCACAAAAAATAAAAAACTATCATCATGAAATTTACCTCACAATATACCAAAATATCAATCATCATGAAATAAATAAATAAATCAAGAGTCAAGGGTGTGAAAAAATGGTCATATGTGAACAATATTTTTTGAATTTTTAATGAAATTACTATATGACTATTGATGGTGCTGATGATACTAGAACTCTTCTGAAGAATCATTGTTGATAATACTAGTCTCAGACCACTCAATATGATCCAATATCAACATCATATGATGGTTGATTTACAAATGGATTAGAAGAGTTAATAACCTATGTAAATTCAATTTCCATTATTCTGCTTTGGTTTTGGGGATGATGATTGTTGGGTCGGAACAAAACGGGAAGGATGGCAAGAGGGGGGGTGAATTGCCTTTTAAAAAATGATAAACAAATTAAAATCAAAGTTAAAGGTGCAGCGGAAATAAAGAGGCAATCACACAAGAAATTGTTAACGGAGTTCGGCCAAAACCCGGCCTACGTCTCCGCTCCCAACTCAACCGTTGAGAGATTCTACCGCTTGCTTTTCAATGGTTTTAGCAAGAAACCCACTAGGCTTTGAGGTAGCACTAGGACCTATTACAGCTTGCTTTTAGTGGTTAAGCAAGAACCCACTTGCTTTCAATGGAATAGCAAGAACCCACTAGCCTTTTTAACAGGTGAAAGCTAGCTCACTGGTGACACAAGCCTTTTAAAAGGAAAGGCTTGAAGAAACCTCTGCACACCTTAATGGTGATGTGAAACCCAAAATAAAGGGGGATGAGAAAAGGTGTTGGGGTTTGTAGGCACAAACCCAAATTTAAGCTCAAAATATATAAAGCAAGAAAAACCGTAATGGAGAAGTCTTGGGCGCCAAATGATGATGGAGTTGATGAAGCGTGCTCTCCCAAGATTCTTGAGGTGCTCCTTGGATTGGAAATTGGTTGGAGCACTTGAGGATCCATGAAGGTGGAGCGCCGGAGGTTCGCCAAATGTGGAACAATATGTCTGTGCGCTTGGTATATGATCTGGTTGGTGTCCGGGGCTTCCTCAGCCTTTATTTATAGGCATGGAACCCATTGGGGGCCTTCGGAGCCGTTGGAGAAGTTCTCGGAGCCGTTGGAGGCCAAAAGAGGGTTGACTGGTCAAAGCCAACAGCTAGTTTGACTGGGCTATCGGCTGGACGGTACAGGTCCACCGGCTGGCCGGTGCCTTGGCAGAGAGGAAGAGTTTTGGTCCAGGCTCCACCGGCTGACCGGTGGAGGAGCCACCGGCTGGCCGGTGGGCAGACAGTAGCAACCACTATTGACTGGATGCCACCGGCTGGCCGGTGGTCAAGCCACCGGCTGACCGGTGGAGCCTGGAAGTGGGCAATGCCTCTGCCAGGTCCACCGGCTGACCGGTGCTATCACACCGGTTGGCCGGTGGACTGAATTTCAGTCCACTTGATGTGCTTCATGGCCCAATTCCTTTGCAATCTTTTGCCTATAAAACAAAAACACTTAAAACAATGTTAGACAAATAATAAGGTGATTGTGATCATGAAAATCAAACAACGAGGGGAACGAGAGGTACAACAATCTCCCCCTATTTTGATGATCACAATCACCAAAACAATCAAAGTAAATTACTGGAATTAAATACATTCTTTAATGAATAAAATGAAATGTAAAGCAAAGCATGATCAAAGAGGTTTCTCCCATAATCAATCAAGAAATTTCTCCCCCTTTGTGATTATCAAAATAGCGTGGGGCATAAAAATTTATTGAGGGAAAATTGAAAATCAAGATTTTTAAATCAATTGGAATTTTTGAAAATTAAATTGAAAAATTTGAATAACAGTTTGAATTGAAAGTTTTGAATCAAAATTTTGAAATTTGAAATTTGAATTGAAAGTTTTGAATCAAAAATGAATTGAAAATTTAAGAAATGAATCAAAAGTTTGAACTGAGAGTTTTGAATGAAAAATTTGAATTGAATATTTTGAAATGAAAATTTTGATTCCAAGTGTTGAAATTGAAAGTTGGAATCGAAAATTTTGAAATTGAAATCAAAAGGGCTTAATTTGAAATTGAAAGTTTGAATTGAAACAAAAAGCTTAAACAAACCTAACTCCCCCTAAATAAAAACAAAAAGTCACCGGGGAGAGGGATTTTGAAAAGAGACAATTTTAGGCCCGGAGAGACTCGCTAAGAGGGATTTTTCAATCCACACTTGCCTTGTAGCGGGTCTTCTCCTATAAAATTCGTCCGAAAAGAAAAAAGATTTGGGTTGACCGTACCAGGCATTTTTGCAATCACACTCATAAATGAGGTGCCCGGGTTTTTTACAATAGTTGCAAAATTTATAACTGGAGCTCCCCCTTACAAAAACAGTGGGTGCATGGGAGGAGGAAGCTATATTGGTGTAGCCAAGTCCATTGGTGGATCTAGATACTCGTGGAGAACCTAAGAGTTTGGACAAATTTTGTTCACCTTGGGTGAACTTGGCTAAGGATTCTCTAAGATCCTTGATGGTTGATTCCAAAGAATCAACATTGGGGAAATTTTGGATTTTTAGGGAGAGTTCCTCCTTCTCTTTGAGAAGTTGGTCTTTTTCGGAGGAAAGCTTTTTGAAATTCTTTTTTAAAGCAACAAATTTTGAAGAGGGTACATGAAAACCATTTTCTAATTGGTATCTAGCATGTTGGAGTTCCTCATAAGACAAATGATTGAAAGAATTTGAAGAACTAGATGACGAGGAAGAAGAGTCGGAAGATGATACCTCATGATTTTCCATTAGGAATTTTTTACCTTGGTCGCTCGAGGAGAAGGAGGAGAAGGAGGAGCTATCACTCCAAGATGCCTTTGAAGCCTTCTTCTTTCCCTTCTTTTTCTTGGCCCTTTTCTTGTGAAGTGGGCAAGCGGGTTTGAATTTTTCGTCGAGTTCTTGCTCTTGAGCGGGTTCTTGATTTGGAGCCATGCTAGTACCTTCATGGGTTAGCTCTAAATATTTCCAAATATCATAAGAGGTAGTGCAAGAAGAAATACAATTAAATATATTACGGTCTAAGCCACAATGAAGAGCATTCATGGCTTTGCCATCAAGCTCGAAATTTGCAATGTCGGCGGGGGTCCATTTAGACTAATCGGGAGAGGAGAGGTAAAATCCTTGCATAACAATTTTAAAAAAAGGATAGCCAATACATTTAAGAAATGTGGTCATGCGGGTTTTCCAAAAACTATAATCTGTTCCATCAAAGAATGGAGCACGATCCAAAGAAAAGCCTTCGGGGGCGTAAGAGGTTGAAGCGGTAGAAGCCATCAAAAAGGATCTTTAATTTGAAACCGGTTAAGGTATTACTCAAATTATCCCTCTGATACCAATTGTTGGGTCGGAACAAAACGGGAAGGATGGAAAGAGGGGGGGTGAATTGCCTTTTAAAAAATGATAAACAAATTAAAATCAAAGTTAAAGGTGCAGCGGAAATAAAGAGGCAATCACACAAGAAATTGTTAACGGAGTTCGGACAAAACCCGGCCTACGTCTTCGCTCCCAACTCAACCGTTGAGAGATTCTACCGCTTGCTTTTCAATGGTTTTAGAAAGAAACCCACTAGGCTTTGAGGTAGCACTAGGACCTATTACAGCTTGCTTTTAGTGGTTAAGCAAGAACCCACTTGCTTTCAATGGAATAGCAAGAACCCACTAGCCTTTTTAACGGGTGAAAGCTAGCTCACCGGTGACACAAGCCTTTTAAAAGGAAAGGCTTGAAGAAACCTCTTCACACCTTAATGGTGATGTGAAACCCAAAAGAAAGGGGGATGAGAAAAGGTGTTGGGGTTTGTAGGCACAAACCCAAATTTAAGCTCAAAATATATAAAGCAAGAAAAATCGTAATGGAGAAGCCTTGGGCGCCAAATGATGATGGAGTTGATGTAGCGTGCTCTCCCAAGCTTCTTGAGGTGCTCCTTGGATTGTAAATTGGTTGGAGCACTTGAGGATCCTTGAAGGTGGAGCGTCGGAGGTTCGCCAAATGTGCAACAATAAGTCCTTGCACTTGGTATATGATCTGGTTGGTGTCCGGGGCTTCCTCAGCCTTTATTTATAGGCATGGAACCCATTGGGGGCCTTCGGAGCCATTGGAGAAGTCCTCGGAGCCGTTGGAGGCCAAAAGAGGGTTGACTGGTCAAAGCCAACGGCTAGTTTGACTGGGCTAACGGCTGGCCGGTACAGGTCCACCGGCTGGCCGGTGCCTTGGTAGAGAGGAAGAGTTTTGGTCCAGGGTCCACCGGCTGACCGGTGGAGGAGCCACCGGCTGGCCGGTGGGCAGACAGTAGCAACCACTATTGACTGGATGCCACCGGCTGGCCGGTGGTCAAGCCACCGGCTGACCGGTGGAGCCTGGCAGTGGGCAATGCCTCTGCCAGGTCCACCGGCTGACCGGTGCTATCACACCGGTTGGCCGGTGGACTGAATTTCAGTCCACTTGATGTGCTTCATGGCCCATTTCCTTGGCAATCTTTTGCCTATAAAACAAAAACACTTAAAACAATGTTAGACAAATAATAAGGTGATTGTGATCAAGAAAATCAAACAACGAGGGGAACGAGAATTACAACAATGATATCCTCCCAAATTCTAATCTAAAACACCATAGAATTGGTTCATAAACTAAAACCATATTCATCAGTGAAAAAATTTTTCTACAAGGAATCACATGAAGAAATATCTTCCAATAATTATGTTCATAATAGGAAATAAATCCTGCAAAATCAATAGATAAATTACAATAGTCGAGGTTCTTTTTACACTACTCTAGAATTTTTTAAGATGGTATTGTGAATAACATTTCGGTATAGATGGATGAATGGTAATTGAAATATTAAGAAAATTAAAATTATAAATGTTATTTTTCTTACAGGGTATTCAAAACATGTATTCTTTTTTTAAATGATATTCGCATATTCATGAAGTTTGAAGTTGTGAGGACTTTTCAGTTCCATATGTACTACCATAAAGATTAGATAAAAGGAGATTGTATGCTAGTTTTCTCCCAATAAAAACTAATTACTCCTCCATCTAGTGTAGTTTAGAATCAATTTTTAGGTACCATACCATTTCATTGAAATCAAATTCTTCATAGTAATGTAAGATGAGTTTCTCATATGAGTCATTTTCTAGGAGCACATCAAACAAATTGTATTTTTTGTGAGGAATTTGTTAGGGGAATTTTTTACGGTGCAGTCGTAAAATAATTTTCATTATCTAAGAAATTTCATTGAATAAGTGGTTATATATTTTTATAAACTCATACATTACTATACATCCGGGATACCAAAACAATTCTCGAGGTCTCAATACCATTGAATGTCGTAGTTGTATTAGAACAAAATTGAGGAGGAACAATATAAAGAGTGGTTTTAAATTGGAATATTGTTCCCCATGGATAATACCGGAAGAATTCCTAGAAAAAATCATCAGGAGATGGATAATAATAGGCAATGATGTGAACATAACAGTGCGGCTCAGGATGTTCATCATGGAAGTGAAAATGCTTGATGGATATATGATCATCCTTTTTGTACACATGTTATCATGACTATATGATATACTGGGGTGTATCATTTTTAGGGATATGTTTATTCACCTTTGTGCCCCTATCCTATTTGTTCCTGGATTAAACTCCATTCATTTTGAGGGACATAAATTTTCAAAATTTATTACCCGTCCCTCTAGGAGAATCTTCATTAAATCCCTACAAATAATTATTGGGATTCATGAACTACATAACAATAAAGATGGTAATGTTTCCATTATTTACTCCCAATATCAAATTTTCATCCACAAATTCCCTTTTCTAACTATGATATATTTTAAAATTGTTGGGAAGAATTAATAAAAGGTCATATCAAATGAACATTAATGGTCAGGTGATGGTTTAAAAATTTTATAAAAACATTATTTCTGAGTCATTCATCCTTCAGAGGAGTTAGAATTGTACCTTGGAAAAGGAGACCCATTTTCTAATCGTGTACACACAATGACAGATGACTAACCTAATATTCACCTAAAATATTCATATTTGGCTAACGATGTGTTGGCTCGGGAGGCAATGACATGGAATTATTTTGACTTCAAATCTAGTATATGTGTTGTGGAGATAACCACCACATCATTCGAGATCAAATATTATCTTACAAGGGATGAAACAAAATTTATCATGCCCCATTAGTTAATTCACATGCCTTTCAAATCTAGAGTATCACTACTAGGGCATGATTTATAGTAACATTCTTCCATTGGATGATACATGAATATGAATGTGAGGAGGCTCTGAAGGAATATTTAGTGGTTAATTGAAGGAAATATGATATAAAACCCTAAATTGGTTAGAATATTGATTTAATCTTACCACCTAATGATGTGGGGGGTACATCAATTGACCGAAAAATGGCGATGTATGATAAATCTAACAATGCTAATAATATAGGGATTTAGAGGTAAATTAAAAAAAATATTTTCTATTTTTCGTTGACCAATTTTCAATACATATACTAAATCCTCAGATTTATCAAAATAAATCCATAACATTAAGGTAAAGAGTTTCCCATGGTAACTGTTGGATGCATTCTAGCATGGATGGTTCCGTAATGGTGAAACAGTTCTTTAGATCATCGAAACCTAACCTACCAATAGGTTATGTTAATGGAAAATAAAAATAATTGAATGATATAATAATTATTATTAAGAGTGATATCATAACACTCTACATATTACATATATCAATAACCAATATCCCTTATCTAGGTTTAACACTATCATAACTGGAGCTAATGCCCAAATTTCTTATGATATTGCTTCCCATGAAGGTTTATCCTCTAGTAGAGTAAGACCATGTCATACTGGATGACTAAGAGTATCTCATTTTCCCTCCATTGATCATGTTGATGAACTAGACATCTTACATGTCAAACACTTCAGATGGGGATTTTCTTGGAACATTATCAGTGAGATGGGATCTAGTGGCACTGACTACCAAAGGTGTACATTCCATGAACCAAGAACCTGTATATTCATATGTGGAGGATGAATTATTCAATCAGTAACCCATAGAGAAAAAATTGAAAAACATAAGCCTTCAATCTATACATCTCATAAAGTCATAAATAGAGCTCGAATTTTTGAAATCATCTCCCTTTCATGTCTGGTTCTTGTTGTGATATCATGATACTGAAGATGAGGATGACTTGGGGTAGGAAAAAACAAAGCATAAAAGGGTGAAATGGAGTTGTGTATGGAAGAATATCTTGAACATACTCAAGTTACACTGCTAGGTCAGATGGGAGGTTAGATTAGATTCCTTTAACACTTCATGTATAACCATGGGATTGTTTGGTTTAACCACCCTTCCCTCCGTGTGATGGAAAACAAGTTCATAATTGAAGGGAAATGATTTCTTGTTTTGTATCTCAATTAGGCTACTTCCATGTTTATGGTGCATGGTTTTACGGATATTCATTTGGATCAACATTATATATATAAGGGGGAGGTATAGGATCACCAAATTCAAGAGATCCCTTGGGTACTGGGGGATTTCAAAGAATCCAGTCATAGTCAAAGTGGTTCTTTCATAGAAAACATCCCAGATGGTAGAGATCAAAACCTAGAATGAAGAACTCCAAGTTAGGCTATTATAAGGAAAACAACATGAATAAAGGGATCTGGATTGGATATTGGAGGTTATTGACTTTTCTTAGTAGACTCTGGTTGAGATCAAGAAGGTGATGGCCAGAGAACAACCATGCGACCATTTTATATATCGAATGAGTTTTTGTTTATTGATTGCGGAGCTCTGGAAGGCTTGAGAGGTGAACCCTAACTTAGGTAATATCGATACTACTGCCGGTGATTCAATATGAAAATTGGTTCGTGAATAGTTTGAAGATGGATTCTTCGGCCACAAGGACCTCTTCAATCTTTTTTCGAAGAAGCCATATGTTTCTTGTCAGGGAGATGGATCTCATAAATCGTTTGTGGATGTTGATAAAGGGAAGGAAAACCCGGCTTTCCTTGATTGTGATGCTTCATCTTGAAGGATTAATACAAAACGAAGAACTGTGTATTTCTCTGTAAATCAATATGTCATGGATGGAAGATTCAAGCTATGCCGATTCTCAATTATTTCTCGAGTGATCATTACAAGAGGGATGAATCCTTTGAAGTTTTAGGAGATCTCTGCTCGACTTTCTATGATCTGGGGGTTTGCTGATAGGATGATGAGGATGATGGTTCAAGGGTTTTTTCAAATTTTCTTCCCCTTGGATGAATTCAAGCGGCGTTTGTGGTGCTATGGCTCGATACACCTCTATCTTGGATTTATACGGATTCATGAATGGTATTAGAACATCGATCCCAATTCGGTCAAGAACTCATATGCTCAAATATAGATTCAGGTAAGAAATCTGAATTAACTTTACTGGCACCCTCAAATACTATGGGATGTTGCTTCATCGGTTGGGAATCCCATCAGGCATGATGGGAAAATTGAAAACCTCTTGTTTTGGCATTAGGCATGAATTTTAGTTGATTTTGATATGTACTCCACATTGGTAGAGGATTTTTTATGACCACTAATGATGATACAATAAATCTAGGAATCCATTATGAAAGGAGACCAAATTTTTTTTTGAATTGTAATTTTTTTGGCATTCTTCCCCTGATTACTACAGGAATAAATTTTGTAATGTGTGTAATGTATGAGGTAATGGTAAAGATAATTATAATAGAAATAGGGTCAATAAATTTTTTTTGTTGAACCCCCTGTTCAATTTTCTCCCCCCACTGACACAGGTAATGGTCATGTTGAGGGCCCTCGGCCAATGGAGGATGTAGTGGCTAAGAACTATGATGACCCTAATGAGGTTTCTAATAATTTGTCTCCTAAAGAGGAGGTAAATATGGTGGGAAATGAGAATGATAATAAAATGTAGCATGAGGATGTAACAACAGAACCTATTATGGAATCTGTCCATAATGAGACTCAAATGTGTTCTGATTCTTCTAGGAATCATTCTCAAGGATTGATAGCCTTAGGATCCACCCTAGACTATATCCTGAATATAGAAGTTACATTGGAAGCTTTGTTGGAATCTCTCTTCCTGGGAGAGCCCTTTCCAGTCAATTTAGATAATTCGACAAAGGGAGCCTTACCTGCTAGTCTTATGACTGTTCCGATTGAATCTCATAATAGGTTCTCACTAATCACAGTTGAGGATAATAATGGGGAAAATGGTGCCTCCCCTGACATTGAGATTAATTCCCCTCGAAGGAATGTTCCAAGTATAATGGATGGGCATTGTACTAGGCTCATGTCAATGAAATGAGTATCTTATTTTGGATCTGCCAAGGGATTAGTAATTCTCCCATGGTCAGGTCCCATAGGCAATTTCTTGTGACCAACAATACATTATTGGTTGGTATAGTTGAGCTAAAAATGAGGTTTGTGACGTGGGGATCCTTTAAATTGTCCTCTCTTAGTTATTATTTTATTGATAGTAATCTTGCTTTTAATGAATCAGAATCTTTATGGGTGATTAAGATTTATAGGGTCTCACTTTTCTCTATATTATCAGATTTTCAATCGGTCACGTTCACATGCTCTTTTAACAATGCTCCCATTTCTGTGATTTTTGTATATGATATTAAGCTTTACACTAGAAGACGTGAACTGTGGAGGAACATTGTGGATATCTCTGAGACTTTGAGGAATAGCTGGATTTTGATTGGAGATTTCAATAGGGTTTTAAGACGTGAAGAGAAAACTGGTCAAAATTTTTGTCGTGCTTCAGATCTTGATCATTCTGTTTGTATTAAAAAAATTTGTCTTCATGAGCTCCCCATTTCTCGAACTGAGTTTAAATGGATGTGATACACTATAAATGGTCAGCATGCTAGTAAGTTGGATAGGTATTTTGTGAAAGTGGATGAAAGAAACAATGAAACTGATGTCTCTGGGAGAACTCTTCCCAACTTAAACTTTGATCATAATACCATTCTTGTAGATGTTAGTTTCTGTGCTCATAGATCTATACCTCTTCCCTTTAAATTTAATAATGATAGGATGATTATCCCAGGGTATAGGGAAATTGTTTTGGATGCCTGGAAAGTTGACTATTTGGGTAGTCCTTCTCACTCAATATACAGTAAGTTAAAGATTGTAATGCAAAGAATGAAGAAATAGAGTAAAGTGCCCAATTCCTCCATTAATACTAACATTCAGGTGGCTTAAATAGCCCTTTTAAATTTTTAACATGAGATTTCCTCTTAGGATTTGCCAACTTAGATTGAAATTAAAGCTACTTATAACTAGGAAATGATTATTGATATTAAAGAGAAGTTAGCATGGAATCAGTTTAACATAAAGTGGATTAAATATGGATACAAAAATTGATAATTGATTCATTGTATGAATAGGGAAAAAAGGGTTAAGAGATCTCTTCATACTACTACTATCGAAGGAAAACATTTTTCTTCGGAAAGGGAGATTGCTAGTGCTACAGTAAATTACTTTGAGCAATTATACTCTGAATCTAATGAAGATATATCTGATAAGGTTATTCAATATTTTGATCCTTCGATTGAAAATGATCAAAATAGTATGCTTGTTGATACTCCTAATGCTAAAGAGATACATGAAGACCACTTCTCTTTTAAAATTAATAGTGTGGCATGCCATGATAGTTTTATGAATAAATTCTTTATGTTTTACTATGATATTCTTCAGTTTGACGTGACTAATGTTGTGAATGAATTGTTTAGATCTGTCTACATGCCATTCATAATGAACTCAAATTTCATTTACATTATTCCCAAGATGATAATCCTCGTGAAATTAAATATTTCAAACCATTGGATAATGGGAATACAATACAAAAGTTGATTAGTAAGATCATAACTCATCTGTTGGGTAGTGTTGCTGAGGGACATATATCATGTAATCATTTTGGGTTTGTACCTGGATGAAACATTTAGAACAGTTTAGGCAGTGCCTCAGAGTGTGTCATTGTGATGAAAATAAGGGTTAAGGATGAAAATATGGCTTTGAAAATTGATATTTCCAAATCCTTCGATAATATTAGATGGAGATTACTTTTCTGTATTCTCTGAATGCATGGGTTTTCACAAATGATTTTTGACCTCGTCAACTCTATTCTTGCCAGTTCTAGACTCTCCATCCTTGTTAATGGATCTCCTATGGGTTTCATTCAATGTTCAAGAGGTTTCAAACATGGTGATCCTTTTTCAGGATAGATTTTTGCCTTTGCAGAAGATTATTTGAGCTAGCGTCTCACTAATATTTCAAACTACGTATGGATTCAGAGGATTAAAGTTCAATGAGGTTTGTTTTCACCCTCACATCTATTTTATGCTGATGATAACCTTCTTTTTGGAAGAGAGAATAAATGTACCATCTCCTATATTAAGGGAATTTTCTCACATTATGAAGAGGTATCTTGTCAGGTTTTTAATTGGAGAAAATCTCCAGTCATGTTTAGTAGAGTTATCTCCACTTCGAAGTAGATTAGAGTGTCTCGGAAGCTTGGTGTTAAGAAAGGGGTTCTTCCTTTTATCTATCATGGTGTACCTTTTTTCAGGGGTAGGATAAAGAGAAGTTTCTTGGAGAATATTACTTTAAAAATTATGAATCAACTATCCAACTGGAAGGGTAAAAATTTGTCTCAAGCTGGAAGAATCTGTTTAGTTAATTCAGTGATAACATATATTTTTGTTTACTCTTTCTCAGTCTATCGCTAGCCCATATCTTTGATCAAAGTGATTTATAGTAGAATCATAAACATTATTCGGACCGGTTCCATTCATGAATGAATGATGGTCACTATGTCTAGGAAAGACTGCATTAAACCTATTCAGATGGGTGGAATGGGTGTTAAGGACATCCATATTTTTAATGACACATTGTTAAATAAGTTCACTTGGAACTTAATCTCTTTTTATGTTAACTCTATGGATTTTCTTCAAAATAGATTTATTGCAAAACTTCATAAAGGGTATTGGATCTATTCGTGCTAATCCATTTGGCCTGCAATCAAGAAGTCTTATTCTAATTTGATGACATCTTAATAATGGATTGTGTCCAAAAGCTCCTCCATCAATTTTTGGACCACTCACTAGTTATCACGACCTATTTATGATTTTACATGCATCCCCACTTCATTAAGGGATTTGACTATTTCTGATTATCAGACTAATCCTTATATAATCTGTAGTCTTCCTAGTCAAATTTACTATGAAATTGAAAGATATTCATTTCATGAGGCTTATATGATTATCAGGATGACAAATTTTAATGGGAAATTCAACAGTAGATATTTTTATTGAAACTTAGGTGGTACTTCTTTGGATCCCCCATCATGGATTACTGCTTTTTATATGATTTATATTCCTCCAGCTTCTACATTTCTTATAGGGATGTTATGGAAGAAGAGGTTTCCTTTTCAATCCACTTTGTAGCAGGCTGGCTTTAGCTTAGCCTCGTTCTTCTTGTTCTGTCATCATGCTGATGAATATGATGAACATATCATTCATTCATGCAACTTTTCTTTTAAAATATTGAACAATATGTAGGGTATTTTCCATAGCTGTCTACATTTGAACTCCATTGAAAATCTACTCTGCTCACTGTGTGATGCAGAATAAAGTGAGAAGGTGCATGCATAGCTATACGCTATAGTGGCCAACCTTTTCTCTTTTATCAGGAAGTCCAGAAATGAAATTATTTTCAAAAATCATGTACACTATATTCATAGTGGTGTGTTGGAAATTCATTCAACACTACCGGGGGAGGGGGTTCTCCTGTATTGAAACTAAAACCATGAAAATTGTTGTTTCTGATTTAATTTTTCTATGGTCTCTTGGTTTCAATGGAGGGTCAAATAAAACCTTAATGCTGAAGCATGTCGGATGGATTCCACCCATTTCTCGTTGTCTTAAGGTTAACGTTGATGTCACATCATCCGGAGCACTAAGTCCAGCTCGTAGTAGATGTTTTTTCAACACTCATAGGGGATTTGTCAAAGGATTCTATTTTATATTACATTGGAAATGCGTTTTCTCTAAATGCAGAGTTATGGGCCATGATTAAAGCTATCAGGTTTGATGTTCTCCATGGATGGCATGACATATGGATTGAATCCGAATCATACACTGATGTCCAAAATCATCATGATCATTAATGAAATGCGACTTGGATGATTCTTTCAGAGTGGGTGGAGTGACTTCTGTTAGCAGACCCTATTTCTGTTGAAGTGCTTAATGTTTATCGCGAGGTGAATCAAGTTGCAGATGTTCAAACTAAGCGGGCAATTACAGAGGTATGTTCCAGTTTTTCCTTTGTTGCACCTGATTTTTGAAATAGCTTTATTCAAGCTGATTATCATGGTGTTGTTTATACGTGTCTTTATAAAACGCATTTCTAGCTCTGTTTGTAATTTTTTCCATTTTTTTAATAAATTTCAATGGCACAGGTTCTCCTACTTCCTAATTTCCATGGTATATATCAAATGAGAGTCTTTTATTTGTTGTTAGTCCTCCTAATATTACAATTTAACAAACATAGAACCTATTGTAATTCCCTAATTTACTTATTTGATATTTTTCATATTTATCACCATAACGAAATAGTAAACTAACAAAATCGCTAAGACCACATGATTCTTACTCGGTGTGAGAAAGAAGAGGTAATAGAATACTATCTAAATTTCACAGGAGTACACAATAGGGTTAGATGGTATGGGGTTTGAATACCACATATAACTCCATTACAGAATCCCATGAATATGTATTAATCTATTTGGCGTTATTTCAACATTTTATTCATACTATCAACATGAACAACACATATGGGTATCATACCAAGGGTGTTAGAATCCCACATTATAAAGGGGAATGTAGGGGAGGGTAAATTATGACTTAAAGTGTTCAAACCAATATTTATTAGGTTATTGTTTGTTTTGGATGACTACTAACTATATTTTAAACACAAGATGCACAAGATACACTATTATACTCTTTGATAATGATCCACTAGGATGCGTTCCTTTGAATGGAGACAAGCCTGGGGTAATTCTTCCATTGGTGTAGAGGAGTCTGTTCAGGAATGATGAATGTAGTTCCATTAAAAAGTGTAACCTATATGGATGGAGAGCCGTGATTAGAGTGTTATTTTATCACTGTGGTGGATTCCATTTTGTTATGAAAGAGGAATTTTATACGTGTTTGGGAACACAATGTGTTCTTATGAAGAAAGGGATTCTCAAGAAGAGTTCATGTTATATTATATTAACATCATAATGCAATAATAATATCTACTAGGCATACCATGATAAATTAGGTAATGTGATCTAATGGGTTATATCAAAATACTTAGCCATGATGGGCATTACAAAGAGCTTTTAAAAATATATTGGAAGGATGCTTCTAAATATTTTGAATATTCTTACATTATGGTAGAATCACCTTAACTAAATATAGGATAATGGTTTAATGTATCATGACTTGCACCATGTGATTTTTAGAGTTTGGGATCAAACATATTTTTCAATGACTAATTACTTCTATGATCATGTATACCAGACCAAATGGTGGGGGAGTTTAAGGTCAAACAACATTGACTAGGGGTTTTTTTATTTGATGGTTGGGAAAATAGGAATCAGGAAACATTAGTTTTGAATTGATTTCTAGGATGGAAATTAGGATTTATTTATCTACAATGTAGCTAAAATTTGATGTCATACAAAAGAATAAGATCCCCCATACCTACATGACTCATACTAATTGTATGAAATAATGGGTGACGTTGATTGGAAATTTTATATAAGACTGTATAGTATGGGAATATGGGTTGAGTTCAAAATGATGTACTTACTACCAATGAATCATATAATGATAGGGAAATCTAATTGGGTGATAAAACAATAAAATAATTCAATAATTTAATATTAAAGGTTGTGTGAGGAGGTACCACTAATGGTGTTCAAACAATTTTTGGATAAAATAAAAGTAGAGGTATGATAAATTGATACTTTCATGTATCCAATAATTATGGGATTGATAGATGGTTATGGATGAAATCAACACATATCATTAAAACGAATGTTAAAATAAAAAATATCAAAAATTGGGGGGGGGTGAAGTTTTGGATGATCATTACCGATATTCAAAATGAAGGATCTGTAACAGGATGATTCTAATAATTCTCTAGTATGTGTATATTTTATGGGATGTGGTCCTTTGGGGAATTATTCTATCACTATAGGTGATTATATTCAAAAAATGAGAGGTTGATGGAGATTCAAACCTATGAATCTGGAGGTGGGTTAGTGAAAGGATGGGTAATAGTTGAGTAAGGTTTATAAACTATAGTGGATATTGCATTATGTATATTATATATCGATATATGATAAAGATGTAGGTGGAGTTGGATGTTGGCCAATGTGATTTATAGATGGATGCAACTTCCAAACCAAAAGAAGATAATATAAATGGATTTTGATGATGCGTCAAGGGAAATAATATCCCATAATAGTTATAATTTATAGTAATAGATCTATAAATAAAGGTTATTAGGGATTAAATTTGTATAACTTTTACAAAAGGGGGAGAAAGCATATATATTTAACGAAAAAAAACCTATGGCAGTGTGCATTATATTATTGGGGAAATAATATAGTTTAAATTCATAACGCTTTGACTATTTTTGGTAATGTTTATTTTCATGATTCTAATAATAATTCCATGCAATTTTATAACATGGAATGAAGAAAAATGAAAGATTGATGTATTATTCTTGGTGATAGGGACCATGATACAACCTAACATGGATTTGAAGCTCATAATATAGTTCAGACAACTTAAAAAATTAGAATATATGTTGTTAGGTTATAATTATTTTTCCAAGGTTTCTGGATTAGGGTAATGAAACATAGACCATCCCATTGGTGGAGATTCTTCTCAGCGTCATGAATTTAAAGGTTACACAATTATGAACATATATTCTAATATGGGATTGGATCTGTAGTGAGTTTTTTGCCAAGCCATGGATAATAGATATAGTCATCATTTCATATCATATGATATAGGAATCAATACACACATATTTCTTAAGTATGGATACTATGTACATATCTAGATCACCCATAGGGGAAATGGATAATGATTTTGTGGGAATGAAAAAAGTAATTACATGAAATTGGTATGACAAATATCTATATCACAAACACTGAAAATTAATCATCTATGTAAATATAATTCTTACAAAGAGAAAAGGGAATCATCCCAAAAGTAAGGGATTAAGGAAACTCGACATGAGTACATGGTGAAACCTGATTACTAGGAATTAATGGGAAACATTTTTAGTTGGGTCAAGGATTGAGTTTCTCAATGTCAAAATGTATCTCTTTGAGATAGAATAAATCCATACAGTGTTTTTTGGTGGGTCTGATATATGATCAATACCAATTGTGGGGTTTTGTCTAGCCCAACATTGACATCATTCCCGATTTCCACCTACCAAATGCATGATTTAACTCAAATGTCCTGAAAATAATTTTTATAAAATTATGTCAGGAACACAATTAAAAAATATATAGTTCAAATATAAATATCAAAATATTTATTTCTGATATGATACAGTGAATTTGAAATTGTAAAACTGCAATTTTCATCAAATTCCAAATGAATTATCCAATGGTAAATATTTTTTAAATAAACATATTTAACACAACGTGGGGAAATTTTTTCATTTATTATCAATAAAATATTCAATAAAAGTGTGTTTTATCATATAATATGAACTTCCAAAGCTCAAACAATTATTCAAATCTTGTTCAAGACATATATATAATGTTTAGGTAAACCATGGATCTAGATTAGATAGGAATGGGAGGGGTACACCATGAAATCATACAACATATTTAATGTATATCCTTCCAAGATGATCAATACTGAAATATTCTATCATTGTAATGAATTTTTTTAATTTCATAAGGAGAATAACTGCAACCCAAATAATATTTTACCCTTTAGGTGTCATGGGAACTCCCATAATGAAATCCATTATGATATTTTCCAAATTCCACAATGATATGGTTAATTATTATAACATCCCCTTATACTTTCCCCTCTAATACATACAATGTTATCAAACTATGAATCAAGATAAGTATTTTACCATACATCTATTCTTCTAATATCATATGAAATTATATTTAAGATATTTATTCATGTATTATCATCTAGGATCCCTAGATAATGATAATATATGAGCTTTATATAATAACTCCATTAGTTATAATATTTAAGAGACACATACTATATTCTTCAACAATACTATTCCATAAATATCTTGACTGAACTCAGGAAAATTTCTTACCTTCTTCTTAAACTCCACATATACCATCTACATCTCATTAATCTACACACGAATAAATGTTTGAACATTAATCTAGAAAATATAGGATCATTATACATTTATTACGTTATCAAATTTTACCATATGAAAATCCATAATAATTTGATATCTTTCAGTTATAATCATGGAAAAACTATCCCAGACCACTAGACTCAATGTATTAGCCCCCTTGTTTGCGTTACTAGGGTGGTAAAGTGTTGGGAAGTCATAATATTTAATAATATATAACAATTTTATTTGTATAATATTCATCTATTTCTGTTTGAATATATAATTTATGTTTTTATAATTTGAATTTATATAACATCTTTCAACATGTATATAATTCATTCATTTTATTAATGAAAAAATTATTGGTACCAATTTCAAATCATGAGTCTATAAATGTTTCTCATGAAAGTTCAATTGAAAGGTGTCATAGGTTTCTACCATGTTATTCCACATTATAAAACATCTCATTCAATCATTTAATGACCTAAAACAAATCGAAAAACTTCACCATTGAATGTTTGTGTAATCATATGTACACTTTTGAAATTTCCCTTTATTTTCATGAAATTTTATTCAAATTACCTAGTCCAAACGAACATGGATCCCCTCTTAATAAACATAGTTATTGGATTTGATATCTATGAGAAATGTATCTCAATGCATTAGTATTATCAATCCAGTATAGGAAAATAGTATATTTCATTCAACATGGTTGATTTGGGTCATTAATTAATAGAATTTGTTTTTAATGATCTACAAATATACACTTTCTTCTTTTCACAATAAATATGAATTATAATTTTTTCATCCATAATTCACATTTTCAAATGAAAATTCATACATATCTTCCTTCCTAATTATATTTAACAGACTCCTAAAATGTTTACCATTAAATTCAATTCTCAATTAATATATAAGAAATGTAAATAAATTGTACCAAAAAATCTATGTAATCTCTAAAGACACTATTAATTAGATCTATAAGGATATCGTTGACACTGCTAAGTCCAAATAAGAATCACTATAAATTCTTAATGACCCTTACAGAAGAATTTCATGGATATTTCCTCCCTATATTCCATCAATTTATTCTCTCATAATAAAACTTCATTCTTAAAAAAGTATTGAGATCCTCATATTTGAAAAAAAATTAAAAGGTAGAGGAGGATTTTCCTTCATATTTATCTTATTAAGTAATAAATTATAAACTAAACATTACATTGAACAAAATTTATTTAAAAATAATAATATTTTGACATAATGGGGACGCATAAGGAAAAATTAATCCCCATTCAAGATCCTCTTATAGTATCTTAATTTATTATTTCAACTCAATGAGGGACATTCCATAAGGAGTCATTAAAATGGGCTTAAAAAACATATGAGTTCTATGGAAAACACAGTGTCATGATTTGAGAGAATACTATGAATGACTCCTGAAAATAATTCAGTATATTAAAAAATTATAGGAATATCTTCAATGTTTAATTTTTCCCTATCCATTTGAGATAACTATCCCTCATAAATAGGTAGTAATACCCATTAAATGTATGTTTTTCCTTTAGAATTTCATCTCCATCATTTCATATATATAATATCATTGATTTATTCATATGATTAAAAGGGACACTAATTACCTGAAAATTGAAATGGTCTATATATAAATAATTCTTATCCATTATCAAGAAACATAAAATTAAACTATATATGGAATCATAACATTTGGAAAAAAATATTACCAAGTATGTATATCGAAGAGGAACTATAGAGATTATATGAAATAATAATACCATTTTTAGTATTCCCTAAAAACTCTATAAATAATATTTCAGGTGGTTATATATTTTTCTATGAAATTTCATCAAATATTAAACAGTTGTTATACTATAATTTAATAAGAATTTTCAATTCAATAGTGGATGATAAATTTAAATTTTACCACATTATTCATGTGACCCACCTAAGTAATTTTGATTGAATTATATTTCCCTTTATCTTTTGTCTTAAGAGGTTGATAACTCCAATTTTATTCATTAACCCTTAGATTCGTTCACTCATTGGTATAATTCCCGTACTCCTTGTAGTTGCATCATTATAATGAGGGTGGATAATTTAACTCATATTTCTTCAAATTCAATTAATTTTAATGACTTCCAACATATCTTTGACAATAACTTTTCTAATAGACTTACTTTCTACAAATGAAACATTTACCAATCCATTTTAGAATATTTCCCCTTGCATATTTCCACACATATTATATAAAAGAAGTATAATGATATTTTATCCATGTTTTTTATTACTATAATTTCCTTGAATCTTAATCAATCTATTCTTATCAAAACTATGAATATAATTGGATTAAACTATCTCCATTTTTAACATGGAAGCACATCAAATGATTTATTCTTGGAAACCAAATCCCTTTATGAGAAATTACTTTCATTGTTTTGGTTCTATGAAACTGATAAATCAATAAATTTTTCTTTTGACTTATATGAGAAAACCAGAAGTGTTATAGGAAAGTATTTTATACATTTCCTCAAATATACCAATAAATATACTTTCCTTATAATTAAAATAAAGAAATTACCCTTCCATTTTCATGAAAATAGTGTAAAGTAATTACCAAAAATCATTCCTCTAAAATATTATAATTCAATGAAGTAAATTAATATTTATTGCCTGATATTCTTAATAATATTTAGCCAATCTTTCTACTTCACCATCTTAATAGTACAACAATATGGAAAAAATTTCACAATCCATGCATCGAAAAATGGAAAATATATTTCTACTGGAACTCATCCATATCTCAAAAACTAGTAGATTAGAGGACCCACTGAGATATGGTAGATGATTCCTTATTAAAAAATAGACATTTAATTTTTCCCTCATTTTCTCATTTGGATGCTCAACGTGATTCATTTCCTAAGATATTTATATCATTATAACAAAAAAATCAATCCAACTCCCTTATTTTTTTGTTATCTATGAGTATAATAATTACATATTCTTATATATTTTTTGTTAACAAGATTCTTCCTAGTCCTACTCACTAACAAAATTCAAAAGTCATAGTGTAAGAATCAAGTAATAATAAGTAGAGTGAGTATTTATATGATCATGGAAATCATGGTTGAGAATTATAAAATTATGACACATTCATTTCATATTGTTATAATTTTGGTTAACTCTATATCACTTCACATCATCATACTTTTTCATAAGTTTTAAACCTAAATTATTCCTATCGTAATCACAGAAATTATCTTAAACTTTTTCAAATAATAATTGATTGAACATAAGTATTATATTCATAAATAATGCATCATTTTAGTTGAGAAATCATTATATTTCACAATAATACAAGTCCCACAAATATAATGGTTTATTTTATAAAATGAAAAATAAATAATCATAATTATTAATTAAAAATCTTCAATATCTCATTCCAATTTATTATATCATAGTGCCATTCTTAATCATTCTTACATAATACCATCCTTCATAACATAGATAAAATTGAAACATAAAAAATTGTGGTATTAGTTTCCCAATAAGGATAAAAATGCGACACGTCAAACGATCATCACATAAAATAGTATGATAATAATAATGGTATGATAGCATTATAATAATATTAAAATTTCATACCCACTCAGTCAGAGATCATAAATCATGAGTCAGGGAATAAATCCCTATCATTTAAAGACATTTATCATAAGAGTGAGTAATAGTAATTAATCAGTCATGATGATAAATAGAATATCATAAGCATAAGAACATTTAATCATAACTATATAATGATCACAATCAAAAAAATAATTTCATAAATCATGGCTCATTTCCAAAACCATCATCACATAGTGGATATAGTCTTATAATGGATTGGATTCACTCAATAACCTCTTCTAATTTTGTAATATATTCACTTCCCATACTATTAAATAAAATATAATCACATATCAATCATTTTAAAATGAATTTCAGGGAAATATTATTTTAATACAACCCATCAAATAATAAAAATAACCCATATGTTTTCCATAAGATCATAAAACATTAATTATTTTATCATAGAATAACTCATGGATTATAATAGGTATTCAAAAATAATTCTTCAATAATTATCATTTATCATGTAGTGAAAGAACATGGATAGTTTAAATATATAATATTAATAATTAATTATAAGAAAAATAAATGGAATATGAATAAGATAAAAATAAACATTAAAATAACAGTCATATATTTCGTTGAAAAAAATAGAGAAATTTCATTTTATTTTCATAATATTTTAAATATTGATTCCATAAAAAATAAAAAATATGATTATTTTTTGATAATAAAAATGAAAAATTTTAAATGTGTCATCAAATAAAAAAACATTAATACTGTTGGGATGAGTCGTTCATGTACTAATCATTAAAACAATTATTCATTTCACTTTTTTTGGAAAAAAACTCATAAATATTATGTTCAGAAAAATTAAGAACATTAATTTTTAGTACATTGAAAATAAATTAAAATATAGTTTGAAATTAAATATATTAATAATAATATTTAATAAAATATAATTTTTGAAAATATATTAATTAACATGGACATAGAAGAAAAATTTCATCAGCCAAAGTGGAAATATGGTAATTTTTTCTTTCAAAAACATTCTCTATCATTTCAACTAAAAACATTAATTTGAATAAATTAAAAACATGAAACAACTATAAATAAATACATTATAATAAATTATAAGGTGTTTAAAATATATTTATTATATAATTCCCCAAAAAAAGATTTTTCATAATCTACCGTAATTAGAAATGTGATTGCAATGTAAACCCTTACCGCATGTCAAACCTTTATTCATAAATTATCTAATGATCTATTTAAAATTTATATTTATTAAAATATATAAAAACACTATTCATACATATATTAAAATATATGATTCTAATATAATATCAAATTACTTTTTAATTAACAATTCATCACCAAAATAAATATATAGGTGTTACTTGTTTTATTTCTCATGTATATTTTGGTTTGAGTGTTCGAGTTATTACATTGTGTCCTTCGTATAACAAACATTCATAATATTAATTATTTTATTTGTACAATATTTTTTTATTAAATATATATATTTATAACCATTTAAAATGGTTTTTATGAAAAACAAATTGTATCACTTCATCGTGATAGTAGCTCATGCACATGAATGAGTAATGTACTCATTTTAAAATAAATAGAAATAGATCATGGTAAATGATATATATATATATATAACTAATCATAACTATATCATATTTAAAAAATATATTCATTAAATCCATTAATATTCAAATATATTTATTGTCAATACGAAAAATGAATCACAACACTTCATGGAAGTGATAGTCCACACACACACATAAACATTATTATCATTTATCATAAAATGTAATGGGAATATAAAATTATTATAAAATTAACATAAATACATTTAAAATTTTTAAATAAATTTATTTCCTCATGTTAATATGGTCATATAATATTTAGATATAGTTAAGGAACATATAAAATAAAAAATAGGTCATAATGATAATTACTTGTTCTTTCAAAAACCACACTAGGATTACACATTAAGCCTTCAAAGAATTATGTATTGGGAAGAACATAATGCCTTGGAACTATTTAGGTCAGATTTAAATATATATTTTTAGGTATTGGATAAACTATATCTCTCTATGTTCGTGAATAATAGATGGTATGGTGTTCTGTTTTATAAGTGAGTTGGGTGACACTATTATAAACATAGAAAAAATAAATATATAATAAATTAATATTCAAGTGAAAGCAGAAACAAGGAAACATGAATTCAATAATATAAAATTATTCAGTTTATATATATTAATCTAATAAAATATATCCATGGTTAATATATATTTTATGCCTTATCTCTATGTTTATACCCCATTAATCTTTTAGCGCTTATTGTGGTGAATTGTTTTTGTCATTGTTACGATTTAAAATTCCCAAAATGAGATTCAAATATTTTAAAATTTTGGAAATTATGGATCAAAATAAAAAACTGTTTTATAATATTAAACTCATATAAGTGGAAGAAATTAATTTTAAAATAAGTACACAAAATGCAATGAATTGTTTTTAGAAAAATCTATCCATATGAATAAAATTTTATTTAATACAATTCCCTTCTTAGTATAAAATTTGATTAATATTAAAATATTTTAATTGACTAAATCATAAACTTATTTCTTTAAAATAATTAATCAATTGTGATTAGTTTAATTTATAAAGATAAAAACACATTGTGAGAAAAAATCTCTATTTTAAAAACAAATTCTTTGAACAATATAATGATTTTATTTTCATTAATAAATGATTTATAACCAATGAATTCACATTCTAATGATTAAAACCATATATATTACTAACTTTGATTCTATGAATTACTTTTTAAATAAATTTAATATGAAAAAACAATTCTGATAAACAAAATATTTCATGATTACCCATTTTCATCAATTGGATTTACTAGGATAATTGGAATTTTTTTGTCAAATACATTTCATTTAAATACCATAAAATGTAAATCATTCAATAATTATTAAAAAAATTTTAAAATAAACAAATTTTGGTCTTCAGAAGCCATCAAACACATTTAATTATTAAATATAAATATATTCTAAAATCTCATTTTTCTACACCTTCTCTTTATTGGAGGATTCCTCAAGTGTCAAGTGGGCAATTGAAGTACATCCCAATGAAATTGGGATGAAACAAATGAGGTTGTAAATTTTTTATGTCATTGGAAAATGGTTCTTTTCATTTTTGTGATGTCATATTTTTTCTATTTGATCCTTTGAGTGTTTAAATGTAGATTGTTAAAATAGTGATGGGAAATAACCTAATGAATATTATTAATGATTTATTTAGGAATGGATGATATTATGGGATATATTGATGAAATTCTATGCTATATTGTAAGACGATATAAAAATAACCATAATAATATATTAATTTAATTATTTATATAATATGTCTCACAAATAGTCAACATATCATAGACTAGAAGGTTTTGTGTCTTTAAGGACTAGAAACAAAAGGTAATTATTCAACAACACTTATAAATGCTCCCCTATAATTAATCTCCACTACAATCACTTGTGGAATTATCAAAATTTATAAAAATATTCATAACATTGTTAATGGAAACACAATAAAGGGGTGTGATCAAATGCCCACTAGGGGTAAGCTTTTAATCATATAAATAATGTTTGTATAATAATCATGATATAAAACATGAATATGAGAGCGAAATATTATTAAAAGTACATGGGACAATAAGAGTTATCAATATTCCATGATATCATGATAAGATATAGGAAAATATCAATCATATTCAATGGAATAAAAGTGAATAAATATGATACAATAAACATGATTCATGGAGCATATTCATAGTATTATAGAATAGAATTTAACATACCCTTGAGATATACCATAATGAAGAACTTCGGCACAATAATAATCACATAGAAATCATAACATTGTGTAAAAAATAAATTCATCATTTAGGGAACAAATAAAATTTCCATGCATTTTTTTTAAACAAAAAAATGTTCACACTTCCTATCGTGGACAAACCAAATATTCACTCATTCGATACAAAACTCAATAGTTATAAATAATTATTCATTTTTTTCAGTGATTTAATGGAAAACAATAATATTAAATTTATACATACATGTTATTCTTAATAAAATAATCCATCACAACATAATGAACCCAATGAAGGAAAAGTGGGTTTCACAACATTTCTAGATGGTATTAGTGAAATTGATCTCAAAAATGTAAATTGTAGATTCCTAAATTTCAATAATCATAAAATATTTTTTCATAATTAAATTTATATGGTGAATCATAATAAATAATTTAAAAAATAATAATACTATTATAGATAATGATAAAAATAGTGTCGAAATCCTAAAGACTATATAAGAAATCCCTTAAATTTTTGGTGTAAAAGGAGTTGTTATTGTCACTTTTAAAAGACATTTCATAAAAGGTAAAGCTAAATTTTTTTATAAAAAATTAATTTCTATAAATTAAATTCCAATATTGGATCCTCTAAAATACAATATTGGTTTTATGAATGTGAAGTGAAAAGACATTGAAAAACTTTTCTTCAAAATAAATCTTTAATAATGCAGCCATAAAATGGTTCAATATTTTCAAAAAAATTACAAGTGAAATCAATTTTAAAACATTTTATTTTATTAAAATAACAAAAATAATTGAACTTTTAAAATATATAATGGATATCAGAAAATAATTACAAATTGAATATAAAACATCTATTTTTGAATGGATGGAAAAACATTTAAACATTTTAAAATACCATTATTGAAAACCCCCAACATAAAATAATAACAAAAATATCATTCATAAAATAGGATAATGTAAATATAATATAAAAAATAGATAAAAATAAGATCATTTCCAAATATGAAAAATAAAATTGTCTGGAAATGACAATATAGTCAATGAGGGGAAGCTACCATTAAAGAAGATAAGATTTATTCCCTAATAATGATTTACTTTTTATGAAGAAGAAATTCATTGAGGAGTATTATTTATATGAAATGTTTTATTTAACCATATATAATGATAATTTAACTTTAAATAAAATATTATGGTTTAATGACCAAATCATGGAAGGAAGGATTTTAAGATTATGTATCATAACACAATGAAGGGAGTTGATTTATCAAAAAACCACATAATATTGGTATCTTTTGAATTTCTCTCCACTTAAATAAATAACATGATATGTTTATTGAATACCCATTAATTACATTTATTAGGTAAAATAAACTCATTTTTCTAGAGCCAAATCATATGAAATATTTCTTAGTTATAAATAAAAAATATGTCTTAATAAATTAAACTTGAGATGCAAAACCCTTATCTTGATTTCCAATTTTGATGACCACTCTACAACTTCTTGTATAAAAATACTAACCATATTAATATCGTATTTCATAAACTTATTCATTTAAAAAAACTTTTATAAATTTCATTATTAATAATCATTTATATGTATATTAGTTAGTTATTATTTATTCTCAGTATCGAGTGTGAGTAATCTTTATCATCTTTAACTTGATTTAGAATATAGGAATGTTATTACTTATTATACAAAATTTAATATTAAAAAACTCATAAAAGGTATATTAATTTATGTTTTATGATATTTTATAATCGTATAAATTTACTCATTTATAGTTTTTGTTATGATTCAAATATTAAAAATTGGTGATGAGCTTGTTTCATTTATTTTTAAAAACAAAACAATGGTAACATAATTAACAAGAGTAAATGTTTCTATTAATAATAAAAAATAATATATATATATATATATATACATAACATATTAATATCATATATTATGTTCTTAATTCCATACATGATATAATTTTATTTAATTTTTCATGTTGGTTGTTAAATCGACCAGACGAGAATATGATACGGTCTATGTGAGTATGGATAAAGAAGATATTATATTATTATAATATAATTTTTAAAAAATATTAGGAAATTATTTATATTTTATTATTGTTATTCATACTAATTACTAATGTTTATAAGAATAATTTAAATCAAAAATATGTTTTAACTTATAAATATATCACATTTCCTCTGATTATGTTCACTTTAGGCAGTTAGTATTAAATAGATTTGTTGTTTATAAAATTAATTATATAATTATTATTTTATATATATAGAGTTAAAATCATTAATTAATAACTTTTACATTTACTAATATAATTTCTAGACCCATATATGAATGGTAGTGATGAAAAAGAAAACATGTCGTTCATAGATATTGTAGTCACCAAACATGCATGAGCAACATTTCCATTTTTTCAATAGAATAAGTGAAGAACAAGTAATGGTTATACCATCAATATAATAAAATTTAATTAAATAACTTTTTTACTTTATTATATATATATATATATATATGTTTGTAATGGTTTTTGACAGGGTGTATGGGATGGATAAAAAATTTATGTAAAGGAAAGTCATACTTATGTTGATAATTTTGGTATTCTCCTAAATAATCCTATAAATATACAGGACTGGAGGAAATTTGTAATTTATAAAAGATTCCAAACGTGTATATGGGAACAATAATAATTAAATTGTTTTTATTTTGGTAAATTTGAACAGTATATGTCACATAAAATGTGTAGAACTGAGATTTTTTTATTAATGAAGAAGAGGGAAAATCATAGGAAAAATATTTGGTAAGGGGTAAGAATAAAACATCATGAGTCATGTTTGTTAGGCATAGACATATTGGTGAGAAATGTAGGTATGAATTTCCATAATAAAATATCTATTCTAGAAGATCTAGGTGTCATAAATGGTTATTAAAAATTAGGTGTATTTGATTTCCCATTAAAATAGATATTAATATTGATTAAATATTCATTATCATTTTTATTTTATCAATGATAATATATGAATACTGATATTACACCATTTCAACATTAATGATCCTAATTTTTAAACCATTTTTTATTTTTCAATTTCAAAATAAGAGAAAATTGACTTTAAAATTAAAATATATATTGTCTTGGAAAAAATTATTTATTGAAAATTTTAGTTTAATAATAAAGTGTTCATAATAATAGTTAAAATATATTAGAAATTGAATTAATGTTAATTAATTTTTCTTTATATATAAAAAATTATTATAGTACTAATTTTAATTAGTTATATTTAATTTAAAAAACATAACAATTAGAAATGTTTCATTCTTCGAAAAATAATTGTTTTATCGAATTAAAGAATATTTACCTCCGTAACTAAATTTTATGCATAGAAATGAAATTTTACTTTATAAATATTTTCAAATATATAATCTAAAACATCAAAATCATTTTATAAAATATAAAATTTTAATATCCTTAATGTTAATTTTACTATTAGCACCAATAAGCCTTTAAAACCGTTTTTAATAAAATCATTTTTGAAGAATAAACATTATGTAGTATAAATGTTTTTAGTACCACTGGCCTTCATGATATAAATTGGTCTTTTATAAAAAAATATGATTTGTGTTTCTTCTGAATCAATAAAAAACTAAATATTAACATTAAAACATTTAATTAAAAGAAAATATTGTAATCAATAAGTATAATGGAATGAAATATTTCTTATGTTTTAAAATTTTGACATAGGTTTTATAAGATCGAAACGGTATATTAAAAAACATTTTATTACACATTAAAAATATTTAATAAATTAATGGTTTTTATAAACTTATAAGTCTTTTTAGAATATTTATAAAGTCAATAAAATTTAAAATTTGCTAAAAATTATACATTTTCACTATTAAATTATAAATAAAGTATTTTATAAAAATAAAGAAATCATCTTATAATAATTTTGATATACATAGATACAAAATTAAATTCATTTTAAATATGTTAAACACTAAAATATATAAATTTATCTTTTAGATAAAAATATAATATATGAAGTAAAATATCTTTTATTTATGAAATTAGATTTTAATACATTAAGTGATCTTTATCATATTTTTTATTAGTTTATAATTTATTAAAATGTTTTTATTTAATATAGGTTTTATTATTAATAGTTTATTTAATAGTATTCATTTAATATTTCACATAACAATTTAGTTTATTTTTGCGTATAGAGAATGTTTCCAAATAGAATATTTATATGACCCCATAACACCCTAAGAGTGGAGGGGTGAATCAGGTTCTCAAATTTTTCTTTTAATGTGACATATATTCTTCCCATGTTGGTAGGATCTTTTTAAACATATCGTATGGAATCATGCACTAATTAATCATTCACATACAGAGATACAACACAACAGTTTTACTTGTATCACCTATAAGGGATAGTCCAAGTATCATATGATGACTATGTATCGGTCGTATAAGACAAGAGATGAAAAATATAATTTCACACCTCCATAGACCCATTATTCTTGAAACTCATTCCTTTACCATATATATGAATATGAAATCATGTAAATACACCTTTCATGATGATTAATCCATCCTCTGGATTTGGAGCTCTAAAAATTTTTAGAACATTGGGAAATGGCACCCCCTTCGACATTGAAGACATTTTCACCACAATACTTTTTGTCTTGTAAGCTCCATAATCAACCCTATTTTGTATTGACAAAAAACAAAAAATAATCTCCATTTCCAAATTTTATAATCCTACGTTCCAATAATGCCTCCATTTGGTTTTTTTGGGAATCAGTATCAAAATTAAATAAAGGACCATCCTCAAACAATAACCTGATAGGTTTGAAATAACTCATTCATCAATCTATGCATATGTGATTAAAGCTCAATGTATAAAAAAAGTGGAAATAATGATTTTCAGGCCTCCATAGACCACCGACCAAGCATTATAACCATATAATCATTGACTTTTGAAAAATCATTTAATTATACCACATACCATTGAGAAAGCCCACAAACCAAACACTAATTTCATTTCAAACAATCAAGAAAACCAAACAGTCATCAAAATTTACTCGTATCACCCTTTGTAAATAAACCCAATGATCTTATATTTTTACTCTTAGTGATCAACCCCCTGATCATATATCCTCCTTATAACTACATCAATTCAACAAATAGATTAAAATAGTTAACATAAATTGGGATACTCTATGATCCAAAACCTCCTCAAACACTAGTAGGTGGCTTAACACCGAGTTTTAAATGATGTTTCTCAATCATTTGTCCCACCAAAGGCTTAGTCATAATTGCATACAAATAGTCAAATATTCCAAAATGATCAATTCTATTTATGTATTGTATATCCTTTTAATTTATGAAGTGATATCTTGTGTCAATTTTTTGGTACAATTGTGTTATAATATATTATTTGTAAGATCGATGGTGCTCTAGTTTTTATAGTGGATCATGTTGCACCCTGATTTTTTAGGGTCCTTTTTTTCAAATAAATTTAAATTTTCGTTTATATATTGTAATGAACCAACTAAAATATTCCTTTTACATGGAAATGACTCAGCGTACGTTCCACGCAACACCGACATGGCATACAATGGATGCATCATTGAGTTGTCGTACGATACAAGCAACACTAAATTTCTATCAAATATAAATTTTTATTGTTTTAATTATTTAAATAAGATAATTATAACCTATTGGTTAAAAATACTAATATTAATAGTAGTAACTAATTTTCAAATATTGTATATAATTTTTTTTATATAAATAAAACCTATTGATAATAAAAAAATATATTTTTTATAATGTCCATTTTATGTTTAAAAACATCATTTTCGCAAATGAACTACTTCTAATAATGATAAAAAATTAGACAAATTAAAAAATTTAAATTGATATAATAAAATTATTTTTCTAAATTCAGAACATCGAAATTATCTTACGGTGATGTTTTGGGATTTTTTGGAGAAACATCATTTTTTATGAATAGTGAAAATACAACTTTTTAGTTAAAAAATACCTTTTTTTCTAATTAATTATTAATATAAAATGGTATTATAAATATGTTTTATTAAAATATTATATTAATATTACATTTATTAATTATATAGGATCAATTTCCCTTTGAAACTGAATATAAAATAATAACAAACATATGAACTATTTTCTACTCTTAAAACCAGTTATTTCGACCCGTCTATGGGATTGGAACTAGTATTCAATTATCATATTATGTGAGGTGAATTTAAAAAATATGACATACACCATTATATTAAGTATAATATTTATATTCTATTTAGGACAGGTTATTTTTCTTCTTAAATTATTAGTAAAAATGATTAAAATTAATAACAGGAATTATTGCCAAAATAAGTATAATTAGGGACTAAACCATAATATTAAGGGACCAAATGACTTAGAAACATGTAAAACACCCTTTTTATGTCCATTTTTCAGAAATAAACCATACATTATTATGTCTGGTTTTTTAATACCTTTTTAGGTAAGAATATATGCACGCCTAATTTGATTCTAAACATTCCATGTGAGTCCTTTTCCTTCCATATAAATGGCAACCACATCCACCAATTACTCACACCTCTAAAACAATTTATGTTCATCAGTGATCTGAAAAATTAGAATAAAAATAATCCTGAATTAAACTTTGGAGACTCCGTTTTTTATGAATCATCTTAAGGAATCCTTTAGGCACAAACCAAAAGGAGATACGCAATTTAGGCGTAACATCTTCTTTCAAGCCCCTTTCCATTATTTTTCCTTCTCCACCCACTCCACAATATTTATTACATTATTGTGAAAAAACTAGTATACTACTTAATTTGTTTTGGTTTTTATGAAATTTTTCTGACCTAAATTTACACACACCTCCATTCAATGGATGTTGAATATACAGTTTCTGTATACGGTGAAGTACCGCCGCATGAAACGATGATTGTCCATTTCTTCTTTACCACCAATAAAGGTGGAAATTATGATGGAAAATATATTTATATATTTAATATATTATATTTATTATATTTATTTCATATTTAATATTATGTATTACTTTTTAATCACACATATTTTTACCTTCTATTTGGGGTTAATATGATAATCTTGTTTGAGGAAATGTGGACTACCACCCCCTCAAAGTGAAGTGATTCGTTCACACACCACATGGAATGTATTAAGATTTGGTTTAATGAAATTATATGATATATATGATATATTAAATCTACTATAACAATGATATATATGTATATATATGTCACTTAAATACTTTCTTTCAATATGTCAAAAAAAATAGTAAACAACGTTCAGGCATACATACAGCTTACCACCTCCCTGAATGGTGTATTACATTACATAATTCATTATGATATAGATTATTATAATATAGTTATAATATATATACCTGATATTTTTATACTTTTATATATTATTGAATCATGAAATAATTATAAATACCAACGCCCTAATAAACTAAGACACATGTGAAGAACACAGTGAATGATTACCTGATATGAAACTTTAACATTCGATCCTTAAAAAGAGTGTAATATACGGTTATATTCAAACAATATATGGTATTATGTATAATAAGATGATTATATATATAATTTATAAAATTATTAAATTTATTATAGAGGATTCTTGTACGATTTCGGAGAGTGTCAAGACACAGTGTAAGGGGAATTTTATCTCACTTTTAATTTCTATAAGATTTATGTTATGATCACCACTATTTCATATTATGTGGTGTATGTAATAAACATGATATAATTATATGTATATTTTAAATAAATTTCTTTTTATTCACATATATATTCTTTTATCCTTCTTTCATAGTGTTTAGCTATCAATAGTAACCAAATCAATAAAACAGTTTTGTCTCGATTTTCCTTTTTTGAGACTCATGTTTTGTTATTCACATAATCTCTTTTTTGAGTTGTATAAACAAACATTGTACATGTTATATAATTAATATACTTATATTCGTGATATATTATGACTCATTTAATTTCCTTTTCTTACATGGAGTGTGTGAACCCAAGTAACCATGTTATAAGTGTTTATTGAGATAATTTTACTGTTTTCAAGATAGTTTATGTTCATGATTCCATTAATGAAATACATAAAAAAATATTCATGAGTTTCCTTATTATATTATTATTCATTATATCTTCATTTTTTTGTGCCATTTCTTCCCATAATTTGGTACTTTATATTATATTTATGGTAAAATCGGACCGTCTCACTCCTAAGACATAAATCAATTATATTCAGAAACCTTGTGTTATGAAATGTTTTCTAATATGTTTTCAAAAGATCCTTGAAGAGAATTTACAAGGAAAAACTTTTTTAAAAATGATTTGTAATCTTCCTTTATAATATTTCAAATATATTTTCAATTAATGTTTTTTTTTTCAAAACGTTTTATGTTATAAAATTCATTTTCAATGAAGAAGGGATATTTTTCTGAAGACATGTTTCTAAAAGAACTATCAAAATTATATCCCATATAAGATAACATAAATAGGTGTTTCTGATAACTTTATGGGGAAATTATTAAATTTTTACATTCATATTATTTCTATGAATGGATTATGTTTTGATGACTTGATGTTTATGAAGCCCATTTCTATTTCAGGGGTTATATGATTATGAAACCAGCTACTTTTCAAGAGTAATTTTTATAATGAAATGATTATTAAACCTATATTTTTTCATATTATGTGATGTGATTACATTTATATTATACAAATTTCATTTCATGGGTTATGATATGTCCGTTTATTATCTTGTGGTGCATGTTTGTATATCTTAATTATGTGATGTGTGGGACCGATATCTCCCCCCAATGCATTGGGTAATAATTTATATCTCATCAAATAGATGGAACTGGAATGATGGTTTACTTGATTTGGTAATGTAGCGCTGGAATGAGGGTTTACTCGGTTCAGTAATACATAGTTAGAATGAGGGTTTACTCGGTTTAGTAATAAAGGGTTGAAATAGGGGTTCACCCAGTTTAGTAAAGGACTTTTTCCACTAATATGGACTTGGAATTGATGCCTTAGGATCTATATAAGTTTTTATATACTTATATTTTTCCAAAATTCCATGTCTAACTCCATTGTTATTATTTCATGGCTTCTTTCCATTACATAATTTTGATTCATGTCTTATGAAATGCCAAGATATATGCCAGGATTCATGTATATCATCATTGATATGTAGGGTATGATATTCCATTTTTTAGGATCATGTAATCATACCCTTGTAATCTATTTTATTCTCATATGTCTCCATCTTTTACCCTTACTGAGCATTTTTTCACACCCATTTTTATGTTTACTTCCCTATGTTGTAAAGATATGCATTATTTTTTATTTGTCTAATAAGGGTTCTCGCCATGAAGAACCTACTGGGAAATAATTTATTACACATATGTAATAGTTTTATGTTTCCGTGATTTGAACAGAACTATACAAACAATGGCTCGGGGGAATCTCTTTGTATATTGTTTAAGTATTACATGTAAGAAATGAAATTATAATGTTTTCAAAGAATGGTTCTTTGGAGTTGGTATAAGAGAAAAGTTATAATAATCATTTGAAAACTACGATGATAAAACCATATTTACAACCCTAAATAAGTTTTCTAGGGATTAATATGAGGACTAGAAAAATAATATGAAAGCATCCTTGAATTTTTTTGAAGTACATAGTGATAAATTTTCTAGAAATAAATACTTGTCTAGATAATACATGTTAATGTGGCTCCCGCACATATGTACCTAGGAAAAACACTGACAAGATATTTCGGGCTTCACATGGGGTAATCTACTACATGACAATGTGCCTTACTGCACACCTCGTTTGACACTCTCAAGGGACATTCTTTGGGATTTAAAAAATTCTTAGTGAAACATTATAAATCATTTAAATATTAGTTGGCTATGAATAACCTAGTATAAACCTAATGTGTCATAGATTATGGAAGGTCTCATAAGTTAAACATCCTATAAGTGATTTTTCATGAATACATGGTTCCTCATATTTGATTCTTGGTCCACCCATTGTTTCATATCTAATGAATTTTATAAATGTGTTAATATATCACTAAAACAATTAGATGTGTACATAGTAGTTAAACCCCCTAATGGTTTGATGATTTTCTCTCATGTTTATGGTTCCAATCTGGTAGAATATTGTTGTATTTTTCTTCCAACAAATCATGTCATTATTATTTTGGTCTAATTTTATGTCATCTTGGGCATATATTATCATTCGTTAAATAAGTACCACAAAACATTTCAAGTAAGGGATGTTACATTTGATATTTTAAAACCTATTGTGTTCATCTATCAATGTGATGATAAAATTTAACATTCTAGGGAGATTACATCCACTGTATGGGTCTTAACTCCCATTCAAAAGTGTTGTTAATCTCAAATGGTTGGGGAGAATATTGACATAGATTATATTCCTTTTGTTTGATATTTTTTTGGATTTATTTTAAGAATGTATTTCTATTTTTCCACCGAAACATGATGTTGAGTTTTCAATAGAACATATACATAGTTCCAATCCAATTTTAAAAACTCTTAATAGAATAGAACCAAAATATTTGTAGGAATTGAAGATGTAACTCCATCAAAAACATTATAAGGAATTCATCCGGCTATGAATGTCACTGTGGGGTACACCATTTCTATTTTTGAAGAAAAATGATGGATCAATGTAACTCTTCATATATTAATTGAAGTTGAAAAATATCAAAATCAAGAACAAGTATCCTCTTCCTCATATTGGTGACTTAATTGATCAACTACATGGAGCTCAATTCCTTTCCATGATTGAACTTCATTACAAATATCATAAATTTAGGGTAAATAAAAAGGATATACCAAATCAAAAATTCCGTAGGGGTATGGTAACTATGAATATATATCTACACCATTTGGTCTCCCTAATTCTTCTTTTCTCTTCGTCGATTTAATGAATAGTGTCTTCAGATATTTTCTCGATCTGTTTGTTGTCATCTCTATAGATGATATTCCTATCTTTTTAATGAAAATGAAATTCAATGAATATCACTAGATAATTTTAATGAAGACCAAAAGGAAGGAAAATTTATAATAAAATTTTTAAAAATATGAAATTTGGCAACAAAAGGTCAGTTTTTTGGGATACATAATATCAATAGATTGTATAAAAGTATATCCATAAAAGATTCAGGCTATTGGAAGATATCCTAGAACAACCATGGTGATTGATATCAAGAGAATTATTGGATTATAATGATATTATAGATGATTTTAGGAGAAATTCCCATGTATTTTTAATACTCTAACCATGTTAAATCAGAAGGATGTGGAGTTCTTCTTGATAGATTTATGCGAGAAACATTTCAAGGAACTGAAGAGAAGGTTGGTTAGTGCACCTGTTATTACTATAACCTATTGTGTATAATGGTTTATAATTAATATTGTTACATCCAAGAAGGGATTTGGATGTGTCCTTATGAAAAGTAACACAGTTGAATCCCATAGATTATCACTATTGAAGATTCATGAGAAAAATTACCCAACTCATGATTTGGAGTTAGCGGTGGTAATATTTTCATTAATAATATGGATGAAATATTTTTATGGTGAAAAGTATCATATATATACCAATAGTAAAATTATTAAATTTATATTCACATAGAAGGAGTTGAACATGTGCTAGAGAATATGTTTAGAGTTGATAAAATATTATTACTACCTAATAAATTACAACCCCGGGAAAGTGAACAAGGAGGCAAATGCATTGAGTCTGAAGGATCATTCTATATTACTCATGATAAGGATTAAAAAAGATCCTATATTTCTGTATTTGCAATGTATGGATCTAGAAATCCATATGGAAGGGTAAAAATATTTTCTTTTTCAAAAGAATGTTCAACACTCTATCCAAGTGATGATTAAGGAGGCACATAATGAAGATGAGGAGCTAAATATGAAGGATACCAATTTTCCTAAGTCTAACATTTATTATGATGGAATGATGTGGTTTAATAACCATGTATGTTTTCTTTCATTACCATATTTGATGAAGGAGTTGTTAGCAGAAGCTCATAGTTCTTCATTCTCAATTCACCCTAGAAGTACGAAGATGTATAGGGATGTGACAGAATACTTCTGTGGAGATGGAATTAAGAGATTTATCTCAGAGTTTCTATCTCATTTTCCGGTATGCTGACATGTTATAGATGAATGGACAAATTCTAAAGGTATTTCTCATCTGTTACCAATACCAAAATGGAAATCGGAGAACATTAAAAATGGATTTTGTCATTGAACTACCCAAAAACCTCAAAAGGGTAAATTCTATATGGGTGGTAGTCTATCACCTTAATAAGTCAACACAATTCATTGCTTTAATGTATTTTACATGAAATAACAACATGGCGTATGATGCACATAACACTGAGTTGGAGTACGATACATGAAACAATGAGTTTCAATGAAATATCACATTCTATTGATTTATTTATTAAAATAATATTATTATAACCTAGTGGTATAACATAGTAATATGAATAGTAATAAATATTTTTAAAATATTATTCATAAATTTTTTATTTAAATAAAACATGTTGACAATAAAATATATGATTTTTGGTAAAATACTTTTTATGATTGAAAAAATCATTTTCTCAAATGAACTACTTATAACAATGAAAGAAATTTTAGACAAATTTAGGAATTAAATTTGATAAAAGGAAAATAATATTTTAATCCATAACAATTAAATTATATTAGTGTTAATGTTCGGTATATTTTTGAGAGACATTATTTTTTTATGAAAAGCCAAATATACATTTTTTTAGTTTAAAACTACATTTTTCATAATTGATTACTAATGATAAATGATATCATAAATTTTCTTATTTCTCTATTAGATTAATTTTACATATATTCGTAAAATATAATTAACTTCCCTTTGAATCTGAATATAAAATCGTAACAATATTTTGAACTTATTCTACTTTATAACACTTTTATTTCGACCCGCCAGTTGGATTAACATTAATATTAATTTTATCACTTCAATTAAGTGAATAAAAAAATCCCACACAAACCATTATAGTTAGTACAATACATAGAGTCAAATGATTCGATGTTAATTTTTGACCAAAATATTAATATATGTGATTAAAATTAATCACTATAATTAAGGACAATTTAAGCATTATAGTGGATTAAATCTTAAATGTAAGGTCCCAAAGGACCTTGATAATTGTAGAACACCCATTTTATGTCTATACTACATCGATAAACATTAAATTATTTATTTTTGTTGGTTTGTTATTTATTTTGTTAGGTTATAACATGTAGACAGATAATTTGATTCAAAACATTCCTTGCGAGTCCTTTTCCTAACCTATAAAAGGAAACGACGTCTACCCATTCCTCACACCTCTCAAATATTTTTAGTTCATCAAATCATAACCCAGTTTTCCTCCCAAAAATACTCCCTTTGACATTGAATAATCCCTTTGGTCATAAACCCTCACAAGTAAGCCATTTGGAACAAACAAAAAGGATTTACCTGATTTAGATGTATCATTTTCATTCAAGACCATTTCATTTTTTTCTATCTCCACCCAATCCACTATATTTATTCCATTAGTTTGTGAAAAAACCATCATCTTCCAAAATAAATTTTATGAAATGTTTTGGGCCTACACATACACACACCTCCATCTAATGAATGTTTAACATATTTTTAATGTGTACAACGAACTACTATCTCAAAAAACAACGATTGTTCATTGCTCCTTTACCACCAATCCAAGTGGCCATTACAATCTACACTGTATTTATAAATGTAATATATTATATTTACCACACCTTTAAGCTTATTTATTATTATTTATATAACACATATTTTTACCTTCCATTTAGTATTAATATGATAATCTCATTTGAGGAAGTGTGGTCTACCACCCATGAAAGCGATCTAATTCGTTCACAAACAACATGGAATGTTTTATAGTTGGGTTTAATAATATTATATGATATATATTATATAGTAATGATATTTAAAAAATTACATATATATATACATATTTCTTTTACATACATTCATTCAATATGATAATAAAAATGGAGAATAACATTCATGAGTACGTATGACTTTTTCTCTCCATGAATGGTGTATTCAATTACAAACATACTTATTATATATATTCATATAATATAATTATACTAGAAATTTATGATATTTTTATCATTTTATACATTCTTGATTCATTATATAAGTATATAGATCGATTCAAGAACATATTAAGCCATATGTGATGAATAAAGCGAATGATTACCTGAAGTGATACTTTAAAATAAGATCATTAACAAGAAAGTAATATAAGGTCATAATAAACAATGTATGGTATTATGTATAATAATATTATTATTAAGAATTTTTATAATATATATATATATATATTTATTTATTATATATGAATCTAGTACGAGTATGGAGAGAGTCGAGGAACAATATGAGAGGAATTTCATCTCACTTTTAATTTCTATGAGATTCATTTTATGAACACCACTCATTCCTTTTATGTGGTGCATGTACTGAACATGATTTAATTATATGTATCTTTAACAAAAAATTTTGGGCAATCACATATACGTTCTGTGATCCTTCTTTCTTTTTGTTCAACTTTCAAACCATACAAAATTGGTAAAACAGTTCTGTCTCATTTTTCCTTCTCTGATACTCATGTTTTGTTATGCGCATAATCTATTTTTCGAGGTGTATATACTTAAATTTTAAATATTATATAATTAATCTCATTGTTTTAATGATATATTATTCTTTATTTAATTTCATTTTCGTGCATAGAGAGTATGATCCCATGAAACCAAGTATTAAGAGTTTATTGAGACAATCTTATCATTTTTCAAGATTATTTATGTTTTTGAATCATTTTATGAAATATCTCAAGAATATTAATGAATTTACTTATATTATGATTATTAAAGATATCCATATTTTTTGTATCATTTAATTCCACTCTTTGGAACTTAAGATAATGTTTTTAATAAAATTGCACAGTCTCTCTTCAGTCGAAAATCAATTGTATTCAAAAAATCATGTTTTAAAAAATGTTTCTGAATTATACATGGAAATCATTTCAAAGGTAAAATTATTTAAATTTTTTTTTCAATTAACACATTATAATTTTTAAAGATATTTAAAAATAAAAATGTTTTCAAAAGGTTTTATGTTATAAAAATAATTTTGAAAGAAGAATGGATATTTTCCTCAAAAAATATTCTTGAAAGAGCATTAAATATAATTTCCCCTATAAATAACATTGATTTGTGTTGATCAGGACACAATGGGGTATTTATTAAATTTTTCCATTTCTATTATTTCTCTGAATGGATTTTTTTTATGGAATGATATTTATGAATCATGTTTCTCTTTGACAGGATATATGCTTTTGAAACCCACATCGTTTCACAGGTTATGTATATGGTAAAATGGTTATGAAACATTTCTATTTCCACAAGTTATGATATGTTTACATGTTTATGATACCCATTTAATTTCATGGATTATGATATGTTTATTTATTATCTGGTAGAACATATATGTATTATTTCTTTACATGATGGGTGAGACCTATATCTCCCTATAATTAATTGGGTAATGATTTATATCTCATGAGATAGAAAAAGCTGGAACAAGGGTTTACTTCGTTCAGTAATACATGGCTAGAATGAGGGTTAAATCAGTTCAGTATTACATGTATAGAATGAGGTTTAAATCAGTTTAGTAATACAAGGATGGAATTAGGGTTCACCTAGTTTAGTAAAGGACATCGTCCTCTAATATTGTCTTGAAATTGTTGCCATGAATACTATGGAAATCAGTATATGCTTATGTGTTTCCACAATTCTAGGTCATACTCATATGTTATGATTTCATGGAACCTTTCCTTTAATTAATTTTGATTAATTTATTATGAACATGCAGGTTTTATTCCCTGATTCATGGATATAATATTTGATATGCATGGAATGATATTTTATTTTCATTATCATGTTCGAATATGCTTATTCTAATGTTTATGCTTACATGTCTCCCTTGTTTATCATTATTGAGAATTTGATCACACCCTTTTTTTGTTTACTTCCCAGTGTTATGAAGATATGTTTTATATGTGATGTTTCTAAGAAGGGTTATAGTCATGGACAAGCTAGTGGGAGATAATGTATCTCTCTTATGTAATAGTTTTAGGCTTCCATGTTTCCAAATGAACTATAAAAACTATTATATTTGGGAATATTTTATAATTTTTAAGTACAATGCATATAAAATGAAATGTTAATTTTTGAAAATAGAGGGTCAATAAGGATCACTATCGATTTTTTCACCTCGTAACCGATTTGATTCAGTTGTTTCATCATCCACACTAGATGAGTGAAAGCTTTTGAAAATTATATGTACTCTACTTTGGATTTAATAAGAGAATTTATTACTTATTTCATTCTTAACCATACCACAAATTTGTTTTCTATGAATAAATAATCTTCACATGTTGAATTTCAATCCAACACATCTTCCACCAAATCAGTATCATAAAATACAGATAATTATTTATCTCATACGATTGCAGATTATAAACCAAAATTGATTGTATCTAGAATAGTCCAGATGATTCATTTTACAGTATTGAAATTATATTCCATCAGATTAAATGGCAAGTGGGCCACTAAGAATATTAAAAATATAATATTTACCCTAGTTTTAATAAATTATAATACGTCTCCAATGATTCTCCAATATAGTGTTGGATCCATAGAAGTATTATCCTCTTTCTTTCCATGTTTTTACCGACCACAAGATGAGTCAATATTGGATTATAGTCATGCATGTTAAATTTATTTAGAAACTCCTTATACATTTTCCCTGATAAATGAAGGTTTATTACTTCTATTGAATTACATGAAGTCCCATTGAGGTTTTCATGTTCTCCAATCATTTGAAATTCAAATTATGATTTATTGTTATTTAAAAATTTGATGACTGAATCATATTTTATTCTACCAAAAAAATCATCCACATAGACAAGCCAAAAATTTGATCTTTTTGGAGAATTATTCACATAGAGGATATACTAGAAACTTCATCTTTTAAATTGTAACATTTTCATATAAGCATCCTGTCGAAAATACCACTGTCACGATTCCTGATTCAGAACATAAAGATATTTCCTTAATCAACATAACTTTGTCGTAAAATTTATAATAAGAAATTCCACTGGTTGTCTAATATATACATCTTCTTTATGAACACCATCTAAGAATGTTGTATTAACCTTTATATGATAATTTTTTTTTATTTTTTTGAATTTTAATTTATTGAAATAGCATGATAAAAAAAACTAGCCAGTTGAGCAAATGTTTCTTCAAAATCATAATCATAATTCATTTATATCCATTACACAACTAATTTTCTTTTAATCTCATCACATTTCCAATATCATATTTTTTAATTATTCGGTTTTTTCTAATAACATTATGAAATTAAGGTATCATACCAATATCCTAATTCTTGTTCTTACAAATCTGATCCAATTCTCCATTTATGTCCTTGACCCATGATTCATCCTTCATTGCTTCATCAAATGAGGTTGGTTAAACAATAGATATGAATATTGAATTTTCTTCATTCATCATTCTTCTTATCTATATAGGCACGGTCCAATCCCCAATGATGATGGACTAATCAGTTTTATCTCTCCAATTTCACCTAGGTGGTTCTGATGCTGTTTCTTCTATAATAGTTTATTATTCTGATTCTTCTTTTGATTCATCACCATTTTTTATCCCTAGATGTTTTTCACGCCTTCCACTATTTTTTTCTATTGAATTTATCCTATTTCCACTTACTTTTTCATCTTCAATAACATAGTAATATGAGGTTCATGTGGTATTTGTGGTTTTATCGTTAATGATTGCCATCATTACATTCAAATATATTTATATTATGATAATTGTAACATTTTTAGGCTTTACTCTTAATTTAATATCCAAGGAATATTATTTAATCTAAAATATCCCCATACATTCCATGATTTTCTTATTTGTTTTGGGTGAAAAATTTACTTCCAAAAATTATGGAATACATCAATGAGGCCTTCCTTATATAACATATCTCATATGTTACCATGTTTTATCATATGAAAATACCTGTTTTATTTTGGGTGTACACCACTACTTTAATTCACTCTTTCTAGAAATGATTAGAACTAAATGATAATCAGAATAGTTCTAGATATATTGTTCAGTTTTCAATTTTTACATTCATGAAACACATTTTTCTATTCGATTCGTACAGCATACACCATCAGATTTTTTTTATTTTTTATTGTTAATTTTAAAATTAAAACGATGTGCATTCTCATCTATTTTCATATCATATAATCTTGACAGTACGACCTTTATCATTCTCATCTATTTTATGTTAACTCTTCTTCAAATCAAGGACATTACATTTGCTATACGTAAACATCACATAAGAAATTATACTAAAACTATAAATAAAAATAATAATTTTCATCTCTCCATATGTTCTAGGCACATTATTTTGACCACAAAATTCTATCAGGATGAGAACAATCAGATTCGACACCGCATTATTATTCATCCAATATGAAATCATGACCATATTTCCTCAAATCCAAGTGTAAAATTTATTTTATTGATCACAAATTATATTGATAATTTCAACATCAATATTAATCATAGATATCAATTCCATGATATTTTGGTTAATGTTACCCATCCTCTAAGGCCACAAGTTGTTCTATTTTTTAACTATGAAGTAGAAAGTGTTATATTTATTGTTAACCATGTGTAAATTTAAATATATTATATAACCTTTCATGATATAATTACTTATTATTCCTTCAATAGTCATCCTATTATGATTAAATGACACTACTTGTACTGAGTCACTCAATTAACACACACATAGGGTATTTTGATACAAATCATCTATGTAGAGAAATTTAGTATTTCTCAGCTCTTCATTTTTCATTTCTATATTTCCATTGACTTTGATCATTAAAGCTCCATCATTTCCAAATATTTCTATTTCATTATAACATTTTCTTAAAAATTTTACGAAAATATATATTTCATGTTATGTGGGATGAAAATAAATTGTTATGAATATAGATTTTTCGCTTTTTTGTAGATTTATGAGTTATTTCTACAAGGTTGGATTTCTCAATTTTCTACTTTTCTTTCTGTGAGATACTTGATTGGGTGGTGAATAAATATGGAATTTACTATATATTTTCAATATTCATGGGTTTACCAAACATATATTTTTCATGTAGAGGATAATATTTTTTTCAAGAGTAACTCTACTTGGTTGGAAGGTATCAAATTGTCTCTATGTTCTGTAGGCTATGTTCCTACCATTCCACTTCTTGTAATGAATAGATTTATGGACATTGTTTGAACAATGAAATAATATCCATATAAACTATTAATTTTATATGATGATGGATATTTTCTTAGTCTTCTTTTTTGACCTCTAAATGCTTCCCCATTCAGATAGCTCATTGTCTCTTCATAGAAAGACTTGGTATGAACCCGAAATGCACAAAGTTGACATTTGATAAGGGGATATATCATCTCACTTATATTCCCCCACATTTACCATTATTTTTAAGGGTATTAGATTGGTAATCCTATCTGGATATATGAGGTTTATTTTCATCTCCCTGCCCTATTTGGTTTGAATCTTTATTTGTTTAGAGAATGTGAGCCTTGGTGATATGGGGATATATTTTCTTCCCATTATTTTGGATCATCTTGTTTCTTGTCATTGATGTTTCTACATAACATCCAAATCCACTTTCTCTTATAAATATGGGTCTATGAACATTCATGGACTTCTCTAGTGCTTTATAAATGTATTTAACTATTTCGAAAATTTATGTAAATGAATATTTTAAAAATTATAATTTATTCATTGTTTCCTTTGAGATTGACTCAATTAACAATTTAAATCATAATGTGACATCGTCTTCTTAAAGTCCCCAAACATTCTTATAATTTACCTCCATCCTAGATGTATCTTCATTAATGATATTTTATTGTTCTTAAATCCTAAGTACAAATTCCAAAAACTCTATCCAAATTTCCATAGTTGTTAAATGTTATTCTGCATATCCATTCATTCCATAAATTTCTTCATCAAGACAATAAATTTACTCTTATTAATTTATCATTAGTTCTCTTAAAATTATGTTTCTATTTATTTTATTGTACTTATCCTCAAGAGTAATATCAATTTATGATTTTAGATCAAAAAAATCATACATATATTTATTTTAATAATTTTTATGTTCTAAATTTTCACCTATATCAACCATGGATGCTTCTTGTTCAGATTTAAACATTGGTTCTAAATCCTCCAAAAATTCAGTATTATATTTTTCTTATTTTTTGAAAATTCACTATCACTAAATTTTTTTTTTCATGTATCATTTTTTAGAGAAACTCTTTTTACGATACAATATGATTTCTGATCCGCTTTCAATATCATCAAATTTACTTGAGAATCGATAGGCCATGTTACCTATATTAACACACTGAAAACTATCCAATGAAACATTTCATTAAAATCACCCTAATCTTGACTTGAATTTCATAGAAAATAGGAAATATCTTCTTTATCATCATCAACAAATTATCTTTAAATGTCAAAATTTTCCATGTATTTTAATGTATTTTCATTTCGAACTCAATTCGATGCATCTTCTAGTTTGACTATCATTTCATAATCCATCAGACTACATAGAAGATCTTCAAGAAATAACATAGAAAAATATATTTCCTCAAGAGATAAAACATTGAAATTATATGTTCAGTAAATTATGTCTCCTTATGATTCTAACATTCCTTTATGTGTTTAAAATCACAATCACACTATCTCATGAGAAATTTTACTTCTCCTATGATTTTTTAATAAGGAAAATTTTCCTTCCCCAAGTAAATTTTCTCCTTAAATTTGTTTCCATTTTTTATGTTACAGTTTCTTTAAATCTAACACATTTTGTTTGTAAGTTTAATATTCAGTTTCATATCTAAATCTAGGAATTCTATAAATACATATATATAGAGCATTCTATTTTCAGTTTCTGAATTCAGACTAAAAATTCTCCGAAATTCAGACTCTGAATTCCGTAGAATTTAAACACCAAGATATCTAAAATTTCGACTCCGAATTCTATGAAATTCAAACTCTAGATTTCCTAAAATACAGACTCCAAATTCCTATGAATTCAGACTCCAAATTCTATGAAATTATGACTCTGAATTATTGATAATTAAGACTCTGAATTCCTCTGAATTCTGACAATGAATTAATTAGAATTCGGACTCTGAATTCTTTAGAATTAAAATTCCTTATTCCTAGGAATTTAGACTCTGATGTCTATAGAATTATGATTCTAAATTCCTGGAAAAAAATAATTCAAATATCTTTTTAATATAGACTCCAAAAACTATTTTTCCTTAGAATCCAAATAATGAATTTGGTTATGGATCCATTTTTTATTACTATTATTTTATTTATAAAATGATGTCATACAGTCTGATTCTAACCAATAGTTTTTTCAGTGACACGTGTACAAGTACCTCTGAGATTAAAAGAAGAATATGAAAATTGGAGGAGGGATCCAACTGTTGGAGATGCTCGTTTAAATATGAGCTCATTTGATCTATCTCACAACTTTTATGATGACTGATTGATAACTCTAGAGACACATACCATTGATGTGATTTCTAGAGATACATAATCTCATGCTTTGGGTGTACAGAACATCTTGTTCAGATTTCTTCATGCAACTTCTATTATTGTTGATTACAATCGAGGGATTACGGTGTTATTAAGATTGACGTTCCAATGACCTTAATATCTTATGACTTCTTATGTTAAGAATTCAGAGGTGTCGATTACCTTGAAGATGAGGGATTTTGGGGATAGAAAGATGAATTCTGGTATTCCTAATGAGGGCATACCCTAGTGTGGTATGACATACCTTCTAGAATGTATAAATCAAGGATTTTTTATCCAAGGTTGTTGGATACCCTATTCTTTGGGTTAATATTTTTCCTACTTGTTACTTGTTTTGATTCAAGTTTATCTTTCCACTATATTTTCATTAATAAGAAAAGTATAACTATCTTAAACATCCTTGTATTTATGTATACTCTGATTAGTAATATTTTGTACTCTTTAAGGTGGAATCATTTCTTATAAAACATTTCTTAAGTTTCACTTCCAGAATCATCTTTTAGGAACCTAGGAAGTTTGTAGATCTAAGAGGTAATGTGAATTTACCTTGTTTAACTTTTTTAAAAATTATTTTTATAACATTAAAAACAAATGTTTTATTCCATATTTAATGGTTACAATGTAATTATTAAAGTATAATATTTACCAGCCTCTTGTATATTGAGTATATACCATCATTATTTTGATCCAATAATTGGTATTTGATTAGGTCTTTGAAATACATATTTTCATATATAATTTTTCAATCGCAGTTTTCATTGTTCACAATATTTTCCTTGGAAAGGAATTATTTTCCTTGTTTACAAACTTTTATTATTAAAAATGTTTTTATGGAATTATATTTACTTTTAGATGGAATGAATGAATGTTGGTTCGATTGAAAATCAAAATACCACAAGACCACCTATTTTTTGTTGGAATTATTATGAATATTTGAGAGATCGTGTGAAGAATTTAGCTATTAACATTGGATTTGACCACTTTGATATGCTTACTAGAGATTGCAGGACTCCTGATAAGGAATTCATGAACATTTACTAATAAATAAAATTCATAATATCAACTAAAATCCAAGGTACCAGATACTTTGTTTTGTTCCATGACCAAGAATAAATATAGTCATATTTCATCTTGTGAAACAGCTACCTGTATCTGGAAGAAATTGGAAGTTACTCGATTTGGTACATCCAATGTTTTAGAAACTATAAGATCTATGCATAGAGAAAAATATCATTAATATCTTTTTATGTATAATGAATCAATGTGAAAGGTACAAAAAAATTTATGATGAATGTTAATAGTTTACAATCTATGGGTGGGAATGGTCTTGATGATTAGGAACTTATGGATAAGATTATAGATATCATGCGTAACGAATGGGAATCTAAGAGAACAACTATTTATGAGAATAGGAAGGTATATAAAATTACACTTGATGAGATTTTTGGAACACTTCTTCAACAGGAGATAATAATGAAAAAATATGCTGATGTGAATAAGAAGAATAATGGAAATGGAATTGTAGACATTACTACTACTAAATACAAAACTCTTGAAAGGGTTACATGATCTAAGTCTATGAAACTCACTGCTTTATCTAAATCTAGTGAATGCCAACATTTTGATAATTTATTAGCTAATCTTGATCAAAGGTTGAAAAAGATAGTTTGGAAGAAAGAATTTCAGTACAAATTTAGGAAGAAAGAAAGGAAGGACCAAAAAGACTCTGACGTTAATTTCTATGAAAACAAAATAGCACATCACAAAAGGACAGATTTTCCTATGCATAATAGAAATGATAGAAATTAATAGCATTCAAAGAGAAATAGAATGATGTAATATAGGGATAATTCTAATAATGTTTTGAAAACAAATGACACCAAGAGTTCCAGTGGTGGGGAAACATCTAATGAATCCTCATAGAATAATTCTTTTGGATAGAAGAATCTTGTTTTATATCAAGAATACCTATTGAAAATCATTATCTAATGGATATGGTACCTAATACTGAATCAATCACTAATGTATCTTTGAATTATAATTATTGTGATGTTAATTACTATAAATATTTGGATCAAGAATCTTATTCTGTTGAAGTTAGTACTATACCTTCTTATTAAGAACATTCAAGGTTTTCTAAACTTCTTGAGAATAAATATTTCAAACTCATGAAAAGACATGATAGGGAAAACTCTTGAAATACTATTTGTTCTAAGAAAATATTAGATCATTCTAAATATCTGGATCAGAAAATCATTGATTTTAAAATTATTTAAAGAAACCTTGAGGAAGCTACTTCAGAGAAGGATAAACATTCTAATGATCGTAAAGATGATATTTCTAAGAAAAATATTTTTGAGACTAACCATGGTTCTAAAACTAATGCTTTGTGGATAAAAACATGGTTATTAAACTAGAGTCTAAAATATTATCATTGAGTAAGTGTTTTTCAACCTTTAACTCTGGTAAGGAAAACATTGATAAAATGTATTCTCAAATTCAACCTATTATGAGTGATTCTAGTTTTGGTTATAGTAATTCTAAAAACTTTTTTAGAAATAAATTATTTTGATACTTAAAGTGATCAATTATGCGCTAAATTTCAGTGTGGTGGACATTGAACAAAAAAATTCTTCAAATAAAACTCAGTCTTTAGGTTTTCATAAAGATTGTTTTTCAAAGAAAATGTTGATTCCTAAAATATTGCTTTCTGAAATTTCCATATCCCAGAATGTTTGAGTTTCGAAATTATAACACCCTTATTTTTAGTAAAATATAGAATGTACCAATAAGAATATATCATACATGGATAGTGGATGTTCCTAGATTATGACTGGTAACAAAAACATTATTGAAATTATTATCAAGATGAATGGAGGAAAAGTAACTTTCAGAGATAATGCTCAGGAGGAAATTATTGGTATATGTAACATTGTTCTTCTTGGAAAAACATTTATTTCAAATGTGTAATTTGTTAAGGGTCTTAAGCACAACCTCATTAGAATAATTCAATTATGTGATGACGGTTATCATGTAAATTATTGGAATGAAAAGTTCTTAGGTCATAATTCCAAGATAGAGATTATTATTTTTTCCAATAGGAAAGAGAATGTATCCACACTAAACATAGAAGACCATAAGAGCCAGGATCTACCTTGCCTTAGTGGAATGGAAGACCATTCATGGTTATGGCATAGAATGTTAGGACACTGTAACCTTAGAAATTTAGGCAAACTCTTAAAAAAAAGATATGTTAAAGATATAAAAGAGCATAGATTTGATTCTTCAAAATTTTATGAACCTTATAAATATGGAAAGAAACATAAATCAACTTTTAAATAAATAGGTGAAGTCTCAACTATGGATTCATAAGAGTTGGTGCATATGGATCTTTTAGTCCCAGCACAAACTGCTAGCATTGGAGGGAAATATAATGTGTTAGACTTAGTTGGTGATTACACATGATTTACATGGATTTATTTTCTAACAATGAAATCTGATGATTTTCCATATTTAAAAACTTTTAGATCTCATGTTAAAAATGAGATAAATCTTCCATTGAAAAATATTCATACTGATTATGGAGGAGAATTTCACAATTCTGATTTTGAAGCTTTTTGTAGTAGCAAGGACAGTACTTATAACTTCTCAGTACCAAGAACTCCCCAACAGAGTGGTGTTGTTGAAAGAAGAAATATAATTCATTAAGAGATATCTAAAACCATGTTCGGGGAATATAATATAGTTAATCATTTTTGGGATTAAGTTGTAAGTAATTGTTGTTATACTATAAATTTTGGTCTGATTAGAGCTTCTCATTACAAAACACCTTATTAGTTATAGAATGGTATAAATCCTAGACATTACTGATTCAAGGTATTTGGATGAAATGTATTCATCTTGAATACTAAAGATAATCTACATAAATTATTACCCAAATTTTATGAATGATTTTTCTCAGGATACTACACAACATCTACGTATTATAAAGTTTTTAATAAATACCTCTGCATTATCGATGTAACAACACATGTCAAATTTGATGAAACTGATCCTCTTTTTAAACAACCCCAACCTACATCTTCAGATGTTTTTTCAAAAACTTATTATCAACTTCTAATAGAGGATCCTTCTGATAAGGAAAATGTTTAAGAAATTTTTTCTGAAGTATTTAACCTAGAATACGTTCTACCATATATTGATGAACACGTTTTACAAAACTCAAACTAGCTGTTTCTGAAGAATCATCCTAGTTATATTATCATTGGTGATGTAAATAAACATTTAATGTATAGAAGCACCTTTAGGAATGAAGTAGAACATCTAGTATTTCTTTCTCAATTATAACCAAAAAACACTGATGAATCATTACGTGAGGATGATTGGATTATATTCATGCAAGATGAGCTAAATTAATTCAAAAGTAATATAGTCTGGACCTTGGTTGAAAGACCTAAGGGAACCACTATTATTTCAGTAAAATGGTTCTTTAAAAATAAATCTAATGGAAATGGAATCATTGAATGAGTTAAAACTATGTTGGTTTCTAATGTATGTAATCAACAAGGAAGAATAGAATTTAATGAAACCAATTCTATAGTTTCTAGACAAGAATTTATTGTATTTTACATGCCTTCACAACATTCTATAATTTTATACTTTTTCAAATCGATGTAAAATGTGCTTTACTTAATGGTTATCTTCAAGAGGAAGTTTTTGTTGAACAAACTTCTTGTTTTGAAGACATAAAACATCCTAAATATGTTTTCAATCATACAAAATCATTATATCGACTTAAACGAGCCCTTATAGCTTGGTATCATATAATTACATGAATTTTTATTCAAAATAATTATATTAAGGGAAATAGTGATCCAATACGTTTTATAGAGACTGATAAGAAAAATGTTTTGATTGTCCAAATTTATGTTTATGACATTATATTTGGTTCATCTCAGCTATCTTTAACTGAATTTTTTGCATATCTCCTGAAATCCGATTTTGAAATAAGTAATGTGGATGAGTTAACATTCTTCCTAGGTTTTCAAATTTCTAAAAAACTAGAAGGAACATATATATCTCAATATATGTATATTAAATATATTATAAAAAATTATGGATATAACAACACTAAAAGTATATGTACTCCCATCGGTACATCAAATTCACTTGATCATGATGATTCTGGGAAACCAATGGTTCAAACATCATTTAGGGGTTTGATATGAAACTTTTTATACATGATAGATAGTCGTCCAGGCATAATTTTTTCAGTGTGCTTATGTGCAACATATAAATCAAATACTATGGAATCCAATTTAAAGACAGTGAAATGAATTTTTTTCTACTTAAATGGAACCATGGATTTAGGACTCTTATATACATCTGGAAATGATGTTGTCTTTATGAGGTTTTTCGATGTGGAATTTGGTGGATGTATAATGGATTGAAAAATTACATTTGGAACCTGTTATATCTTAGAAGATTCATTAGTTTTTGGTCCTATAGAATTCAACACTCAGTAGCACTTACCACTGGTGAAGCTTAATATGTAGAAACTGGAAGATGCAGTGCTCATGTGTTCTGGATGCAACATGCACTCACAAACTATGGTAAGAGTTTTAACAAAACACAAATTTTGTGTGATAATACTAGTGACATTTCCCTACGAAAAAATTCTTCACATCACTCTTGTGAAAAACACATATATATGAGGAATCCCATTCTTAGGGATCACACCAAAAAATGATCTATCATTCTTCTTTTTATCAGAACATAAGATCAACATGCTGTTATTTTCACAAAATCTTTACCATCCAATAGATATTAATATATTAAAAAATAGTTAGGAATGAAAATAGTAATGTAATCTTCCATATTATATTCTTGATAAATCATGACACCTTATAGTAAGAAAATCCTTTTCATAGGGATAGTAAATATTCAGGTTAGTTAAAAATTTTCGTAGTGTAAATTTTTTCGCAATATAAAATTTTTCTAATGAAAATTTTCGTATTCAAAATTTTCATTATCAAAATTTTCCGAATCTAATGTTTTTCATGAATAATTTTCCTAATTATTAATAATAATCCTAAGAAATACAAAAGTTATATATTCTTTCTGAAATTATCATAATTATATTTTACTTTTTGGTATTTTCAATTTGTTTTAATTTTTTTCAGATTCAAATTTTCCTTATATCCGAATGATTAGATTAAAAAACTCAAAATATCAAAATCTATCAAAAACATTCTTCGGCTATCTTCTCGACAGTCATATCTAATCAGAAGTTTTTCAACCATTGGATCAACCATGTATATTGATCTATTTCCTCAATTTCATATTTAAATTACCCTCGATGGTTGTCCCACATCGAATTCCAAGACATCACGTGCTGAGGCTCTGCCTCTATATTTATGGTCGTTCCAGATCTTCAATGATTCTTCAGTTTTGAATGTCTGCTGAAGCCTATTCTCATAAAGAAATGATGACTGGTAATGAAATAATCTCATGGAATATTTATAGAGAAGGGTTGGTTGATCCGAAGTTCTATTCTAAGTATGATTCTATCATTTATATGAATATTACGTTTAATGGCTAGGAGAGCTTTTGTATTTCAAAACTGAGGGCACAAGATTTGGTGTATTTGGAGTTATTGGAGGAATTCTTTGAAATAATTAGTTTTTTCATTGAAGGAGGGAGAGACAAGTTCTATTATATGTGTTATGGAAAGACCTACTAACTTTCTTATAGAAAGGAAGAAAGTCTAATTGGATTCCTTATAATGGAGATGTAGAGTTCTGCTGACAAAAGATACCTGATGTAATATGATCCTTTGACAAGGAAAATGCTACAGAGTGTCTTGGAATGAAGGAAGTGAAGACACTGTAAATTTTACATATATCTAAAAATAATTTCATTCTTGAGTTATGGGTCCAAGTATTTGTCATTCCAAGAAAATGGGATAAGGATACCCTGAAGAAAAGTGATATCTATATTTTGGACTACTTGGTGAACCTCGGGGAATATTAACCCGGTCATGTATAGTGTGGTTACGATTGAGAATATAAAGAATGGAAATATGAAGTCTCATATTACCATGTATATAGCTATTACTTCAATGATAATTACTCTATGCCATTATTTATTCCAAATTCCTTGACGGTCTAATTCAATGAATTTCAATGCAATGTTTCAAAGTGATGACACTCTAAAAAGAATGAAGATCTCTTTTTCTGGTGATTCAAATGAATTTATTGACTTTCTTGGAGCTAAAATCCAAAATCTTTTAAATAAACTGGATGTGGATAGGACTTCTAAAAACGGGGGAAGGAAGAGAAAGGAAAAAAGAACCAGAAGAGAAAGGAAAAAATCATGCGGCTATGGAAACTCAGTCTGTACCCACGAATCCCAAGATGAAAAAGACATATCCTAATGAATTAGTGGTTAAGTGGAGATAAGACAAGAAATAAATTGAGGAAGGGGAGCCTATGTTTGTCTAGGATCAGTGATGAAGAAAAATATTTTATGTAAAAGGTTGTTCCCAATCTTGAGATGCAAGAGAATGAATATAAGAAAAAGAAGAAATTTTCAGAGGCTGAAATCTTCTAATATCATCTTAAGGCTGTTGAAAAAGCCTCTGAGAAAATTCTGTTACTAGAATCCATCTAGATGAATCCCTACCAGAGGCTCTAGGAAAGAAGGTCGGGATTCCGGATCATTTTCAAGAAGAAGAAATAGTAAAATAAGATTAAGTGGAAGAAGAAGAAGAAGGCAGTGGTGATACTGAAGATATGATAAGCCAAGTATAGGATTATCATGAAAAGGAGAGACCTTTTGAGAAGCACTAAACAAGAACATCTGAATCCGAATAATCAAAACATGATACTCCAGTGAATGGAAAGAAGGGTCAAGAATAAGCGAATATGGGGAAAATGATGAAAGTAGAAATCATGATTTCATTCATCTTAGAGAACAAGATGCTAAAGTAGAGAAAGTTGAAGTTATTGAAGATAAGATTGTTCATCTATCACATAGTGAAAATGAATAACCCATGAAATAAGAGATAATTTAGAAAGTTGATAAGGGAATGCATGTGTTGGTTGCTACACCTATGAAATGTGTGGTGAAAAAGAATGTTGTTGGATGTTCTTCAAAGATGAAAGTTGATTAGTTACAAAAACAATTCTCACCAACCAAACATTATGATACATAATCATGGTTGCTAAAGCCTATAATCAACAAAAAGAAATATACTATGAAGAAACCTATGCTCTAGTAGCTAGACTTGAATATATTCATATTTTACTTGCCTTCGCAGCATTCATCAATTTTAATCTTTTTCAAATGGATGTTAAATGCGCTCTTCTTAATGTTTATCTTCAAGAGTATGGTTTTGTTGGACAACCTCCCCATTTTAAAGACATAAAACATATTGAACATGATTTCAAACATACAAAATTTTTATATGGACTTAAACAAGCCCCAAGTACATGGTATGATAGACTTACAAGATTTTTTCTACAAATTAATTACATTAAAGGAAATGTTGATCAAACCCTTTTTATAAAGAAAGACAATAAAAATTTTGTGATGGGTGAAATTTATGTTGATGAAATTATATAGGGTAAAACTCAACAATCTTTAACTGATTTTTTTGGAGATCTCATGAAATATTAGTTTGAAAAATATATGATGGGTGAGTTGACATTCATACTAGGTTTTCAGATTTCTCAAAAACCAGAAATAACATATATATCTCAACATATGATTGTTAAATATATTCTTAAAAATTATTGATATGATCACACTAAGTGTATAAGTACTCTCATCGGTACCTCAAATTCACTTGATCATGATGAAGTTGGGAAACTAGTGGATCAAATTCATTCAATATTAATGAAATTATTATTGTACACCACATATATGGTTGTTTAGTACTAATATTTATGTTACACATTTTTTTTCAATTCCTTATATTCCATTTTAAAAATCACAAAGGGGGAGAAATTAATGGTAAAAATTTACTAAGAAAAGAAGAAATTTTCCCATGTAAGTGGGAGTTTATCTAAGGGATAGTTTTTATCAATTATGATTTTAATAATCATGATAATGTAAAATATTATTCAAGAAATCGTGAATATGATCCATAGGTATTTAAAATACTAAGGGGGAGTTAGTCATATTCACTATGATCCATATGTAAAGTGAAATAAATTTTTATTTTCAAGTCCATAAAAATTCTAAGCACTTATATTCTTTTTTGTAAGGATGATTGTGCTTTCCAAAAAAGGGGAGATTGTTGAGTCAATATGATTTCCTTATGAAATTTTCATTCCTTTATGTTTTGGAAATCACAAAAAATCTATCTTAAGGAAAATTTTATTTCTCCTATTATTTTTCTTAATAAGGAAAATTTTCCTTCCCCATGGAAATTTTTACCATACCATTGATTTCATAGTTTATGTTATAGTTTATCTAAATCTAACTCATTTAATTTATAAGTGTAAAATTTGGCATCATATCTAAATCTCAGAATCATATATATACATAGATATAGAGTATTCATGTTTTCATGCTCTAAATTTAGACTCTGAATTATCTGATATTCAGACTCCAAATTCCATAGAATCCCGACTCTGAATTCCTCAGAATTAAGACTCCAAATTCTCTAAAATTCTGACTCTAAATTATCTTAAATTATGACACCAAATTCCTTATAATTCAGACTCATAATTCTCTAAAATTTAGACTCCAAATTATTCTGAATTCATACTCTCAATTCCTCTGAATTCAGACTCAAAATTCCTCATAATTCAGACACCAAATTTAATAGAATTCGGATTCAGAATTTATTGGATTTCAGACTCTGAATTCTATATAATTATAATTCCAAATTCCTTGAAAAAAAGAATTAAAATATCCATTTAATATAGTCACCACACATTATTTTTCCTTAGACATAGAATAATGGATTTGGTTAAGAAAACATTTTTTTTGCTTAACCTTGTTTTATTTATGATACGATGTCGTACAATCTGTTTCTAACCAACCGTTGTTTGGGTGACACGTATATAGGTCCCACTAAGATTCAAGTAACAATATGACCACTGGAGGAGGGAGCCGACCATTAGAGTAGTTCCTATAAATATGAGGTCATTTGAACGAGATCACAACTTTTATGATGACCTTTTGATCACGTTATTGGCCACTTGTTTTTGAATTGATTTCTGGATAGAGATACTCTCATTATTTGTACATACTGAACATCGTGTTCAGATTTTTCATGTGACTCTAATTATTTTTGAGAACAATTGAGGGCTTTCAGGGATAGGAAGATGTAAGTCCTGATGACCTTAATGTTTGAGGGATTCCTTGGTTAAGAAGACAGAGGTGCCGACTACCTTGAAGTTGAGGGAAAACGAGGATAACAATATAGATTCTGATATTACTATCGAGGGATTACCCTAGTGTTGGTAGGACAATCATTATTTAATTTATAATTCAAGGGACCATTATCCAGGGTTGTTGGATACCCTAATATTTGTGTTAAAATATCTTATACTTGTCACTTGTTTTGTTATATGTTTATTTTTTCACTACATTTTGATTAATAATTAATGTATTACTATCTTATAATTCCTTGTTTTTTGTATGCTCTGATTAGTATGATTCTATAAACATTAAAGTAGAATAGTTACCTGGAAATCTTTTATTATGATTCACTTCCAGAATCATCTTCCCGGAACATAGAACGTTTGTAGAACTAAGAGGCATTGTGAATTTACCTTGTTTAGCATTGTTAAACATAGTTTTCCATAAGGTTAAAAATGAATGATTTATACCATCTTTAAAGTTTCTAGAGAAGTTTTTAATTTATAAAATTCACCCCCACATGTATATTGATCATCTACATTCATTATTTCAATCCTACATTGAACAGAGATGGTAGGCTTCTCAATATTTCATCACAATTTCAATATGCTTAATTTTTTCCTCATGTCCTTAAATAACTCCAAAAACATCAGTTATTGAATTAAATAAGCTATAGGTGTTTAAATTTGGATACATTTTCATAACATCAAACTGACTGTAAAAGAATCGATGTTTATGTCTATTAATTTTTTATCAACACTGTATATATTTTTTGGGTTCTCCCACATGGACTTGGATAGATTGAAACTCATCACCTTCAAATTAATTTGATCATAAACTACTTCAATAAGATCATTTTATTCTTTTTCATCTCCATAAATCATTTTATAGTACATTTTAGTCATATAATGACAGGTCACAACAATGAACTAAATTCATTGAGTAGTGGATAAAAGCACATACATCACATGGTATGTTGGATGTGATCTCATATTGTTCCTCCAAATCCAGTATTTGCATCCATCATATAGGGGGGGCACATCTAATATTCACAAAATTATCCATGAAAACAACAAAATGAATATTTAACTCCCAAAACCGTACACTCTTATACAACTTGTAGATCCCCAGAACTCCCTGATAGGGGAGGTTGAATTAAGGTGTCAACATTTTATTTTTAATAGATAGATCTTGTTCTCGCATTGGTAGGAACTTTTAAAATATTTCTGATGGAATGGTGAAGAAATTAAACATCTACATGCAGAGAGACAACACAATAGATTTACATGGATCAACACTAAGGTCTAGTCTAAGGAACTTATGCCTATAGTGCATTATTCATCCATAAATTAACTAATCCTCACTAGTTATTGTTGAATGAATACAATTTCACATAGTCACTATATTACAGACACACAAGATTTAATGGAAATAGAGATATAAAAATGCCTCCCTCATAACATTTCCATTGAATCCCCTTATCTCATATCTTTGGGTGAAATCTTACTGAATATAGTGAATTCCTGGTTGCATTATTAGATTAGTAATTTGAGTTTTTTTCCAAAATATCTTGAGACAATGTTTATACCATAGTCCTGAGTTGTAACAACTCAATGAATTGTTTAGATAAACCATGTGTTCAACACTAGTATACATGAACAATTCCTCCTTCATGAAACCCTTAGTTGTTTAAAATATATATCACCCTTTTTGAACCCACACCATTTTTAAAATATCCCATCCTTTTTGAATCTCACATTCTTCGTAAAGCTCCCTACCGTCATAGAACTTATAGACATCATGAAAATCGTAGTATTTTTGAATAATTTTTTTCAGATATTACTTATCATCAATTAGTTATTATCCATTCAATTCTTTATAGTTAATCATTTTAAGGGTTTTCTAATATGATAATATTTTATAATAAAGTATACCATCCTAAAATAAAATAGATTCGACCTTCTCTCCAAATCACTTTTGTCAGATGAGTTATATATAGATAATTATTTATTGGATCATCCCTTTACAAAAATCCCATGCAATCAATGGCCTTTTAATAGGCCTCTTCATTCATGATAACAAATCTTGTATATTCACTAATATTTAGTGAATTTTAACCTTTTTTCAACGATTCTATTAGTCATAAATATTTACCATCATTCCATATCACATTCACAAACCTTCTAATAGTCATCATGAATATCATCTTGTATTTACACATTTGCAATGATCCTCACCTTTTTTATGCCAAAACATTAACTCAACTAACTATTCAAAAAATCCAATCTTCACACAACTCATGCCATTACCATATATAAAAATATTCAATCCTAAAAACCCCCCTTGAATGAATCTCAGTCCATCATCCAGATTTTGACATCTAAAATTTTGAATAGACTAGAAAATAATGAAACTTTATAAAATAAATACATCTACAGAGTAAGATCTATTATATTGAAAACCCCATCATCAACCCTAATGTGGAATCAAAAAAACAACAAATCACTCCATTTATATTTAAGAAAATCCTAGGTTTCAAAAAATTAATTTATAATGATATTTTAACATCCAAGGTTTCATGATGGTTTTTTTTTCATAGTAAATATGAAATTATGAGCTGGTGTTCAGTACAACCATTTTTATTAATATTTAAAACCTCATTACATGAGTTTTTTTACACAAAACCTTGATATAGATTTGGTTTATGTTTTGGTGGATGTCCTAGGGGTATATGAAAACACTAGAGGAAGAGAGGGGAACCCATGCTTCTAAAAGATGTTGTCATCCAAATACACGACATGTAATTAAATACACATCTTGTAATTATTTTATTTCATGAGTTTTTTGGGTGGTCATATGAAAACCCTGAATTAAAATGCTGTCTAAATATTTAAACAGCGTGTAATTTCTCATTGAATTTTTCTATAAAATAAAAAAGGGGGATTGCATCCCCCCCTATTTTGATGCATATTAGTATGAGCCTGCTTGTGTTTAGGTAATGGTACATGAATTTCAAGAAGTTCTTCATGAAGCCTTCATGGATATCCAGTAATCAGTGACAAGGGAAGAATCAGGGTTCGGAGATTAGACTAGTTGTGGTACAAGGTGATGTGAAATTAGTTTCAACAACACAAATAGGTCATGGAAGATGTAGTGAGAACAATCCATGGGATTTCTGGATGGTGGATAGTGTATCACCATAGAGATTCCATGATTTATGTAGTCAAAAGTCTAGCTAGTTGGATGAAGTGTAGCTACCAGGTGTTGATAAGGCTATTGATTCAGTTACAGTTACTGGTTCAACATGGGATTAATCATCTTCCATTATATTGAAATAGAATTTTTAGAGTCATGTCCATATTGGGTGTATGTGATCTACTTTTGGACAATCCAGATGTTGGTTATTAGGTTGTCATAGATTTTGATGTGTTATATGTAAATATATGTATTCTGTGGAACTAGGTTTTATATCTGATCATCATTGGATGAAAGAAAATTATGAAGTGTTGAATCATCTTTTCATAATTATGATGTTGTACATGATTGAGGTGTGAGGAAACAAGATTGATTTGATAATATGAGGAGATGTTCGACCACATAGATGTCATGTGTAACATGTCCATGTGGTGGGATTCTACTAATATGTGGTACTTGATGGGTGTCTAGTATGTCATAGGAGATCCTAACGAGGTACATGGGTGGGTTTGCATCATGGGAGGACCTTGAGTCTATGGATGGTCAATGGACCACCATATTTATTTTGATCATTGGTTTGGGATAGAATAAGGTTGGGTTACTCATAATGTGGGGAGCTCCATGAAATATTTGATATGTTACTTTGAGACCGAGGTATTCTAGGTTATTTTTCTAAAAATAGATGGGTTTGTTCGAAATCATCTCATCCTTATGATTATATCTCATGGATGATATATGTTAATGTGGGGAGTTTGTAAAATCCTGGGGTTTTGAAGAGGTCATTTTCCATGTAAATTTGAATTTTCTTATGTTGGTCAGACCAACCAGTTTTCTAGATCATCCAAACCCCATTACAATTGTATTTTTGACACAAAACATTGTTTTAGGTGTGGTCTATGATTCTGTGGAAGTCTTGGGGGGTTGAAAACATTGGAGGAAGAATGAACAACCCAGGATGGTAAAAGAAACAGTCGTCCAATTACATGACATGTAATTAAATACATGATTTGTAATAATTTTTTCATGATTTTTTAAGGGAAACCTATGAAAACCCCAAATTTACACAGTGTGAAAATATTTACAAGGCTTGTAATTTCCCGTAGTAGTTTTTTATGGATGTAGGGGACTTGTTCCCCCACACCCCTTATTTCGACACACGACAGGAGGCACCCTGCATGGCAGCACCCCTCCATCCCTAACCTAGAAATATTGATACCTCCACCATTTGGACATTGATATATAAGCTGCTGATGGATACAAATCCTTCTTATTTTGGAATTTTATCTTCTAGCATCTTTACATTCTTTCTCTCTCCATAATGTTCTCAAAATCGATGTGTTTTTTTAACCCTATTTTAAGTGAATTATTCTAAAACATTAATTTCATCCAAATATTATCAATTTAGGGGCTGCTATCATAAGAGATATTATGTACCTATATGAGGTAGGTGGTTCTCATATTTATCTATGATTATGCAGTTGGTTTTGGGTGGAATTCTTCAGTGCTCCTTTTGGTAGATTTTGCAAGACATTAATTAATTAACTCCTTGAATTTGAATTAATTATGAGAGCATCTAGGATTCTTATAAGAATTCCCTATCCCACACTTACATGACTGAGTTGGGTATTGGGATTGTGACAACTTTGGCCGTTAGATTGGGTGTATTTGTTTAATTAAAGTGAGTTTTTGTAATTATATGAATTACATTATGTTATTTCAATGAATTTATGAGTTTGATATGAATTTGATAGGCTTTGAATGAGGATTAATATGGAAAATGATATAAAGTATGAGGTGATGTAATCATTAGGTATGCTAAGGCTAGAATTCTATGGATGATGCTAATCATAGGCTGGATGACAAGGACATTAGATTAAGGAATAAATGTTGTCAGTTGGTGGGTATAGCCTGAGTAATATGAGGGGGTGTTGAACATTAGGATGAGGAACAATGTCACTAGGGAATAGGTTCCAGAAGATATTGAATAGGTATTCTTTTAGGTATTTTGGTTCACCTGTACTGGCCAATGCGCCATTTGGAATCCCGTGCACATAGGGGGTTCAAATGATGAGGTGGTATTGACCACTTGTGTGTGTACATGCCTATGATAGATGTGTATTAGGGTTGTGTCATAACCAATATTGTTGGAGCTACATATAGTAGAAATCCTTATTGATGGTGAGGATCCATCAGTTGATGGTATTAAGACAGTCGTTGGGGGTGTGCTTATAATGAGGCGATTTAGATATGATGATTTTTAGGAGATAAATCGATGTAACTCAGGAATTCCAGCTTTGAGCTAATGGGAGATTTCGAGAAGGGGTTTGGGGGAAAATTTATTTATTATTCGGGTATTCTTTTTTGGACATCAGTACTTATTCTATACATGAGGTGTATGTTTTAATGAGGTTATATGTGATTATATTTGACCTATAACATGATAGTTCTCTTGGACTTATTTTCATCAACATATTTTGGGGGATTAAGCTAAGGATCTTGTCCAATACAGCATACCGGTGTTGGTCGGATCATTTTATATCTTCTTTGTGGTTGTTGTGCACAAGGGATATGGGTTATTGTTATACATGTTTTCATTTAAATTTTATTATTTACTATATACATTCTTAATCACATATGTAGGATTTTCACATATTGGTGGTGTCATACTACGATTCTTTCTCACACCCTACACAGGCCCTTCAAGATGTGTGATGACTTTATTTCATTTCATTCACGTAAAGTTTTAGGCTTGGTAGTTGGATATTATTACTTTATCTAACATGGAATGGAAGGAATGGGACCATTGGGTTTTTTGTATTCTATTGTTTCATTTCTATTTTGTACCATGTAACAACATTATACATATATGTACATACTAACGCCAGTGATTGGTGAACCTTCTTTTTATCGTCTGTATTACCTATTATTTATAAATGTTTTGGTTTAGTATTTAAAAATGGAATTTTGTAATGTTTAATCTGAAAATTGTATTGGGATTTGTTTTTATTTTTTCTTCTATCTTTTCTGCTTCTGCCATTGGTCGGTTACTGGTTTAGTTATTAAGTTTTTTTCTTTTTCTTTTAAATCCAATAGACCATTATTACATCTTCACCATAGGGTATATTCTCCTCACTATCTCCTATTTATACCCTCAATGATATTTGAAAAACTCTTGGATTCAAGGAGGCATGCTTAATATCTAGTTTCACACAATTCGAATAAATTTGGGGGGGGGGATAAACAAGTTTGGGGGCTATAGATATATTCCAAATTCATGGGGTGATTTATTCTCCAAACCCCCTAATTAAATTTTAACCCGTATTATTTAATTGTAAAATACTATTGAAAATATATAAGGGTATTTAAAATATATGTTATATTAATGATAAAATTTATAGGGAGATATAAAACATACAATCTTTTGAAATAAGTGTTTTCCTTCATAATAGGCTAATCCTCATCATTATGTTTTTATCCAACTATTTGTGCCAATAAGATATCATTGTTAGATATCAACAATTACATTATATAATATTATTCTAATGGTTTTTTTAAATTATTCATTCATTTATAGAATACTATAGGTTGATAAAAAATTTGATTTCCTTATTCCCAATAATTTTTCATCTAATTAGAGGGTATCAATCCAATTTAAAAATTATATTAAATTATTCATTGGATTCTCCATAAATCATTTTATCGTCTATTTTAGTCATATAATGAAAGGTCATAACAATGAACTAAATTCATTGAGTAGTGGATAAAATGACATCCATCCCATGGTAAGTTGGATGTGATCTCATATTGTTCCTCCAAATCTAGTATTTTCATCCATCATATAGGGGGACAGATCTAATATTCACAAAATTATCCATGAAAACAAAAAAAAGAATATTTAAATCCAAACCTCGTACACTCTGATATAACTTGTAGGGCCCCAGAACTCCCTGATAGGGGAGGTTGAATGAAGGTGTAAACATTTTATTTTTAAGAGATAGACCTTGTTCTCTCATAGGTAGGAACTTTTAAAATCATTCCAATGGAATGGTGAAGAAATTAAACATGCACATGTAGAGAGACAACACAATAGATTTACTTGGATTAACACAAAGGTATAGTCTAAGGAACATAATCCTATAGTGCATTATTCAAACATAAATTAACTAATCCTCACTAGTTATTGTTGAATGAATATGATTTCACACAGTCACTATATTACAGACACACTAGATATAAAGGAAATAGAGATATAATAATAACTCCCTCATAAAATTTCCATTGAATCCCTTATCTCATTTCTTTGGGTGAAATCTTACTGAATATAGTGACTTCCGGGTTGCATGAGTAGATTGGGAATTTGTTTTTTTTTTCAAAATATCATGAGACAATGTTTATACCATAGTCCTGAGTTGTAACAACTCAATGAATTGTTTAGATAAACCATGTGTTCAACAATACTATACATGAATAATTCCTCCTTCATGATACCCTTAGTTGTTTTAAATATATATCACCCTTTTTGAACCCACACCGTTTTAAAAATATCCCAACCTTTTTGAAGCTCCCATTCTTCGTAAAGCTCCCTACATTCATAGAACATGTATTCATCATGAAAATCATAGTATTTTTTAATAATTTTTTCAGATATTCCGTATCAACAATTAGTTCTTATCTATTAAATTCATGATGATTAATCATTTCAAGGGTTTTCCAATATGATAATTTTTTCTAATAAAGTAGACCATCAAAAAATCAAATAGATTCGACCTTTTCTCCAAAGCTCTTCTAGTCAGATGAGGTATATATAGATACTTAAATATTTGATTATCTCTTCACAAAAATCCAATGCACTCAATGGACTTTTTACAAGCTTCTTCATTCATGATCACGAATCTTTTATATTCACCAATATTTTGTGAATTTTAACCTATTTTCAACGATTCTAGTAGTCATTAATATTTACCTTCTTTCCATCTCATATTCACAAACCTTCTCATAGTAATAAAGAACATCATCTTGGATTTTACACATTTGCAATGGTCCTCACCTTTGTGATTACAAAACATTAACTCAACTAACAATTCACAAAACCCAATCTTCACACAACTCATGCCATTACCATATAAAAAAATATTCAATCCTAAAAACCATCCATGAATGAATCTCAGTCCATCATCCAGATTTTGACCTCCAATATTTTGAATAGACTAGAAAATAATGCCACTTTATACACTAAATACATCTACATAGTAAGATCTATTATATTGAAAACTCCATGATCAACCCTATCATGGAATGAAAAAACAACAAATCACTCCATTTATAGCTATGAAAATCCTAGGTTCCAAAAAATTAATTTAGAATGATATTTTAACATCCACGGTTTATAGACGGGTTGTTTTCATAGTAAATATGAAATTATGAGCTGGTGTTCAGTACAACCAATTTTATTAATATTTAAAACCTCATTACATGAGTATTTTACCCAAAACCCTGTTTTAGATTTGGTTTATGTTTTTGTGGATGTCTTGGGGGTACATGAAAACACCAGATGAAGAGAGGGGAACCCATGCTTCAAAAATATTTTGTCGTCCAAATAAACGTCATTTAATTAAATAAACAAATTGTAATTATTTTATTTCATGAGATTTTGGGGTGGTCTTGTGAAAACCTTGAAATAACATGGTGTGTAAATATTTAAACAACTTGTAATTTATCATTGATTTTTTGTATAAAATACAAAAGGGGGATTCCATACCCACCTATTTTGATGAATAATAGTATGATCCTGCTTGTGTTTAGGTAATGGTACAGGAATTTAAAGATGTTCATCAGGAAGCCTTTCTGGATATCCAGTAATCAGTGACAAGGGATGAATCAGGGTTCTGATATTGGACTGGTTGTGGTACTAAGTGATTGGAAATTAGTTTCAACAACACAAAGAGGTCATGGAAGTGACAGTGAGACCCATCCATCCGATTTTGGATGGTGGATACTGTATCACCATAGAGATTCAATGATTTTTGTAGTCAAAAATCAAGCTAGTTACATGAAGTGTAGCTACCAGGTGTTGATAAGGCTATTGATTCAGTTACAATTACTGGTTCAACATGGTATTATTCATCTTCCCTTTTTTTTGGAATGGATTTTTTAGAGTCATGTCCATATTGGGTGTATGTTATCTACTTTTGGACTATACAGATGTTGGTTATTATGTTGTTATAGATTTTTATGTGTTATATGTATATATATGTGGTTTGTGGAACTAGGTTTTATATCTGATCATCGTTGGATGAAAGACTTTTATGAGGTGTTGAATCATCTTTTCAAAATTGTGATGCGTTACATGATTCAGGTGTGAGGAAACAAGATTGATTTAAGAATATGAGGAGATGTACGACCACTTATATTACATGTGTGACATGTCCATGTGGTGGGATTCTAATAATATGTTGTACTTGATGGGTGTCGAATATGTCATAGGAGAACCTAACGAGGTACATGGGTGAGTTTGCATCATGGGAGGTCCTTGAGTCTGTGGATGGTCAACAGACCACCATATTTATTTTGATCATTGGTTTGGGATACGACAAGGTTGGGTTACTCTTAATGTGGGGAGAACCTTGAAATAGTTGATATGTGCCTTTGAGAATAAAGTATTCTATGATATTTTTCTAAAAATATATGGGTATGATCGATATCATCTCCGCCTTATGATTATAGCTCATGGATGAGCTATGTTAAGGTGGGGAGGTTGTCAAATCCTGGGGTTTTGAAGAGGTCATTTTCCATGTAAATTTGAATTTTCTTATTGGGGTCAGACCAACCAGCATTCTTGATCTTCCAAACACCATTACAATTTTATTTTTGACACAAAACATTGTTTTAGGTGTTGTCTATGATTTTGTGGAAGTATTGGGGGGTTGAAAACATTGGAGGAAGAATGAACAACCTAGGATGGTAAAAGAAACAGCTGGCCAATTACATAAAATGTAATTAAATACATTATTTGTAATAATTTTTTCAAGAGTTTTTTGGGGAAACCTATGAAAAACCCAAATTTACACAGTGTGAAAATATTTACATGGCTTGTAATTTCCCATAGTAGTTTTTAATGTAAGTAGGGGACTTGTTCCCCCACTCCCCTTATTTCGACACACGACAGGAGGCACCCAGCATGGAATCACCACTCCATCCCTCACCAAGGGATAATGATACCTCCACCATTTGGACATTGATATTTGACCTTTGGATGGATACATATCCTTCTTGTTTTGGAATTTGATCTTCTAGCAACCTTACATTCTTTATCTCTCCAAAAAGTTCTGAAAATCTATGTGTTTTGTTTCACACTATTTTAATAGAATTCTTCTAAAACAATAATTTCATCAAAATCTTCTCAATTTAGAGGCTGATATCATAAGAGATATTATGTACCAGTATGAGGTAGGTGTTTATCATCTTTCACTATGATTATGCAGTTGGTTTTTTGTGGAATTATTGAGTGCTACTTTTGGTAGATTGAGTGACACATTAATTAATTAACTCCTTGAATTTGAATTAATTATGAGAGCATCTAGGATTCTTATAATAATTCCCTATCCCTCACATACATGACTGAGTTGGGTATGGGGATTGAGACAACTTTGGCAGTTAGTCTAGGTGTCTATATTTTATTAATGTGATTTTTTGTAATTATATGATTTACATTATGTTATTTCAAAGAATTTATGAGTTTTATTAGAGGTTGATAGGCTTTGACTGAGTATTAATATGGAATATGTTATAAATTATGAGGTGATGTAATCCTCAAGTATGGTAAGGCTATAATTCTATGGATGACGCTAATCATAGCCTGGATGACACGGTCATCAGATTGAGGCATAAATGTTGTCAGTTGGTGGGTATTGCCTGAGTAATATGAGGTGGGGTTGAACATTAGGATGAGGAACAATGTCAGTAGGGCATAGGTTCCATAAGATATTGAATAGGTTTTCTTTGAGGTATTATTGTTCACCTGTTCTGGCCAATGCGCCATTTGGAGTCCTGTTCACATAGGGGGGTTCAAATGATGAGGTGTTATTGACCACTTGTGTGTGTACATGCCTCTGTTAGATGTGTATTAGGGTGATGTGATCACCAATATTGTAGGAGCTACATATAGTAGAAATCCTTATTGATGTTGAGGATCCATCAGTTTATAGTATTGAGACAGTCATTAGGGGGGTTCTTATAATGAGGCGATTGGGATATGATGGTTTGTAGGAAATAAATTGATGTAACTCAAGAATTCCGGCTTTGAGCTGATGGGAGATTTCGAGAAGGGGTTTGGGGGACAATTTATTTATTATTTGGGAATTCTTTTTTGGACATCTGTACTTATTCTTCACTTGAGGTGTATGTTTTCATGAGGATATAGGTGATTATATTTGACGTATAACATGATAGTTCTCTTTGACTTATTTATAATCAACGTATTCTATGGGATTAAGCTAAGGATCCTCTCCAATACAGCATACTGGTGTTGGTCAGAGCATTTGATCTCTTCTTTGTGGTTGTTGTGCACAAGGGATTTGGGTTATTATTATCCATGTTTGCGTTTAATTTTTATTATTTACTATATAATTTATTACTCACATATTTATGATTTTCACATATTGGTGGTGTCATACTACGATTCTTTCTCACACCCTACACAGGCCCTTCCGGATGTGTGATGACATTATTTCATTTCATTCTGGTAATGTTTTAGGTTCAGTAGTTGGTTATTATTACTTGATCTAGCATGGAATGGAAGGAATGGGACCTTTGGATTTTTCCTTTTCAATTGTTTCATTTCTATTTTGTTACATGTAACAACATAATACTTATATGTACATACTAAGGCCAGCCATTGGTGACCCTTCATTTTATCGTCTGTATTACCTATTATTTATACATGTTTTGTTTTAGTATTTAAAAATGGAATTTTGTGATGTTTAATCTAAAAATTGTATTGGGATTTGTTTTTATTTTTTCTTCTATCTTTTCTACTTCTTCCATGGGTCGGTTTCTGGTTTAGTTTTTATTTTTTTTTCTTTTTCATTTATATCCAATAGACCATTATTAAATTTTCACCATAGGGTATAGTCTCCTCACTATCACCTATTTATACCCTCACTGATATTTGAAAAACTCTTGGATTTCAAAGAGGCATGCTTAATATCTAGTTTCACAAAATTCAAATAACATTTGGGGGGGGGGGATAAACGAGTTTGGGGGATATTGATATATTCCAAATTCATGGGGTGATTTATTCTCCAAACCCACTAATTAAATTATTTCCCATATTATTTAATTGTAAAATACAATTGAAAATATATAATGGTATTTGAAATATATATTATATTAATGATACAATTTCTAGGGAGATATAAACCGTACAAACATTGTAAATTAGTGTTTTCCTTTATAATAGGCCTATCCTCATCGTTATATTTTTATCCCACTATTTGGGCTAGCAATGTATCATTGTTAGATATCAACAATAACATTATATAATATTATTCTAATGGTTTTTTTAATTATTCATTCATTGATAGACTACCATAAGTTGAGAAAAAAAATTATTTCATTATTACCAATAAGTTTTCATCTAATTAGATGGTATCAATCCATTTTAAAAATTATATTAAATTAATATAAATGAAAAATGTATTTTCACAAGGAACATTCCTATAAAAATTTAATTTCTAATACAATACAATAATAAGTTTTAATTAATAATAAATTTATTAGGCTGGTGATTTAATGTTCATAGATAACTTCATAGATACCGTAGACTATTATCCAAAACGTCGTCAAAAAATATGGAGTGGATGATAAGTATACCTTAATTATTATTATCTATCTCAATAGTTGTGGTTGGATAGTAATTCCCTTAAACCAAAGGATTAATAAGTTCTTTCTTCATATAATTAATATTAATATTTATATTGGGGCATCAATTTTCATAATTCCCAAAATAATTTTATTAAATGTGTTGATGTGTGGATGGGGTATTAGTTGGATGAACAATAAATTACATAGTATTCAATAACCACTTAATATCTCTTTGATAATAAAATTGTATTTGTAAAGTCCTTTTATAATTGAAATAATTTAATGTTCATTTGAGATATTCTATTGAGTGTTTCTTCCTATATTTCTAACATAATGGAAGTTGAATCTTCTTTCTGTCATCATCGTCGTCATATGAACTTTTATGAAACTTGATCATTATTTTATTTTCTGTGTGAGATATTTTAAATATCTTGATTTATTAAACACAACTGATGATTGTTTATAGTGAATAACCAAAATATTTTCAACACCAAATTTTAGCCCAATTTTTTTATCACTCGTAAAATATTTTTTTTTTCATTCACATCATTTTTTGACTTGGATCCTAATTGCTCAATCTATTTATAAAAATAAATATAAGTAATATTATGTGAGGGCCAATTACCATCATAAAAGGATTATTTTAAGACAAGTACATGATAAATTCATCCTTGTAATATTTTACTCTTTGAAATTATCCCTAGTTTTAATTTCAACTATATCACTCTTCGTTAAATATAGTATTCTTTATATTGGGTTCTCTTATATTCCTTAACATGATTATTTATCACAATAAATCCTTTATAATGGATTGTAAATATAATCTGATTAACCAAAGAATATCTCTCGGAATTGTTCATCTACAGGTGTACTATTATGTACAGTCATCGTGTATTAGATTTAAGATCATTTCAATTATCAACCATCAATTTCAGAGTGATCTCCACTTGGTGAATCTATGGAATAGCCAAGTCCACTTTCCAGTATCAACACAGTGATTTAATTAATATGGTATGTTCATAATCTCTACTTTAAAAAACATTTTGATGTTATCTTGTATATATAATTATACCTTAAACATTTCCATAGGGTTTATTACTAAAGTTATCATATATAATCATAATATTATCATCATGAATATGTAAAATACCCAAAATATCCTATGACACAAACTATACTTACCCATTTAAAATATATTTTAAATAATAAAATAATTTCATGATCTATATAACAAATATCAAAAACATTTACATAACATAAGGACGATAATGATTATATTCATTGAGGAATTACTAGAAAATTAATATATTATACAATAATTATAAATATTGCTCCACAATTTATCCAAACAATATTCCCTTCTAGTATCATCATAATTAATAATCATCTTTATAACAAGGGGAATGTAATTATAAGAAATGGGTGGGCTAAAATTCTTAGTAAGGAAAATTGTTTCAACATGTCATTAATGGTAAGATCTTAAATTAGAGAAAATGTGATCATGGGATAAAGATCTTTTTAAAAGAACATGGGACTATATGAGTTGTTTATATTCCATTATATAAAGATAGGTAATTTCAAAATAGTTAAAATATACCCTAACATAATAATGAAAAAACATTAGATAGTAAACATGATCCTTTTAGAATAATTATAGGATTATTGCATGGAAATGAAATATTCCCTTGAGACATAACATAATAAATATCTTTGGAAGAAAACTTATCACATGTAGATAATTTCAAGGAGAAAAAAATATAGGATTTATGTTCCCAACAAACAAGACATCTAGTCTTATTATTTTGATAAAAAAATTTCTACACATCCTATTATGAAGAAACAAAATATCCATGACCCATGTTTTTTTTGACAAACCAAATATCAATTATTAACACTCATATATGATGAGATATAAATATTAAACCAACGAATTAGAGGTATTTTTTGTAACAAACTCATTGATCAATCAGAAATATATTTTCCACTTGAAAAGAATAATCTATCACCTCATAAGGAACTCATGGAATGAAAAATAACATTCATAATATTTCTTGATGGTATAACCAAAATAGATCTCAATATTTTATATGGTTAACACCCAAAATTCAATCAATAATATTGTATTTAACATTAATATTTATAAGGTTCTTCATAAAAATTTATTTCCAAATAAATAACACATATGTAGTTAAAGATTAAAATGGTCATGACATCATAAAAATGATATTATAAAAGAAAATCATCTTTGTATTAAAAAAAGAATTAATTATCACCATAAAATATATTTTCTAAAAGGTGATGTGACATTTTTTTCAAAATATTTACTTATTGAAGAGGATATTCAAATATTTTATCCATGAAAAAAGATAAAAATTTACAATATTGTGAGGAAAAAACATATTGAATACTATTACTTTTTGAAATTAACATCAATAATGGTAAATTGAAACTGACACAATGGTTTCAAAAAGATTGAATGGAAACATATTGATGAGTCTTATAATTAAAAAGATTATTCAATAATATATATTTTAAAATATATAAAATTTATCATGAATGAATGTGGAATTAATGAAAAAAATATATTTTTAATGGATATAAAACCATGTAAACATTTTGAAAAACTTTTATCAAAAAACAATATAAGATATGAGTATCCAAAAAATATTTTTCATTAGAGGATATGGGAAATATGAAGGTATCATGATATTATAAAGTATGGGATTTCAAAATATAAGGGGTATCATTAGAGAAAAAGGAAAATATGGTCATGTTAGTAAAAACATATCTAAAAGGAATTACAATTATTCTCAACAATGATTTACATATTATGGGGTAAAAATTCATCAAAGAGGATTGTCTGAATAAAATTATCTTTTACCAGGATAGAAATATAAATTATACCAAAATCAAGTCATAATTTGTAAGAATAAAATTTTCAAAGAAATAGGTTCAAGATGATGCACTATAACTAAATAAAGGATGTTGACTTACAAAAACCCTTACAAATTTGTAATGTTTTAAATAAAAAATAGATAATTAACATGATATAGATTTTAAAACCTCATGAATTAATTTAATATGGAAAAATATTTTACTTTTTTATCAATACCACTATATAAAATCATTCATGTATCAGAATAATATATATGTCTCATGAAATTAAATTTGAGGAAACAAACTCCAAACATGAATTCACTATTAATTGATCATAATACAAACAAATGTATAAAAAATAACCAACTTAATCACCTAATTAATATCATTATATATTTATATTACCTTTATAATATTAATTTGTGATAATTTTGTATATGTATATTAGTGAGTTTATATCAATTTTCATTATCTGGTGTGGGTAATGTTGATAATTTTGAACAAGTTCGATATAATGAGTATTTTTTTTATCCATCTCCAAAATATAATTATTCCCAAAGGTATTTTAATTTATAAATAATAACAGTTTATAAACTTATAATTTCATTACATGAGAGTTTATGTTATAGTTCTTATAGTCAAAATTAGTGACAAGCATGTTTCAGTGTTTCTTTAAGAAATGAATAGTAGTAATTTATTTATTTTGTTAAATATTAATATTACAAAGAATGAAAAAAATAATATTTATTTAATTTATAATATACAATATTTTGTTTCAAATTCTCTATATAAAAAAAATTTATATAATTTTAAGTAGGTGGTCAGACCAACCCAATTAAATATTCTACAATTCTTCTGTGAGTATGCAAACAAAAGTGATTATTTTTTCATAATATCATTATGAAAATGGTTTAATTTCATTTTTAGATGTTATTATTGTTATTAATAATAATTTTAAATATTTATAAGAATAAGGTAAATGAAAAATAATTTTTCAGGTATAAATAATTCTCTTCTCCTATTGTTAGGTTTGTTTTAGTCTGTTTGTCATAAAATGATAGTATTTTACTAATATTAATTATATAATTCAGAACTTATATATTTAGAGAATATATAATAAAATAATTAATATATAAATTAAATAAAAAAATATATATAACAATTCATTATATGTGGTTATGAAAAATGAAATGTTTCACTCATGGTGGCAGTAATCTGGACATAGGCATGAGAAACATTTGAATTTTTCAATTTAATTTTTAAGGAATAGATAATGGTTTAAAAATATATATAATAACATATAAATATATTATTTATAATGATTTAATTACATACAAAATTTTACAATGGTTTGGAGGAGGGAGGATGTGTGGAATAAAAAAATAACATAAAAGGGAAAGTAATACTTACATTGGGAATTTAGTTCTTTTCAAGAAGTTTCATATTGAAATAAAGGACTAAAGGAACATGGATGAGACTAGATTGAAAAATAGTGTACACTTTGTTTAAATGGAGTAATTTGGGAAGATCATCATGGGAATTTTAAACTATTTTCATCTCTGGAAAAGGGTAGGAGTATGTTCCTTTTATAGTTAAAAAATAGGGTCAAATCATTGGAATTTTTTAAGGGTTAAGAATGGAAAATCATGAGAGTTATGTGATTTTGGTGATTAAATTATGGTGAGAAATCTATGTATGAATTTATAACCCAACAGTTCGTTATATATGGGTTAACCATCAAATGTTTTTAGTAAAATTCATTCGAAATTTGATTATCCCTTTAACAATTATTAATATTGATTAGATATTAATCGTTGTTATTATTTATCCCTAAAAATGTAAGATAAATCTTATTAATAAATTTCGACATGGTGAATAGGATTTATGAAGCAATGAAATGCACTTAAAATTTTAAATATGATAATTAAAACTTTGAAATTAAAACATGTAATGGGTTTTAAAAAAATTTTGTAGAAAAAGTTGTTTTAATAATTTATTCTTTTTAATAATATTTAATATTGAATAATAATTAAATGTTTTTATTTTAATTTATTTATAACTACAAAATTAGTTTCCTAATTTAAAATATATCCATTTGATATTTAAAATAGAAGACATAGAAAAGTGTTATTCTTTTAATAATTATAGCATTATCATGGTCACTAATATTTACCATGTACCTTATTTTTATGACTAAAATTTGAAATTGAAAATAATATATAGAATAAAAAATTTATCTAAAATAAGAAAATAATTTTATCAAATAAAATTTATAGAGGTTATAAATTTTAATTTTAATATTATCACACAAAAATATTAGAATTGGATTAAAAAAGAAGTTTGTTTTTATTCATAAAAACTTTTATTATAAATTTATCAATGTAATTAAATTAAAAGATATAAATTGAATTATTATTAAAAAAATAAGAATCATATGGGTTCTAATTCAGTCCAAAAATTAAAGTTATTATCAAAACATTTAACTAAATGAAAATGCATAAAAAAAATTAAAAATATAATGAAACATTAATTATTATTTAAATGGTGAATTTATGTTTTATATGTTAGAAATGATATTTTAAAATACATTTTAATGATTTAAATAAATATAAAATCAATTTAAGGGATTTATAATCTTGTAGTTATTTATAAGATATTGATAAAGTCATAAAATCTACGATTTTAGTAAAAATAGTACTTTTAACTATCCACTTAAAAATCAATCATCTGATAAAAATACCTAATAATCATATTATAAATTTTTTATGGTATAAATTCACAAATGAAAATAATTTTAAAAATTTTATATTCTATCATTTATATATTAATATTTAATAAGAAAATAAAACATATAAATAAAAACATCAATTATTGAAAAATGGCCTATTAAAACTTTAAGTGTTCTTAATCCTATTTTGATTGAATTTAATATTTATTTTAATATTTTTAACAACTATATGTTGTATTATTCTAAAATTGACTTAATTATATACCTTTAATGTTTTCTGGATTGTTTTAGTTTGGTTTTTCATGTTTTTAAAGCTATCTAATGTAGTATTAATTTAGAAAAATATATTCTAAATGAACAGGGTTATATATGATAGCTATAAATCAAATACATGTAATCATTGGTTAGAAAATTGATGTTAATTACTATAATATATATCATCATCAAATATTTTAGCGATGTATATGACATGCATTATAGAAATTCCTAGTTCCACCATCCCATGATTTACCATGTCTTACAGATTGAACTTAATGATAAAACGATCATTGAAAGCTAGTTTGAGGAATTTATAGAAGGGGTAATAGTTTGGAAGGTTCTTGAAATCATCCTCTTTAAAATTTGTGAACTTTGTGATATCGAAAAGATTCTTATCCAAGGATAAGATAATGAATTTGAGAAATTGTTCATCCATGAATTAGTGGACCATTCTATTATAGACTACGAAGGGTAAGGCTGGTCATCCCTGATGGGACCCCTGATAAATATTCATTTCATGACTGTATTCTAATAGGGAATATTTTTTGGGGACTTCTAAATCTAGATTAACTGAGGAGATGGAGTTTTTATCTATGATCATTTTTCTATTGTTTGATTTCATAAATATGTGGGATATAATAGGAGAGAATATTTCATGGTTCTTCATTGGGCTTCCTCAAGGAATTTGGAATTCTCGATGAAATATTGGAATCCCACTAGGTAATTCAAAGAGATAAGAGTTTGAAACATATTATCATGGTCGTTCTCCACACATACCCTAAGAAACTAATCTTATTGAAGTCAAAAATAGTGTAATTATTTCCTTACTATAAATCAGGTGATGAATTCGATGATAATTTCATTATTATATTGATTTCACATGGAGTGGTAAATGACACATATCCTATATATGGTGAAACTTAACTAGTGTAGAAATTGTCACTGAATTACCTCCAAATTAGTGATTGAACCTAGTTATATAAGTTTATTTCCAATAAAAATATTTATTTATATAGTTTTAAATAACATAGAAGTCTGGTTGTCACATATTACTCTAGGTTTCCTAGCATCAACCCATACCGAGAGGAAAAAAGTGCTAGGTGTTACTCTCAGTAACATGTACCATTAAAGTGTTGTCAGAATTTCTAAAATATATTAGTAAAGGGACATGGTCAAACCACACCAGTTATATCTTCCTTTTAGGTTGTACCATGGATCACTAAATATCTATGGTTTACATGTGATAATGGAGAGAATCAATTATTTAATTATGAAATAATACACCATGGGCCTTCCCCATGGCTGGTTGGTGGAATCAAGAAGTGAAGAAAGTATGATCCAGTGTTAGGAAACCATATTGAAACACTAAAGACAGAACCATGTAAATAATACCTTTCTCTATGGTGTGATGATCCACTACATTTAACCCATAATTATTATTTATGGAGTATCAATTGTCAAAGTTTCATGTGAGCTAAAACTGGGTCATCTGGAACATCATCCCAATTAAAAAAGGATCCTCGAAGGATCTTGGAAGTGAGTTTTAATTTTAACTCAAACTCCAATATCAAATCATTGGTTTGGGAATCATCCTCAGTTACGTTAGTGATTTTTGGAATACTAAAATCCTTATATTTGTCTTTAATATTTTAATGATTTCATTTGGTATTTGGAAGTAGTATATCGTCATGAAATTCTAAGGCCTTGTCTCTATTGATGTGTGTAAACACCTATTTGATTATTCACTAGACATTATTGGTTCTCTTATGCCATATCCTCACATTCAACATAAACAAAATCATGTCCTTAGTTTTAAAATCTTTTAAAGGGAAAACAGTATCCCTTAATGTTGTTAGAAGTGGGGTGCTTCTTATATAATTAGGTAGAAAATCATGTGGCACATATCATTTCCGCACAATAGGAGAAAAATAAACTAAGGAATACAACCCCTATCCTCTGATTTCTATATATGGATACACATAATGAATAATACATAATATTAGTATGATAATTTTTTTAATAAGTTTTCAGAAGATTTTGAGATATCCACTAGATTTAGGATGTCGATAATCAAGAATACCTCTTATGTTGACCATTTTAAACTCATTATTATTCTATTGAAGGTGATCATATCATCCAAGATATCTCAACCAACTACCCTGGGGATAGGTGACCTTCACTCATAGTTTATTAGAGATAATTCATATGATTTTTGTGAGAAACTCCAGGTTGGAGAAATACAGTGTCTCATGTGACCAAAAAGTTGCAGGAATCTGCTTAGTGGATAGGGTTTTCAATAGTCTCTCAACTTCCTCTTTATCTCATTATGAAGTAAAACCTTACTCTAATCTGATGACCAAGAAAGATGTCACTATATAGAGTGATGAATATATCCACTATTATAGGTCTCTAGGTGGGAGTTTCATCATCTTTTATATCCTTACATGGGATAAAAATTTGTACTTCTATTGTAGTTAAATAAATATCAGCATACCCATGTTGGATGATAAGTCTATAACCTCTTTCTGAGAGAGATTTATGACAACCCTGCTTTTTATTACAACTTAAACATGCTTTATTACATAAAACTTCACATTATACAACAAATATGATCGAGAGGATTAGTTTTTTGGGGGGCTTAGGATCATTACATAAAAACATAAAACATGAAATAAATCATCTTTATTTAAAACATCCTTTACATGACCACTACATTCCCTCGTACTTAGCATTGCATGGGATAACCTGAGGACATTCATAAGAAAAGGGTGAGTTATAAAGACCAGTAAGAGAGTACACATGGAATAACATGAGGAGTACAATACATGTTAGGAAATAGGAATGTCAATAGAGCATAAGATAAACATGAACATAAAGGCATGATAAAGCATGATAATCATAACATGGAAATGTGGAAACAACACTTAACATTGAATTACCATGAGACAAGGCTCATTGCACATGGATCATGAGTAAACCCTCATTGCACATGATGCATGAGTAAACCCTCGTTGCACTTGAATTATCAATAGTCAACACTCATTGCACATGACTTATCATGATACTACACTTTACCCAATGCATTGGAGCACTATAAGGGCGCACCCTTCTTAAACATTTCATTTCATGCATAAGTGTGCCACATGGATCATAAAACATGGATTCATAAAACATAATCATTTATTACACGATAAAGGAATCTGGAATTTATACATGAAACATTACAATAAATAATTAAATGTTCATAAAGTTGAATACCCTTGATGGAGAAATGGGCATGGTATTCACTACACAATGAAAATGGCATAGAAAATCGGAGTGATTTCGACAGCGTAACGGCGTGACATAAGAATTCATAAAAAAGGTTGATGAGAGAGAAAGCGGTTCCTCTTCATATTTACATGTAATGGAAAGTATGGAGGTTATATAGAAACATTTCCCAAAAATTTTAACAGAATATAGATTCATGATACAAAATTATTGCTTGAATGTAAAAGAAGAGAGAGAAGTTCCTTTCGGAATTTCGGCATAGTAACGGGTGTACATGGGAGGAATTTAATGAGAGAGAAAGGGGTCTCCCATCATTCAAACAATAAGAGGGATGTATGGGGGGAGGTGTGAAACCATACCCCAACATACATAATTTAAATTAAAAGGGGAATAAAACTTAAAGAAAATTGACAAAAATGAGAAAGGAAGAAAAAAACCCTTACATGGAAGTGTGCTTCCAAAGGCTAGAGAGAGGCTTATGAGAGGATTATTGGGAGCTTAGGGCACCTTGGGAGGATTATAGAGAGAGTAGGTCATATGTTGGACGAAATCCAAGGGATTTTAGTGATGAGGAAGTGGGAGCTTGGGTGGGTTTATATAGAAAAGGTGAGGGAATTCTTTATTATTTAGGTTTGGGTCCCCTTACATTAAATTAATCCAAACCACAATCCATACCATTGTTTTTGCCCATGGTTTTTGGAAAAGGGAAGAGGAAAACAATATTTTATAAGGCCCAAGCCCTAACTTCTTAAAATAATAATGTTGCTTATGTGGAGGTGAGTCACACTCCCATGGAAATTAATTTAAAAATGCAAAGTGTTGAATATGTCTTGAGGGGTCCATTAATGCCTTGAAAAGTCAGTCAAACAAACCCAAAATCACATTATTTTAATGATTAAGCATATATTGGCCGAACATAAGGATTATGGTATTTTATTACATCACCATTGTGTCATTATGATGTCATAAAACACATTATGTATTTAAACGGTATTTAATTTTTACCCAAAAATTTGACTGTCTCAGAAAATTATGAAAAATTCACTATTGGATAATTTCGACGTGATGATTCCAGAAATGATATTTATTTTATCTAAAAAAATTTATAAATATTTTAATTTTCACTTTTAAAATAAAAACCAACATTTATCAAAAATTCATGGGTTTTGACATAAATGGTTTTCAAACCTTAATAAAAAATTTAATTGAATTCATAAAATTATAAGATCATTTATATTTAATAAAAATTAATTTAATAAAAATATTATTATTTTCATAAAATATTATTTAATTCAAACTGCCTTAATTTAATAAAATAGATTTCTTAATTATATAACAACTAAAAACACCATTTGTACGTTAAAAACTATTTACAATGTATCAAATATGACTTGAAATTATATTCATTATTATATAAAAAACATATCGTAATGAACATAGTACTACTTATTTGTTACATAACCCCTTAAAATAGCCGCATAAGACCGAAGGGTAAGGTGTGTGATGGTGATAGACTCTTTGGGCTGCTCGGATAACATCGATCGAGTGGTAATCTCTATCAACTTCCACTTTTCCCGTAGACGGTCACGTTAGAGCTTGAAATAATGAAGCTCATCTTGGGCTTGGTCAAGGGCGAAGCCTAAGGATACCACCTCTTTTCCGAACTCTTACAAATGGGCTTCGTATGGGGCAATTATACTGGATGGGGCCATCACTTCTTTGGCTGAGTAAAATTGGGTTCTTTAAAGCCTTATATTTATACTAATCATGTGATCACTGTTCAACGAATATAAAAGTGACGGTCACAACTCATATCATAAAACCAAACAATTTGACATCTTATAAAAACATTTTTTATAAAGATACATTTCACTGGATCAAAAGGGATTCTCCATTAATGAAACTTTGGGTCATTACAATATTCCCCCCTTAAGAAATTTCGCCCTCCAAATTTTCCTTTTCCCACACTAAAAAAATGTGGGTAACTCAGCTTCATCATATCCTCTGACTCCCATTTTGCTTCTTCAAACATGTAGTTTCTCCATAACACCTTGACGAGGGTCATTGTATTATTTCATAGAACTTTTTCTCTACAATCTAAGATCTTCCATGGTTTCTCCTCATAAGAAAGATCATCTTTCCATTGTACCACCTCGGAAGAGAGTATATGTGAAGGGCCCGGTATGTACTTCTTTAAGAGGGATAATTGAAAGACATCATGCACCTTGGACACAGTAGGTGGAAGTTCTAGTCGATAGGCCACAGCCCCAACACGATCAAGAATCTTGAAGGGGCTGATGTACCTTGTTCTTATCTTCCCTTTCGTTCCAAACCTCGTGAAATTATTCCACGGAGATATGCATAAAAACACCATGTCTCCAACATTAAACTCAAGGTCTTGTTGACGATTATCTGCATAACTCTTCTATCAACACTGGGCTACCTTGATATGCTACTTAATGGTTTTCACCTTCTCCACTATTTCCACGACCATTTCTGGTCCAACCAGCTTAAGTTCACCGACCGCATCCCAACATGCCAGTGTTCTGCACCTTTTCCAATAAAGGGCTTCATATAGTGCCATTTGGATGCTCGAGTGGAAACTATTATTATAAGAGAACTCAACCAAAGGAAGATGTTGATCTCATCCTCCTTTAAAGTCCATCAAGCATGCTCTTAACATATCCTCAAGTGTTTGGATTATCCTCTCAGATTGGCCATCTGTTTGAGGATTATAGGCCGTACTAAAGTTCAGTTCAGTATTCAGAGCATGTTGAAGACTCTTCCAAAACATAGAGGTGAATCTTGGATCTCGATCAGACACAATAGATAGTGGTCCTCCATGAAACCTTACCACTTCCCTCATATATATCTATGCCAATTGATCCAAAGAGAAATTCTCTCGAATAGCAATGAAGTGTGTCATCTTTGTAAGACGATCCACAACAAACTAGATTTCATTGTTTCCTTTGGATGTCCTCGGAATTCCGGTGACAAAGTCCATGGTGATGTTCTCCCATTTCCATTCTGGTATGGGCAATGGTTGAATAATCCCCATAGTCTTCTTCCTCTCTGCCTTCACTTTCTGACACACCAGGCACTTTGATGTATATTCAGTGATCTCCTTCTTCATATTATCCCACCAAAAGTTTTCTCAAAGATCTCGATACATCTTCGTGCTCCCTGGGTGAATAGAGAAATTTGAACTATGTGCATCATCCAAAAGATCCTTCTTCAGCTCCAGACTTGATAGAACACATAGTCTTTTCCCAAACTGCACAATTCCTTCCTCATTAACATTAATCTCTGAGGATTTTCCCTTTTTCATAGATTCCACTTTTTCTTGAATTCCCACATCATCCATTTGAGCATCCTTTAACCTTTCCAAACGAGATGGTTGAGCAATCATTTGTGAAAGGATTGATGATGTTCCCTTCATTATGATTCCCACATCCGTCTTCATCAAGTCTAAGAATATTGGATCCTTCTCAATTCTCATCATTGATAGAATTGATGGAACCTTTCTACTAAGGGCATCTACCACCTTGTTCGCTTTCCCAGGGTGGTAATGTATTGAACAGTCATAATCCTTGATGAGCTCTCTCCATCTTCTTTGGAGCATATTAAGCTCTCTCTGTGTGAATATATATTTAAGACTCTTGTGGTCAGTATATATCTCTCATTTCTCTCCATAGTGATAATTCCGCCAGATTTTCAAGGCAAAGATCACAACCGCCAACTCCAGATCATGCATTGGATAGTTTCGCTCATGGATTTTCAACTGCCTTCAGGAATAGGATATCACTCTATCATTCTGAAACATCACACATACTAATCCTTTCTTCGAAGCATCACTGAATACCACAAAAAGATCCCCACTTGTGGGTAAAGTGAGCACGAGGGGCATGGATAATCCTCCTTTTCAACTCCATGAAGCTTTCTTCGCATTCATCACTCCAAGAAAACTTTACTCCCTTTCCAGTTAACTTGGTAAGAGGGTTGGACAGTCGTGAGAAATTTCGAACAAATCGTCAATAATATCCAGCTAACCGCAAGAAGCTACGGATATCCGTTACAGATGTTGGCCTCAGCCATCCCTCAATTGCATCTATTTTGGTGGGGTCCACAGATATCCCATTGCTTGTGATGATATGGCCCCAGAATGAGACCTCCTTCAACCAGAACTTACACTTTCTATACTTTGCATAGAGATTCTCCTTGCACAAAGTCTCTAGTACAGTTCTTAAATGCTCCTCATGGTTCTCCTTGGTTTTGGAGTATATTAGAATATCATCTTTAAAGACTACCACGAAATTTTCAAGGTAATAACTAAAGACTCTATTCATCAAGTCCATGAATATTTCTGGAGCATTGGTGAGTCCAAAAGGCATTACTATGAATTCATAGTGCTCGTACCTTGTACGAAAAGCACTCTTGGGGATATCTTCCTTCTTCACCCTTACTTGATAATATCCCGACCGCAAGCCCACCTTGGAGAAGTACTGTGCTCCATGCAACTGATCGAACAATTCATCAATTCGTGGGAGATGATACTTGTTCATTATCGTGATTTTGTTATGTTCACAATAATTTATGCAAAGCCGCATTGACCCATCCTTCTTATTGACGAAGAGGACTGGTGCACCCCATCGTGAAGCACTTGGGCGTATATACCCTTTATCCAGATTCTCCTGTAGTTGTTTCATCAGCTCTTCAAGATCAACAACAACCATTCTATATGGATTCTTTGATATTGGTAATGCCCCTGGTATAAGTTCAATTGAGAACTCAACATCTCTTCTTGGAGGAAGACCAGGCAGTTCCTCGGGAATCACTTCTGTGAATTCCCTCACAATAGGCATTTCTTCATTGATGGTTTCTTCCTTGGACTCAATCATCTGAGATAGATATGCGTGCTCATAGGGTAGTAATATCCATGCTTGAGATGATGGAGCTAAAGGATATTCATCTTCCTCCTGACACTTGTAATGAATCGGGGGTCGATTCTCCAAATGGAGTGTGATTTCCCTCTCCCGACAATTTATGTAGGATCTATATAAAAAAATCCAATCCATGCCAAGAATTGCATCAAATTCCACCAGAGGGAGTATGATGAGGTTCACCGAGAAATTCAATCCACACATTATAACAGGGGAGGACTTATATTCATGGGATGCAATGATTGCCCCATTTTCCGTACTCACCGACATATTTACTTCCATGATTTGTGGTGGTGCTGGGATTGTTCTACTAAACTTTTGAGATATAAAAGAATGCGTAGATACTGAATTAAAAAGTACATTCGATATTCTTGAATGAATAACAAGCGTACCTGTCACAACTTCATTGTCATGGTTCACTTCGGCAAAAGTGCTGGAAAAAGCTCTTCCTTGCTGTCTTGGAGGTTGTTGGTTGCCTCCGATAAACCTTGGATTAGGGTACTGATTTTCAAAATCACATGTTTCATTACATTTATAGAATTGAACAACGTGTTGAGGTTTGAACGGAGCGTTCCACTCCTTTGTCGCAGCTGCGGGTCCTTCTTGCCGATAGTTAATAGCTAGGTGCCCATCTCTTCCACACCTGAAGCATTTTCTCGTCCCCTTAAGGAAATTTCTAGGGTGCTTCTTTCCGCAATTTTGGAAAGTGGGGTGCTGGAACTTCATAGTGCTATTGGATTTATCCATCGGCCCACCAGCATTGAATTCCACCTTACGCTTCTTATCCCCATGATACCCTTGTGATTCTCCGATCTTCATTTCGACCATGAGGGCACATCGGACAATTTCCTCATTGCAGTTGAAGTCATGGATTGCTAATGCATTCCGCAAGAAATGATTCATCCCACCAAAGAAGCGGTCAACCTTGCATTCGGGGGTAATGACAAAGCTGGAAGCGTATCATGAAAGCCTTGTGAAGTTTTCCTCGTACGCTCCAACGGATTCCTCATCTTTTTTCATGAGGGAAAGGAAGTCCCTTTCCATCTTAAGTCGGAGGGTGCGTGGAAAATATTTATCGAAAAACATCTTCCGGAATTCCTTCCATTCCAAAGCCTCGATCTCCTCCTCAGGCTTCATATTTTTGATCAACGTCCACCATTGATGAGCTTCACCATCCATACGATAAGCAGCCAGGGGAACCTTCTCTTGTTCAGAACATTGAAGGATGGAGAAGATATTTTCAATGGAGTTGATCCATTGTTCAACGATTGTGGGATCAGATGATCCACTAAAAGTAGGAGGCCTTTGTCTCATGAAGCTCTCGATAGCAACTTGTTATTTCTGGGGGGGGGGGGTTGAACATTCCTCTTGACCCGTGTTTATATTCAAAGAATTAGTTAGCTAAGAGATAAGTGTGACAATGTTCGCGATTCCCTCTCCCATTGGATTTGGCATCTCATTAGTACAGTCATCACACTGATCTTCACAATGGTTGTTAGCCCGAGTCCTCCTATTACTGGCCATTGGATGGAATAAAAGGAAATTTAGGGGTGACACATAAAGGGTAATCCAATGACAAAATTTTATGACTTATAAATAAACTTTTATTTCCTTAACTCATGAGTCTATAGGCTTTAATCTAGGCTTTTCCGGATCTACTTTCTAACATATATTCTTAGGGGCATTTTTTCCTTAATAAGGGATCATACTAGGATTGTGAATTTATCAAAACATATCCCCCAGGAGTGTCGTAACCAAGAGTGCAGCAAGGTACATTGTCTTGCACCATATCCCATTTGAGTCTAGCTCAAAAAGGTGTTTTCGGGTTTTACCCCAAGGATACATCTGTGCCCGAGCCGCCTCTACCTGCTCATATCCAGACAGGGATGTATTTGTTTGATAAACCACTTACTTAGTATTTAACAAAACTTAGGGATGTTATTATTATACTTAGTCCTTTATCTAAGGCTTTACTAGGGTTTTCCTAATCCCAAAGACAACTAAACCTATCCTCTGATACCAACTATGACAACCCTTCTTTTTATTACAACTTAAACATGATTTATTACATAAAAAATCACTTGATAGAACAAAGAAGATCGAGAGGTATAGTGTAATTGGGGATTAGGATCATTACATAAAAACATAAAACATTAAATACAGCATCTTTATTGAAAACATCCTTTACAAGACCACTACATTCCTTCATACTTAGCATTTCATGGGATTACATGAGGACATGCATAAGAAAAGGGTGAGCTATAAAGCCCATTAAGAGAGTACACATGTAATAACATGAGGAGTACAATAAATGTTAGGAAATAGGCATGTCAATAGAGCATAAGATAAACATTAACATAAAGGCATGATATAGCATGATAATCATAACATGGAAATGTGGCAACAACACTTAACATTGAATTATCATGAGCCAAGGCTCATTGAACATGGAGAATGAGTAAACCCTCATTGCACATGAAGCACGAGTAAATCCTCATTGCACTGGAATTAGCATGAGTCAACAATCATTTCCCATGAAGTATCATGATACTATACTTATCCAATGCATTGGAGCGCTATAAGGGTGTACCCTTCTTAAACATTTCATTTCATGCATAAGTGTGCCACATGGATCATAAAACATGGATTCATAAAACATAATCATTTATTCCAAGATAAAGGAATTTGGAATTCATATATGAAACTTTAGAATAAATAAGTAAATGAGCATAAAGGTTAATACCCTTGATGGAGAAATGGGCATGGTATTCACTACACAATGACATTGGCTTAGAAAATCGGTGCGATTTCGGCAGTGTAACGACGTGACATAAGAATTCATAAAAAAGGTTGATGAGAGAGAAAGGGGTTCCTCATCATATTTACATGTAATGTAAAGTAATTAGGTCATATAGATACATTTCCCAACAATTTTAATGCAATATATATTCAAGATATAAAATTATTGCTTGAATGTAAAAGTAGAGAGAGAAGTTCCTTTTAGAATTTCGGCATAGTAACGGGTGTACATGGGAGGCATTTAATGAGAGAGAAAGGGGTATCCCATCATTCAAACAATAAGAGGGCAGTATGGGGGAGGTGTGAAACCATACCCCAAAATTCATAATTGGAATTAAAAGGGCAATACAACTTAAATAAAATTGACAAAAATGTGAAAGGAAGAAAAAACCCTTACTTGGAAGTGTGCTTCCAAAGGCTGGAGAGAGGCTTCTGAGAGGATTCTTGGGAATTTGGGGCACCTTGGGAGGATTCTAGAGATAGTAGGGCAGAGTTTGGATGAACTCCAAGGGATTTTAGTGAGGTGGAAGTGGGAGCTTGGGTGGGTTTATATAAGAAAGGTGAGGGAATTCTTTATTATTTAGGTTTGGGTCCCCTTACATTAAATTAATCCAAACCATAAACCATCCCATGGTTTTTGCCGATGGTTTTTGGAAAATAGAATAGGAAAAAAATATTTTATAAGGCCCATGTCCGTTCTTCTTAAAATAATATGGTTGCTTATGTGGACGTGAGTCACACTCCCATGGAAATTAATTTAAAAAGGAAAAGTATTGAATATGTCTTGAGGGGTCCATTAATGCTTTGAAAAGTAAGTCAAACAAACCCAAAATAACATTATTTTAATGATAAAAAATATATTGTCCGACCATAAGTATTATGGTATTTTATTACATCATAATTTGTTCATTATGATGTCATAAAAACATTATATATTTAAACGGTATTTAATATTTACCCAAAAAATTGACTGTCTCAGAAAGTTATGAAAAATTCACCGTTGGATTATTTCGACGTCCTGATTCCAGAAATGACATTTATTTTATCTAAAAAATTTCTAAATATGTTACTTTTCACATTTAAAATAAAAACCAACATTTATCGAAAATTCACGGGTTTTGACAGAAATGGCATTCAAACCTTAATAAAAATTTTAATTGTATTCATAAAATTAGAAGATCATTTATATTTAATAAAAATTAATTTAATATTATTATTATTATTTTTTAAAATATTATTTATTTCAAAAATCCCTTAATTTAATAAAATAGATTTCTTAATTAAATAAAAACTAAAAACACCATTTGTACATTAAAAACTATTTACAATGTATCAAAAATGACTAGAAATTATATTCATTATTATATACAAAAAACATGTACATGAACATAGTAATACATATTTGTTACATAACCCCCTTAAAATAGCATCATAAGACCTAAGGGTAAGGTGTGCGATGGTGACCGACTCTTGGGGCGACTCAGATAACATCGCTTGAGTGGTAATCTCTATCAACTTCCACTTTTCCCGTAGACGGTCACGTTCGAGCTTGACATAATAAAGCTCATCTTAGGATTGGTCAAGGGAGAAGCCCAAGGATTCCTCCCCTTTTCTGAGCTCCAAAAAATTTCGTCGTATGGGGCAATTCTACTAGATGAGGCCATCGCTTCCTTTGTTTGAGTAAAATTGGGTACGTTAAAGCCATATATTTATACTAATCATGTGATCACTGTTCAATGGTTATAAAAGTAACGATCACAACTCATATCATAAATCCAAAGATTATGACATCTTATAAAAACATTTTTTATAAAGAGACATTTCACTGGATCAAGAGGGATTTTTCGTTAATCAAACTCTGGGTTGTTACAAGATTAGTGGGTTCTTATGGATTGAACTAATAATTCCCTTCATTTAATACCGGTAGGTTGAATCATGATCTATATCCTACTACTAATGTATAATTGGAGAGAATGTATATTGATGTTTATAGGGGTGGTTATGTTCTTAATCCATAAAATTAAGGTAATACATCATCCATATATGGAAATTTTTGGAGGTTATTTTGGTCATTAAGGATATAAGGATAAGAAATAGTGATAATCAAATGATGTTACCTACACCCATATGTGAAATAAATGCAAGAAATATGGCTATTGATTCCTAAGAGGACTATGATTATGATATATTGGTAGTGACCAAAAAATGGTTCCCCATGTTATGATATTTAAATACATATAAACATATGACCTATATTTATTTATCTAAATTAATATATAAAATTGTATATTATGATATTATATATTTGTATAATTATAAATTAATATTATACTCAATTTATACATTTATATAAACATTTTATTTTATATATTTATTTTCAAACATTTGATTAAATATATGTCATAATTATATTTATGTTATGTTTATACATATATATTATATATATTTGTAAATATATTTTTATAAATAACTTTTAAAATAAAATATATATTTCTGTTTTATGTACATTATTATTTATATAATATATATACATGTTTATTAAATATATTCATATAATTTATTTAAAAATATATTTATATAATTTATTTCAATACATATATTTATTTTTATATACATTAATATATATTTATTTGTATAAATTGTAAAATATTATATATATATATATAAGTAATATATAATTAATATTCAATGAAATATACTTCATAAAAAATCATATAATGTATTTCAACATATATATTTATTATTATGAAAATTAATATTAATTGTATGCCAATAAATATAAATCTATAATATTATGGAAATTAATATATATATATATATATATATATTTCAATAAATATAATTTTATAATATTATGTATATTAATATATATTTATTTTTATAAATTTAATATCATTTAATATTAATTGTATATTATATAAAATCATGAACATAATTTTTGAAAATATTTATTAATATAATAATATAAATTATAAAAACTATAATGTTTGGGTTTTTATATGACATTTCTTTAAATAAATTATATGTCTGTATATATAAATATAATATTTTTATTATTTTATATTATATGTGATTAATATTATATGAAATACAATTTCAACAAATAAATATATATTTACGTATACATATAAAAACAATTAAATATAGTCATATAAATATTTTAGAAAATGTGTCCATATAATGTATTTAAATACATTTATATATAGTGTTTTTATTATATATATATATATAATGGATTATATTTTTCAAAATTTTGGGGGTTCGCACCCCCATCTAATTTAATACATTAGAGGGTGTCTTGAACCCACTCTAATTTAAGACATTACAGTGTGATTTCAACCCCCGCAAATTTAAGAAATTAGAGTGAGTTTTGAAACCCAAATAATTTATGATATTAGAGGGGGTTGTAAACAGATTTTAATACCATTTATTATTAGTGTTTATTAATTGCCCTATGTTTTCCCAAATTACAGGAAGTTCAAAACCCCATATACTTCTCTCTCGATATTAAGAAACTAATGAAAAAAGTTTTTGAGGGGGTTCTTAACCGCCTATATATTTGATGATTAATGAGGGTCACATATATATCCCTCTAATGTATATCAAAATGAATTAATAATGGGTTTATAAATGGCCTATAAAATCAATTATTATAGGGGGTTCATCATAAACCCCAATAATTATATATAAAATCACTTTAGAAGGGGTTCTGTGTAACATCATCAAAATAACCCCCTTGTAAAGACCTGTAAAATTCTAGGGAAATTTTTTCTTAATTTTCTATTGAATTTTACAAGAGCGTGGTTTCTTACGGCACCTAATTCCGAGGCCCGGTGTGCCCGGAATTAACTTCTGAAGATTGGCTCGGGTACGTTCAGTGAACGAATGAGCGAGAATTTCTAACTTTTGAACCGGTGCCTGAAATCGAATTCTAAGGGCACCGATGAACTCGCTTCGCCGATATTCGCTTAAGGAGACCTTTTCCAAGGTTGCGTTTTATGCGGGATGAGAGTTAGTTTTGGGGAAATTTAAATGAAGTTAAATAAATTGTGGAAACACAATTTATTTTAAACCATGTTGGTTATATCCTCCCAAAGGGAGTTAGAGGTGGGACCCACATACACTTAACCTCCCTTGAGAGGATTAAGTGTGGTGGGGCCCACACGAACCCTAACTCCTGAAATCCCCTTTAAACTCCCAATAACTCCACTCAATTTAATTTTGAAAACTTGAGTTTTAATTGAGATGAGTTATTGTTTTTCAAACTTTGGAAATTCAAAGAGGTGAAGTTGTGTAAATAAAATAAGGCTTAAGCATATTTTATTTTGGTTAGTTTTATCTTGCCACCATGAGAGAATTTGGGAAGCATTCTTCATCTTCTTCAACCACGACGAAGAACATGAAGAACACTTAGGCTCCGACGAAGAACGCTGTCACCATAAGAAGAGAAAGATGTGTCGTCTCTTCTCTTCTTCGCAGCCAGTGTGTTTCCGAAGATCGACAACGCCGCTTCTTTCGATCTTCTTCCAGTGTCAACGAATGGAGACGCCGCTTCCTCCTCGTACTTTCTTCGTCAGCTTACGAAGCTTCTCCAGCGACGATACCTCTTCAGACGCACCTTGACGTCAACGGAATCGAAGTTCGATTACAGCGATGCCCGACCTCCGCGACGCTTGTCTTCTGCGGCTTGTTGGCGTGCTCCGCTCTTGAAACTGAGGTAGGGGAATTTTTGTTATTTATTTAATTATTGTGTTCTTGATTCTAGCATGCCGAACTTCGTGGATAATCGAATAAATGCTATCATTTAACTAGAGGGGGCCAGACCGCACAATCATGGCTGAACACCCCTCCTTTGTTCATGGTTGTTTCTTGCGGATGGAACGAGATGGCGTGTTTCCGTCGCACCACGCGGGTATCCTACAGCAAGTATTGCGCGGCGCCGTCGCACCCCATCGTGGAAAGAAATCCAACAACGCGACGCCGTCGCGTCGCGTCGAAGGAAGTCGAAGGTGCCGCGGCCGGAGCGGGGCCACGGCGAAGGGGAGCGGTGCCGTCGTACCGCGCCGGACGGCAGAGGTCGCGGCCTGTTCCGGGCCGTGGCGGAACAAGGTGACCGGCGGCCAGTCGGGCCGCCGGTGTCGGAAGCCGGAAGGGGACTGGCCCTTGCCGGTCTTGTTGAGGACGAGCCGGGCGGCCAGGTCAGGCCGGCCGGAAATGGGGAAGCCGGGGGAATTAAATTCCCCCGGCCAGCACAAAACGGCCCCCCATAATGAGGGGGGGCCGCGGTTTTACAAAGGGTGGAAGGCGCCCCCCCCCCCCGTTTTCTCAATCAACTCGGCCAAAGGCCGAGCTGGCAGCGCACCCAGCGCGCTGCCTTGAGGCGGACCGATGCCTCGCCGGTCCACCCGGTCGGGTCGCGCCGGGCCGGGCCGGGCCGACCCTGTCCGGGGCGGGTCGACCTGGTTCGGGCCAGCCGTGGGGGGGTCTGGGGCCGGGTCGGCCCGAGCCCTACACCCCCGATACTGAACTTTTTAGGTTCAAATGCCTATAACTCGGGCTATGGACCTCCAAACGATGCGTCGTCCGCGACGATGAGATCCTTGGATCGAGACGGTCGTTTCGGTATATCGCAATCAAGGTTTCGGATTACTTTGAGTTCGGCCGGGTTGGTTCGTACACGAAACCAACCGGGCCCTCGGAATGAAAACGCTCATATCTTGAGTTACGGGCGTCCGATTGACGTGCCGTCGATTTTGTTGAGTTCCTCTTAGTGAGACGGATCTATTGGAATACTCCACCTGAGGATTGGACGCAAGTGGAGTATGGTCAGATTGTTTTTTCCTTAAAAACCAACCGTGCCCCTGGAACGAAAAAACCAATAACTCTCAGACCGGGCGTCCGATTGATGCGCCGTCTGTTGCGTTGAGATCCTAATGACGATACGGAACTTTTGGATACATCAACTCTGGACTAAGTTTCAGTTGATGTATCAGCCTTTCGGCTCGTGGAGCGGACCCTCCCGAACGAGTTTGCTGTGTGCGGGAACCCTAGAGCTGGCTGGGACTGCTACTGTGACTACGACGGTGACTGTGTAGAGATCCTCAGTCGATTCGACGATGACGACTACAGCACTCAGCGATCCTATGTGGATCAATGCTACCGATCCTGTGTGGCTCCGATCCTATGTGGGTCAGCGCTCAGCGGTTCTGTGTGAGCCAGCGCCTACAGATCCTGTGTGGGTCCGATCCTGTGTGGGTCTTTGCGGAGGTTAGTACCTATCGATCCTTTGTGGGTCCGATGACTTAGATGGATCAGTGATCATCTCTATCATCCTCGAAGAAGTATACCTGTGTGAGATTAATCCTGTTTGCTCTCCTGAGTGGATTGTGTTGTACTATCCTGTGTGGATTACGTTTTGTTTTCCTGTGTGGAATACGTATACTTTCCTGTGTGGACTGAGTTGTACTTGGGCTCGGAGGTTGGAGCGTATTGGAATTGATGACTTAGGTATATGTATAGGCATATACTTAAGCAGTGTCAGTTGTCACTTCGTGTTTGTATCTTTCACTTGTGGTTTATCCTTTGTGGATTTTGGGAGACCGTCGGGGGTCTCGGGGTCCCTATTGAGTAGCTTATACTCACCCCTGCACGGGCTATGCCCGCACTACGTTGTGTTGGTTGTAGACGACAGACATCGTTGATCGTGGTTGAGTCTTGTAGAGCAGGACGATACCTGGAGGTGGACCAGTAGGCGGGATGTGCTCGGAGCGGACGGCGGGACCCGAGGAGCAGGGGAGCTATCTGTACCCACCCTTCAGGTGGGATTTCCAGTGAACAGATCGGTGTAGCAGCTTTTACTTTACAGTTGATCTTTTCCCTTTCGAGTTGTTGTCACGACCCGCCCTCGGGGTCCGTGCTGTGACTACCCCAAGCCCGCCTTCCATAGGCCAGGGGCTGGCGACTAGCACCAAGGCGTAAATCCCGGTAAAAAGGGAAGGCATTGACTTTTAAAGTAAACAAACACCATAGAGTAAGCAGGCGGAAAGTAAACACTAAGTAAAAACAGAGTACAACTGAAAGTACAGAAAAGTAAATGGGCTAGTATACAAACCCAAACTGAATGTAAAGTACAACTCGAAAGGGAAAACAGCAACTGTAAAGTAAAAGCTGCTACATCGAGCTGTCCACTGGAAATCCCACCTGAAGGGTGGGTACAGATAGCTCCAATGCTCCTCGGGTTCCGCCGTCCGCTCTGAACACGTCCCGCCCATTGGTCCACCTCCAGGTACCATCCTGCTCTGCAAGCCTCAGCCAAGATCAACGATGTCCGCCGTCTGCAACCAACACAACGTAGTGCGGGCATAGCCCGTGCAGGGGTGAGTATAAGCTACTCAGTAGGGACCCCGAGACCCCTGAAGGTCTCCCAAAATCCATAAAGGTCTAATCACATGGAAGATACAAACACGAAGTAACAACCAACACTGCTTAGGTATATGCCCATACATATACCTAAGTCATCAATTCCAATACGCTCCAACCTCCGAGCCCAAGTACAACTCAGTCCACACGGGAAAGTAAACGTATTCCACACAGGAAAGCAAAACGAAATCCACACAGGATAGCACAACACAATCCACACAGGAAAACAACAGGATTCAGCTCACACAGGTATACTACATCGAAAGACGATAAATATGATCTTTGATCCATCTATGTTGTCGGACCCACGAAGGATCGATAGGTAACTAACCCCCGCAAAGACCCACATAGGATCGGGCCCACAGAGGACCTGTAGGCGCTGGTTCACACAGGACCGCTGAGCGCAAAGACCCACACAGGATCGGGCCCACACAGGTCCTATAGCACTGATCCACGTAGCATCGCTGAGTACTGTAGTCGTCGTAGAATCCACACAGGATCTCTGTACTGTCGTCGTCGCAGTCATAGTAGCAGTAGTAGTAGCAGTAGTAGTCACAGTCGCAGCCAGTACTAGGGTTCCCGCACACAGCAAGCTCGTTCAGGAGGGTCTACTCCACGAGCCGAGAGGCTGATACATCAACTGTCACAAAGTCCAGAGTTTATGTATCCAAAAGATCCGTATCGTCAACAGGAACACAACGCAACAGACGGCGCGTCGATCGGACGCCCGGTCTGAGAGTTATTGACTTTTTCGTCCTAGGGGCCCGATTTGTTTTTAAGGCAACACCAACCCGACCGTACTCCACCTGCGTCCAAACCTCGGGCGGAGTATGCCAAAAGATCATTCTCACTAAGAGGAACACAACAAAGCTGATGACACATCAATCGGACGTCCGTAGCTCAAGATATGAGTGTTTCCGCTCCGAGGGCCCGGTTGGTTTCGTGTACGAACCAACCTGGCCGAACTCAAAGTATTCCGAAACCCTGAGTGTAATATACCGAAACGACCGTCTCGATCCAAGGATCGCGTTGCCGCAGACGGTTCATCAAACGGAGGTCCGTAGCTCAAGTGATGGCCAAAATACCGAAATCGATTCGAAAACGGGGGGTCCAGGTCCGGGCCGACCCGGGTCCGACCCGGCCCGGCCGGCGGCGCGGCCCGGCCGACGGAGACGTGGCCTGGCGCCGCTCGGTGTCACGCGCGGGTGGGCAAGGCCCCTGCTTCTGCTTAGCTGGAGGCGCGGCTGAAAGCCGCGCATTGGAGAAAACTGGCCCCCCTCGTGGGGGCCTGCCTTGTGGGAAACGGGGGGCCGCCTGCCCCCTTTATGAAACTGTCCCCCCTTTATTATGGGGGGCCAAAATAACAGCCCGGGGGAATTTAATTCCCCCGGTTTATCACCGTCCCGGCCGGCCCGACCTGGCCGGCCGGCTTCCTCTCAACAGGACCGGCATGGGCCGGTCCTCTTCCTTTTTCCGGCACTGGCGGCGCAGCTGGCCGCCGGTCATCATGTCCCGCCGCAGCCCGGAACCGGCCGCGGCCTTCGTCGTCCGGCACGGTGCGTCGGCACCCTGCCGTTCCGCCGCGTCCCCGCTCCGGCCGCGGCGCCTTCAAATATCTTCGACGCGGCGCGACGGCGTCAAGTTCATGATGATCCATCCATGGCGCGGCGCGACGGCGCCGCGCAATACATCCGTGCGAATTCCCGCGTGGTGCGATGGGACCACGCCATCTCGTTCATCAACAAGAAAATAATAATATTCAAGAACAAGGGAGTGGGAATTTGGCCGTGTTTGTGCGGTCCGACCCCCCTCTCGTTAGACGATATCAATTATTCGTTATCCTCAAAGTTCGACATTATAATATCAAGAATGAGAATATTTAAATAATCAACAACAAACCTCTACCTCGGTTTCAAAATCGGGGATCGTCAACGACCCGCGGAAGACAACGTCGCGGAGGTCGGGCGTCGCGGTAAACGTTCGTCAATTCCGTTGACGAAGAGGTACGTCCGAAGAGGTACTTCGTTGGTGAATCTTCGTAAGCCGACGAAGGAAGTCCGGGGAGGAAGCGGCGTTCCCTTTCGTTGACATGGAAGGCGTCGTCGATCTTCGGAAACAACCGGCTACGAAGAAGAGAGGAGCGACGTTCTTCGTTGGAGCTTGAAGGTTCTTCGCGTTCTTCGTCAAAGCTTGAAGAAGAAAAAGGAGCTCCCAAATCCTTTCAAGATGGCTAAACAAAATAAAATAAGCTAAGGCTTATTTTATTTACACAAACATCAACATGAATTTCAAAGTTTTGAAATTCAAATCAACCCACCTTAATTAATTTAACCAAGTGTCAAACTTTAATTAAAGGGGGTTATAGGGGAGTTTTGAGAGAAGATGAGGAGTTGAGGTTCGTGTGGGCCCCACCACACTTAATCCTCCCAAGGGAGGTTAAGTGGATGTGGGTCCCACCTTTATCTCCCTTTGGGAGAAGTTAACCAACAAAATAAAAATAAAAACTGTTTCCACATTTTTATTTAACTTCTTATAATTTCTCCCAAAAACTAACTTTCGTCCCACATAAAACGCAACCTCAGAAAAGGTCTCCTTAAGTGAAAAATGGTGATGTGAGTTCATCGGTACCCTCAGCTTTCAATTCTGAGCACCGGATCAAAAGTTAGAAATTCCCGCTCGTTCGTTCACTGAACGTACCCGAGCCAAACTTTAGAAATTGATTCCGGGCACTCCGGACCTCGGAAACAGGGGCCGTCAGAAACCGCGTTCTTGTAAAATTCCAAAGAAAATTAAGAAAAAAATTTCCATTGAATTTTACGGGTCTTTACATTACTCCAACCTCAAGGACTTACATCCCCGTAAAGATACATTAAAAACTTGGGAAACAAATGAGGGTACTGAGCACGCATCTGAGTCCCCCGCTCCCATGTGCTCTCATGGAGGTTCTCGTGCTGCCATCTGATGCGCACAAGAGGAATTGATCGCCCACGTAGGACCTTCTCCTGTCGATCCTCTATCTCCACCGGGACCTCCGTAGAAGTCGCCCCATCGTCAACGTCTAGCTCCCCATAATCAATGATGTGCGTCGGGTCGTGCACGTATCTCCTAAGCTGGGATACGTGGAAGACGTCGTGCACCCGGTGCAACTGAGGTGGCAGAGCCAGGCGATAAGCCACCTCGCCAATCCTGCTAAGGATCTGGAAAGGCCCGATGAGGCGTGGAGACAACTTGCCGCCCCGGCCAAATCTCCGCAAACCACGTCGAGGTGAGACATGCAAGAAGACGTGGTCGCCATCCTCGATCTCCAGTGGCCTCCGCCTCCTGTCAGTATATGACTTCTGCCAGCTCTGAGCTGTCCTCATCCGCTCCTGGATGACCTGGACCTTCTCTGTCGTGGCCTGGACCATCTCCGGTCCCACAGGTGCTGACTCCCCAGGGTCTGTCCAGCACAAAGGAGATCTACAAGGTCGGCCGTACAACACCTCGTACGGTGCCATCCGGATGGTGGAGTGGTAGCTGTTGTTGTACGCAAACTCTACCAAGGGTAGGTGGTCCTCCCAGCTACGACCAAAGTCGATGACACATGCGTGGAGCATGTCCTCAAGAGTCTGGATGGTCCTCTCCGTCTGACCATCCGTCTGAGGGTGAAAGGTTGTGCTCAGACGTAGCTGCATCCCAAATGCCTCCTGTAACCCCTTCCAAAGCCGAGAAGTAAAGCGAGCATCTCGATCGGATACGATAGATGATGGCACGCCGTGGAGCCGCACAATCTCCTGAACTTAGAGATGCCCCAAGCTCTCCACTGAGTCCTTCTCTCTGATGGGTATGAAGTGTGCCGACTTGGTGAGTCGGTCAAAAATCACCCAGATGGAGTCGTGACCTCTGGAAGTGGGTGGAAGTCCAGTCACGAAGTCCATAGAGATGTCGTCCCACTTCCACTTCGGGACCTCCAAGGGCTGTACCAAGCCTGCTGGTACCTGATGCTCTGCCTTCACCTGCTGGCAGGTGAGGCATCGAGAAACGAACTCTGCTACTGCCTTCTTCATGCCCGGCCACCACTGCTGTCGTCTGAGATCATGGTACATCTTCGCCACTCCAGGATGTACCACCAAAGGAGAAGTGTGACACTATCTCAGCACCTCCTCTCGCAAAGTGACTGGTACCACGGTACGTCCTCTGAAAAGGATGTCGTGCTCTGCTCCAAGGGAGAAACCATCAGGTGCATGTCCGAGGATATCAGTGCATGTCATGTCTCACAGTCAGCGTCCTCAAGCGGTGCCTCTCTGACCCGCTGCAGTAGTGGATGGGTGACTGTGAGAGACTGGAGGAAGGCTTCTCCATCTCTATCCACAAAGGATATCTGCAAAGAGTCTAGCTGCTCCGTCGCCTCCTCAAGAAGCTGAATGCCCGTCCTCCTGCTGAGGGCATCGGCTACTACGTTCCCCTTCCCAGGAGTATAGACTATCTCAAAGTCATAGTCCTGGAGGAACTCGAGCCATCGCCGCTGTCTCAGGTTCAGGTCCTTCTGCAAGAAGATATACCTGAGACTCTGATGATCAGAAAAGACTGAAAAACACTCTCCCATCAGGTAATGCCGCCATGTCTTCAGAGCAAAGACCACTGCTGCTAACTCCAGGACATGGGTAGCGTAGTTCTGCTCATGCGGCCTCTACTGACGTGATCCATAGGCGATCACTGCCCACTCCTGCATCCGAACACATCCGAGTGTAGTCCCTGATGCATCGCAGTAGACTACGTAGCCTAATCCATCCTCAGGCAACCTCAAGATAGGTGCGCTAGTCAATCTCTGTCTCAGCTCCTGGAAGCTCTGCTGACATCTGTCTGACCACACGAAGGGTTTCCCCTTCTTCGTCAAAGCTGTGAGTGGTGCCGAAACTCTAGAGAAGTCTGGCACGAATCATTGATAGTATCCAGCTAGTCCCAAGAAACTCTGAACCTTAGTCACACTTCTGGGTGGCTCCCAAGCTAGCACTACCTCGATCTTCACGGGATCCACTGCAACTCCCGCCTCAGAGATGATGTGTCCCAAGAAGTGCACCTCACGTATCCAGAACTGGCACTTCGAGAGATTACCATAAAGCTGGTGCTCTCGGAGTGTGTCTAGTACAACTCGCAAGTGATAGGCGTGCTCCTCCTCAGTCGTCGAGTAAATCAGAATGTCGTCGATAAAGACCACGACAAACCGATCGAGGGATGGCTGAAAGATCCTGTTCATGAGATACATGAACACTGCTGGAGCATTGGTTACACCGAAAGGCATAACCAAGAACTCATAGTGGCCATACCGACATCTGATGGCCATCTTCTGCACGTCCTCGTCTCTGACTCTGAGCTGATGATAGCCTGACTTGAGGTCTATCTTCGAGAACCACCATGCTCCCTTGAGCTAATCAAAGAGGTCATCAATCCTTGGTAGCGGATACTTGTTCATCACTGTCACCTGGTTCAGGCGACGATAGTCAACACAAAGTCGCAAGCTCCCATCCGCCTTCTTGGAGAACAATATCGAGGAAGCCCAGGGTGAAACCCTGGGTCGAATGAACCCCTTGCCCTGCAAGTCCTCCAACTGTACCCGTAGCTCTCGAAGCTCGGTTGGGGCCATACGATATGCTGGAGTGGATATCGGGGCTGTCCCGGGGTACAAGTCAACATAAAAGTCTACCTCTCTGCGAGGAGGTAGCCCTGAGACGTCGTCGGAAAAAACGTCCGAAAACTGATCCACCACTGCAGGAAAACCAGAACTCCGCACGTCAACTGATCCAAGGATGAGGCTAGACAACTGATGAGTGATGGGCTGTCCTCTCCTCCGCGGAAGTCCATCCTGTGCTGCAAAGGCTCCCTTCTCGCCGGTGAAGGTGAACCTGCTCCCGTCGGTGCGTACACATCGCACCTTGCGCCTAAAACAGTCAATCTGCACATGGACCGTAGATAGCCAATCCATGCCCAAGATGACGTCGTAAGGCCTCGACGCTGCTACAAGAAGATCCCAGCCTAAGCTCTCGCCTCCTAGAGTATGCTCACACTGCCGGCACCAGAGCGTAATCATCGAGTCTGCTCCCGTAGGAGTCTCTAGACGTAAGGATCGAGCCAACGGCTCTGTCGGAATCTCTGAGCTCCGAACAAGGGCAGCAGCTATGAAAGAGTGACTCGCTCCTGTGTCTATAAGAACTGCAGCAAGGGTGGAATAGACACAGATAGTACCTCGAATCATCTCAGGTGCGCCGTGGTCGTAGGCCTCTGCTGCCTGGAGTTGTGCCTGTCTCTGCCCGCCAGCTCCCTGTGGTCGGGGTGGACCTGCTGGAGGTGGTGGTGGCAGAGCCTCAAAGCGTCGCCCAACACCGGCTGCTCGGCCATCTCCTCTGCCTCGTCCGCCTCCTCCCTGCGGACCGCCACGGTTGACCCTATGCCTCTGCCTCGGTGGTCCCCCAACCGTCTGCTGCTCCTCGGCACGGCGGGTCGGGCAGTCACGAGCCATGTGGCCCTGCCCGCCGCACGAGTAGCACTGCCTGCCTCTCGAAAGACTGGCTCCTTGCTATGTGCCCCGCACTGCTGAGCCAGTTCCCTGAGGTCATCTGCCTGAAGGTCTAGTCTTCCTGAACCCCTGAGTCATCCGTCGACTGCCAGCTGCAGATGACTCTACCACGTGCCGCCCTGCGGTGGGTCTCGGTGCTGGTGTAGACTCAGCAAGGAAGCTCTCGATCAAAAGGGCCCACTCCAGTACTCCTGTCTGAGTCGGTATGCTGAGGGAGATCAGCGATGCCCTGATCTCGTGTCTCAAACCCTGCTCGAAGGTCCGAGCCCGGAAGAATGGGTCTCGTACCATGTCGGTCAAGTAGCGTGAGAGATCAGTAAATCTCGCCGAGTACTGAGCGACCGTCATACTGCCCTGCCGCAACTGAAGAAGCTCCTGGATACGCACCGCAAGAAGGGTGGCTGGGATGAACTCCGAGCGGAAGATGCTCTCAAAGTCCATCCAAAGTAGAGATGCCTCATCGTGAACCTGGAGCATCAAGCTCCACCATCGTCCTGCTGCTACGTGTAGTAGGCTCGTAGCGAGAATCTCCATGTGGTCTGTTGGTGTCCTCACTAGCCTAAACACACGTACCACTGCCTCCAGCCAGTCCTCGGCTGCCTGGGGATCCGTCTCCCCACGAAACCTGGGTGGTCGCTGGCGCTGAAACTCATGCAGTGCGCTGAGGCGACGTGCATCGTCAGCGGCTGGTACTGGAAGCATCGGTGGCTCGGCGGGTAGAGCTACTACCGGTGCCACTGCTGACAAAGGGCCCTGCATCGAGGCCTCGTCGCTCGGTGGGCTGTCGTCACACTCGAATCTCGGAACCGTAGCTGGCTCCCGTCGTGGGGCCATCCTGAAAAGGCAACAAGTGCACCACGGTCAGAACAGTATATCTGGTGAGCTGATATAAAGTAATCACAAAGAAAACTTGAATCATACACGCAAACAATGTTTTCGTGCATTAGGTCGGAAATCAGTAGCCAGGGTCCTGGTGTACGGATACGTCGGCCTCCGCACCAACACTGGACTCCCTGGACTGATAACCACACTCAATACGCTAAACATTATTTCTTCACATAGAAAAGGTCAGAGTTCGCGGTAGAACCGAACTCTTCTGATACCAATTTGTCACGACCCTCCCTCGGGGTCCGTGCCGTGACTACCCCAAGCCCGCCTTCCATAGGCCAGGGGCTGGCGACTAGCACCAAGGCGTAAATCCCGGTAAAAAGGGAAGGCATTGCCTTTGTAAAGTAAACAAACACCACAGAGTAAGAAAGCAGAAAGTAAACACTAAGTAAAAACATAGTACAACTGAAAGTGCGGAAAAGTAAATGGGCCATTATATAAACCCAAACCGAAAGTAAAGAACAACTCGAAAGGGAAAACAACAAATGTAATGTAAAAGCTGCTACACCGAGCTGTCCACTGGAAATACCACCTGAAGGGTGGGTATAGATAGCTCCACTGCTCCTCGGGTTCCGCCGTCCGCTCTGAACACGTCCCGCCCAGTGGTCGACCTCCAGGTACCGTCGTTCTCTGCAAGCCTCAGCCAATATCAACGTTGCCCGTCGTCTGCAACCAACACAACATAGTGCAGGCATAGCCCGTGCAGGGGTGAGTATAAGCTACTCAGTAGGGACCCCGAGACCCCTGAAGGTCTCCCAAAATCCACAAAGGTCTAACCACAAGGAAGATACAAACACGAAGTAACAACCAACAATGCTTAGGTATATGCCCATACATATACCTAAGTCATCAATTCCAATACGCTCCAACCTCCGAGCCCAAGTACAACTCAGTCCACATGGGAAAGTAAACGTATTCCACACAGGAAAGCAAAACGAAATCCACACAGGATAGCACAACACAATCCACACAGGGAAACAACAGGATTCAGCTCACACAGGTATACTTCATCGAAAGACGATAAAGATGATCTCTGATCCATCTAAGTCGTCGGACCCACGAAGGATCGATAGGTAACTAACCCCCGCAAAGACCCACACAGGATCGGGCCCACACAGGACCTGTAGGCGCTGGTTCACACAGGACCGCTGAGCGCAAAGACCCAAACAGGATCGGGCCCACACAAGACCTATAGCACTGATCCACGTAGGATCGCTGAGTACTGTAGTCATCGTCGAATCCACACAGGATCTCTGTACTGTCGTCGTCGTAGTCACAGTAGCAGTAGTAGTAGTAGTAGTAGTCACAGTCGCAGCCAGCACTAGGGTTCCCTCACACAGCAAGCTCGTTCAGGAGGGTCCACTCAATGAGCCGAGAGGCTGATACATCAACTGTCACAAATTCCAGAGTTGATGTATCCAAAAGTTCCGTATCGTCAACAGGAACACAACGCAACAGACGGCGCATCGATCAGACGCCCGGTCTGAGAGTTATTGACTTTTTCGTCCCAGGGGCCCGGTTGGTTTTTAAGGAAAAACCAACCCGACCATACTCCACCTGCGTCCAAACCTCGGGCGGAGTATGCCAAATGTTCCGTCTCACTATGTGGAACACAACAAAGCAGACGGCACGTCAATCGGCCGTCCGTAGCTCAAGATGTGAGCGTTTCCGCTCCGAGGGCCCGGTTGGTTTTGTGTACGAACCAACCCGGCCGAACTCAAAGTATTCCAAAACCATGAGTGTAATATACCAAAACGACCATCTCGATCCAAGGATCGCGTTGCCGCATACGGTTCGTTAATCGGAGGTCCGTAGCTCAAGTTATGGCCAAAATACCGAAATCGATTCGAAAACTGGGGGTCCGGGTCCGGGCCGACCCGGCCCGGCCGGCGGCGCGGCCCGGTGCAGCGGCGCGGTCCGGCGCGGCCTGGCGCCATTCGGTGCCACGCGCGGGGGGGGGGGGGGGGGGGGGGGGGCAAGGCCCCCACTTCTGCTTAGATGGCGGCACTAGTAAAAGTCGCGCCTTGGAGAAAACCGGCCCCCTTCGTGGGGGCCTGCCTTGAGGGAAATGGGGGGCCGCCTACCCCCCTTTATGAAACTGGCCCGCCTTTATTATGGGGGGCCAAAATAACTGCCCGGGGGAATTTAATTCCCCGGTTTAGCACCATCTCGGCCGGCACGACCTGGCCAGCCGACTTCCTCTCAACAGGACCGACATGGGCCGGTCCTCTTCCTGTTTCCGGCACCAGCGGCGCGGCTGGCCGCCGGTCATCAAGTCCCACCGCGGCCCGGAACCGGCCACGACCTTTGTCGTCCGGCACGGTGCGTCAGTACCATGCCCTTCCGTCGCGGCCCCGCTCCGGCCGCGGCGCCTTCAACTCTCTTCGACGCGGAGCGACGGCGTCACGTTCATGATGATCCATCCACGGCACGGCGCGACGACGCCGCGCAATACATCCGTGCGAATTCCCGCGTGGTGCGACGACACCCCGCCATCTCGTTCATCCACAAGAAAATAATAATAATCAAGAACAAGGGAGGGGGAATTCGGCCGTGTTTGTGCGGTCCGACCCCCCTCTCGTTAGACGATATCAATTATTCGTTATCCTCAAAGTTAGACATTCTAATATCAAGAACGAGAATAATTAAATAATCAACAACAAACCCCTACCTCGGTTTCAAGATCGGTGATCGTCAATGACCCGCGGAAGACAACGTCGTGGAGGTCGGGCATCGCAGTAAACGTTCGTCAATTCCGTTGAAGAAGAGGTACGTCTGAAGAGGTACGTCATTGGTGAATCTTCGTAAGCCGACGAAGGAAGTCCGAGGAGGAAGCGGCGTTCCCTTTCGTTGACACGGAAGGTGTCGTCGATCATCGGAAACAACCGGCTACGAAGAAGAGAGGAGCGGCGTTCTTTGTTGGAGCTTGAAGGTTCTTCGCGTTCTTCATCAAAGATTGAAGAAGAAGAAGGAGCTCCCAAATCCTCTCAAGATGGCTAAACAAAATAAAATAAGCTAAGGCTTATTTTATTTACACAAACATCAACTTGAATTTCAAAGGTTTGAAATTCAAATCAACCCACCTTAATTAATTTAACCAAGTGTCAAACTTTAATTAAAGGGGGTTATAGGGGAGTTTTGAGAGAAGATGAGGAGTTGGGGTTCGTGTGGACCCCACCACACTTAATCCTCCCAAGGGAGGTTAAGTGGATGTGGGTCCCACCTTTAACTCCCTTTGGGAGAAGTTAACCAAAAAAATAAAAATAAAAAGTGTTTCCATATTTTTATTTAACTTCTTATAATTTCTCCCAAAAACTAACTTTCGTCCCGCATAAAACGCAACCTTTGAAAAGGTCTCCTTAAGCGAAAAACGGCGCTGCGAGTTCATCGGTGCCCTCGGATTTCAATTCCGAGCACCGGATCAAATGTCAGAAATTCCCGCTCATTTGTTTACTGAACGTATCTGAGCCAAACTTCAGAAATTGATTCCAGGCACTCGAGGCCTCGGAATCAGGTGCCGTCAGAAACCGCGTTCTTGTAAAATTCCATATAAAATTAAGAAAAAAATTTCCCTTGAATTTTACGGGTCTTTATAGTTGTACTTTACGTTCAGTTTTGGGTTTGTATACTGGCCCATTTACTTTTCCGCACTTTCAGTTGTACTCTATTTTTACATAGTGTTTACTTTTCCGCTTGCTTACTCTGTGGTGCTTGTTTACTTTACAAAGTCAATGCCTTCCCTTTTTACAAGGATTTACGCCTTGGTTCTAGTCGCCCGCCCCTGGCCTATGGAAGGCGGGATTGGGGTAGTCACGGCACCGGCCCCGAGGACGGGTCGTGACTAATTGGTATCAATGTAGTTCGGTTCTACCGCGAACTCTGGTCTTTTCTATGCGAAGCAATAATGTTTAGCGTATTGAGTGTGGTTATCAGTCCAGGGAGTCCAGTGTTGGTGCGGTGGCCGACGTATCCGTACACCAGGACCCTGACTTCTGATTTCCGACTTAATGCACGAAAACATAGATTGCGTGTCTGTTTCAAATTTTCTTTGTGATTACTTTGTATCAGCTCACCAGGTATACTGTTTTGACCATGGCACACCTATATCCTTTTCAGGATGGCCCCCCGATGGCAGCCAGCTGGGGTTCCGAGAGTCGATCGTGATGACAGCCCACCGAGCAACGAGGGCTCGGTGTAGGGCCCTTTTTCAGCAGTGGCACCGGCGGTAGCACTACCCGCCGAGCCACCGATACTTCTAGCACCAGCCGCTGATGATGCACATCGCCTCAGCACACTGCATGAGTTTCAGCGCCAGCGACCGCCCAGGTTTCATGGAGAGACGGACCCCCAGGCAGCCGAGGACTGGCTGGCGGCATTCGTACGAGTTTTCAGGCTAGTGAGGACACCGACAGACCTCATGGTGATCCTCGTGGCAAGCCTACTGCACGCAGAAGCAGGATGATGGTGGAGCTTGATGCTCCAGGTGGACGATGAGGCATCTCTACTTTGGACAGACTTTGAGAGCCTCTTCCGCTCGAAGATCGTCCCAGCCACCCACCGTGTGGTGCGCATTCAGGAGCTTCTTCAGCTGCGGCAGGGCAGCATGACGGTCGCACAGTACTCGGCGAGATTTACCGATCTCTCGCGCTACTCGACCGACATGGTACGAGACCCATTCTTCCGAGCCCGGACCTTCGAGTAGGGTTTGAGACACGAGATCAAGGCATCATTGATCTCCCTCAGCATACCGACTCAGACGGGAGTACTGGAGCAGTCCCTTTTAATCGAGAGCTTTCTTGCTGAGTCTACACCAGCGCTGAGACCCACCGCAGGGTGGCACGTGGGAGAATCTTCTGCAGCTGGCAGTCGACGGATGACTCAGGGGTCCAGGCAGACCAGACCTTCAGGCAGACGAACTAAAGACATTGGTTCAGCAGTGCGGGGCACACAGCGCGAAACCAGTCTTTCGAGAGGCAGAAAGTGCTACTCGTGCGGCGGGCAGGGCCACATGGCTCATGACTACCCGACCCACCGTGCCGAGGTGCAGCAGACGGTTGAGGGACCACCGAGGCAGAGGCAGAGGGTCGACCATGGCAGTCCATAGGGAGGAGGCGGACGAGGCAGAGGAGCTGGCCGAGCAGCAGGTGGTGGGCGATGCTTTGAGGCTCTAACACCACCACCACCAGGAGGACCACCCTGACCGTAGGGAGCTGGCGGGAAGAGACAGGCACAGCCTCAGGCTGTAGAGGCCTACGACCACGGCGCGCCCGAGATGATTTGAGGTACTATCTATGTCTATTCCACCCTTTCTATAGTTCTTATAGACATAGGAGCGAGTCACTCTTTCATAGCCGCTGCCCTTGTTCGGAGCTTGGAAAGTCCGACAGAGCCGTTGGCTCGATCCTTACGGCTAGAGACTCCTACGGGAGAAGACACGACGATTACGCACTGGTGCCGGCAGTGTGAGCTTACTCTAGGAGGTGAGATCATCAACTGGGATCTTCTTGTAGCAGTGTCGAGGCCTTACAACATCATCTTGGGCATGGATTGGTTATCTACAATCCATGCAGAGATTGACTGTTTTTGGTGCAAGGTGCAATGTGTACGCACTGACGGGAGCAGGTTCACCTTCACCGGCTAGAAGGGAGCCTTTGCAGCACAGGATGGACTCTCGTAGATGAGAGGACAACCCATCACTCATCAGTTGGCTAGCCTCATCCTAGGAGCAGTTGACGTACGGAGTCCTGGTTTTCCTGCAGTGGTGGATCAGTTTGCGGACGTTTTTCCCGACGACGTCCCAAGGTTACCTCCTCGCAGGGAGGTAGACTTTTATATTGACCTATACCCTGGGACAGCCCCGATATTGACTCCAGCATATTGGATGGCCCCCACTGAGCTTTGAGAGCTACGGGTACAGTTGGAGGACTTTCAGGGCAAGGGATTCATCTGACCTAGTGTTTCACCATGGGCTTCCCCGATATTATTCGCCAAGAAGGCGGACGGGAGCTTGCGACTTTGTGTTGACTATCGTCGCCTGAACCAGGTGATTGTGAGGAACAAGTATCCGCTACTGAGGATTGATGACCTCTTTGATCAGCTCAAGGGAGCACAGTGGTTCTCGAAGATAGACCTCAGGTCAGGTTATCATCAGCTCAGAGTTAGAGACGAGGACGTGTAGAAGACGGCCTTCAGAGGTCGGTATGGCCACTATGAGTTCTTGGTTATGCCTTTCGGCGTAACCAATGCTCCAGAAGTGTTCATGGCCCTCATGAATAGGATATTTCAGCCATACCTCGAATGATTTGTTGTGGTCTTCATCGACGACATTTTGATATACTCCACGACTGAGGAGGAGCATGCCTACCACTTACGGGTTGTACTAGACCCACTCCGAGAGCACCATCATTATGGTAAGCTCTCAAAGTGCCAGTTCTGGATACGCGAGGTCCACTTCTTGGGACACGTCATCTCTGAGGTGGGAGTTGCAGTGGATCCTACGAAGATCGAGGCAGTGTTAGCTTGAGAGCCACCCAGGAGTGTGACGGAGGTTCGGAGTTTCTTGGGACTAGCCGGATACTATCAGAGATTCGTGCCAGACTTCTATAGAGTTGCATCACCACTCTCAGCTTTGACGAAGAAGGGGATACCCTTCGTGTGGTCAGACAGATGTCACCAGAGCTTCTAGGAGCTGAGAGAGAGATTGACCAGCGCCCCTATCTTGAGCTTGACTGAGGAGGGAGTATGGTATGTAGTCTACTACGATTCATCAGGGACCGGACTTGGATGTGTCCTGATGCAGGAGCAGGCAGTGATCACCTATGTATCACGTCATTTGAGGCCGCATGAGAAGAACTACACTACCCATGACCTGGAGTTAGCAGTAGTGGTATTCGCTCTGAAGACATGGTGACGCTATCTGATGGGCGAGCGCTTTACATTCTTTTCTGATCATCAGAGTTTCAGGTATATCTTCTCACAGAAGGACCTGAACCTGAGACAGCGGAGATGGCTCGAGGTCCTCTAGGACTATGACTTTGAGACAGTCTATACTCCTGGGAAGGGGAACGTAGTAGCTGATGCCCTCAGCAGGAGGACGGGCATTCAGCTACTAGAGGAGGCGACAGAGCAGCTAGCCTCTTTGCAGATATCCTTTGTGGATAGAGATAGAGCGTCCTTCCTTCAGTCTCTCACAGTGACTCCTCCACTACTGCAGTGAGTCAGAGAGGCACAACGTGGGGACACTGACTGTGAGACGCGGCCTGCACAGATATCCTCAGGACAGGAACCTGATGGTTTCTCCTTTGGAGCAGAGCACAACATCCTTTTTAGAGGACGTACCATGGTACCAGTCGCTTTACGGGAGGAGGTGCTGATAGAGTTTCACACTTCTTCATTAGCGGTACATCCTGGAGTGGCTAAGATGTACCGGGACCTTAAACGATAGCACTAGTGGCCGGGCATGAAGAAGGTTGTGGCAAAGTTCGTTTCTCGATGCCTCACCTGCCAGCAGGTGAAGGCTGAGCACCAGGTACCACCAGGCTTGGTACAACCCTTGGAGGTTCTGGAGTGGATGTGAGACGGAATATCTATGGACTTCGTGACTAGACTTCCACGCACTTCCAGATGTCACGACTCCATCTGGGTGATTGTCAACCGACTCACCATGTAGGCTCACTTCTTACCCATCAGAGAGCAGGGCTCAGTTGAGAGCTTGGAACGAATTTACGTTCAGGCGATTGTATGGATTCACGGTGTTCCATCTTCTATTATCTCTAATCGAGATGCTCGCTTTACTTCCCGGCTTTGGAAGGGGTTGCAGGAGGCGTTCGGGACGCAGCTACGTCTGAGCACATCCTTTCACCCTCAGACGTATGGTCAGACGGAGAGGACCATTCAGACTCTCGAGGACATGCTCTGTGCATGTGTCCTCGACTTTGGTCATAGCTGGGAGGACCACCTACCCTTGGTGGAGTTTGCGTAAAACAACAGCTACCACTCCACCATCGGGATGGCACCGTACGAGACGTTGTACGGTCGACCTTGTAGATTTTCTTTTGTGCTGGACAGACCCTAGGGAGTCAGCAGTTGTGGGACCAGAGATGGTCCAGGCCACGACAGAGAAGGTCCAGGTCATCCAGGAGTGGATGAGGAAAGCTCAGAGCCGGCAGAAGTCATACACTGACAAGAGGCGGAGGCCACTAGAGTTCAAGGATGGCGACCACGTCTTCTTGCAGGTCACACCTCGACTTGGTATACGGAGATTTGGCCGAGGCGGCAAGTTATCTCCGCGTTTCATCGGACCCTTCTATGTCCTCAGCAGGATTGGCGAGGTGGCTTATCACCTGGCTCTACCACCTCAGTTGCACCGGGTGCACGACGTCTTCCACGTGTCTCAGCTGAGGAGATACGTGCTCAACCCGAAGCACATCATTGACCATGGGTAGCTTGATGTTGACGATGGGGCGACTTTTACGGAGGTCTCGGTGGAGATCAAGGATCGACAGGAGCGGGTCCAACGTGGACGGTCGATTCCTCTAGTGCGCATCAGATGGTAGAACAGGAATCTCTAGGAGAGCACTTGGGAGCGGGAGGCTCAGATGCGTGCTCAGTACCCTCATTTGTTTCCCTTGTTTTGATGTATCTTTACGGGGAAGTAAAGCCCTGAGGTGGGAGTAATGTAAAGACCCGTAAAATTAAAGGCAAATTTTTTCTTAATTTTCTTTAGAATTTTACAAGAGCGCTGTTTCTGATGGCACCTGATTCTGAGGCCCGGTGTGACAGGAATTAATTTCAGAAGTTTGGCTCGGGTACGTTCAGTGAACGAACGAGCGGGAATTTCTAACTTTTGAACCGCTTCCCGGAATCGAATTCCGAGGGCACCGATGAACTCGCAGCGCTGATATTCGCTTAAGGAGACCTTTTTCGAGGTTGCATTTTATGTGGGTTGAGAGTTAGTTTTGGGGAAATTTAAATGATGTTAAATAAATCGTGGGAACACAATTTATTTTAAACCATGTTGGTTATATCCTCCCAAAGGGAGTTAGAGGTGGGACCCACATCCACTTAACCTCCCTTGAGAGGATTATGTGTGGTGGGGCCCACATGAACCCTAAAACCTCAACTCCACTTTAAACTCCCAATAACTCCACTCAATTTAATTTTGACAACTTGAGTTTTAATTGAGATGAGTTATTGTTTTTCAAACTTTTGAAATTCAAGGAGGTGAAGTTGTGTAAATAAAATAACGCTTAAGCTTATTTTATTTTGGTTAGTTTTCTCATTCCACCTTGAGAGAATTTGGGAAGCATTCTTCATCTTCTTCAACCACGATGAATAACACGAAGAACACTTAGGCTCCAACGAAGAACGTCGTCACCATAAGAAGAGAAAGGCGTGCCGTCTCTTCTCTTCTTCGCAGCTGGTGTGTTTCTGAAGATCGACGACGCCGCTTCTTTCAATCTTCATCCTGTGGCAATGAAAGGAGACGACGCTTCCTCCTCGGACTTTCTTCGTCAGCTTACAAAGCTTCTCCAGTGACGAAACCTCTTCGGACACACCTTGACGTCAACGGAATCAACGTTCTATTACCGCGACGCCCGACCTCCGCGATGCTTGTCTTCCGCGGCTTGTTGGCGTGCTCCGCTCTTGAAACCGAGGTAGGTGAATTTTTTTATTTATTTAATTATTTCGTTCTTGATTCTAGCTTGTCGAACTTCGTGGATAATCGAATAAATGCTATCATTTAAGGAGAGGGGGCCGGACCGCACAAACACGGCCGAACCCCCCTCCTTTGTTCATGATTGTTTCTTGCGGATAGAACGAGATGGAGTGGTGTCGTTGCACCACGCGGGTATCCTATAGCAAGTATTGCGCGGCGCCGTCGCGCCACGCCGTGGAATGAAATCCAAGAACGTGATGCCGTCGCGTCACGTCGAAGGAAGTCGAAGGCGCCGCGACCAGAGCGGGGCCGCGGCGGAGGGGAGCAGTGTCGTCTCACCGCGCCGGACGGCATAGGCCGCGGCTGGTTCTGGGCCACGGCGGAACAAGGTGACCGGCGGCCAGCCTGGCCGCCGGTGTCGGAAGCCGGAAGGGGACCGGCCCTTGCCGGTCCCGTTGAGGAGGAGCAGGCCGGCCAGGTCCGGCTGGCCGGAAATGGGGAAGCCGGGGGAATTAAATTCCCCCGGCCAGCACAAAACGTCCCCCCATAATGAGGGGGGGCCGCGGTTTAACAAAGGGGGGCAGGCGCTCCCCCGTTTTCTCAATCAGCTCGGCCGAAGGCCGAGATGGCAGCGTGCTGCCTTGAGCCGGACCGACGCCGGGCCGGTCCGCCAGGCCGGGCCGGGCCGGGCCGAACCGGGCCACACCGGGCCGACCCTGTCCGGTGCAGGTCGACCCGGTTCGAGCCAACCGGGGGGGGGGGGTCTCGGGCCGGGTCGGCCCGGGCCCGAAACCCCCAATACCGAACTGTTTAGGTTCAAATGCCCATAACTCGGGCTACGGACCTCCAAAAGACGTTCCGTAAGTGGCGATACGATCCTTGGATTGAGGCGGTCGTTTCGGTATATCGCACTCAAGGTTTCGGATTACTTTGTGTTCGGCCGGGTTGGTTCGTACACAAAACCAACCGGGCCCTCAGAACGGAAACGCTCATATCTTGAGTTACGGGCGTCCGATTGACGTGTCGTCGACTTTGTTGAGTTACTCATAGTGAGATGGATCTTTTGGCATACTTTTCCCGAGGTTTGGACGCAGGTGGAGTACGGTCGGATTGGTTTTTCCTTAAAAACCAACCGGGCCCCTAGAACGAAAAAGCCAATAACTCTCAGACCGGGCGTCCGATTGAAGCGCCATCTGTGGCGTTCAGTTCCTTTTGACGATACAAAACTTTTGGATACATCAAATCTGGACTATGTGTCAGTGGATGTATCAGCCTCTCGGCTCGTGGAGCGGACCCTCCCGAACAAGCTTTCTGTGTGCGGGAACCCTAGATCTGGCTGCGACAGCTACTGTGACTGCGACGACGACTGTGCAGAGATCCTCAGTGGATTCGATGACGACGACTACATCACTCAGCGATCCTATGTGGATCAGTGCTACCGATCCTGTGTGGGTCAGATCCTGTGTGGGTTAGCACTCAGCGGTTCTGTGTGACCAAGCGCCTACAGATCCTGTGTGGGTCCGATCCTGTGTGGGTCTTTGCGGGGGTTAGTTTCCTACCGATCATGTGTGGGTCTTTGCGGTGGTTAGTACCTATCGATCCTTTGTGGGTCTGACGACTTAGATGGATCAGTGATCATCTCTATCGTCCTCGAAGAAGTTTACCTGTGTGAGTTGAATCCTATTTGCTTTCCTGAGTGGATTGTGTTGTACTATCCTGTGTGGATTACGTTTTGCTTTCCTCGGTGGAATACGTATACTTTCCTGTCTGGACTGAGGTGTACTTGGGCTCGGAGGTTGTAGCGTATTGGAATTGATGACTTAGGTATATGTATTGGAATGTAATTAAGCAGTGTCGATTGTTACTTTGTGTTTTTATCTTTCCTTTGTGGTTTATCCTTTGTGGATTATGGGAGACCTTCGGGGGTCTCAGGGTCCCTACTGAGTAGCTTATACTCACCCCTGCACGGGCTATGCCCGCACTACATTGTGTTGGTTGCAGATGACGGACAGAATTGATCGTGGTTGAGGCTTGCAGAGCAGGACGGTACCTGGAGGTGGACCACTGGGCGGGACGTGCTCGGAGAGGACGACGGGACCCGAGGAGCAGTGGAGCTATCTGTACCCACCCTACAGGTGGGATTTCCAGTGGACAGCTCGGTGTAGCGGCTTTTACTTTACAGTTTCTGTTTTCCCTTTCGAGATGTACTTTACTTTCAGTTTTGGGTTTGTATACTGGCCCATTTACTTTTCCGCACATTCAGTTTTACTCTGTTTTTACTTAGTGTTTACTTTTCTACTTTCTTACTCTGTGGTGATTGTTTACTTTACAAAGGAAATGCCTTCCCTTTTTACCGGAATTTACGCCTTGGTGCTAGTCGCCAGCCCCTGGCCTATGGAAGGCAGGCTTGGGGTAGTGACGGCACGGGCCCTGAGGATGGGTCGTGACACCCATATTGGATACTATTTTTTAGTTACTAGGATATGCATAATAAGATTTATCTTAAACATTTTCGCTTTTATTAGGAAATCTTTTCATTGAAAAAAACATTGGGAGCTGGGATCTCCACTTGGAGACTCCATAATGGAAGATTTGCATGGAACAACATAAACCTCCCCTACAACCATGAGATACAAGAAGATGGAATCTTCTTGATATAAGGATATGATACTGATGTATATGGAAGTTATAATGGGGTAGTAATTCCATCTTTGGGAACTATTTTGTTTGAATAACTCCATAACTTATAGTCCTTCTCATGTTATCTCTCGAGTTGGAATGACTCCTACATTTTTATAATGGAGAGTGTGGGCATTGATGACCCAAATGTGTATAATCTCTAATGAGTAATTGGGGAAATGGAACCCAGGATCCATTGAAAAAATAGTTCTCACCACTTGGGAACAGGTACATGAGATTCTTGAATGGCCAATTATTCTTCCCCATCCATACTATTAGTGGTTTGGGTAGATCACTTTCCATGTATGGTGGCTGGCATTCTACAAAACTTTGAAACCGACTGTGAGATCAAGTATGATGATTGTGATGACAAATGTGACCAACATTACTCATCCTCTTAGTATTATAGGAGATGATATTCACGTTGGGTTCACCACTCAATTTTATAACACTTTCTATATGAATTATTCTGTCGGACTATGCCTTGGATAGTCGTGATACCAATACCACAATCTGTATTTCCAATGTTGGGTGGCCTGCAACCACCAAGGGTTTATGGTGTTATCATATTAATCAGAATGGATCATGGGATTCTTTCACTTACCTATATGTATTTTATTTCCTTGCATGAGTCTCCCATAAAAATTTAATACATTTCATGATACCACTTCTGAATTACATTTTCTTGTGGACACCAGTTATTTTCATCACTTTAATTCTAGTCAGAAAAATAATCCTTCTTTTAGATGTGATGAGATTTTTGGGTGTGTTGGTTATTTGTAAATTTCCTCCTTATGTATGATTAGGAGGTTATATCATTATTTTTACAGTTTCTATCTTCATATCATCAGTTGATGGAACCTAGTATCATCACATTTTTCATCTGTTTCTCTTCAAATAAGGCATATTGTTCCTTGCACACAATACATACCACGATCTACCATATAGAAGGGTCAAATATTAGACTCAATTCCTAATAGGAGGAAAAATAGATCCCATTATTATTGTATAGGATTCATATTATCGACACAAAATGTATCTCATTCCAAACACATGATGAATTCAATGCACCTTACTTTGGGATGGGATGATTAAAATATTCCAGTCTTCTTAGGCGAGGAGGGTTCCCATGATCAACACATGGTTCTCATGCTTTTACAATGGATTTCATAGACTAATTATAAAGGAGAATATCCATATACTATAGTTTTATATAGAAATGTATGAGAAATCATTTAGCGGTGACAATCTTAGTTTAATTTACCATGGAGACTGATCCACTTATGCTCATTACATAAGGGTTGTTGTGCTTAAGAGTCTAGTGGGGATGATCTGGTTGGTTGGGTATTTTTTTGTAATATATAGGTATCAACATCATAAAAAAGTGAGATAGGATGGTATTGTTTTTTGGGTCTCTAGTTTTATGTTCCACAAGTATTTTTACATATCTTAATTGAAATAGGAATCACAACTCATGAATCTTATGTCACAAAATTTTTGTTTTCGTGACTGGATCAGTCCAGGATATTTAATGTCATGCAAAATGGATTTGTGTGTCATGAATGGAATTACATGAAGAGATGATTTGTGTCTTACAAATTAGTATTTTCCATTTGGATATATCTACCATTATGTGGACCAGTGGTTATATAATAAATTAGAACATTGATGGGGATTACACCTATGAGTGGGGAAGGTGTGTTCTTTTGATAGGGAATTGTACTATATGACCAAGGAATGTGCCACTGTGTTTATGACTATGAGTAATAGAAAAATTAAAAGAGGATTTCCAAACATGTCTTCATGAATAGTTCATGATCCTAATAGTCATTAGTACTGATCATGATTATGTATTATACATGAATAAATTCATATAAAATTGGTTAGGGTCCCATGTACCCTCAACATTCATTAAAGGGTGTTCTGAAAAATTATTTATTCTATTAAATTTCCATGAAATATGTTTCATGAATTATTGGTGTCACATTATACTATAACATGCATGAATATTGTTACATTCTCAAATTTTTTTCATTGTTACAGGGAGATATATGAGGAAATATCAAGAACAAAATAATACATTGATTAAAATGCTTTTGGAAATATTTATAATATTTTCACTATAAAGGATCTATGGATGTGCTACTTTGTTGAATTAACCCTGAAATCGATATTTGGTGTGGTCACTGATCAATAGGTTAAAATCCTAATGTCTAAACAGAATAAAATTCAAATAGAGAGATAAGGTGTATTTATAGTTCTAAATATCATGAACGACGTTGGAACATGGAATAATTTTTGACACAACCATCTTCATGATTGTGCGGTGCCTTTGGTTACGAACATAAATAACTCCATGTTTTGTGTGAATTCTTCCTCAGCTACAGAACTACTCATGTCTGATGACTTACCTCCTTGATCCTCCATGGACACATTTTTTAGGTCCAACACCCTCATTAAACCTTCAAGATAGAAAAGAATGAAATTTTTTGGGGAATATATAGACATATATATTATTATTGAAAATAATTTGAATGAAATAATATAGCAGAAAAATAGATGGGTGGATCAGGTCAAACATAGCTCGAGTGGTCTTCAAACTGATAGCGTGATAAAAATCTATTGCATTATATGAATTCTTATGTTCTATATCATATAAATATCTCAAATATATATCCCTTTATAGTGGAAATATATTATAAACTTAATTTAATCATAATAATTAAAATAAAACAAAGATGAATAATCCTTATTATCAGGGAAAATTAAAGAAAATTCCAAATCATAAATGGAAATTGGGAGGAAAATAGTTGGATCAAGGAGAATTTATAACTTCTTATGTGTTTTAATGTTAGGTTAGGTAATATAATACCATTAATTTTGGGATCTCAAAATCCTGACATGTATATATTATAACCACCTATATCCTAATCTAGAAATTTAAAAACCATACCCAAACCCGATTGTATAAATGATCCTGTTTAGTACCCAAATTAATTAATTGTTATTTAAAATATTATTAAAAACACAAATCATTTTACATATCTGAACACACTAGAAAAACAAATTGGGGATGAGGTAGACCACATCGATGGGGGGGATATTAGGAAGGTAGGGGTGTACAATGTCTTATAAATTCATGTGCACCACATTTATTTTTTGATGCAATACTATTTTCAAAATAGAAACATGATCTTGGTGGGGGTTTGTGGGGGATTTTTTTCAACCATGACACCTCCCACCATGGCTATATAATGAGGCCTTGGGAGCCTCCTACCATAATCATATTTTAGTCAATAGTTCTATTATATCCATTATTAGAGATCCATGAGAGATCCATGACAAAAAAATAAATGTGTAGTGATAAATTTTAGTAATATCTGTTCATTTTAAAATTTAGGTTGTTCCCTACCTCCATTAATCTCACATTAGGATTAGTGAATCAAAAAAAGTTGTATCCGAGCCATTTGTTGAAAAACAGTAGCAATTAGTGATTTTTTCCAGTGACATTGAAATTCATGTTGTTCAAAATCATTTTTTCATGTCAGATTCTGAAATTTTGTTTCATGTCGATTCCAATGGTTCATACAACATTGAAAATAGATCAGAAACAAGCATCCTAGTCTCTTTCAATGTATTATAAAACTATGGGTGCTACAATACCACATTGATAGGGAAAATGATATTTTATGGTTACAAATTGTTTTTGGTAGCATCTTTGGCATGCCACATCAGCACCACATCATCACCACATCGTCAGTCGATCATGACTATTGATACTGATTTGGTCATATCATGATCAATCGATGTCCGATTTAGATGATTTATGTTTCGATTAAACTATATTTTATAGTTCTGGAATCAACAAAGAGATCCATATTTCTAGATTTTATACCCGTTTTTCAAAATTGAAATTTCATGGAGTTACCATCCATAAGATATGGTCTAGGGTATAGAAATAGATGTGAAAGAATGATCAGCGGAAGGTCCAAATATGGTTGAATAATATCATACATGTGATACAATTGTGGAATAGAAGAAAACATGAACAAGAACTACTAATGTTTTCTACATGTAAATGTAAAAATTAGTAATAGACTATGATTAAATGGAGGTGCACGCATGATTGTTTGTAGATAATTCATGCATTAATACAAATAAAATGAAGAAACGTGCTTCCATACATCAAGACAATGCAATGAATGGGTGGTTGATATTGTAGCATCATACTACATCACTTCATATCATGATTTTTTATTGACTTATCATACTGGGTACATTGATGATGTCAATATTGAAAATACCAATTCAATGGTGATTGCTGGCATGGCTGATATCTAATTACTGATGAATGTTGGATACAAATTCCCCATGTTGGAATTTCGACATGTTCCATGTATTCTGATATACCTGTTATTAGGTATAGACATTAAACGTGAAGGCTATTACAACATCTTCAGAAATGGATCATTGGAAGATGAAAAAATGATATGTCTTCATCTACCGAGAACACATATGTGGTATGTAGTAAAAACACATGTGAATATTTGTAAAAATAGCCTCAAAACTGTGGAAGGGGATACCTTGTCCAATATGTGGCATGAGAGACATGACCACATGATAAAAAGTGGGTTATAAACCTTGATGAGGAATAATTACATTAGTATTAATATAGATGCATAACTTTATCCGTGTAAATAATAATTTTATGGGATCTAGAATGGAGTTTCATTTAAAAATGCTTCATCAAGTATATCAGAGATGTTGGATATGGTGAACTATGATGTATGCATACCCATGGAGGTGGATTCACTAGGAGGTAAAAAATAATTATTATCCTTTATTGATGATGCATAACTATGGTTGTGGGTATTTTTATTGTGGATAAAGAAAGAAGTATTGTATTACATTATGATGTTCCATTCCATGGTGGTGTGTGAAACATGAAAGAAACTAAAGTGTATTCATTCAAACAAAAAAAAATTACACATCCAAGTAATTTTAAACCTATTATATGAGTCAAGGAATCCGACACATGAGGATGGCCCCACGCAACCCAAAGTTCAATGATGTTGTTGAAAGGATGAAAAAAAACAATCATGGAGAAATTAAGATGAATTGTGAGTTTGGGTGAGTTTCCTAAACCATTATTGGGATAACATTCATAGGTTTCATGATTCCTCATCAATATACCACAATTTTTCCTACTATATATTGAGATTCCAAATAATATATTGCCTGGTAATCATCCCATTAACTCTCATTTACGTATATTTAGATGATTGGAATTTATACATGTATCCAAGGAGCTCAATAAGAATATAGATAAGAGATTAACTCCATGTATCTTCATTAGCTATAAATGTGAGGATTTCTGATAAAAAAAATTGGACCCAAAGGGGATAAAGGTGACAAGAATTAGATATGTCGAATTCCATGAGAACTGGATACTCGAGGACAATAAAAATACTAGAATGACATGAAGGGAAGTGTCAAGGAATAAATTCATGATCCAAAACATATACCAGTACCACCTTTAAATGAAGGGGTGGACGTATAAGAAGACTCATCCACAATGGACTTGGAGGGAGAGGAGGATGATATCTATTAGAGGGAAACTAAATAATCTCCACAAGAAGTTACAAAACCATTATAGTAGATAGGTAAAATTATGACTTTGAAAATTATAATTTTATATGTTTTAAGATATTTACGATGAAGGATTCCCATAAAAAAATATTTAACGTCAGATTACACATTTTTGAATAATGACGGTGGTCAATATTGGAATAACGAATCATATTGACATTCTATGTCACTGGATATGTGATGTGATGGATCAAAAATATCATATCGTTATTAATAAACGAATAAATGATAAACCGATGAATTTGTTGGAATGGGTTGTTAACCGAGAGAAGCAATAATATTTTAGACACTCTAGTAGATTTGCAGCTAGTAGGGGGAATTTATCGAGTATTTTTCCAAAAGCCTTTTTGGTTGGTGGTGCACCTACTTCATCAACACAGAAACATGGTTGTTGCACATTATATATATTCATCCCATGTTCTTTTTGAAAACATGGATGATGGGGATTGGGGGTAGGGGTTTTTGGGGGACTTTTTTGACCCTTGACACTTCCCTCAATTGGTATATGTGGAGCCCTTTGGGATCTACCTACCATAATCAGATTTGATCCCAGACAACTCTTAAATCAATATTTAGAGAGATTTGAGAGGACTATAAGAGAGATAGATAGATGTTTAGTGAGGGAGTATTGTAATCATTAATCAAGGTGAAATAAAGGCTAGTTTACCCCTCCATTATTTTCCTTCTATGATAAGTGAATCATAAAAAAATCTGACATCAAAGTCATCATTCAGGGAATGGGGGATTATAATCCTTTTTATTTTCACTACCTCACAAAAAAACATATCCCCCAACCACACCAATTATTCATTTCATCTCCTATATCGGGCTGACTTGTTTTTGGTGGAACCTTCCAATCAATTAATAGATGAAAAATCAAAACAAAATATGATATAAAAATATTAATTTTTTTATTTTTGTTTATCTATGACTTATACCCAACCCTTCTAGATTAATAACATAGTAATTAATTCTAAACCAGAACCCTATCTGAACTCAATTAAAAGGTTTATTAACTTGATTTAATTAGTTCAGATATGATTGGGTACCTGGTTATTGGGTATCTATTTCCTTCAAAATGCCTTGAAACCATTTTACATTATTATTATATAGATATTTTTTTTATTTTATAGTTATTAAAACTAATCACATTATTTTTAACCAATTTATATTTCATATTATTGTTATAAAAAAATTAATTTCAAAATAATAATTTTCATTTCAATTCAATCAAAAGCCCTCAGATATCAAGATTGGATAAAATAGGGTCTATGATCATCAATGATTAGTTATGAGTCCATTAATTGTCATCTTATCTACTCCTAAAAAAAACCATCATTCAAATATCTTAATATAACAAAATCTTTCATATAATTTCATTCCATCCATTTTCTCTCGAACACACATTTATTTTAATGATTATATTATAAATCCATTTATGTTGTAAATTTTATATTGAAGCACTGATAGAAAATGAAAATACATCGAAATTGGAACATGAAATTAAGGGTGAATTATGTAATTCCATGAATATAGGTAAAGTAATAGTTGATGACTATGATCATGTAATAACAATATAAGAATAGAATAAATAAGGGATAGAGGATGGATAGTCAGTGATCTCTAGAGATTGCCTTAGTGAATTTCATTTGAGGAGTGTAAATCTAAATTATTGGGATTAGTTTGCTCAAGAGAGACATCAAAGTATGACTATTCATGAGAAGAAATCTATGTCTGGTAGATTTTCAATGTTTCATTCACCGTAATCTACTTTTTGATGTTTATTTTATTTTTTCTCTATTAAAAAAATAATAAAATAAATAACAGAAAAGTGAATAAAGAGAAAAAATGAATAAGAAAAATTATTATTTCATCACTATTTAAACATATATATTGTTTATGTGTTCTTACGATCAATGGTATGGATTAATTCATAATATCTATGAATTATAAAATTTATAGGATCAATGAAATGGAGTATAGGATGGGAATTAATGTTAATAGAAGATTCGATCCATGAGGATGGAGGTCACTGGAAGCACCACCTATGGATAAATTGATACATGCTTAATTAATTTGTAACACCCACATTAAATGTCACCAATTTCATAAAATATTTCTATAATTCACATAAAAATGTATGGTAAATAGAAAAATAAAAATTAATTTAATTTCATTCCAATTTTTCTACCTAATTATAATTCTTATCAAGAAATTTTAATGAGTGGAAAACTGATAAAGGAAAACATTTAACAACAATATCAACTACCTCTTTTTAAATTGTGATATACTTTGTTGTATTGGTGTCCTAGTTTATAAATTAATATATCAAGGCATACAGATAGTAATTCCTTTGTGATTGAATATATATGTTTATCACAAGATATTATATATCTCAAAATTCCTTTTAGGTTCATTGGTAAAAAATAATCTTGATGAGGTTCTTTTATCTTATTATCTGTCATATCCTAATATATTAATTTGGATGTACAAGATTAATTATCTTTATGTAAATTAATATTAATATAAATATTTATATTTAATAGATATCTATATTTTATATCATGAAACCCATCTCATCCAAACAAATTCTGGACTTTTCACATAAGTAGTAATTAATGCCAAATGATTTGAGGAAGTAAAGAAAATAGTTTGATTCATAGAATTCCATGATATATACATACCATCATATGTGAATAAATATTTTGTCTATGATATATCTTCAAATATATCATAAAATATCAAACATTAGTATGACAAAATTATTCTTAATTTAAATTACGAAATAATTAAACAATTATCCCTTTTAAATATTAACAATTAAAGAATGAAAGGTACCTTCAATTAAATATTTTTTAATAATAATACATATTATTTGAAATGTATATATTCACCTGATTTTCAATAGAAAAATTGGATTCTAAGATCAAATAATAATTATTAAAATATTGTAAGTCAACAAGAAACCCCAAAATATCATCCATGTTTCGAGTATGAAACTATATATAATATCAAATAATGAAAATGGAATCCTTTCAATGATGATATACAAATATAATATCTTCAACTACAGTTTTTATGAAGATAGATAAGAATAAATCAATGAGATCCTTTCTTTATGATGTATCCAAGAGCTGACAAGAATAACACAGTGATTAGGTAAGACTCACCTCGCAACCAATGAATGCTAGTACCTCTAATGTGGAAAATGAATACTGTGAAGATATATTTTGAAGAATAAAATTGGAACTAGAGTTTGGAAAAATATGTTAATTGTGTTGGAATATTTATATATTACTAGTGGATTCTTTCAATTCACTCTTTCATTTACTCAAACATTAATAAATTTTTGAATTATGCAATAGTTTCAACTTGTGTATCACATAATCAAAATAATTTTAGATATTAAATTCAAGATTAATTTTCTAAAAAATCTCAACATATTAAATATATATAAATAATTATTTCTTATAAATAAAAGAAAAATAATATTAAAACATAAATTTCATCTTCCACAATCAATTGTAAACATATATATGAATCATAAAATATGATTTATCCCATCACAATGCATATTGAATGTATTTATTTTATTGATATATCATATATTATGATAGGCTTAAAAAATACCGAAAATTATCTATGTCATACTTAATGTAAAATACAATAGAAATTGATATTCCTTTATTTATTCTATTTCATACAATACCATATATACATATCGTACACTATGATATAATCCAAAAGAATATATTTTTACAGGCTTTATGGAATACCTCTATCAATCTCCTGCGTTCACTGAATCCTTATAAATTTTGTTTCATTTCTCATAATATTGAATCATATATAATAAATTATGAAATAATATCAAAATATCCTTTATATATCATCATAGAAACTATTTTAATGATTATATTATTGTCACCTAGTATCACATAATATGAATTTTTTTTTAATATCCATCTAAAACACATTTCGGATTGTCTCAAATCACATTTAAAGGATCACTATGAGATTCGTAAAACTGAATCCATATGTTCAACCACAAAGTGAAGGGTTTATAAGTATTGAATGTTACTTATTTATGTAGTTCAACATTATAAGAAACCATAACCCAATGTCTCTATTCTATGAAACTGAAACCATGAATAGAAAATGAAGAACCGGTGTGTGTTACATACACTGAATATGGACACAACATCACTATCCAATCACATTTTTGATAAAGATCCTTGATAAGTATCCTAATAACTCATTACATCATGTTAAATCCATGGGTTAATTCGAATCACCCAATCCTTAGGTGGGATACTCCATCACATTATGATAATCTTGTATCTCTCAATGTATGGGAACAATGAAGGAATTGTTTTGAGTTGGGCTAATTTATCGGAAGCTCATATATCATTTTCAAGGTCCTTACCATTTTTATATAGTCCTTGGGAATTCCACATGATACTTAAATGTATATACTCAAATTTTTTTAAATTTTCAAGAAATGTATGTTGTTATAACATTTCTATCCTCTAACAATTAATTTAACTCTTAAATTAATTTTATGTTCTCCAATATGTTTTATCATATGGTATGTCAGTTATAAAGATAGAATTTATATGGAAGAGGTGTAAACGATATCACTTAACATTTTACTTCCATTAAAAATAATAAAACATCATGTGAAATATACATTTAAATTCACCATACACTAAAAATTTGATATATATTTACAATATCCTTATCATACAATATGATAGGATTAGGAACCAACATGATATATCTATATCATCTCTCATGATATATCCATAATAAGACACAAAATTTTCGATAACATTATATATGAAACATATTATGATGTATTTCATATCATATATTATGATATATCAAAAAAACATTATATATTATATTCTATACTTATTATCTCTATTTACCTCCCACATTAACAAAATGCTCATAAAAATGTTCCATTTCATCAAATATTTCATCATATTTGATAACTTGGATAAAATACCAAAAATTAATTCTAGATATCACCGAAAACACTATTATAGATATAACATTAGTTTCATAATGTATCATATCATATTTAATACCTTTTGATTGTCCATCCAAAACATATATTGGATAAACTATAAAACACTTTTAAGGAAGCACTTTTGGTGTAAAAAACACAATCCCCATTCCATCGGCCACAATGTGTTACCCCATAAAAAGGTCTTGGAATTAAAATATAATATAATTACTAAATTAATAAATGTAATTAAATATTATAATTTAGAAAAATATTAATTCTCATTAATATATAAATGGATCTTTCATGGAATCCATCAAACACATGTATCTCAATATCTGATACACAAATTTCATCGTATTCAACCATTATGTTTCATATGATCCCTTTATCTCAAATATTGAATCATAATTCTAAATGGAGTATTTAAATCCCATGTAACCACTCATATATTCCTATATATTCAATTATAAACTAAACAGTTGGATGAACACATCACATTTCATTCACTCATATTGATGAGAACATCACATTCACCTCATCTAATTGATAATAAAATCTCATGAATTATCTAGGTACGACAATCAACTCATTCACTATATATAAATTGATGGACTAGATACCAACAATATCATATCATAGGATAAATTTAATCCATATTAAACTCAAACGATTACATGATAAGTAATAAGACAATCTCCCCTGATTAGCATAATCTCAACGAAGGAATAAAAAGGTATTAATATTCAAAGATTATCACACCACATATCTTTTCCAAACACATTTATTATGTCTCAAAAATATATTTCATACCATGGAATGAAATACTAACCATGATAACCTTATCATTTCCCCACAAACTATAACATTATTCAATAATAATTGGATATAGATAACTCAAAGTTATGATTTTAGAGGTTAATTAAAATTTCACGTTATGGGGCAGATATATCCAATTCAGATAAATGATAATGTTGCGACCCCAAGTGTATAACATGATACATTTCACAATATGTGTACAATTCAAATAACAATGATGAATGATAATGTATATATCCCTTGTCTATAACATTATATAGTTCATATACTATAAATATATTTTAAGAATATACATTCAAATACTAATATAAGGGATAGTATCATCTCTCATATGATGGACTATCAGAATTCGTATGATTATTTTATTTTATATTTTTTAAATATCCTTACATATTAATGTAATTCTTGTCGCATTTCTATATGATTATATATCAAAACTCTCCAACTAGACCCCTTTAATGGATAACTTCATTGTTGAATCCCTCTAAATGTGCATCACAAAATATACAACTGAAGAAATAATCGATGTATGTGTATTATTTTATATGAAAAAAAGTGAAGGTGGCTATGATTTGGGAATTAGGTAAACCTCCATAGTATACATGATCACATGAACTCTGGATGGTCATGAGAATGGGAAATGAGCTTGCGAAGCCCCTTTTAAACGATCCTCTTATTATCGCGAATGCATCTAAATACATTCGTTGATCACAAGGACACTTCCAAGAGAACTCCTCAACCCAACGTGACTTAAGAGTTGGACGAATCTTGAAAACCATAAAAAAATACTTGTAAAATGAACTATAAAAATATAAAAAAATACAAATGCCTCTTACAGTCATAAATATTTATGTAACGTGATCAAGAAGTTCACAAGCCACTAAAAAGGCCCTGGAGTCTTTCACATATTATCATGCAGGATCCGGATGACATATTCTTGTCTCCATATAATATCAAAGGTGATTTTCCTATTAATGATCATTCATCACCACAAGAACATTTATTGATCATGAGTTTCATCACCTATGGGGAGTGTTGTTTTCTTCAAAAACACTCTTTCAAATTTTTTATTTCCCTGGAGTTTTTGAAGTAAATAATGAAAATAATGAATAAAAGATGGAATCATATATTGATGTGAGGATATGTTTTTCATCATGTGAAAGAGGTTATTAACCCCAGGTAATTACCATTTATCTTATGGAGTTCCCATCAACATGTCGACATGATCCCATGAAAGCCCACTTGACAAGATAACATGGTCTCACAAATGACCCCATACAAGTCAAATTTGTCTCTAGAGAAGACCATTCAAAGTATCTCATATCCAAGAAAATCAACTCCACTGGATCCTTGATCTCATGAATGGCTCCAACAAGTCACCTTTGTCTCCCTTGGAACCCCAGAAAATGTATATCAGATTACAAAATATACTTACCAACAACTTCTTGATCTCGTGAAGACCTACCAACATGTTAATGTGACCTTATTAAGACTCATTATCATATCTATATATTTAGGAAATGTTCCTTTTACCATCCAAAGTAAAATAAATTGGTTGTGGATGGGACACTATTACAGTCACTGAAAATCATGTGACACATGTGGTATGACCTATGATAGGATCTCGCAAAATGTATAACACTAAAGCCGTCAAAAAACTCGACCCCAAAATATGTCAGATATGATCTACATAAGGGGTTGTATAATCAGAGTCGACAATCACGAAATCACAATGTATTTGGTGAGGTAGTAATCTAGAGAATGGCCTGAGGGATCACAAAATATGTATATGAACATCATGTGGTCACTCATAGATCACTCAAAGAATTATCAAATGATAACCATACCATACAGACATCCTTCACATAATATGAGACACACGAAAAACAAAAATAATCCAACACTGGATTAAACTACAAACATATGCAAGAACGATTGGGATAGAGACAAAATATTAGAAGAGTTATGTGAAGATCATTATATGTTGATCCTTACGTTCGTCACATGATTCATCCAAATCATGTGAATGCACCATGAAATGTCTCTCAAATCACATTACACTACCAAGAAATACTATTTGGATCATCCTATGTCCTATAGACATGAACCAAGTGACACAGTGCCACCATGGTATGACACTCAAGTCATATGAATCCCTCTGGGCATGCTAACCCAAAAATTGTGATTTCCTTTAGGAATGTAACCTAATCCAAGAAATGACACTCGAATAATCTAGCAAGGTATCATGGTGAAATTGAGAAATTTCATCCTAACCATGAAATGTCCTCTGGACAAACCGGCTAGGTTTGTGATATCCTATGGACACATCAGCCTCAATCATATGATTTCATTCAAACAAGTCAACTAGATCCTTAAATTTCCAAATAAATGTCTACTAGAATACAATTACAAGCCTAAACATCCATTAACATGATTTAAATACAAATAGATCACATTTAGCGAACAATATAGACATGTCAAAGCTAGCACCCATGTTCGTGAAAACCATGTCCAGTAAATCTCCAAGGGGATACGTCAGTGTGTAACCCCTGATCAGTGAGATTATATGATATTACCCCATATAAGTGAAGCCTTTGTTTATAACCCCCAATCAATGGCATGATATGATATACCCCCTTATAAGGGAAACCAAAAAGTGTAATCCCTGATCCACTAAACCACATTTAATATGGTTTCCACCATTACCAGGATATGTAGGATGCCGTTATAATGTATGTGATCAAATGTGATTCTATTTTGGTGTATTCCATGTGATGTACCCCACTTTCAAACCATCTGGATCCAATCAGTCCCTTTGGAGGATCATCCTACCTCATCCATCAGTAGATCGAAAAGGAATGTGGGACACAGTGAGTCTGATTCATACCATAAACAGGTTACGTATGATGTCTTCTTAAGGCCTATGAATCATATTAATTATCTAAAGGGTTGTCCTAATACAGATTTCAAACACCCATATGTAGTGATATTGATTACCTTCTTCCCATTGTTTCTCACACTATACATGGATCATGTCGGATTAGGGATTAGTAATGATCATATCATTTTCATCATGAATGTCCATCGATCAAGGTATCCTCAGTGTGTAAACCCTGATCACAGTCATGAAATGAATTCCTCCATATGAACGAATATACCTTAGGGTAATTCCAAAGGGTGTGAATTAACTATGATAACTATGATTCACATTATTACAATGATATATTGGATGCCTCTGTGAGGAAAATGCTTGACACATTGTACCAACATTCCCTAATATATGACATTTTTTTCGTGACATTAAATTGAAAAGGATTAAATAAATACATCAATTTTGATTCCTATTATAAATAGTTTATGTAGGAAACCTCATAGAAGTTCAATACTATCATCTACGTATTCATCACATCCATGGATAACATCATATTCTAAAGTGACTTGTAATAAAACATCAACATATAAGAATCCACCAATTAATGGTAAATAGATAAAGAACCCCAGATATATACAAATGGATTCAATATTATATTCCCATTACTATATTAAGGGATTTAACCATTGATAATTTTTTAGGATAACTTTTTCAATATTGAAATTATGAAGAGATTAAAGAACATACCTTAAATCTATAAGCGAGTCCTAGAGTTAGAAATAATTTCCACCAAATGGGTGTGATGGGCCTGACCTCCCAACCTCTCGACCACTGTGAGTTACTAATTTTCATAGGGTCTAAAGCCCCAATTGAATGGATATCATTATAAATCTGTTCAATAAGATGTTATGGATATGGGAACCATATGGATTTTCAATGAAAGGTAAACTGAAAATTGAACTCGAGGAGAATTATTAGACATACATTGAACCCCCAACTCAAGCCATCGGTCCAAGATTACCATATCATTGTGACCAAAGAAAATTGTGAACCATATGGTTAAAAATCTAACTATGGAATCACCTACAAAATAAAAAAAATGGATTCAATATATAGTTCTTGTGAGACCCTTTTTTCTTTCCACACGAGTGATCACGATCGATATATATCATCTCCAAAAAAACAAAAATGGTAAACACGATGTGAATCTCTCAAATAATAGAATGATCGGTTTACCATGGTTTGAGCAATATTGTTTTTACATCCTACACAACTATGGTGAACCTGACATGAATCTTATGGATGATCCTCAATAATTGGGGTTCTCTTGAAATAAGTTCATCCTCTCTTTGTAATTTCCATGTAAATAGACTGTTTTAACTGATAATAAGAACGAGAAATTTTGTATCCCATGAATATTTGATTTAGATCATATCATGCCTATGCTGATGAAATAATTGGTCACCTTATTCCATTCTATCATTTTTATTTCATATATTTCTCTCAGAAACAACTCTTTACTCATGACAATGTCTTTATCCAATGATCGTTCTCGAAAACCGTCTTTCACTGAAACCCTATGGGTCTCAGAATGACCTCACCCACCTGACACCTTCATCATCAGGTAGAGAATATAGTGTTCGGGGAATACCATAATCATGGTATAATCCCGACCATTGACACTTCCCATGTGGGTCTCTAAATGTTAATAAAATGAGACTATATCGTCCATAGAAATTTGTAGTAAATCTAGTGGAAGTCATCACCATTGACAATTAAATCGGGAAATTATCCCTATAGTGTGAAATTATACACCTTCCTTATATGATGAAGGTGTTTTATGGATTCAACTATAAATCTATTCTGGTTCAAGTGCCACAAAGGAGGGTTCCTTTAAACCGCCATCGCCAGCACAATCATGTCTGCACACTTCAGTCAAAAGCTGAGGGTATGACCTGACACATTTACACCTTTGATACACATGCATGGGTAAAAACTAATACATGTCGGGCCTGAAAATAGTTTGATAATTATGAGTGGGATCATATCATTGGTATTTATAATAATGCTTGTTGAAATATTCCATAGGTATCTAGCGAGAAATCTCATATCCTTTCATAGACAAAGTAATTCTTTGAGCATACTACTGTAGAAAGCATGGGGGAATATAATATATCTACCCCTGTGCATAAATTTCATTGAAATATCTCATAGGATCATTTAGGAAATGAGTGGGATCTTATTCATGATTCAATTAAAATATATTTCAAGTATATCATGGAGATAGAAAATGTGCAGACTTACATACCTACAAACACATTCCTAAAGATCCATTACATTCTAGAAAATGATGAATTACTCCAATGACCTATTTTGAAACTCGTTTATATATATGGAAGAAAATAAAATACTTACATACAGTGTAGAATAACACTCAGATTAGTATGGGAATGTGGTTTCGTCATAGCATATATCCATTCTTTCTCCCATCATGGAGGATTATCATAATATTCTGGTAATTTAAGAGGTATTGTGTTGCGATCAAATTACCATTCTAACTAGGGCTCACCCAGTGAGAGTGACACATGCCTCATGAAAGCATCATGTCCCTATCACAAAAATCATATGGAATATTTCAAATCCATGGGATTGAGCTCATATTCCTGATCTGGCCTGGGCTAACTCAGTGAGAGTGGAACATGACTCGGGACAGGCTCATATTCCAATAAACAATTACTGTCATCACCCTCTAATATCTCGTGATTGGGATCATATCCCTATTATAACTAAGCCTCACCATGTGAGAATGCCAAATGACTCACAACATGCTCACATTCTTATCAGCAGATATACCTACCATATTTCATTAGATCATGAAACCCATATACATTTTCCTACTTCCACCAAAGAGCTGCTACACCATCATCTTTATGAGGAAATACATGTGGATTATAATATCCATTATCATATTCCAAAGGTTTGTAAGCATAATTCAATAGGGATTACATATTTAGATTGGGCTCATAATCCCATTCCAACATGTGCTCACCATGTGAGAATGAAACATTGCACAAGATAAGCTCATATTCCTACAGAAAAAGACCGAGGGCGTACTCCAATGGCTCAATATAGGGTTCATATCCACATTCTAACTAATTATCACAAAGTAAGAGTGGTGAATGCCTCCGTACATACTAATATTCTTATATGGGATTATACATAGTATATTAAATAGTCTTTCTAGTAGCAGTCACATAGTCCCACAATACCAACTATTATTTAATTGATTCTAGAAGCTTTCATATTGTAGACACATATCCCTAAAAAATTACAAAAGGTAAGTTGACATATTCCATTCATGGACTAGAATAAGGTTCACATTCCTAATATTCTCAATTTTAGTGTCCATGATGTTTCTCGAGATACCTCATCAACACCCCAGGGATATGTTGACTCGTCAATGAATGTTGAAGGAAATCATTACCATGATAGACTATCTGAATTTTTATGATTATTGTATTTTATTTTTTTTAAATATCCTTACATATCAGTGTAATTATTGTCACATGTCTATATGATTGTATAACAAAACTCTCCAACTAAACCCCTTTAATGGATAACTTCACTATTGAATCCCTCTAAATGTGCATCAAAAAATATACAACTGAAGAAATAATGGATGAATGTGTATTTTTTTATAAGAAAAAGTGTGAAGGTGTCTATGATTCAATAATTAGGTAAACATTCAATGTATACATGATCACATGAACTTTGGATGGCCATGAGAATGTGACATGAGCTTGCGAAGCCCCTTTTAAATGATCCTCTTATTATCATGAATGCATTTAAATACATTCGTTGATCACGAGGACACATCCAAAAGAACTCCTCAAAACAACCTGACTTTGGAGTTGGCTGAATATTGAAAACCATCAAAAAATTCATGTAAAATGAACGATAATAATATAAAAAAAATACAAATGCCTCTTACAGTCATAAATATTTATGTAACGTGATCATGAAGTTCACATGACACTACAGAGGCCCTGGAGGCTTTCACATATTAAAATGTAGGATCTTGATAACATGTTCTTGTCTCCATATAATATCAAAGGTGATTTCCCTAATAATGATCATGCATCACCACATGAATATTTATTAATCATGAGTTTCATCACCTATGGGGAGTGTTTTTTTCTTCAAAAACACTCATTCAAATTTTTGAGAGCCCTGGACTTTTTGAAATAAATAATGAAAATAAAAAATAAAAGATTGAATCATATATTGATGTGAGGATATGTTTTTCATCATGCGAAATGGGTTATTCATACCAGGTAATTACCATTTATCCTATGGATTTCCCATCAACATGTCGATATGATCCCATGAAATCCCTCTTGAAAAGATAATATGGTCTCACAAATGACCCCATACAAGTCAAATTTCTCTCTAGAGAAGACCATTCAAAGTATCTCATATCCAAGAAAATCCACTCCATAGTATTCTTGATCTCATGAATGGCACGAAAAAGTCAACTTTGTCTCCCATTGAACCCCAGACAATGTATATCAGATCACAGAAAATCCTTACCAACGTCTTCCTGATCTCGTGAAGACCTCCCATCAGGTTAATGTGACCTTCTTAAGACTCACTATCATATCGATATATTTAAGAAATGTTCCTTTTACCACTAAAATAACAATAAATGGGTTTTGTATGGGACACTATTACAGTGACTAAAAATCATGTGACACATGTGGTATGACCTATGATAGGATCTCGCAAAATGTATAACACTAAAGCCCTCAAAAAACTTGACCGCAAAATATGTTAGTTATGATCTACATAAGGGGTTGTATAATCATGATGTAAAGGCCTTTAAATCCCTCCCCCTCAACAAAAAAATAACTATGCATCCACAATCCATCACAAATGGTGGATCGTGAGTTATATTGTTAGAGTGGACAATCAAGAAATCACAAGGTATTTGGTGAGGTAGTAATCTAGGAAATGGACCGAGGGATCACAAAATATGAATATGAAATTCATGTGGTCACTCATAGATCACTCAAAGAATTATCAAATGATAACCATATTATACGAACATCCATCACATCAAATGAGTCACATGAAAAACAAAAATAATCCAACACTGGATTAAACTAGAAACGTATGCAAGAACGATTGGGATATGGACAAAATATTAGAAGAGTTATATGAAGATCATTATACATTGATCCTTACGTGCTTCACATGATTCATAAAAATCATGTGAAAGCACCATGACATGTCCTTCAAATCACATGACACTACCAAGAATTACTATTTGGATCATCCTATGTCCCATAGACATGAACCAAGTGACACAGTGCCACCATGGTATGACACTCAAGTCATATGAATCCCTATGGGCATACTGACCCAAAAATTGTGATTTCCTCTAGGAATGTAACCTAATCCAAGAAATTACACTAGGAAAATCCAGCTAGGTCTCACGGTGCAATTGAGAAATTTCATCCTAACCATGAAATGTCCACTGGACAAACCAGCTAGGTCATGTTATATCCTATGGACACATCATCCTCGATCATATGATTTCATTCAAACAAGTCGACTAGATCCTTAAATTTTCAAATAAATGTCTAATATTCTACAATTACAAGTCTAAACATCCATTAACATGATTGAAATACAAATAGACCACAGTTAGCGAACAATCTAGACATGTCAAAGCTAGCACCCATGTTCGTGAAAACCATGTCCAGTAAATATCCAAGGGGATACATCAGTGTGTAAACCCTGATCAGTGAGATTATATGATATTCCCCCATATAAGTGAAACCATTGTTTATAACCCCCAATCAATGGAATGATATGATATATGCCCCTATAAGTGAAACCACAAAGTGTAATCCCTGATCCACTAAACTACATTTAATATGGTTTCCACAATTACCAGGATATGTAGGACGGCTTTCTAATGTCTGTGATCAAATGTGAATCTATTTTGGTGTATTCCTTTTGATGTACCCCACTTTCAAACCATATGGATCCAATTAATCCCTTTGGAGGATCATCCTACCTTATCCATCAATAGATAAAAAAGGAATGTGGGACACAGTGACTCTGATTCACACCATAACAATGTTACGTATGATGTCTTCGTAAGGCCTATGATTCATATTAAATATCTAAAGGGTTGTACTAATACAGATGTCCAACATCCATATGCAGTGATAATTATTACCTTATTTCCATTGTTTCCCACACGATGCATGGATCATGTCGGATTAGGGAGTAGTAATGATCATATCATTTTCATCATGAATGTCCACCGATCAAGGTAGCCTCAGTGTGTAAACCCTGATCCCAGTCATGAAATGAATTCCTCCATATAAAGGAATATACCTTGGGGTAATTCTAAAGGGTGTGAATTAACTATGATAACTATGATTCACATTATTACAATGATATATAAGATGCCTCTGTGAGGCAAATGCTTGATACATTGTACCTACATTCCCTCATATACGACATTTTTATCGTGACATTAAATTGAAAAGGATTAACAAAATACATCAATTTTGATTCCTATTATAAATAGGTTATGTAGGACACCTCATAGAGGTTCAATACCATCATCTATATATTGATCACCTCCATGCATGACAACATTTTCTAAAGTGACTTGTAATAAAACATCAACAGATAATAATCCACCCACTAATGGTAAATGGACAAAGAACCCCAGATATATACAAATGGATTCAATATTAGATTACCCATACAATATTAAGGGATTTAACCATTGATGATTTTGTTAGGATAACTTTCCCAATATTGAAATTATGAATAGCTTCAAGAACATACCTTAAATCTATAAGGGAGTCCTAGAGTTGGAAATAATTTCCACAAAATGGGTGTGATGGGCCTGACCTCCCAACCTCTCGACCAATGTGACTTACTAATTTTCATAGGGTCTAAAACCCCAATTGAATGGATACCTTTATAAATATGTTCAATAAGATGTTATGGATATGATAACTATAGGGATTTTCAATGAAAGGTAAACTGAAATTTGAACCCTAAGAGAATTATAACACATATATTTAACCCCCAACTCAAGACATCGGTCCAAGACTCCCATATCTTTGTGACCAAAGAAAAATTGTGAACCTGATGTTTAATAATCATATTGTGGAATCTCCTAAAAAATGGATTGAATATACAGTTCTTGTGAGACCTTTTTTTTCTTTCCACATGGGTGATCACGATCGATATATATCGTCTCCAAAAAAACAAAAATGGTAATCACGATGTGAATCTCTCAAATAATAGAATGATCGGTTTACCATGGTTTAAGCAATATTTTATTTACATCCTACACATATATGGTGAACATAACATGAATCTTATGGATGATCCTCAATAATTGGGGTTCTCTTGAAATAAGTTCATCCTCTCTTTGTAATTTCCATGTAAATAGACTGGTTGTACCGATAATAAGAACAATCAATTTTGTATACCATGAATATTTGATTTAGAACATATCATGCCTATGATGATGAAATAAGTTGTCATTTTATTCCATGCTATATTCATTATTTCATATATTTCTCTAAAAAACAACACTTTACTCATGACAATGTCTTCATCCAATGATCGTTCTTGAAAACCGACTATCACTGAAACCCTATGGGTCTCAGAATGACCTCAGCCACCTGACACCTTCATCACCAGGTAGAGAATCTAGTGTTTGGGGAATAGCATAATCATGGTATAATCCCGACCATTGACACTTCCCATGTGGGTCTGCAAATGATAGAAAATGAGTCTATATTGTCCATAGAAAGTTGTAGTACATCTAGTGGAACTCATCACCACTGAAAATTTCATCAGGAAATTATCCATAGAGTGTGAAATTTTACACCTTCCTTATATAATGAAGGTGTTTTATGGTTTCAACTATAAATCTATTCTGGTTCAAGTGCAACAACGGAGGGCTCCTTTCAACCGCTATCGCCAGTACAATCAGGTATGCACCCTTCAGTCAAAAGCTAAAGGTATGACCTGCCACATTTACACATTTGATACCCATGCATGGGTAAAAAATAATACATGTCGAGCCTAAAAATAGTTTGATAATTATGAGTGGGATCATATCATTTCTATTTATAATAATGCATGTTGAAATATTCCAGTGGTATCTAGCGAGAAAGCTCATATCCTTTCACAGACAAAGTAAGTCTTCGAGCATATTACTGTAGAAAGCATGGGGGAATTTAATATATCTACCCTTGTGCATATATTTCATTTACATATCTCAGAGGATCATTTAGAAAATGAGTGGGATCATATTCATGTTTCAATTAAAATATATTTCCCCTATATAATGGAGATAAAAAATGTGCAGACTTACATACCTACAAACACTTTCCTATAGTTCCATTACATTATAGAAACTGATGAATAACTCCAATGAACTATTTTGACATTGGTTTATATATATTGAAAAAAAATTCAAATACGTACATACAGTGTAGAATAACACTCGGATTAGTATGGGAATGTGGTTTTACCAAATCATACATGCATTCTTTCTCCCATCTTGGAGGATTATTAGAATATTTTGGTAATTTAAGAGGAATTGTGATGGGATCAAATTACCATTCTAACTAGGGATCACCCGGTGAGAGTGACACATGCCTCAAGAAAGCATCACGTCCCTATCACAAAAATCAGATGGAATATTTCAAATCCATGGGATCGGGCTCATATACCTGATCTGGCTTGGGCTAACTCAGTGAGAGTGGAACATGACTCGTGACAGGCTCATATTCCAATAAACAATTACTGGCATCACATTCTAATATCTCAGGATTGGGATCATACCCATGTTCTAACTATGCCTCACCATGTGAGAATTCCACATGCCTCACGACATGATCACATTCTTATCAGTAGATATACATACCATATTTCATTAGATTACGAAACCCATATACATATTCCTACTTCCACAAAAGAGCAGTTACACCATCATCCTTATGAGGAAATACATGTGGATTATAATATCCAATATCATATTCCAAAGGTCTGTCAGCATAATTCAATAGGGATTACATATTTAGATTGGGCTCATAATCCCATTCCAATAGGTTCTCACCATGTGAGAATGAAACATTCAATAGGATAAGCTCATATTTCTATAGAAAAATACCATGGGCGTACTCAAATGGCTCAAGATTGGGTTCATATCCCCATTTTAACCGATTATCACAATGTAAGAGTGGTGAATTCCTACGTACGTACTCATATTCCTATATGGGATGATACATTGTATATTAAATAGTCTTTCTAGTAGCAGTCACATAGTCCCACAACACCAGCTATTATTTAATTGATTCTGGAAGCTTTCATATTGTAGACACATATCCCTACAAAATTACAAAAGGTAGGTTGACATATTACATTCATGGACTAGAATCATGATCCAATCCCTAATATTCTCACTTTTAGTGTCCATGATGTTTCTTGAGATACCTCATCAATACCCCAATGGTCTGTTGACTCTTCAATGAATGTAGAAGGAAATCATTACCATGATAGTCTTCCTTGTGGTTGTGTGGATATAGATTCTAGGGTCTCTACTCCTGATATATTTCATGGTCGACCTACCTATAATGATATCTCTTATGAATAATAAAATCCACCCCTTTCCCATAGACATAGATATAGATGTTTAAAAAAAATTGTGAATTCATATAGATGGGTTATCAAAACATTAAGTTTGGCCATATATTGTTCACCATCAACATCCAATAGCACTCCATTCTTGTCAGTAGGAAATGGTGAAAAGCAACATTTATGGTTTAATAACATGGAGACATATATGTCTGATTAAGATGAGGATGACATAAACATATAGAGATACTTTACTAGAAAGAACCTCTTTACCATGTTCTGGCAGCCTTCCAATTCAATCTATGAGATCCCAAATGAGCTAGAGATGGAATGATTTCCATATCTATGCAAAATATGAGGTTAAACATCAGCGTATGAATGCTATAAACATCCATTATTTTGGATATGAGGGTCACCATAAAATATCAAGATACTATATTGTTATCTATACATGGATTCTATATTTATGGACCAATAACCAAATCAAGAAAATAATAGCACAAATATACAACACACATTCCTCCATTATATCAGAAATCATTGAAAACCAATCGTCGAATACACATCATTAATATGTATTCATGTATGGGAAATGTATGGAGCAATATACTACATCTTACCCAAATAAGAGTATATCCTCTCATATACGACATTCGGTAATGTCATAGCCTATAAAGAAATCAAAGGACCAGGTAACAAACAAGCCAGCTGGTCTCTATAATATAATTCCCCAGCTTCAATGGTGCTAATAAATCTTGAATGAAGGGAAAATAAATCCAACATTACATTGAATAGGGACACATTGAACAACATGAATATTTTTAAGACATAGAAGTCGATGTTGCAATCAGCCTGAAAACTTACCACAAAACTGACTTCTTTATTCGGCCGCCAATGCACCTAGCTCCTAAACAAGAACATCTTCTCCAAAATAAACTAGTCACAATAATAGCTTCCATATAATCTACATTGGTTTTAACCCACCCCCCTATGTAAGGGGAATATCTACAATTTCCTGGACCCCTCAGATGGTCAATTATAGAAAGGATTTGGATATATCTATAGTTTCTACAAACAAAATGCTTATTGCTGGGTTGGGGGAGATTATATCTCAATATCAATAAAAAAGTTCATCATCCACCGAGAGGGTCCTGGGGAAATCCCCTCAGTTTCAGATCAATAATAAATTTCTGGTTTAGAGGAATTAAAACATCTATATCCATTTCAGGATTCATTGAAGCATTCATTAAATCATTGAGTCCTCAACAATATGATAAATTAATGATAATGGTGTCCCTAGATAGTCCCCAACTCATAGGGATGTTGGTATTGTTATCATCACCATCTTTTCCACAGATGGAATCTGCCCTCACTGTGTTGGGAGGTAAATATCAATGGTTGGCATCCCATTCGTTCTCCCCTCTATAATACAAATCAGTAATATTTGGGCCCCATTCGACAATCATGACTTGAAACTCCATCAAGGTCACTACTCATATACCAAGATTGGAGGAGTACACGATGAAGGAAATCAAAGCCTTCATGGGTTCGATTAGTGGACATAATGCGGGCCGTACAGAATCATCTTGTTTCAATAAGAGTAATAGGACAACTACCATTTCTTGAAACACCTATGTGAATGTTGTAACCATAAATATAACATATAATTTTGATCAATATGAAAATACGTATTTCCTAAATATGGAAAATATAACCGGAGTTGAGGGTCTAGATGCACCCACTAAGACAACCCGTTCTCGAAACTAGAGGTGACCTAAAAACCTGGAACCTCTGAATATCGTGCTATCACCTCTATGGTAGAATAATACCAAGTATAAAAGGAAAATTCTGGATACTTCACAATCACTTCCTAGATGAGTTGATATCCATTACATGGAGGAATTAATGGAAAAATATGAGACTATGATGTAAAATCTATAAAAACTAAACAAGGATACACTATGGGGAAACATTACCATTGGTTATCATCATTAGGATAAGACCAATTTACCTCCACATATTCATGTCGAAGAACCTATAGCATCTGCAAGAGAAACATCTGAGTGTCAGACTCGATCTAGTTCTAGGTCGTTGGCTTATATAAATGAGAAATTCCAAAAAGATCATGATTTCTTCCATTGCGTCAAAACCTCCTCCATCACTAGGTTGATAAATCAATATTTTAATGGGTCAAGAATTATTAGGAGATGAAAATGGGGCCACATTGTTAATCCTCACCCATAATCTAAATATGGGAGGTAGAAACACGTCCAAAAATCTTCATTAGAATCGAGTCACTGGTTAGTCGATTGGATTCCATGGAAGGGTTACGTGAACCTGTGCACCCTGAGAAGTATCTATATACCAAATGGGTGGGTGAAATTTTCCCCAACCCAATTTCAGCAATCCAACATTCTCTACTTTGGATGTTTCTAGATACCCCAAATAAAACGTAACACAATTTATACCTCGACGCGATTTGATGATGGTCCCTCAAGATTAATTGTTTGTGACAAATATGAGGTGTTTTTTATAGAATCAGATAGGGAATAAATTATATGGGTATAGAAAAAATCATGGAGAATTGCCTATTATATGGGAATACGATAGTCATCCGTTCCATTATCAGTTTACCTATATAATATGGAATATTATAAATTTTCACCAGATGATCAGAATGAAATGATAGTGAGAAGGTTTCTAGAATCATATCCAGATGGATAGGTTTAACCTACTCACTCATCATCCCTCTCTCACATGAGAAATTATTGGAACTATGTAAAAAAATATCCATGATGAGATGAGAATACATCGGATCCAAATAAACAGTACAGTTTGGTTCTATCAGTTTTTATAAACGGCGCAACATTCGGAAGATTCCATTCTGTGGACCCACACAAAATCTCATCTCATGTCTTCAGAACAAGAGAAAACGCTCAGAAAGGATGAGACTACAACTTTTACTCTCAAACCAGTAGTAGTGATCATCCGAGAACCTAATAGGACTTTAACTTCCCAACACCTAATACGAAGTGGAAAAAACCAAAAAATATCCCTTATCCAGAATCCAATAGAGATCAAGCCCACTTTATATTTTAGGAACATATAAATAATGAGTACTTCTTATGAAACGATAAATTCCCTAGTTATTTTCATGCAACCATGGACAATAACATGATCAATCTTCAATATCGTAGGAAATCTGTCAAGGGAAATATCACTGATCATCCCGACTACTTCACTTCCCATAGATGGATGGGTCACAACATCCATGAACGATTCATATTTAAATACTAACTTCAAATCATGGTTTATTCTTGATAGGTGATGTTGGATAACTCACCATCATATGTGACATGTATTACTATTTCCCAATAAAAATAATCATGTGATTGGAATAATATTGTTTCTATGTGTGGAAGGATTTTCAACAACTCGATGACTCAATAGATAGTAGAATAACCTCATGAAACCCTAAGAGTGTAGATTCGTAGACTAAAAATAGTTCATCCACCTAGGGAGGTGACATAGAATATGTAACATCGCCATATGATATAGGGATAAATGAATAAATGAAATGACTCATGTCGACAAGGTGCACCTTTCTTTTTGTGAGCCTACCTGGTTAGAACTTCCTAGTTGAGCATGCATGGCCTGGAATAGTGATAATGATGGGTGACCTTCTGGGAAGCTTCCCAGGGTGTGTGCGAGTGAGGATAAAGCACACTAGAATGGACATGCGTTGTCTTGTGGGGACTGTCATTAGTCAGATGACCCGTTCGGGCATGTGGGTGGGCCCCACCTGTCTGTAGGGCAACTTGTGGTACTTGGTAGGCCAGGACCCGACGACCATGTTATGGCGGGGTGTATGTGCTGTCACTGGGACCCGATTTTCACAATTAGTATCAGAGGAGGAAACCAGCCTTAAGTTCGGTGCACTGCCTTGGTTGAGATGTAGGCTCCACAATGAGGGCTTTTTCTCTAAAGGGGGGTGAGTGTAAAATCCCCAAATGATAAAGGGTTAAATGGCTAAATGAAATGACTCATTTCATCAAGGTGCACCTTCCTTTTCGAGAGCATACTTGGTTAGAACTCCACAGTTAAGCATGTTTGTCTTGGAGTAGTGATCAGGATGGGTGACCTTCTGGGATGTTTCATAGCGTGTGTGTGAGTGAGGAAAAAGCACACTGGAAAAGACATGTGTATGCATATGGGGACTGTCAGTAGTCAAATGACCCATTCAGGCGTGTGGGTGGACCCTGGGGAGAGCCCCACGTGTCTGCGGGGAAACTCGTGGTACCTGGAAGGCCAGGATCCAATGGCCATGTTAAAACGGGGTGTCTTTGCTGTCACCGAGACCCGGTTGTCACATAATATGCCACCCAAAGGTGTATAGACCATCATACATAAGAACAGATAGAAGAGGAACATTGATATTCTTATCCAACAGAATCTCTGACTCTTAGGTATTTCTTCTCTCTAACAACTGAAACATGAGAACCACCCCCCACAATATTGAGCATTCATCATGAGAAGATATTGTATTTCGATTTGTTAATTTGATACACATGGAAGACCCCTTCTCTGATGATGAATATTCCTCTGCGTGTGTGTCCCCTATAGTTGGCCGGGAGCTTGAGGATTCATGCGAATGAACTGATGATAATAGGGAAAACATGGACATGGTTGATCCCAATATTTCTATCTTCTCCCCCAGATGACAAATATTCTTCTCCAAGAGAATCCATGACCCTTTGGTATTTCTTCTCTCCAACATCTAAAACATGAGAACCCCCCCCCCACCAAATTGAACCTTCATCATGAGAAGATAATTTCTTTGGATAAGTTAATGTGATACACCTGGATGTCCCCTTCTCTAATGATGAATATTCCTCTGCATATGAGTTCCATGTAGTTGACCGGGAGCTGGAGGTTGCATGCGAACGAACTGATGATAATGTGGAAAACATGGACATGGTTGAACCCAATATTTCTATCATCTCCCCCAGAGGTCAAATATTCTTCTTAGGAATCAATGATAGAATTCCATTATTCCTAATAGAGACATTGAGGTGCCACAAACCCTCCAGTGGTCATTCATGCCCAGTTTTCTAACAGAACCACCTAGAGGGGGTGTAATTATTTTATTAATCCAGACATTAGGGAAGGTTAGAACAAACTATTACAATGGAACTAGATTCTCCATCAACCTATAAACAAAAACCATGAAAATCTAGCTCATATTTCCCAACTCCCAAGTCACACAATAAGAAGTAGCACCATATCAAGATGTGCCGACTTCTGCTGAAAAGAAAGAAAATATAAAAAAAATATGGTGGTTGTCCCATCCAATCTCTCAATCCCATATATAATATATCATTATGAGGAACATAGGGAAGCACTCATTCAATCCCTTCTGATCCAATAGTATATCAAGAAATTATCCACTGCATTTCAGGTTTATTGAGTAGAGACAATGTCATCAGAATACAATGTCAACATCTCATTCAGAGAGCTGGATCAAGAAGAGTCCACCTAAAGAAATATTATACCCATAATTTTTTTAGGAAGACATGATAATTTAGACATCCTAGGGTCCCTGATTAAAAATGGTTCTATAATTAACCTCATCCTAATTCATACCCTCCAACATTATTGATATATCTAAGAGAATCTATCCAAAAAAAACACTCATTCAATGGTATGATAATAATGTTAAACTTCCACTTATGTATGTCAATCTCAATGTTTTGTTTTGGAATATCACATTTAACAATAGATTTGTATTAATCCATCAAGACACTTCATACAATGTCCTACTCAAAAGGCCCATGCACCACATACATGTGGCGGTACCTTAAATATTCCATCCATTTTTGAAATATTCCATCGATGGAGGGGTAGGCATACTATTTAGTGATGGTTCCCCTTAGAGATTACTAAAGACACATATGATGTGGTTTATATCTACAAAAGTGATGGAAAACAACTAGGAGTTTATGAAAATATATAGGTTACAAATCCCAATGGCTCTGGGAGTGCCCCTACGAGTCCTTGGAGTATTATGAAGAGAGATTATTTGATACCCATAAATCAAGTTGAGGAAAAGGACCTAATCCCAGATGTTCATGTCCCTTGGGTAATAAAAATTAATGTCAAATATCATAATTCTAAAATAACTCAACAATTACTCTAGTTGTAGGGGATGTTAATGTCTCTTCCCATTGACTCCCTCATCACAATACTGATTGATATTCCCCCATATTTATGAATTCAGATTAAAATACATCTACAGTCTCAAATATAATATAAGAAGAGGATGAACTCAGGACCACCCCTCCCACATTTAAGGTAGGTGTCTCCCCCACTATACATGATCTTAGGTAAATAAATATTGGAATAGAAGATGACCAACGATGTACACTGATTAGAGCCTCTGTTCCACTCGAGTATGAAGATATTTACATCAAATTTCTTATGAAAAATTTGATATGTGTTTCCTTGGAACTATAAGGAAATTCCTAAACTCAATAAAAATATGGCTATGATCTATCTTGTCTTACCCAGTGAACATTGAGGTTTCAAGTAGGAAGCCTAGAGGATGCACCCCTCTCATGCTACAAATTTAGATGGAGAATTTGACAAATTTATCAAGGACAACATTTATTGTGAGCTGTAATACACAAGATAGATCACCAACATCAACCCTATCAATAAAAATAATTGTTGGATTAGGTTCTATAACAATTGAAGAGACCTTAATGAAAATATCCCAAAGGAAAACTTCCCAATTTTGATCATAGAACCCTTAATCGATGAAACTACTAGCTTTCAAGCCCTTTTCTTCATGGATGGGTACTAAAATTACAATAATACAAATATGGAACCCAAATATGAAGAATACAATTCCATTAAGAAACACAGTTGATCTTTCACTATCAATTCATTACCTTTTTCATAATTAATTATGGTTATACTTATCAACATTCCATGCATAATATCTTTATTACTATATTAGGATGAATTTATGAAAGTTATGTTGACGACCAGGTGGTGAAATCTAAAAAATAAGGTGATCACATGGCAGATCATTAAAAATTCATTATTAAGTTTTGGTAGCATGGTTTAATAATAAATCCACATAAATTTGATTTCGGGGTAACATTAGTGACGTCCCTTGTCTTTGTGGTATGCCACTGTGACATTGAGGTTGAACCTAATGAGACTAATGTAATCTTATAACGATAACCCTCATAATATCACATAACACATGGGGAAACATATAAAACTTACCTACATTCAACGGTTCATAGATAATCTGGATTTCAAATTTCTCTCAATCACCAAGATTACAAAAAAGAGAATTTCCTATTAATGGGTGCCCCTGAGTGTCACTAGAAACACCTAGAAAACCCATTTCTCATAATTCAACTGATGAATGGAAGGCCAATCATTTGATATGTTGATACCATGTAATGATCACATGGCACCCTCATCACATAGAGAAAAATGCGTGGAGTGAGAAAAGTCTCTAATACCATAGTCGAACAATTATAAGTACGGATGCCCTATATTATGATGATGAAAATAACTATATTGCATTAATATTTTTAGTAACAAATATGAATGAATTGTAGCACTATGGAATCCACATGATATTCCATATTGATCCTCCCATGTACAGCCTGGGCCATCCTATGCTAGTTGGGAATTTGTACTAAGGGAAGGTCATTCTACGAAACCACGACATTAAGTTTAAGTCCCACAAGTCAGCAAATGGTTAGGCCATGGATGATTTTTTCACATCACACCCCGCTATAGATAAGACACTAGTGGACACCAAACATCGATAGGGGGAGTTTTTCTATGCCTATTACACCCCAAAAAATGGGTAATTTATTTTGATAGTGCCTCCTAATGTTTTATCAGCATGATAATGGAAAACTCAAAACTCAAATTGGTTTGCTTGGGGATTGTATTTGTTTCTCCAGAGACCAAAAATTTTCCCTAAACATTATTAATATCTAAAGGATAAAAATAATGAGTCCAAATACAAAGCCCAAATCATTACACTAGGACAAGCCCTACTGCTACAAATATCTTACCTCAACATCAAAGGGGATTGAGAGCTATTGGAAAGGATGAAAAATAAATAATATACCATAAAAAAAGAATTTTCCCCTCTAACTTGCAACATCATAGGACTAATGGATTCCATTTAAATACAATGTTCCATCATGTTCCTCTATTATAGAATTGTCACATTGATTAATTAGATAATTCATCCATAGTTCTGGATAGACCTCATCAATAGGAATCAACCTTCCACAACATGCACTGAAGGATGGTATCATTGATGACTTTCTATTACATGTAGGAGAACAATCTTGTTAAAAAATCCCTAGTGAATTAGGAATAGGTATCCAAACATGGATTGATGGATCCCATAATTGATTATCTCCAAAAAAAAGAATATAACGATATATCGATCCATTAGGGAACACATTCAGTAATGATAATCAAACTATACATTGCAGCATGGTCCAAATTCGAAACAATCCCTCTAAAATCAAGGGTTTAATGAAAACCCCTCAAATCTATATCTTAAAAAGAGATTCACCACTTCATGGAAGAATTCCATGAAGGCTCATGTGACACTCTTCAGTCTAGGACTAGGCTCTCCCACTAAATATGGAGGCGTGGTGGTTACATTAAAACCAGGATACATGACTATGTGTAACTGCCTAGAAAATTTCATTCATGCCAGATTCATGGAAACATCATCCATAAAACCTTGATATTGTTAGGTGGAACTAAATATTCTTGTTTGTTTATTGTATGCAAAAAGGATGTTGGGGTGAAATATCACCTAACAAAAACTAAGAAGTTCGAGTACATTATTACTACAATTGAATTATTTTTTAAATAGGTTGAAGAAATACATCACAAGGAATTCAGGAAAAGAAATATCATCAACTTTTTTAATTCCCATATCATCATCAGGATCAGATTCCCTCATATTATATTGATAGTAAACGACAACATCTTTAGTTCCATATAATTAACCAATCTATTCTAGGTATATAACATCGATTCCATTCATTAATCCCACTATCATGTAGAAGAAAATTTATATAATATAGGACTTCAATAAGACTGTCAAATAAAACCTAGATGATAGAGAATAAGAACAATAATTCTAGGCAAAAAATGATCATCAATGATTTATAGTCTTAACTAACCATATCATTTATTCTACATAAGAAACTCTATATTCATTGGGGTATAGAACCGAAGTAGTGTTACCCATAGAATTCTAGTCATCATCGCTTCAAATTGTAATTTTTAGGAAACTCACAGATGTTGAGAAATAACAAAAGTGGATGGATGAGTTGGAATATTGTGACGATAATAGGTTGTGTACATTCCAAAACCATGAATTACATTAGAATCGGATCACATGTGTCTTCAATAAAAAGGTTCTCCATAACTCAGTCCTTTTTGTAGAACTGGTGTTGGCTCCGAGAACCCTAATGAATCTAGGAAACAATCCCCAAAAATTTGAATGAAAATGATAATGGCCTTATATTATACATAATATCTATCCCAACAGAGCTTACTCACTGACCATAGTGGATGGAGAAAAACTCACCCCTAACCCACCAATGAAATGTTCTTAAAGAAATAATTTTTATATTTATCAACAAATGTAAATCACCCAAGTTTTATAAAATTAAACTTTATAAATAAGTCTTTTCAACAAGACTGTAAACTATACAACATCATTAGTCCTTAATGCATGATGAAAAACTGCTTTGAAAATGTCGTTACCGAATAATGTTAAAGTGCATGGATCATCAATGTTACTATTTATTCATGATGGGTGGTTCTCACCCTTATCACATGAAATTAAACTGCATAGATTATGTCCTCAGCACACGACACTAAATGTGTGGTTTCTCATGAACTACATGTGGCTTGATTCCTATCATCACAAGATAAGTAGTGACACCCAACCCCCCATTCATAGGTCTATCCATTACATTAATCTTATTTTCTATAAAGTCACCTTCATCCTCACCACATGATGTTATACTACATGTTTGGTTTCCTCTCATCATGGCATTAAACTGCACGGGTTTCCAAAACTCCATATAAATTGATTTTAAATTAAATGAGATATATATGGATGCATTGATCATATGTCTTGTTCCATCCACCTCTCGAAACAAAATGACCCTAACCTGTCCTTAATTTCATCTGAATCTTCAGAGGAACATTTTTCATTACTTTTTTCTCACCAAAATTGTTTCTCATGTGATATTAGGAATTTTGTTATGGTATTAATTATATAAACCAGACATATTAATGAACAATAGATTTATCATGGTATTTGTTGGAAGAACATAAAAGGAACAACATAGGTACTTGTTGCTTAATGGTAAACTATATGGTTGATATCTTTTTCATGACATAAAACTATGAATAACCATAGTTCTCACGTGAGTGGACCAATATCCATGGTGTTGGTCTCCAACAAATCACTATTCAATAACTACACATGGATGGATTCATATCATTATAGGATATGTTGTGATGAAACAAATATCATTCTTGGGTCCAGTCACACAATTCCATTTTAACATTCAGGAGACCGCATCATTTATATATGGCATTAAACTATATGAATTCTCAATAACTATTCCATAGATGAATCCTATTATCAAAAGATATGTAGTGACACCCATATCTCATGTATCATGCTCATATACAATAATCAATAAGATTAATTCCCCCATTTGTGTGTGGGTCAGACCAGCATAGATAATGTCCCATTCAAGAACCATATACAGCTTGATTAATACCCTAACAAAGTATGTAGTGATGCATGAATATCCGATTATTGGGTCTAACCATGATAACAAAATTCACACATAACATTATATGAGATAGAACTATTTAGTAAGTGTTCTAAATTTAAGACATTAAATTACATACAAAAAGTAGTATGTATGCCTTTTCAAAAATGAGATGATCCATACAAGCTCATTTTCCCTCACATAATTTAAATATATGTACGAATATATTGCACATGTGATATATCTACACAATTAGGGATCTAATATTTGTCTACCCAATAATAATCTTGTGAATAGATAAAATATCCCCCCAAAATCTAAATTCCCTCGACAAGTGGAAAGTGTCCCTAAAAATACATCGAACAATTTTTCAATTCAGTTTATATGTCCTCACAACATGATGTTAAATAACAAGAAAAGTAACTTACATATCTCACGATGCCAATATGTAAGGAAAATGACTTAGTTGCATGACTTTAAAACATCACCTGAAATGTTTCCCAACTACATGATGCTATATGGTGTAGACCATAACCCATCATCATTCCTGTCCAATGGACCACAAGATCTTGACCACAATCAACCAGAGTACGGGGTGATTCTTCCATCCTTTAATCCCCATCGCCCAAATATCACACTTCATGATTTTAGCACGATGGGATGAGAAAAACATTCATGAACCTTGGGAAGAAAAATATATATCTTTATTCGATAATTCTATTGTGGTATACATACTCATTCCCAACAGCTGGAGAAATATGGATTCTATATGAATGGATTTTTTATCTGTCTGGTCCTAATGTCACTATCGATGAACTCAACTCATTAGGGTGTCATAGGCCATCTCTAGAATGATTGCACTATATCACTACCCAAGACATGAGAATCTCAAGAATTGATTTACAACATATTCATCACCATCTCAGAAATATAATGGAATACTCCTGACCCTAGGTATTCTAACTGGGATCTTGTTTAAAATTATCCTTGTATGAGGTCCATGTTCATCATTAACTTAAACTGCCTGCTCTATGGTCAATGATTCATGACCATAAAAACTATACTCTGATGGTCTAGATCTATAAACTCTAAAATGATAGTGAAAGAGAGAAAAAAAAATTAGGATGAAAACCCTAAATTGAAGTCCTAATAAAATTTCAAGTCCCCACTTTCTAAACTCTTAATCTCTTGAGTTCAGGTAATAAATAGGGTATAAATAAATGAAGCATAAAATATCATAGGGCATACTTTGTATACCTAGTAAAAGTTGATCTAGGCTCGTTGGACCCCCAGGTCCAAGAAAGTTTTTTAGTAATTACTTTTCACATCTAATCACCATGATTAAATTTTCACTATTTGTTGGAACAACTTTTAGGGTATTCGAATGCTTTTAGAATATTACATTTTATAAAAATCACACATTATGATTTGAGAACCTTGGGTCACCAAGAAAACTTTCATGGACCTTGGAATGGAAAATAGATCACTATATTTGACCATGATATGGATTCATAAGGTCATATACATACAAACAAAAGAGATCTTGCCTCAATATAATGTGATTTCTAATTTATGTTAGCATGACGCCGCTGTTGAAGAAACCAACACCTGACGGTTTTCTTGGCCATTCCCGGTATGATTATCCCTTACCATCCTCATGACCTGAGCACTGTGGACCCAAATTTATAATATCTATTTCTAGACTATTAAATACGATTCAACATCCTCAATGTTACGTCCCCATGTTTTACACCCATTTTCACTGAAGGCGTACAATGTTCTATTCTCAATCCTCTTGGTGGCCCACAAATTACGACTCGAAACCACATGTAATATGTCTTGAGCTTCATAATTAAATATATAACCAATACTATGGTTCTATAACCCTTATTGGATTGATTTTTATCCATACTAAATGTCATTTTCTAGAATATTGAGTCCTAAAAAATCCTTCATTACCCTCAAAAAATAGCAGGGACACCTCAGTTTGACCACGCTATCGACACATAAGGGGTTTGACCAACCTACGAAAGGAATCCCATGCATTTACTAATGGAAAGTTGATCCTTCTGATCCAAGTAACACTAATGAATAACCTATCACCTCAGGGTATTATGGGTCATTCCTGGAATGTCTCACACATCCCATATTCAGTAACTCATAATTTTGGGTCATGACTTACATCACATACATTTCAATTGTCTAGGTGGACTTAGATTCCCTAGTATTTCACCTTCAACCAATATTACTCCCATAAACTATTAATATACCTTGTAAAAGAGTGTGGAAGCCTTTATTTTACTCTGATACCTACACATAAGGATTTCGACATACTAACTAGAGGCATCCCCTCATTGCAATATTTGTGAGACCTGGAAACATCACGGGGAAACGCATCACCCCAAAGAGTTATGGGTCATCCCTCGTATGTCTTCCCCATATTTCTTGACCATTAATAATATCCTAGAATCAAAACATTAAACCTCATATAATAACAAGGACCATGATAAAAGACCATAAACTACATCAATATAAAGTATGAGGTAAAAGACCATAAATACTATAATATAATGTTCGAGATAAAAACATAAATTGAAATAATAAAAGGTCTGAGACAGAATACCCTAAACTAAAAAATATATAAGCAATGAGCTTAAATTACAAGAACTACAACAATAGAAGGTCTAGGATAAATGAAATTAATCTACAAAAATAGAATAATCAAACTAAAGCAACATAAACTACATCACAATAATTATTTAGTTTGAAAGTATTTAAAAATGAAAAAACCATCTAAGATGGAAACCCAATAAGGGAATCCTAGTAAAAATCTGTGTCCATGCCCTATAATAATTCCCCTTTATGATGCATACAAAAATATTAAGGCATTATAAATAAAAAGATAAAAATCTTACAGGGACCACCCTGTGGACTTTAAAAAAATCAATCAATTTTGGCTATGTAAAATGAATTCAACAAAAGATAGAGAATTATCCCTCCAAGAAACATTGTCAACCCCAATTTTCGTTTTTTTATTCAATGAACCTAGAGATATATGGATCATATTCACCAATAATAAATCTCATGTTTTTTTTAATTCAAGCGTATCTCTCAACAAAGATCATTCATTGTTTAGAAATTTAAATACAAGAATTTAGGTTTACATGATATTATACAATGTATGGGTTTTGTTGATGATATATATATCATAAGAACAATGAAATTTCGTACACATCATGAATGAAAGACATGTGTAAAACAATAAATAAATATCAAAATATATTTTTGTTGATATCATGAAAAATGAGAGATAAACAAATTTATTTGATTTATAATGGATTCAATAAAAAAATACCTTGATGGTAAAGATAAAATAATATTTGATTGTCTATGTTGTTTTTGTCCGCAAGAGTCTGAAGCGATGAATTGATTGACCACTAAAGTGTTTCCCACCGTGATTCATCCACTACTTCCCAAAGGTGAAGGATCTCAATAAGAGTAGAAAATTGATGAACTATTTTTTGAGTGGTTTCCAATGAAGATGATGATGATAATGAAAGGTCATACTTTGACCTTGTTACGTCCTACTAATATCATCTTAAATGAGTAGTTAAGACATCCATTTGGGTGTGTTTCTCAGATAAGAATATATTTCTCTGTTCTAATGACTCCAAATCTTCCCCATATCTATTCATCTAGAGGAGTCTCAACATCAAGATCACAAAATCCCATATCATAGATATCCATCTCTTTATGTTTCAATATGACTAGTTTCATTATGTCATATAATGGATGGAAGTCAAATTATTCCACCACCAAGTCATGAGTGAGCTATAAAATATATTATTCTTGATCACAAAATATTTATAAGGGAGTTTCATTGATAAAATTATAGATCTTCCATCAAATATGTCTTCAACATGTCTGATCATCTTTTGTAGATTTTGGACTATATATGTTAAAAGAGGGAGAAACTAGCTAAGATAATAAGGAAATAGTAGAGGAATACTCATATATTATTATCTCAACAGACACACCTTCCAGTATTCATGTCAAAGGGATAGATTCCTCAATAGATTCTTCATCAAGGAATGGATAATCATCTCTAGGAAAAATTATTCATTGAAGACTCAAATGAGTATTGAATCCTCTCCATCATCACTAAAAATAGGGGATGCTGGTGTGATAAAGAATAATACTCGATTCTGGGTGGGAGAAGTATTTTCAGAACCTCATTTTTTGAATACACATGATTTCACGGGTCTTCATTAGGATTCATAGCAATCTAAACCGTCTTATTATCCATGAAGGAAGAAGTATTATGGGAGTTGGAAGCAATATTCATGTATGAAAGATGTGTGACTCACATTACCAAGAAACCCCATCAAATGAAATTCATAATATTAGCCGCATCAAGTGAATCAAATGAACCATAAATGGGGTTGTGATATGACAACCTGATACAGGTCACATAAACCATCCCATTAAGATCTTGTGGAACGTATATATTGAAAAAAATCTCACAGTAATGGGACACTTAGAATACATGTGTTCATGTACCTTTTCACAGTCATGTGATTTGAATAATACTCGAGCGATCATGATACCTAACCAACAAGTATTTTTAAACTAGAAGATAAAACCATACAAGCATGTGGAAAAGTTTCAAGAAATTACCCTAATATTTTTCATGATTACATTGTGAATGTTTTGGGAAAAACAGATCACATGAAATGTTTCGTGCGAAGCATCCCAATGAAATAGATCCTACAATCAGTTCTCACAAAGCGGCCTTGCGAACATGGATCATGATCGGTTCATGGGGATGTTTTTACAAAGGTGTTTCACAATGTAAGTATATAAAAAGAGATATTAACATTATTTATTGCCAATGAAGGACCCTCCCTCTTCTCCCCTATTTATAAGGTCTTCTATTGAAAACAAATTGATTTCTGGAAGACTAAATGTCACCCACGACACCGATATGAGGTATCCTAAAGACTCAAGTGGGCATTTACATTCCTCATAAACAAGTCCATCTCCCCATAAAGGCTTCTCCAATGGGGTATTTGTTGATAGGTATTAAATTAGATTCATAAAATATATAGGATATTAAATCCTCAAAGTAGGGGTATTATTTTTTAAAGATAAAAGGAGGGGGAGGTGTCCAAGACTCACGAATCGCGTAAACCTCCAAAATATACTAAATCTCATAACCATCAGAAGACCCTAGGAACAGGGAAATTATATCACATGAGCTACATCAAATAATGAATAGCCCCATTCAATGATACTATTATTCTTATTAATGAATCCAATGATATTCGATGATCACGCGATAGCTATAAAGAGAACTCCTCTGCATCACATGATGTGTCTATCAATAGGTCCTTGATAAGAATCCAAAAATCCTTGAAAAATAAATGATAAAAAAATATGTAAGCCTCTTTTGGTTGTAAATATTCATCAGACACACTATTGTATTTCACAAGAAACCATGTAATATTTGGATTCATTCTCATATTATCATGCATGATCCAGAGGACACACCTTGGGCTCCATGGGCAATTAAAGGCTTTTTCTATGAGAATTATCATGCATCTCCAAAAGAACCTTAATCGATCATATGATGCATCACTGACGGGGAGAGGTTTTACTTCCACAACACTAGTTAAAATTTTTGAGATCCTCAACCATTGTGAAATAAAGAATGAAATTAATACAGAAATTATGGAAGCTTCTTGTGATGTGAGAATATGTTGAACAACACAGAAAAGGGGTTATTCCCCCATGAAAATCATCATTGATCTCATGGAGGACCCTTCGACATGTCAACGACATCCCATTTAATCCCTATTGATATGTTCACTTGGTCTCACGAATGACCCTAGAAAAGTCACCATTATCACCCATAGAATCCCTGAAAAAGTATCACAGATCATGAAAATGACTTTCCACCACATTCCTGATATAAAAAATGACCCCGTAAAGGATACCTTTGTCTCCAATATAACCCCATACAATGTATCATATATCACATTAAATCCTTTAAATTGGATTCTAGTTCACACAAAGACCTCTAGAAGTATCGGTATAACCTTTTGAGGACTCGTTAGCATGACCACATGGTTAGGAAAAGTATCTTTGATCAGAAAAAGTCCAATAAAATGGGACCTGGTAGGTTACTCTTTCAGTCACCTTAAATCATGCGATTCCCCCAAGATGAACTTTGAAAAGATCTTGTAGAACATGTGACACCGAATACATCCATAAAATCTATCCCAAATCTATGAGGTATTGTTTTCAAAAGGAGGAGTATAACTGGGGTGGTGAGCACTATGAAAACCACCCCCTTAGAAAAAAAATAACGTAACATCCATGATCGATCACACATGGGAGAATAGGAGTGGATTTGTTAGAGTATCCAATAATTTGATCTCAAAGTATTCTGCTGTGTAAAAATACAATGAATGACCTGAGGGATCAAATGACATGCTTCCGCCGATCACATGATCACTCATATATCACAAAATGGACTTCTGGAGGGATTACCATAATATGATAAGCAAATCCTACTTATCTATTGGGTCATGGGAAACAAAAATAATAAAATAACACTCACTGATCCTAGAGAACATATGTAACAATGGTTTGAATAGAGACTAAATAATAGGATACATATTCGAAGAATATATATGATGATCCTTAGGAGCATAACATGATTCATCTTGATCATGTGATAACACCTAGAAATGTCACTAAAATCATTAAATTATCCCTTAAAATATAATTTGGCTCAATGCAAGTCTCATGGACATGTAAATAAAGTAGTATGAAACCCTCCTCGTGTACCACTCAAGTCTTACAATTCCCTATGGGCTTGCGGGCCAAAACCGTACGATGTCCTCCAAGAATGCCACCAATGTCAAGTGGTGACACTAGGTAAAGTATGCTTGTTATCATGGTGATACTGAGAGATGTCTTCCTAGACCATGTAATGTCTTCTGGACAACCAAAATAGGTCATGTGACATCCACTGGACACATCAGGCTATGATCCTGTGATTTTCTCTTGAGAAACCAGCTAGGTCATGAGATATCCTCTAAACACATAATCCTATATCATGAGATGACCTTCATACAAGTCAATTGGGTCATTAATTTGTATTTAAAATGTAAAATATTCAACCAAGGCATGTTCATACATCTTTGAACATGACTGATAGGCAATCAGATCACATTGAGCAGACAATCAAGAAATATAGATGCCCTCACCCCATGGCATGATAACCGTGTCTCGTGGATATCAAAAGGGAAACCACAATGTGTAATACATAATTTGGGACATGATATGATATTCCCCCATCTACGGGAAACCACAGTATATAATCCAGGATCAGTAGTTGGATATGATATTCCACAATATAACGGAATCCATAGTGTTTCCATGATCAATGACAAGATATGATATGACCCTTTATAAGGGAAACCTATAAGTGTAAGCACCAATCCACTATACAATGAGGAATTTGATTCCTACTATAACTAGGTTACGTAGGACACCTTACTATGAACTAAAATGAAATGTGACTCCACATTGGTGTATGCCCAACCACATCCCCAACATTCCAACCATCAAGACCCAATAACTCCCATGGTTTGATTATCCTTCCTCACCCATCAGCTGATCAAAAAAGAGAATGAACTATGGTGAAACTGATTCCTACAATAACCATCATATGTAAGATTCCGTTCTAAGGGTTGAGATCCACAATCAAACATCCCAAGGGTTGTCCCAATACATAAGTCCGACATCCATATACAATGAAACTAATTACGTACTATCACTTATTTCTCACATTGAGCATGGATTGTGTGGTATTGGGGAGTTTAAATTATCATATCATTCACATCATGAATCCCCACTATCTATGGAAGCTTTAGTGTCTATACCTCAAGAATTGGCATTATATGAATTCCACTATACATGGTAATCTACCTCACGGTAACTTTCATGGGTGTGACTAAACTATAATAAATCTAATTCAGTCTATAAACCAGACATGTAGGGATTATCTTTGAGGGTTGAGTTCAATAACTAGTGCCCAAATTATTCCATATATTTCCTTTCTTCATGACATTAAACTACATGGGTTTAATAAACCATGTGGGTTTGTTTCCTATTACAAAAAGGATATGTTGGACACCTCATAGAATTTCAATTACATATTCGACATATTAATCACCTCCTTGGATGACAAAACATTCTTATGTGCCTAGTAATATGGTGTCAACATATAGTCAGCTACCCCCTAATGGGAAATGTATGAAAAAACGGGTATACATATAGATGGGTTCACTAATAGAATCCCCTTTACACATAAAAGTATTTATCCTAAGATCTTTTTCTTAGGGTAACCAGTCCCATATTGAGATTTTGTAGAGATTCATAAATATATATTAAATCTACAAGATAATCCAAATATATGAAATAATTCCCCAAAAAAGGGTGTGATGATTGAAACCTTCAATCCTCTCTACTAATGAGAGTTCCTATGTTCCGTTAGTTATGAAACACCAATTTAATGTCTTCCTTTTGAAAGAATGTGTGTACCCAATTATAGATGTGGGAACCATTGGGAGTTTCAATGAATGTGAAAAAAGAATGGTGAACCTAAATTAAATTATTGTAGAGACATTGAACCCCCCATAAATAAACCATTGTGCCTATCCTCCCATATATTTTTGATGACACAAAAATGGGGATCCTGATGTGAAATCATCTAACTGTAGTATCTACTTTACAAAATAAATTGGTAGATAGACCTATCCTCGTCGAACTATTTTTTATTTCCACATGGGTGATCACCATCAACGTGTATCTTTTCTGATGAAATAGACTATGATGTGTTTTAGTTTGAATAATGGAGAGATAAGGAATCATTTCTATATATTATATTTATTACTCAAATATCCAACTGTTTTACATCACAATATCCAATGATACAATGTTAATGAATTTGTTTTGTCATCATAGATCCCTTTATAAGTTCATCGTTCCCATCATTATGAACATTTCCATTCAATATTTTTCCCTTAAGATAATTATTATCACAAAATGTAACTTTACCTTTTTTATTTACCAAAGTTTCCTCAACTCGATGGGAAAATCAAGTGACATCGACATTGAATCATAACTAGTTTAGTTTTTTGTTGTTATCATTAAACATATCTAAGTCCAAATATATTCCCAAGGACCTATTATAAATTATTTTATTATAATAATATCATGTTATTATAGGAAATCTCTTTTTTAATATAGAAATTGAATCTATTTGCTTTAAGGGGGAATTTAAAAAATAAACTACTAACAATGAGATATCATATGTTATTATATTTGCTTTTAGAATAATTAAAAATATATTATTGGTTGTTTAAAATAAACCACATAATTATTATTCTTTAAACTATTCCCGTGAATGTTATGGGAATTTCTTACTATCATATTTTAATCAATATGTTGGATGAAATATTTTACCCAATATAAAAAATTTAAAATTCCTTCATTTCAAACAAAATATAGAGTTTTATGAATAACTAAATGTGTGTATCATCTAATTTTATTCATAATAACTCTATATTAACTAATAATAACTTTTATCAATTAACATTAGTGGGATAGGTATACACATAAATTATTAAGATCCATCTAAGAATTAAATGTTTCTTTTTCATTCCAAATTTTCATATTCATAATATATTATATAATCATTGAATAAAAATATCAAGGTCCATAAATTTTTACATTGATTTTGAAATCTTTTATATTCACAACATTTATTAAGTATATATTTAGTATTATATACAATTTAAAATTGAAGAATTTGTTATGTATTATTAATACATAACATTAAATATCTATGGGTTTCCTCGATCAAATTTAGGTATATTAGAAAATTAAAAACAATGATACATTACCCCTATATCATTTCACTACATTTAGGTTTAAAAGGTTTTATTAGCTACTCTAAAAAATACTATTAGAATTTTCGAGAGGCTTTTTATTCATTTAGTTTTACCTTTTACCCATTTGTACCTTTAATATAGAACCAAAACAAAGATCCTCATTCATTTTTCATATATCCATAATAATTTGAGACCAAATATGTTAGTATTTTATTGAACTCATTCACAATTTCATAAAATTTCGAATGATGATTATATAATAAATTTCATAGATAGATTAAAGAATTATTGTATAAACGTTATTTTCTCTCAATAATTAATGTACTCAACTATATTTTATATGTGAGAAATGTGTAATGTTACTTTGAAAATCATGTATTTAAAAATTACATTGAAACTGTAACTAAATACTTTTATTCTAATTATATGAATTATGATCCACAAGGTAAAAAAATTGGACAGTTGGATTATACATAAGGGGTTTTTATAACACGTAGAATATTTTTCGTACATAATAAATCACAATAATATAAATTACAAGTGTGTGTACCACTCTCAATGCCCCAAACTGAAGAGCTATGTGACCTCATGAATGAATTCACATACACTAGATGGTGCTTTCTAGTGGTAAGGGACTAATCAATGCAATGGGGAGACTATTACCTTGAATTAGAGTACAAAAAATAGATGAAATTACCAAACATCAACATGATATGGTTTATATAATAGTAAATGAGGAATCAAATAGTATGCATGATGTAGTTTTACTAAACGAAAATGTACCCCCACTCGGCATGTAACAACACCATGTTTTTTCAATAGAATTTACCCCTTCTTATAGTAATGTCATAATCACATATAATACTTTTGGACCATAACAAAATCTGTATAAATGATTAGTTAATTAAATAATAAGTATCTACTGAAGTGAAGGAACCAATACCAATGAAATAGTAACATGAAATTAGAAATAGTAATATGAACATTATGAATAGTTAACATGCCAAATGAATAGTACCCTCACCCATGAATGTATAAATAATATTTGGGCATCTTATAAGTGAAAATATGAAATAATTATATAATAATATATGTAAATAGTTTAAAAATTATTAACTATGTGTTGGAAATTTTGTAAGTCATAATATTTAATTAAAATTTTATTATTAATTTAATAATTTAAATTTAAATTTATATTCTTAAAATGTATTTAGAAATTAATATTTTCATATCTTATGATTTTAATATAATTTTATAAGACCTTTAGTAATTTTTCAATGTGTTATAAATCAGTTATAATTTTAAAATTTTTATTTTCCATGTAATTGATGCTTTTAACTGAAAATAAAATTACTCATTTTTAGAAAATTATTTGCATAAAATGAAGTTCACATTTTTATTAAACAGGTGAAAAATTGGTTATGGTAATTTTTTTAATTTTTCTAAATTACTTGAATTTTATTGAATAGTGAAATTATGAAATTTAGAGTATATATACATTATATGTTAAATGCACTATTCATTGAGCCATAACTAATGTAAGAATAATTAGTTTGTACTCATATGATCTAATTACTATATTTATTCTAAAAAATAAACACTATTTATTATATTGAGAAAAATAATAAACTAATGATTTAAATACTGAGAAAAGATCCCTCTCCTCTATAAAGTCCACCCCTCACACCCTCTTATCCTCACACCTCTAAATATATAATCAATGTACAAATTTTGTACAAAAATCTCCAAATAAACCATCTCTCACACCATGGATCTATTCATATCCTCAAAATAAGAAACCATTTTGTCACGACCCGTCCTCGGGGCCCGTGTCGTGACCACCCCAAGCCCGCCTTCCATAGGCCAGGGGCTGGCGACTAGCACCAAGGCGTAATTCCTGGTAAAAAGGGAAGACATTGCCTTTGTAAAGTAAACCACAAACACCACAGAGATAGAAGGAAGAAGTAAACACTAAATAAAAACTGAGTATAACAGTAAGTGTGGAAAAGCAAGTGGGCCAGTATACAAACCCAAACTGAAAATAAAGTAGAACCGGAAAGGGGAAAACAACAACTGAAAAGTAAAGCCTCAACGTCGAGTTGTCCAATGGGAATCCCACCTGAATGGTGGGTAAAAATAGCCTCCACTGCTCCTCGGGTCCATCCAACCACTCCGAGTACGTCCCACCAAGTTGTCCACCTTCAGGTACCGTCCTACATCGCAAGCCTCAACCACGATCAGCGCTTTCCGTCGTCTGCAACAAACACAACATAGTGCGGGCATAGCCCGTGCAGGGGTGAGTATAAGCTCCTCAGTAGGGACCCCGAGACCCCCGAAGGTCTCCCAAAATCCACAAAGGATAATCTGCAAAGGTAAGATACAATAATGAAGCAACATCCGACACTGATTAGGTATATGCCCATACATATACATAAGTCATCAATTCCATGTTCGACTCCAACATCCGAGCCCAAGTACAACCCAGTCCACACAGGAAAGAAAAACGTAAATCCACATAGGATAGCACAACACAATCCACATTGGAAATCAAAACAGGTTTCAGCTCACACATGAATACTTCTTTGTAAGACGATAGAGATTATCAGATGTCCCCACTGATTCATCTAAGCCTTCGGACCCACAAAGTATAGGTAGGTACTAACCCCCGCAATGACCCACACAGGATCGATCATGAAGTTGAAACCATAGCTATTTTTTCCTTCTCCATCAAGTACAGTGGGTATGCCGCTATAACCAAGCTCTTACCTCTGACCTTGGACTATTGTAGTACTCCACCTATCGAGTACTGTGGGCCTACTACTACAACCAAGTGCTTCCCAACATGGGTCTGCCGCTACAACCAAGTGCTCCCCCTTATAGCCTCTAGTGGTACTCCTTATATTGAGTACCATGGGTCAGCTGCCATAACCAAGCGCTCCTCCATCGTGGGTCTACCGCTACAACCAAGCGCTCCCCCTCATAGCCTATAGAGGTACTTCTTCTGTTGAGTACCACAGGTCTGCCTCTACAACCATGTGCTCCTCCGTTGTGGGTCTGCTGCTACAACAAAGCGCTTCCCACTGGGCTATCCGTAACACACCGAGTCTTTCGATCAGCAGCTGTCAAGTCTCAACTGGCTCTAGGGTTTCCGCACACAGCATGCTCGTTCTGAGAGGGTCCACTCCACAATCCAAGAGGTCGATGAATCACCTGACACATATTATAGAGTTGATATATCCAAAAGTTCTGTATCGTCAACAGGAACTCAACGTCGCAGATGGTGCGTGAAACAGACGTCTGGTCTGAGAGTTATCAGCTTTTCTGTTCCAGGGGCCCAATTGGATTTTGGGTTCCATCCAACCTGGTCTCTATCCAACTGCATCCAAAACTCAAGAGAAGTATGCCAAAAGTTCCATCTCATCAAGAGAAAATCAACGAGATAGATGGCGCATCAATCGAACGCCTGGTCTATGTGTTATTGGCTTGTTTCGTTCCAGGGGCCCGGTTGGTTTCGTGAGCAAACCAACCCGACCGCACTCCGACTGCATCCAATCCTCGAGCAGAGTAAGCCAAATGTTCTGTCTCACTTAGAGGAATCCAACAATGTCGACGGCATGTCAATTAGACGTCCAGAACTCAAGTTATGAGCGTTTCCGCTCCAAGGGCCCGGTTGGTTTCGTGTACGAACCAACCCGGCTAAACCCAAATTACTCTGAAACCGTGACTGCGATATACCGAAACGACCGTCTCGATCCAAGGATCGCATCACCGGCAACTGTCCGTCGATCGGAGGCCCGTATCTCATGTTATGAGCAAAATACCGAAAACTTTTGAAAACGGGGGGTCTGGGCCCAAACCGGCTCGGCCCAACCCCCCCTGGGTTGACCCGACCCGGGTCCGGGTCCGACTCGGCCGGCGCGGCCCAGCCCGACCAGGGTGGCCCGGCCCGGCCTGGGCCCAACCCGGCCCATCCTGGGCGCGACCCGGCCCGGTCGGCGGGTCGGCTCGGCTGGTTACGGCCGAGCGGAGCGGGTGGAGTGCTGCCCCCGCGTGAGGGAATCGCGGCCCCGCGTGGGGCCGCCCTTGCCAGCGAACGCGGCAGGGCCGCCGCATCCTGTGCTCCTCCGGTCCCGCGTGGTCGCGGGACCGCGCTGCTGCCGTCGCGGCTTCATCCATTGTGGTTCTCCACGGCGGCGCGCCGGGCAGCGGGTCGCTCCGCGGACCACCGGAAGAGTTCCAGTGGTCAGAAATTAACGGCATGTTCGTCAATGGTCCTCCCGGGGTCCTTCCTTCACTGGGAGGACCCCGCGTCGCCCGTGCGGCCTGCTTTGTCGACGTCCGCCATTTCGCACACCAAGAACGAAAGGGGCGGTGGGTTCGGACTTTTTCGTTAGTCCGCACCCATTGTGTTAGTGGTTTTAAAAGTCTCACAAAAATATTAATCATACGCCGCGGGTATAAATCACAAATATTTAAAAGAATCAACCCCTACCTGGTCTTATTCATTGAACATGAGTTCTTCGCGGAATTGACAGTCGTGGAAGATGATGATCGTCGCGTCGCGGAAGGGGCGTCCCTGTCACCGCGGTACACGGCGTCGCGTCGACGATCTCAATCAGTTGTTGATCGAAGATTGTCACGGTGAAGGAACACCGCGGAAGAACGTCGCGGAAGGAGATTCATCGGCGTCGTGGTACACCGCGTCGCGTCGTCGATCTCCGAGGGTTCGGCGTTCTTCGTCGCCTTTCGTCGAAGGCCGACGTTCTTCACGTTCTTCACATTCTTCGCGAAGGAGGATGAAGATAGAGTTTCTCCAAATCCTCTCAACAAGCCACCCCCATGAAAGACAAGTGTTGGTCTTATTTTATTACATTCCAACAATTTGAAAAACAAGTTAAGAAACGAACCATTAATTCGATGAGATAATGGTAACGACATAACTGCCAATTTAATAGGGGTGTTAAGAATTTAAGAAAACGCATCGGTTGACTTTCATTTAAAAGGGGTCTTCACGGGTGCGTTACTTAGAGAAAAAGAAACGGTGGGGCTCGTGCGGGACCCACCTCACAAATATCCTACCAAGTGGGTAGGATATTTTGGGTTCCACCCTATCCTCTTTAACTCAGCTTATGTGGCTTTAAGTGAAATATAATAAAGTTGTCGCACCACTTTATTTTATTTCTTAACTCAACCCCAAAAACTAAAAACCACACTCGAGCAAACGCAACTCCGGAAAAGGCATTTCTAAGCAAATATCGGTGCTGCGATTCCATCGGTGCCCTCAGAATTCGATTCCGAGCACCGGTTCAATAGTTAGGAAAACCCGCTCGTTCGTTCACTGAACGTACCAAAGCCAAATTTCAGAAAATGATTCCGGGCACACCGGGACTCGAAATCAGGTGCCGCCAGAAACCGCGTTCTTGTAAAATTCAAAAGTAAATTAAGAAAAAAAATTCATGAATTTTACAGGTCTTTACATCACTCCCACCTCAACGATTTACGTCCCCGTAAAGATACATCATAAACCAGGGAAACAAAAGTGGGTACTGAGCACGCATCTGTGCCTCCCGCTCCCAAGCCCTCCCCTGGAGGTTCTCGTGGTGTCATCTGATGCGTACTAGAGGAATCGACCATCCACGTAGGACCCGCTCATGTCGATCCTCGATCTCTATCGGAATCTCCGCAAAAGTCACCCCATCATAAACATTCATCTCCCCATGGTCAATGATATGTGACGGGTTGTGCACGTATCTCCTCAACTGAGATACATGTAAGAGGTCGTGCACCCAGTGCAATTGAGGTAGTAGATCCAGGCGATAAGCCACCTCGCCAATCCTGCTGAGGACCTGGAAAGGTCCGTTGAACCTTGGAGATAACTTGTCGCCTCGGCCACATCTCCGAAACTCACGTTGAGGTGAGACCAGTAGGGAAACGTGGTCACCATCCTCGAACTTTAGTTGTCTCCACCCCCGTCAGCATAAGACTTTTGCCGGCTCTGAGCTGTCCTCAACCGTTCTTGGATGACATGGACCTTTCTGGTCCAACAAGAGCTGCTGAGATTTCTTCTTTGACGATAAGAGAAATCCGGTCTCATCCCCTGGATGAACCACGTTCTTCGCCTAATACAGTCAATCCTGATATGGATGATACTAACCCATCGCAAGGATGAAGTCATAAGGCCTCAACGCTACTACCAATAGATCCAACCATTACTCTCACCTCCAAGGGTTGATTCACACTGCCAGCATCAGTGTGTGGTCTCTGGGTCTCCTCCAGTTGGTATCTCAAAGTGAGGGTCATGTCAACAGTTTTTAAACCGGAACCACTTAGTAACAACACAAAGAGAGGACAGGATGGTAAACACCAAAAGAAAGGTGTTTTTATTACTGAAACTCAAAGTACAAAGACACAAAACATCTACAAACAAACATCAACACTGCTAGAAGCATCATAAACAAAAGTCTCCATGTTTAGAGCTAGTCCCGCTCCTATCCATCTGCTCCCGGATCTCCACGATCATAGGCCTCAGCTACCTGAAGCTGAGTTTTCCCATGTCCACCAGCTCCCTACGATCGGGGTGGACCTCCTGGTGGTGGTGGTGGCAACACCTTGAAGCGTCGTCCGCCTCCAGCTGCATGGCCAGCTCCCATGCCATGGTCTCCTACTCTATGCGGTCCACCTCGATCAAACCTTTGCCTCTGCCTGGGAGGTCCTTCAGTCATCTGCTGGTCATCCGTATGCCTGGTCGGACAGTCACGAGCCATGTGACCAACCCCGCCGCATAAGTAACATTGTCCACTCATGGTAAGTCGTTGTCCACCCCGGGTGCCTCTCACAAACGATCATGTGTCACGCGGTCGACCACCTGTAGGTCTAGTCCTCTTGGACCCCTGTGTCATCTGTCTACTACCCATTGCAGAAAACTCTGCCACATACCGGTTACGGGTGGGTCCCGCTACTGGAGACTGCTCAGCAAGGAAAATCTCTACTAAGAGGGCTCGCTCCAACACCCATGTTTGTGTCGGAATGCTGTGAGAAACGAATGAAGCTATGATCTCTCGCCTGAGCCCCTGCTCCAAGGTTCAGGCCCTCAAGAATGGGTCCCGTACCATGTCCGTGGAATAACACGAGAGATCAGTAAACCTTGCCGCGTACTGGGCTATTGTCATGCTACCCTGCCGCAGCTGTAGTATCTCCTGGATGTGCACCGCTCGGAGGGTGGCTGGGATGAAATATGAGCAAAAAAGGCTCTCAATGTCCATCCAAAGGAGTGATGCCTTGTCGTGCACATGAAGCATCAAGCTCCACCATTTGCCAGCTACCGCATAAAGGAGGCTTGCTGTAAGGACCACCATATGTTCAGCTGGTGTCCCTACCAAATAAAAAACTCGTACAACTTCCTCCAACCAATCCTCAGCTACCTGAGGCTCCGTCTCCACATGGAACATGGGCAGTCGCTGACGCTGAAACTCGTGCAGTGAACTAAGGCGACGTGCACCGTTAGCGTCTGGGGCTGGTAGCATCGGTGGCTCGACAGGTAGAGGTACATCCGGTGCCTCTACGGTCAAAGGGCCCTGTACCGAGGCCTTGTAGCTTGGTGGGATGTCGTTACGCACAACTCGTGGAACCCTAGCTGGATGCCGTCATGGGGCCATCCTAAAAAGAGACAGGCGTGCCACGGTCAGAACAGTATAACTGGTGAGCTGACACAAGTAATCACAATGAAAACTTGAAACACACATGCAATCAATGTTTTCATGTATTAAGTCGGAAATCAGAAGTCAGGGTCCTAGTGTACGGATACGTCGGCCGCCGCACCAACACTGGACTCCCTGGACTGATAACCACACTCAATACTCTCAACACTATTGATTCACATAGAAAAAGATCAGATTCCGGAGTTCTATGGTAGAACCAAACTCCTTTGATACCAATTTTTCACGACTCGTCCTCAGGGCCCGTGATGTGACTACCCCAAGCCCTCCTTCCATAGGCCAGGGGCTGGCGACTAGCACCAAGGCGTAATTCCTGGTAAAAAAGGAAGGCACTGGCTTTGTAATGTAAACCACAAACACCACAGAGCAAGCAGGAAGAAGTAAAAACTAAGTAAAAACTGAGTATAACAGTAAGTGCAGAAAAGCAAGAGGGCCAGTATACAAACCCAAACAGAATGTAAAGTACAACTAGAAAGGGGAAAACAACAACTGAAAAGTAATGCTGCAACGTCGAGCTGTACACTGGGAATCCCACCTGAAGGGTGGTTACAGATAGCCTCCACTGCTCCTCGGGTCCATCCGACAGCTCCGAGTACGTCCCGCCCAGTGGTCCACCTCCTGGTACCGTCCTGCTCCGCAAGCCTCAACCACGATCAACATTGACCGTCATCTGCAACCAACACAACGTAGTACGGGCATAGCCCATGCAGGGGTGAGAATAATCTACTCAGTAGGGACCCCGAGTCCCCCGAAGGTCTCCCATAATCCATAAAGGATAATCCACAAAGGTAAGATACAATCACGACGTAACATCCGACACTTCTTAGGTATATTCCCATACATATACATAAGTCATCAATTCCATGTTCGGCTCCAACAATCGAGCCCAAGTACAAAACAGTCCACACAAGAAAGAAAAACATAAATCCACACAGGATAGCACAACACAATCCACTTTGGAAAAGAAAACAGGATTCAACTCACATAGGAATATAACGTTATAAGATGATAGTGATGATCAAATGTAGCCACTGATTCATCTAAGTCGTCGGACCCACAAAGGATCTGTAGGTACTAACCCCCGCAATGACCCACACAGGATCGATCATGAAGTTGAAACCATAGCTATTGAGAAACTCCTTCTCCATCAAGTACAGTGGGTATTCCGCTACAACCATGCGCTTCCCTCTAACCATGGACTGCGGTAGTACTCCACCTATCAAGTACTATGGGCCTGCTGCTACAACCAAGCACTTCCCACCATGGGTCTGCCGCTACAACCAAGCCCTTCCCCTCATATCCTCAAGAGGTACTCCTTATATTGAGTACCACGGGTCAGCCGCTACAACCAAGCGCTCCTCCGTCGTGGGTATGCCGCTACAACAAAGTTCTTCCCCGTGATGCTACAACCAAGCGCTCCTCCGTCATGGGTCTGCCGCTACAACGAAGCGCTCCCCCCCCCCATAGCCTATAGAAGTACCCCTTCTGTTGAGTGTCGTGGGTCTGCCGCTACAACCAAGTGCTCCTCTGCAGTGGGTTTGTTGCTACAACCAAGTGCTTCCCACTGGGCTATCTGTAACACACCGAGTCGTTCGATCAACAGTCGTTAAGTCTCATCAGGCTCTAGGGTTTCCGCACACTCCATGCTCATTCCGGGAGGGTCCAATCCACGAGCCAAGAGGTCGATGCATCAACTGACACATAGTCTAGAGTTGATATATCCAAAGGTTCTGTATCATCAACTGGAACTCAATGTCGCAGACGGCGCATCAAACGGACGTCTGGTCTGAGAGTTATAAGCTTTTCCGTTATAGGGGCCCGTTTGGATTTCAGGTGCAATCCAACCTGGCCTCTATCCAACTGAATCCAAAACTCAATCAAAGTATTCCAAAAGTTCCATATCATCAAGAGGAAATCAACAAGATAGACGGCGGGTCAATCGGACGCCCGGTCTGTGAGTTATTGGCTTTTTTCGTTCGAGGGGCCTAGTAGGTTTCGTGAGCGAACCAACCCGACCACACTTCGATGACATCCAAAACTCGAATGGAGTAAGTCAAAAGTTCCTTCTCACTTATAGGAATTCAAAAATGTTGACGACACATGAATCGGACTTCCGAAGCTCAAGTTATGAGTGTTTCCTCTCTGAGGCCCCGGTTGGTTTCGTGTACGACCCAACCCGGCCGAACCCAAAGTACTCCGAAACCTTGAGTGAGATATACCGAAACGACCACCTCGATCCAAGGATCAAATCGCCATGGACTGTGCGTCAATTGGAGGACCTTAGCTCATGTTATGAGCCAAAGACAGAAAAGGTCCGAAAATGGGGGGTCTGGGCCCGGACCGGACCGGCCGAACCCCCCCTGGGTGGAACCAAAACGGGTCGACCCGACCTGGGTCCGGGTCCGACCCGGCCTGCGCGGCCCGGCCTGGGCACGATCCGGTCTGGCCTAGGCGCGACCCGGCCTGGCCTGTGGGTCGGCTCGGCCGGTTACGGGCAAGCGGAGCGGGGGGCGTGCTGCCCCCGCGTGAGGGAACCGCGGCCCCACGTGGGGCCGCCCTTGCCAGCGGACGCGGCTGGGCCGCCATGTCTTGTGCTCCTCCGATCCCGCACGGTCGCGGGACTGCGCTACTGCCGCCGTGGCTTCAGTCGCGGCGGTTCTCCACATCGGCGTGCCGGGCGCCGCCGCCTTCCGCCGTCGGCGCCGCCGTGCCGACGGGTCGCTCTGCGGACCACCAGATGAGTTCCTGTGGTCAGAAATTCACGCCGTCTTTGCCAAATGTCCTCCCGGGGTCCGTCCTTCACTGCGAGGACCCGCGTCGCCCGTGCGGCCTTCTTTGTCGACGTCCGCCGTTTTGCACACCAAGAACGAAAGGGGCGGTGGGTTCAGACTTGTTCGTTAGTCCGCACCCACCGCGTTAGCGGTTTTAAAAGTCTCACAAAAATTTTAATCGTACGCCGCAGGTATAAATCATAATTATTTAAAATATTCAAACCCTACCTCGTCGTATTCATTGAAAGTGAGTTCTTCCTGGAATTGACCGTCGCGGAAGAAGAGAATCGTCGCGTCACGGAAGGGGCGTTGTTGTCGTCGCGGTACACGGTGTCGCGTCGACGATATCAATCAGTTGTTGATCGAAGATTGTTGAGGGGAAGGAACGTCGCTGAAGAACGTCCTGGAAAGAGAGTATTCGGCGTCGCGGTACACGGCGTCGTGTCTTCGATCTCCGTGGTTTCAGCATTCTTCGTCGCCTTTCGTTGAATGTCGGCGTTCTTCGCGTTCTTCGCGTTCTTCGCGAAGGAGGATGAAGATAGAGTTTCTCCAAATCCTCTCAACAAGCCACCCCCAAGATATACAAGCGTTGGTCTTATTTTATTACATGCCAACAATTTGAAAAACAAGTTATGAAATGAACCATTAATTCGATGAATTAATGGTAATGACTTAACTGTCCATTTAATAGGGGTGTTAAGAATTTAAGAAAACGCACCGGTTGACATTCATTTAAAAGGGGTTTTCGCGGGTGCATTGCTTAGAGGAAAAGAAACAGTGGGGCTCGTGCGGGCCCCACCTCACAAATATCCTACCAAGTGGGTAAGATATTTTGGGGTCCACCCTATCCACTTTAACATAGCTTAAGTGGCTTTAAGTGTCTTTAAGTGAAATAAAATAAAGTCGTCGCACCACTTTATTTTATTTCTTAACTCAACCCAAAAAACTAAAAACTACACCCGAGCAAACGAAACACCAAAAAAGGAATTTCTAAGAAAATACCATCGCTGTGATTCCATCAGTGCTTCAGAATTCGATTCCGAGCAACATTTCAAAAGTTAGGAAAATCCGCTCGTTCGTTCACTGAACGTACCTGAGCCAAACTTCGGAAAATGATTTCGGGCACACCGGGCTTCGAAATCAGGTGCTGTCAAAAACCACGTTCTTGTAAAATTCCGATGAAAATTAAGAAAAAAATTTCATTGAATTTTATGGGTCTTTACACATTTCTTTAAAATGTTCTCAAGGAGAAGAGATTTAAGAGGTTGAATCCTCTTCCTTTGTCTTCTAATTTATTTTCAATTTAATTTATTTTTTCCCATTTCCTCATATTATCTTATTCAAAATGAATTATAACTCCAATATTTTTATCTAATATTATTATTTTATGTTAATTTATGATCTATAACCAATCTCATCTCTCTCACTTTTATTCTAAAAGTGAAATTACCATCCTTGATGTGTCAATTTACCAACATCATGGGCGATGCACTTTCATTTTCATTTAAATCATTAATTTATGATTGTAAAAACATTATAATGGTTGAAATATATTATAATGGTTATGAGACAACCATATTTAATTTATATAACTACCATATATACATAATACAAAATGATAAAAAAAATAGATCGAAACCCACAAAAATTAATCTAAAATGATCATTATGGACTTGAATATAATGATTCATCCTCATAAAATATATCCAAATTATTTATAAGCGCATTAAAAATTCTATAATATCATTAATAAAATATAATAAAAATTATTTATTTTTATCCACATTTTACACAAACATCCATATTTGTGTACAAGTGAACCAATCATGAAATATATTAAAACAAATTCTCTTGAACGATGAAATTAAAATATATAACACATCCAAAATCCCATTAATGAACATAATATAACTGTAATGAGTCAAATTCATTTATAAAAGTATATTTATTTGATAATTAAATAATTTAATTTGATTATACGTGATATTAATTTGAAGGAATCATTTATAGTCAAGATATGTGGAATTCTCAAACTCAACTCTCTTTCTTTGGGTTTTCCCTCTTTCACCAAATTTATAGTAGGGATATTACATAAATATAATTTATTCATAATTATCTTACCTTTTATGGGATATAAATTTTTAAAACTTGATTTTATGAAAAAAAATGTTTTCCAAAAGAACTATTCTTTAAAAAACACACGTTTTACTTCTCAATATTTTTTTCTTATTCACTCATGGATTGTGATTCAATTTTGTTTTTCCATATTTCATTTGGAAACACAAATTTTATGAATTTATTATTATAAAATGAGACCCATTCCTTTCCATGGGTTATTATATTTTTGATATTGATATATGTACTATGTGGCATGTATGATCACGTAAATGTTTTGATGTGATGGGTTCACCAAGAATTATATAGTGCAATGTAATTGCTATGATGTGATGGGTGTGACCAGAATTATATAGAGCCCCAATGCATTGGTTAATCTGTAAAAACTCATGATATAATTGTAACTATGTGTGAACATGATTCTAACATTTTTTAGAACTTTTTTTGATAGTATACCACTATTAAAAGATGTTTCATTTTTATATACTTCCATATTCCATGCCTTTATCAAATGATTCTTCATAGGATTTTTATCCTATACCTATGTTATGATGATATTGATTATTCTCACCTATGTTATATTTTTTAATTATATTTTCTATCCTCTTATTAAAATTTTATCTCACCTATTTATTATTTATATCTTCATCTTATTACATTTTATAAAGAGATTTCAATGTCCAATAAGAATCTAGTGAAGAAGGAATTAAATAATTTTTTATGTTTTATTTTTCAAATGTAATGTATTTTCCTAATTTTCCTAAAACACTAAACATTTCTCTCGTCATTTTGTAATTATATCATGTTTTTTTCTTTCTGATGACTTAATAAGATAAGTATGAAATAGAAGGGTCACTATAGTTTTATTGAGAGTACTATTTAGATAATTTAGAATGTAGGATTACAGAACTTTAGAGAAATCCCTTAGTATGAGAATAATTATAATTGATCACCCAATAATATATTTTTTCAAAAATTACGAACATAGGGATCCAATAATATATTACTTTAAATTTAATTTTACAAATCGATAAATTATTTATGACTTTTGACTTATGTTTTGTCCAAACATTTTCTATTTTATAAAATCATTGGATCCTTGAGGAACTAGTCCAATAACCCATGTGATGTCCAATGAAGTGATTTCTTGAATAAAATCACAAAAATATTGGGTGGTGGAGTTAAAAATATAACGTTTATTATTACTCATATGTCCCAGATTATTAACAATAACCCAAATAATGTGCAACATACACCTTCCCCTATGAGGGAACAACGACCACAACTGTTTTCTGAATCATCTGAACCATGAGTTGTGGAATAGTGGTCCAACTCTATGGAGAAGATATTTTCTCATTGTCACTATTTTGAGATGGAGAAGGTGAATCATTTTGTTTATTTTCTAGATTTAGAGGCCAATCAATGATGATATTTGATTAAGAAAACAAATACAAAGGATGAAATTGAAGAGATGGAGTGGGAATATTTTAAGATAATGTTTTTTAACAAGTATTTCACTCAAAATAACTATAGAAAGATACAAAGAGAATTCATAGAGTTGAATTAAAAAAAGTTGAATATATCACAACATATGAAGAAGATTTCACAAGGATTTCAATGTACTCTTCATGTTTTATTATAAACAGTGAAAGATTAATTGGAAGATTCTTTAGTGACTTAAACAAAACCTTTGAAAGTCAATTGAAACTCCAGAATTTTTATGTCATGAATATGTTTTTTGATGTAATCTAAAAGTGGATATTGAGTTTGTATTATGGTTTCATGGATATTATGATAATAAATTAATTTTGGAGTTTCTAGATGAAGGATCTAATTAGAATTGTGTGAAGAAAACTCAACCACCCACATGTCCAAAATATGGTAAGAAGAGTCATCAGAACTGTCCTAATGGGATAGGGAAATGATTCCAGTGTGCAATATAAGGCCACCAAGCTCATGAATGACTAAAATACACGAGGAAGTAGGAATATGTGTTGGAGTAATGGAGGAAACCAACAACACTCCAATTATAAAAATTTAGTGAGGAAGGGAAATGTTTAAGCTAGATCACTAAACCTTAGGTCCCTAAGGGTAATCTGTGTCATCAAACACCAATTAAAAATGTGAAAAGCAAGGATTATTCCAACACTACTGTAAATTTAGAGAAATATAATAAAAATTTACAAGGTAACATTCCTATCCATTAAATGATGGAAAATTTATTATTTGATTATAGTTCCATGCATTCCTCTATGTCTTATAAGATTTATTGAGAAATTGAATCTATGATCGGAAAAATTGAAGTAGAGATATCTGTGAAAACACCAATTGATGAAATCATTTAAATCAAATTGTTGGAGTCCTCTACTCTTTGTGTATGTGGAATTATGGTTCCAGAAAGTATTTTAAAACATCCCTTGGTGGAATTTTATTCTATAGTATAGATGGATTGGATCTCATTATATAGAGAACGTATCAGTTGTTAGGAAAAGGAAATATATTTCCATATTATGATACATTCTATGATCCTATAAAAATTAATGGAATATCACGAATCTTATTTTGAAAATAATTTAATGGTGTGGGTGTTTATTCCATGTTAATAAGCACAACATCCTCAAATGGTTGATTCATAGGAGGTTATCAACCGATGAGAAATGACTATCATGAGGGAATATAATGATGTCTTTCCCAAAGAGTTACCCAGACTCCTCCTAGTGAGATAGTTAGATTTCCCAATATAACTAATAAAAGGAGCAACTCCTTTCTCAATGTTTCCCTGTTGGATGGATACTATGGAACTTGAGAAGTTAAATAAGTAGTTGAAAGATAATTTGGAAAAAAAAAATTCATTTTCATTAGTGCATTTCCTTGGGGTGTTCCAGTGCTCCTAGTCAAGAAGTATGGTGGATAAATATTGTTGTGTATTTATTATTGAAAAGTCAACATGATCACCATAAATAAAAATACCATCTTCCAAGGATTGATGACTTGTTCATTCAATTATGAGGATATTAGTACATATCAATGTTGGATCTTCATTTTGGATATCATCAAATAAAGGTGAAGAGGGAATATATTCTGACATCTATATTCTTTACACGGTATGTGCACTACATGTTTTTGGTGATTCCGATATAACATACTAATTCCCAAGAAATATTAATTTAGTTGATGAATAGGGACTTTAGAAATGACCTCTACAAATTTTTGGTAGTGTTTATCGATTATATTATATCCTACTCAAAGATAAATGTCATACATGAAGAATATCAATGTCTTGTGTTGGCTACATTAAGAAAGGGGAAGTTCTATTCCAAGTTCAAAAAGTGTGACTTTTGGTTGGATTGAGTATCATTATTGGGAAAATTGATCAAAATGGGTGATTTTCTATTGATCCTTCCAAAAAGGCAATTGATGAATGTCTTAGACCCTCTAGTGTCACAGAAATCCACAGTTTTCATATCTTAGTTGGGTATGCTTGATGTTTTGGGAGAAATTTCTCATGATTTTAAAGCCCAATAAATATGTTAACAAGGAAACGGGACGAGTATGTATGGATGAAAGAATGTGAGAAAGCATCAAGGATAAAAAATAGGCTCATCACTACACCTGTAATCACATTACTGAAAAGTGAATTAATTTTTGTTATATATGGTGATTCCTCTAGGAAATCCATGGGTTGTGTGCTCATGAAAAATGATAATGTGAAAGCCTACACCTCATAATAGTTTAAAATGAATGATCATAACTACATGACACATAATTGGGAGAAAACATCAATGATTTTTTAAATCAAATATAGCGGCCCAACCTCTATGGTGAGATATGAGACATATATTCCAACAGAAAGAGTCTATAGAATATATTCAAACAAAAGGATATCAATTGTGTCAAAAGATATTGTTAGAGAAAATCAAAGGCTATGATTTCTCTATTCAATATAATCCTAGCTTGGAAAAAACTATCTGAGGCTCTATGTAAGAACTAATATACTAATATATCAATGTTGATGATTGAGAAAGACCGTATATTCATGTATATGAAAATGATAGAATTGAAAATCATAACTGAAGGGAATACAACATAATCATCCCAAATTATTCCCCAAACATCATTCCATGTTATGATTATAGAGGCCAAAAGGGATGATCTGGAGTTTCAAAAGATGGTGAATTTAGTAAAATAAGGATGGTTGTATGATTTCTATATCAATGATTATGGTGTGATTCAGTTTGGACTAAGGATTTATGTGAATTCATCGTCTATGATTAATAAAGATGTATTGAATAATTCACATATGTCAACTTTTTTTATGAACCATTGGAATACAAAGATGTACCATCATCTCCGACAACACTTATAGTGGGATAATATGAAGAAGGATATTGTAGAGTATATCTCAAGGTGATTGATATGTCAAAAAGTTAAATCCATGTATGAGGATTTCAAAGTGGCGATGAAACCATTACTTATACCTATGTGGGAATGGAATAATGTCACTATGGAATTTTTCATGGGTCTCTTAAAGACATCCAAATGAAACAGTGCAATATGGGTTGGGGTGGACCGACTCACCAGGGCTACCCACTTTATCACTATTTGGGAGGATCTATTAATTTAACATCTTGCTACGATATATGTGATGGAAGTGGTGAGACTGTATGGATTTCCACACTGAATTGTCTCAAATTTTGATATATGGTTTACATCTATATTCTAGAGGATTATTTAACATTATTTGAGTACTAAATTAAATATCATAATGGACTATCTACCTAAAATTGATGTCCAATCTAAAAGGATTATTCAAAAACTCTAAGATATTATAATATCCTACTCTTTAGAATTAATGGGATGATCAGTTCACCATATTCCATTGGTTTAGTTATCATACAACAATATCCTCCACCAGAGTATTTAGATGGATTAATATGAAACATTTTATTGAAAGAGATAGAGAACACTAACCTGTTGGGATGAAGTTCATGAGAGGAAGCTAGTTGGACATGATCATGTGATAGAAATGATAGATAAGGTTCACAACTTCAATCAAAATATCGAAGATGCTTAGAGTTTTAAAAAGAGCTATGTCGATGACCATTTAAGGTACTTAGAGTTTGATAAAGAAGATAAAGTCTTCCTTCGAATATCATCATGGATGTGAGCCATGCAGTTTGGAATGAAATGGTATCTAAGAACAAGGTAAATTTTCCCCTTGAAGATCCTTGATTGCATAGGATCCATGGACTATCATATTTCACATCCACCAAATATTTCACAAGTTCATGATATGTTCCAAATATCACTCCTAATGAAGTAAATACTATATCCATCACATGTAATGAACTCAAATATGGTACATCTAGAAGATGATCTCTCTTATGAGGAGCAGCCCTGAATGATTCAGGACATGACATATAAGGTTCTGCACAACAAGACAACCCAAATTTTCAAATTATTTTGGATGAACCAAATGTATGAATAAGTTACATGGGAACCAGAGGAAGCGATGAAGGAGAATATCCTCACCTTTTTATGTAAAAATAAAATTTTGTGGGAGAATTATTAAAAGATATAATAATGTAACGGCCCAAAATTTTATCAATAGAATTTATCCCGTCTAATAGTAATGTTTTAATCACATAAAATCACTTATTTATCATAATAAAACCATTAAAAAAGAATAATTAATTAAATAATTTGTATTTGTAGAAGTTAAGGAATAAATACCGATAAAATAGTAACTTGACCATAAGAATAGTAATATGTCCATTATTAATAGTAAACTATACAAATTAATAGTACCCCCACCCATTAATTCATAAATAAAATTTAGGTGTATTATAAGTGAAAATATTATATAATTATATCATAGTATAAGTAAGTAAATATATTAAAATTAATTAAATTTGTGATGGCATTTTGGAAGACATCAGTATTTAATTCCAATATTATGATTAATTTAATGGTTTGAAGTAATAAATATTTTTAGAAAATTTAATCATAAATTAATATTTCCAGGTCTTATGATTTTACGATAATATTATGAGACCTTATGTAAATTTTTAAAGTGTTATAAAATCAGTTATAATTTAAAAATATATATTATCAACGTAAATGATGGCTTTAATAAAATATTAATTAACTAATATTTAAGAACATATTTTAAAAAATTGATTTCGTTTTTTAATACTACATTTCGATAAATGGTTAGGGTGATTTTTTGTATTTTTTTTAATTACATGATTTTTTAGTAGTGAAATAACGTAATTTACAGAATATGAACATAATAATTTATTTACACAATTCGTTGAGTTTTAACTGATAAAATAACCATTGGTTAAAACTCACATGATCTAATTACATTATTAGGACTCATTAATAAATAATATTTTATTCCTTGAGGAAAAAATAATATACTAATGAATAAAATTATGAGAAAATACCCCTCACCTCCAATATAAATACCACCCATCACACCCACTTCTACTCATACCTCTCAAGCATCAATACCTGTCCAGATTCTACCCAAACCCTTCCCCACGCCCCTATCCCACATTCATGAGCTCTTGGTCTCATCAAATATTGACAAAAAATTCCTATGGAGGTTCTCAAAGAAAATATATTTAAGAGGTATATTTATCTTCCCTTTTTTACTAATTTATGTTCAATTTAATTTTATTTCTTCTATTATCCTCAAATTAAATTATTCAAAAGGCATAATAACTGTATTATGATTAATATACTATAATTATATCATTTTAATGGAAAAAATATCATTAAAATTATTTCTCTATTATTTATTTTAAAATTGAAATCACCACCTGTGATGTGCCAATTTACCGATATCATGGGAGATGCACATTAATTTTCCTTTAATGCCTACAATAATGATGATAACTCCATTATAATGGTTGAAATACTTTATAATTTTCATGTTAATCCCATCTTAATGTTTTGGAACTATCATATACACATAATACTAAATTATAAAAAAATGAATTTGTTGTGATCGAAAACCACAAAAATTTACCAAAAAGGATCAACATTAAGATGTATCGAATGATTCATAATAATTATATATATATAATTTATTTATAAGAGAATTAAAACTTATTTAATATTATTCATAACATATAATTTCAAATCTAGACATTTTTTTTCATTTTACACGAACATAAATTCATGTATACAAGTGAAGTGATCATGAAATCCATGAAAATTAATGCTCCTGAACGATGAAATTAAACTTAATTAATCATCTAAAATACCATAATGGAATTTAATAATTCAATAATGAATCAAATTAATTTATATAATGTTTTTTAATGTTAATTAAAAAATAAAATTTTATTATATTGGATATTAAATTGAAGGAATCATTCATACTCAAGGTATGGGGAATTCTCAAACCCAACTCTCTTTCGATGAGTTTTCCCTATTTCAACAAATTTTCATTATAGTAATTCCATAAATACAATTTAATAATCATTAACATTCATTTTATGGGATATAAGGTTTTTATACTTTAGTTTATTTAAAACAATATGTTATCCAAAAGAAATATTCATTCAAAAAATGCACCATTTAGTTCTCGAGATTGTTTCATCTTCACTCATGTATGACGACTCAATGATGTTATTCCATATTTCATTTGGGAACCAATTTTTTTTTAATTTAATATAATTAAATGATACCCATTTCTTTCCATGTGTTATAATATGTTCATGATTGTACCTGTTCTAGGGGGGCATGCATTATAATGTAAATGTAGTGATGTGATGGGTGCACCAGAAATTATGTAGCACAATGTAAATGTTATTATGTGACGGGTTTTCCTAGAATTATATAGCTCTCCATTTTATTGGGTATTTTAATGAAACTAATAAGATAAATATAAATATTCATGACCATGATGTTATCTTTGTTCAGAACTATGTGTGGTAGTTGACCACAAAGACATGATGTTTCATTTTTTTGGAATTACCACATTCCATGACTTTATCTAATACCTCTGCTCATTATTTTGATCTTATGAATATGTTATTAGTATAATGATTATGATCAAACATGTTACATTCTTTCCTTATCTTATATATCGTCTTTCTAAATTTTTATCTCATTCCTTTTTGATGTATATCATAATGTGATTCCATGTACTAAAGATAATTCAAGGTCTAATAAGAAGCTTGAGAAGAAGTAATTAAATACATATTTATGATTTATTTTGTAAACGTAATTAATGGTGATAATTTATCAAAAACACTAAAAATTTCAATCCTTATTCTGTTATTATTTTATTTTGTTTGATGTTAAAATAATTTAATAATATATACAGTAAAAAAACATAGTCTCTATAGGGCCATCATATATAAAAAAACAAAAAATACACACATTATCCCAAATTTAATCAAGAGGCCACACCAAACTACCAGTATCTTAATACCCTTATGATTATTTGGCCTAATACACTACACCTCTCATGCTCAACAAGAAATAAAAACATAATTTTTGGTTGCAAACTAATGTTCATGTGATGGGTGTGAGTATATAACTTATTTAGGTATCCCCAAGAACCCCTAATATTTGATTTCACAATTTTTTTCATAATCCATGGTAAAACATGAATAAGCATGCTTATTGGGCCATAAAGTTATAACCAATCAACCAGGACACCCAACAAGTCACACCCACTCATTTTACCACTATGGGCTAATGATACCCCCATGGTACCTAACCATACAAGTTTTAATTCCATTGATTTATCCCATCAACACCTCTTATTAATAATCACTGAAATAAAACTATAATTGAGGATAGAATCAAGGTTATCACATAGAATCCCATAAAACCATAATGGTTTAGTTTAAGGATTCTCCAAGTCTTGACCACTATCTGAAGGGAAACTATAGGGTCACACGACCAATTCCTAGATCAAATTCTCAATATAGTAGTATATAATAATAAAACATTTCATTCAATGTGAGACCATCCATCTAATATTGGAACACCATGATACCTAGTCTTTTCACTCAAGGTCATCCCATCAACTGATCTGACATCAATAAATATCCACACTCTTGACCACACCAATATCACCCATTTTATGCTCTTAGAAAAAACATTCTCACTCAAGTTGAATCAATCTAGTCTTAAGACACACCATATCACTCATGGTTGTAAATTAATTTTTAAAGAAATTGGAATCTATATCATTCATATTATCTGTGTAAGTTTCATCTCACTCATAGTGGTGTCATCCCTTTGATCCACATCACCCATATAAGAATCTTCCACTTATCCTAGCCACATCAATAAACATATACAAGAAAAAAATAGTGCACATAACCCATAACACATAGAACTATATCATTTTTAGGGATATATTTATTCCGGACCTTTCCCCTCATCACATGCCATTATCTCAAACTCTGGACCACATCCCTTTGGCGTCCTCAAACCCATAGGACCATCCCATCCAAGTACATAAAAAAGAATACAAATTCCTAGGCAAAACACACTTGGCATCTTAATCACTATTTAAAACATGTATTGGGGTCACCTATCACATCTCCTAAGGTATATATATCAACATATCATTGAACGGAAAACCTTAACCATCACACAAGATAAGTCCTAGAGTACATTCCTAACTAATATTTCACACCAAGACACTCCTCCAGCATAATTATAGAATTAAAAGTCAGTCAACAGATTTACAATAATCTTGCGTATAATAATTTGGACCAGTGCCACATACACATGTTCATTAAACCTGAGGACCTCAACTCAACTACCATGTATCCCATCCCATACCCCAATCGTTTCCAAATACCTCATTTCAATATAACCATAATCTAATACCCATGGAGACATGGTCGTCGAGTGATCAAAAATTATATAAGTGTTAAACAACACTTCGTCCAAGTATAGAATTCCGATATTCATCTTCTCTCTTCTTCCCAGTGAATATGTAGTTCCAAATTCATGACTCGTACCCCATAATATATGAAATAATTCATTCTCGAACAAAAAAATTTATATACAATTATATTACAGGGATTACCTACCCTGATACGAGATGTAACTACTCACTAATATAATTTGAACCTCACCCATGATTTTCCATTATCCCAACAACATATCTCATGAAATATGAACAAAATAAATAAGTATAAAAATTTATAATTAAATATTAAAAAATTTATTATTAAGTAATATATTCCTAAAAAAATCATAATGTGTCATCATAATGCTTAATTTACTTTCAATGGTGTGTGATCAACCTTTCGCGACTTCCTCAAACCAAGACACATGAAATCACCTTCATCCTCATATAATTCCACTATGATCTAGTAGAATCATCACAAAAATGTTATCCCAAACATAACTGAAATCAAATTTCTAATATGGGTGGATGCCCCCAAATTCTGAGAAAACATAATAATAAAGGGGACGTGGCCCTAATATTAGGGTTTTACCCCGCTATAAAACTAATAAGGACCCCACATTAGGCTTTACTATAGAGGTCACAATGTAAGAACAATTACTAGGTATACCATACCAAAAATACATAGGGTTTTAGTATAAATGCCCTTCTATAGGCCCCATGCTTCAACTTGGACAATGGATCCCTTGTGTAACCCACCATAGGGTGGTAGCTAGATGGTCTCGTACTCTCTGACACTCTATGACATATCCCCATGGATGTGGTGTGGGTATTCCAATATATACCACACTAAGACATTTCCTCTCAAGATATGATGTGTCTGACCCTCAAAAGGTACATGTTCCATCCCAACAACCTCATTCCACCTCTATACCATGGCCACTTAGGGTGATGTTGCAATACAGACACACATGGGATATCTCTAGGACGTAGCCTCCTATAGTGGGGTACATCATCCAATATAGAAACCATAACATAGACCTTTTCCATAACACTATAGTTTAATTCCTTTATAAAATCATTGAAATTTCCATAGCCTATGCCACACTATAGTTCCCAAGGTTTTGACACAGTCAATGGACTACAGACACAACCAACTCTTAGGTCACATCGACCCTTCTATGATAGTCACCTAAGGACATGAACCACATAATGAGACTCATTCACCATAAAAAACACCAACATGAGATATTTGTATTCTTGTATTTCTAATATGAATCCCAAATCCTGGAATGGCCACAGATCCAGATAAAATATTTAAATTTTCCAATAAATTTTCTAACATGTAACAATGTGGCTAGTTATAAACTCTGAAAAATAATGCTTCGCGTCATTAGGATCTCATTGTACTCATTATTATATAAATATCAACATACCACAATCATCAAATAATCTACCACTGGCTATGATTTACCTTCGAACACCGAACGTTCTTCCAATGAAAATCATAAAACAATAGGAACAAAATAAGATAATTGAAAAGTTACCCGATCATCACTAACTATAACATAGATATGATTCCCAATGCATATTTCTAACCCATTTAACCACAAATTATTCACTCAATTGATCCTAGAGCTTATGGAACAACCCGAAAAAATGTTTTTCTCATAAGGTATGAATTAAATCTATAGTTATCCTCACCATAGGATTCTATTAATCGATAATAGATTAGATTTTCAATAGTCCAATGACATGATCAATGTGGTTGAAGCCTCACAACATTCAATTCCACAAGAAAACACAATATGGTCCTCCAATTGAATTTTTTTTATGAAAACACCATGTTTAACACTTATGCATAATTGAACAACCTTGGACAATCATGATTTCTTATATTCAAGCATAATCCCATAACCACTCAAATACCAATAACAAATTTTAAACACAAATCCTAATGTAATTCTATTTTTGAGTCACAAACTACCCACTTCAGTCATTGTTCTCTTGCCCTGGGTATCAGTGTACCTATGATCTGAATCATTCTCAAACCCTCTAAATCCATCCCATGAACAATTAGAACACTCGAAATGAATCAAATTACATATAATAATATAAACTTTGTATAGAAAAAGGAATACCCATAAACCAGCATCCCAGTTCAACCTCAACTACCCACTGACCAATCTCACCACATACACGATTCTTCTGACACGAGGTTATAAATTCCATGATTGATATGAATCTCCACCACATGGGTAAATACATATCATTTCTCACTACACCAAAAATTTATATACATGTCCTAATTGAAATATATTACCGCACAGAATTATTAGATGATTTTGTCCCTCCCATACTCCAACACCAATAGGAAACACTGATTTCCACTTATTCTTATCTTTCTGAAGAACCAACCTCATTGTTTAAAAATTCAATCATAGTGAGAATATATTTTTAAAATGGACATTGGTTCACATGACACCATATGAATTGCTTTACACTGATCTTCAAGTGCGAACCTAGATAGGTCCCAACACCACTGTAACCAGTACTTTGAACCACATATAGGATAAAAACAACAGATTTCCATGCTCATCCATATCTCTATAATGAACTAACATTTTTCTACTACTCAAGATCATATCTAACATAGAAATTATCAACATACCTTTAAATAGACCATTCACTAGTCCAAAACACAAACAAGATCCATTAATATCCAGAGAGCACCATCCATATCATAATGATTCTATTCTAAAAAATCATCACTTAACATCACAATCATCTTCTAGTGGTGTGATCTTCTATAGATCCCTCAAATAGGTTCTTACCCAATATTGACCTCAATATCACCTGAAACAAACAATTATATGATTTAATACAACCTAATCACACACACTAAACCATGCTCCCTATCATGTTCTACTAAACATTTTCTCACATTAATAACCCATTAAACACAACCCTCATGCATGTAACACTAATCCAACAGCTTAAGGAATATAACCGAAGACATGGATAAACAAACTACCATAGAGCACACATGTTTTTTCCTAGAACCATGATCTCATTACCACAATTTTACTATGAAACAAACATGCATGTAGGAAAATAACATACATGACTCTAAATGGTTAGAGGCTCTAAATCCAACCTTCGTACCAATATCAAGGAACTCACATGAATTTTATCAAACCCACAAGGGTACCCATAAAACCAGAAAGGTTCTGTTAATTATAATTCCACCAACACTACATATGGTTGACCTCTATATATGATGTTATTGTCACATTACAAAACATGACCTATCTCTTTATATCACCGCTCAAGCATACTCTACCCTCATTATGTCATCTCCCTGACATCAACTGGATTAAAAACCCATTAAGTGTTTCTATACATCCACTAATGTTCTGTATAGAAGTATCTATAGAAACCTCCAAACAAGATACACATGAACATCGATCAACGAAACACTATAGTTTAGATAATTATAAACATACAAACAATTTTTATAGGAAAAACAATATATATTGTTGTTGAATCATTAAAATACATACACTATATTCAATGAAATAAAACAAACAGAAGTATGTAAATGTATTATAAATCTCACATTCCAAATATGATGGAAATATATAGGCCTATTTTCAATGGTCCATGATCTGAAATAAGTTAATGAAATAAAACATCATATTTAAATCAATAACCCAAATATAATAATAAAATAAAATAACACAAATTTCATCCCTTAGGTAACCATGACATCTCAATAAAAATATTTTTTGATGCTCTAGTCTAATGTCCATAATATGCTTTGTAATATTCTTAGACCAGACGGCCACCATCTCATGAAATAGTAATATAAATCCAAATTCACTAATATAACTTTGTAACACCCTAGTACACTATCCACTCCCAGTTTCATGGGTGGGGGAGCTATGTGAACTCATTAAAACCTCTGCAAACATCAGATATTTCCAAAATTTGGGGAGGGATTAATCAGAATATTGGGGAGACTATAATGTCATATCAGGGTGAAATAAACAATAAAAAATTTCATCATTAATAAATAATAGTAATTATTATAATTAATAAATGATCAATTAGTATACATTATTTAGTAATATAAAACATATATTGATCACCCACCGGGCTGATCAGATATAAAAATAAACAAGATTCTAAAAATACACACACCAACCTTATGTAAATACACATGACACACATAACACTTGTTCTCCTAATACCGAAAAACATATGGAATATGAAATATATAAATAAAGATGATCAACATTCATTCAATACCTAACTATTGAATGAAATCACATAATGAGATACAGACACTAAATAGGATATCATTAGATAACCACGCCCCACAATGTATAACCATACCTATTTTTTCACCATACTAGAATCCCATTGCCCCATTGTGATAATAATCTAGAATATATCCCATTCTGGAGGCCTTAGGGAAGGGTGAATCAATAAATCCCAACCCATACCCAAAGGTGTCGAGTAAGGTGTCCAAAAGTCTTGACCACTATCTGAAACAGTGGGGTATGGTCTTACCTTCATGTCCTTGATTTGACTTATCACTTAAGGAAGTCATCTACCCTTTCATTCTCACTAAATTTGTGGTCATCTGTCTAATTTGGAAACACATATAAACCCATCCTTCTCACTGAAGGTGATCCCATCATCATATATAGAATCAACCCATAACCTCTCTCCCAACCACTACCATACCACTCATATAAATGTCCATGGGAACACGATCTCAATCATGTATAATCTAATAAGTATCATGTCACACAATCTTTCTAATGGTCATATAAAAAATCATACATAATTGGGACTCTATTTGAATCATGGACGTCTATCTATTGTCATCCCATTCATGGTGGAAAATAGCCTTGATATCCATATCACCCAGACCGTAATTCGTCATCTATCAAAAAAACATTAGTAAGAACACATAGGCAACAAAAACATATGGCCCACATACCATCACATATCTCTCCAACATTCTAATAGGGTACTAGTTATTCATGACCTAGACCCTCATGTATAGAATTCAACATCAACTCAGGTCTCTCACCCCTTGCTGACCTCACTACTCAAGGCCCATCCCAACCTTTATCTTGAATGAAAGAGTAAAATTCCAATAAAAAATCACCTTGGAATCCTAATTCAATGTTATATTCACATCATATAACCCATTCATAGGATCCATATCATATCTCTTAAGGTAGACATAATTGATTTTCACCCATTTGAAATCCATGTTCATCACCCAAAACATATCACCTCAGAAATATCATTCTTATCTCAAAATCCATGATTCTCCTCTAACATCATGAGGGAATTCCAATTCACTCAGGAAATGTATGACCATATTTTCAATCATCACTTTTCCCTAATCCTCTCAGATCTGTCAATTAACCCTAAGGACACAACCAAGGATATCAGGGATATATAACTATACACTTAGACCATTTAAATGCCTCATGTAGACCTAATAAAAAACCTATTTATTTAGAGACATAGTCACTGAGTGGCCAAAAATTAATTAATTTCTAAAGATAACCTATTAGAAGTATATGGGGCCTTCTTCCATCATATCTATTTTTTACAGGGAACCCTCAATTCAAAATTATCTAAATAGTAAACCATGATGTATGTCAGGATGGTTTCTCATTCATTAATAAACAATTTGAATTGTATTATAGAGGTCACCAACCTTGATACTTGTGTTAACCCCTTAGAATGCTCAGTTGTGCCTCACCCAATATTATCAATGATATAAATCACCAATTTCATCCCATGCAACTTAATTAATTAATTATAAATAATAATTACTTATTCTTCAACAATTCCAAAGAAATATTATCCTAGTAATTCACTGCATATCCTCAAAATATCAAAACCACTTCTTAAGCCCTGAGATCAACCATTTGGGGGATACTCTAGGAATGAAACACAAAAACTGATATATCCTCACCTCATTAAACCATTCTCAAATGTAATAAACAAGAATCCCATACCAATGTAGAAACAAAATAAATGTTCTATTATTGGAATAAATGGATAAATAATGGAATAAGATAACTATAATATCCACTATAGTGCCACCAAAATCATCCCCCAACCTGGGGGATCAATGGGAAATGGATGAGGGGGAGGTATTGATGATGTTTCTCACCCCAAATTCCCAAGAGATCTGAAAATTAATGGTGGATGACCTTAAAATTAAGGACCTCCCTATCTAATAATATAATTTAAGGATACCTCCCACATAGAAACCATAGAGGGCATATTATAATCCCCCTAACTAGGGCTTCCCGATGGCCCAACCCACAGGGATGTGGTGTAAAATCCATCCCTTTGGTCCCTAGTTATGGAATTCATCAATGAAATCCCACCTTAATGGTGAAACTCGATGGATTACCACCCAAGGACTCCCCCTAAAATATAACCAGAGTAATGGGAAGTGGCTTCCTGACTAGGATACACTATAGTTTGGTCGCCACATCTTTAGAATGGATTCCCCTTAATATTCTAAGGGATCAACCATATAGCCCCATTCCACCTGTGTGGCATATCTCCTCAAGGATACCTTACAAGGCACCCACTCATGGGATCACTCCATTATGGGACCTACTACTCTAGGGTGGTCCCTCCTACATGGACACCAAGGCAGAACCCTTATGCTTTCAACTATGGATTCCATCCTTTCTGAAAATATATTAATTTTAAATGGCAATTCTATGCTGTAACGCCCAGAGATATATAGAATATTGCAGCATATAGCCACAAATAATTCCTTGGACGCCCATACCCTTCAATAACACTTACTAAGGCACTCAATCCCCCACCCGAGACATGTTATATATCTATAAAAATCACAATGAGGTGATCCAATTATCGTATTTCCAATTCGAATTCCATTTCATGGAACAATCCCTACTCTTGGAAAAAAAATTCAATCTACTCCAAATTTCACAATCCATAATGTCATAGGTCATCAAAATTATGTTCTTATACCAATATAAGATGTTGTTATTTTTCCAATTAGGCTTTGGATACATTTTTTCAATATACCAATATGTGTTTATTTATGAAGATTATGATTCTTGGAAAACTAATATATTTTTCATATTTAACGATCCAAATGTAACAATTGTTTTTTTCTTCATGAAAATGAAAGGAAAGTGTTGGTGGATGTATATTCAATATATGTATCATGTTGTAGGTGTTTGAGTTTTTTATAAGGGTTGGAGTTCCTTTTATGAATCGTCAAATTTATCTAAATGTTGTCTTCCATTTCGTGCTTTAAAAATGAAATTGTCCCCGCCCATTAGGATTTGCATATAGGTCATATTGTATCAATGTAAGAAATTATTATAGACTAAAAAAATGTAGACTTACCTTATTTAATGTTATCATGGTCATGTATAAGACTCTTATGATTAATTTGAAGCTTTTTCATTATGTTTTATAATGATCACAAGTCATTATCATAAGGATTAAATGTAATGCTTCATGACTTAGAGAAATTTGAGATGCGTTCAAAAATAATGGAAAAGTTGAGATAATGTTTGCATGAACAAATATGACGGTCCACATGTAAAATATCCGTTATTCCATGCCTATGATGATTTTAAATTAGTTTTATGTTGCTTATTTTATAAAGGATTTTCAAAAAATGAATCATTTGATTCATTGGGGATTTAAATAAGAATTATTTACTAAAAATGAAAGATGTTTGAATAAGAAAATTACACTTAGAAAAGATTGAGGTTGTTTCAAAATATGAATGGAAATTAATGATTAAAATGATATTTTATATTTATAAAAACATGTAGGATATGAAATAATAAATATATAGATATAGAATTGGAATATTTAGTAATCAAATTCACTATAATATTTTATAGAAGTTGATAGACATCTTTATCATAGAGTGGGATGGATTTGAGGTTGTGCACTGCTGAGGAAGAATGAAAACTATTGTGAACATAAGAATTTCTTGGAAGATGATGAAGAAACAAACTTTTCATGATCTATTACTATTTTCAACACCTGAACAACTATTGAATTTCATGAGGAACTAAATTTGAAAACCTATTGATACATATACTCACAGAGGAGGAACACCATCAAGTGTAGTAATATAATTCTAAGAGTTAGTTGTTTTTATTTTCTTGATATTTTCATTAATTGTTATTATATATTATAGTGTACTTCAGATGTGGGGGGGATATAATTGGAATATGTGTTGTAAATGATTTTATAGATATTATAAAATTGATGTTGGAGGGCATACAAAACAAGGAAAGGAGTATGTCTTTCAACCAAACATTATAATACAATGTGATGTTCTCTTTATTACTATTACTACAAACAAATGTGAGGTTATAAGAAATAATTTAGTGGATCATGAAATTCAAAAATTTCAATATGTTTGGATAAAATTGAATACCACTTAATTAAAAGGGCTAATTTATTATGATCCTCCCCCTTATAGTGATCCCAACGATACTAATATAACTATTAATATTATTGTAGTTACCTATAATGATCCAAAACATAAAATAAGAATAAATAAGAAATATCCATTTTATAAACAATAATTGTTCTCCCACATTTGATGGAAGAATTATGAAATCTATGGGAGTAGAATTATACCCTACCACCGTTCATATTTTTTAGATATAATAGATGATGCAACATAGTGGTGTCAACCAATTACTGATGTTATTCATAGAAGCATGTAGAACAGATAAATATGGAATTCTATTTAAAGCCTCAAAATTACATTCGAGTTTAATTATCAATAAAAAGGTTTTTACAATGGTATTGGGTCTTCAAAATTCAAAGAAGATCTATGATAAATTGGGTAGTTATTTTTAATGTAATGTTGATGTCATGATGCCAAAACTGAATTTTGGTGTTTCTATTTTGAGCACATTAAAATAGAAGATGATTAAGATGTTAATCTCTTCACCACCTTGGTAAATGATATTGTTAGAAATATTCAAGATTTTGGAGATCATCTAGATGACCGTATTATTGTAATTAATCGCATGAAACACATTTCAATCCAATTTTATTCAAATATATCACCCCTGGAAGAAATGGATGAGTTGACAATATTTGAGTTACAAATTATACTCCATGAATATGAAATTATAAAGGGGCATAACTTTAAAAATATAAAAAAATCTGAATTATTTTTAATATATATGGAATGGAATGGTACAAGGCGATGGCGATACATAAATAACTGATACAAATTATGCTGAGGATAGAAAATAATTCAATCAAATGATTTCTATTCGATAAAATAGATTTATGAAAGGAAAATGGAAACTAAAAGGTATGAAATTACCGAGGTTCTATAACATTGATGATATTGGTTATATTGATAAATATTTTACAAATTATAATTTAGAAGAATCTGAGTCGAATTTGAAGTATAAAAGGAAATAAATGAATCAAAAAGAAAAATAAGAAGGGGAAATACTTTGGAAAAAATATTATTATTTTTGTGAAAGAAAATGAGGGATGACTCATATAAAAATTTGGATAATGAAATTAGTCTCTAATAGAAACCTCAAGTCTCTTAAAGTCATTTACCTATCCAATCATACTATGTAAATGAGTAGAAAATAATGTTTTGTTAGACACCAGTCATCCAAAAATTCATTTGAAACCGTTTTTCAATTGATATATGATTCTCATAAGAATCTAGATCCACAATAGGAACAAAAACAAAAATTATTTACATTGAATGTTATAGCTCAAGAATATAGAATTTTTCCTCTTTCATAGGAATATTTATTATGTTTTTTAGGTTGATTTTTTTCACTTATCAGGGATTGAACTCAAATGAATATCTAATGATTAAGTTTATTCCAATATATCTACAACATAATATTTTAACATACAAGTATTCTGTTTTGAATTCATCTAACAAGGATTTATATTAAATGTGATCTCAATAAAATGAAGTCCCCTATTAGTTTCATAATATCCATTAGTTGGACAATATCTATATTTCATTATGAGTTGGGATTCATTTTAATTTGTATTATTACAATTATATTTATATATAAAATCATCTAAATCATATTATATATTACTCTTTGATATTTGAAAGGATAAAAAATCATTCCAATCCATTATATTGATTCACAAAATATTATTCCTACAATATTCTAATTTGATTTGGGATTCTTAGCTAAGTGTGACATAATGTTCACACCATATATGGGATCCTACTACTTCTAGGGTCACATGTAATCTTCATTCCATGCATAATATATTCCATAGGAACCCAATATTGACATGAATTGCATATTTAGATGATCATGGTATTGAAATGTGTTTACCTAAGAAGGACTCAAACCCACATTACTTTTTAAGGGTTGTAATCTCACCATGATATGTCATGTTTTTCATTTACATGTATTCATAATTATAATGATTTTGTTTTGAATCACATTTCCATCAACCAGATCAATATTTTCTAACCATTTGATGTGTATGTCTTTAGCAACCCAAATAAAAAAGAAAAGAAAATTTATAAATATCCAAATCAATACTTTGAATATGTTACATGAAACCCTTTCATGAAAATTCATATAATCATATAAAAAAATTACCCATAAAACAAATAATGGAGTAACAGTTATCAAACCCCTTATTTTCTTGAAAATTTATAAAATCCTTGGACAAAGACTATTCTGACCCAAAATGCTTTTAACCATGGTTATTTAAATTAAATTAGTTCTTAATTCCCTCATAATTACAACACATGATATGTATAAACTATAAATAACTTTATAATTCAAGGTCATGTCCCATCACAATTCAATTTCAAGGTAGAAAAAAAAACTAAATTAGTTATCATACGTAACATGTAACTCCTTAAATGCATGTATTATAATCTATAGAATAGATTTTACAATGTATGCTAAATAATAGATTTTTTAAAATCTGAAATTTATATTTATTAATAAATATGGGAATAAAATAAAATAAAAAAACATCATTTTGATATAGATATGAGATATATATTTATGAAAAATTTATATTTCAAAAAATTGCTAACACTTCATTATTTTTTGATGAATTATGGATATTTTATAAATAAATATAAATAAACGCCATATATTTATTTCTAGTATAAACTACCAAATATAATAATTTTATAATAATTTTACATAAATATATGAAATTTTAAATATAAAAATTTTATATTCCATTTCAATTATGTTAACATTTTACCGAATAAAAATATCATATATTTAGTATTATTTATTCCTTCATCAATTCAATTTATCAAATATTATTTTGAGATGATTTAAATAATTGATAAAATATTTAATTTAATTTGAACATTTCAAAATAAAAATTATGAAAATAAAATAATTTAATATAAATTCATTTATATCTTTTTGATATTTTTAATTTAAAAATAGTTTATAACCTATATTAATATTTATTTATTAACATTTGATATGGAAAATATAAGTAATTCTATATGAAATATAAAGATATTGGATATTAAATATAAACATTAGGATTATTTATTTATTGTATATTTTGTATAAATTTCAAAATTAACTATAAACCTTTTATGATTAATTAATTTTCATACACATTAAACATTAATGAAGTATTAAAAAATTATTCCATAATTTTTAAAAAAATTATAACTTATATAATTCAATTCATAATTAGAAAATATGAAAAATTAAATTTTTCTACAAATATTATTTATTAATATACATTATATCATAAGATGTGATAAAAAAATAATATATATTTAATTTTATGATTGACACTCATTAACCCATGATGCATTATCCCAGCGCTATCAATCATTATTTAATATAATCATTATCTATCACAATTTTGGATATCTGATATCATATATTGTGAATAATAATATTGTATTAGGATAATATTGATATCAAATCAGTGATATGATGTTTTTAATGAAAAATAAAATTAGAAATTATCATTTTTATACATCATCACAAGATGTATCATTAACAAGAAAATATCAAAAACGAATAAATTATAATATATATCTAGTTGTGATAACATATACCATTTATAATGATTCCAAAAATAAAATATATAACTCTTCATTTTAAACATATTATTTTCATTCATTTGATTTATTTAATGATAAAATACCACTAATGGGTTTCAAAATATTGAATAATAAAATTATGAAGAAAAAGACACCATGAAACCAAAAACCAAGATCATCCAAGATACAAAATTGAAACCATATATATTATAAAATTAATAACTTTTGTATCTTTCAATGATGTAGTTTAGATGTCCTATTGTTAACTTGGAATTTGATTAAGTTCACTAACAAGAACCCAATGTGATCCTTCCTTCATGATGTATTGATTATATTACCTGATTCACCTAATTATTGGGTAAGACCCTCTTTGAAACCATGGTATTCTAGTATATCTTAGGTCAAAAAAGCATAAGGGGGATAGATCTATGTAATAATCTATAGAAGGATTTTCTTCTTAGAAAACCATCTAAATGGTTTTACATTCCATTATATAGGCCTCAATTTTTCTCCCTAAGCATTGTTTCATTTACTTGATTATTAATAAATTTTTGACCGATTATATGGTTCTAACACATGTAACCCCTCACCAAAACATTTTTATCAAATTACACTCAATTAATTATATGAGATGATTCATTATATGATATATATGTGATTACTTATAGCTTACATGGAATAAAATCCAATCATTAACACATAATGCTCATATTTGAGAATCAATTTTATGAATCCATATTGTCACGAACAAAAATCTGGTCGCCATCAAAGTCGACACCAAAACTGGCATGTGAAAAGGAGAAAAGGGTATTCAATATCCCCATTGTCTAGAACAAGTTCCCAAGTATCATGTATTTTTCTTTGGGAATGACATACGAGTATATGGAAATATAAAACATCAAAACCAATTGATAAGATAAACTAGAAAAATAAATACCAAACCATATTAAAAAAATCCAGAACTAAATGAATATGTCTAAACATAATACTTGAGGTCAATGGATATATAAAATCCATATAAAAATATCCCCATGGTCTCCACATGACAAGGAGTCTTCACCCACAAACCATCTTCACAACGCTGCACCATGGAAGAGAACGGACAACCAAAACATCCATCACCGAAAGCATTTAATTTACCTGTGTCAAACATGACCAAGGTATACTTACACAAAATGGGACTAAGTAAGTTGTAAGCCTAATCCAAATAAGATACCACCAATATATTCTATAGGGTAAACAATACAAGATAAAAATCATTCAATTTTTCATAAGCAATAGGTCATTGGAATAGTTTATATAGATTGAAACTTTTCAATGTATATAGTATTCAAAGGAAAACATCCATGAATGAGAAAATTAAAATAAAAAATTTAATATACTGTATATTTTAGAAAAAAACACTATATTCTCATTATAAATACACAAGATCCAATGAGCTCCAATCTCTGGAAGACACCAAGGCAGTAGTTAGTCACGGGCCCCATGAAACTCGTACCTCAGTGTAATGTAACCATTGAAAAACCTATTCTTGTGCATGAGACACTAATAGGGAACATGCCCATTACATATTGGTCCCTAATAATAATAAATATAGTTTTTTAACTGTTGTCGTTATCCATTTTTCTCAGTGAAACATGGACAAAACCCATCAGGATCACTAGCTTACAAGTACATATCATCCCTCCTGAGTACCTTGGCTTCCCCCTTTCTGCTCAAACCATTATTTAATGATACCAAAAGGCATTATCACATAAAAACATCTGTTTGGTAATAATAAATTCAAAACATTAGCTACAAATGTTTTCACCACTTACACCACTCAATAAAACTATTTGAAATTTAAGAAAAACCAACAAAAATTTCTACAATGCTTTACACACAAAATATCTATAAAATCCAACATTGACCACCATGGGCGTATCAATATTCACCCAGAACTAATATTCATAACCCCATAAATTTTAATAAACCCATTAAATGAGTATGAAAAAAAACCCAATTGGCCTAACATGAAATAGACATGTAAAACTACCAATTTAGCACAAATTTAGTACCTAAAAATCATTTTCCTAACAAATGACCCAAAATATAAATTTGGCAGTAAGGATAATTAATAACAAGTGTGATAAAATATAAATTGATAAAATATAACTCATCTAGAATTGATTGCTGATATAATCACCTTCCATAATAATGAAAACCCGTGAATCTTTGTGTGAAAATCCAACTGCACCACCACCGCACCACAATAGACTTAGATCTAGACTAAAACCACAATAATCGATCAATAAACACCTGATAAAATCATAAGTTCCAATCCCCAATTTCATTAAATTATAAAATTCAAGAATTATTTGAAGAAACACTAAGAAAAATATAAAAAAATCCTAAGAAAATTGGAGGAATAATGAAGGTGACCCACTAACATGAGGGATCATGGAAAATAATACCCAAATACCCCATTAGATTAATATACAATTAAAAAAAAGAACATGTGGTTATAATAAATCTGAGAACATCATTTGAGAAATGAAATGTGGGAAAAGAGAAAGAGTTGACGGAGTTGTGAAGGATAACTTATCTATTCAAATCCAGAAAATGTGAGTATGCCTATGATGATATGCATTATTTCATGATGCATAAGTGATAAAAATATGTGTGAAATAGAATGTCGGTGAACCTAGTTTCAGTGGTCTTAGCTGATACTTGGAATCACTAAAATATCATAAAAATTGAATAAACTATTATCTAATCAAATTTGTTTTTTAAAACATAAAATGGCCTTCCAGGATGCCCCAATTCCTTAATGAAAAATAGAAATCCACCATATTTATGGATTAGTAAAGGGTCCAAATGGATATTGTGGTGTTAATAGGTAATGGGATTCCATTTTCGATGTGGAATGGGTGATAAATATTAAAAAATGAAAGATTTATAAAACAAAAAATGTTTTTAAATCGGGAAATGGGCTCACAGTTTGGCCCAAATCATGAAAACTGACCCTTTCCTCCAAAAATTCCTTGGAAACCCCAAAAAAATAACTATTGGAAATTAAATTAAATTAAATTTTAAAATATGTCATGGATGTGACAATTCTACCCACTATTATATATTTAGATCCCGAAAATTCAACATGAAGCTTGATCGGAAAATTGGAACGAGTACACTTCCTTAACTGATGACTTCTCCTCCCATGTCACATTTTAATCACTGCCATGTTGCAGAAGAACTCAGACTAGTAGTATAGACATCCCCTAAAGAGACATTTATTGGAAGCCCATTATTCGCACCGACCACTCAATAATAGATAAATCCTGCTCTATAGCCAACTTTGGCCAACTTTAGTACATGGGATGGATACATGTTTTATTTATTCAATTGTTATACTTGGAAGAAGTCGTGGATGGATGTTATATGAGAATGTACGGTCAACCTGTATTCCACTTTTCCCATATGCATGGTGATCTCAAAAGTTCAGACATACCATGACGTCAGATTCCCTTACTTTCCCAATCGACGATGGCTGATATGAGGGGTCACTTTCAAGAATACTCTTTCACCCACAGAAAACTTCATGTATCAAAGCCTCTTGTCAGCATATGATTTATTGCAACTCTGAGTTGTCAATAAGCGATGCCTGATCAACTTTACTTTCTCAGACATCTCCTACACTGGACTCATCCCTAGCTGTGAGGTGTCACCTACCACATCCGAGTTCGGGGGACCGACATGGTCGACCATATATCTCCCTAAAATGAGACATTCGAATTTATGATTCATATCTATTATTATACAAAAACACAACCAATACCTAATGGATATCCCAAGAAACTCCAAAAACTAGTACACATGCATGGAGAATGTCCCTCAGAATTTTATTCACCCACTCTATTTGACCACCCATTAGAGGATGGTATGTCGTTCTCATCTTAATCTGAGAACCCAAGTCCTTCTAAAGGCCTTCCAAAAACCAAGACGTGAAATGGGGGTCTCTATCCGAGACAACTGTTAATGGAACAACATTTATAATTACAACCTTTTAATGATAAAAATAGACCAACTCATCTTCTTCAAAAATATATCTATTCAAAATTAAGTGGGATGATTTGGTCAGAAGATCAATCACAACCCAAATGGCATTCTAACACCAAGGTGTGGGATGCAAGCTAACAAAGAAGTCCATGGAGACCTCATCCAACATCCAGGTAGGAATGGGTAATGACTTGTGAAAACTGGATGGTCAGTGATTCTCTACATTCACCCGGGGGCATGTGTAGAATATCTACACTATGTCTACGATGTCTCGTCTATTACTAGGCCACCAGAACTACCAATGCACATCATAATACATCTTAGTGGAACTCAGATGCATATCCCACTATTACCAGTGGCTATAATGAATCACCACCTTCCATAGACATAATAGAAATACTAAACAGCCCTTGAAGCACAAAATTCCCTCTAGAGGTGACAACCAATCAGAAGATGTCTCCCCACCAGGGTGAAACTTCTTGAACCTCTGAAAAAACTCATAAATAGGTTATTCCTACCAAATCAACTCCAAGACAAAAGGATTAAATTGAATTCTCTACAACAATTTGCCTCCATTTTTCTACTTCATCTATACATGCATCAAATAAAATAGTTCCATAGGATTCCACTCATCATTGTACATTTTCAAAGCCTTCACTCCAACAATTATGGTTAAGGTGTTGTCCACCACATCACACATTCCTAGGGTATAGACTTTGTCAATGTCTAACCCCTTTAAGTACTCAATCCAACGATGCTACCTCATGTTGATGTCCTTCTATGAGAAGATATAGGGCAATATTTTGTGATAACATTAAACCAAAAACATTTTCCTAAAATTTTATTGATTCCAAGTTTTCAATGTGTGCATCGCAGCTTCTAACTCCATGTCGATGGTCAGGTAATTCTTTTCATGCGGTCAGAGTTGTTGAGATCCATACACCCCAATGTGATCATCCTGCATTAGAAAACACCCAATACCCATACATGAATCATCACAATAAACCACATACCCCTTGTATCCTCCAAAAAATCAATATGGTGGCGGTTTCCAGATGTGCCTTTAGATCGTTGAATGATTTATGAAATTATGGGGCTCATAAAAACATCACCCATTCTCGGGTCTGTGCGGTCATCAGTGAAGCAAGCCTAGTGAAATCTTGAAAAGACCACATGAAATTACCATACAGGCCAAGGAAACTCTTGATCATGAACACACTCTTCAGATTTTCCCATCACATAACTACAGTAATCTTCTTAGGGTCCACCAAAACCCCCTTCTCTAATATCACATGCCCTAGAAATTTCACATCACTTGCATTTGGAAAACATTGCATAATAGCGATGGTCTTTCAAGGTTCCTAGAACAATCTGAAAGTGATGATCATGTTCCTCCTAAAATCCCAAAAAAACAAGGATATCATAGAAAAATACAACAAAAAATTATTCATGATACTGATGGAACACCATGTTCATGACTTCCATAAATACCACTGGAGCATTGGTCAATACGAAGGGCATGACAAAGAACTCAATGTGGTTGCACTTGCTTCAGAAGGATGTCTTTGGGATATCTACCACTTTCACCCTGAGTTGGTGATATCCCAAATGCATGTTGAACTTAGAAAACCACGTTTCCCCCTTAAAATGATTTAACTAGTCATCTATTTGGGGAAAAGATATGTTTTCTTTATTGTTACCATATCCATATTCCAGTAGTCAATACATAATTAGAGGTATCCGTCAGCATTTTTCACAAACAACGGAAGAGATTCCTGAGGAGAGACTCTCAGGTGAATGAATCCTTTGTATTCTATGTCTCCCAGTTGTATATTTAATTACCTCAGATCGATGGGGGCCATAAAATATTATGGAAGAGATAACTGTTATGTTCCAGATGCTAGATTAATCGAGAATTCCACATCCCTCTCTGAGGGAAAACCTAAAACATCCAACAGAAATACCACTGGAAAAATATCAACTAGATGAGGTAGTCCACCATCAGGAGCATAAAAATCTCCCACTATATCCCATGATGAAAAATTTAAAACAAAACCTCCCAACTCTAGGAGTGGAGGACCCAAACAACTCAACCAAGGATCCCTTTTCCCATGAAAAACCTAACAACTCCCATCTGGTGCCATGAAACTGAACCACTTATTATAAAAATAGATGTGCGCTCATAAGTTTACTATCCAATTCATTTCAAGTATTATATCAAATAGTTCCATATCTATGACCAATAGGACCCGCTCCATGTCAAACCCTGACATAGAAAGTGGACACGATGAGCACATGAGACCCCGCTCCATTATCAATCCCAACGATGTCACCAACTCCATCGCAAAATAAAAACACACAGTTGGAAAATTAAGAGGGTCACAAAACATGAATAAATTAATGAAACATAGGCCCCATTTTAAAAAATGGAATAAGCTATAGAATATTCGATCAAAACAGTACATTGAACTATCAATAGTCCTACCTCTGATCCTGTTGGTGCCTGATCTACCGTATGGAGATGTCTGATGTCTGCATCTGGATGTCCACTAGTCAGTGGCTATTCCCTAAACTGGATATTACCATAATATGACCCATACCTACCACCAAGACCACCAAATTGGTATCCCCCCATCCTTGAGGGGTGTGACTATTCTGGAACTCCTCTCAAAGGCACTGACCCAACCTCACTCTAAAATGGGCTTTTCACCTAAAAAAAGTGTTGCAAGTGAACCATACCTCCACATTAGAAATAGGGATTTAGAGGAAGAGGGAATGATGGTTGGATGATCCCCAGCCACCATCACTGGTGGAACACAACTGATCTTGCATCAGAATCCATAGATGAATAAATCCTAGAAGAGTGTCCCGAACTACCACCTCCATTCATCACCTATTCCCCCCAATTCCTTTTCTTCTTTGAAGAGATTCCACTGCCAACTACTGATATTGTCCTAGATAAGACAACCCTAACATTCCATTAAATCTCTACAATGAACTCATGTTAAAAAACCTCATCATTGATCCTCAGCATAAACTAGAAAACCTGGGAGTATATCTCTGGTTGTAGGCCTTTCCCAAACCATTGATATTTTTCTTGATCATTACAGACGATTTCAAGAGCATACCAAACCAGATCAGGGAAATATTTGGCATACTACATCACAAAAAGATCAACTGAACAAGATCCATTAACTCTCGGGATCAAGCGTATGCCAGGACTTCAAGGTAGTGTTGTTCATTGAAGGTGACCTTGAAATCCCCCCAGCGTATCATCTCATTCATTAAAGTTTGAAGTACCGAATTCCACAACATGTGGCTAGGACAATCCAATATAAAAGAGGAACACTTCACCCTGATCTCCTTAGGATGTATCTAGGAACTCTAACATGTTCTCGATCATTTCGATTCATTCCTCTACTTATTGAGGTTCTATGCTACCTAGAAAAGTAGGAGGATTATTTTTCATGAAATCCTAGGCCTTCTACTTACTAAGACCAATATCATCTTCATTAACAGTTTTCAGAACCAAATTCGATTCATTTCCTAGTGCTTGGACAGCTCCAACCATCGCCTCTACTAGCATCTGATCAAGCATTGAAGGAGGACTCTCTCCAGTTTCCTCCCATACAGGTTCCAGTGATCTTTCCAATAAGGCATGTTGCTAAAAAAGAGAGCAGTCACAAGAGAAAAAATAAGAGTAACATTTATGACAAATTCCATAATTATCATCAAATATAAAGAATCCCAATACATTATAACAATATAATAAACCACTACTTCACCCTCACCTGATGTCCACATATAGTCTACAGCCCACACAACTCAGCGAGAAGTGAAGTCAAACAAACAATTATGATGTCCCATGATGACTCAATGCCTTTCATGAGTGGTACATGCCAATCACCCTACTCAAGACTAAAACATTGAGTCCCGGTAGTCCTAGCTACTGTCTATCCTAACTCATACAAAAAATAATGATATAAGACAATAACATTAATCTCATTTGATACCATTTAGTTACGATCCCAAATCTGTTCTCCATCAAAATTGTTGCCAAACTCATCCAGTGACAAGGTCCGAAGGGCCTTCCGTATCCCCATTGGCTGGGAAAAGTACACGAGTAACACATATACCTATTTTGGAATGATTTACCCTTTAATTGAAACATAAAACATCAAAACCAATCGATAATCAAAATATGAAATATTCATAATAGAAAAGAATAAAAAAATCTTCAACTGAATATATAGTAGTAAACATGATACAAGCAGTTCATGAAAACATAAAAGGCATATATAAAAATCCCCAAGTACACCACATTTCATGGGTCATTACCCTTATTTCGTCTCCACAATGCCGAACCATGGACGAGAAATAACAAATTGGGCCGCCATCACCCAAAGCCCTTCCATTACCGGTGTCAAGCAAGACCAATTTTACATAAAAACAAGGGCTGTATGTAGGGTGTGATACTAATCCCAATTGAAATCCACCAATAGATTCCATAGGGTAAACAATAAAAGATGAAAATCATTCCATTTTTGATAAAACAGAGGTGGTAGAAATAATTTCCAAAGAATGACACTTTTAAATGTAAATAGTTTTTAATGGAAACTATCCATGAATGAGAATATTTCCATAAAACATGTAATCTAATATATTTTCTTGAAAAAACCAACATATTCCAAAAATAAATACTGATTATTCAATGAGCTCCGGTCTCGGGAACACCCCTAGGAACTAGTTAGTCTCAGGCCCCATGTACCCCTACCTCAGTTTAAATCCATATTAGAGAAATCAGTTTTCGTTCATGAAAACTAAGTGGGAACATACCTATAACCTATTGGTCCCAAATAATAATCAATATAGTTTATTTAGTGGTGACTTTATCAATTATTTCTCAAAGAAATAGGAAAAAACCCATATGATATACTAACGTATCTGACCATATCCTGCCTCCTAAGTACATGGGATTCCCCCTTTCTACTCAAACCATTATCTCACGATACAAATATCCATTTTCACATAAACACATCTATTCTGGTAATAATCAAATCAAAATAGTAGCTACATTTTTTTCACAACTTGCAACACTATATAGAGACGTTAGAATATTAATAAAACAACTTCACAAATATTAAAAATGCTTTACACAGAAAGTCACTTTAAAACCCAACATTGAACACCATTTACGAATCCATATTCAATAAAACCTAATTTTCAGCACCCAAAGAATTTAAATAAACCCATTTAATTAGATAGAATACAATCAAAATTGGCATAACCTGAAATAAACATGTAAAACACCCACTTTAGAAAACAATTTTTTTCTTAAATATCATTTTCATAACAAACGTCACCAAAACCAGATTTCGCACCTAGGATAACGAATAATATGTGTGATAAAAACATAAATTCAGCAACATTAACTCATATAGAATTAATTACACATGGAATCACCGACCAATATAAGGAAAACATTTGATTCATTGTGAGAAAATATAAACGGACCACCACCACATCACAAAAACTAGAATCCAGTTTAAAACCATGAGATTAGACAAATAAAACCATGATAAAACCTTAGGTTCTGATATACACATGTTGAAAATTAGAAAACTCAAGAATAATTTGAAGAAATCCTAATAAATGGAAAAAACCCCTAATCAAATGGGAGGGAGAATGAAAGAGACCCACTAACTTGAGGAATCCTAAATAAATTGACCCAAATACGCAACATATAAATTTCCAAAGAGCCCAAAATGCTATTGAGGTTCGACTATGTCTAATAAAGTCAAGTGAGAACATAAATGGTGTAAAAATAATATGAATTGAAGGAGTTATGAAGGAAATATGTTACCTATTCGCATCTGGGTGATTGGAGAAAGCATAAGAATTTATTCCCTAATTCGCAATGCATACGAGCTCCCAAGAGGGGGGAAAGAGAATGGGGGGCTTAAAAATGTTCAGTGGGATCAAGAGAGACTTGGAATCACCAGAAAAACACAATAAATGAGTAATCTATTTATTATTTTTTTTAAATTACAAATGGGATCTTGGGCTGGCCCAATTACATAATTAAAAACCCAAATCCACAATATTTATGGGTTACTAAAGGGTCAAAAATAATAATGAGGTGTTAATAGGTCAGTACAGATAATCTGGGAAGTGTAATGGGTGATAAATTTCAAAAAATTAAAGTTTTATAAAAGAAACAAAATTGATTCTTAAATCTAGAAATGGGCTCACAGTTTAGCCGAAAACATGAAAACTCTCCCTTTCCATCAAAAACTCATGGGAAACCCTCACAGGAAAGCATGAATGGAAATTAAATGAAATATAACTTTAAAATAATCAATGTATGTGAAAAATATGAATCATAAAATACAATTCATCATAAAAGATGTTTATAACAATAATTTACAATACAATCATATTATACTGTATGATAGGATTATGCAATTTTATGATGTCCCTATATCATGGATTATAAAATACCAAAACCAATGGATGATGATATTTCGTGACTTAAATTATATTGCTAAACATGATTCCATGAACCAACCCCACCAAATAACATTTTATGGACATCCGTGAAAAAGAGTGTACCCCCTGAAACCACCCACTATTAGGTCATGGGTTGGAGACCAGCATGAAGGTTATAAAATAGTAAAATGGCAGGCATCTCCCACATAAATATTAGGAACAATAATAAACAAAAAATAAAATCCATATAATATAAAATAATAACCAATAAATGACACATGTAAATGTCATACATAAAAAGGATCCATTGACAAAAACACTAACAAAAACATCATTCATCTGGATAGTAATGTCTAAGTTAGTCACTAACTCCCTCCTAGAAACCTATAGAACATATATATATATATTGTATATATATATTTTGGTGATAAATCAAGATTTCATAGTATATTTTATGGAATCCCACCTTTTTAATACATAACATTTCATTAAATTTTACATACAGAGGATCTTTAATGTCTAGTGTTTTGGAAATTAGGATCATAATAAATGAAAACAATATAAAACATTCTTCAAAAAATCATGTAAGGCTTATTAATAGTTTCATCCATTGTAAATTTACTGCATCTCATATTATGGAGACATACATAAAAGGAAATGGCGAGAAAAAGTCCGATTAAGGGTAAATAAGGGAATCAATGTACTTGTGGTATCAATAAGAACTTGAATAAAAACATAAAGACATGAGAAGTGAAAGAATATTCATATCATAATTAAAATAAAATAGAAAATAACTTGAATATGTGGCTACAAAATTTCATTTATACATTCATGAACATATCTCCAAAGTCCATCCCCAAGGTTTCATAAAATTGTCAAGGTTTTCCCCATGGTATCGTAAAACTTCTCATCTATAAACATTATTTTTTTACCCAATGAATTTGAGCGCTATCAGGGCACACCATTAATATGAATTTAAATTCATGTGATCTATATATATCATAATAAAATATTTCCTAAATAACCCAAATAGAATAAAATAAATGTGTTTCATGTCAAAATCATAATGTTTAAAAATAGCTTAAAAATAAGATTAGTATGTCATTTATAACCCATGTAAAGGTAGTGAGGGTTATATGTCTGTCAATTATAGAATGAAATATATCATTTATATAAATTTATGAACACCCATGGAAATGAACTAAGTCTACGTATTAACATAAATAATAATTTCTTGAGAGAATGAGATAGATATTTTTAGATGAAATTTCTGCAGCATAACGGCTATATAACATGGTTTTAGAAAACATTGAAAAGAGAGGGGACAAGGGTCACCCACTAATAAATAACTCATAATACAGTATGGGTACTGAATAATATCATGGTATGTATATTTTAATGAAATACCACTTGAAAAAGGAAACATGAAAGAAAAGAGAAGATGCGACTTCTTTTACGAAAAATTCGACAGCCTAACGACGTCACATAAAAATTTAGCAAAAAAATCTGATGAGAGCAAAGAAGGTATCTCAAAAATTAGACATGAAATGGAAAGAAAAGATACATATAAGAACATACCATCAACATAATGAGATGGAAATTATAAAAAACTGCATAAAGGAAGTCATGACATAAAAGAGGGGGGGTGAATGGATCCCTTAACTTGAAGAGTAATATCGAAAACATGACGGTCAGGAAGTTGGGAGGCTTGAGGGAAACATGGGAGGACTCCTTGGGAGGTAAAGATACCAGAAGATAGATGGTGAGAATTTTTAAATGAATTTAATGAAGGAATGGCTTGGTATTTATAGGAGAAGGGAGGTGAAAATGAAATAATTACCAAGGGACACCTCATTAGTGGTATTGGTAAAACCATCGGCATGCCCATTATATTTTCCCATGGTATTAGCCACTTGAGAAACCTCATAAATTTTATTACTATTCATCTGTCTACAAGAATTATTTAATAATTATTACATCCTTAATGATGTCATTAAACACCCAAAACTCAAAAACAATATTTTCACTATTCACCGAAAATTCAACTTTCTCATAAAAATACCAAAAATTCACTTTAACCAAATATAGATGATCCAATTTCAAAAATGAACTCCATCTTATGAAAATAATATTCAAAATATTTTTAATTTAATTTTTAAATAAAAACAGAATTCATTGAAAATTTAACTTTTTCCGAAAAATCCCATAAAATCACCTTAACCAAATATCAAGGCTCTAATTTAAAAAATGAACTAAATTTTATGAAAATAATTTTCGTAATATTTTTAATTTAATTTTTAAATAAATAAACTATTCACAAAAAAAACAAATACTTAACCAATAACTTCAAAAACAGTTATTTATCTATTTTATTGAATCACATTACTTAATATAGGTGCGTAAATTATATTAATTCTTTCTTAAGTTAGTTTACTTAATCTATTTGATCACATTACTAATAATAACTATAAAATAACTATTCATAATTTACTATTCATCAAAAATTATGTTGATCTTATTAGACTCTAAATTTATTACTCAACATAACTGTAGAAAACCATTTTTTTCAAAATCATTACACTCTTTTAATTATTTAAGGTTTACATAAATATTTTAAAACACCATTTTTCAAAAATTCAACAATAATATACATCCCATATCTGTCCAAATACTTGAGATTCACAAACATCACTATAAAGATGAAATTACAATTTATTTATCTCAGAGGATTTCATTAAGAAGCTAAGGACTTGTTACATAGCCCCTTGTTACACCAGCATAGGACCTATGTTTAAGGTGTGCTTAGGTTATAGAATCCTAGGGCAGATCGACCAACAATGCCCGAGTAGTGATTTATTCTAGCTTGACCTTCTCGTAAAGGCAATTCTGTTCAAACTTCACTTGATGACGTTCGGCTTGGGTTTGTTCCAGAGCAAAGCCCAATGGTGCTCCCTCCTTCCCAAGTTCTGTCAGATGGGATTCGACCAGCCCGAGACTAATGGATGAGGCCATCAAATATTCTTTCTATATTAATTAACCAATATCACTTGTATTTATAGACAATAATCACAACATTTAGTTTCCAATGGTCATATTGGCCAATGATCATATAAAAATAAAAAACCAACTGTCTCATTTTAATTATACACATTTTAGTAAATGAAATAGTTTAGTTTAGTATTAAATAAAATAACACTCAATGTTAGGAAAAACATTTTTTCAAAATTTCAGGTCATTATATTATTCCCTTCTTAAGAAATTGTGTCCTTGCAATTTTAATATTTGGATGGAAAATTTAATTGAAAGTCCCACATCGAAAAAAGAGTCAGTAAAACAATTACTCTGAAATAATGAATGAGAAATACCAAGGTCACCTGAATTAACCCATACTAGCATTCCATGTAGGAAAACAAGGATACAGAAGAGAAAAAAAGGGTCATGTTCTGATGGAGAGTGATAGAAAACATGATTAGGAGAAAATTAACCATAGGAAGATCACAAACAATTGATGTGTCAAATGGTCATTGATTACCCTATTGGAAATATAAACCAAAAACATTTTTTTATGTTCCTTTTCATAATAATTATGAATTCATTTACTACATATAATAAAAACATAAGGAAATATACATACCATCAATTAGAGTTTCATCCATTAATAAGTTTCCACCAAGACTAATGTTCTCTCCAAACAATGAGCATTCAAAAAGACTTTGTCTCATCAAAAGCACAGGAATCATCATTTAGAGAATCACAAAATCCATAAAAGAGGAACTATATATTTCCCTTTTCTTTAGTCATAAACTAAAACTAAAATAGTTAGTACAATAACATATAACTCCAAAAAAATAAAATATTTTATAAAAACAAATATGACTATTAATCTCCAAAATTTATCAAAAAATACCCAATGATCTAGAAAGACCATTCAATACATAATCGTCCTTAAAATTTGACAAAATAATCCAAACTAAGTTTGTAACCCAAAAATCATAAGAAATTAATGACATAGTCTTCCCCAATAAATCTTAACATTTATTTCCAAATAACATCGACTACTATTAAAGTCTCATTATAAATTGCAATTAACCTAATCTCATATTCTCTATACTATGTTCATTATTTTCAAGAATTAACCAAAACGAAAATATGTCCAAATTATATACCTAAATTATTACAAAAAAAATTCAATCATTCATCCACAATTTAAAAACTATAGTATTTTATTTTCCATAGAGATATATTATTCCAATAGAGAAAACATTATCCAAAATAACTATTATCATTTAATCACCAAATCATTTTCTTATACAAAGGATATCCATTTTATAAAACATAAGTTTCCCAAATCACCTAATTCTTGATCCATAAAAATAGAAGGTGCACTATTCAGTCTGAAGGGCATTACAAAAACTCATAATGCCCATATATTGATTGGAAGGTTGTTTTTGTAATATCATCATTCTTCACCCTCAAATGATGACATGCAAAATGAAGATCAATATTAGAGAATAATTGAGTGCCACAAAGTTGGTCAAATAAGTCATCAATTCATGGAAGAGGGTATTTTTTTCCTTGTGATCACATTCAGTTCTCTATTATAAATGCATAGCCGCGTTGATCCATCATTCTTCTTCACAAAGATAACTTGCACTCTCCATAGAGACACACATGGTCGGATAAACACCTTCTCCAAAATATCTTGGAGTTATTTCATTAATTCTTCTAGCTCCACATTTTCCATTCTATAGGGAGTCTTTGACATCAGATGAGATCTAGGTATGAGTTCAATGGATAACTCTACGTCTCTTTCTGGGGAAGGTCCTGGTAACTCCTCACAAAATATGTCAATTTATTCCAAGATGGTGGGGACATTCTTTAAAATAATAAATCCTTCTTGAGAAACTTATTTCATTTTCTAATCTTTTAACTGAAAAATATTTTATGTTTTAAAACTTCATTGTTAGAAAATTTAATTTTTCTATAAATCCTTAAAAATGATTCAAAAAAATATAGTGATTAATAAAATATATCCCCAGGGAGAGTCATAACCAAGAGTGCAGCAGGGCCTGTTATTGTGTAACATTTACCATTTGACTCTAGCTCAATGCGATGTTTTCAGGTTTTTCCCATATGTACAAATGTGCCAGAGCCACCTCTACCTGCTCATATCCGGACATGGATGTATTTTCTTGATAAACCACTTACTCAATACCCACAAAAATACCAAGATGAATTCCTATATTTAATCTTTTTATAGGGTTCTCTCTAAAGTTTTCATATCCTAATTTCTATAAATAAATAAACTTCCCTTTGATTCCTACTATGGAATCCCACCTTTTTAATACATAACTTCTCATTACATTTTATTTACCGATGATCTTTAAAATCTATTGTCTTGGAAATCAATAACATAATACATGAAAAAAAACATAAAAAATTCTTCTAAACCACTTGTAAGGCTTTATCATAGGTTCATACTATGTACATTTACTGCATCTCATAACTTGGAGACATACATCAAAGGAAAGCGTGAGCAGAAGGTCTAGTAAGTTTGAATAATGGAATCAATGTACTTGTGATATCAATAAAAACTTGAATAAAAACATAAAGAAATGAGAAATGGAAGAATATGCATATCATAAATAAAAGAACATAGACAATAACTAGAATATGTGGCTACAAAATATTATTTATACATTCATTAACATATGTCCAAGGTCCATCCCAATGGTGTCAAAAAATTACCATAGTTATTCACCAAGGTAACTATAAGGCCCCAGCCTTAAACCTTACTTAATATTGAATTAAATGAATAATTCACGTCGAGGATCTTTTCAGGTTTAGAGTTTTAGAGAATTAGAACATAACTATTACATCTCAAAAGATTACATAGTAGTCACTTCTACTAAGATTCCATAATAAAAAAAACTCTTAAAAATAAACATGTCTAGTTCCATGTTTTATATAGCATGACATTACCTTGATCCCATCATTGACCTTATTCCACATTAAGTCCTGTGAAAAACATTTCAAAAAAACTTGGGGTGAGCATAAAAAGCTCAGTAAGGGATACACAAAGAATGAAAACTGTTAGTTTTTCAAAATCAAGTAAACCATGTATACTCTATCAAAGTAATATCTTCACCTTCATGAAGTAGTGAAAACTCTTCACTGAATAAAGTATCATTACTAACCTTTTTGTAACCAAAGTATTACCATAAAACCCATATAAATAACACATAACATATATAAAGGTAACTTGGGACATAAACTTACTTAAGTTGAATAACCATACGGCCGACTTCCACACATATCACTTAATGGAATAGCCATACGGCCAATTTCCATACATACTTAATGGAATAGCCATACGGCTGACTTCCATACCCAATGCATTGGAGGTTATAACGTAACCGCCCATCCTGGTATTCACGGAACCACCCGTCATATGGTTTATAATGTAACCACCCGTTAAAATGTCCATGTACCAGTATAAAATCATAAAACATAAAACCAATATAAAGGAATGATAACATTTCCACATTTCAATCACAATATATCATAAATATATTGACATAATAGAATCCTTTTTCATAACCATTTTCAATACCGAAATACATAAAAGAGTATATGTTATTTATTTTATTTTAAAAACATTACGGCTTGTTGAGAAAGCCAAAGACCAAATAATACTCGCGGCGGCGGAAAAGGTCGTTGTCACCGCGTACGTTAAAAAAACATTCCTTTTTGTCATTTAGTAAAACGCTTCGTAGAGAAAGATTCCTTTTTTATAAAAGTAAGAGTCAAAGGGGTTTATACACCGTATAAAATAAAGTTGTGTATAAAACGAAATATGCCTCAATGAAAGGAGATTGAGACGAAGTCCCTTACCTCGGGTCTGACTTGACTCGATCGTTCTTCAACGTCCTGAATAATAAACTTGAGTTAATTTATACTTGATTAAGATCCTTTTTAAAGTTCATTATTCCTTTTATATCACTTATTTCCATGTTATAAACATTATGTAACCATTTAAGTTAATAATGTTTGTTTTGTCAATATTTGGTTCTTAAGTCGAAAGTTGACTTCATACAATTACATGTTGTTCGTGGGGTCAAAAGTTCTTTATATCCAGAATGAAATTACCGATTTGGATACAATATGTATCATATATATCCAGCATATACATGTATTTATAATATTACATAATCATTTAGAGGTAAGAAATGAAATGCACCGTTCATGGAGACGGTAAGTCGTACGTACGCATGAATGCTACTTTCATTTCTTTGTCATATTAATGGAATTAAAACTAAATGAGAGGTATGTATATTTTAATTCCATAATTATATTCATCACTTAGATATATCATTAATTATATATATCCATTATATACATGTACTTTTAATAGTATATTACATTTGGGGATAAGAAATGAAATGCACCGTTCATGGAGACGGTAAGCCATACGTACGCATGAACGCTAATTTGATTTCTATCTCATACTTTAATGGAAAGAAATAATAATGATATAGAGGTATATTATAATTCCAGTATAACATAATATATAATAACTTTAAATCCATCCTTTACACGTCCCACATATGGTATTAACGAATCACATCACTTTGAGGGGGCGGTAGTCCGCACTTCCTTAAATGAAGATATCGCGTTTACCCATAATGGAAACCATAAAGGTATGCCCAAAATAAAAAACACAGAATCTTAAAGAAAAAATAAACATATTATATATCATATATAAAAATATTGACATCATAATGGCCACCTTTGAAGGTGTTAAATGAGTATTGAACAATCATCGTTTCGGGAGGCAGAATTTCACCATCCACGGAAACCGTATGTTCTTTAACCATTTGATATAGTTCTGTGAGAGTGTAGCTCAAATAAATCTTATAACAACATCCTAGTATATTGAAGATACTGGTGTTGTTACAAAAGAAGTAAATAAAAAGAGTTTAGGGGGTTGGAGAAGCAAAATAAAACAAATGAACATGAGAGAATGAATTACCTTTAAAAGTGTAACTCCTTTTGATTTGAGCCTAAAGGCTTACTTTGAAAGGATTCTGCCTAAAGGGAATCCTCTAGGATGAGGAGAGGGATGTGGAGATAGTAATTGGTCAGGGGTTGTCCGATCCAAAGGCTTTAGGAGTGTGTGAAATGAGGTAGAGGTGGGGGCCTTTTATAAGAGGAGAGGAGGGGCACTTTTGGAAAGTAATGAAATTTTACTTTATATGAAATTTTTTTCGGTTTTAAAAGGTTCCACATTGATATAATTCGTGGATAAGGTGATAAGGGTTCGAAATCCACTCATCCAATTGGTTTTGGCCATGTGTAGGTTGTATATTTTACATTATCTTTCCATTTCATTTAAATCGTCAAATAATGATGTCATCGCTGCATCATTATTATGTCATAAATAATTTAATTTATTTTATGTCTAAAAATTATATAAAAAATACTATGATGTAGCAAATCTGTTTAGATTTCTAATGACTATTTATAATCAAAAATATGATCTTTATAACCCCATGTAAAAATTGTTTTTGTAAAACATATTATGTTTGTGTCATTTTTACTTTTACATTAAATAAAAAGTTATTTATGTCATTTCCCAACCAAAGTGTCTCCATGGGGTCCCCAAGTTGACCCATGTCTTGTCATGGTCGTCCAATACACAACCAATGAGGGTAGGACATGTGTCAAGTTCATTTAATATTATTAAAACATTATTTTTACCTTAAACTACACGAATTACCACTAATCGCGATTAAGAACTTAATAAGTTACTATTCACCAAAAAAATTATTATAATCTCATTGAACCACATTTTACATCTTAATGACAACCATGTATGTCGGATTTTTGAAATTCAAAACACAATGATGGAAAAATTTCAGGTAAATGGAAAATCAGTCTTTATAAGTACCACTTAGTGGTTTCACTATTCATCAAAAATTGAAGTTTTTCAGAAAATTACAGAAAATTCACCCTAAGCTAAATTTGATATTACGAATTCAAGAATGAAGTCTATTTTACAAAATTAAAAACATATAAGTCACATTAATTAATTTAATAATTAATTCCCGTTGTCAGAGGAAATAGCGTGTTTTTATGAAACAATAAGTATCAAAAGATTGACACTAGTTTAAGACTGATTTCAAAGTGAAATTAATTCCAACAACCACTATTGGATTTAATGGTAAAAATATATTCTAATTTCACTTTAAAACCAATTAAAAAGATAATCTAATCATATAAATAAATTAGATTAAAAATAGGTTTTGAATTAAAATACAACATTTTATACTATTCATTAAAAAAATGAACTTTATCAGAAAGGTACCAAAAATTTACACAAAGTAAATTTTGATGTCCCGATTCTAAAGAAAAGTTATATTTGGTCCAAAAGAATGTATACGAGTGATCAAAACTATATTTAATGACGGTTCTCCTTCAAAAGGTGATAAGTGGACCTTTCGTGAAAATTAGGGTATAAATGCCTAAAATTGAACTCTTTCCGTATTTTAAACCTTTATCTTTTATTGGGTAAATGTAAAAACATTTAAAAACATATATAATAATATTTTAGTTATTTCTATCCATTCCCGCCAGTACAACGGCTACTCGTTAACTAACATTTAAAATAATATTATTTTATTACTTGTGTGCAACGTAAGTTTTCAAAGAAACTCATCGTTGCGTACGAAGTACGCTATTGAACGTAGAAACCCCTTTTAATTAAAATAAATATTTAATTCGTAAATATTAATAAATATGAAAATTCTTTGTTCTTTATTTACCTGGGATGTTACATCCTTCCCCCCTTTTGGGAATTGCGTCCACGCAATTTTATTCACTTATCAAAATAAGTGGGGGTATTTATCCCTCATAGCATTTTCAGATTCCCATGTTGCCTCTTCGATCACATGGTTTTTCCACAAAACCTTTACCTGATGAATCACCTTATTCCGTAACACCTGCTCCCTGTGGTCAAGAATCTGGACCGGTTGTTCCTCATAAGATAGGTTCTCTTCCAGCTGAACTACCTCTGGACTCAAAACATGAGATGGATCTGGAATATACTTTCTCAACATTGAAACATGAAAAACATTGTGTACCTGAGATAAACTCGGAGGTAAAGCCACCCGGTATGCAACTGATCCAACTCTCTCCAGAATTTCATATGGTCCAATAAACCTTGGACTCAGCTTTCCTTTCTTACCAAATCTCATCACACTTTTCCAATGAGAAACCTTGAGAAAAACATGATCACCTACCTCGAAAGATAGATCCTTCCTCCGGTTATCCGCATAACTCTTCTGCCTGCTCTGAGATGTTCTCATGTGCTTTTGAATCAACTCATCTTTTTCTTCCATCTCTTCTTCCAATTTTGGTCCCATCAGCTTCCTTTCACCCACTTCATTCCAAAATGCTAGAGTTCGACACCGCTTCCCATATAATGCCTCAAATGGTGCCATCTGTATACTGGAATGAAAACTGTTATTTTAAGAAAACTCAACCAAAGAAAGATGTTGGTCCCATCTTCCCTGATAATCCATAGAACAAGCTCATAGCATATCCTCCAATGTCTGGATTGTTTGTTCTGACTACCCATATGATTGAGGATGAAAAGCTGTACTAAAATTTAATTCCGTACCCAACAACTTCTGAAGGCCTTTCCAGAAGTTAGATGTGAACCTAGGATCACAATCAGATACAATGGAGAGAGTAACTCCATGTAACCTGACTATCTCTTTAAGATACAATCGGGAAAGTTGATCAAGAGAAAAAGTATCTCGTATAGAAAGGAAATGAGCATATTTGATCAAGCGATCAACAATAACCCAGATTGCATTATTACCTCGAGATGTCCTCGGTAATCTCACAACAAAGTCCATGGATATGTTTTCCCATTTCCACTCTGGCATTGGTAAATGCTGAAGCATCCCTTTCGGTAACTTCCGCTCTGCTTTAACCTGTTGACATGTCAAACACTTCACAGTAAAATCAGCAATATCTCTTTTAATTCCATCCCACCAGTAATACTCCCGCAGATCTCTGTACATCATAGTACTGCCAGGATGAACTGAAAACGGGGAACTATGAGCCTCACATAACAACTCATTCTTCAACTATGAATCACAAGGAACACATAACCATTTCCCAAACCTCAAAACACAAACACAAACTTATCCAAGAACTCATGGAAAATTTTATTCATAAGGTCCATGAATACAGCAGGTGCATTGGTTAACCCAAAAGGCATAACTAAAAATTCATAATGGCCATATCTAGTACGGAACGCAGTCTTCGAAACGTCTTCTTCTTTTACTTTCAACTGACGGTACCCCGACCTCAAGTCAATCTTCGAAAAATACTGAGCTCCCTGGAGCTGATACCACTTCATTCGATGGACCAACATCTGCTGAAGTTGTTGCAAAGGATTTCACCACCCCTTTCTTCTTGTAGTCTGGATGCATTCACCCAGTTGAGTTCTTCGTTGGACACTCATTTGCATAATGACCTATTTCATTACACTTAAAACATCTTACCGTTGGCTTTTCATTTCCTGCTTGATCATCTTCCTTACAGTTACGAGAAATATGACCAGACTTACCACACTGAAAGCACTTACCAGACATGGATAAACATTCTCCAGGATGCATTTTACCACACTTCTCATAGGATGGATATTTGATTTTCTTACCTCCTTGCTTAATTGATGAATTCTTCCCCTTTTCCTGCCAACTAGACCTCTTATTCTGTTGTTTTTCAGAGAACACCTGATCATCGGCAAACTCCATTTCCACCTTCTCCGCACATCGAACAAGTTTTTCATAACTTTTGAACTCACGAGAAGCTAAGGCCCTTCGATACTTTGGCTTTAACCTTGAGTAAAAACGGTTTATTTTACTATCAAGATCTCGTATTATGTTTGGAGCATACCTTGCCAATCGAGTGAAATTTTCTTCATAAGAAGCCACTGAATCATCCTCCTGCCTCAATTCTAGGAACTATTTTTCCATCCTAAGACGAACCACCTTAGGAAAATATTTCTCAAGAAACATACCTTTGAATTCGTCCCAGTGAAGATCCTCAATGTCATCACTATCCCTTATATTTTTCACCATCGACCACCACTGATCAGCTTCACCTTCAAAACGGTAAACAACAAGACTAACCTTTTGAAGTTCTGAACACCCCATGACATCAAAAATCTTCTCCAGTGCTTTAATCCACCCTTCTGCTTGCACAGGGTCAGATGATCCTCTGAATGATGGGGGATGTTGCCTCATGAAATGTTCCACCACTGACATGTTCCTCTGTGGTTGATCTGGCTGATCTCGTGCATGGATACCACCACTATTTATAGCCTGAGTCAACTGTGCCATCACTGCAACAAACTGTTCAGTTCCGATTCCGACCATCTCAGGTTGCTGATTTGGAAGGTGATCTTCCTCCTGATGTCGTCCCAACATAGCTGCTTTGTTTCCTCTGCGGAAAACCATTCTGAACACAGAAATATCTTAGGCGAAGCAACATGGTAATCCGTAAATGCTATATCATTTCAATCATACTATAATTTAACACTTTTCTAACTCCTAAAGTTGTCTAAACCGACCTTTGATACCAACTATAAGGCCCCAGCCTTAAACCTTACTTAATATTGAATTAAATGAATAATTCACGTCGAGGATCTTTTCAGGTTTAGAGTTTTAGAGAATTAGAACATAACTATTACATCTCAAAAGATTAAAAAGTAGTCACTTCTACTAAGTTTCCATAATAAAAAAAACTCTTAAAAATAATCATGTCTAGTTCCATGTTTTATATATTATGACATTCCCTTGATCCCATCGTTGACCTTATTCCACATTAATTCATGTGAAAAACATTTCAAAAAAACTTGGGGTGAGCATAAAAATCTCAGTAAGGGATACACAAAGAATGAAAACTGTTAGTTTTTCAAAATCAATTAAACCATGTATACTCTATCAAAGTAATACCTTCACCTTCATTAAGTAGTGAAAACTCTTCACTGAATAAAGTATCATTACGTACCTTTTTGTAACCAAAGTATTACCATAAAACCCATATAAAGAACACATAACATATATAAAGGTAACTTGGGACATAAACTTACTTAAGTGGAATAACCAAACGGTCGACTTCCACACATATCACTTAATGGAATAGCCATACGGCCAATTTCCATACATACTTAATGGAATAGCCATACGGCCGACTTCCATACCCAATGCATTGGAGGTTATAAAGTAACCACCCGTCCTGGTATTCACGGCACCACCCGTCATATGGTTTATAACGTAACCACCCGTTAAAATGTCCAAGTACCAGTATAAAATCATAAAACATAAAACCAATATAAAGGAATGATAACATTTCCACATTTCAATCACAATATATCATAAATATATTGACATAATAGAATCCTTTTTCAAAACCATTTTCAATACCAAAATACATAAAAGAGTATATGTTATTTATTTTATTCTAAAAACATTACGGCTTGTTGAGAAAGCCAAAGACCAAATAATACTCGCGGCGGCGGAAAAGGTCTTTTTCACCGCGTACGTTAAAAAACATTCCTTTTTGTCGTTTAGTAAAACGCTTCGTAGAGAAAGATTCCTTTTTTATAAAATTAAGAGTCAAAGGGGTTTATACACCGTATAAAATAAAGTTTTGTATAAAACGAAATATGCCTCAATGAAAGGAGATTGAGACGAAGTCCCTTACCTCGGGTCCGACTTGACTCGATCGTTATTTAACGTCCTGAATAATAAACTTGAGTTAATTTCTACTTGATTAAGAACCTTTTTAAAGTTCATTATTCCTTTTATATCACTTATTTCCATGTTATAAACATTATGTAACCATTTAAGTTAATAATGTTTGTTTTGTCAATATTTGGTTCTTAAGTCGAAAGTTGACTTCTTACAATTACATGTTGTTCGTGTGGTCAAAAGTTCATTATATCCAGAATGAAATTCCTGATTTGGATGTAATATGTATCATATATATCCAGCATATACATGTATTTATAATATTACATAATCATTTAGAGGTAAGAAATGAAATTCACCGTTCATGGAGACGGTAAGCCGTACGTACGCATGAACGCTACTTTCATTTCTTTGTCATATTAATGGAATTAAAACTAAATGAGTGGTATGTATATTTTAATTCCATAATTATATTCATCACTTAGATATATCATTAATTATATATATCTATTATATACATGTACTTTTAATAGTACATTACATTTGGGGATAAGAAATGAAATGCACCGTTCATGGAGACGGTAAGCCGTACGTACGCATGAACGCTACTTTCATTTCTATCTCATACTTTAATGGAAAAAATAATAATGATATAGAGTTATATTATAATTCCAGTATAACATAATATATAATAACTTTAAATCCATCCTTTACACGTCCCACATATGGTATTAACGAATCACATCACTTTGAGGGGGCGGTAGTCCGCACTTCCTTAAATGAAGATATCGCGTTTACCCATAATGGAAACCATAAAGTTATGCCCAAAATGAAAAATACAGAAGCTTAAAGAAAACATAAACATATTATATATCATATATAAAAATAGTGACATCATAATGGCCTCCTTTTAAGGTGTTAAATGAGTATTGAACAATCATCGTTTCGGGAGGCAGAATTTCGCCGTCCACGGAAACCGTATGTTCTTTAACCATTTGATGTAGTTCTGTGAGAGTGTAGCTCAAATAAATCTTATAACAACATCCTAGTATATTGAAGATACTGGTTTTGTTACAAAAGAAGTAAATAAAAAGAGTTTAGGGGGTTGGAGAAGAAAAATAAAACAAATGAACATGAGAGAATGAATTACCTTTAAAAGTGTAACTCCTTTTGATTTGAGCCTATAGGATTCATTTGAAAGGATTCTGCCCAAAGGGAATCCTATAGGATGAGGAGAGGGATGTGGAGAGAGTAATTGGGCAGGGGTTGTCCGAGCCAAAGGCTTTAGGAGTGTGTGAAATGAGGTAGAGGTGGGGGCCTTTTATAAGAGGAGAGGAGGGGCACTTTTGGAAAGTAAAGAAATATTACTTTATTTGAAAATTTGTTTCGGTTTTAAAAGGTCCCACATTGATATAATTCGTGGGTAAGGTTATAAGGGTTCGAAATCCACTCATCCAATTGGTTTTGGCCATGTGTAGGTTGTAGATTTTACATTATCTTTCCATTTTATTTAAATCGTCAAATAATGATGTCATCGCTGCATCATTATTATGTCATAAATAATTTAATTTATTTAATGTCTAAAATTATAAAAAAATTACTATGATGTAGGAAATATTTTTAGCTTTCCAATTACTATTTGTAATCAAAAATATGATCTTTATAACCCCATGTAAAAATTGTTTTTGTAAAACATATTATGTTTGTGTCATTTTTACTTTTACATTAAATAAAAAGTTATTTATGTCATTTCCCAACCAAAGTGTCTCCATGGGGTCCCCAAGTTGACCCATGGCTTTTCTTGGTCGGCCATGACACAACCAATGAGGGTAGGACATGTGTCAAGTTCATTTAATATTATTAAAACATTATTTTTACCTTAAACTACACTAATTACCACTAATCGCGATTAAGAACTTAATAAGTTACTATTCACCAAAAAATTATTATAATCTCATTGAACCACATTTTACATCTTAATGACAACCATGTATGTCGGATTTTTGAAATTCAAAACACAATGATGGAAAAATTTCATTTAAACGGAAAATCAGTCTTTATAAGTACCACTTAGTGGTTTCACTATTCATCAAAAATTGAAGTTTTTCAGAAAAATTACCAAAAATTCACCCTAAGCTATATTTTATATTACGAATTAAAAAATGAAGTCTATTTTACAAAATTAAAAACATATAAGTCACATTAATTAATTTAATAATTAATTCCCGCTGTCAGAGTAAATAGCGTGTTTTTATGAAACAATAAGTATCAAAAGATTGACACTGGTTTAAGACTGATTTCAAAGTGAAATTAATTCCAACGACCAATATTGGATTTAATGGTAAAAATATATTCTAATTTCACTTTAAAACCAATTCAGAAGATAATCTAATCATATAAATAAATTAGATTTAAAAAAGGTTTTGAATTAAAATACAACATTTTACACTATTCATTAAAAAATGAACTTTATCAGAAAGGTACCGAAAATTTACACAAAGTAAATTTTGATGTACCGATTCTAAAGAAGAGTTATATTTGGTCCAAAAGAATGTATAAGAGTGATCAAAACTATATTTAATGACGGTTCTCCGTCAAAAGGTGATAAGTGGACCATTCGTGAAAATTAGGGTATAAATGCCTAAAATTGAACTCTTTCCGTATTTTAAACCTTAATCTTTTATTGGGTAACTATAAAAACATTTAAAAACATATATAATCATATTTTAGTTATTTCTATCCATTCCCTCCAGTACAACGGCTACTCGTTAACTAACATTTAAAATAATATTATTTTATTACTTTTGTGCAACGTAAGTTTTCAAAGAAACTCATCGTTGCGTACCATGTATGCTATTGAACGTAGAAACCCCTTTTAATTAAAATTAATATTTAATTCGTAAATATTAATAAATATGAAAATTCTTTATTCTTTATTTACTTGGGATGTTACAGTATCGTAAAACTGGTCATCATTAGAGATTAATTCATTACCCAATGCATTGGATAGCTATTAGGGTGAACCCATAATATGTATTTACATTCACTTGAGACACATAGATCATAATAAAACATTTCATAAATAACCCAAATAAAAAAAATAAATTCATTTCATTTCAGAATCGTGACGATTAAAAAGAGTTTAAAAATAAGATCTTTAGGTCATCTATAACCCATGGAGACAGAGTGAGGGTTATATATGTGTCAGTTCCGGAATAAAATTTATCATCTTTATAAATTTATGAACACCAATGGAATCTAAATAATTCAGGGTATTCACAAAATTAAACATTTTAATTTCTTGAGAGAAAGAGATTGAAATTTTGAGACAAAATTTTTGGAGCATAATGGTTATATAACATGGTTTTAGAAAACATTGAAAAGGGAGGGGACAAGGGTCACCAACACATAAATATCTCATTATACAGTATGGGTAAACAATTATATCATGGTATGGATGTTTGAATGACCTACCACATGAAAAAGGAAACATGAAAGAAAAGAGCAGATGTGACTTCTTTTTCGAAAAATTCGCCCGCATAACGGCATCACTTAAAAATTCTGAAAAAAAATTGTTGAGAGAGGAGACATTATCTCAATGACAAGACATGAAATTTACAGAAATGTGACATATAAAATTATACCATACACGTAAAGAGATGGAAATTATAAGACACAATGTAAAGGATGTCATGACTAAAAAGGGGAGGGTGAATAGATCCCTTACCTTGAAGAGTACCTTTGAAAGCATGATAGTCGGGAGCTTGGGAGGCTTGAGGGAACCATGAGAGGACTCCATTGGAGGTAAAGAGACCATAAAATCGTTGGGGAGTATTTGGAAATGAATTGAATGTTTGAATGGCTAGGTATTTAGAAGAGAAGTGAGGGGAAAAAACATTAATTACCAAGGGACACCTCATAGGTGGTATTAGAGAAACCATGGGCTTGCCCATGGTATTGGCCACATGGGACACATTATACCTTATCTTTATATTCATAAGATGACTATAATAATAGAATAATTATTAAATCCTTAATGATGTCATTAAACACCCAAAACTCAAAAACTATATTTTCACTATTCAATGAAAACTCAACTTTCTCGGAAAAATCCCTAAAATTCACATTCACAAAAATATCGATGATCTGATTTCAAAAATTAACTCCATTTAATGTAAATAATTTTCTAAATATTTTTAATTTGATTTTAAAATAAAAACATTATTTACTAAAAATTCAACTATTTCAGAAAAATCCCATAAGTTCACCAGAACCAAATATCGATGATCTAATTTCAAAAATGGCCACCATTTTCTAAAAATAATTTTATAAAAATTTTAATTTTTAATTTTAAATAAAAAAACTATTCACCTAAAAAAACTAATACTTAACCAATAATTTATGAAACAATTATTAACCTATTTTATTGAATCGCATTATTTATTCGAGGTGCCGAAATTCTATTAATACTTTCTTAAGTGAGGTTACTTAATCCATTTGATCACATTACTAATCATAAGTGTAAAATAACTATTCATAATTTACTATCCATAAAAAATTAATTTGATCTTATTAGACTCTAAATTTCATGCTGACCATAACTATATAAGACCATTTTTTTAAAATCATTACACATTTTTAATTATATAAGGTTTACATAAATATTTTTAAAATAAACTTTTTTAAAAAAATTCAACAATAATATACATCCCATATTTACCCAGATACTTTAGATTCACAAACTTTACCATATGAAGAAATGAAAATTTATTTATCTTAGAGGATTTCATTAATCAACTAAGGTCTTGTTACATAGCCCCTTATAGCACCAGTATAGGAACTAAGTGTAAGATGTGCTATGGTGATAGAATCCTAGGGCGGCTCAATCAACATTGTCCGAGTAGTGATTTCTATCAGCTTGGAATTCTAGAGAAGGCGATTACATTCTAGCTTCACACGATGATTTTCGGCTTGGGTTTGGTCTAGAGTAAAGCCCAAAGGTTCTACCTCCTTCCCATGTTCTGTCAGAAGGGCTTCGATCGACCCGAGACTATTGGATAAGGCCATCGAATCTTATTTCAATATTAATTAACCAATATCACTTGTATATATTGTCAATATTCTCAACATTTAGTTTCCAATGGTCATATTGACCAATGTTCATATAATAGTCAAAACCCAACGGTCTCATTTTATTTATACTCATTTTATTAAATGAAATAGATTTTTTGAGTATATAATTAAATAACACACAGTGTTATGAAACAAAATTTATTTAAAATTTTGGTTCGTTACAATAATCCAACGTAATATCTCTCTTAATAATATATATGAAAAAAACTAATGCCTCAATATATAAAAAGAAGAAGGTGAATACACCTATATCCTTTCATCGTTCACTGTATCTCACAAACACTTACCCAATATCGCATTCATTTATAATATCCCAGTATAAAAATAATAAATTTCAAGAAGTTTCCCCACATCCACTTCACAATTGTTATGTTATAACTTAAAACCCATTAATATATGTCATATTCTTCAAACCTTTCCATATAACTACATAACAATATATCCACATATCCATATATCATCATCATATATTGTATACCATAGCCAGGTAACATCTACAAATTACATCCACATAATAGTCGGGTATTATGGACCTGAAGGACATAAACCATGTGTAATCCTCCTCTGATGCATAACCCCCACCATGTTCCTACATCACAACAACATAAGAATGTTATCTATCATACAAGTACACCAAAACATATATCCATTAAAACCCATATATATAAATCTGACAAGATCCATTTAAGTCGGTAATATTTATGAAGTAAGAGAAGGTAATAGGGTTAATTCATCCATCTATTCCATTTATAAAACTAGTTTCTATGGAAAATACATATAACACATGTCCTCATATGGCTGAGAGTCAGGCTACCCATCATATTCTGGTTTTGAACCTCTAATTTTACTTACCCACACAAATCTACTCCCCACTTGAGATTGTGATACCCTAGGGGTGGTGATGGATGCGTCTAATACCCCTCCACATCTGGGGGGACCTCATGGTTTCTCTTCATAGTTCCATACAAACATCACCAAGTTCACTAGACATGATTCTCTTCAGTTCATCTGTTACATCCCCCTCATTCTAGAGTTATCTTCTCAGCATTTGGGGGTGCCGAATCATCTTCTTTAACTCATATAATTCACCAAGGCATCGATAATCAATGATGATTTCATAGTTTCTATATTAAAATAGAGACTCCTGATGAGAAATTTCTATTATAAATTCATCAATAATACATGGGGATTATATGATTGTTCCATTACCATCTTGTTTGATCATTTCTATATGGTAGTTTCAATTTTTAGTTAAATAATACATTTATTTTTCATAAAAAATAAATCTTTTTATAAATGGTTTTATCTTTTCATTTTGCATATGGAACTATATATTCCATATGAATTTATATCCTCATTCCATGATGATTCTGGTATGTGTCTTGAGTTTGCATCTTATTTCTCAAAACCATGCCATTCATTATATTCGAGGTAATTTGGTTGGTAGATTATTATTCTTTAATTTTAGGATAATGTCATTCATTCATCCTACATCTACTCATATTTTTGTTAAAGCTGATATATCCAAGAATAAGTAGAATATTTGTTGATATATGTTTTTGGGGAGTTTTAAAGTCCCCATATGAAACATATTGAGTCGTGGTGGGATTACCACACTTATTGTAATTAGCTCAGAAACTTTCAATAGGCATGTCATAAAGTAATTCAAATAAATAGGTGTTTATTGGAGATGGATTTTACCCTATCCATGAGGTAAACCTTATCATCAATGTCCCATTAATCCTTCTCTATATATAATTCTATGGGTGGCGAGGTTTTTTTGACTGGTTTATCTAGTGTGTCAACTTATTCTCAAAAAATGAGGAATGAGGCTTCAAATAAATAAACCCCCATTGACTTGATGTAGTCTTATAGGTCTATAAAATTTACTATCTCCTATAGATGGTGAGGATGCCTCTTCTACTACACCCCATGCCTAGTTGTAGGTAACTCAATAATGTTTTTAACCTATATAGTAGTAGTTTGGCGTACTCCAACCCTCATGGAATACAGGTTTATAAAGAACATCCAATTAAACAAAATAAATTTCGTGTTGTGAATGGTGGTCTTGAATGATCTGACTCAGTTTATTGATTTATAATATCCTAAAATGATGATGAAGATCTATACGAGACATAAGTTGAAGTTAGGGTGTATAACTTGTTTGAGATCATTGGTAAAGTGTTTGTTGGTGATGATGATTCTGAGGGATGAGATTTACCAATGTTGAAGCAGGAGAGTAAGAAAATCTAGGTAAAGGATACACAAGATGTGAATGTAGTCCAGGGTCATACAGAGGGATCTGTTGATTCTATTTAGGATCATCATGGCATGGATGAAAATACTACTAACATATATTATTTTAACTCAAATGGTAAAAGTGTAAATATAATTCAACAATGATTAATTAATGATAAAAAGGATGGATTCAATCTTCGATTTTCATAGTCAAAAAGGTAAAACCCCCATTAATATTAAGGATTACTCCAATATTCACAATCTTATGATCGATGGATCTATAAATAATTATTAAGGATCTAATTCACATGTTATATCTTCTTATAAAGGTATAGGTTTTCCAATGGAGGTTCTATAATACCTTTATCCTTTTCTTGATGTTGATCTATGAAGAGATGAGGAAGACATAAAGGATAAAAACATTCCTAAAAATCACAGTCTTGGTAAAAATTGATATGAATGTTGGACTTATTCCAAAAAGGAATAGGGCCGAAAAATTGAAAATACATTAGGTATATTACTATAGTCCAAGGAATAAATTTAGGAAGAGTCTATTAACCACAATATCACACTAGAGGATTCAAATATATTGTATAGAATAGAAATGTAGGTCAAAAAATGAGGTAAAAATATTATAGATAAAGATAATAGATCATATATTACCCTATATATTTTATAATGGGAAGAATATAATTAAATATATTGTTTTTATAAGGGAAAATATGGACTACATTATATAAGACTTCATAAAATATGGCCTGAATGTGAAAGAAATTTATATTGAATATTGTTTACATAGGGTGAACAATTTTAAAATTTTAAAAAATTATGTGAATGTTCTAGTAATGGATTTTGTAGCTTAATTTCGTATAGCTGTTTTGTGAAATTTTTAGGGTTTCCACTATACCCATAAAAATAATTTTTTATGGGAAATAAAAATATCAAATTGGAAGCTCCAATTACCCAAAATATGTGGTGGTGTGTAAGAAATAACAAAAATATATAATAATTATATCATCACACACAAAAAAATCCTATTTATTAGCACAAAACCACCACTAAAAACACCCAAAACATCAATCATGTTGTTAATACCACTCACTAACTTCTATTTTCATCATCATTCGACAAAATACCGCGAGAAATAAAATAATAATCTATATTATAATTACCTACCACTAATTTCATCTTACTTTATCATTTGTATTATTTTGTTACCATATATTAAAATCATTATCCATGTCTTAGGTATAACAATCCATTAATACACTTATTTGTACAAGACATTAATTAACGATTACTAAGATTTATTCTAGCCATAATAGTTTATTAAAAATAGCTATTTCAACTGTTAACCATAATTATTTACTATCTCATCATTTATCAACTCCATTCCATAACCCATTATCGGTTTAATTTATTACAACCATATATCGTTACAATATGAAATTATATCACCACCCCACAACATCCAAAATCATATCCCAATTAATTGTCAATAAACAAAATAAAACAACCATAAATGACACGAAACCACTTCATTTGTACTCAACCAACTATACCAATGATGAAATAACAACACACAAATGAAAAAAATTTAATATTATATCACCCTTATAATAATAATGAGAATGATCCCATAAATATCAGAATGTAAGGGAAAATGTTTTAGTAATTAACCCTAAATAACTCCTCCTTAATCATTATTTTATACTATTGCTAAATTTCATGTCCAAACACTAACGCATTAATTCATAATTTCCCTACAACCAATTAATTTACATTTCTAAATTACTTACACAATATGATATGAGATTATAACATAAAAATAATTCTAATAAATTTATTTCAAATTATTAATCATAAATTAATCCTCAATAACATCATAAAAATCCGTCAATGTATATGAAATATCATAGAACATCATAAATCACACGCAAAACATCTTCTTCCCAACAATTTAATTTTGTAAAATTCATTATATTATTTATGATACTCCATACAATCAATATAATGAAATAAATAATTATAATTCCATATCCTACAGATAATAAAAAATTGGTGGTCTCGAATACCCTACCAAACCCCATGTTTTAACAATTTTGGTACTAGAACAAGAATAATTCTCTAAACAATAACCACACACCACATGATGACCAACCAAAATAAATAACCATGATAATTACACATCAAAACCAAAAAACAAATACACTAAAACTAAATCATCACTACCAATAAATCCTATATAAAAATAAATAGATATAATAAAATCAATAATATGAAAAAATTAACTTAACATCTCGAAGAGGTTGATCTCTTGAATATAATGGAATAACCTAATAAAATTGTTGTTAAAAATCTCAAAATATGAATCACTAGACTCTTAGGGTATGAGGGATGTCAAGGAAAAAATAAATAAGTAATGAAAATGATTCAATTTATATAATTATTGGAATATTAAAAGATCCAATCATGGAAAGAGACACCATGCTGCAATAAAACATCTACTTGAAAACCCAGATGTATTTTAACCCAAATATAAAGAATAAAGGCATATTAAAATAAATATTAATAATATGGTTCTTGGTGAAACCAATACCACTATGTTGTGACAATTTAACTCTCGTGGATCATGGTTGTCATGGTGTGACCCTTGACCTTAAACCTCTAACCTGGAGAACCTCAATCCAAACCAAGCCATAATAAAAGGAATCACAACCTAATAGATCCAAAAGAAAAAGATCTTATAAATTGACTGACTAGTTATTTATTCTATAATAACACTCAGGAAATATTAACCTAATGTATCATTTATGATGAACCTGAAACCCCTCTAGACCGTCATGCTCCAATACAACCCGTCACTGTGAAACTAGGATTCTACATGATAAAATAAAAAGTGTCCATGTTAGATTAACCCATGTAATTACTAATATAAATATAACCTTGGAATCATAAAAATGAGAATAAAAATATTCTTGAAGTGACTATACATCCACTTCAAAATAGTTCATCATTGAAATATCATGACCCACACTATGCACCAAAACACAAAAACCATGTCAAAAACCATTCCTTCCAAAATTTCCATAAATATATAGTTTCTTATAAGATGTGAGTCCACCAAATTATTAATTCCCTAGACTAGGAATGATTTTACACTAATTTTTATTCTTATATATTGATTATACCCTCTCTATTGATTTTAAATTTAGTACACAATACCCAATTCTGGGTTATTTCACTTGGATTCTAGGCATGTTATGCACTAACAAAAATTAGTTGCTATGAACAGTAATGTGAATTTATTATCAAGATATAATTATAAGATCAATATGTAATGATGTGAAAGGATTATATACCCATTTATTTTACTAGGTACATGATCCATAGTAAATAATCATGTGATGTGTTTAGAGATATCATTTTACTATATAATTTTTTATGGTTATTCTCTATTGGTTATGTCATAACTATATATATGAAATATTTGTTTCACATTAATTTCCTATTATTTACATATGATCATGTCACAACATACATGTTTCAGTATATACTAGAAATTTATAGGGATATCATTGGTGTTGTTCTATTATGTTTTATTCAAACATAACTCGAGAACCCTAGTGATTGGATAGACTTCATGGTTTCCAGAAAATGTATTAGAAAGGGCCTTGTATTTGATGAGGGAAGAAGTGTATAATTGATGGAGTTTGGAGATAAAATAGAGTGGGGAATTATAGACCAATATTTCTATAATTTCTCTTATTTTTGTTATTTTATTTATCGTATACATGTTAATCCGATGTGAGACCTTACCCTTAATGTATATTGTGACCTTAAATTATATATATTTTTATAACACATTTTTTTTATTTACACTAATTGTTTTCATAAATGAGATATTTCCTTAAGAATACATTATTATTATGATAACCATTTATATATTTCTTCTTCTTTGATTTCTGATTTTTGTTCATTTGACCTAAGTGGTTCTAGTATCCTCACTTTATACATATCACTTCACCAAAAGCTTGAACTTTCTAGTGTGTGATGAATAACTCAAAATCTATACGGCACCTGGTTCAATCACGTTATAGGTGAACTAAGTTAGGGATGTTATAATGGGGTTTCGTGGTCTCATTTTTAATTTATATTACTTTTTGTGATATTTTATATAGGAGATGTGATGTTGTTAGAATCTACGATGGACCATATGTATGGGTATTTATTAACCATGTATTAAGATTGTTTAAGATAACAGGGAATGTATTTTTTACGGTTTTCTCTATTATGGTTGAGTCAGTACATCTAAACATGATGCATTAGTTTAAAAATTTATAATATGTGAATTTTGTCATAGACAATGGTGGAAATAAAGAATTCATTATTGAATCATTTTGGAACATAGTATTCAAATGAATGTTTTGTTATTAATTTATATTGAGAACCATGATTGTGACATATGGTTATTTTATTTAATATTCAACCCACTACATATATAGAATTATATAATATAATTATATGGTTTGATTCTGCATAGTTGTAATTTAAATTTAAATTTTATTTCTAACATTTTAAAATTTATAATTTGAATCTTATATGTATCTTAATTTATATCCCTAGAGATTCAATAGTCATAGCTAGAGATATCACTTGTGTTATTTAAGACCCATAGTTAGTTAGTGTGTATGAATTTTGTATTTTGATTATCTTATTTTCATTAATTATCACATGTTTTTTAATAACCTATGAAAATTTTAATTTTGATTCATTTTATTTTCATTGTGATGAAAGACCCCCATGGAAACTATTTATGAGTTTTAGGATAGATGGAATGAGAATTCCTCAATGATTTTTGAGATGGATACCCTGTTTTTTCTTGTTCCTCAAATAGGTCACCATCTGTAAGAGAATATGATTTATGTAATTTCCTATATGACATCTATTTATCTGATAATGGAACCTTATATGTATGATTGGACTATATAGTTCTAGTTATGTTAGACCAAACTATTTGTAATAGAGGGAGGACTTAAGGCTGTTGATGTTCGAATTATCTCCATGAGTACTATCTTTGATCAAATAGATTTTCTACTTAAGAGGTGGGTTATGTTTTTTTCAATATGCTTATATTACAATGAAATCATTCGTGTGAAGTCCTATTCTAGGAATATCAATATATTTTGATTTAATAAAATTAATTTCATGGTCATTTATGAAATAAATTCCTTCCATTGATATTGATAGAAATAAATTATTGGGCGTTTATTAAAATACTTTAGATCATCATGTTAGTGATGGAGTATGGAACTATTTTTATTGAGTTCATTTGGTTTTCTCAATCATTAATGAGTAACTATACCAATAGTTTTTTCTATTTGATAATTTTATGTGGCATTATTTTTTTCTCAAGAGAACATATTTCAACATATATCATTTTAAATGTTCATGAATCATTCCATTTTGATAGAGTGGATCATGGTCAACAATATAAAATTTGATCAATGGGTTTCTTATATTGGGTCCATAAATGGATCTCTAGGTGGATGAAATTAGTTTTTTAGTTATTATCACCAATGTTGTGATAGAGTGCCTTGTTAGGTTCACGGATCTTCCTCTTCCCAACATATATGTACATCATATGTACATTATCAGTGTCGATGACTGGGGAATATAGGAGAGAAATTCTATCAAACTCCCATGAAGTTTCATTATTATTTGAATATCGGGAATTTGAAATATTTTTTTCAATGATCTTCTCATCATGTTAATGGTCACGGTGATGGATAGAATCATGGATCAGATTTTGGATACAGGGTTTTACAATAAGTTAGTATACAATGTTCATCTGATCAATATGGGTATGTACCTGATCATAGAATTCATGTTGTGTAGAGGTAAAAGAGTAGTTCTCCTCATGATATTTACAGATCTAGAGTCTAGGTAAAGGGATCATGGATAATATATCTTTATTTAATCATGTCAAAAAAATATGATCATATTGAGGGGACATAAATTGTTTGGGTATAAAAATAGGTTAATATACCATAACATATTTGTCATTTGAAAAATGTGTGTTGTAATTGTTTACATCTACCTATTTTTCAAGAGAATTGCTTTTAGTGATAGAGTAACTTTATGGTGTTATGTCTATAGATACACCCTAGGGGTGTGTTATGAGGATATTCAAATAATTTTGGAGCGTGACTTCATCATTAGTGGATATCTAAATATTTTTTATTTCATCATGTTAAAGACACATTTTTCAGATGTGATATTATGAATATATTGGTTAACATAGAATCACACACATTGAAGACTATCACATCTGATTTTTCTCAATATATACTAAAGGTGGATATTATGATCATGTTTTTGAGTGGAAATATAGATAGTCCATTCCATAGTTGTAAATTGATAACTGGTGGTGATTTTTTATAATTTATACGATGTCTTTTTGGATAAATGAGAGACATGAATGATGGTCTTTCCTCAAATTATTATCCAGTTCCAATACATATTCGAAGTGGAATTCTCAGGGTTTCCACCTGAGAGAGAGGTTTGGTTTGTGGTCATGGTTATTCAACTTAAAAAGACCACATCCATTCCTCCTTACAATGTGGATCATTCTGATTTTAGAGATATGAATACACAATAAGAAAATCATGAGGAGACGTGATTCACTCTCCAAAGAACATCACCGTTGGTTACTTATTTTTTCACAAACAATACAGAAAAATCATTATGATTATAATGCGATTATTAGAGGTTGAACCAATTGATGGTCATGAAAAAGTATTATCATACTCATTGAAATGATTTGTTTGACCTGGTGAAGGGATACAAGTGGTTCTATATGATTTAATTGTGGTCAGGTTATCACCAATTGTGAGTGATACCATTTGATATTTTTATTATTTCTTTTAGTAGAATGGATGTCATGTACAATTTTCATATGATATGGTTTGGATAATAAACACACTAATAAGGTCTATGAACCATATAAACAATATCGTTTATCATTATTATGATTCATTCATGGTAATGTTTATCAATGAAATCCTAGTGTATCGCCATGTATGGGAGGATCATGCTCAATATTTAGATATCTTTTAGGGTACAATAAGATACTATCAGCTATCTTCCCTTATCATAAAAATTTTGTTTTAGATAAATCGGGTTCACTTATTAGAGAACCTGATTTCATAGGTAAGTTTATCATTTGAACATGTGAGTTTTAAGGCCATTGATTCTTGATAGAGACCAAATATTTTATTTTACATCCATAGATTCTTATGATTATTAGGAAATTATATAAGATTCATTTATGAATTATAATATTTGGATGTTCAAATGATGGAAACGGTGATTAAACGGGTCATGTTTGAGTGGGTATGATCCTTATGAGGGTTCCTTCCAAGATCTAATGATAATGTTGAATTCTCCATTGATTATTACCTTACCTATGTCATGTAAGGTTTACACCTTGATCAATGATAGGCCAAAGGTTATTTTATGATTTTTTCTAATGTAAGATGAGTGTGTAGTTGTCATTAGGTTAAGGCATATGAGGTATTATTAGAAAAAATGTCAAAATTTAAATTTATATCACGAGGTGGTACTAAATATGTTAATAAACTAAGGTCATTTCCATCCGGGAGTGAGGATCATACTGTATACAAACATTGAAATACTAAAATATATATTTTAAAAAATGTATGATAATCCTTTTATGGATTAGGTGAGTTGAGTTCCATCAGTACCCTAACTTTTAATAAGGATCATGCCCAAATTAAGGGGAATGTCATGGTTGATATGTTGAGTAGGAAGACTCATGTGCACGTTTATTATGAGGAGAACAGTGAGTGAAAGATGATGAGAATAATTAGTTATATATAACATGATTTCTTAATGTGTTAGAGTAGGGTGTAACTGATATATTTGGTTATGACCTCTTCACTCCTTGATAGGGTTAAGAATATTTAGTTATCCTACTCTAAATAGAGATTTAGGAGATACAACGTATGGGGTGGGGAGCTTCGATCTAATTGTTCTCATGCTAATGGAATTACCTTTTATGTATAGGGTTGCATGGTAGTACCTATGATATGGTGCGAGGAATTAATGTGGGATTCATGTGACTCGATGTGGAATCTTCAATCAGGGTTCACTAAGATATACCATGATATATGTAGCTAGTATAGTTGTTCTTGGATAAATAATTATATATTCAGGTTCATTTCATGATTCCTTTCTTGTCATCATGTAATGTCTTTGAATAAGATACCTGTCAAGAAGCATGAACTATTACATATTCCCACATGGATTTGTTGATGTGGTGTTGAATTTTGTGATGGGTTTGTCGATATGACCTCATGAAAGTGATGTAGTATGGGTTATTTTTGATCTTTTCATGATGGTCATACATTTATAAACGACAAGGGTGACCCAGATTTTTCAAGATCTATGTAGATTTTATGTCTGGGATATAGTATATATTTTTGGTGTTCCGAAGAATATATATTTTTATTAGGGATCCTAATTCATGCCTTACTTCTACACGGTTATATAGAAGTTAATTCACACTCAAATGAATTTAAGTACCATGTACCATACATAGAATAATGGTATGTTTGATAATACTATACAAATTTTGGAGGAAATTTTGTTGGCATGTGTCTTAGATTTTGACAGTTAATGTGAGCCACATATCACATTACATTTTTTTCTTATAAAAACAGTTATCAGTCCTCAATTCCAATAGAACACCTCAAAGACTTACATGGAATGTCATTCTAATTATCTCGTTGTTGGTTAGAGGTAGAGGAGTAAGATATTATTGGACTGAGCCTCATTCAAGATATGTTAAAGATTATCTAACTGATCTAACAATGGTTAGTGCTTTTGTAGAGTATGAAGAATTCATATAATACTGATGATTCCATACTCTTGGGTTTGAGATAGTAGAATAGGTTTTCTTATGGGTATCTCCACAGTTGGAAAACCGTCATATTCATTGGTTGGGGAAGATGGTACCCATATATGTGGGTAAAATTTAGTTTTTTTATAGTGGGTATTGTGGCTTCACAATTAGTGATTCCATATATTTTTTGTGTTATGCGTGATGTATTACATGTATCTCAACCAATGAGATACCATATCAATCTATATCTTTTTATCAAAATCAATGATGTGGATCTATATCCTAAAATTTTATAAAGGAATTAATAATGAATAGACTATATTAGAGTAAAAATATCCTTCATATGAAAATAGTGAATATGTACATGTGGAATGCAAGTACGTGTGTATATATCAATAGACTTGGGAGAGTGAGTAAGATATTTTGGTGCAGTGGCTATTGTTATTTACCATCATGTCCGGATGATACATTTTTAGGATGATCTACCATGTTGTGGGTAGTTTGGAGCACCATATACATTTATATTTGTGTTTTCAATCTAACATCTCACTAACATAATTTATTTTATTGAATTATGAATGTTGGAGGTGTTGAAGGGGGATAGGGTCTACCTTTATAGATAACAAACTAGGTGTGAGGACATGTACAATTTTTTTTACAAATTATAGAATGTACCCAATGTAGAAGTGCTATGTACCAGATTGAGTTTGGTAGTGGGGATGTCCATCCACGTGATCCATTAAGTGGCTGATAATTCTAGAATGTGTACTATATAGGTACTGAGTACCACATCATAGTTTCTATGTTAATGGTGAGGTAGTTAATATAATGATTATTTTCAATGTTTCATAGTGATATAGGGTGATTTTGATTTAACATGACACCGAAGGCATTACACCATAATTGTTGGCATTTTATAGTGGCCATTTTCAGGGGTCATATAAGGAGTCATGAGGTTCATTATATGATAACCATTGGCTCAAGAATTTCACCATTAAACCATAAATTATTCTATAATGTTCTTCATCTGAATGAAGTTAATGAAAGTAAACTTTGTTTAATATGGGTTTTGAGGGCCTATGATGGTCCAATTGTTTTAAGGTTATGATAGAATGGGGACAACTATGGCATGATCATTCTTCTCACTCAATGATAATGAAAACCTATATGTTTATTATAAATAATAGTTTAACCTTCTATCTATATAATCATTCATTTATTTTATTGACCTATATGAAATCAGTGGTGTGATTTTAGATTCCAATATGTCCTAGAGATCTCTTCACCCATAAATCATTAGGTGATGATCCTTTTGTGTATTCAGAGTATAAATTTATAAAATTATGAGGGGTATAATATATGGTAGGAAAATTTGAATAATATTCTCAATTGTTCCATGATATTGTTGTGATTTTTATAGAATACAATTAAATTTCACATAATTAAATTAAATAATATTTCATCGCTTATAATTTTTATTAATTTATATGAAAATACCCCTTTTGAAATTGACACTTCATATCATATATCCTATTGTGAAATGAACTATTTTTTGGATAATTTAGGCCAATTATAAACTTTTTAAATATTTTCTAATCAAATGGAATTCATAGGAATAATGGGGGATGGTAGTAGTAATTATTAAAAAAAGTTGATACATGTCAGCGGAATCATTGGGTATTGGTGATGATTATTGTTTGATTTCATCATAGAATCGTGTTCCTCAATTAAAAGTAATGTACCATTGTAACACATGTCCTTGGGGAATTTTTCTGAGTTTTTTATTGACATGATCCCACCTTAAAACATTATTATGTTCCTTGATTACCCTCATACAATTGATATGTGTGATTATGATACAAGATCATGTAAGTAAATATGATTTTTACTGTGACTTTTGTGTCTGATGACTATAAGGATAGACTAGGCTACCGTATAAATTAGTTCATTGCGACGAATGAAATATTATTGTGGAATGGATGTCTATAGAGAGGAATTAATATCTATGGTGTAGGGTTTTTAATGTGTTCTATGGTCGAAGATTTGAAGGGTCGTGAATTTTTTCACTAGAGTATTTATTGCATCATAATTGCATCACATCCTTAAAGGGGAATATCCAAATTAAAACCCTTTATGGGTGCTATTATATGTATTTATTTTTGAATTTGGTTTGGGTAAATAGAGAGTCCTTCTTGATAATATTACCTTATATATCACAATTTCTCGATCAATTTATCTAAGAAAAATATATGTGTAGATTAGTAATCTAGCTCCACCGGGTCAGTGTTGGGTTTTCAGCATGAAGAATAGAGTGTATCTGGGGATAGGTACTCCCTTATCTAAGCGGTTATGAAAGGGAATATATCCAAATATGTTTATGTAATTTATTACTCATTCACAAGCTAATGGAATGATCCATTATAATTCAGTTATAGGAACCATACTCCCTTGTACCCAATAAGGTGCATCTCCCCATAGGGTTGATAGAGTCGATCAATGTGAGATGATTCGTCAGAGAATGGATCATATATTAATGAATTATAATAGCCCATTTTTTTAATTATTAATTAATACCATTTTTTTATTCTTCAGTTATTGGTACGCCAAAGATGACACAAAAATTCTGGGGAGATGAGGGTCCCCCTCTGCTGTAAATGAGATGACATGTGTTTTCTAATATCAGTACTTTGGGTACATAGTTAACTTTTTAGGGCTATTTATCATATAAAATATTTGTTCATATTATTATTGACACATATATCTCATGTTATTGACCTTTAAATCAAATCCATTTTTTACCCATCCATTTTTAGTTTCAAGGTAAATGAACTTCATATTTATCTTTTATAGTTTTTAGGTAATTCTACAGGGCATGTATATATTGTGCCCTATAGGAAAGTTTTTCCCAAATTATTCATATTGTATAAAATTAATAGATATTTTTGATGTGATATTAATAGGAATAGTAATTGTTAAATGATTCCATGGAGGTAATTTAAGGTTACATACACTTGTGGGGTTCCAGCTCAAGAGTCATGTATTGGAGAGTCATATTCATCTTCTAGTTTCATTACGTTTGTTTTACCTTTGGAGTTTGTTTGCATTTGTATTGTCCCTTAAATTTATTTCATCTCCTTATATAATACTAATTTAATGATTATAATGTATTGTATTCATCATATATATGGAATTCAATACTTTTTAGCATTAGTTGTTATATCCTAAATGGATACATGTTATTATGTGCATGTGTATTAGGATGAAACCTCCCCTGTTTTGTGATATTCATACTTGATGTTTCTCACAGTCTCATGGTTTATTATATGTCAGATTAGGGTGGATCACTTGATATACTATTATACTATGTAGTGTCTAAATTGTTAAGGTCGTAGCAGAGTTGTATCAGAATAATTCGATATTTGGGTTCGAGTTTTGAGTAATTAATCTTGTATGAATGGGAGGGGTACACTAGGAGATAGTGTCATGGGGACATGAGTTCATCTTTCATGTGAGGGAATCAAGTTTGGTTTATCATATTTTGTATCCATTCACAATGACTAAAATAAAATATTGGTCAACTCATAGCTCAAATGAACCAATTAAATAATTCATATATCTTGTAGGAATTTTCCTCAATTTTTTCATTGCATGAGTCATATCACAAGATAATAGTTAATTTTCATGGTTTATCATAACAATTACAAGATTCTTGTATGGTGAAATACATCGAGGATCCTGATTCAGGGTTGTGATGTGACTATGTTAGGGATTAAGCTTTATTTTTTAAATAAAATTAGTGGCAATTCTTCGGTCCGAGCACCAAATCGTGTGATTCCCCCACTAGGAATGAAAATTGTGGGATCTATACCCATTGTGCATCAATCAGAATCACCACCCATATTACATGTAGAATTTATTCTATAATTTGAGTATTGAATCACTTAATAGGGATAGGATGTTGATATGACTAGTATGCTTGTGCTCTACGAGTTTCATAAAGAGTGACAACCTATGTTTCATGGTGATCTAGGGCCTGAGGCCACGAAGGATATGATTTATGTAGTTACATGGGTGTTATAAATAATCCAGATAAATGGTTATTGGATTTTAGTAATATTTTATAGTCCTTTCCATAACACAAAATATTACTGGTGGAATTTTACCATCCATAGACATTATGAATAAAGACTCTAGTAGAAAATATATTATCACCTATTTAATGATAATTAATACCTAACTATGTTAAGGATGGAGCATATTTAGAAGCTGTTATACCTACAGTAGGGTAGAATGTGTATTTTAGAGTATACATAGATAATTACTGACCTCACAAGATGACCTGTTGACATGATTTGTGATGAATTCCTTCATTTGGAAACTATTATTGAGTAATATATAGATATATAAAATCAAATTTTCTCATTTTGTGTCACTAGATATTTCAAATTATTAGGGAAAGATCTAGTTATGAAGACCATCATTAAAAAGGTGTAGTAGGTAGTGGGAACTAGTGATGATTATAGTGTACCAGAGAAAATATCAATGGTTCATTAATGATAACTAAAAATGTTATAATTATAGAGTAATACATATATGTAGTCCAAATCCCAGGGACCAGTAACATAGGACACACACATGGGTTACACTTAGCTAGAAGACATGCCTTGATATTCCTATCAACAATATGGTAATAAGGCTTTGGACTACCTAATATAGTGCACAATCTAGGGGAGTTAGTATAAATTTGTAGATGGTAAATCACATTAATAAAGGTGATGTTACTATGACAGTCCCAAAAGTGTAGAGGGTAGTCCTTAGAGAAGAGGTTATGTAAGAGGATCTTAAAGTGTACCATGATGAGGAGTTAGAGGTGTACATTACTACAATTCACTACAACTACCACCAATACTAGGAAATCCAAGTTAATCACAGGTACCTCGAGGCCAAGATATAGTTAGTTAATGTTGATTTATAGTTTTTACCTCTATGGGAATGATATAATTTTAGGAATGACATATAACTTCTCTACACTAGAACTCATACTCTTAGACATTGGTATGGCCCATTCCTTTTTTGCAACAACACACGTTCAAGAGTTTTAAATCCAAGTTTAGTCCCTATTAAAACCTATGTTGTTAGAGAATCCCTCTAGTAGTGATGACCCTCTCACTCATATATGTCAATGATTTAGGTGCATTATTACTAGATAGTGGTTTCCATGGGACTGCATAGTGATCACGATAAACACTTTATATTTCATCATATTCATGAACAGTATCATTGGTATGTGACAATATATACTACTACCATAAGATTGTGATTTGAAACAATGATTATTAATTGAAATTAAATTATGGTTGAGTGTTTATTTAAATCATTTCAAGTGGAAATATTCACTGGATGTTTTATCCATTCACCCTTTAGTGGGTAAGATTGGTTTTTTTCATGGTTCATGCTTCTATGGATCAGTATCCTACATTCGTAGAGGAGTATATTAATGTCTTTCCCATGGAAGTTCTAGGATTAACCCCTAATTAGGTTATAATATTATTTATGAATATGTACCCTCGTATCACTCTAACATATTCAGTAACATATAAAATGGCCTTAGTAGAACTCAAGTGGTAAAATGTGCAATTAGTGGACCTTATAGAAAAAGGATCCATTAGATTGTAACATACCATCTATTTGAAGAGGTATATACATATATGTTATTCTTACAAACCTATCATTTAAATATTATAATGTACTATAATATCTATGGAGTGTATGGGAATAGTTTTTGGTCCATTAAAAGCATGGAGCTCCATAATTTTAGGAGGTAGATTGAGTCTCATGGTTAGTGTGTGCTTAGTGCTAACTGTGCGAGTCAGCCAATGTACAAAAGAGGATGAACAGTTTATCTACAACCACGAAATCCTATATGCACAGTCGTATGGGTGTTATAGACATTCATATAGAATAATTTTATATTGGTTGTGTATGGTTAGGAAGACTGTGCACCTAGCCCATGGATGGGATCTTATCAGAAAGGGGATGGCACACGGTTGGGCCATGGATTGGAAAACCATGTGCAAAAACCACGTGACCCAAAATTTAAATTTAAGTTACATTTTTTCCAATGAAATATATAATACACCATTTAATATTTCTTACAAAATTCTTCTCCAGTAGCCTACAAAAGATCATCATTCCTCCTCTATTAGGGATTTTGGTATCTCCCTCATACGATCTCAAGTTTCTACATCATTGGGTGAATAGAATACCTCTTAGTAATCCCCAAACATCCCTTACTCTTATTATTTTATCTTACCTCTTTCTATTATACATAGGTGTGACCATATTTTCACTATTTATGTGGTATTTGAAAATTTTAATTTTGTCTCCCTTACTTTCTAAATTCATGGGATGAAACTAGAAAACTAGAGTACTGAGAACAAAAGGTAGTATTATATCTTTTTTCCATCAAGTTTAGTTACATTTATTTAATGCACCATCATTCCTTAAACATAACATCTCCAAAAATTCTTCCAAAATTATTATTAAATTAGTTTAAATGGTTCATCATTCTTGTTGTGACCTTAGCTAATGGTGAAACACTTCATAAATTGTTCTCCTTGACATGGGCCACCCCTATGGGTATACCCTTACTTGTTATCATATTTTACCGCTACCATAAAATGGAAAACTATCATTGAGGGGTGCTTTTTCATGTAATAAATACCACTGCAATCATGAATATAATTAAGATGATGAGGCCAAGATTTAGGCCCTTTGTTATATTCCTAGTGTAATTGCATGTTTAAAATGATTTGGTCATCTTAATTCAAATTGTTATAAGTGAAATTAATTGATAATGAATGTGAATTAATATTGTTATTCCATATAATATATCCAAGTAGATATAGATACATGTTTACTAATGGGATGCCTTGGATAGGTTCTTAAAACATTGTAATTAGAATTCTAAAAGGGTTGTATACATGTTGGTAGTGATTCTAGATATTTTTATGATGGGATCACCATGGGTTTACCTTACCTCAATGTCAGCAATACTGGTTACCTATGGGGGACAATGTGGATTGGAATGGAGGAATGATGGGAATACAGGTCACAAGTGATACTCGGTCCCCTATGTGATATAGGAGGGATGCACTCAATGGATTGATTTCCTTCCATTATAAGAGAGATACTTGGGATTCAATTTATGGATCACATTGGAAGGAATCTTACCATATTGGGAATTTTCAGTACACATAGAGTAATAATCTTGATTCTGTTTGGATCCCCAAGAATGGTCTCATGGTGCCACATCTTAAATTAAAAAGAGTCCTTTTTTAATTAATGAATAAGAAGGTGTGGTTGAAATTCCATGGACATATCAACCAAGACAAATCACATGTGTGGGGATGGTCCACACTTTTGGTACTTTAAATTGAATGAACTATGTAACCATTATATAACATTTTTATAAGATTAACATTGATCAGAGACATCCGTATTAAGGAAAAGTAGGTAGAATCAGATCAGCATCCTGAAAGAACCTGAACTGTTAGGTTTTATTTATTATTTTCTATAAAATTAATATTATTAGAACACAATTAATTTTATATTCACAAACTGGAAAGATCTAGAAACTATTAGTAGTTTCCTGGTGAGAATATATCACACCCTTCTTAGGCCACCCATGGAACCCAATAAGGCATCATGGATGTAGGTGTAGATAAAGGGAAACATCCATCTTTCAATTTTTAAGTATAATTTCTTGGATAGATTATGTTAGTAGAGAATAGATATAATGATTATGATGCTATTAGTAGTAGCTTTTTGATTTTAGTATTTTGTTAGAATGAGGTATATGAATGTATCCATTGTATCCCATGTTCACATTTTTCATATGTACATGAAATGATCATTATCATTATTTTGTATCAATTTTTAATTCAACTTAGCACTGTTATTACATTGGATGTCTATTTATTATTCAACAAAAGCTTGTTTATTTTATTCCCACTACATAAATCTATCATCTATCATTGTGCTATACACAGATCTATGAATTCATAGTCTCCACATGGACACACCCTAGTCCAACACTGGTATTCAACATCCTCTATAGTATGGGGAGTCATACATGGGTTCATGTGGAAAACAATCTTAGAGAACCACATAGTGGCTTTCGTGGTGGGATACTACAAAGTGGAATCAATTCCCTTTTTAATTTTTTCATAATATTTGGATATTAGATATAAGTGTAGGATATACTAGAAGTTTTTAATAATCCTATTCCAAAGAGTAGCTAACCCGAAAAAAGTAGAAAGCACCATTACCTGGGATTGGTTAAGGTTGTAATTGGATTATTCATGTCAAATTTGACTTGATTTCACCATTGTTTGACACACTTGTTCTATGATGTTATTGTTACTAATATATTATCATTCAAGAATTTGTTTTCCTTAGAATGGTGTGAAAATTAGGTATAAACTCAATTGTCATACTAGGAACCTCATGAAATAAATGTCATGAAAATATTCAATTCCATATTTATATTTATGCATGCATTTATTGTGTTGTGTGTTCCTTTTTTTCGGTTCCTTGATTTATATTAATTGAAATGAGCTAATATTTCTTGCAGGGATAACATAATTAGATTAATTTAAGTTCCTACATCAATATAAATGGTGATGTCCTTTATAGATTGGTAATGAAACATTTATTAACCAATTATTCAACATTGGGGGCATTAACCACTTTATCTACACGCTAACACAATAGTTGATTTAATTGAAGAATACTAATTGATATTTATGAATTAAGTAATTCCATAAATTAGTAATGGTAGTTAATTTAGTTATGTCACTATGCATCACCTGTTACATCCTTCTACCGAGTGTAAAGTTCATAATTGCAGTTACATGATATTCAAATCCCAATTTCTTAATATTATGGGACTTTATAGATCAGGACTAGTGATCCATTTAACTGGGAAATGATATCCACATATATGTATATATATAATAATTTTTTTATTAAATTAACTGTTTTAAAATTAACAATTTACTACTAAATGAAATTTCAGTTAAACAATATAGGGTTATTTCCTCTTTACACAGCAATTGAAACATCATATACTGGAATCTCTGTAGTGTTGTATGAGACCATTACACTAACCTGGCCTTATTAGTGAGAATTAGGCTATGTATATCTCAAATTATGTTCTTCCTTATCACCTAGACCTAGCATTGTGAGTATGTTGAGTGGCGTGACTCATTACAGGATGGTTGTGTACATATCCTTTCTGGTGTTTGATGTTTCATATTTTCTATTGCTAAATATAAACTAAGCCTTAAAACTGAAAATTATAGACCTATGCCACTTTTATTTATCAGATTTTTTCAAAATTAATGTGGTGATGACACTAATTTTTAGGCGATGGGATATGAGACACCGATTTTACCTCATATTGTCCCTACAAAGGCACCTCCTTTTGATCTTCCACTGGGAAATGATGCTCAGTTCAGAGGAAGTATCTATCGCTTTATATAGTAAATATAACGTCATCCTTGAACTGAGCGTAGCATGGAATAGTTTACCTGATAATTCCAGCAGCAGCATCCTCCCACCTTCTCAGGGGAATGAAGTCCTCGAGCTACTAATTCATGGTTGGAGGTCATGTTTTCTATATTTGGTCATTTTTATAATAATACAATGTTGAGAGACTATAATGATACCTACAAGAAGTGTGAGTAGGATAATCACCTATGGTATGTCATTTCCCATGCTAGGTCTCCTCAGGAAATGGTCTGCATGGGCTTTAAAAATCCATTTATGATTAATTCTATCCACAAACATTGTGAGATGAACAAGATATGGAGTTCTTGAACCTACATTATGGTTCCATGTCAGTGATATGGTCTTTAGATCATTTCACTGAGCTTTAGAATTATGTTCCAAACTTTACCAGTGATGAGAGGACAACTATAAGAAATTTTTAGTATGGCATTGTGTACACCATCTAATCATAGGTGAACATTTGTCAACTGACCACCATTATTGAGACAGTGAACTAGGCCCTCATCACATATCAAAACCATTAGGGATTGTGTAAATGTTATCTTGGGTGGTTTGTCATCGAGGTAGGGAAATAGTTTAACTAGTGGCACATAATGATGTTATGAGGTTGCATGTGGGGTAAATTTATAGCGACCCTCACTTAAAAAACAACAGTAATACATAATTTTTTTTAATACATAATACATTTCAAAAACAGATTCAAAAAACACGTTATTGGTTTACTGCCTTTAGAAACATAGAATCATAAACAATGGTACACAAATGGGATACATTATCTGCCACTACGTTGGTTTGGACTAAAAAACTTATTAGACACATTATAAATAATACATATCATCATAAAATGTGGAATGTAAACCTATAATGGGGTGATTTAATATTCTCAATAAGGGTAAACAAGTGATATATGTAAGCATAAGCATGAGAATAAGCGTATGTGAACATAATCATAACATTATTTTATCATACCCTGCATATCAAAGATCATAAACATGATCTCTGGATTAAATATTGGTAGATCATAAGACACGAATCATTAGGTAATCCAGAGCATAATCTATGAAATAATAACATATGAATAATTCATGGCATGATTGAAGACACATAATCATATAATAATATTGTCATAGTATTAAAGGCTTATTATCAAGGCTATCTTAGTATTATTGGTTCACACCCCATAATATCATGGTAGTCATGGTTCACTACCATTCCCATATTAGTGGTCAAGGATCAATACTAAGACCATTTTAGAGGAAAATTCTCTTTACTAAATAGAGTTTATTTTCTGTCCCGACCATGTCTATCTCATGAAATATAAATCTTTACCAAATGTGTATGAGGTAGATACATGTCCCGCCCATCTCATAATTAAATCGTACATATTTGTGCCACTATATCATAAATATTTATCATAACAGAACCCCTGAAATAAAATGGGTATCATAATCAGGTAATCATATCCTAACCTATAGAAAAGATACATGTTTTATAATCATTATATAAAATCATAACACACAAAAAGAAGCAGGCTTCATAATCATATTACCAATGAAATAGAAATGGATTTCATAAGTATAATTCCTTCAAAACTTATATCATTCAGAGAAAAAATATGATTGAAATGTTTGGATAATTTTAATATAAAGGTCTGAGTAAGACCAATGTATTTCATATAGTATGTAAATTAATTTGTAAATGACATTTAAAAACATTTATTAATGAAATTATCCTTTATTCTTAGAAAAACATATTTTTAAAACATAAAAAATTGAAAAACAAATTCAATAAATATAGAATTGAAACATTATAATGGAATATTTGAAAACAATAAAACATTTTTAAAATAAATTTATATGAAAATTAGCTTCCAATATCATTTTAAAAAAAATGGAAATATTTTTCAAAACATGCTTTTATGAAAAAATAAGTTCTAACCAAAGAGTGAAATGAGGTCAGATATTTTTAATGAAATTTTATAAATTATATTATGTAACAAAAATTAGTAAAATGGTACTAATTAATAAATATATCAATAAAAAATAGTTTAAGAAAACTCATCTGTGTTATTGACGTATGGGTCAAAATATTTGATTAATTATTGAAAATTCATAAACTATCATGATGAATGATGAGATTATTGCAATATGACCTTACAACTTGCTAACTTTTAATCATACTAACCATATAAGAAAATTCAATTAAAATAATATTAAAATATCATGTAGTTATTTATATTAATGATATAAAACTTCAATGGTTATTGTATACCCCTCAAAAAATAATATAGGTGCATAACATGGCATGTGTCTCAATGAAGGAAAATTGAGACAAAATTACTTAAGCGACTTGGTAACTTTCAAAACGTAAACCCCATAAAAGAGAGATAATAAAATTCATATTTAAATATTAATATATTTAATTATAGTAATAATATAATATATTCCTGGTTTTTATATACACCACACATAATAATTGAGTACTGAATAAGTCATAAATCCCACATAAATGAAATTGATACGAGAAAATCATTATCTGATGTCCTGAATCTCATCATACTCATTAAAAAATCATGTATAATATATTTAAATTTATTATATATATAACAAATAAAAATATTATTTTGTATAATAACATATTTGATTTGATTATGACTTTATATTACTTGTTTATTAACAATTCCATGTTGATGCTATGTTTTGGGTAATATCAGATTTTTTTTTCATATGTGTTTTGACTTATTATTCTTGATTATATTTAATATATAATGATTTAATTATTTAATGAATTTAAAACATGATATAAATATAATATATATTTATTATATATTTATTTTTAACAATATATAAATGTTATAAATAGAAAATGAAATACACCGTTCATGGATATGATAGGTCATACATATGCAAGAATGTTATTTCCATTTTATTATCTTTTTTAATGAAATTATGTAAATGAAATATATTTATATATTATATAATTACAGTAAAATTATTATTTCATATTTATAATATTATTTTACTAAAACCAGCCTTAATACATTCCATGTAATTTGTGAACTAATCGTACCGCTTTGAGGAGGCGGTACACACACGTCCACAACCGAAGTTATGGTATTTAAATAAAATGGAAATAATGAAGGATTGTGTAATATAATTATTAAATAAGTATAAATAAATCCTAAATATAATACATAACATCAAAAAAAATCTATTTCGTTATTCCAAACAATGAAATGTGATAGAGGAAAAAACAAATGACATTGTTTATTGCAGTGGAAGTCCGTTGTACACAAGAACAATATGTCTGTTGCCAATTTGGTGGAAGTGTGTATAGGTGTAGGTTGAAACCATATAATAACAATATATAATAATATTAATGATACTTAGGTTATTATATAATCATAAAATAATAATATTTTATTGGGTGGGGAATGAGAATAAAAATAATGAGCTTATGGAAGGATGTTACCACTTCATTCGGTAACTCATCCTAGTTTACACCAAAGGTATTATTTGATTGGATTAATATCAAAATAGTTGATTTTAAGTTGAATGTATGGATGTTTGGAGGATATTTTGGAAGATTTTGGTCGATCCAATGGAAATTTTAGGTTGGGATATGTGATCAGGGGGGAGTTCCCTCTTATAGTGTAGGAGGAGTGGTATTCTTGTAAATATAAAAAAGTAATAACTATTGAGAGATATCCTTAACATCCACTAACTAAATTAATTTTGAATATTAATTAATAGTGGTTATTTTGCCAAAATATTTCTATACAATGTATTTTGGACATGTTTTTATGTCATTTTTCCCCACTAATTAATATTTAACCAAAGTTATCTTGTTTTTACCTTAATTGTTGTAATTAATTATAATTACTTTCCCTAATATATCTGGTGAAAAACTATGTTGCATTATGAGATACAATAAATTATTATGATTAAAATTATGGAATATATTAATCCAAATTATAATGATAGAAGTGGCATAAATTAATTTAATATTAATCCTGTAGATGTATCGCGACTGCATCATTTTTAAGCAGAAAAGTTCAAAGGATTGAATTGTTTCTATATAAAATTTGAATGTGAAATTTGTTCCAATGAAACTAATTTTTTTATTGATTTAAAACTAAAATAATTAATAAATAATACGAAAATAGAAAATAATTTTACAATATAAATAAAATATATGGAAAACCATGTTTGAATTAAAATTCAATATTTTTCACTATTCATCGAAAAATGATATTTTTTCTAAAAATAAAAAAATTAACCTTCAGATAATTTTGGAATTTAAAATTCAAAAAAGTATATTATTTTAGAATATTAAATTTCTAAAATTTTCAAAAATTATTTTTATTATTTCTTATATAATGAAAAACAGAGCAATTCATTTGAGAAAATGGTATTTTCAAACATATAAAGACTTTTCAAAAAATAATATTTTTTATTATAAATTAAATTTATTTTTATAGAACAATTATAATTAATATTTAAAAAGTACATATTACTATTCGAGTTAATAATTTTTTCATCTAGATTATAATTGTCTGGTTTAAATAATTATAATAATGAAATATTGTTTCGTAGAAACATAGTGTGATGTGTAATGCAATCCTCATTGGTGTTGCCTATGAAACAAGATTAATTTGGTGTAGAGTGTTTTGAAAGATTAACTTGGTTTCGTAAGAAACAATATAAATAAAATAAGATAAATTTATACAAAATGAATGGTTTATAGAATCTCAGGGTGTTACATTTTACCCCCCCTAAAATTGAATTTCACCCTAGAAATTTATCAATCTGATATAAAAAATTGTGATAAATCTACCACATAAAATTCTATAGTTTCCACATAACTTCTTCTAATTTTTTATTTCTGTAATAAAGCAATGAAGAAGTGGGTGTTATTTTTTCGTTGAACATTCTCTGGATGATCGATAATTTCAAATAGTTGTTACTTGTATGAAAGAGCATGCTCCAATGGTATGACTTATGAGTAAAATACATGTGAAGAGTCGTTGATATACTTCCTCAAGAGTGATTTATAGAATAAATCATAGATTTGAGAAATATTTATCTGAATTTCGAAGAGATAGGCTACAGTCCCAATGCGATAAAAAATTTCATTAGGATCGATATACCAAGGGATTATTTGACCTTTCATCCTGAATATCATAACCACATTTTAGGGAGAGAATTATCTAAACACATTATATACAAATAAAAAATTTTGGTCACACAAATTTTTATCAAAATAAACATTCTTTCAACATTGAGATTCCTTGATTTACTACTGAGCGGTTCAAAATTCCTCCTACATTTCTTCAATGATCTTAGGTCCCAGTAGCTTTATTTCTCCAACATTATTCCTACACATTGGAGATCTAAATTTCTTCCGATATATGTATTCATAAGGATCCTAAAGAGAATTTGAGTGAATGATATCTTTTTATGAAAACACAAATAGAGGATGTGTTGATATCAACCTCCTTTGAAATCCAAATAAATAGATCTCAACATATCATGTTGAGTTTTAATTGTTCATTCAGGAGGGCCATCTATATGTGGATGATAAAAAGTGAAAAAAATAAATTCTTTATAAAGTTCATGCTGATAACATTGTTATAACATCTAGGTATTCCTAAAATCCTAATTAGATATAATAGAATGTGGTAATCTATGAAACTATACCATATATTTAATGTATATCTTTGATATCTTATCCTGAAAGATGTCTAATCTAAAAGAAATGAAGTTCGATGACAAAGTAAGATGATCAACTACAACCCATATAAAATTAAACACTTATGATTTTTTCGGGATTCCAATGACCAAATGCATAGTGATGTTCTTCCATTTAAATTTTGGTATAGGTAATAGATAAAGAATCCCCTTGGAATTTTGCCTATTAGCCTTAACATTGTGGCATACCATGCACCAGGGTATAAAATTTGTGATATAACTCATCATTCCATCCCACCGAAAGTATTATTTCATATATGTATACATATTATATCTTCCTAGAGGAGTAGAGAATGAATAACATTGATCTCCCTCTAATAGAGCCTTCATCAAATTCGGAATGGATGGAACACATACACGGTTCCTGAGCCTTATCATTCCATCTTGATCAAGGTCAAACATAGGAACATTTCTAACCTTATTTTTCAACTCTCCATCTTCCTTCTGCACCTCTTAAATCTCCACAGGGATTGATGATAGAATATTCAAATGGGAAAGTTAATATTTTTAGCCTTCTTTTAATATTTCCATATCTATCCTATGAAAATCATGAAATATTGGATCGTTTATGATCCTCGTCATGGACAATATAGCATGATCCTTTATACTCAAAGCATTAAACCCCATGTTCACATTCTTAGTTTGATAATGTATTGAGCAGTAATAATCCTTTATGAGATCTAAACATCTAATTTTTGTGGCGTGTGAGGAACAAATAGCTCCCTTCAAAATATAATTTTTTTCTGTGGCGTGTGAGGAATAAAGCACTGCCCACTGATGAGAATTTTCAATGCATGGACGTGAACATGGATTCTATGTGCTGGTGATGCAGGTCCTTTAACCATGAGTCAGTGGGGAATCTATTCTATAATAGTGAATGGGAGAGAGGGATTTGGAAGACCTTCGATGTATTCCTCGTAGGGACAGGTCTTGTAAGGTGTATGAGAATTTTTTCAGTTCGTGGTTCGTAGTAGATGGCTTGTGTGGGGATGAGAGGAAAGATAGAACAATCCTCCTCATCGCAGGATGATGGATGTTATGGAAAGCCAAGACTGAGGAGTTACACAAAAATGTTGGTGGATATCATTCTAGTATGATTATTAAAATGAAAAACATGCTTTTGGATTTTGTTCGATTATGTCCCAACTTTCAATCTGCGCCCTTAGTGAATTCTATAAATCCAAGCCTCTTAGGTGACATTAAAGAGGGATTTACAAAGCATGGTCAATGGGTAATATGGCAGCTTCCTATATAGGGGATCAAGTTTAATATAGATGGGTATTTACAAAGGGAGGAGATGTACTGGGGCAGTGTTTTCAAGAACCAGGAGGTTTCAATGATTGTTGCGTTTGCGGTGTCATTTGGAGGAGGTGATGTGATTCAGGCAGAAGCTTGGGAGCTAGTGGAGGTTTTGGGGATATGCAGCCAATGATATATTGTTTTGAAGATGGGGGAGATAGATTCTATGTCCCTTTATATAGAATAAACAAGCAAAGGTAGAAATCCATGGAATATTGAATACATCATCTAGAAAATGATAAATTTTCATTGGAAATTATAATGAGGGATCTCATACATGGTGTGAGGGTAACATGGTGGTGGTTTATTTGGTGTCTATGGAAACCTAAAATCAATGTATATACTCCTTCATTAACATGTTTTCTATTCCTAGTGAGGGTATAAAGATTGTTGTAAATGAAGTGATGGGCCTGCATTATTTTAAACCTCTGTGATGTGTATTTTTTTATTTTCTATGTGGTGATTTATTCAAAATTAATTAATATTTATAAAATTTATTTAGATAATTCCTGCATATATTTAATTGAAAAATTACCCCTGGGGATTCCAAATCATGAGTTTCCTAACATTGCTCATGAATCTTTAATTTTATTGAGGAATTGGATATAACCCTGTTATTATTCATAAGAACATGTCCCAATACCTTACTGAATACTTCACTATAGAATAATAACCCTTATCTACTAAAGGGTAATTTACGTATAGGTTCACTGACTAACCTTCTATTCAGTTCCTTGAAATTTTTCTCACATTCATCTATCTAGAGGAATTCAGCACCCTTCTAATTTAATATGGTCAGATGATAATATATCATAAAATATTATCTACAAACCATTTATAATATCAATCTAAACATGAAAAACTATTGATCTCATTCATGATGGTTGGTTTATGCCAATATTCAATAGCTTTTGTCGTTGATGGATCGACTTTTATGCCCTCTCTAGTGATTATAAGACACAAAAATGAATCATTTTCGATCCAAAATGCATACTATGTATATTTTAAAAACATATAATCATTCCATAGGTTCTTTAGTTCAATTATCAACTAGACTTCATGGTTTTCCTTACACTTTTAATTTATAATAATATAATTTAAAAATACAACCACAAACTGATGAAGGTAATATCTAAATTCCCTATCCATCAAATCCATTAATATAAAATTGGAATTAGTGAAACAAAAAGGCATCAATATATGTTAATAAATTCCATACCATGTATGGAATGTCATCTTAATATATCCTCATTCTTGGCCCTTGATTAATGATTTACCAAAAAAAGGTCAATCTTGGTAATGTATTTATCTCCACACAATGGATAATAAAAGTCATCAATATAAAGAATATAATACTTATTATTGACCATGATGTTGTTTAAAACACTATATTCAACGTAGAGTCACATTGATCCATATTTCATTCTCAAAAAAATAATAGTTGTAACCCAAGGTGACACACTTGGCCGAACGAATCCCTTATCATGGTTTTGTTTTATTTTCTTCTTAAATTCCTTCAACTCAATTGGGACCATTCTATAGGGAGTCATTGAAATTGGTGTTGAAATAGTTATGATATCTATCCAGAACTAAACATTATGTTTTGGTGGATGGATGGAAAAATATTCCAGAAACACAACCACAAATTCTAGAAAAATAGAAATATCACTGATATTGACTTTCTCCCAAACCATTAGAGTTAAATTTCCCTTCTAAATGGGAATTAAGTATCATAAAATGGCTGTAATATCTATTTTATGTTTATAAAACACGTCACATTGATAAAATATCATATTTTGGTTTGAAATATCAAACCAATATTCCCTTTCATGAAACTTGATGTGGTTTTTATGTATTGAAATCCAATCCATGCCTAAAATTACATCATGTTCAACCAAAGTAATAATGAAATAATTTTTAAGAAGCATGTTCCCACAACCATCAACTAGAGAGTAATCACATACATGACATGAAATTATCACAATATTAGGGTTATACACATCTAATTCAACATCTAATCATTATGGGGGAATCATAACAACCTTAATAAATTATTAATATATTAAATAATGGGTAAATACATAATCAATAAGAAATTATCAGTTCTAGAGGGGATGGTAAGTGTAACTTTTACCATTTCATAATCACTTACCTCATTAAAATAGCTATATCATGATATTTACCCTTATTACATAGCTTATGTGGGTTTTGACATCGATCATTATCAATAAAAATCTCTTTTTGGCTCAATTTACCATAATTTCCATACCCCATACAATTGTAGCACTAAAGTATGTGATGTTAATTTTATATAGATTTCTCTCCATTCACATTATTATATGTTCTTCTCATCACATCATCACTGAAATCCCTAATGATATTCCCTTTCACATATAAAACACTTTTTATAAAACATATGAAAATCTCATCCATGTTTCATTCAACACTAATAACATAATCAAAATCATATCTTATTCTCTTCAATGTTTTTATATGTTGCATTAAACTCCACAATCCTATCATTGTCAAAACCATGAGATTGATACATAACTCCAACCACTATTTCAACCATTATTTCACAATAAACAATCACTCCATAGATACTAATGTTTGTTATGTATAAATACTATATGATATTTGTATTTAATACAATGAAGAACCTATCAACTACACTTTTGGGTTGGATGATATTACCAGAATTGTACCTCAGAAGTCTTGTGAAATTATTCTCATAGGTACTAATAGATTCATTGTCCCATTTAATTATATCATTGAAATATTTACCCATCATTGTACAAATAATAAGATGTAATTAATTATTTATAAATATCTTCTTGAACTCAAGCCAATCATAGGATTCAATTTCATCTTTCTTATTCATATTCTTGATTAGTGTCCACCACTAGTCTACTTCACCTTCTAACTAATAAAAAACTAAAATGAATTTCTCATTATTCCAGCACTCAGGAATTGGGAATATCATTTCTATTGTACTGATTCATTTGTCATAAAAACGTGGATTAGAAGACCCATTTTAAAAATGTGGACATTGCGCATAAAGGACTCAAAATAATTTTGTTCCAACCTTTTCTTATTTTGATGTTCATGTTGATTAATTGGATGAGAATTTTAGGTGATGATAGAAATTGGATTCTTTATTGTAGATCCCACAGAATTGGGATCCTTTAGAGAAAAATCATTTCATTTACTGATGTACTTAGAATTTATGTGGTTTCTTCAGGTTCCATCAATTTACTAAAACCAAAATGCATAGAGTTAAAATAATAACCATAGAGGGGAACCATATAATAATTAAAATCCACTTATAGGATCTATAAATTAAGACATAGTAGTTCATCTATGATGTGTTATGTTTATACTAGATTATTCATAAACATATTACAATTAAATTTATCAATATGGTTCATTAAATGTTTATAAATTTCTAATCCATATCACTCTGCAGTGTTAAACTAGGTTTACAGTAAGGCATGTTTTCATACACAAGTTCTTGATTGAATCTAGATCAATACAGTGTTTATAGGGTTTTAACCCCTATGTAAATCTATTCCAAATCCACATCCACTTGTATTATCCAGACATGGATGTATTTCATGGAAACCACTCACTCTATCAATTACAAAAATTCCAGGATAATTTCGTATACTATTATTCATCCTTAAACTTATCCATATACATATCTTTAGGTTTCCCACTAATGTTTTCTCATCATAGTTTAAAAACTTTAAATTAACATTTTATTGGATACCAACTATAAAGAGCCTCACTTAACATATATTAACAGTACATCATTTTTGAGGAATACTTAATACATTACACACACTAATACCCGATGACTGTATTAGTTTAGTGCCATTGAATACATGCAAACATAAGCACTAGTATATAAATGATCTACAATATCTCTCCCTAAGTTTTTCATGACATGAAAACATATTAGACATGTTATATATAATACACATCTTTATAACCTGGAGAATGAAAAAATAATGAGTGAGCATCGATGATCTGTGATAATAAATAAGGAAGATATATAAGCCTAAAAATGAGAATAGGGGTTTGATAATGTGATCAAAACCTTAGAAGATAACAACCTACATGTAAAAGAATATAAACATGAATCATTGAAGAAAATATTGATAGTTAATTTCACCTGAATACTAAGGTAATCAAAATAATAAGCCATGAATGAAAACATAGGAATAAGACACGAATTTTTGATGACACATAAGCATATAAAATTATTTCTATAAAAGTATAGGGTCATTTCCAAATCCATATTAATAGTATGAGTTCGCTGCCCATACAATATTTGTAGTCATGGTTCACTCACATTGCCACCATAGTAGTCATGGTTCACTCGCAATGCCATATTAGCAAAAAAAAATACTTTTACTAAAACGAGTTCACTCATTATTCCAACTATGTATTACTCATTAGATATAAATATTTACCCAATGCATTTTACGTTGATATAGGTCCCCCCATATAAAAATGAAATTATACAAATGTGTGATACTAGATCATAATCATTAACCATATCATAACCCATGAAATGAAATGGGTATCATAGACAGGAAATTTTATCAAAATAATTGGAAAATTGACATGATTCATAATCATTTGATCAATGAATATCCCAGGAAAATAATTAGGTTTCATAATAATATAACTCGTGAAACAGAAATAGGTTTCTTAAACATTATACCTTCACAACATAAACCATTCAATGAAATAATATGAAATTAAACATTGGATAATTTTCCCATAAATACATGTGTAAAACCAATATATTTCATCCTAAATGGAAAAGAATTCTGAAATATCATTAAAAATCATTTCATGAAGAATGTATCATCTCTTCATTGAAAAAATATTTTTAAAGCATAAAATTTTTTTGAAAACATTTTTCTTTAAAAATATATTTTAAAAAATATAAAGGAATTTCATTATAACAATAAAACATTTTTAAAAAACATTTCTATTTAAAATTTGTTTAAAATTTCATTTAAAAAAATGAATACATTTTTAAAAACAAGGTTATTTGTATAAAAAATATTTCTGACTGAAGATAAAAATGAGGTAATATTTTCTTAAAAACATTTTAATAATTATCTGTAGTAAAAAAAGTAGTAAAATGAAACTAATACATAAATATATAATGAATAAAAAAGGAGAATTTAATTCATGTGTTTTGTGGAAATATAGAACATAATATTTCATTAATGAAAGAATAATATTAAAAAATCATGATAAATGACGAGATTGTTGCAATGTGCTCTTACCACTTTGTAACATTATGTCATACTCCCAAAATAATAAAATGACATTACACGAAGAATAAAATATAATTAAAAAATATATTCATTGTATAACATTTCAAATGATAGTTTATACACCTCAATGAAGAATATTGGTGTATAACACGACATGTGTCTCAAAGAAGGGAAATTGAGACAAAATTACTTTCCCAGTTTTTAAACTATAACACTTAAACCACATGAAATAGAAATCATAAAATGGATATAAAAATTCCCATATATTTTATGATAATAATCATTGAACTTATTCATGATAATTATATACACCACACGTTATAAATTAGAGGTGAATAAAACATAAATCTCACAAAAATAAAAGTTAGACGTGAAAACCCTTACCTTATGTCTTGACTCTCATTGTACTCATTGAAAACTCCAATAAAATTAATATAATTGTATTGTAAATATAACATAGAATAATATTATTATATCTAAAACCAGATATTATTTTATTATGAATTTATATTAATGGATTATTAAAAATTACATTTTTATGTTACAGTTCAGGTATTTTCTCTTTGTTTTACATATATGTTTTGACTTATTATTCTTAATCTTCTTTCTTAGATCATGGTTCTATTATTTAAATACTATTCACAATGAAATAAATATAATATATATTCATTATATAAGTATTTATAATAATCTATAAATGGTATATGTAACACTCTACGAATTTTTGAATTTTTTGTTTCTAATTAATTTTTCTCCTTGGTATTCTGGATTTGGAGTGGTTCTTGAAATAGTTATATATATATATATATTAAAACAGTAATTCAAACACTTGTTTCACACTACACCAAATCAGATTGTACTACATGGAACCCTGACTTGGCTTTCACTACACACAACACCTACTAGGCCTGCAATACATGCAACACCGACTTGGTGTATGTTATATGCAAGTATGAGTTTCTATGAAACATCATTATATTTTTATAAATAAATAAAATGGTTAATTATAACCTTGAAATTAAAACATGGTAATATGAATATTAATATCTACTTTTCAAATATTTTTATAATGTTTTTAAAAAATAAAATTTATTTATAAAGATAAATAATTTTTTTGTAAAGTCTATATGTTTAAAAGTACTATTTTCTCGATTGAACTTCTTTCCAAGTATTCCTATGAAGAAAAAAAAAATTATTTTTAGACACAACTAGAAGTTTTATTTATCAAAATAAACAATTTTTTAATTTATAATTCCAAAATTATCTTACGTTTAATATTTTGTATTTTTCTATGAAAATTATTTTTTTGATGAATACTAAAAAGTACTACATTTTAATTAATAACTACATTTTTTTAAATAATAATTATTGATAAAATATAATTTATTTTTATTAAGTACAAATTAAATAATGTATACATCTATTAATAAAATTTTGGTAATTTTAATTAATTTCACATTGAAATTGAATATAAAAAGTTAAAATACATTTGATCATATTTCAACATTAAAAATGACTTATTTTGTCCCATATACAGGATTTGAATTAATCTTAATTTTTCTGGTTCTATGAATTAATTTTAGAAAAAACAAAAAAACCCATTTTCAAGAGTATAATAATTAAATTTTCAATATATCATTTAAATTTTGGACCAAAAAATTCGTAAAAGTTATTAAAATAACCACAGTGATTAAGGTCAAATTAACCATAATTTAGGACTAAACCCTAATTTATGGGTCCCAAATGACCTATAAACATTCCAAAACCCATTTTATGGGAATATTTAGGCCATAAATCATCAATTAATTATCTTTTTTGGTGTTTTATGACTTTTTAGGTAATAATTTGTGTAATCGTAACATGTTTTCAAAACAATCCAAGTGAGTCCATTTCCATCCCTATAAAAGACTACCACCTATCCCTATTATTCACACATTTAAAAACACTTAGGCGCGGACCTAATATTTCCAATATTCTTCTAAATGTCCCTATCTTCCTCCTTGAATCATCTTCTTTGGTATAAATAAATCCAAATAAGCCTTTTTTTAATAAAATAGAATAAGTTACCCGGTTAAGAGGAAACTTCTTATCTCAAGATCCTTTCTATTTATTTTCCATTTTCTCCTCTTCCAGTATATTTGTTTAATTATTGTATAAAAACACAGGTATTATAAAAAGAAAATTATTTTCTATTCTAATGGTTGGACCTACTCTTCAACACACCTTCATCTAATGGGAAATGAATATATTGTTTACGTGTCTAGATAACTAACACCACACTAAACGATCATTGTTCAATTTTCCTTTAACTCATATCATGGTGGAAATTATTAGGGAAAACTAGTTATATCTATTTTATATTGTATTTATTATTTATTTAATCATATATAGTAATTTTAAAATACATATCATTATAAATTCTGGTTTTTCTATATATAATAAATTAATATGTTGAATTGTGGACTAACGCACCCTAAAAGTGATGTGATTCATTCATACACTACAAAGAATGTATTAATGATCGATATAGTTAATAATATGATATATATGGTATAATAAAAATACACTAATAATTATTTATTTATGTACATATATATATGTCTTTTCCTTTCCTTCTTTCAATAAGATAGTGAAACAGAAATAGAATTCATAAGTACGTATGATTTACCGTCTCCATGAAAATTGTATTTCGTTTCTTGATTAAATATACACTGGATTATTATAATATGAATATAATTAATATAAATTATATGTAAATCATGATTTAAATTCTGTAAATCCTAATTTAAAAATAATGACAAAAGATATGACAAATTAATACGCAAGTGAAAAACAAAGAGGATATTAACTAAAGTGAATCCTTATAATAAAATTGATAACAAGATTGTAATATAAAGACATTATAAATCTTTATATGGGATTAAAATTATAAATATCATTCTGTGATGGATTTATAATAATTTGAAATTAATTATATAGGATTTTTTAATGATTACGATGAGAGTCTAGACACAAGGTATGAGTGTTTTATCAAACTTTTTATTTTTGTTGGATACATGATTTATTTATCCTCTATTTTTTTTAGTGTGTAAAATGCCCATTGATCTATTATATGATTACTATAATTAAATTTATGTATATTTACAAATTATTTTAATTATATTTATTTCATGGGTACTGTGTATAAAAATTTACCAAATTGGTAAAATTATATTGTCTCAATTTGTCTTCTCTAAGACACATGCCATGTTATACCCAAATATTTTTACTTGAGTTGTATATACCACATTTGACATGTTATTTCATAAATTTATTTATATTTCTAATATTTTTTAGATTATTTTAATTTTTTTTCTTAAATGGGTATTATATTTCTATGTTACCATGTGGTAAGAGTTTATTGAAACAATCTCCTCGCTTTTTTAGATTATTTATGATTTTTCATCTATTGTGGAAAAAGTTTGATCAAAATATCATAAAACTCATGAACATACTTATCCTATATTTATTAAAGATATATCAATGTATTAGTACAATTTATCTAGTCTTTGGAAGTTATTATAATTTATAAAAGTGGGTTTTAAAAAAATCTCATTGTATCTCTCGCTTCAATTGGAAATCACATTTATTTAAAAACAATTTTTACAAATGATATTTGAAGATAACTTTCATGGTAAAATGATTTTAAAAATGATTTATTGCTTTCAAATAACTAATTATATGTTTTTAAAGTTATTTTCAAATAAATTATTTAGAATAATAAATTTTTCATTATATGTTTTCAAATTTTATTAAATGAAATGATTTTCAAAAAAACTAAGAACCATAGTTATATGATATATATGTTATTTTAATTGAAAGGTTTTTCAAAATGTTTTTAAAATTTCTTTATACATTTTCAACGTATCATAAAATGAAATAGTTTTCAAAAAAAATTCAATCTTTATTTATAAGTATTTAATGTGTTTCCAAGTCAATAGGTTTTTGAAATTTTTTGCAGATTGTTTTATATTTTTTCAAGGAATAAGGTTTTCAAAAAAAAGTATCATTCATAATTTTTCAATGAAATGCTTTAAAAAATCATTTCAAGACTTATTTTTATGTTATTAAATTATTTTCAAATGAAATTGTTTTCAGAAGGTTCAATGTTTTAAAAAAGTTTATTTCAAAGAAAAAATGATATTTTCATCAAGAAATATTGTTAATGATATTTTACTTATATTTTCTACATATGATGACATATGTTGATGTTACTCATTACTTTATATGAAATGATGTAAAGGTTCCATTCATATCATTTCGATGAATGGTTTATTATTAAAATATATAATTATTATGAATCTTTTTTCTCTTCCACATGTTATATTCCTTTGAAACCTGATTCTTTTCATGGGTTATGCTTTGATGAAGTGATCATGAAACCTATATATTTTAAAAAGGTTATGATTTGAAAATTTTTTAATGAAACCCATTTAATATCACAAGTTATGATTTGATGTTTATAAAACCCATCTCTTTTCGTGGGTTATGATATGATGAATGTTTTGTGGAATATGACTATATGAATTTATTATGTGACGGGTTGACCTATATCACCCTGAAATGCATTGGAAAATGATAAATATTTTATAATCTCAAAGGGTACATGGGAGGGAATCGCAAGACTGAATCAAGAGGGTATATGGAATGAAAACACAGGCTTTAAACAAGATGGTATATGTGAGGAAATACCAATCTATAAACAATAGGGTATATATTAGGACATACCAATATTTGAAATACAAGTTACATGAGAATACATCACAATCCCAAAATTAGAGGGTAAACGTGAGGACATCCCAATCCCAAAAGTAGAGGCCAAACAGGAGGATTCCCAATTCTAAAACAAGAGGGTAAATGGGAGGACATCCCAAGCTTGAAAATAGAGGTTAAATATGAGTATATCCCATGATAAAAAATTTGGGTACATTAGAGGACATTCCAAGAAAAAACAAGAGGGTACATGGGAAAAAATCCCAGGCCCAAATTATGTACACATGTGATTAACCAAAGAATAACATGCTACAAAGGCCTTGATAGGCATCCGTGAAACAGGTTTTTTATATTCTTACGTGTTTTCCATAATTCCATGTTATATTCCAATGTAATGATTTCAGGGATTATGTTCATTATTTCCTTATGATTCGTGTATTATGAACTGCCAATCATTATTACAATCTCTGTTAGGAATGGTATTATCATAAAATGGTATGTTCCTTTTACATACCCTTTTTCATTTTATTCATAAAAATTTCATTTATTTACCCTTACCGAGCCTCTGAGATCCCCTTTTCTTATATTTCCATTCCCCAGGATATGAAGAATGGATTTAGGATGAAGTAATAAAGGTGGATATCATTAAGGGTGATGTTGAAGATCTTTCATTGGGATAGAATATTTTTTTCCTATATTTCAATAGACACTAAAATATTATCTTCCTCTGCCATGTATTTTTGATAGGAACTGAACACTCATGGAAAATATTTAATATCCATGTATCTTAATCCTGGGTCTATATAGTTCATATAGAGGAATGGTTTACTCATCCTTTGGAATCTAGGATGGTAAAACATTAGTGAGATCCCTATGTATATTTTAATGGATATATCTATGGATTTTTGTAAGTATATGTGAAAGAATGAGTTAATGTTTTTGAAAATGCCCTGGAATTTTGGAAAAGGATAAAGTGACTGGTATCATAAGAATATATACTCATCTATATACTGGAATTGGATGTGGCTCTATGAAAGATGTAACTAGGAGTAAGAACATCGACAAGAGGTTCTGGGCCAGTCTATGGGTCATCTGGTACATGACAACGAGCCTTGTTGCACACCTGGTTTGACAATATCGAGGGATATGCTTCAGGAATTCACTCACACTTCATGATCCGTTATTAAGGATTTGAATATATCATAATTATGAAAATCCTAGGACAAAACTAAAGTTCCATCTATTAAAATTAATTCGTCAGGATTTAGAGTTTCCATAGGTATTTTTTCATGATTATCTCGCTTTCTTATAGGAAATGTGTTTATCTCCCCATGTATGCTTGCTTTATTCAATGGAGATTACTAGAAGAAACATGGTTAAAATTGAATGATTTAGATGTTTAATGTATTTCCATTATGAAAATAATTTTCTCATGTGGAAATATCATAAATATAATTAGGAAAGTTGTTTATGTATTGGTTATACTTCTGAAGGAAAAAGAGACTGTAAATGAAATCTGAATGTTATGTGTTGTTCATCTAGTATTATTTAAATTGATCATAATAAGAATGATTATACTTGTAACGACCTGTCCTCAGGGCCCGTGTCTTGACTACCCAAAGACCTCATTCCATAGGCCAAGCATGGGCGACTAGCACCGAAAGGCATATCCAAGTAATCGGGAAGGAATTTCATTTAAAACCTACAGCACACACATTCTAAAAATAGAACATGGAGTTACCACAAGTAACTACTATAGTAAAAAGTGTGTGGAGTGTAAGGGCCAGTATACAAGCCCAAATAAATGTACAAGTACAACTATAAGAGAAATATCTCCTAGATCATCCCTCAAGAATCCTACCTGAAGTTTTGGTACATGTCTCGATCAGGCCATCCTTGTACTATGCCTCATCTAAGTGCACCTCCGAGCAGCCTCATGTCTGTCACCATTAGCCTCAATAAATGTTGTTTATTGTCTGCACATGACACAACAATAATCTGACATAGCCCTTTTAGGGATGCGTATAATGATAATCAGTAAGGACCCCAACACCAAGGAGGGTCTCGTAGAATCCACAAACGATAGACCTAAAAATTAAGAGTACAATAACTAGGTATGATGTAACAACTATCCTTACAAAGGTGTATGACAATACATATACCTAAGTTTTCATGATTACATAGAGCTCCATCCCCTGAGCCAAAATCACAACTCTCCATGAATGAAGTACCACAAAATTAACACCACATTAGTGAGTAGCTCTTAGGTAACACCACATAGAGAAGAACCATTGTGGTTTCACCACAATGAATAGAACTCATCTCACACCAGGTATAAATGGGTACGGTAGTAATGATGATTAGATGAAACTACTGAATCATCTTACTCCGTTGAGAGGTAGACCCATGTAGGATCCTAAATCATCAGACCCATATAAGATCCAAGTATAGTAGACCCACGTAGGATCCTAGAGTAGTCCCACATGGATTGATATAGTGGATCCATTTGGGATCCTAGAACACAAACCCACATAGGATCCCTAGGCATAGACCCACATATGATCCATATCTCATGTTACAACCAGCCATAGGGTTCCACCTAATGATATCATAATTCTGGGAGGTTCCACTCCACAAGCACTAGTCGATAATACAACTTACATAATGTCCAACGAATAAGTATTCCCAATGTACCACCATGTAATAGGGGTCTCAACGCAGAAAACTGTGCGTCAAATGGATGCTCGGTCTGTATGTTATTGGCCTTTTATGATTCGACGGCCGGTGGGATTCGTGTTCAATCCATCCCAGCAATACCATGTCTTTATTAAAAACACATGTGGGGTATACCGATAGAACCACCTAAATCCAAGGGTTCTAGAACCGTAGATGGTTCTTCAAATGGATGTATGTAGATCATGTTATGGATGAAAGAGCGGAAATGGGTGGAAGCTGGTTTGGGTCCAATCTGAACCAGTCAGTCCGACCCAGCTCGAGCTGACCTAGGAAAACCCAACCCGTATGGGGTTGACCCAGCCGGACATAGGTCTGGACCGACCTTTTGGATCTGACCCGGCCTATTGGGTCTATCCCGGCCCGCTGGGCGGCCCACATGTGGCTCGCAGCTAGGCAGCTCTATAGTGGGGTCCGCCCTAGCCACCACTAATGTGGGAGGCACCCCCTGGGAACCCCAAAAGCCCCAACCATTCAGGTTGGGTGGCCAACCGGCCAGTGCTACGTGGTGTCGACGGTGGGCACGTGGGACTTGGGGGTCCCGCTCTGCTACGCGGCTGGCTGAATGGCCAACCCACCTCCGCCACATTGTTCTGCACTGTGCAACCTTTGGTGGCCAGCAGCGATCTGCCCCCCCCCCCCCATGCCGCCTTGTCCTCTTTCTATGGCCCATGTATGCTCAGTGGCGAGGACGCATGCCATCGCCCCCATCACGCTGTTTGCCGCTGACCTGGCTTCACCGCAGCCGACGGGCCACAACCCTCCTCTGGGAAATCAGTCACACCACCATCATCTTCGTGGTCAGTTGGAGTGCCATTCGCCGCTCCTGAGCTTTACCAGGTTTAGTTGCTGGCATCGGTCCTCGAGAACATTCCTTAGGTCATCAGGAGCCTCATGGTGGTCTGATCTTTATTTAGAAAACTCACGCACTCATCTCGAGATGTAACCATCGATTGAAGACCACCATGGTCAGGATTTGATTAACCAAAAAACAATCCATGAAGAAAAAAAATCCACAAATGTTTCAGAGGGTTCGGACCAAGTTCATTTATCCCGAACCATCCACGTTGGAATGGTAGAAAGTGACATAGTTGTTCTTAAATCAATAAGAACATCAAGAACCATGTAAGGGGTACACAAAAATAATAATCCCTACCTAAATTTTTCGTTGACATATGTGAGGAGTGGGAGTTAAGGATGTTGGTTCGTCATCTTTGTAGATGATCCTCATAAGAGATCCTTCAAAGGAGTTCTTCTATAGAGAATTGTTCGTTGAAGGAGAATATTCCATCCTTTAATGGGGGGATTCTTCCAGCAAGATCCTCCACCAAGCTGTTTCTCCAGAAAAAACCAAGAGCCCAATCAAGGTGATGAAGATCCTCCCCCTTAATTGATAGGTTTAATGACATCATTTATTGGAATCATTAAATGATTGGTGTTTGGAACAATTTAAAAAAGGCGTTTGAATAGATCAGGTTGTCCCCACCAAGAATTCAAAAGAATTAAAAAGTTAAATAATAATAAAATAGTTTATTTTTATTTACAGTTGTTTTTTATTTTCCAATGATGGGTAGAAAAAACTATCTTCCACCCACGACCACCTGCAGCTGAGATGAATGCCTCCTTAAGCAACTATCGGTGTTGTGTGATCAACAGTGTCCTCGAATTTCAATTCCTAGCACTGGTTCAAAAGTTACAAAAACCCGCTCACACTCATATTAAATGTACTTAAGAAAATTCAGAAAATCATTTCGTGCTCTACAGGCCTCAAAATCATGTACTATGGGAAACTGTAGACTTAAACCTTTCAATATAATTTAAAAATAATTAAACGCAATTTATGGGTCTTTAAATTCTCTCCACCTTAGGGATTTTCATCCCCGAAATCCACATCAGAAAATATAGGAAAAAAAGTGGTTGTATTGAGCACGAACATGATCCACCCGCTTCAATGTGCTCTCCTATAGGTTCCCATGATGCCAACGTACACAAACCAAAATGTATCGATCGGAAAAGAAGTATTATCTCTTGTGGATCATCAGTATCCACAGGATCCTCTCAAAATGTCGCCCCATAATCAATGTCAAGCTCACCCCGATGAAAGATTTGAGTTGGATCATGTACGTATTGTTGTACCCCTCTCTCTTGGATGTTAATGATCACAATCACTCTCATCATGTTCTAACTTGTTTTCAAGTTTTTTTGATGATAAGATAAAGGTTGCCAAAGAGTTGGCCCAAGAAGACTGGAAAAGGACTCTCTGAGTCCACCGGCCAACCGGTGGATTACCACCGGCCAGCCGGTGGTCTCTGGCAGAAGCATTGATCTCTGCCAGGTTCCATTGGTCAGCTGGTGCCTGACCACCGCCCAGCCGGTGGAACCAGACAGTAGGCCTTGCCCACTACCAGGTGCCACCGGCCAGCCGATGGAACGAGACAGAGAGCTTGCTCTCTGTCTGGACCACCGGCCTGCCGGTGTCCCAGCACCGGCCAGCCGGTGGAACCCAGACAGAAAGCTCTGCCTTCTGTCTGGAGCACCGGCCAGCCGGTGGCCAAGCACCGGTCAGCCGGTAAGCCCAGTCAAACTAGTCGTTGGGCTTTGACCAGACTTGCCCAATTGACCCCCAACGGCTCCGAAATCCCTCCAACGGCCATATTGAAGTATTTGGGGATATTTCTCCTATAAATAGACGAGGATGGATGCCGGGAACATACCCCCGATACATTGGAATGATATTTTGATCCCTTGAATCTCTAACGAAAAATCTCTAAGGCTACTTGTGATCCATTTCCATACTTGAAGCTTGGGATGCCTCTTCATCAACTACTCTCACACTCTTGGCGCTCAAGGCTTCCTCTAGTTTGTTATAATTTATTTATTTAAATTGTTTAGTTCTTCATTGGGTTTGTATTAAAACAAACCATCCTTTTCTTCCTCACTTTCATTTTGGGTTTCTTGCTACAACCATAATAAAAAAGAAAGCTATACGAAGGTGATCTAGCCTACCTTAAAACGGCTAGTGGGTTTCTTGCTACAACCATTAAAAAGAAAGCTGAAGTATAAATCCCTCAACGTTTGAGTTGGGAGCAGAGACGTAGGCTTTGGTTTAAGCCGAAGTCCGTTATCAAATTGTGTCTTTCCCCTTTTTATTTCCACTGCATTTATAAATTTTTTTTAATTTTCTAATTATTTTACAAAGGCAATTCACCCTCCTCTTTCCATCACTCTCCGACCCAACATTTGGTATCAAAGGGAAGTTTTTGTAATACCTTAACCGGTTACAATCCTAAAATCCATAGTGATGGCTTCTTCCTCACAAGCACCCGAAGGGTATTCCATGACTCGGGCTCCATTCTTTGATGGAACCGACTACATTTATTGGAAAAATCGCATGATTACATTTCTTATAAGTATTGGCTATCCTATATATAGAATTGTTATGCAAGGCTACACTCTCTCTAGCAAAGATGAGTCTAAATGGACCCCTGAAGACATTGCTAATTTTGAGCTTGATGGAAAAGCCATGAATGCTCTTCATTGTGGGTTAGACCGTAATGAATTTAATTGTATTTCTACTTGCACCACTTCTCATGAAATTTGGAAGCTTTTGTAAGTGACCCATGAGGGCACTAACAAAGTCAAAGACACTATATTAGATATGTATCGTCAAGACTTTGAAAGTTTCACCATGCACCCACACGAATCTATTACGGAAATGTTTACTCGCATTACTGATGTGTGTAATGGGAGAAATTCTCTTGGAGATGATGTTTCTGCAGAGACGATGGTCAAGAAGATTCTTTGGGTCCTACCAAGCTCATGGGCTCCAAAGGTGACGGCAATCCAAGAAGCGAAAGATGTCAAGAAAATGCCGGTTGAAGAACTCATTGGATCACTTATGACCTATGAGATTACCATGAAGAGGAAATCCAATAAAGAAGCTAAAATCTTCAAGGAGAAAAAGAACATAGCATTAAAAGAAAAGCAAGAAAGCTCCTCCGATGATAGCGAATCCGAGATTGCTCAACTTGCAAGAAAAATGACCAAGTTCATGAAGAAAAATAAGAATTTTCAAAGGGCACGAAAGGAAGATCCAAAAGCAGAAAAAGAAGTTACATGATTTGAATGTGGAAAGAAAGGACACATCAAACCGGAGTGCTCTCTTTTCAAGAAAAGGTTAAAGGAAAAGAAAAACAATAAGGCTTTCAAAGCGTCAACATGGAGTGCAAGCGATGAATCCATGTCTTCAAGCAACTCAAGCGATGAAGGTGGAAAATTCCTAATGGAAATTGATGAGGATAAACACCAAAGAAGTAGGACTTCGAAAGGCTCGTGGTATCTCGACAGCGGATGCTCGAGGCACATGTGTGGAGATCCCTCCGAGTTCAACTCCCTTGAAGAATTCGATGGAGGATACGTCACCTTCGGTGACAATTCAAAAAGCAAGATCGTCGGAATAGGTACCATTGGTTTTGGTAGAACCTCCTTAATTAAAGATGTTTTATTTGTTAAAGGTTTAAAACATAATTTAATTAGCATTATTCAACTTTGTGATAGTAGTTTTTCGGTGAATTTTGAAAATGATTTATGCAATGTGTTTGATTTTCAAAACAAATTGATATTTTCTGCTTCCCGTTTTCAAAATGTTTACATTATTGATTTAAAGTCTTTAGCTAGACAAAATGTTAAATGTTTAAGTGCTCTTGACAATGAGTCTTGGATTTGGCATAGAAGGTTGGGGCATTGTAGCTGTCATTCACTTCTAATGCTTAATAAGAACAAGCTCATCTGTGACCTTCCTAAACATAAGTTTAAGAAAGATTTGGTTTGTGAGCCATTCCAACTTGGCAAGCAACACAAATCTTCTTTCAAATCTAAGAAGGAAGTGTCCACTTCAAAATCTCTTGATCTCCTTCATCTTGATCTTTTTGGTCCTACCCCTGTAGCAAGTCTAGGTGGAAAATCCTATACCTTTGTCCTAGTAGATGACTTTTCTCGTTTCACTTAGGTTTTCTTTTTAGCTCATAAAAATGATGCTTGTAGAACCTTTTTGAAATTCTCTAGGAAAGTACAAAACGAAAAAGGATATAAAATTATATTGCTCCGTAGTGACCATGGAGGTGAATTCGAGAACAAAGAATTCGATGAATTGTGTTCCTCTCAAGGATACAATCACACCTTCTCTGCCCCTAGGACTCCACAACAAAATGGAGTAGTTGAAAGGAGAAACCGAACTCTCCAAGAAATTGCTCGAACCCTCCTTAGTGAATTCAACCTCCCTCAATATTTTTGGGCCGAGGTGGTAAACACTGCTTGTTATACTATCAATAGAGTCCTTGTAAGACCCCTTCTTAAGAAAACCCCCTATGAACTTTGGAAAGGCATATTTCCCAAAGTTGTTTATTTTAAAGTGTTTGGTTGTAAATGCTTTATCCTTAACACAAAAGATAACCTAGGGAAATTTGATGCCAAATCCGATGAAGGTATTTTTCTTGGGTACTCCAACTCAAGAAAATCCTATCGTGTCTTCAATAAACGTTCAAAAACCATCGAAGAATCATCTCATGTCAAATTTGATGAAACTCTTCCAAAACCTCACCCGGTCATTGAAGATGTTGAAGATAAGCTTGATAAGCTTCATTTGAATGATTCTTCTTCTCCTCCCAAGGAGGATGACCATCAAGAACCCTCTTCACCTTCTTCATCTTCCACCTTGCCTAAGGTTTGGAAACCTTCAAGAGACCATCCCTTAGAAAATTTTACAGGTGATCTTCAAGCCGGTACTCAAACTAGATGATAAATCCTCAACGAGGTTGAACATCAAGCCTTAATTTCTCACCTAGAGCCTCAAACCATTAATGATGCCATTAATGATGAGAATCGGGTTCTTGTAATGCAAGATGAACTAAATAAATTCTCTAGAAATGATGTTTGGACTCTTGTTGAAAGACCCAATGATCATCCAATTATTGGCACTAAATGGGTTTTTAAGAACAAACTTGATGATCAAGGAAATATAACCCGGAACAAGGCTCTCCTAGTAGCTAAGGGCTATAATCAAGAAGAAGGAATTGATTATGGTGAAACCTTTACGCCCGTTGCAAGATTGGAATCCATTAGGATCTTTTTGGCATTCGTCGCTCACTTAAATTTCAAACTTTTTCAAATGGATGATAAAAGTGCTTTTTTAAATGGTTTTATTTCAGAAAAAATCTTTGTTGAACAACCCCCCGGTTTTGAAGATCCAAAATTTCCAAATCATGTTTTTAAGTTAACCATGGCTCTATATGGCTTAAAACAAGCCCCTCGGGCTTGGTATGAGCGGTTAACAAAATTTCTTTTAGAAAATGATTTTAAAATGGGTCAAGCTGATTGTACCCTATTTTTAAAACACACTTCCAAAGATCTTTTAATTGTCCAAATTTACATTGATGACGTTATCTTTGGTTCAACCAAAGAATCACTTTGTACTGATTTTTCAGATTTAATGAGAAAAGAATTTGAAATGAGCTTTATGGGGGAATTATAGTTTTTTCTTTGTTTTCAAATCTTTCAAAGTTCAAATGGTATTTTTCTAAGCCAAGGCAAATACACAAACGAACTTTTAAGTCGTTTTGGTATGGATCAAGTAAAGGAAATTAGTACCCCCATGAGTACTTCTTGTAAACTTACGTTAGATGAAGACGGGAAACCGGTGGATAACAAGATTTATAGGAGTATGGTCGGGAGTCTACTTTACCTAACTGCGACCCGTCCTGACATCATGTTCAGTGTTTGCCTTTGTGCTCGTTTTCAAGCCAATCCCAAAGAATCTCATTTTAAATCGGTCAAAAGAATTTTTAAGTATTTAAAAGGATCCAAAAAATTGTTTTGTTTTATCCCTCTAATACTTCTTTCGAACTTTCTTCATATTCGGATGCTGATTTTGGCGGATGTCAATTAGATCGTAAGAGTACTAGTGGAACCTGTCATCTGCTAGGAAAGTCCCTTTTTTCATGGAGTAGCAAAAAGAAAAAATGTGTTGATCTTTCTACTTCCTAGGCCGAGTACGTAGCAGCTGGTAATTGTTGTGCCCAAATTATTTGGATGCAGCACACTCTCTTGGATTATGGCCTTTCCTACGATCATGTCCCTATACGGTGTGACAACACTAGTGCCATTAGTATTTCTAAGAATCCAATACAACATTCTAGGAAAAAACATATAGATTTAAGGCATCATTTCCTTCGTGACCATTTTCAAAATGGGGATATCACTTTGGACTTCATTTCTACTGATTTACAATTAGCTGATATTTTTACCAAACCGCTCCTGGTTGAACGTTTTGATTTTATTAAGGGGGAGTTAGGAATGATTCGTCAATGAGCACTATTAAATATTTGACTCTTTTTGGCTTACTTCTTTATTATTGTTTTTCTAATTTTCTTTCATACTTTTCCTCCTATTTTGATAATCCCAAAGGGGGAGAAAAACACTCTATTACATAGTTACTTATTTCATTTAATTAAGTGCTCTTTTTAAGTGCTCTTTTTAAGTTATTGATTTCTGTTGTTTCTTTTAAATGACCTATGGTTACAATTTCAAAATGAACCATTCTCTTTATTTCAATCCTTTCAAGATTAATATCATTTTCAATATATGATACATCTATGAAATTCTTGTATGATCTCTAAAATTTTCCATGTCCAAGTTTCTTATTTATTTTTTACTTGGCATATCCTTTTTAAAAGCTTTCTCATTTGTGATTGTGATCATCAAAATAGGGGGAGATTGTTGTACCCCTCTCTCTTGGATTTTAATGATCACAATCACTCTCATCATGTTCTAACTTGTTTTCATGTTTTTTTGATGATAGGAAAAAGGTTTCCAAAGAGGTGGCCCAAGAAGACTGGAAAAGGACTCTCTGAGTCCACCGGCCAACCGGTGGATCACCACCGGCCAGCCGGTGGTCTCTGGCAGAAGCACTGCTCTCTTCCAGGTTCCATCGGTCAGTCGGTGCCTGACCACCAGCCAGCCGGTGGAACCAGACAGTAGGCCTTGCCCACTGCCAGGTGCCACCGGCCGACCGGTGTCTGAATCACCAGCCAGCCGGTGTCCTAGCACCGGCCCGCCGGTGGAACCCAGAAAGAAAGCTCTGCCTTCTGTCTGGAGCACCGGCCAGTGGGTGGCCAAGCACCGGTCAGCTGGTAAGCCCAGTCAAACTACCCGTTGGGCTTTGACCAGACTTGCCCACTTGACCGCCAACGGCTCCGAAAGCCCTCCAATGGCCATATTGAAGTATTTGGGGATATTTCTCCTATAAATAGACGAGGATGGATGCCTGGAACATACCCTCGATACATTGGAATGATATTTTGATCCCTTGAAGCTCTAACAACAAATCTCTAAGGCTACTTGTGATCCATTTCAATCCTTGAAGCTTGGGCTGCCTCTACATCAACTACTCTCACACTCTTGGCACTCAAGGCATCCTCTAGTTTGTTATAATTTATTTATTTCAATTGTTTAGTTCTTCATTGGGTTTGTATTAAAACAAAACATAATTTTCTTCCTCACTTTCATTTTTGGTTTCTTACTACAACCATAATAAAAAAGCAAGCTGTACGAAGGTGATCTAGCCTACCTTAAAACGGCTAGTGGGTTTCTTGCTACAACCATTAAAAAGAAAGCTGAAGTATAAATCTCTCAACGGTTGAGTTGGGAGAGGAGACGTAGGCTTTGGTTTAAGCCGAACTCCGTTATCAAATTTTGTCTTGCCCCTTTTTATTTCCGCTGCATTTATAAATTGTTTTTAGGTTGCTAATTATTTTACAAAGGCAATTCACCCCCCTCTTTCCATCACTCTCCGACCCAACACGTATCTCCTCAGCCGAGATATGTAAAAACTTCTGTGCACCCGGTGCAACATAGGGGGAATTTCTAGGAAGTAAGTCATCTCACCAGATCTACTGAGAACCTAAAAGGGACTGATGATCATCAGAGATAAAATTCCACCCCGACCAAATCTCCACAAACCTCATTGGGATGAGAACTGTAGAAAGTCTTTGTCACCATACATGAATAGTAGTGGTCTCTATCTCCTGTTGGCATAATACTTCTACCTACTCTCTACAGTCTTCACCACTCCTGGATGATTTGCACCTTCTCTTCTGTAGCCCATACCATCTTTGGTCCCATGAGTGTGTACTCCCCTAGGTCAGTACAACACAAAGGTGATATACAAGGTCGGATGTACAAAGCCTCGAATGGTGATATCCCAATGGTTGGTGATGGATGTTGTTGTATGCAAACTACTCCAAGGGTAAGTGATCCTCCCTACTGCAACTGATGTTTAGGAAGCAAGCATGCAATATGTCCTCGAGGGTCTGGACGGTCTGCTCATTATGGCCATCCGTCTAACAGTGGTAGGAGGTACTCAAATGATGTTGCATCTCGAAAGCCTCTTGCAATACATTCCATAACTGGGATGTGAAACGTTCATCGTGATAAGAAACAATCGTTGATGGTAATACATGTAAATGCATAATCTCATGCACATAGAGGTGTCCATAACTCTCTACTGATCCCTGCACTCTGATCGGTAGGAATTTGGCCTACTTGGTGAGTCAGTCGCCGATCACCCAGATAGAATCATGACCCGATGATGTATGTGGAAGACCTATCACGATGTCGATGGATATTCCATCCCACTTCCACTCTAGGACCTCTAAAGGCTGGACTAGTCCTTCTGGTACATGAAGCAATGCCTTCACTTTCTGACATGTGAGGCACCAAGAGAATAACTATGAAAATGCTTTCATCATTCCCAGCCACCAGTGTTGTCGTCAGAGGTCTTGGTACATCTTTGCCACTCTCGGATGTACTGATATAGGGGATCTGTTGAAATCCCTCAAAAAGCCTCTCGAAGTGACCCTGGTACCATGGTATATCTTCTAAAATTGATGATGTGATCCCCACCTTTAGAAAATCCATCAGGTGCTTATTCTGTGGACATCCGATCACGCCGTGTGTCGCAATTAGTGTACCCAAGCTACACCTCTCTAACTCACTTTAGGAGTGGGGGAGTGACTATATGAGACTGAATAAAATCTTCTGCATCGCGATCCACAAAGGATATCTACAAAACTGATATCTTCTTAAACACCTCCCCTAGATGGTGTATACTAGATCTCCTGCTAAGTGCATCTGCTACAATGTTCCCCTTCCTGGGAGTATAGACTATCCTGAATTCATAGACTTGGAGAAACTCAAGATAATGATGCTATCTCAAGTTCAGATCATTCATGTGGATGATATACCTGAGACTCTGGTGATCAGAGTAGACTGTAAAATGATCTCCCATCCGATAGTGTCGCCAAATCTTCAAAAAAACGACTAGTACTCCTAAATAAAGATCATGGATAACATATTTATACTCATGTTGTCTCAGATATATAGAACCATATGTGATAACTGCTCACTCCTACATCAGGACACATCTCAGTATGATCCCTGATATGTCGCAGTAGACTACATGCCCAATGCCCTCATCTAGAAGCCTCAAGATGGGGGCACTGGTATTCCTCTACCTCATCTCCTGAAAACTCAATTGGCATATCTCTGACCACATGAAGGGTTCCCCTTCATCGTCAATGCTGATAAAAGTGTTGTATCTCTGGATAAATCTGGAATAGATCTTAGGTAGTATCTGGCCAAATCTAGGAATCTTCGTACCTCTGTCACACTCCTAGGTGGATCCCAATAATGTTCTGCCTCAATCATCTCTAGATCCACCACAACTCCAGCCTCCAATATGACATGTCCCAGATTGTGAACCTCTTTGATCTAGAACTCGCACTTTGAGAGCATAACATAAAGCTAGTGCTCTCATAGTGTGTCCATATCTACCAGAAAATGATAGGCATGTTCCTTTTCAGTATCAGAGATTATCAGAATGTTGTCTATGAAGACTACTACAATGCAATAAAGGTATGGATGATGGTCATGTTCATGAGACCCATGATAACTTCTGGAGCATTTTTCATGCCAAACGACATGACCAAAAACTCATAATGGCCGTACTGACATATGAATGTCGTTTTCTACAAATCCTCATCTCGTACTTTGATTTGGTGACAGCCTGACCTTAGGTCTATCTTCAAGAACCATTGTGATCTCTTCAGCTAATCAAAGTGGATGTCAATCCTAAGAAGTGGGTACTTCTTCTTCACAGTCACCTGGTTCAGGAGCCGATAGTCAACAAAAAGTCACAAGCCCACATACACCTTCTTGGACAAAACAATCGAGGTTGCCCAAGGAGAAACACTTGCCCAGATGAACCATTCAATACTAAGTACTCCACATGTACCCACACTTCTCACGAATATCCGAGGGAGTAATCCAATACGCCAGTGTAGATATCAGTTCTGTCCAGGGGTAAAAGAAAATGTAAAAGTACACCTCCATATGAGGAGGTAGACCTTGAATATCATCACGGAAGACATTCGCATACTGGTCCACCACTACAGGATAGCGCACACTCTCCACATAAAATGCTCTGAGGGTAAGGCTTTCCAACTGATGAGTGTTTGGATGGAATATCCTCCGGGTATATCCATCCTATTCAACAAAGGCTCCCTTCTCACCGGTGAAGGTATACCTAGCCCCATCCTCACTAATACACCACACTTTTTGTCTAATGCAGTTGATATGGGCATAGAATGTAGATAAACAATCCATACATAAGATGATTTTCTAAGGACTAGAAACCGGTAATAAAAGATCCCAGCTGAATCTCTCGCCTCCTAGAGTAATATCACACTGCCAGCATCAATGTGTAATCGTCGAATCCTCTGCCGTTGGAGTCTCTAGTGGTAAGGATCGAGCCAATGGATCCACTAGAAGATCTGAGCTACGAACGAGGGCAGTGGCAATAAAAGAATGACTGGAACATGTGTCTATAAGTACTATAACTAAGATGGAGTAGACACATATCATACCTTATATCATCTCTGGTGCACCGAGGATTTAGGACATAGCTTACAGGAGCTGAGCTCTCCACTTTCCACCTACTCCATGTGGTTGGGGTGGACAACTAGGTGGTGGTGTCGGCAAAACCTCGAATCCTCTCCCACCACTAGATACATGGCCAGCTCCTCTGCCACATCCGCTTGCTCCAAGAAGACCTCCTCGGTCAAACCTTTCTTCCTTCCTGGGAATTCCATTGACCATCTAATGATCATATGTATAGCAGTTTGGGCGGTCACAATCCATGTGACCATTCCCACTGCATGAATAACACTGCATGCTCCTCTCATGACTGGATCTGTCTCGGGTTCCCCACACAAAGGACACTGAATCCAGTTGTCGTCCACCTGTATGTATGGTTCACATGGTCCTCTATGAAATCATTCTACTAACAGCCGTAGATGTTTCCTATACATGATGCCCGGTGGTGGGTATAGCTGCTGGTGACTGCTCAGCCAAAAAACTCTCCACTAAGAGGGCTCGCTCTAACACCCCTACCTACGTAGGGATGCTGAGAGAAATCATCAATGCCCTGATATCACTCTTGAGTACCTAGTCGACCGTTCGAGCCATGAAGAATTTTTATCGCACCATATCAATGGAGTAACATGAGAGGTCAATGAACCTCAATGATTACTATGCCAAAATCATGTTTCCCTGCTATAGATGAAAAACCACCAGTTTGCGGACTGTGTGAAGTATCGCTGGGACACACTCTGCCCAAAACAGGCTCTCCAAATCTGAAAAGAGAAGTGTCAAATCATCATGAACATGAAGCATCAAGCTCAACCATATGACTGTTGCAGCCTCTAGTATATTGGAGGCATGGTTCACCATGAGATCAGCTGGTGTCCCTTCCAGTTGGAAGACTCTCATCATGTCATGGAACCAATCCTCAACAACCTATGGGTCTGTCTCACCCCAGAACCTAGGTGGACTCTGATGATAGAACTGATGAAACACGCTCAAGTGGAATGCACCTTCTTCTGCTAGGGATGGGGGCATCAGTGGCCCAATGGGTAATGGTACCGCTAGTGCCTCTACTAAAAAAGGGTGTTGCACTGAGGCCTCGTCGCATGGTTGGTTGTCATGAAACGCTCTACCCAGAACCTGTGTTGGTTGTCTACGAGGAGGGATCCTAAAAAGAAACATGTGTGACACAGTCAATATGTTATACCTGGTGAGCTAAATGAAATATATCATGCAGAAAAAATTTCAAAACACACGCGCAATCAGTGTTCTTGTGCGTTGAGTCATAAATCATATGTTTGGGTCCTGGTGTATGGATATGTCGGCTGTCACACCAACACTGGATTCCCTAAACTGATAACCACAATCAATACACTTAACATTATTACTATTAAAATATTAGAGTCCAATGTTATACAGTATAAATTACTTCCCTGATACCAATTTTTCATGAACGATCCTCGGGACCCATGTCGGGACTACCCCAAGCCCGCCTTCCATAGGCCAGGGGCTGGCGATTATCACTGAAAGGCATATCATAGTAATAAAGAAATAAAATTCCTTTAAATCATAAAACAAACACAGTATGAAAATAGAACAAGGAGTAACCACATGTAACTACAATATTACAAAGTTTGGGGAATGTATGTGCAAGTATACAAGCCCAACTAACATTATAAGTACAACTAAAAGGGAAAAGGATCCTGGATCATCCTCCGGGAATCCTACATGAAGGGCAGGTAAAACACTCGATCAACTCATTCATGTGGAATGTCTTGTATAATTACACCTATGAGAACCCTCATGTCTGTCACCCTCAGCCTTGATCAATGTTTTATGTCATCTGCACAGGGCACAATAAGGTGCAGGTATACCCTGTGCAGCGGTGAGTATAATGATACTCAATAGTGACCCCAAACCCCTGAAGGTCTCCCAGAATCCATAAATGATAAACCTCAAAATTAAGAGTATAATAACCTGGTATGAAGTAAAAAAATCTTCCTTACATAGGTGTATGCAAATACATATACCTAATTTGTGAAGATTGTATATAGCTCCATCAACTGAGCCAAATGAACAACTGTCCACAATGGAAGAAGTATCATGTAGGTAACACCACATGGGTGATACCTCTTAGGTAACACCACATAGAGAAGAACCATAATTGTTTCACCAAAATGATTAGAACTCTGCTCACACTAGGTATAACTTAGGTACAGTATTAATGATGATTAAATGAAAGTACTAAATCGTCTTACCCTATTGAGAGGCAGACCCACGTAGGATCCTACATCGTTAGACTCATATAAGAACCTAGTACATAAGACCCATGATGGATCCTAGAGTAGTCCCACATGGATTCCAAAATCAGATCCATGTGGGATCATAAAAACATACCCACATAGGATCCCGAGGCCTATACCCATATAGGATCCCATTCTCAGGTTAGATCCATCCACAGCATTTCTGCACTATACTCGCTTGATTCTGGGAGGGTCTTCTGTTCAAGCCCAAATTTGATACATCAACATCCATGATGTACCATGAAGAAGTATCCCTGATGGACCGCCACATAATAGGGGTCTAAACCCAAATGATGGCGAATCAAATGGATGATGGGTTTGTAACTTATTTTCCTTTTCAGTCCCGAGGGACCGATTAGATTCGTGTTCAATCCAATCTGGTCGTACCCCAACATTATCCAAAACTCTAGTAGGGTATACTAAATGGACCACCTTTATCCAAGGTTTTTGGCATCATATACAGTTCTTCATATGGACGTGTGTAGATCATGTTACGGCCAAAGAAAGGAAAGGGTTCCAAGCTGGCCTATGTCTGGTCCGACCCGGTCGGACTGACCTGGCTGGACCTGGCCCATCCCGTGTCAAGCCCTGGCTCTGACTCGGTCTTCTGGGTGGCCCGCTGGGCAACCCGAACAACACGGCCCATAGGAGGCTCATGGCTGGGCAGCCCCGTGGTGGGGTCCGCCCTAGCCGTCACCCAAGGTGAAGGCACCCCTTGGGTACCACAAAAAGCCCAACCGTCAGGGATGGGTGGGCAACAGACTGATGCCATGTGGCATCACCGGCTGGAACACATGACCCAAGGGTCCCGTTCGGCTCCTCGGCCAGCTGAATGGAAATCCCACCTCTGCGGCACGGTCGCACGCTGCACCTGCACTGGCTGTCAGCAGCGAGTTGGCCGTGTTCCGGCCGCCGCCATTGCTCTGTCGTGACCAACGGGCCATGGCCCTCCAACGGCAGCATGGCCGCACCTCCGCTCTCGAGCCCTACCGGTTCTGGTCACTGTCACCAGTCACCGGTGACGTTCCTCAGGCATCGGGTGCGCCCCGGTGGTCCGATCTTCATTTTGAAGACTCCCACACTCATCCCATGACGTCATCATCGATTTAAGACCACCACTATCTTGATTCTCTCAACCCAAAAACAAGCCATGACGATCACCAAAATCCATTAAGGTTGCGGAGGGGTTAATCTGTGTTCGTTTGGCCTGTACCCTTAGCGTTAGAATGGTAGAAAGAGGAAAAATTGTTCTTAAATCAAGAATAACAACATTAACCAGGTTTGGGGTATACAAAAACAACAATCCCTACCTTGGAGATTTTTTGACGTCAATTAGGATATAGAAATATGGACATTGGATCGTCATCGTTGAAAATATTCCTCATTAGAGATCCTTCAATAGAGTTCGTTGTGGGAGAAATGTTCATCAAAGGAGTAGAGTTATTCCTCTAAGGGGGGTTTCCTCCAGCATGATCCTCCAGGAAGCATTATCTCTAGAAAAAACCAAGAGCCCAATCAAGGTGATGAAGAGCCTCCCATTTAATTGATACGTTTAATGACATCATTTAATGAAGTAATTTAATGTGGGGGGGATTGGAACAATTAAAAAATAGGTTTGAAGAGATTGGGTGGTCCCCCCCCCCCCCGAGAATTCAAAAAAATTCAAAAGTTAAATAAAAATAAAGTTACTTTATTTTTATTTCCACTTTTTTTCACATGATTGGTAGAAAAACCATTCTTCCACCCACGACCAACGGCAGGTGAGGTGAAGGACTCCTTACGAAACAACCAGCGGTATGAGATCAACAGCGCCTTTAGATTTCAATTCTGAGCACCGGTTCAAAAGTTACGAAAATTGGATCACACGCTTACTGAATGTACTTATAAAACATCAGAAAAAGTCAAAGCTCTCCAGGCCTCAGAATTATGTACCGTCAACGACTGCAAACTCGATCATTTCAATATAATTTAAAAAAAATTACTTGGAATTTCTGGGACATTACAATTCTAAGGATGAGTATCCTTGAGATGTGATTCATATTTCATATTCAAGGAATGATTATTAAGGAATTAGTTGATGAAGTCGGAGTAATTGTTTAATTAAAATTAATTTTTAGTGAATTCTATTTGTTTTTTTAATTTAAATATTATTTTATATAAATAATGAAATGTATATGTTTTTTGTATATGGTTCTGTTAATGATTGAAAAGTACATTTACAATGGTTATGAAGGAATTAAAAATGGATTTCATGGAAAGGTAATATTTTTATTAAGGGAAGGTAAACATTAATTTTTCCTGAAAATGTGATAATGATCTTTCGATAATGATATTTGGGATATGAATAAGTAAATTGGATGGTGCAGATTACATTGGAAAAATTATTGAAAAAATGGTCTATGTCATCAATGATGAAAATCATGACTTCTTTGACTAAAATAAAATATCCAATAATTATTATAATAAGGAAGGATTCAGGATTTTTAAAATGATTAATGGTTATTAAGGACATTACAACGTTTTAAGGGAATATACGATGAGGTTATTCACTTGTTTAGAGTATGACAACCATGACGTACACTGTTATATATGGGGGATTAATGTTATGATGAATTCATGGCATTATTTCTAATACATTGAAATTTCATCATTTATAATGGTTATGAGGATAAAAATATATGGAATTATAAATTTAACCATTGGATGAAGTTTGTGAGTATAGAGTATTATCTTTCTATATGTGGATTTTTGCATGTTGGATAACCTGTGCATACCATTTTGATGAAATGTTATGTGACGAAAGATAGAATGAAATATCATTATATTTATCGATATAATGATAAGTTAGTTCTCCCAGAAATAAAATATCACAATCATTCCTTGGAATTAGAGGTAATGTGGGATTTAATCAAGTCAAAACCAAAGGGTTATATTGTACGTATAAAATTGAACATAATTAAGTAAGTATGTTTCCTTTGGATCCTAAGTAGTAAAATTATTCCTCAAATCTAGGTAAAGGATATTGAAAAATATTTATCCAAGATCCGTTATTTATGATAAATCAAATGGTCCCTTATATCATCTCTAATTTAAGTTTTTTTTGTCACCAACCTCTAAAAATCAATCATATCTCTTCATCTCAATCCGAACATGATTGTTATATTTTTCTTCAATGACTATTTTTTATTTCCAACCGATGTTCTCCAATTTTTAAACCTATTTAGATATTACATTGGGTAACCACTGTGTTTCCATATTTGTTTTAAAGGAAGATTTAATATTCATTTTCAATATGGGGGTTTCTATGAAATTCACTTTCAATTATTAACCCATTGATAACCTACATTAATTTTAATGTGAAAATTCATTTTAATGTGGGTAGATTATAACACACTATGATTTTGGGAAATATTGTTATTAAAATTAATGTATCTTTTTTTATATTAGGAATTTCACGTCAAACTGGATATATATATATACATATATATTAAAAAAATAAGTCTGAAATAATTTTTAGATGCCACATACATGGATTCAAGTATATGGAACACTGATGTGGATTTCACAACACACAACACTTACTGGGCTTGTACTAGACACAACACCAACATGGCGTACATTACAGGAAATACCTAGTTTCAAAAAAAAACATCATTTTATTGTTATAATTATTTAAGCGGGTTAGTTATAACCACGATATTAAATCATAGTAATATAAATAGTAATAACTTAATTTTAAATATTTTTTAAAGGTACTATATAAATAAAAGATATTGACAATGAAAAATATATTTTTATAAGTCTTTATATGTTTAAAAATATTATATTATTAAATGAACTGCTTTTCAAGACCATCTTGAAAAAAAATTAATTTTAGAAACATATTGAAATCGTAATTGATAAAATAAACACCATTTTTGGAATTTATAATTTTGAAATAATCTTAGATTGAATGTTTGGGGTTTTTATAAAAACGACATGTTTTGATGAATAATGAAAAAATACAGCATTATAGTTAATAATTGACTTTAGGTTTAAATAATTGTTAATATAAAAATATACGTAAAAAAATTGAATGTTAACATAGATCATTTATACATATATTAATATAATTTCTGTCATTATTATAAATTTCTATTTTAAATTGAATCTAAAAACATGACAAACATTTGAAAATTTTTCTACTTTAAAAACCCGTTATTTAGTATCGTCTCTGAGACTTGAATTAATCCCATTTTTTTCAATCATGTAAATTTAATTTATAAAAATATAAATACACCATATTAATCATTATAATAATATTACTATAATTATATCATGTTATTTTTTTACCTAGAAGAATTATAAAAGTAATTAACATTAATCACACTAATTAAGGTCAAATTAGGCTTAATTATTGTCTAAACAATAATATTAGGAGACCAAATAACTTATACAATTTTCTTACGCCCATATAATGATCATATTTTATCCCTAAACATGAATTAATGTATTATTCTGGTTATGTATTACTTTTATTAGCTAAGAACATCTTTATATCTAAATAGTTGTATAAAGTTCCATGTAAGTCTTTTTCCTTCCTTACAAAAGGGCAACACCTCTCCCTCTTCCTCATACCTATAAAAACTAATAAGTTCAGAAAATATATATCCAATAAAATTATATAAATCACTCAATTAATCCTATAAAAATATCATTGGGAATAAATCAATCTAAGGAAGCCTTTTGGCACAAACCCAAAGGAATTACCCGATTTGGAGGTAACATCTTATCTCAAGCTTCTTTCTTTTATTTTCCCTCTACACAACCAAAAATATTTTTATTCCATGAATCTAAAAAAATATTCTATTAAATATACAATAAATGTTTATGATATTCATTTTACCTACACTTACACACACCTCTATAAAATGGGTAACGAACATACTATTTATGTGTACGGTGAACTATCGCCTCCATAAACAATGATTGTTAATTTTTTATTTTATCACCAATAATGGTGGAAATTATGATAAAAATATATTTATATATGTTCTATATTTTATTTGTTATTTATTTAAACCTTTGTAATTATTTTACTAGATATATAATTATACTACCCATTTTGTGTTAATACAATGTTTTTGTTTGAGGAACTATGGACTAGCGCCCCATAAAAGCAATTGATTCATTAATAAAATATATGGAATCTATTAAAGATTAATTTTTTTGAATATATATGATATAATAAAGAAAATTTTTAATTATATATATACATATATATATATATTACATTAATTTGTTCAACATGATAATTAAATGGAAATAGAGTTCATGAATACATAGGGATTACCATCTCCATAAACCGTGTATTCTGATTAATATTCTATATCAAATGGATTTCTATAATCAAAATAAAATTAATATAAATTATATTCTAAATTTTTTTACATTCTATAAATCATTTTATAAATATAAGGAGGAATGATATAACAAATTAAGATACAATAAAAAAACGAAGCATATATAACTAGAAGTGAAACCTTAATAGAATTGTTTAAAAGTGTTTAATATAAACCCATAATCAAACCATATATGGTATTATAAATAACAATATTGTTATCTTATATATTTATAATAAACTAATTAATATTATACATGATTAATAAATGAGTACAACAATATTCAGCACACATGGTATGTTTATCTCATATCACTTTTTATTATGTGAGAGACATTCTTTATTAGCCACCCATTCCATTTATGATGTGTGTATAATACCCATATATGTATAATATGATTAGTATGATTAAATTTATATTTATTTATATATACATTTTATTATATTTATTTCATGGGTAAAATGTTTTGAAAGTTACCAAATCTGTTAAATGATTTTGTCTCATTTGGCCGTCTTTGAGACACTTCCCATGTTATGCTCTTATATCTTTCCATGATGTGTATATACCTCCTTACAACTGTTTTATCATTAATATATTAATTTTCATAATATTTTAAGATTTATTTAATTTCATTATCTTAAATTCATAGTATAGTTCAATGTTACCAAGTTGTAAGAGATTATTGAAACAATATCATCACTTTTCGAGATTGTTTATGACTAGGCTTCATTTGATGAAATATTATGATCCATATATCTAGAAAACTAACCAATTTACATATATTATATTTATTCAACATATATACATGTATTATTACTATTTTCTTCAGTATTTGGAACTCAATATAATTAATAAAAAGGTTTTGATGAAAATATGATTGTATCACACTCTTCAATCGAAATATTTTTTTTTTGTTTTAAAAAATGTTTCCAAATGATCTTTGAAGATAATTATCAAGGAAAAAGTAATTTAATTTTTTTATTGTTTTAAAATCATTTGATATAAGTTTTAAAATTTACTTCCAAAGAAATAGTTTTCAAAATGCAATAATTCAATTATTATAATATTTGAACGTATTTTCAATGAAAATGTATTCAAAAAGGTTTCAAGATTTCATTATATGTTCTCAATGTTTTATTAGAGAAATAGCTTTTAAATTTTTTTCATGATTTATTTATATGATTTCAATGTATCTTCCATGAAATTGTTTTAATAATATTTTTAATATATATTTATAAATTTTCAATAATTTTTCAATGAAATATGTTTTTGAAAATGTTTTGAATCTTATTTTATATGTTTTTAAAGAAAAAGGTTTTCAAAATTTTATCTAGTTTATTTCATAAGTTTTTATGGAAAAAGGTTTTCATAAATTATTTTAAGACATCTTTATAATTTTTTAATTCATTTTCAACAGAAATGGATTTAAAAAGGTACAATGTATTAAATAAATTCAAAGAATAACTAATATTTTGATAAAGAAAAGTATTTGAATGATATTTCAAAATTATTTTCAATATAACATGATATATTTTATTTTTTATCATTCCTTTCTTGGAAATAATTGCAAGGTTACATTTATATTCGTTCATTTAATGGTTTATGATTTTATGTCATGATATTTATAAAACTTATTTCTCTTCCATTAGTTATTTTCTTTTGAAACCATCATATTTTCACAAGATATACATTGGAGAAGTTATTATTAAACACAATTCTTTTATATAGGTTACGATATGATGAAATTCTAATCATGCCCATTTAATTTCTTGGGTTATGATTTGATGATTACAAAACCCATATATTTTTATAGTTCACGATATGATGAATGTTTTTTTGGAAAATGTTTGTATGATGGATGAAACATGTATCTACATCTAATGAATTGGTAAATAATAAATGTATTATGAGATACAAGGGTACACATGAAGGAATCCTAATCCTGAAACAAGAGGGTGTATTGGAGGGAATCCCAATCCTGTAACAAGAGGGTATACGAGAGGCCATCCCAAGACCAAAACAAGAGAAAATATAATAGTCCATATGAAGCCCTAAATAAGAGGGTATATAAGAGGACATACCAATCAAAAAATAAGAGGAAAAGCATTATGAAATCCCAATCCCAAAATAAGTGGGTAACTATGAGTATATCCCAAGCCTAAAACAAGAGGGTAAATGGAAGGAAATATCAAGGCTCAAACAAGTGGGAAAGATAGAGGAAATCCCTAGTCTGAAATAATTGGGTATATGAGAGTGCATCCAAAGCCCAAAATAAGAGGTTACATGGAAGGGAATCACATTCATGAAGAAGGTACACAAGTGTTTAGCCCAATCCTAACATGTTTCAGAGGCCTTGGTAGGCCGCATCGGAATAGTGGTTTTATATACTTATGCGTCTTCCACAATTCCATGTTCTAATACTTTGTTATTATTTTTGGGAGTATGTTCATTATTTCCATATGATTCCCCTCTTACTAAAATCCAATATTTATTATGATATCTGATTTGATGGGTAGATCTTCAAATTTTATTTTCAAGTTCCATAACCTTCTGTTCATTTTATGATGACACATTTCCTTTATTTACCCTTACTAAGAATTTGATCTCACCCACTTCATATATTTCCTTTTACTAGTTCATGAATTAGATTTTAATGTAGACGTACTATCTTTAGATATATTTATGTGAGATGATAAATATATTTTACTAAAATAATAAACATTTTTTACTCATTTTCAAAGACACGAAACTATTATGGTCCTTAAGAATTTATTTTTGTTATGTATTGAATATTCATATAAGATTAATTAATTACCATGTACGTTAATATTTGGTTTCAATATTATAAATTGAAAACGAATTATATAATTCATTAAGATGGTAAGACTTACGTACATATGAATTATATTTACATTTTATTATTATTTTGAAAGAAAAAAATAAACTAAATGGAATATATTTATTTATATATTTATATATACTATAAATAAAGTATAATTAGTATATAATATTAATCATATATGTTTAATATATCCATATTTATTACATTTAATTATTTTTCAATGAATTACATTGCTTTGAGGAGGTGGTATTCCACATGTCCCCAAACAATGTTATTGTATTTACACAAAATGGAAAACATGATGGTGGTGTGTGTTATATAATTATTAAATAATAAAACCTAAATCATGAATATCATATATAAAACCTAAAAGTTGTATTTTTCAGATATTTGGAAACCATTATAGATTGTAATGGATAAATTGAACAACATTGTTCAATGAAGAGGTCATCCACCGTACACATGAACGGTATGTTCGCTAGCCATTTGTTAAAATTGTGTGTAGGTTTAGGTAAAACCATTATATAAAAAAATATAAGAATAATTAGGATATTGTTATTATTGTATTATCCTGTAATTATAAAATTTTATAATGTGGAGAATGGAAATAAAACAAAAGAGGTTGTGGAAGTATACTATCTCACCTTTGGCTATCTCCTCTTTGTTTGCACCAAAGGGATTTCTAGGATGGATATATGTTGAAATAAATAATTAAAGGATTAATTTAAAGAAATTTATAGGATGTTTGGGTATATTTTTTCTGAAACTTATATATTTAGTTGTTTGAAGAAGTGAGGTGGGGAGTTCCCTTTTATTGTATAGAAGGAATGACATTCATGTTAATATAAAAAGGTTAACGCATAAGAGAGGTATCCCTTAAATCATGTTCCTCCAATAATTTTAAATTTTAGATAAAATATTGTACATGGTAATTATATGTCTAGAAAATGTATTTTGGGCATTATTCTAGGTTATTTGGCCTCTTACATTAATGTTTAACCACTATGTAATCTTGTTTTTACCTTAACGATTGTAATTAATTTTAAATAATTTCACAAGTATTTTTTGTTAAAAATATATGTTAAACATATTAGAAATAAAAATTATTATGATTCCAAATACGGAATCCATTTTCCAAAATTATAATCAATTGATTTTTGGAAATTAATTTAATGTTAATCTTTCAGACGGGTTGCGACAATAACTTTTTTAAGCGAAAAAATTCAAAAGATTGAATTGTTTTTATATCCAATTTCAATGATAAATTCGTTATTGTTACCTAAATTGGATTTACATATGTACAATTTATATATTTACACTTCAAAAATTAATTAATTTATAATTCAACAATATAAATAAATTAAATGAAAAACTTGTTTTGAATTAAAATTCAGTATTTTTACTATTCATCCAAAAACATTTGTTTTCCAAAAATATCCAAAAAATTGACCGTAAGAAAATAATGAAATTATGATTTCAAAAATTAATTTAACATTATAATATTCAATTTATAAATGTTTTTAAAATTTATTTTATCAGTGATTAAAAAAGGGAACAAAAAGTTGATCATTTGAGAAATTTGAATTGTCAAACATATAATGACAACAAAAAAATAGATGATTTATTATCAATATATTTTATTTATGAAAAAACAATATTAATAATATTTATAAATTAGTTATTACTATTGATATTAATATGTATAACTCTTAGGTTATAACTGACTCATTTAAATAATTATAATAACAATATGATGTTTTGTAGAAACCTAGTATTTAATGAAATGAAAGCAATGTTAGTGTTGTCTGTAACACTTGATTAAATTGGTTTAGTATTTAATGCAATTTTAACTTGTTTTATCATAAAATGAATAAAATATAAAACATTAATTTATGAATAAATTGTTTATAAAAACTGGGGGTGTTATATAAGGCCATCCAGATGACATGCACCCAAAGCTATGTAGTCTATCACTGGTGTGGAATAATTGGGCACATGATGTACCAATGTATTAGTTACCATATAAAGTGTTATGAATTCAAAAGGATGGATCACCATCGAAAAAAATTCTGAACATTCCCTCCATTTTCTAGCAAGAAAAGATTTTTGATGACACCACTTTCAGGTACAAGATCACTAGCTCTATGTCATGATGGGATTTGGTCTACTATCATCCAATCAGGCTAAAGAGGTGGTCATGGAGGGTGTATTAAGACATATATGGTCCATCACCATTAGAATGGACCTCCCTAGGTTAGTCAAATTGAATCTTAGGGTCATGGTTTTATCCATATCTATGTAGTTTAGTCGACCCTTGAGGAGCAGAGTCTTGGGACATATACTATACAGGGTTCTATTCTAATATCCAATACATTATTATAGTCCTTATTTGATATAGTTACATCACACTCCATTATATCTATATAAATTTTGGAATCAGTGTCCCTAGAAATATAATACATATATGGACTGTAGAAACATTACTAGGGGTTCAATCATAGAGTATATGGTTGTCCCTTGTGATGGATGGGTATCATTTCCGTAACGACCCAAACATTCATTAATGGAAATTCCTCATGATATAATTAAAAGTATCATTATGTAAAATCATTATATAAAATTTAAACTTCATTGGTTTTATGTTTTTGGATTTTAAAATACCATTGAGAATTGTCATCATTGCTAATATAGCCATTGAATATTTATCAAATGATTAGTATAAATATAGGGCTTTAACTGATCATATTTATTAAGAAAAAGGAAGTGATGGCCTCCTATAGTAGAATTTCCCAATACGAATCCCATTAGTCAGAGCTCAAAAAGGAGGTTGTGTCATTGGTCTTCAACTTTGACCAAGACCAAGCTGAGCTTGATTAAATTATGCTCGAGCAGAACTGCCTACGAGAGAAGTGGAAGATGATATAGATTACCACCCGAGCAATGTTATCTGAGACACCCCAAGCGACTGTCACCATCACACACCATACTATTCGATCATATAAGGGTGTTATAATGGGATACATAACAATACCTTATCACTATTATAGGTGTATTATTTTGTATATAATAATAAATATACATTTATTTGATTATTATTTCATTGAAAATAGTTTTTAAAGCATAAATAGTATTTTTAGTTAATATTATACATTGAAATAAATTTTGATGAGTTTATTAAATTTTGAAATAAATATTATTTAATTAAAATATTAATATTATTATTAAATTAATTTTTAGTAAATATTAATGATTGTTTAATTGTGTTAATGCAATTCTAATTTTTGTTAAGGCATGAATGCTTTTTTATCAAAACCCGTGAATTTTTTTTATAAATGTCAGTTTTTATCATCAAATTAGAAATTAAAATATTTAGAAAATTATATAGATAAAATGAATATTATTTTTGGAATTAGGATGTTGAAATTATCCAATAATGAAATTTCATAATTTTCTGAGACAGTCAAATTTTTGGGTAAAAATTAAATATCGTTATAATATATAATGTTTTTTATGACATCCTAATGACCCAATAGTTATGTAATAAAATACTAAAAATTAAATTATCGTGACATATATGTTTTATTCCTAAAATAATGTGATTTTGGGTATTTTTATTTATTTTACAAAGCATTAGTGGACCTTCCAAGAGTTATAAATCTTTTTTAGTTTTTAAATGATTTTCATTGAGAGTTTGACTCACCTCCACATAAGAAACCCTATTATGTTAAGAATCTCAGCCATTGGCCTTATAAAATGTTGTTTTTAACTCCCATTTGGTGAAAACCGCTGGCGAAACCATGATATGGTTTGTAGTTTGGATTAGTTTAATTTGAGGTGTCCCAAACCTAAATTAAAAAAAATTCATTCTCCTTTACTATATAAACCCACCCATGATTTCACTTCCTCATCACTCAAATCCTTTTTAGTTACTCCATCCTATTTCCTCCTCTATCTAGAATCCTCCCTATGAGCCCAATCTCCCAATAATCCTCTCTCGAGCCTCTATCAATCTTTTGGAAGCACAGTACCAAGTAAGGGATTCACATTTTCTATATTTATGTCCAAGTATTCTTATATTGATATGACCTTTTATTTTCAATTATAAATGTTGGAGTATGATTTGAAACCTCACCCATACAACCCTATTTATTTTTTAATTATGAAATATCCCTTTCTCTTTCATTAAATTCCATACATGAACACTTGTTATTATGCATAAATTTCGAATAAGATTTCTCTCTCCTCATTTATTTTCAGGCAACTATTTTTTATCATGAATCTAAATTCCCTTAAAATTGTTGCTACATGTATCTATATGACCCCTTACTATAAATTTCATTTTAATATCATGATACACCCCTTTCTCTCCCATCAACCATTTTTAATAATTCTTGTGTCACGTCGTTTGGCTTTTGAAATTGCACTACATTTTTCAAAGCCAAGATCATTGTGTAGTGAATACCAAAACCATGTCACTTTTATGGGTATTCACATTTATGAAATTTTACTTATTGATTATAGAGTTTCTTTATGAATTACACATTTCATTATCGTGGAATAAATTATGTTGTTTAATGAATCCATGTTTAATGACCCATGTGGCACACTTCTGTACGAAATGAAATGTTTATGAAGGGTGAACCCTAATAGCGCTCAAATGCATTGGGTATAGTTTAATATCATGATATGTCATTTTCAATGAGACTAGACTCATGATAATTCATGTTCAATAAGGTTCTAGTTGTGCTTCATGTGCAATGAATATTTACTCATGCTCCATGTGCAATGATCCTTGTTCATGCTAATACCATGTTAATTGGTGTTGCCACATTTCCATGTTACCATTATCACACCTTATCATGCTTCTATGTGAATTTTTCTCTTGTGCTCCATTGAGATTCCTATTTTCAAGCATTGATTTTATTCCTCATTTTATTCTATGTTTATTACCTTACAAGGATTTATAGGCCTCCCTTTTATTATGCATGTCCTCAGGTTATCCTATGCAATGTTAAATATGAGAAAATGTAGGGGTTATGCAGCAGCTACAACAAATCATTTTTTTTATTTTATATAAGCCGGCTTATGGGTATCTGGAACTCTAACATACAACCACGGACACAAACAGCTGAAACACAAACATCATACAACACAAAAACATCAAAGGATTACACATCGTAATAACATGATTAATCTCCACATCCCATGAAAGAGTCAACTTCTCCAGTAGACTAACCCCATTATGGATGCCTTCAGATGCTTCCACTTTGAACCCGGCTCTTCTGCGGATCAAGATGAAATTGCTCTGGTGAAGCTTGCCTGCTCACGGTACCCTTTTTAAAAGCCACAATCACCCTACTATTCCTCTTTGAGGCCGATCTAGTTCTCATCGATCTCGGATGAAAAGAGTAATCCTTCCTTGGTCTTCTTCATGGTGTAGCAGACAACGGTCTGTTAGCCATGGTTATGATCTGCTTCCCACTTTGAACTACATCGCTGAATGAGAGGCTGACTGAACCTCTCTCATTTTATTTCCCTCCCCAACACTCTCCCTTCCGGTTCCCACTCGGTTCCTCAAAACAAAATCTTTGTACCCAGGTTTGTTCCCTGACCTCTGATCAGGAGTGTTACAGTCCATCAAGGGGGGCGACTCACCTTAGTAGTAGTTTTTATAACAGGATCAGATTTATCCCTTATCCTCTCATCCATATTGTCCACCAAAGAACATCGCCTGACCTCACTGGTGTTGTCTTCCACAATCATGTTACATGTTTGATGCCCCAAGCAATCTACCTGGTGGCCCTCCTGGACCTCCTCTCCAACTGCAACTGATTCACACCACCTTCATTCAACCTGATAGTCCTCCAAAAACTCCGCACCACCATTACCTCCTACAATAATATCCTCCTTGAAGACCATGTCTAACATGTCCACAGATAGTGCTTCAAACCTATTAGTCAAGGATTTAAAATAATTAGCCAGTGGATCCAGACATCTAGAATCCATAGAAATGGCCATGGTGACCTCCTCCACAGTGTTGGACTCCCAAACTTCCTCAATCTACACAGAACCTAGACCAGCCGAGGAAGTAGTGGGTAATCTTAAGTCCTACCGTATCCTTTGATGAACCCCAGATACCTTCTTATTAGACACACTAGAAGCCCTGGGATCCTGGTCTTCCTAAATAGACACCTTACGAGTCCCAGAAGAAATCTTATTCACTACTGCACCAGATAAAATGGAACCCTGGCCTTCATCAACTGGCAACGCAACTCTCGAATACCAATTCACCTTCACATTGTTCCCTACACCATCCTCAGTGATCACAGAAGCAGGTTCTTCATTACGGTGGACCTTCCTTAACCGTGATGCATATATTCCTTGGAAAACCTCAAATGAATGCCCCAATTTCTTGTAAGAGCCACAAAATTCAGTCCAATTTTTGTAAACAACCCTTTGTGTACATTGGTACTCCTCACCGATCGTGATCCAAACAAAATAGAAAGGGGTGAAAGAGTCATCCATTTCCACATACACCCGTAGATTCCCTGGATGGCAGACCGTCTCAGTACAAATATCAAAACATATGTATCTCCCAACCAGATTTCCCAACATGCAAATAACCAAAGGATTTTGAAACTGAAAAGGCAGAGAAGGGAAACATACCCAATCCACAATGGAAGGCGGGTCACGATTCATATAAAGATCTAAGGACAAGAAAAATAGTGGAAAGAGGGATTCATTGAAGCTGCGAGGAGCCCTCAACCAGTCTTATATGAGATCAGCCTCAGATTCAATCCTACTCATGATTTTCGTGTTGTAGAGAAATCCAACCACTGCTCTTCCATGGAGATCCCAAGCTCCGAAGAGAAATAGGTCAAAGTCATCAACTAAAGTCCTCATATGCTTGAACTGAGCCACCAGGGTGAGATTCAACAAGGAAGAGGCATATGTAAACTCAGTTGAGGAGAGTTGAAGGTTCCACAGTCCGTCACTAAGATCCAGATCATTATAGTTTAAGGAGGATTTCAGAAAAGGGGGAAGGAGACCTAGATTTTAAAAAGGTCGGAATGACCTAGAATTCCTGTGAGATGGAGATTCCCCCTCCCCCACCAAGGGGGAGGAGCTGGCACCAAGGATGCCATCGTCACCGTACTAGGGAGTCCATCGCAGGAGCAGGAGCCCGACCCTTTCCTTCACCAGATATGTAGGGGTTATGCAATTTAATATTTCAATAATGATGTTGTATTTCATGTTTTATGCTGTTATGTAATTTTCCTAATCACAAAAGACAATAGACCTCTAGAAATTATAGGTTGTTTCAAGTGATGTTTATGTAATAAATCATCTTTATGTTTGTAATAAAGAGCAAGGTTGTCATAGATGGTATCAGAGGATAGGTTTAGTTATTTTTGGGATTATGATTAGAAACCCCTGGTGAATCCATAGAGAAAAGGTTAAGTATAATAAAAACATCCCTACAATTTGGTTAGTATTGAGTGTGTTGTTTATCATGAAAATACACCACTGTCAAGATACGAGTAGTTAGAGGTGGATCTGGAACATGTGTATCCTAGGGGTAAAACCCGAAAACCCCGCATTGTTCTAGACTCGAATGGGAACAGGTGCACTCTTGGTTACAACACTCCCATTGGATATGATTTGGTAAATTCAACAGATTAGTGTTAACCATTATTAAGTGACTAAAAAAATTCCCTATGAATATATGATAGAAATTAGATCATGGGTAACACAGTCTCGATCCAATTGATTCATAAGATAAGGAAATAAAAGCTATTTATAAGTTTTAAATTTTGTCCTTGGATTACCCTTTATGTGTTACCCCTAAAATTCCTTTTATTACATCTAGTGGCCGGAAGTAGGAGAACATGGGCTAATAACAAATATGAAGATCAATTGGATTACTGTGATAATGAGATGCTTATTCCAATGGGAGCGGGAATCGTGAGCACTATCACGCTTCTCTCTCAGTTAACTCAAGAAATGAATAGAAACATGGGTCTATAGGAACATTTTACCCCCTTAAGAAATAAAAAGTCATTATCGAGAGCTTTAGGAGATAAAGGCCTCCTACTTTTAATGGATAATCCGATCACTCAATCGCAGAATAATGGATCAACTGCATTGAAAATGTCTTCTCCATCCTTCAATGTTCTGAACAAGAGAAGGTTCATGTTGATGCTTATTGTGTGGAGGGTGAAGTAGATAAATGGTGGATGTTTATCAAAAATAATAATCATTAGGAGGATATCGAGGGGTTGTAATGGAAGGATTTTCAAAATAGGGTTTTTGATAAATATTTTCCATGCACCCTCCGACCTAAGAGGGAAAGGGACTTGCTTTCCCTCAAGAAAAAAGAAGAAGAATCTGTCAGATCATTTGAGGAAAAAATCAAAATTGTCTCATGATATGCCTGCAAATTGGTCATTACCCGAGAATTCAAGGATGACCACTTATTTGGTGCGATGAAAACTATCCTACAGTAAGCGTTAGTGATCCGCAAATTCGAAAAATATGAGGAAATTTTTGGATGTTCCCTAAAGGTTGAAATGGAGATTGAAGAATATTATGGGTATCATGAGGATAAGAAGATTAAGGTGGACTTCACTATTGGTAGTATGATGGATAAATACAATGGTTCAATACAATGGTTCTAAGAATACATAGCACCCCTCTTGCCAAAGGTGAGGAAAGAACCACCAGGTAAATTTCCTGAAGGGGACGATAAAATGGTTTATGTTTGGAAGAGAAGGGAACCTAGCTATTAACTGTAGACAAAAAACCCACATCTGTGACAGAGAAGAGGAATTATCCGTTCCAACCTCAATACATTATTAATTGATTCAAATGCAATGAACAAAGGCATCTTGTGAGTTAGTTCCCTAATCCAAGGGTTTTAAGTGGTAACCCACAACCTCCAATGGATCAAGGGAACGATTTTTCCATCACTACTACCGAAGTGAACCCTGACAATGATGTGGTGACAGGTACTTTAGTTATTTATTCAAGAATAGTGATATTATATTTTGATTATGGTTTTATGCATTAATTTATATCTTGAATGTTTAGAAAAATAGTCCCAGCACCACCACATATCATGGATGTGAAGATGTCGGTGAGTATGGAAAATGGGTAAATCATTACATCCCATGAATATAACTCCTCCCATGTCATAATCTGTGTATTGAACATCCCTGAAAACATCGTCATACTCCCTATGGTGGAACTTGATGTAATAATTTGAATGGATTTTCTTTCCTTATATTGAGCCAAAATAAATTTCCATGAGAGGGAAATCACTCTCCATGTGGAGAATCAACCCCCGATTCTATATAGGTGTAATGATGAAGATGAATCTTCTTCAACACCAACTTCTTAAGCGTGGATATTAATTCCCTATGAGCATGCATATCTAGCTCAGATGATTGCATCTATGGAGGAAACAATCATTTAAGACATTCCTATTGTGAGGGAATTCACTGAAGTGTTTCCTGAGGAATTGTCTAGTCTTCCTCCAAAAAGAGATGTTTAATTCTCCATTGATCTTATAACATGGGAGTTTCCAATATCCATCAATCCATATATAATTGCTATTGTGGATCTTTAGGAGATGAATTAACAACTACAGTAGAATCAGGATAAAGGGATTACATGCCCATGTTCATCACCATGGGGTGGAACAGTCCTCTTCATCATGAAGAGAGAATGCCAATACTCCTTTTCATCGATTAACGTGAGATTAAAAAATCATGTTAATGAATAGGTATCCTCTCCCACAAATTGATGACTTGTTCGATCAGCTGGGTGGAGCACAATAATTCTCCAAGGTGGATTTGTGGTTGGGATATTATCATGTAATGGTGGGGAAGGAACATATCCCAAAGACTGCATTTCTTACATGTTACTGGTATTATAAATTCATTGTAACGCATTTAGGAATCTCTAATGCTCCAGAAATCGTCATGGACACGATGAATAGAGTCTTTAGAGACTACCTCGACATATTTTTGGTAGTCTTTATTGATGATATTATGATATAAAACAAAACCAAGTAGGATCATGAAGAGCTTCTATGCACTGCATTAGAGAACCTATGGAAGGAGAAGCTCTATGAAAAGAAAAGAATCTATGAGTTCTGGTTTACATAGGTGTCATTATAGGGCAATATCATCATAAGAAAATGAATATTTGTGGATCCCTCCAAAACAGATGCAATTGATAGATGGTCGAGGACATCATCGGTAACAGATATTCGTAGCTTCTTGGGGATGGTGGTATTCAATGATGATTTAATGAAGGTTCAGGGATGTGTGTTGATGAAAAATTAAAAGGTCATTCGCAATGATTCGCGTTAATTGAATGTTCATAGCAGAATTATCTAACACATGATATGGAGTTGGCTGTAGTGATCTTCACATTAAAAATATGGCGGCATTATCTCTTTGGGGAGAAGTCTGAAATATATACGGACCACAAAATCTTTAAGTATATATTCACACAGAATGAGTTGAACATGCACCAATGAAGATTGTTAGAGATGATAAAATACTATAACTACTCAATCCATTATAACCCTGGGAATGCAAACAAGGTGGCGGGGGAACTATGTAGAAATGACCCAACGATTATATCACTCATGAGAATCGAGAAGGATCAAGTCTACATATATTTGATGAAGATGGATATGTGAATCATAAAGAATGGAATATCATCAATCATTTCAGAAATTATTTCTCAAGCATCACTTTTGTACCGGTTATAGGATTCTCAAAATGATGATGTGGGAATTCAGAAAAAGGTGGATGCTACCAAAAAAAGTAAATCCTCGAAGTTCAATGTTAATGATGAAGTAATTGTGTGATTTGGGAAAATAATATGTGTTCCATTATATTCAGAGCTGATGAAGGAACATTTGGATGATTCATGTAGTTCAAATTTCTCTATTCACCCAAGAAACACAATGATGTATCAAGATCTCAGAGAGCATTATTTGTTTGATAACATAAAGAGGGAGATCATTGAATATACATCAATGTTCCTAGTGTGTCAGTAAGTGATGTCTGGGATATATAGGTCTAAGGAGATAATGAAAAAATTTCCCATACCCAGATGGAAATGAGATATGATCTACATGGACTTTGACACAATACATTAAAAGACATCCAAAGGCAAAAATGCAATTAGGGTTGTTGTGGATCTTCATACAAATTTTACACACTTCATTGCAATTCGAGAGAATTTATCATTGGATCAACTGGCATAGATATATCAGGGAAGTGGTTTGGCTGCATGGAATACCACTATTTATAATGTCTGATCTAGATCCAAGATTCACCACTATGTTTTTGAAGAGTCTTCAACATGCTCTAGATATTGAGCTGATCTTCAGTACAACTTATCAACCTCAAACTGATGGCTAATCCGAGCTGACTATCCAAACTCATGAGGACATGTTGAGAACATGATAAATGGAATTTAAAGGACGATAGGATGAACTTCTTCCTCTGGTTTAATTCTAATATAATAATAGTTTCCAGCTACTCATACAAATGGCACCATATGAAGAACTTTATGGGAAAAGGTGTAGAAAACTTACATGTTGGGATGAAGTCAGTGATTGTAAGCTGTAAGGAAACAGAAATGGATGAAGAAATGGTCGAGAAGGTTATATCCATTCATCATTTTATCATGGAATCCCATAGTCAATAGAAGAGTTATGCAGTTAACTGTCATCGAGACCATGAGTTTATAGTTAGAGACATGGTATTTCTACGCATATCCACGTGGTATAATTTCATGAGGTTTGGAAAGATAGGGAATTTAAGTCCTTATTAAAACAGCCCATTTGAGATTCTTCATCGTTTTAGGATTGTTTCCTATCTACTTACACTTCCACCTAGAATGGACAATGTACATGATGTCTTTAATGTATCTCTCTTAAATAAGTACATTCCAGACCATTCACATGTTCTCTCTTTCAATGTAGTATAGTTAGATGATGATCTTTCTTACGAGGAGCAACTATTGAAGATCAAAGATCATAGAGAAATTTTTTTATGAAATAAGTCAATTTCCCTCATGAAAATGTTGTGGAGAGACCCAACGATTGAAGAAGGAATGTGGGAATTTGAGGAATTGATGAAGAGTTACTTTCACTTGATTTAGTATGGGAAAAGGAAATTTCAAGGGAAAAATTTATTAATTAGGGAAGATTGTAAGGACCCAAACTTTCATTAATCGAAATTCCGCTTTTCTAATTAAATGTCTCATTATGTAAAATATTTATAGGAAATTTGAACTTCATTGGTTTATGTTTTTTCATTTTAAAATACCGTTAATAATTTTGAACATTGCTAATAATTTCATTGAACAATGATCACATGATTAGTATAAATATAGTACTTTAATAAATCCAATATACATAGAGAAAAGAATCGATGGCCTCATCCAGTAGTCTTTCCAGATACTAATGCCATTTATTAGAGCTTGGAAAGGTATTTGCGTCTTTGGGCTACCCTCATGACCAAGACCAATCTGATTGTGAATACGTTAAGCTCGAGTGGAACCTCCTACAAGAGAAGTGGAAGTTGATGGAGATTGCTAGCCGAATAATTTCATCCAAGCCACTGCAAGAGTCGGTCACCATAACACACCTCACTCTTCAGTCATATGTCAGTGTTAGAATGGGTTACATAACCATGACATATCACTATGATATGAATATTATTTTTTATATTATAATAAATATAGATTCATTTTATTATTTTTACTCTATAAATAGTTTTTATAAATAAATAGTATTTTTAGTTAATATTCAACTACAAAATAAATTTTGATTAATTGGGGGATTTTTGAATTACATTATATTTTTTTTAAAATTATTATTATTATTACAGTAATTTTTATTAAATATAATTTATCGTATAATTTGGTACAGGGAATTCTAATTTTTATTAAGGTTTGAAAGCTGTTTTTGTCAAAACCGATGATTTTTCGATAAATTTAGTTTTTTTATTTTTAATGTAAAAATTCAAATATATATATAATTATTTAGATAAAATGAATATTTTTTTTGGAATCAATACATCAAAGTTTTCCAACAAATAATTTTACATAATTTTTTTGAGAAAATCAGATTTTTGGGTAAAAATTAAATACCATTTAAATATTTAATGTGTTTTATGACATCATAATGACCTAGTAGAGATTTAATAAAATAATAAAAATAAAATTTTCCTCCAATATATGATTTATCCTAAAATTTTGATTTTGGGTTTGTTTGATTTAGTTTACATTGCTTTAATGGACCCTCCAAGAGTTATAAAACATTTTCAATTTTTAAATGGTTTTCCTTGATAGTCTGACTCACTTACACATATGAAACCCTATTATTTTATGAAGTTCAGACATTGGCCATAAAAAAATTATTTTCCACTCCCCATTAGGAAAATCCATTGGCTATAACCATCCGCTGGTTTGTGGTTTTGATTAGTTTAACGTGATTTGTCCCAAATATAAAGAATAAATAATTCCTTCTCATTTCCACTATTAACCCACCCATGTTCCCACTTACACTTCACTCAATTCCTTTGGAGTTTTTCCAACCTTTGACCACCACTCTATAAAATTATCCAAAGGCACCCCATGCTCTTACGAAGCCCCACTCATGGCTTTTTAATCACACATCCATGTAAGGGATTATCCCATTCTTTATTTATGTCAATGATTCCTTATATTATTATGACCTTTTATATTCAATTATAAATTTTTGGGATAGATTTAGATCATCCCCAATACGTACCTCTTTATGATTTAATGATGATAGACCCATTTCTCTCTCATTAAATTACTCCAATGTACACCCATTAATATACGTAAATTTCGAAAGGTATTTCTCTTTCCTCATTTACTTTCAATCAATTCTTTAGTATCATGAATCTAAATTCCATTACAATTGTTGGTAAATGTATCTATATTATCCCATCACTATAAATTTAATTTAAATATGATTTGAAAACCCCCTTATCTCTCATCATCCATTTTCAATAATTCTTATGTCACGCCATGATGCTGCTAATATTGCACCGAATTTTTCCAACCATGATCATTGTGTAGTGAATACCATACCCATGTCTTTGTCATGAGTTTTCACCTATATGCACATTTACGTATTGATTATATAGTTTCATGTATTAATTCCCTATCCCATTATCATGGAACAATTTATGATGTTTAATGAATCCATGTTTTATGATCCATGTGGCACACTTATGAATGAAATGAAATTTTTAATAAGGGTGCGCCCTAATAGCACTCCAATGCATTGGGTAATGTATATTATCATGATAAGTAATGTGGAATGAATTTTGACTAATTCTAATTCAAGTGCAACAAGTATTTTCTCGTACTTCATGTTCAGTGAGGATTTACGCATTCTCCATATGCAATGAGCCTTGGCTCATGCTAATTCCCTATTAAGTGTTGTTGCCACATTTCTATGTTTTGATTATCACACCTTATCATCCCTTTATGTTCATGTTTCTCTTGTGATCCATTCATATTCCTATTGTCTAAAATTTATTTTATTCTTCATTTTATTCTATGTTTTTTCCCTTACTGTGCTTTATAGCTCACCCATTTCTTATGAATGTTCTCAAGTTATCCAATGAAATGATAAGTATGATGAAATGTAGAGGTCATATAAATGATTTTTTCAATAAAATATTGTATTTCAATTTTATGTTGTTATTTAATGGTCATACTCCCTAAATAAACTATTCCTCTTGATCATCTATGTTGTATCAAGTGGCGTTTATATAATAAATCATGTTTAACTATGTAATAAAGAGCATGGTTGTCATATTTTCTTATGTAATTTCTTCATCCTTGAGATAACTGGCATGGAATTCAATCATGGTATGTCATTTCTAGTTCATAGTCATTCCCATGTTTATTTCAATCACTAGATGGTTTTTCTACAACACTCTAGGAGAGAACATACATATATAAGTGAGAATGAGATATATAGGTGAGTTGAGAAAGACCTAAGTACACTGGCATGTGAAAGGTTAACGCCGAAATGGCTATACTCTTCCTTAGGAATTAGGGAATGTGGATCATTTAATTCCATCCTTTTGTGGATAATTTTAGGGAAGTATTCTCAGATTATTTTCATATGATACCTCTTGAGAGTGAGGTAGAATTCACCATCGACTTTGTTCCATGTACATGACCATTCTCTATTCCTCTCTTTAGGTTGTCACATATAGAGAATCTTTAACTCATAATGAAATTGGGGATCTAGGGGAAAATGTTTTTATAAAACACAACACTTCTTGAGTATTCAGGTTTTTCACCTATTCCTATATTCATTTGTTTTAGAATTCAAAGATAATATCGTGGTTTATTCTCTCACTATGCATGACCATATCAACCATGTTGAGACCATGTTGAGTAGATTGAGAGAGAACATGTTATATTATATGGTCTAAAAATGAGACTTTTGTGTCGATAAGATTCACTTAATATGTCCTATCATTTTATAGGAAAGTATATCTCTTGACCCAAAGATGGAGAGTGTTGTAGTTTCATGGGAGAATACTAAGAATTCAATTGTCATGCACAATGTTTTTGGTGTAACTGGCCATTACAAGTGATTCATCCATGATTTCTTATGCCTATAAGTCCCCCTTACAAGCTTGTGTAAAAAGGGTGCGAATTATGTATTTTCATAAGCTTTTCAGACATCCTTTTAGGACTTTTAAGGTAAAATGACTTCATCATTGATCATAATTCTTCCAGAGTCAGCAAAAATCAATACTATCTATTATGATGCATTAAAAAACAGGATGTGAGTAGTTATGATGTAGGGTGATCATGTTATGGCATATGGTTTCTACCAGCTAAGACCTCATGAGTGGGACCACCCTATGGATGATCTAGACCTAGCATCCAGGGTTCGTTATGTACACTATTGTTGGAATTATTTCTACGAAGAGATGATCATTATTTACATGAACTATAAAAGTCTCAAATACATCTAAATTTTTATTGAATTTAACCTGAGGCATCATAGGTGCATAGAATACTTCCAATAATTTTACATTGAGTTTTCTTACACACTTGTAAAGGGTAATGTTTTTTATTACAACCTTATTTAGAATACTCGGATGCATGTTGTCTCAAAGGCTAGTATTGAGTGGCAGTTTATGGCTATGTTTTCCGAGATGTACTAGGTTGTTTAATAATTTATTGGGCAGTCTAATTTATAATCTCTAGCTATTAAATCCTCCATTATGGATTGTTTTTCAATGAGACTACATTCATATATTGAGGTCATCATCATTATAGATAGTTTATCTAGTGGTATCCAACTACTTAGTTGGATTATTGATGGGAATGGGACCCCACCCTTCTATGGGTGTATGTGGGTTCTTGCTGACATCTGGGAGGAGTAGATTCTCTAATCTAACACCTATGTTTGGGAAGTTCTCCCTTGGATTTCCATGATATTTTGAGACATATGTCACCAGTATTGGTGACCCAGTATGAAGATTTACAGTATATGTTTCATCATGAAGTGTTCTACCTGTCAATAAGTGAAGGCAGCGCACCTGGGACATCTTGTACTCTTACATCCTCTATCAATTATTGAGTGGAAATGGGACTGCATCATAATTGAATTTGTGATGGGCATGTGGAGATCCCCTCATTAAAGTGTAACAATATGGGTGATCATCAAATTGTTGACCAAGATTGGACAATTATTTCTAATATAGGGGTCAAACTATGTTTATGAAATCGAGAGGATATATATCATGGAGATATTGATCCATCATGGTGTTCATTATTCTGTCACATTAGAATAAGATTATCATTTTATATCATTGTTTTTGTGGTTTATGAAGATTGCACTAGGTTCACAAGTGCTCTACAGTACAGTGAATCGCCCTCAGACTGATGAGAAGTAAACATGGAAAATTTTTGTGTTATAGGACATGATCTGAGAATTCATCCATTATTTTCGAGGATTATAGGTGAAATATAAACATTTTTATTGAGTTTTACTTCAATAAAAATTAAGATGAAACTATTCAAATGGCTCCCAATGAGGCCCTTTATGGTAGGCCATGACATTCCCCTCTATGGTGGTTAGAGGTAGGTGAGGCAGCATTACTGGGTACTTGTCTTTATCAGGATACTATACAATAGGTGGTGCTTATTCATAAGTGTATGGCTATTTTTTAGTCGAGGAATAAATCTAATATATAGCTCCTTTTAAACCTCTTGAGTTTGTGGTAGGACCTCGATTCATTCTAGGAGTTTCCCCTATATTGGGTCATAGATGAATTCAATGACTGGTTAAGCTATTTCCTTATTACGTTTGTCCCTTAGATATCATGGAGAGAATTAGGATGATAGCCCATTGGTTGCATATACACGAGATGCACCATTACATACACGATGTATTAAGCATATCACAAATTCTTTTGCATCATGGAGATGAATTTCATTCATTTGACCCTGAGGACAATGACTAAGAGTTGAATGCCTCCTTTTAAGACCATTATTTATATATCATTGACCATATCACAAATTCTCTTCATGATATGTCAGTTCTACTAGTCTATGTGTTTTGGTAGAATGTTTGTGTATTGGAGAAGACCTAGGTGTGGGAGTTTTATTTAAATGCCCAATAGATGAAACTCATTGCATATTACGCATTACCACCCTCTGATGTCAAACTCTAGGATGATTTGTTTAAAGGAGGTGAGGTAGTAACATCCAGTATTTTTTTAGTGGTACATAATTTTATGATGTTATTAAAAACTTCTCTTTTGTAGCTTATAATTTACACTAAATGCTAAGGAGTTGATAAAGAGAGTCCATGGCTCATTTGGATTCTAAATATCTATAATTTAAAGAGTTAGAATGATCCACATGGTTAACACAAGGATAGTGATAATGATGTGACAAAATTGTGCAAGACACCCAATGCATATGGGAGGCACCATGATTTTATTAAAGCTGTGAGAGCTCGACTACATACCCATGTATGTGATTCGAAAATCTAGATAGAGTAATTTTCCACAGACTGTTCATGTTTAGGCCAACCCTTTTACTAGATCTTGTGAGGGGACACCTTTGATATGGGTTGTCGAACGATTGGTTCATAGTTTGACCAACTATGAAACCAAACCGTTTAACCCCATGTACAACGAGGAAATTTAGGAAAAATCATTAATAAATTTATGCCCCATTTCTTCTTCCTTCATCAGTTTTTCTCTACCCGCTGCCTGAAGTGCTTCCTTCCTCCTCTAATAGGTGTTTAGGTATCTCAATCATATGATATCTTCATCTTTCATAGTCATGTGGGTTTAATACCTCTCAGTAATCTCTATAATACTCTTACTTCTATTCTTATTTTATCTTCCACCCTTCAGTTATATATAAGAGAGACCACATTTTCCATATTTTCTATGAATTTGATGATTCTTATCATATTTTAGATCTAGCATGATTCAATGCCTAACAATAGTTGAGGATTACACAACAACCAAAAGGTACATGGTCCAGATTATTTCCATCAAGTTTAGTTGCATTTATATAATGTTTCGTCATTATGCTCACCAGGATTCTCTGGAGACACTTTCAAAATTCTTAGTAAATTAATTAAAATGGTTCCTCATGCTTATTTTGATCCTAGTTACTAATAAAACACATCCTAGATTTCTTACCATGACATGGTCCACCCCTATGGATTTACCCTCCCTTATTAGATTATTTTCACTCTTCCTTGAAATGTTAAGCCATCCATTCAGGTTTTTTTTATCATGTATATAATATCTTTTTTAGAATGAATTGAATTAAGAAAAGAGGATATGATATAGGTGTTATTTCCTATGCCTGGTGGAATTGATTATCTAAAATGATTTGTCCCACATAATTTTAATTTATATAAGTTCAATTCCTTACTAAATGAAATTGATTATAATAGGGAATCCACACATTATATAAAAGAAGAAAGAGATACATGGATATTTATGGGATATCTTGGATGGGATCACTGTACTTTGTAATTAGATTTTCAAATGGTTTGTATAAATTTTCGCAACAATACTTGGTATCCCTATGATGGGATCACCATTTGTTTACCTTACCTTCATGTGCGTGACATTGGTTTTATATGGGAGACACCATGGGTGATCTATGTGGGTAGATGTTAACACATGGAAATGAGTGATGCTCTATACACAAGGTGAGATACTAGGGATAGTCTCAGAAGGCTGATTTCATTCCGTGCATAGATTGATACTTTTGATTCCATTTATGGATCTCCATGGATGTACTGTTACATTATGAAGAATTTATAGTTCCCCTAGATTGATAGATAGGATTCTGTCAGGATAGACATTGATGGGATCATGGTGACACCTTTTATTATTATAAAGATTATTTTTAGATTAAAGAATAAAAATGTGTAATAAAAAAAACTAGGGATGCATCTTCCAAGATGAACCACATGCATGAGGACGGTCCACCCTTTTTATACTTTAGTTATGATTACTCAAGTATACATTATATCACACATTTAAAAGACCACCAACCATCAACGACATTCAGCTTCGGCAAAATAATCGAGTGTCAATAGATTATCCAGGAGGAACCTAGACCTACAGGATTTATTTATTATTTTCATTGTATTTATCAGTATTAGAATGATCCTAATTTTATATGCACAAAATGAATTTATCTAGACACCATATTTGATAGCCTATGGAGTATATCTCAAAACATTGTTGTTCTACCCTTTATATGTAAGCCTACTCCATTGTTGATTGTGTTGAAAAAGAGAATCTTCCAAATTCCGATCATTGATTTTAATTTCTTGAATGGAGTAGGGGAGAAGTGGACCGATCATATGTTGGTGATCACTGTACTGAATATTTGTTAATTTTTGAATTTTTTTAGCACGTGGTATGTGAATATATAAATTATATCACATGTACTAATTTTTTATAGATACATGACATGATTGTGATCATCATTTTGTATCAATTGTTTAATAAGTGTATGTTTTTTAATACATTGGATGTTTATTAATTATTCTAAATTTTTTTGAATGTTTTTATGTTTCTTAAATTTATATTTACACTTTGACCCCATAAACACCGAACCAATGAATTATTTTGTTACATTAGAATGATTAAAAGTAATCAAATCCAGAAGGACCAATCATTTTAGTAGTTTTGGAAAAAAAGATACATACATAAGTTCAACATTACTACATAAAATTAATAAGAACATATAAATTTGATGGGAATCATTCATACCTCCTAGATTATCCATAGAAGTCATTCATAATTAACATCTTCACATCCTTGTGAAAAATAAATCACAATAAATGGTTGAGTTCAAATTCTCTGTAAGTGTAAATAATATAGTGCGAGTAAACATAAGCTTAAAGAATATGAATAGTGGATAAATAAAATTGAATATAACATGGTAGGAATAAAGGTGAATGAATAATGCCAATTAAAACATAATCATGGGTATTATACTAGTTTAATTACAAAATGAACTATCAATTACAAGCATCAAAATGATTGGAGTCATAATACTAGACTTCACAACTATACTGTCATGGCCTCATGAAAAGACCATAAATAAGTATACTATCAAGGCTTCATGCCAAGACTCTAGGATGTATCAGTAATCCTAATTATTCATCAAGGGGATAGATCAGGCCCCACCTGTTACGTACTAAGTCCAATACATTCCTCATTTAAAAAAGGGAGACACATATAAAATATAAACATTTTTATTGAAAAACTATCATACCAAATGTGAATAATTTAATTGTAACCCATTAAAGGTATCAAATTAGTATATAAACAATCAATATTATCATCAAGACTTCAAACTAATTTTGTAGATAATATCAGAAGTGATAAACTCAATGATGAAAATGATTCAACAAATGATGTTGACATAGATGATGATACTAATGAGACCACTAAAAATTACCTATGGAAATATTCATTAAACATTAATATGTGTACCATACTAATTGAAACATTAAAATAGTAATTACATTGAATATAACTAGAATAAGGATACAATTGATATGTCATTTAAATGTTATGTATGGACACAATACACTAGGAATTAGAAGTGAACCAGGAATTTATCTCATAAAAGTAAAAGTTAGACAAGGAAACCTTTTTTTACTTATGAAAGAAGAGTTATTTTGGAAAAATAATTTTTTTTTATCATAAAATTAGACTATATGTATTTATATCATATAAAATAAATTGTATGAACATTGAAATTATATTGAATGCATAAAATTTTTTCCCACTGAAGTGAAATCATTTCAAAATTGTTTTTATGAAGCTTTAGAAAAAAAATCGTATTGAAGTTTAAGGAAATTATATAAGGGATTAAAAGAGTAATGGTATTTTTTCATAAAATAAGAAAAGAAACAAGATATTTTTTCAGGATAAATATTTTTATTTTAGTTAAATAATGGTGGATTAAAATATATTATACAGTGAACATGGAAATGGGTACGAATTCATGAACATCAATTAAATCAGGCTTCTTTGTGAAAAATAATTAAGAAGGGAACCATTTTAAAAAATATTTATCCCCTTAAAATAATGATTATATAATTTTTATATATGAATAAGGAACATATAAATATAATTTATTAGAATTATAAACTAATAAATAATCATTACATTGGAGTAAATATGAAGATAGATTAACCCAGAAGAAAAAAGAGGGTTCAGGTAGAATAACATACCAATTTATAATTAATCGAATCATATGAACCACAAATAATAATAAAAAAATGATAAATTTAATAACATTAAATCAAATATATTCATTATATGATACATTAATGTCTAGTATACATTTAAAAGAAACAAGAATTAGCTGTGAGTAAGTAATATCTCGTAGAAATAAAAGTGAGTTGAAAAAACCCTTACCTTATGTTCGAACGTATTCCTCACTAGATATTAATATCATGAAATTTAAAATTAGATTCATCTATTTATAATTCCATAAAATTATAGAAATTTAATAGATTTATTATATATTTATTAATTTCATTTATGGCCTTTTATATGCGTTATGTTATTCAGTTTCATCAATTGGGAGTGCACATTTTCTTAGTTTTCATGATCAATTGACTTGAATAAGGGTATGGATGTTGAGGTAAAAATGAAATAAAAATACATAATTGATGTTATGATTTATTAATTAATGTATATAAATTTAATTAATCATATAAATTCTATGTTTATTCTAAGAGAAGAAGAATCATTAGATAAAATTGTAATGATAAACGCTTGAATTAATTTTGTGTTTTTTCGATCACGTTTAAATAATTTTGTATTATAATTTAATAAAACATGTAAAAACTAAAAGAAAATATTAAATAGTATATATTAAATATATCATGATCTAGTTAAAAAAAATGGTTTCATGCCCAGATTTGAATATTGTATTAGAAATTAAAAATCGGTCATCCTAGAATGTGATAAATTAACATATCTCAGATGGTGTTTTCATTTTTAGTATAAGAGGAGGGGGAATGAGAGATGGCGATGAAATATTCCATTAGAATAATACTATTATAATAAATTTAAGGTAAATTAATTATCATATCATTTAGATGAGTTAAGATGAAGAGATAGAGACAATAGAACCGAACTTGTAAAAGAATTTGAATGAAAAATGAAGGGAGGTTCACAGCATGAGTACTCCTCATTGGGAACCTCCTTAAGGAAATTTTTTGGCCTTTTTGTGAGAATAGTAGATATTTTTCATGAGGAATGGACTTGTAAAGACTATTTTCTATAAATTGCGCTAGGATAAAATCTTGATTGGTGTGAGAGGGACAGGGGGTGAGCGGTGTTTTTATAGCGGATTAAAGGAGGGTTTTCCATCATTTTATTAATTATATAATTATTTAGGATCAAGACTATTAATATTATTGATTTTTGTGACAACAAATTGTATTAATTGTATGTGATTTTGAACCAAGTTTTCTTACATCATCCTTTCGTCACCTATGACTCAATGATTCATATTTTTAGCATTTATCATTTGTTAACTTATTTTCAATATTGAACAAGACATCATTTAAAAAATCACAAATTTCCACACTAACCATTTCTAAATTTTTAGAATCAAAAAATGAGCACCATTTTATTAAAAATATTTTTTAAATATGATATATTTAATTTTTAATTACAATATCCACTTACTAAAAAACACAGTTTTTAAAAATATAATTGTTTTTATAAAACCCAAAAAAATTAACTAAAGTCTTATTAAATTATAACATAATCATTGGAAAAAATATTTATTTATGAATAAATTTTATAAAAAATGAACTTCCTTTTTAATTAATTTATTAATTATAAAATTATAATTGAATATTTATTGCTCACATAAATACCAACACTTAATTATTAATGCTTACAATATAAAATTTCATTTATAAGGTTCCTTAATTTTAATTATACATACATGGGTGGGGATTATATTAATAAGGGTACATTTCTATTCATATGGGTCATGTTACTATTTACAAGGAAAAGTTATTATTCACAAAAAATTATGCTGATTCTATAAGACTCCAAATATCATACTTAATGCAACTGTGTATGTCTATTTTTCAAAATTCAAAACACAGAAGTGGCAAAAATAAGTTTCACAACTACATTATAACTAAAAAAATTGTTGTATTACAAAGACATAGTTTTGTGTGCATATAATATTTCTTATAAATTTAAATTATTTATGATGAAACATACCATAAAATCATGGTGTGTCATAATTATAGTGAATATATTAATAACATAATTTAGTATTTATCAAAATTATTATAATAGTCAATATAAATATTATAATCTATCCATAAATATATTTTTTGTAACTATCAAATACACATATCCATATTAAACTATTCTTTTACACAAAATAATAAAATAAAATTGTATTTTTTTATAAACAAATTTCAATGGAATAAATTTTAAATATAAATATTATTAATTAAAACACATATTTTTAAATTATTATCTTTTATACCATAATGTATTTTAAATTATAAAAAAATATGGGTGTTAAATTATTCCCCCTAAATAGAATTGTTTCCTCGATATTTCAAATTTCATTTCGAAAGTAAATGACTGATACATGAAAATTCTATTGTGGGAAATCGACTTTAGAAATAGGGTTAACAAAATATTGTCTTAATAAGGGGGGAAGTGAAATTAATAGGTTACCAAAAATATACACATTCAAATAGGATTACATTAGTGCGATGTGAAAATATAGACATTGAATAATAATATAACTATCATGTTATGATGAAAAGTTATATATAACGTGTTTAGATGAAATTTTTTTACCACCAAACCATAAACTAATGTTATGAAAAATTTCATTGATTTCATTAAGAATTTTTATAATAGTAATCAATTTATATGATCCTTTTCCTTGATTTGATGAATTATTTCACTATATAAGAGTATAAATATATGTTTCCATTTCCAAAACATTGAATTATACTTTTATTGAACCTCGAACTATCTATAATTAATCACTTACCATAGGTTTTCCCATGTGGTAAAGTAATAAATTAACCTATAAAATATCAAAAAAGGATTAACATAAACAATTCATAAATGGTTAAACGTTCCAAAATACATTGAATCAAAACATTAGAAAGAAGGTCATTGAATTTCCAAGATGAACTTTCCATTATCAGTTAATCAACATGAAGTAGCTCTGAATATTCACATTCCAGACATGAGAATAACTTCATCATGTATCCTCTTTAAATATGGTATTAAATAAAATTTAAATGAAACCTTATTGGAAACATGAATTCATCCATATTCCTTACGTATTTGAACTTGTTAATGGATATATTCATTAACTCCAAATGTTTTGTAAGCTCCGTCGATGATAGTATATACCACTTGTCGACAAAAAAATTTAGGTCCAAAGTAGTCAGTACCTATCCAAATCAATAAATTATTCTTCATTATCTCAGCATCAGAAATATATTATGGGTGGTAATTTCCTCAATCATGTGTTTAAAAATAGTTTATCTTTTTACTGAATCATTTTTTCCATTGAACCATTTATCATATGACCTAAAATCATTAATGAAATATTATTGTAGTAAAATACTTATATATCTCAAAATTCTTATAACAAGAAAATCATAACATAATTCTTGAACAAAAATACATTATTTATTCTACTTCAACCATAGTAAATTCATAAGCTTGACCTTGATCCTTTCACTTTTTCAGAGCTATATTTCCACGATTCATGGGACATTTATTTATGTAGTACCCCATATCCTTACGGTTCAAGAATTAAATATAGGAAAACTATTTCCTTCTTTTTATGTTATGAGCATGGTGTCCTTTTTTCTCTACACTTTAAGAAAACTCCTTTTCTTATTAAGCATATACCGTGGTCTTTCCATCCACAATTATCACATGTGGGAAAATAATCCATTCCCTTCATCTCTTTATCTATTTTTTTCTCAATTTTCCCATTATTCTATTGCTCTCTTCTGAATCCATAACACATAAAAAATTCTCTATCTTTCATATTAAGACATGATATTATCTCTTTATATGATGTGAATCTTTGAGATATTATTTCCCATTGAAAGACTTGCTTAAACCGATTGAAGAAATGATCATTATTAATTTTTGGATTATGATATTTGATACGGTTCTAATTACTTTCTATAGACTCAATTTCAAAAAAATGGTATACACCAGATTAGATCATAAAATTGTGTATTATAATGTATAATTCCAATAATTAACATAAATTTAAATTATATTCATGTCTACATTCATAATCATAATTTTGGGTTCTTTGGAGAAATACTTACATTTAAATACTTCATTATGTTTTAATATGAAATGATGAACTATCCAAAACATATCACCTAGGAGTTTAAGACTGGGTGTGTAGTAAGGTCCTTTATATTGTACTCGGTTACCATGATTTAGGCTCAAAACACCTTGTTAGAGTTTTCACTCCTAGGTACATCTGTTCCATAACCACACCCACTAATATTATTTATACTTGTATGTATTATCTAGGAATCTACAAATAATATATTCTTTACAAAATTTCTAGGATGTTCTTGTATTCTTATCCACAAAGTCTATATTGATGTTTTTTTGACTAATCTACCTTTTCTATATCATTTTTCTATGTTTTTTACTAATCATCAGTTGATACCAAGTGTTACACATTGACCCGAGATGCCTGGACCTAGTGTATTTTTTGTTACATTTCAATTATTTAAAGGAATCAAATCATGAAGTACCGATCGATTTAGTAGTTTTTTAAAACAATATACATAAATGAGTTCAACATTACAATTTGAAATTATATACAATATATAAATTCTATTGGAATCATGAAAAACTCATAGTTTATCCTATAATGTCATTCATAATATACATCATATCTTCATAGGAAAAAGATAAAACATATTAAATGGGAGTTCTCAGATGTTCGATAAAGATATATAATATAAGTAATGAAATCATAACTATATACAATAGGAGTGGTGGATAAATAAAAGCACAGATGCCATTAAAAATATACTTGAACATAATATGGTATAAATAAAAGATGAATTAATAATTCCATAACAAAACAAAATCATGGGTATACTTGTGGATGAATAACCACATGCATTATCAATTATTAGCTTCATAATGAGGGAATGCATAATTCCATACATCATAACTATACTGTCATGGCATCATACCAAGATCATAAATAATCATTCTATCAAGACATCATGTCAATACAATAGTTTGACTCATGAGACCTATCGATGCATAGATGGGATGTAGTGGATCCCACCCATTACTTAATATGTCCAATATATTCCTCATATGAAAATGGTGATACATAGACTACATAAACATTCATATTGAAAAACTATCATATGAAATATGAATACATTAACTATATCCCCTGAATGGTATCAAATTTGCACATCCACAATCAAGAAGATCATTATAACTTAATTATAATATGGTATAAAATGTCAAAAGATATAATCTTTAATGATATAAAAAAATCAACAATGGATTTTTACATATATGATTATACTTTTAAATAAGACCATTGAGAATTTCACGAGGAAATGTTATATAAACATTTCAAAGTGTTATATACCACTTCAATCATTCAAATAATTATCCCTTATAGTATATTGTGAATATGGATACTCATGATATGACATGTTAAAGTGAAGTACATACACCACAGACAAGGAATAATTGGTGAACAATTCATATATCTCACAGATGTAATAGTGAGACGAGAAAAAACTTTTTTACGTCAGAAAGAAGAGTTCTTTTAGAAAATCATTTTTATTTGTCATAAAATTAGACGATAAGAATTTATATTCATGAAAATAAAATGGAAGATAAATAAAATTATATTTTAGGAATAAATTTATTTGCACTCTGTGAAGTCATGTTAAATTTTTTTTAAGAAGCATTAGAAATAAAACATTTTAATATGGTTTAAGTAAATTAATAGAAATTTTTTAAACTGTAAGGGCATGATTGATTTCATAAAACTAGAAATGAACCGCAATATTTTTTCATTAATTTTTATTTGATTTTAGAAAAATCATTACACCTTTAAATAGATTATATAGTTCATTTGAAATTGTGTATTAATTCGAGATCTTCCCTTGAATCGAGCTTGTTTGTCAGGAAGAATTGGGAAGAGAACCATTAAAAAATATGTATATCCCATAAAATTTGGATTATATAATATGTATATATGAATATTTAATCTATTAACAAAATCTAGACAAAATATAAAAAAAATAAAGAAGCATTATATTTGAGTAATGATGGATAAATACTTACCTGAAGGAGAAACCGAGGGTTCCAGTATAATCCCTTACCAATTTGTAATCAATCGAATCATATGTCCCAAAATTAATAAACAAAAAATGATAAATTTAATATAAAAAAAAGATATAGATTAATTATTTGATAAATCAATTGGTATTATACATACACCATTATCATGAATTAGGGGTGAGTAAGGCATATCTCACGGAAATTAATGTGAGCAGAGAAAACCGTTTACTTATGTCTGAATAAGTTTAGCAGTTGATCTTAATGTCGTAAAGAATAAAAATATATTCATTAATTAATATTATTAGAACCTTATATACTTTAAATTCCTTTATTATATCTTTATTATGTACATTTATAGCCTTTTAAATGGGATAATATATTCTTATTCATCATTTGGGAGCGCACATTCTCTAAGTTTTCATTATCGTTTCACTTGTATAAGGGTATGAAATTTCATGTAAAATGAAAAATGAAATACAGAATTGATGTTATAAATTATTAATGAAAATAAATAAGGTTAAAAGATCATATAATTTCATTTTTTATTTTTTGAGTGGATGAATCGTTAGATAAACTTTTAATGATAAATTATTGGATTAATTTAGTGGGTCTTCGATCACCACAAACTCATTTTGTTTTATAATTTAACACTATGTGTAAAAACCGATTCCATATCCTTAAATAGGATATATAAGATATTTAATATATTTTTTATCAATAAAAATGGTATTATTTCTATAAATTATGATTATAATATAAATTTAAAACACATAATCCATTAATGTGTTAAATTAACACATCTTAGATGGTGTATTCAGTTTTACTATAAGAGGAGTTAGAAAGAGAGATAACTATGAAATATTCTGTTAGTGTAATATAATTATATTAAATAAAATTTAATGTAATTATCATATAATTATGATGAGTGGAGGTGAGTAAAGAAAAACAATATAATGGGAATTGTAAAATAAATTTAATGAACAAGGAAGAGTGGTTTACCTCTTGAGTTCTCTTCCTTGAGATCCTCTCAAAGGCGATGGATTTGTAATTTTGGTAAGACCCATAGGTCTTGGATCTATGGAAGGGGATTCATAAAATTAGTTTGGAAAAACATATTCAAGCATCAATATCTATGTGGTGTGAGAGGAAGAGGTGGTGTGTTCATGAGACCTAATGGCATAACCAAATACTCGAATAAACCATACCATCACGGAAATGATATAAGATGTATATCTGATGGTCAATTAAACAATTGATGATAACTATATCTCAAGTAAATCATAGAGAATGTTGGGGTTTGTCGATTCTAATCAAAGTGACCTTCTATCCTAGGAAAGGGATATCATTTCTTAACTGTCAACCGGTTCAGCTTACGATAATCCACATAAAGTCTGGTGGTACCATCCGCCTTCTTTGCAAAAACGATCAGAAAACCCCATATAGAATTAATGTTTCATATTAAACCCTTTTATTATAACTCCATTAACTACTTCTTGTGCTCCTCTATCTCTGGTTTAGCCATTCTATATGGAGGAATGAACATCAATGCCACTCCTGCCACAAGATCAGTAGATAAATGTACCTCTCACTCAAGAGGTAAACCTGAAAATTCCCCTTGAAATGCATCCCTAATGCAATCCACTACTAGAGGAAAGTAAATATGTGAATTCCCTTGGTCATCTAGATATAAACTTGACATCTAGGATGAAATTCCTCTTAAACCATGTTTCATAGGTATAGTTCTTATGACCAAAACATCCCATTATCCCTTGTGTCGAAATGACCCACTCTCTGGTGATGTAAAACTCACATTGCGGTGATAGAAGTAAACAATGGCCTTAAAATATACCAACCTATCCATTCTAATAATGACATAAAATCATGTCATCTCTATGAAATAGAGGTCCCATAAGAAGTGTCCCCCACCTACATTATGAGGGAACTCCCTAAAATAACGTACATTAGGTGTCATAATCCCCACCAAGGTGTATAATGTAATAACATCGTCATAAGTAAAGGTATAGAGCCCAAGTATCTCCACAAAAGCAACAGATATAAAACTATGGGAATCCCCTATATCAAAAAGAGAAGAAGCTATAAATGATGTAGCTGGAATCGTACCTCTACTAGTAGGGGGTCCGAGATCCTACTCTTGTTGGGTGTTCTCTAATATAAAAGTTTGATGTATACCACAACATAGTGACCCTACCTAACAACCATGTGCTGATCCACCTTTCTATCGATGAAATCATACCAATGGGATACTATATTCACATACCTCCTCCTTGGTCTAAATGAACTTAAAAACTCAAGTTCCCTGACTCAGTAGAAAATAGTGGTCCTTCTCCTGAATGTGGAGTCAAAACTAATCCCATATGAATAGATGTTAGTGAGAATAAACGGATAAAATGTTGGAGATTCCCCATCTTTCCACAATCTTGGTACTCATTTGGGTATCTTAGGAACTGAGGTCTCATGTTCCCACTCTTCCCGCATTGGTATCATGTCACCTGTCTACTTGTAGATACATCCCAGGGACTGAAGTCACCCCGCGAATGCTCCCTTTGGTGCTTCCTGAAATCAAAAGAAATAGTACTAGCCCTAGATGCTGAACCGCCTTTGATCAAAGCTCCCAACTCTCTCGTATTAAACTCAGTATGTAGTCCCTGATTCACTATAGCTGTCTGCAAAGTCATCCTAAAGAAATTTTCCCATGATCGAATGATATATATAATACCATCTTCATAAATCCTATAAAGTGATTAATCATCACATAACAAAGCAGCTGCAATGAGATGAAGCTCTATGAAATGAGAAATGTACTCCATCACTACAAGAGAGCCCATATCCCAATGCATGAACTCTCGGGGTCGATCGACCCTCAATGACCCTGGAGAGAAATAGTCATAGAAGATCCTCTGAAACTCTTCCCAAGACATATATTGATGATGACCTGCCTTTGTAATAAAATAACACCATATATTATTGGAATGATGTAGCATGCAAGTCCCAAGATTCACCCTCGTCTCCAGAGGCGCCACTAGATGCTAAAAGATATCTAGCATGGCCTCCAACCATGAATCTGCATCTTGCGGTCCTCCATCCCCAAAACTAGTGGGAGGATACTACTACTTGAACACCTGTGTTTGTTCTTCCATTGATGGGGCGGGATGCGGTGCTCTCTAAAAGGTCTGTAACATCCTAAAAAACCTTTCACATAACTATGAATCAGAACATGTGTCTGGTAACACAACGGGTGCCCAGATTGGCATGATGGGAGGATCTGTTGGTTTTCCCTGATCTATCCATTTCAATTTCTTGTCATAGACCTACACCTGGCATAAAACTACAAAAATTCTCGGTTTCATTAATCTGTAAGGTCAATCACACACCTCAGTTTAAGATTATCACAGACTGAAACATAGAAGTGAATTAATTGAACAATATAATAAAGCATTCGATTATTACAAAATAGTGTTACACATCATGTATGACCTCCACACAAAAGTTTTCCTTTAAGCATTATAGTTTCATGTACCTCATCCCAATCTAGTCATGTAATACCCCATACACATGGTTTGTTCCTCTTGAGACACCATTTTTACTTGAATTTTTCTTCCTGCCCATGTTCTTCTACGCCACCAAACCACATGGGTTCTGTGGATGTAATAATAAACATTGTGTACACGCTATACACAATGTGTAATGGTTATGTAACCTTCATCCTATGTCATTGTTCACATAGTTGGAGACACATTTGACTCTGCAGGGCATGCAAGAATGAGAAACAACGTGTTCAACCTATGTTTTATCCACCCATTTGTTATTCACATAGTCAGATACAGAGTTCATACAACACGATATCTAAAATCAAGATAGGACTTGTTCTACCAAATGTTTCCAAACACCTTGTATCTAATCACACAGTCAGTCATATGGTTATTGACTACACAATGTGTACATACAATACACGATGTATACTTAAGAAAAGTTGATTCTTCTAGCACAAAATAATACATAGCATATGTTCATTACACCACATGTAGTGTTGTTTGGGTTTCCAGATAGAAATCCTCTAAAACTTCTCTGAAACACCTAAATACATATAATTTTGACCAAGGAATGAAAAATTCTGACATGTGAGAGCCAAGATAACCGCCAATCAATCTTTGAAATCCTTATTCAATTTATTATTTCACAAAAATCAGTTAATGATCATACACGATCCACAAAAATATGATACATGAGGCCTCATTAAACCTAATGGCCCAATTTTTGGGATCCATCCAAATGAAACGTTACAATTTCCAATATCGTGTGAAATTAAATGTTATTATATAATGGAATCTATCACAACAGCATGAATATCTATCAAAACATCTATCACAATAGCATGAAATCAGTAATTCACCATAAATGGCATGACAAGAATGTAAGACACATGATCTCTAAAAAGTGCCTATATAAAGCATGAGATGGCATGCCCTCATCTCATTGGGTTTCAAAAATATCTCTCAATAATATCAATTATAACCATACAAAATTAGAGAATCACCAAATGGTGAAATCAAATCAACTGTAACAATTTCAAAAGCATAAAATGCAAATATATGAGGTAACGTGGATTTCCCATGTACATGGGTTAGTTTCTCCCAAGAAAATATTATTTCCAACTACATATTAATTCATATCCCTGTCTATAGTCTCCAAACAATAAGTCAATGAAGAAATGAATTCCTTTGATACAACATTGTAATATCTTTCTTATGGGTTTCGACCAAAGGTACCCCGTACCTAGTTCATCACACGGTATCCAACACATTTCCCCAAATTCCAAAGGGTCCCGATAATTAGTGAGGTCCTTGGATGTGATAGTGGGGAAACTATGCCCTCATAGGCAATGTAGCATAGTAGAAACAAAAAATAAATAGTAACAGAAGTAGTAAAACCTGACAATAGTAGTAAACAACATAAGACTGATAGTAATAACAACTGAAACATATATATATATATATATATAAATGATTCATGTCACATGATTCTAGAAAAGTATTCAAACAAGTCACAATACTAAAAATAAAATACTGAAACCATGTACTGAAAATAGTGAACTCCAAAAGCATCGCAAGCCTCAGCTTGGTCTTGTTCTCTCCAGCTCCAACAACAGTCATGTACCTGATGAAGAAGGGTGCATTCTGTTTCTATACTTGTTACCACATAATCTATTTTCTCACAAAAGCATGACCCAAAAATGATGTGAGATGAATCCCAGTAGGAAACCACTAAAATATATGTTCCTAATTGTCAATGAATATATATATTAGGCAATAAGCATTATTGAAGCAATATATTATAAAGTACTCAAAAGTAAACAATCCTATTGTTTACAAATACATACAATTACAATTATTAATTATTCATTCCATAGAATAATTTTAGCTCATGATGTAGCCTAATCTCTATATCACCCAGCATAATAGCAACAATAGACCTCTCAAAAGACCATCTAAAGAACCATGTAAATTTGAGTCCATACTCGTTCTTTGGCTTGGACTTATTAGAGACAACAACCAATCCTTCATAACAACCAACTAGGTAATCTCTCACAGTCTATTCCCATTGTTTTAAGATAGAACAATCAAACTCAAATGACTATCTCAGAAGCTCTCATGGTCAATACCCCTCATTCCACCTGGAATCAATAATTTATACATGAACTCGGGGTATCTCTTACAGTCAATACCCCCAGGGTCAAAATCAACACGAACCTCTCATGATCCTATGTAAATAACCCTGGAAACCCCCACATATTTCTTGGTTCAAGGATTTCATGGTCCATGGAAGATTTTTGTGCATACAACATTCATTAGAGAATACAAATGCAACTCAAACTATCACATGGATCGACATTAATCAAGGAATAGAAACATGCATAACATATAATAATCACCTCCGTCCTAAACAACTCAATGCATAGAAACATAGTATGACTTATAGGAAAACCATGCCGAACGACCAATAACTGTCAAAAAAGGGAACACACCCTAGGGGTGTCTGATAAAAAAGGTTATACAACATTATGCATTGGAAGAAACCCTTAATCAATCAACTAAACCATAGAAATTTTTATCCAGGTTCAAAATCCAAAATATGCAATACCCCAACAAGAGTATTTGCAAAAATTAAGCATCTATAATCCAATGAAAATCGAATAAAGGCACAAACTACCTACCTCGATGTTTTACAGGGGAAACTCTTAACATCATCCCTTGAATTGAACTAGAAAGTCATAGATCTGGAAAAATGTCAAAAATATTAATCCTTGAAAAACTCACGAGAGAGGGGTAATCAGGAAGAGAACGCCTAGGGAAAGATAAACTCATCGGTGGGAATCCAACTCACCCGGGAACGTCTCAATTGGAGCTCGGATAGAGGAAAATGAAGAGCTCAAATATTTTTTTAATACTTCTCTCTCCAATAAGAGACATGAAAAGAAGATGATGCTTTTGGGGATTAGAATCATACCCAGTATGATTAATCAATTAAAAAGAAAATAACACGACTTTTTCATTTAATGTACACACCATGTACTATACATAACAGGCCCCTTCATTATTCAGTTTGCAAGGTCACCCACATATCCATGTAATCATCCATTACACTACTAGTACGTGGTTATACATGACAATTTGGTACATGGTGTGTACTCAAGATTACACGGTGTGTACTTAGGAAATTTCCAAATTCATCTATTTTCTTCAAAAACAACCCGAAATAATGATCCATACCGGAAAAGAAGATCCAGGTTCTTAAAACTGCCAATGTTCTAATGCTTCCATTGAAGAGGATAAAATTATTTTATATGTATAGTGGTTTCTAGGATGTGATGTTGATGTTTTATAGTGGCCCGAGAATAGGGATTCATTTCCACTACTGAGTTGTCTTGGCTAGGGATGTTATGACCTCTATTGATTATGTAATTTGGATAGGATGCCTTCTATTGTTTGATTTAATTTTGATAGTATTATCTTTATACAACGTATATCTGGCATGTTTTTCTCACTAATGAAACTTTATTATAGGGACATTCTATTGATTTTTTTAATGTTATGAATATACAATATTCCAAGATGATTTGACTTAAGATTGGATGCCCAGTAAATATTCATATGTTATGTTTAGTCATTTACACTGATTATATCACTCTATGCATTATCATATATATATATCACCCTTTTATAGTGACACCATTAGTGTTGTACTACTGAATTTTACTCACACCCGGCTCAGAATCCCTTGTACCTAAGGAATCTCCATGGCTATTGCACATGTATGGTAAAGGTCCCTATGTTGGATATGTGAGAGGGTAGTGGCTATATCGGGTTAGAAGATGGAATTGGGTAGGAACTCATGGCAAGATATTATTATATTCCTTAATATTTTCTTTATATAATATATCTAATACATGGTAGACCATCATGTGACCATTCTTTTAATGTATTTCATGTGATATTATATTAAGGACCGTACTATATCTATTATTTAATCTAGTCAATTCCTTGAGAATTCACTACTATACATTCTCTAAGATAATTTCAGTTTATAATATTAGAATATCAAGTCATGATTCATTCATAAAAACAAAAAATCATACAATGTTAGTACTACTAAAATAGTATCCATTTCTTCCATAATACAAAATTTTTTAATAAAAAAATAAATTCTTTTCATGAATGATTTTAATGACATTCATCTTGGATTCTATATTTTTATATCTCGTGCATAAAATAATTGAAAAAAATTTAACACTTGGGATGAGCATAGAAATATAATTTAACGAACATAAAAATAACAAGAGAAATCGTTATTCCATAAATAATTCTAAAAATATGAAATTATTTTATTAATGATGTATTTCTCACCCAATAAGCATCGTGTAGTTACATTGTGAAAACATGAGATTTCCATAAAACCTAGAAATCATAAATGTTACCATAATGGTAACTTAGGTAATTTCTTACATAATATTATAACCCTTGATACTACTATATGATTAGTTACCATCATGAATACCTTACAATATAACTCTCATGGCTACCTTACAATGTTACCCTCACGACTACCTTATGGTATAACCATTGCAGTTACACTTGGAGTAATCACATTGTTGAACTCCAACATGAACATAATAAATGTAATATAAAAATATATAGTTCCAATAATTCATTATAATATATTCCCAACATCCAAAAAATAATCATAAAATTAAAATAATTTTATAAAAATATACTTTTTAATTTTGTATAAAAAAAATTTACAAGGAGATTTTTAAGGAAAATTCCACTACAAATATCAAATATTTGAAGTGAGAAGCCATTAATAGAATTAAATAAGTGTGTAGACTATAAATAAACATAAATAAACATAATATAATCAAAATTAATTTCACAAAAAATCCTAGTACCACATAACCAATGAATTATAAGGCTGACCTAAATAATGGAAACTGGTTTAATAACTCCCTAACCTCATGATCATCTTCCTTAAAGCGTGTCCAAACTCCTATGTGATTATTTAAAGAGTTTCATTCATATATTAAAGAACCATATTAATATTTAAAATTACTTATATGATATTCTTATTAAATATTCCTACCCATTTATTAATAATATTTAATATTTTTCTTTTTTTTCAGGTAAATTTGTTTAAGGGTTTCCATGGTTTGATTATTGTGGACATAATTTTAAAACGGAAGAAAAACACACAAAGTGGAATGAAATGGAATTAAAAAGTTTTTATATTTTTAAATTATACGAGATATCATATTTTTTGATATGAGGATGATTCATTAGATAAAATATTAATGAAAATTATTTAAATTATTTTCGGTTTTTACGATCATCAAGAACATATATCATCTTATTCAGTCTCATGTTTATAAATTCGTTCCGTAAAATTTAATAACTTATAACATGTTTACTAAAATGACATTTAACCATAATAATGGTTTTATGAGAATACATGATGGTGATAATGAAAAATTAAAGTGCATTTTTCATGATGTTGGTAAATCGACACATCACGAATGATGTTCTCATTTTTAGAATAAAAGGTGGATATTAAGAAGATAGATGATTAGTTTTTACATAAACATGATAAAATTATAGGTTATAGAGGGTCCTAGAGTTTTCATGAAACATGGAAAAGTGTATTTGAAGAGATGATAAGAAAATAAAAATAATTATATATAAAATTAAAAAATGAAAGAGGATTTTACCTCTTGAATTCTCCTCCTTGAGAACCTCATTATGGCCACTATGGTTGGCCTTTTGGTGAGACTAGTAGGTCATGGATGTTGAGAAGAGGATTGGGAAGGGAATTAGGTATAAAATAAATATTCTTTAATTATTTTATGTGTGAGGATAAGGGGTGGTGATGGATTGTATTTAAAGTGGAGAAGAGGGTTTTTTAGAATATTTTATTCATTTGTTTCTTATTTTGGATCAAGATAATGAATAGTTTGAAAATTGTCAAAAAATATTTTAAAATAAAGAATTTATGTTCTAGAAAATAGTTATTAAAATTGTAATGACTCAATGAATAGTGTATTTATCTTATAATGTATATATACCATAAATTACAATATTTTACTATTCACTAAATATTCAATTATTTCATAAAAATCATGAAAAATCACTTTAACCACCTTTAGAGGTGTATATTTCAAAAATGTACTCCATTTTTTTAAAATAGTATTCTAAATATGAGAAATTAAATTTTTAATAAAAATCATAACTTAATTGAAAATATAAATATAAAAATTATAATTTCTTTTATACACTTCGAAAAAATATTCAAAGACTCATAAATTGTCAAATAATAAATTGAAAACAAAATAATAATTTATGAGTCTATTTTATGAAACAAATATTCTTTTAAATCATAATATTAATTATAAAATAGATTGTATATATTTATGACTCACAAAAATTACAACACTAAATTTATAATATTCAAAAAAATTATTTATTCAATGGTATAAATATATCATATTTTAACTCATAAGGTACATATATTTTATTATATCCTCATAAATGAGTTTACAAATCAATTAGTTTAGATTCTTTAGTCTCTATAAATACCACTTATTCCATTATACATTTATAATGAATTTTGCTATTTAATTCTTGAAGGAAAATAAATTAATTTATATGTACATGGGTTATTTCATTATCCACACCTTCTGGAAATTAAATCATTTTTATTCGTATTTACTAGTTAAACAATTGAGAATTTCATTACCTCATATCATTTTGGGATTTCCATGTTTCTTCTTCAACCATGTGTTTTCAATACAAAATTGTAAACTAGTGAATTACCTTATTCTATATTTCCTTCTCTCTTCGACCAACTATCTAAATATGATTTTCCTCGTAATATTGGTTGTCTTCCGGTTGATCTAAATCTAGGCTCAAAACATGAGAAGGATCTGGCACATACATTGTTAACACCAAAACATGAAAAAAATTGTACTTGAGATAAAATTTGATTAAAAGCTACACAGTAGGTGATTCATACAAATATCACTATGATTTTATAAGGTACAACTAATAGTCTACATAGATTTATTTTCCTAACAAATTTCATAACACTTTTCCATGGTGAGAGTCTAAGAAAATCATGATAAAATTCCACGAATGGAAAGTATTTCCTTACCTTATCTATGTTATTTTTCTTCCTACCCAGATCTATCCAAATGTTTTGTTGGATCATATTTACTTTCTCGGCCACATCCTTTAAAAATTATTTTCCAAACAACTTCATTTCTCTATCGCCATCCCAAAATACCAATTATTGAAACTTATTTCAACATAATTTCTCAAAAATATCAATCTGTATACTAGAATGAAAACTGATATTATAAGGAAATTTAACTACAAGAATATATTGATCCCAAATTTTTAGTTATCCATTGAATAGGATCAGATAATTTCATATATGGTATGAATTTTTCACTCGTCATGTCCATCCGATTCGTGATAAAAAGATGTTCTGAAATTTCATTCTTTACCCAGGGAATCTTGATGTCCTTTCCAAAAATTAGAAGTGAACTGGTGATCATAGTTAGATATAGTGGAAAGGGGAACCCCATATAATTTGAAAATGTCTATGAGTTATATACAAGAAAGTTGATCAAAACATATGGTATCTTAAAGAAGAATAAAATCTGCATATTTTTCGAGTCGGTCAATAATAACCCAAATCATATTATTACCTCAAAATTTCATTGGTAGTCTAACCATGAAGTCCATGGATATATTTTTCCATTTTCAATCTAGCATCAGTAAAAGATGAAGCATAACCCGTGGTTGTTGTCGCTCTGCATTAACCTGCTGACATGTTAAACATATCATTTTAAAATATGAAATATCATTTTTCATTATATCCCAACAATAATACTCCCAAAGGTATTTTTCCATCTTAATACTGGTAGGATGAATGAAAATAAAATAATTTGAGTTTCCCACAATAATTATTTCTTCATATATGAATCAAAAGGCACGCATAATCTTTTCACAATTATTAAAACACAATCATTATCAGTGTTAAATGCTAGAACCATACCCATTTTAACTAGTTATTCCTTTTTCTATAACTCATGGTCTTCCTTCTTTTCGTTCATATTTCTTGTTTGATTGTGACAACTGCACTGACACCTGAAAAAAATTATTTTCTAACAAGAACACATTCCAATAATAAATTCATCAAATCATTAATTAATGGGTTATGTTCCAATAATATCATGTTCAATGTCACATAATGTTTTTGACCCAATAAGTCTTCCAATTTGTTTCATTTCATGGAATGTAGTTGGTCATTAAATCACAATCCTTTATCAGTTAAAGCAATCTTCTCTGCCTCATGTACAATTACTTATTAGTAAATATATTCTTAAAACATTAATTGTCAATATATCTTTCACAATAGGATCAATATAAATGATGCCTCAAAATTTTCAAACATAAAACCACAACCTTTACTTCCAAATCATATTTGGGATAAATTAATTAAGGATATTTTATTTGACTTGAATCATATGAAATTTATTTATTATTCTACATCATAACATATCCATGTCCTTTAAAAGAAGTATCATTGTAGATAAAGTCACCCTTTCTGGATGCCAGTTCCAAAACATGAACATTCACTAATCTCATCTTTATATCATGAATAAAAACATCACATTTTTTGATCTAAATAAATTTAACCAATTTTTCTGTTATACTAGTTAGAATGATAGATAACAATTAGAATTTTCTAACAACCCCTCAATAAAAAAATTAATAATCCATGAAAACTATTAATATCTAAAACACATGTACATATTTTTGATTGATAAATAACTTTTGTATTGGATGGATAAACTATTATTCGATCGTTATTTACAATGTTTCCAATAAATGAAATTAGTTTCAAATAAAATAACATTTCATAAATTCCCCATATAAAATAATTTCGTTTAGTGTTTGCATGGTAGTCCTTAAATATTTTTCGTCTTCCTCATAAATTTTTTAAAATAGCAAAAAGATCATCATTCGAAATTTAAAAAACATATCCAAATAGTAATGTAATGTTATATTAATAAAAACCATGAATATAGAAGGAGATTATTTAATACCGAAGGGCATAACAACAAACTCAAAATGTCCATATCTAGTATGAAAACTATTTCGGGATGTCAACCTTGTTATCCTTCAGCTAATGGTAATTAGATCTCAAGTAAATCTTGTAAAAATATTGACCTCCCTAGAGATGATCATACTAGTCCTTGATATGAGGAAATGGATACTTACTCTTAATAGTAATTTTATTCAAAGCTATATAATAATTGAAAAGTCTCATGGAACCATCATTCCATTTAACGAAAAAATAAGATCAACATGTGGTGAAGTGCAATGATTAATGAATCATTTATAAAGAAACTCCTATAACTTCATTTTCAATTATAAAAGATACACTTAATCCATTATATATGTGGGTTTTGAAATTAGATTATAATTTATAACTAAGTCAGTAATAAATTTGAAATCTCGATTAGGTATAACATCATACCATTCAACTGAAAAAACCTCTGGGTATTTATTTACCACTACAACATAATTACTCAGTATGGTTCCCTTGTTTTAAACAATATATTCGAGCTAATTTTTTACACCTTTTAATAGTTTATCAGATTCATGATATGTTATAAATATTATGGGTTCATTCATATATACAAACAAAATATCTTTCAAAAGGAATGTAGTTAACTCTATAATAAATCATAGCATGATAAATAGAAAGAAATTTCAATCCTAGAATAACATGAAAATATACTATGGGAAAAGAAAAAAAATATTAGGTAATTTATTTTCATAGAAAATAATAAGAAAATTCATAAAATTATCTTTTCCTGAAATATTTCCATCATTTGTTTTAATAGTTTGATCCATTATCATTTAATTTGGATAAATTTTAAATTTACTAGAAAATTCATCATGAATAAAAGAATCTGTAGAACTCCTATCAATCAAGACATTAGAAAAATATCAGTAAAAAAATAGTCTGATCCCACTTCATTGGATTTCCCAAAAACTAATGACGTAGATGCAAAGGATCTCACTATACCTTTATTATTATATTATATCTTATTTACTTCAATCAAATAATTATTATGGAAGGTATTTATATAATTCCACATATCATCATGTTTAAATCATATTATAGGTTTTTATCAAAGTTAAACATACCATTACTAAGAACTTATTAATTTCAATATCGAGACATATGTCAAAAATTACCACATATAAATCACTACCCATATTTATTATGGTATTATCCAGGGTTCTTTTTACCTAACTTACCTCAAACTAGAAACTGAAATTTTTTACGTTCAAATTTATTTTATTGACTGTTACCCATATTTTTTCATATGAAACTCTTATTATTAATATTTTTAATGATCATTGTAAAACTAAATTTTTACCCTATCATCACATATAAAAAGTTTCTCATAAATTTTTAATTCACTGGAATAAAAATCCCTTTGGTATCTTGGCTTCAATCCTGAGTATAAATGATTGATTTTAATATCATGATATAGAATATATTTGGAGAGACAATTAAGAATGGGAAAATTATTTCTTTATAAAATTCCACTGAATCTTCCTTTATTTGTCTCAATTCAAGTAATTTATTTCCCATACTAATTTGAACCACTTTAGGAAAAAAAAATTCAATTAATATATTATTAAATTATTCCCATTGCATGGCCTCAATATCCTCTATATCAAATATATTCTTGACCATTGACCAACACATGTCGACTTAACCTTCAAAATGGTAAATATAAATACTATAATTTGGATTATCTGAAAATCCCATGAAGTAAAATATATTTTAAAGAGATTTAATGCCACATTCATCAACAAATAGGTCAGAATATCCATTGATAGAAGGAGGGTGTTGCCTCATAAAATGTTACACTTTCTTCATGTTCCATTGTGGTAGCTCTAGTTGCTCTCTATCATGAATTCCAACTCCATTTATAGAAAAATTCAACTGATCCATTACTGTTAAAAATTATTTAATTCCAATTCCCACCATTCCAAGTCAGGATATCGAATTATACCATCCTCCCTATTCTGTCCTAGTTAAGCTTACCTATTAATTTTTTGGAAATCTATTCTTAACAGACGTATCATAGATTATGAAACATTGTAATATTCAAATTATATATATGATTTAAATTTTACCATAAGGTAAAAATAATTTATGGAATTCTGTTAACTTCATTATAACCGCTAAATTATTCTAAATTGTGCACTGTTATAAACATTAATACCCAACCTTAATCATTACATAATCTGGTAAATTAATTAGAAATCACTTCCATACATCCCTAAAGATATTTTTGGTTTAGAGTTTTATAAAATAATTACATAATTCATGTATATAAACAAAAAATCATAGAAATTGGGAAATAATAATATAGTATCAATTTCTTCTATAAAACAATTTTTTTAATGAAAAAATGAAAAATCTTCATGAAAAGTCTTCACAACCTTAATCGTGGCTTATTATTTTCTATTACGCATCCTTGAACACTATTATTTTTTTTATGTTTGGAAGAGAACAAAATGGTCATTATGGGACATGAAAAGAATGTGAGAAACCATTAGTCCATTAATACATATAAACATATAAAACGATTTTCACAAAAACATGCATCTCACACAATATGTATCATATAGTTATATTGTGAAAACATGAGATTTAAATAAAACATATAAAATATAAATAATTAAATAAAGGTATCAGAGGGAATTAATTACTTAATAATGTAACCCTAAAACTACGATATGAGTTGTAATACTCATTACTACCTTACAATGTAACCCCCATGGCTACATTTAAACGTAACCCTCACGACTACCTTGTAGTGTAACCACAGCGGTTACACATGGAGTAACCAAATTGTTGACCTCAAACGTTAACATACACAATAAATTGGATGGATATATAGGTCCCACAATGAATCATAAAAAATTAACATGAACCATAAAATAATAATAAAATAATAATACTTTCATAAAAACAGACCTTTTGAATTTTGTATATAAATATATTTAAATGATGATTTTTTTTAAAAAGTCAATTAGAAATATCATATATTTGAATTTGGAATTGTTAAAAATAATGAAATATGTGTATACACTATTAATCATAAAAATAAAAAATAATATAACAATAATTAATTTCACTAATAATCTTAGTACCACATACCAATGAAGTTGATGGTTAACCCAAATAATTGAAATTGCTTTATGATTTCCCTTACCTCGGGTTTGTCTTTCATAAAACATGTTCAAAAAACATGTATAACAGTTTAAAGTGTGTTATTAATATATTTAACAACCATATTTATATTTTTAATTACTTATATTATATAATTATAACATCCTTCCACTTATTTATTAATAATATTTTGTTATTTTATATGTTTCTGGTATATTTAATTCATGGTTTTTATAGTTTATACATTATGGAATGAATGGAAGAAAAACTCCAAAAGTGGAATGAAATATAATAAATATGCTTCCATAATTTAAATGATACCATATATCAATTTTTATGATATTGATATTAATATTTACATAAAACATTAATGATAATTATTTAATTTAATTTGGCAGTTTTTACGATCATTGTGAACTTTTATCATTTTATTCAATGTAATGTTTATATACTAGTTCCATAACATTATGTACCTTATAATATATATAATAAAATATTATTTTCCCATATTAATGGTTTTATGACCATACATGAATGTTCTAATAAAAAATAAATGTGAATCTCCCATAATTATGGTAAATAGACACATCACAGATGATGTTCTCATGTTTAGAATAAAAGGGAGATGATAAAAAGCATAATTATAAATTTCTCCATAAATATGATATCATTACAGTATATATAAGATACTATATATTTCATGAAAATTGGAAAATGGGAGGTGAATATATTATAATAAAACAAAAATAATTAAAAATAAAATAAATGAAAATGAAAGAGGATTTTACCTCTTCAATTATTCTACGTTAAAACCTTCTTAAGGCCCTTGGTTTTAGCCTATTGTGAGACCAGTAGGTAATGGATGTGGGTAAGAGGCTTGGGAAGGTAATTGGGAATAAATAAATCAACATAAAATTCATTGAAGTGTGAGGATAAGAGATGGTGGGGGGAGATATTTATAGTCAAGGAGAGGGGTGATCATTGATTACTTTATTCATTTGATTATTACTTTGGATCAAGACTATGAATAGACTGATCATTATCATTAAATATATTATCATAATGAAGGTAAATTAGAGACTTTTTTTCTTACATCCATGATGACTAGAGGAATAGTGTATTATTTTTATAATGTATACATAACATAAATTACTGTATTTTACTATTCAATAAAAATTCAAGAATTTTTTAAAAGACCCAAAAATTAATCATAATAATTTTGAGACTATTAGAAGTAAAAAATTCCCAAAATATTTGGAAAATAGTTTACTAAATATTAGACATTTATTTTTTATTAAAATCATAATTTATTCAATAAATACCAATTTTAATATTATATTTGATTTAATAACATGTTGAAAATATAATTAAAGTCTTATAGAATTAATATTTAATCATAAGAAATAAATAAATAATGACCCTATTTTTTGAAACTATGTTTACTTTTAAATCATTATATTAATTAGATAATTGTAATTAATTATTTATTATTTTAAAATATATAAACGGTTAATTTATAATTTTTTTAAAAATTACTTATTTAATGATATAAATATTTCATATTTTCACATATAAAATACATAAATTTTAATATATAGTCTCATAAATGATGTTAAAATTATATTAGTATATGTTTATTCATTTCTATAAATTCCAGTTATTTCATTATACATTTATAACGAATTTAACTATTTAATAGAATAATAAAAAAATTCTTTTATAAATACATGGGTTGTTATAATCAGGGTACATATTATTTTTTAGTAGTGTGGGTCAAGTTATTTACCATGAGTTGGTGTATAATGGTGATGTTTACTATATAATGTATTATTATTATGTAATTTTAATATTACTTCATCTGTGATTTTAGAAATTCTATGAAAAGGGGGTATAATCTCCCCACAATATACATAATCCATCGCTAATTGTTGGTATCATCTAGAATACATGGATTCATACTTCAGGCATTAAATTCCTAGTTAGGTTTGCAATGTTCAAAACATTTAGGAACATTACTTGGTGTCTTACTCTTCCTTCAATTGGGTACCAACTCCTATTATGGTTATTTGGAAGATCAGGATAGAGGAAATTAGAATGCATATAAATCCCATACCATTTAATTTGTTGGGTTCATTGTATGGGTCGAATTTTTTCACTTATCCATATCGTAGTATTCTAATAAACCCTTAATACTCTATATTTTATTAATATGGTTGGGAAACATTTTAGATATATTATCTATGGTTAGGATTTAAATCACCAGAGTTACATGGTGGCTTATCATGACATTTTTCAACCAAGAGGTTAAGGTGGATTTGTTATTTGTTGTTTTTATATCTGAAATCAATTATTGATCATGGATTTTGACTTGTAAAAGGCATTTCAAGTATACATTGTTTAGATTCGAATGTTCCCAGAAAAATTATTCTCATTAACCAATACCCTTCCCTTATAATAAAAAATCCCATTTATGGAGTTTCAAAACATGGTGTGGTGTGATACCTATTCAACCATATATTGGAATTTTTTTTAGGGAACCATGATAAAATTATGGTAGGAATAATATCATAAATAAAAATTTTAAATTTTATTTTCCTCTATCCATTTCCCAAATATAAGGTGGAGGCTTCAATATAAGATTTTATTTCCTACATAGATATTGATTGTGTTATATATTTACAAATAAATTGTTTCTTAAAACTCTTCTGTTAATATCAATTATATGTACCATAAAATCCATATTTACCTCGTCACCATCTAATTTCAGATAATAAAAATTGGTTCTTTCATAATTTTTTCCCCATATATGTTTCATAAATATTTTGGACAAGTAGAAACTGGAAAATGTTTAAACAACATATTAAATGTATCCTCATGAAAAAAGAAATTATAGATACCTGTAAAGGTAATGTTTAAAACTAATGAAAATATCTGAAATATTTTCATACGCATAAAATGATTTTATAAATTTTTGGTGCAACAAAAAATTACATTGACCATGTATTAGGATAAAAAACCCTTTTTATCTTCCCTTTGGTCCCTTATTAGTGAAAATTATCACCAGTAATTGACTTCCAACTATAAACATTCCAGATAACTCTATTATATTTTGATATTAAATAGTTCTTACTATCAAATTTAATTTTAATATTTATAATTTGTTGTTATAATATTGACATAATTAAATGTATCATATGGAATTAATTACTTAAAAATGTAACCCTAAAACTACCATATGAGTTGTCACACTCATTACTACCTTACAATGTAACCCCCATGGCAACATTGCAATGTAACCCCCACGACTACCTTGTAGTGTAACCATAATGGTTAGACATGGAGTAACCAAATTGTTGACCTCCAACGTTAACATACACAATAAATTGGATGGATATATATGTCCCACAATGCATCATAAAAAATTCCAATGAACAATAAAATAATAATAAAATAAGAATACTTTCATAAAAACATAACTTTTGAATTTTGTATATAAATATATTTAAAAGATGATTTTTTAAAAAAGTCCATTAAAAATATCATATATTTGAATTAGGAATTGTTAAAAATAATGAAATATGTGTATACACTATTAATCAAAAAAAATTAATATAATAATAATTAATTTCAATAATAATCTTAGTACCACATACCAATTAAGTTGATGGTTAACCCAAATAATTGAAATTGCGTTATGATTTCCCTTACCTCGGGATTTTCTTTCATAAAACTTGTTCAAAAAACATGAATAATGGTTTAAATAGTGTTATTAATATATTTAGCAACCATATTTATATTTTTAATTTCTTATATTATATTATTATAACATCCTTCCAATTATTTATTAAAAATATTTTGATATTTTATTTGTTTCTGGTGCATCTAATTCATGGTTTTCATAGTTTATACATTATGGAATTTTATAATGAATAGAAGAAAAACTCCAAATGTGGAAGGAAATAGAATTAATATGATTCCATAATTTAAAATGTTACCATATATCAATTTTTATGATATTGATATTAATATTTACATAAAACATTAATGATAATTATTTAATTTAATTTGGTAGTTTTTAAGATCATCGTGAACTTTTATCATTTTATTCAATGTAATGTTTATATACTAGTTACATAACATTATATACCTTATAATATTTATAATAAAATATTATTTTCCAATATTAATGGTTTTATGACCATACATGAATGTTCTAATGAAAAATGAATGTGAATCTCCCATAATGATGGTAAATGGACACATCACAGATGATGTTCTCATGTTTAGAATAAAAGGGAGATGAGAAGAAGCATGATTATAAATTTCTCCATAAACATGATATAATTACAATATATATAAGATACTATATATTTCATGAAAATTGGATAATGGGAGGTGAATATATTATAATAAAACAAAAATAATTAAAAATAAAATAAATGAAAATGAAATAGGATTTTACCTCTTCATTTATTCTACGTGAAACCTTCTTAAACCCATTTGTTTTACCCTATTGTGAGACCAGTAGGTAGTGGATGTGGGTAAGAGGCTTGGGAAGGTAATTGGGAATAAATTAATCAACATACAATTCATTAAATTGTGAGGATAAGAGATGGTGAGGGGAGATATTTATAGTCGAGGAGAGGGGTGATCTTTGAATTCTTTATTCATTTGATAATTACTTTGGATCAAGACTATAAATAGATTGATCATTATCATTAAATATATTATAATAATGAAGGAAAATTAAAGACCTTTTTTCTTACATCTTTGATGACTACAGGAATATTGTATTATTCTTATAATGTATACATAACATAAATTACTGTATTTTACTATTCAATAAAAATTCAAGAATTTTTTAAAAGACCCAAAAATTAAACTTAACAATTTTGAGACAATTAGAAGTAAAAAATTTCCAAAATATATGGAAAATATTTTTCTAAATATTAGACCTTTATTTTTTTTATTAAAATCATAATTTATTCAACAAATACCAATTTTAATATTATATTTGATTTAATAACATGTTGAAAACATAATTAAAGTCTCATAGAATTAATATTTAATCATAAGAAATAAATAAATAATGACCCTATTTTTTAAAACTATGTTTACTTTTAAATCATTATATTAATTAGAAAATTGTAATTAATTATTTATTATTTTCAAAAATATAAACTTTTAATTTATAATTTATAAAAAATTTAATTATTTAATGATATAAATATTTCATATTTTCACATATAAAATACATAAATTTTAATATATAGTCTCATAAATGATGTTAAAATAATATTAGTATATGTTTATTTATTTCTATAAATTCAACTTATTTCATTATACATTTATAAAAAATTTAACTAGTTAATTGAAGAATAAAAAAAATTCTTTTATAAATACATGGGTTATTATAATCAGGGTACATATTATTTTTTAGTAGTGTGGGTCATGTTATTTACCATGAGTTGGTGTATAATGGTTATGTTTACTATATAATGTATTATTATTATGTAAATTTAAATATTTCTTCATCTGTGATTTTAGAAATTCTATGAAAAAGAGCGTATAATCTCCCCACAATATACATAAACCATCGCTAATTGTTGGTATCATCTAGCATACAGGGATTCATACTTCAGGAATTAAATTCCTAGTTAGGCTTGAAATGTTCAAAACATTTAGGAAAATTACTTGGTGTCTTACTCTTCCTTCAATTGGGTACCAACTCCTATTATGGTTATTTGGAAGATTAGGATAGAAAAAAAATAGAATGCATATAAATCCCATACCATCTAACTTGTTGGGCTCATTGTATTGTTCAATTTTTTCACTTATCCATATCGTAGTATTCCAATAAACCTTTAATCATCTATATTTTTTTGATTTGGTTGAGAAACATTTCAGATATTTTATCTAAGGTTAGGATGTAAATCACCAGAGTTACATGGTGGATTAACATGACATGTTTCAACCAAGAGTTTAAGGTGGATTTGGTATTTTGTGTTTTTATATCTAAAATCAATTATTGATCATGGATTTTGACTTGTAAAAGGCATTTCAAGTATACATTCTTTAGATTCGAATGATCCCAGAAAAATTATTCTCATTAACCAATACCCTTCCCTTATAATACAAAATCCCATTTATGGAGTTTCAATACATGGTGTGGTGTGATACCTATTCAACCATATATTGGAATGTTTTTATAGGGAATCATGATAAAAAATGGTTGGAATAATATCATAAATAAAAATTTTAAATTTTATTTACTTCTATACATTTCCCAAATATAAGGTGGAGGCTTCGATATAAGATTTTATTTCCTACATAGATATTGATTGTGATATATATTTACAAATAAATTGTTTCTTACAACTCATATTTTAATATCAATTATATGTACCATAAAACCCATATTTACCTCTCCACCATCTAATTTCAGATAATAAAAATTGGTTCTTTCACACTTTATTTCCCATATATGTTTCATAAATATTTTGGACAAGTAGAAACTAAAAAATGTTAAAAAAACATATTAAAAGTATCCTCATGAAAACAATTTTATAGATACCTTTAAAGGTAATGTTTAAAACTAATGAACATATATGAAATATTTTCATACCCATAAAATGTTTTTATATATTTTTTGGTGCACCAAAAAATTACATTGACCATGTCTTAGGACAAATAAACCTTTTTATCTTCCATTTGGTCCCTTATTAGTGAAAATTATCATCAGTAACTGACTTCCAACTATGAACATTCAAGATAAATCTATTATATTTTGATATTAAATAGTTCTTACTATGAAATTTAATTATAATATTTATAATTGGTTGTTATAATATTGACATAATTATTATCCAAAATATTATCAATAAGAGGGAAAATTTGAGCTTTGTAAATTTAAAACATAGTGGTAAGAAAATTAAAAGAGTTTTAATGTCACTTGAATAAAAACAACATTAAAAAATAAAATATTGAGGTAATGATTTAAATTTTTCTATGAGTAAGTTAATAAAACTTTTTATTACTTAATTAAACTCTTAAAAAGAAAAAATATAATTTCATAACACATTTTACTCACTCCAAAAAACCAATCCACACTAGAAGAAATAATCATTTAGAATGAAATAATTTTTTCTATAATAAAAATGTTTACTGAAATATAATTATATAAAAAATATAGCTATATTGACATTAATATGAATAGGTTGTTATCAAATTAGACCAAAAACATAAAAATATAAAAGAATATAGTAATTTAATAAATAATTGCATCATAAATAATATTATATAAGGGTTTTAAATCTGAGGAAAATCATTATCCCCTCAACATGACTGAAAACATACTTAAGAACACATATATATTCAAGAGTTTTATGAACCTATTTTATGAGGCCACAATTTTCATTGGGATTAAAAATTATTATTGATTCATATCTTAGATTCTAGTAAAATTCTATTTTACAAGGTATGGCAATAAAAAAATATGAATGAATGAGAACGTCATTTATAAATCGCTCAATGTACAAAAGTGAGATCAGAAAGTGTAAAAATTTTATCAAATAGATATAAATAACGTAAAATATATATGAGATGAATTATTATAACTAGATTGTCTTCTTCTCTTGTGAATACATAGATTATGAAATATGGATCTTCTTATTCTTAACAAATTAAAGTCGTTTATTTTTAGTAATCTGAAAAGCATTATTGTCTTCTTGAGAGTTTACATCACAAAATTTTCAAAACTAATATTTTACACTTTTAAAATGATGGATCAATAATAAATTGTTACAATTTTTTTTTTATTTTCATGTGATATTTCTCTCTGTATTTATAATTAACTATTTGGAAAATGGTTCATTGACGAATAATAATGAATTATTATATTAGACTGATGAATGTAAAAAAATCGGGCTCTATAAAATTTCATCTTTAATTATAAAAATTTAGACCAATAAATAATCTTCCAATGAGTTTTGAGCATACTAAATTCGAATACCTTAAAAAATCAGTATTGGAAACTTAATGTTTCATCATATTCACTTAGATGTACATTTTTAGTAACTCTAATACTTTTTCAATGTTCTGTTTTGGATATATTTTCTATAGAAAGATTAATTATTTTTATATATGGTAAATTAAATCATATGTAAAGTTATATTTTTTTTGTTTCATAGTTCTAGTGACCATCAAGTATTAGGTAAAATGGATAGTTTTTTACATGGTTCACCGTGATAGGCTTTCTCGTAAACTCATGGAACATAATCGATATAGTAAATGAATTACAATGTCTAATCTATTTAAATTATTATTAGGCTGAGTTCATCTAAATTTATATAAAATTAATTATTGATGACCCCTGTTAGTATACATGTTTGACCAGGAATTAAAAATTCAAAAATTTCTACAAGTAATGAAAATTTCTAAAAACATCAATTTTTTTCAAATTTTTCCACTCACATTTTATAAACTCATAAAATTTATAGTAGATAATAAATAAGTATTAAAACGATAAATTTCTGGGTTTTGGTTAAAAATATTCCTATTTTTATATTCACAAATCATGGATGTTTTAATAAAATGTGGAAAAACAGGATAAGACAATATATGTAATAGAGTACCAAAAGTAAATTTGTACTCACAACAGTCATTCTAAATATTTTAAACTATGGTTAACATCAGAAATATATCTAGGTATAACACATAAAAGAGAGAATAAAACATAAAATAAATGGAATAAAACAAGTATATATATATACAATCATTATAGACCATAATTATATAGTTTTACACACTAAAATATTTTATATATTATACTATAATATTTTTAATATAAAATTTAAAAAACAATTAAAAAACATATATATAATAAAAATAAAAATCTATTTACATTAATTAAATTTCCTTATATAAATTATATATAGAAATATAAAACCATAATAATGATTAAAATAAAAATAGAAAATAAGTTTCATTCATCATCTTCAATCCCAGGTCCATTTGAAGAGACGGATTCCTAAAGATCAATTTCTATTTATTAGGTTCAGAAGGTATTGTAAATGTATTTTTAAGAGTTGGTATAAAATTTATAGAATGAGGGTTAGTTCATAGGTATTATAATGGTGAATACATATGAGTACTAATAAAATAAGTTAAACTAGGATTTTACACATTAACTACTACCACCATGTTGGACATGAACATAAAATTATTTTGTAAAACCTTAAAAACTGTTGTAACATGCTTCTAATTTTTTATAGAAACTAAATTTTATAAATTATGTGATCCCATACACCTTATATATATATATTTCTCTTGAAATAATTTCTAAAATTATTCATTTATTATTTATCTTTTTAATTTAAACTGATCATTGATTACACTCTTCATATAAATGTTAACTATCATATTAGATAAAATAGAATCAATATTATAAATCTATTAGCATTGTATATTGACATTTTGCTCTATCTAAATATGGAAATTTTTATCAATTATTTACATTCAATAATTATATTCATTGATATCATCAGGTAAATTTTAAATTTTTCATTGATAAGATTTGTCATTAATCACCATTGAAATTGATTTCACTAATTTATTTGAATTTATAGAAAAATAATTTGGATACACCTATATAATAATATTCTCCATTAATTATGATATATTTTACTTCAAAATATAAAAAAATTTCCTTAATATAATAAATTTCAAATAAATTAGGAAGAATGATATTATATATAAACCATGTGTGAGATACCTGATTCAGAGTATCACAATTTTGGTTTATGTCAAATTATATTTACAATCAAGAAGATTTAGGCATAAGAAAGGATTTTGAATATGTAGGAAATATTTAATCCATCAATATACCCCAATCACAAAGATTTTTTTTCTACTTAATATAACTTTGAATTGGTAAAATTACATCCAAAATAAATCATCAATAAAATATATCAGAATAGAAAATTTTTTAATGTTATAACCACATTTATATATTTCCTCATGAGAGTTAAAAAAATCATGGAATTGAATATCCATGAATTAATGAAAACATTTATTAATACCTTATAATTATAAACTAGGAATAAGTGGGGGGTAATTTATTTTTTTCTATACTATTAACAAAAGATTTAGCTGTGTGGAATAATCTTACAGCATATAGAAAAATTTTATTACAAAATTTTAATTTCTCATCCATAATAAACTTGTCTTCCATGGGATGAAATATAATATTAATATTTTTTTAATAATAAAAATTAATATAAATAATCTACCTCTTAATTCCCATCAATATAATTTTCACTCACATACTAGGATAACATATATTTATTAATATTATATAATGTATCCAATGGTAAAATATCAATATATTTAACCTCTCACCATTATTATTTTACAACTAATCCTTTCAACACAACAATTTATATATATAAATCATCTATATTAGTACACACAATATCATATGATAATGGAATATTGGACATAATAGGATATTCATTTATATTTTCCCAATTTTTTTTATATCAAATATACCTTGGCAAGTGTAACCTCATATATATCCACATTTCTTGTCTTCACATCCATTATATTATGTGGTTTTAAATTATCACTTTTATGCACTTTAAAATATATTCATTAGATATATGAATAACATAATAAGTTAGTGAAATAATAAAATTATATAATCCATGAGAGTGAAGCTCACCCTCAGTCTAGGAATATACTCAAAATGAAAATTCATGACTCGAGTTTTGAGTATCAAAAAATTATAGATCATCATAAACATATAAAAGGTTTCCATGTTAATTGGCTATTAGTTCATGCATATTATTATCATATTTATTATCCTTGACATTATGATCTATATTTTCATCTATAACATTAATCGAAACAACATGATCTGTAACATTTTCAAGGATCTCATCTGATTATAAACCAAGACCATGTACTCATTTTAATGGCGACGGGTGTGATTTATGTTAAAATGAATACTAAATCTGACCATAACCCATTACCCATTATTTTATCATATTTTTATAGATCACCTTCATAAAAAAATTTATATCCCTACTAATGTATACCATATGAAATTTATTATATGACATTTCCTCTCTACTAATAATGAAATTTTCTTCTACGGTTAAATATTGTTCCATAAAAAAGATTTAATACATTATAAGTTAGATTGAAATCCTATTCCATATTACTCACTAAAAATGAAGGCATGTAGGTATTTTATCCTTTCAAAATAATTTAAAATCAATATTATCCCTGATGTCAAACACTATAAATTTCACTCTTTCGTGGGCTAGAAACATGTTCTAGTATTCTTAATAAATTTGTATTCATTCTATCCAAATAATCATATTTTAGAAAAAATTCATCTCCACTACCAATCTAGATATATTATATCTTCATTCACCTTATACTCAGTGAAATTTAGATGGAAGGAGTTCGATAAATCCTAACAGAATCACATATAAGGTATGTTTAATGTATTACACTATTATATCAAAGAATATGATTTGTTAAATCCATCAATTAGTTATTTGAGAAAATCATTGATATTATAAATAAAAATATAACTTTCATATAAATTGTAATTTTAATAATCTTAGATAAAATATGTTCTACTGAAATATTTTACTCGAAACCAACTCTTTCAAGGTATCATGTACCATAGAATTACAAATATTTGTCCATAAAAAATTTGACATCCTCTCCAAATTGAATATTTAACCTCAAATATACGACTCATTATCCTTATTAAATTCGATGCAGTACCCTTTGATTACATGGAGGTTTCTTAAAATTACATTTATGTAAAAAAACACTTGCATTTTAAATAGAATCAATCACTGGATATAAGATAGGTAATGTAGGATTTAATGATCCTAGAGACAGAAACATGTTTCATATTCAAATATAAATTATGTAGAGTATGTTAGACTGGTTCAATAATTGTTAATGGGGGGTCAAACAAAATAGGGATAAGTAATTTCATTTGAATTTAATGAAAAGAAGTAATTTTTTTTGAAATAAAACAGAATACCCAAAATAAAGCAAATAAATTAAATTTATCTGAAAATAGAATAAATCTAATAAAATATAAACATTATTAGAATTAAAACACCATGTCTAACCACGAATTACATTAACAATAATTATCATTTAAATAAAAAATATTAATGTATAAAATTATTTATTCAAAAATAATACATAATTATATTAATTTAAATTAAAATAATAATTAAAAATAACTTGGGCATAATTATTCATGTCAAGATCATTTTTATATAATTTATTCTCACTTTTTAAAAGAATGATCTGCATGCTTAGTTAAAACCCAAATCATATGTTTTTATTTAATCCATACACTCATTTTTAGTTGATCGTAAGGAAACCATGGCAACAAAAATTGAATAAAATAATAGTAATTGAAATTAATAATTTTTAGACTCTTCACAAAGCTAAAAAATGTGATAATATTATTCTAGAAAAATACAATGTGAATAATCAATAAACTCTAAAACATAACGAATAAGAGCATCATTAACAAAGATAGAGAAATTTGAATCTAAAATTATATGTATGGCATACTGAAATAGTAAAAAAATAGAAATCTTTCCTTTTAAAAAAATTCAATAAAGTGTTACGTATTTATCATATCTATAAACTATAGAGATATAAAAAAAAACTTTAATGGTGGATTCAATATGTTAACTATTTTTCTAATTACAGAAATTACTAATTTATAAAATTTTAGAATACATATAATGCATTTTGGGGTATTTTATACACATTTCAACTAAAAATCATTTCAAAAAATTTACCAAACTTCTCCATTTCATAAGTTATGGAATTGGATTTCCTTAGAACAAAAAAATCAAAATATCATATAATGTGTCAAATTTTTAACAACCTAAACTCAATTAACCCAAAGTATATGGTTAATTATTACGTTTTATTGACAAAAGGGTTATAATATTTAATGAAATATTAGTTTTGAAGTAATAGATATCCAAATACAAACAACATACTCATTTTATAGTGGGAATATAATATAAATGATAACCAAAAAAAGTCTTAGAATCCTTGACACTCAAAAAAATAATTCATCTTCATATCGTCTAGAAAACAAACAAAATAAGGTTAATCACAAATATACATTAAGGGTTTTGTATAGTGGAATATATCATTAGTAAATAAGACATAATCAATATGATAATGTAAATAACTAAAAACATATTCAATTTAATCAATTACGTGATCATGACATATATCCAAGGATAATATCAATGAAAATATATCTTTTATAACAATAAATTAATTCACAAATGAGGAAATGAATAATAATGGATGTAATGATCATAAAAATTAGGATTTCTATACCTTTATTACCTTACAACAATAATGTATAAATCTATTGGTAGGTATACTCAAAACCCGCATATACTTTTTCTAACTAATTTTATGCATGTGACTTTTTATGCATCTTGGGGAAATCTATAATTAAAAACGACCATTCACGTAATTTCTAATTCAATCATAATATATTTAATGATCAATTCAATTAATAAAAAATATTACTTTTAAATAAATATTCATATATACTAATGAATAATTTTGTTTCAAGATTATCCATAGTCAATCAAATAAATTCCATAATAAAACACACCATGAAGAAATGGTGTATTATTTGCGAAATAATCAAACCATGATTTAAATAATATGTAAATTTAATGGAAATTTGACTTTCAAGTCTCATATTAAAGTGAAAGATTCAATAGAAATTTAAAATACAAAAAAAATAATAATATATGAGATTTTACCAATAGGTCATTAGGAATATAAAATTTTTATTAAAATAATGTCATTTGTAAAAATAAGGGAATGGATGTAAAATACTAAAATAATCATTCATAATTTTTTTTATTTGTAAAACCATTTAAAAAATATAAAATTAGATAAATATCCTAAAATTTGTTGGGTGTTGGGGAAGAATGTTGTATCTGTAAATGATAAATACATTCCTTTTGAAGTATTTTAAAGAAAGTTGAAAACATACCTATTAGAAAACATTTTAATGATTCATTTAAAAACATTTTTAAAATCTTCAAGGATTACAAAATATTTCCTTAATAAAACATTTGAGTATATAAAATTACTTTTTAAAAGTGTTATAAAAAATTTGGTCTTTGATGAAAAATAAACCCAATTAAAATAGAAATAAAATATTTTTTTACATTCATAATTTATTTTCCTAAATAAATTAGTAAAATAGAGGAATAGATGGAATAAAATTAGAGAAATCCCTAAATACGTAGAGGATAATTAAATTGATGGATTTTATGATGTATAGGTTGTAACGCCCTGACCCAAGATTCCCAGAGTTGGTGAATTATCTTAATACATTGGAATGATTAAAATGAATCATGTCCCGAAAGACCAATCAGTTTAGCAGTCTTGAAAATTAGATTATATACATGAACTTTAGAATACACTTTCTAATATACAACACCATAAAATCCTTTGATAATTACATTGTTCACTTTTCATAACCCTGCATCTCAAACATAAATCACTACATGGGATCCATGGAAAATAAAAAAAACAATGGGGTGACATCAGATGCTCAGTATGGTTAAATAATTAGGAGGAAGCTATAAACATTTGATGCAATATGTGTAAATAAAACAATATCCATTTAAAGATAAACATGAATATATTATAGAAAAAAAAATCAAACATTAACATATAAACATGCACATGGATATTATACTAGTTGAATAATCACATGTAATAATTATTTTAACAATGTGGTAATTTATAGTACCAGACATTAGTTTTTGTGTCAAGGCCTCGTGCCAGGACCTAGGGGATAACTGTAACTGGACCCCTACCAAGAGAGACTCTATAACCAGACTCCAACCCGCAGAGCCTCTATAACCGGACTCTAACCCGAAGAGCCTCTATAACCAAACTCCAAACCAAAAGGTCTGCTATAACCGGACCCTAACCCGAATGGCTTACTTTTACCAGTCCCCAACTTGGAACATATTATTCCTTTACATTAATCATAATAATAGGTTGAAATATAACATTAACATTTTTATTAAAACTAGCATACAAAATGTCAATACATTAACAGTAAACCAGAATGGCCTAAAAATAACATATCCTAAGTCAAAAATATCACAAATAATTAAATAAAATACGGTAGAATCGAATCAAAATAAATAATCTTCAATCAAGGGTAAAATTTATAAAAGGATGTTGACATAGATGAAATAAAAACTATTTTAGAGAAATATCTCATTCTATTTTGAAATCATTTAAGAGTCAAATAATTATAAAAAAAATTAATTTGAAAATATTCTTTTAATATTTTAATGGAAGATTCAACGATTTTATAACGATGAAAAATATCTTCACCCACTGTATATGATTAAAAAAATGTTCTTACCTTATTTTTTTCAAAAAGGTCATAAAATACAATATTTGGAAATGACAAAAGGATTCATTTATAAACATCTTATAAAAAGTCAAACAATGGTATAAATGACTATATCACATAGTCTAGTAAACAGTAGAATTTTTTTGAAATACATTTTTTAGAAAACACAGATGTGGATGGAAAAGAGATCTCAGTAGATACTTAAGTATAAACAACCTCCGATAATGAAGATATTGTATAATAAACCCTTACTTCTTTGTAATCAATCGAGTTAAATGATAAAAAGTTAATAACCATGAAATTAAAAAACGATTAAAACGAATAAAATGAATATAAAGATAATAATTATAATATATATCAAATGGAAGTACAAAATAAGCCATATTTAATAAATAATTGGTGTATAATTGAAATCTCACAAATTTAAATTTGACATTAGAAACCCATTACCTCAAGTCCAACTAGTCTTGAATGTTCCTTGTTCATCTCGAATAATAAACATAAGTTAATTTCTACATGATTAAGAACATTTTTAGGGTTTTATTATTCCTTTTATACCACTTATTACGTTTATATAACAAATATATAATTATTTGAGTTCATTTTTGATATTTTATCGTTGTTCCGAACTTGAGTCAAAAATGAACTTGTTATAATTACAATTTTTCCTTGTCGTAAAAATTACATTATCTATAGAATGATATACATGATTTAGATATCATATATATATTATATATCTAGTATATATATGTATTTATTACAGTACACAACATTTGGAGATATTAAATGAATTGCGCCGTTCATGGAGACGGTAAGTCGTACGTACGCATGAATGATAATTTCATTTCTATTTTGTATTTTAATGGAATTAAAACATAATGATACATAGGTATATTATTATTAAATTATAATATCATACATAATATCATTATCTATATACATTACATGTCCCAAACAAGTCATTAACGAGTCATATTACTTTTAGGGGGCGGTAGTAATCACTTCCTCAAATTAAATTATCGCATTTTACACATAATGGAAATGATAAAGGTATGATATAAATGGAATATACCAAATAATAAAGAAAAAATAAACACAATATATATTATATATAAATAAATTTCCATCTTAATGGACACCAGGAGAGGAGGTAGGAGATAATCGAACAATCATTGTTTCGTGAGGCGTTAGATTCGCAACCACAGAAACAGTATGTTTTTCACCCATTTTATGGAGGTGTGTATAATTGTAGATTGAATCCTTCTCATTAAAACATCCTAGTATATTTAGGATATTGTTTTTGTTAGATAATAAAGGAATATAAAGAGTTTAGGAGATTGTAGAAGTAATATAAAACAAAATAAAACAAAATAATTTAATATAAATAGTAACATTTATTTGGGTAACTTACTTTGGTTTGAATCAAATGGACTTCTTGAAGTTTCATCTGACTATGGTAAGGATTATAGGTGTAAGAGATGGATCTTGAGTGCCTATTCAGGAAAGGGTTGGTTGAGTCAAGGGGATTGAGAGGTGTGTGAAATGGGTTAGAATGGGTGTCCTTTTATAAAGGGGAGGATGGGATCTTTTGGAATCTGTCGAAATATTATTTTTTATATATATTGATATTCAGTTTATAATGGTCCAAAACTAATTAATGTCAAGGATAAGATGACTCATGGCCGAAATAAAATAATCCAATAAGAATTGAACAGATTTTGGATAATTTTTTAATAATAATAATTTTATTTATTTAAATCATTTATTAATGAGGTAATTACTACATAATTATTGTGTCATAAATAATTTAATTTATTTGAAATATAAAAATTATTAATAAAATAGCATAATGTTGGAGAACGTTTTATATTTCCAATGAATTTTTATAGTCGAATGGATGAATTATATAACCCCATGTAAAATTGATTTATTAAAAGATATTTGTTTGTGTCATTTTTTCTTTTAGTTTATGTTTACTAAAATAAAGTGTCATTATCAATTATATGTGGATCCATGGGGTCCAAAAATTGACCCAAAGATGCCCATGGTAGGACATGACTCATCCAATAATCTTAGGAAATGTGTTAAGGTAATTTTTTATTTTTATGATATTATTTTTACCTTAGATTAGCCTATTACCTTTAACCGCTGTAAATGAAAGTCAAAAGTTACTATTCACCAAAAATTATTTTCATCTTATTGAACAATATTTTACATACTAATAACAACCATATATCTTGGATTTTCGAAATTCAGTTCACATAAGCGGTAAAATTTAATTTAAATGAAAAAGTCTGATTTTTAACTAATACTTAGTGGTTTCACTTTTCATCAAAAGTTGATGTTTTTCAGAAGAATAACAAAAATTCAACCTAAGATATATTTGGTATTCCAAATTCAAAAATGAAGTCTATTTTTCCAATTTATAAACATATAATTTGGATTAATTAATTTAAAATTAATACATGTTGTCGAAACAAACAGCTTGTTTTTAAGAAACAATAACTATCAAAAGATTGACATTGTTTATTTGTAATTTCAAAGTAAAATTAATTTCAATGAACAAAATTGGATTAGAGGGTAAAAATATAATATAATTAAACATAAAAACCAATTTAAAATATAATGTATCCTTATAAATAAATTAGAAGGCAGTTTTGAATTAAAATATTTTATATCTCACTATCCATAAAAAATGAATATTATTATAAAAATAAAAACATTTACTCCAAAGTAAATTTTGATGTCCCGATTGTAATGAAGAATTTTATTTTCTTCAAATCCAATATGTAAATTGGTCAAATATTGTATTTAAAAAGGGTTCACCATTAAAATTTGGTAAAATTGGTTTTTTTTTGAAAAAAAACATTTTTTTATCTGAAAAAATGAATTTTGTTGTTATAATATGTCTGTGAAACTTTCAGAAGAGTAGTGGAGGGGAAGATAAATTTCAAAAGGTGATCATCCATGGGAAAATGGGGGATTGCTCTGAGAGTGACAAAGATAACTATGGTGGTATGATCAAGCCTTATTTTAGTGATGTGGTTCAAAGCGGGAGGGAAAAAATGATTGGGGCTCAAGAAGTCTTGACTGGTCCACTGCGACACAGGTCAAGGAATGATTACTCCTATCTGTCAAAGTTGTTAGCCACAAGGTATTCTAGTGGAAACAATGAGCTCTTATAGTCACAAACCATCCTCGGGACCCATTCCGTGACTACCCCAAGCCCGCCTCCCATAGGCCAGGGGATGCCAACTAGCACCAAGGTGTAAATCCCAACAAAAGGGGAAGGCATTGCCTTTATAAAGTAAAAAAAACATCACATTGTAAGCAGGCCGAATTAAACACTATATAAAACTGGGTACAAAAGTAGTGCGGAAGAGTAAGTGGGCTAGAATACAATCCCAAACTGAAAGCAATGTACAACTAGAAATAATTTACACCAACTGAAAGTAAAGCAGCAACATCGAACCATCCACTGGAAGTCCCACCTAAAGGGTGGGTATAGATAGCCTCCTCAGCTCCTCGGGTCCAGTTGTTCGCTCCGTGTATGTCCCGCCCAGTGGTCCAACTATAGGTACCGACTTGCTCCACAAGCCTCAACCAGGATCATCGTTTTTTTTCGTCTGAATCCAACACAACATAGTACGGGAATGGCCCGTGCAGGGGTGAGTATATGCTACTCTGTAGGGACCTCGAGACCCCCGAAGGTCTCCCAGAATCCACCAAGGATTATCCACAAAGGAAAGATACAATCTCGATGTAACATCCAATACTACTTATGTATATCCCAATACATATACCTAAGTCATCAATTCTAGTTCGGCTACAACATCCGAGCCCATGTTTGATCGTGTCCACATAAGAGTACAACCCAATCCACACAGGACAACACAACTCAATCCACATAGGAAAGCAAGTAAATCATATCGAATATATTGATTGAATGTCAAGACTCAGCTCACACATGTATACTTCATCATAAGGTGATAGAGATGATCAGATATAGCCTCTGATTCATCTAAGATGGGTCCCACGTAGGATACTAAACCAGCTAAGTTGTCGGACCCACATAGGATACAGACCTACTACTCTACCAGACCCACGTAGGATAGCAAAAACAGAGTCAAACTATTCCAGACCCACATAGGATACAAGAACAGTAGTCATCGTCGTCGAACCCACGGAGGATTTTAGTACGGTCATCATCGCTACAGAAACCACGTAGGATTTCTGTGCAGTCTTCATCGCCATCGAACCCACAGAGGATTTCAATACGGTCTTAATTGCTGCTGAACCCACGTAGGATTTCAGTGCAGTCTTCATCGTTGTCGAACCCACAGAGGATTTCAGTATGGTATTCATCGCTGCCGTACCCACGTAGGATTTTAGTGCAGTATTCATCGCCGTCGAACCCACATAGGATTTCAGTACGGTCATCATCGCTACCAAACCCACGTAGGATTTCAGTGCAGTCTTCATCACCATCGAACACACGGAGGATTTCAATACGGTCTTCACAGTCGCAGCCAGCTCTAGGGTTCTCGCACACAGCTTGCTCGATTCTGGGAGTTTCTGCTCCACGATCCAAGGGGTCGATACATCCACTGACACTTAGTCTATAGTTGATGTATCTCAATGTTTTTTCTCGACAGGAGGAACTCATCGTGACAGACGGCACATCAATCAGACGTCCGGTTTGAGAGTTATTGGCTTTTTCGTTCCAGGGGCCCGGTTGGTTTTTAAGTCAAAACCAACCCGGCCGCACTCCAACTACATCCAAACATCGAGAGGAGTAAGCCAAATGGTCTGTCTCACTAAGAGGAATCCAACAAAGTCGATGGTACATCAATCGGACGTCCGAAGCTCAAGTAATAAGTGTTTCCGCTCCGAGGGCCCGGTAGGTTTCGTGTTCGAACCAACTAGGTCGTACCCAAAGATCCATGAAACATTGCTTGTAATATAACGAAACGACCATCTCGATCCAAGCATCCCAACGCAACTGACGGTGTATCGATCAGAGGTCTAAAGTCCAAGATATGGGAAAATGACTGAAAATAGTCTGAAATGGGGGGTCTAGGCCCAGCCCGGCCCTGCCCAACCCCCCTTGGGTTGGCCCAAATCGGGTTGACCCGAACTGGGTCTCGGTCCGGCCCATTAGGGTGCGGCCCAGCCTGGTGGGCGCGGCCCGCGTGGCCAGCTCGGCCTGCGCCGAGCTGAGCGGAAGGGGGGGGGGGGGCAGCTGCCCCCCTTGATTGGAACCACGACACCCATGTGGGGGCCGCTCGTTGCCAGCAGACACGGCGATGGGCGCCGCGTCTCCCACGGGTCATGCGCGTCCGTGGGACCGGTCGCCTTCCGCCGCTACTGGAGTCATGGCGGTCCCTCCTGGTGGCGCGCTGGACGCCGCCGCCACCTCCCACCGCCGGCGCCGCCATGCCGACGTGGCACGACGGCAAGGTCTTCCGTGGACCACCGGATGCACTCTGGTGGGCCATTTTGCCTGCAGTCTATGCCGGTGGTCCTCCTGAGACCTTCTCTTCACTTCAAAGTCTTCAAATCACCTCTTCGGCCAGCTCCGTCATTACCCGTCGATCCGAACGTCAATAAACAAACTGAGGAATCTACGAATCACCTCCGCGACCCCGACTCTGACCACAGGTTTGTTCGGCCACAACGGCGCGGCGTGGTGCGAAGACATTGCACTTCTTCGTCGAGTTCCTTCTTGATTCCGCACGGTATTGTTTCACCGTTCTGCCTTCGTTCGAGATGCAACAAAAACAACATCGAAGGGGGAAAAGGGTAGGCTGTGTTCGTGTGGTCCGAGCTCCTCCCGTTATTACGATAACAGGCGGCCCAAATAGATGTTGATGAACGGTAATGAATTCATGAACAAATAACTAACCCCTACCTCAAGGGGTTGTCGAACGAGGATCGTCACAGGAAAAGACGTCGCGGGAGACGACGTCGCGGAAGAAGGTTCCATAAGCGTCGTCGGCGTCACGGAGAAGAGAATCGTCAGTGTCGTGATACAGGCTGGCGTGTCATCAATCTCCGAGGATCCGGCGTTCTTCGTCATCCTTCGTCGGAGTCCGACGTTCTTTGTTGGCGACGATGCGTTCTTTGCGCTCTTCAAGGAGGAAGAAGATATTCCTCAATAGCGCAAGATTCTACCCTTCCTTTCACACAAAAAATCCACCCCTAATAAAATTAGGCATTCCTTATTTTATTTCTCATTCCAATACCTTTTGAAATTCAGAAGATCTCATTTTATTAGTTGACTAAACTGAAGGCGTTTAATATTCCTATCAATGTCATGATCTGACCTTTCATTTAAGGGGGGTGCGGGTGTGTTACACAATTAAAGGAGGGATCGAGGGAGATGAAAGGGTGGGGCTCATGTGGGGCCCAGATCACTAATATCCTATCATGAGGGTTTAGGATATATTGGGTCCCACCTCAACTTACATATGTAGGTTTGAACTACTTAGAATAAAAAATTAAATTGGTTACACAAATTTTATTTTATTCATTACTTAACCAATTATTTTAATAACCACACCAGAGCAAACACAAAACTAGAAAAGGTCTTCCTAAGCAAATACTGGCACTGAAATTCCATCGGTGCCCTCAGAATTTGATTCCGAGCCCCGGTTCAAAAGATAGAAAAACTCGCTCGTTCGTTCACTGAACATACCCGAACTAAACATTGGAAATTGATTCCAGGAACTCCAGGCCTCGGAATCAGGTTCCATCAGAAACTGAATTCTTGTAAAATCCCAAATAATACTATGAAAAAATATCACATGAATTTTACGGGACATTACATTACTCCCACCTCAGGGATTTACGTCCCCATAAAGATATATCATAATCTAGGGGGAAAATGAAGGTACTGAGCACGCATCTGAGCCTCTCTCTCCCAAGTTCTCTCCTAGAGGTTCCTGTGCTGCCATATGATGTGCACTAGAGGAATTGACCACCCACGTTGGACCCTCTCATGTCAATCCTCGATCTCCACCGGAACCTCCGCAAAAGTCGCCCCATCGTCAAGGTCCAGCTCCCCATGGTCAATGGTATGCGTCGGGTCATGCACGTACCTCCTCAGCTGAGATACGTGGAAGAAGTCGTGCACCCAGTGCAACTGAGGTGGTAGAGCTAGGCGATTAGCCACCTATCCTATCCTGCTAAGAACCTGGAATGGTCCGATGGAGCACATAGATAACTTGCCACCCCGGCCAAATCTCCGTAATCCACGTCAAGGTGAGACCCGCAAGAAGACGTGGTCACCATCATCGAACTCCAGTGGCCTCCGGCTCCTTTCAGCAGAAGACTTCTGCCAGCTCTGAGCTATCTTCATCCGCTCCTGTTTGACCTGGACCTTCTCTGTTGTGGCCTGGACCATCTCCAGTCCCACAAGTGATGAGTCCCCAGGGTCTGTCGATCATAGAGGTGATCTGCAAGGTCGGACGTATAATGCCTCGAAATGTGCCATCCCAATTGTGGAGTGGTAGCTGTTGTTTTACGTGATCTCCACCAAGGGTATGTGGTCCTCCCAACTGTTACTAAAGTCGAGGACACATGCACAGACCATATACTCAAAATTATGAATGGTCCTCTTCATCTGACCATCCGTCTGAGGGTGAGAGGAGGTGCTCAAACATAGCTGTATCCCGGATGCCTCCCACAACCCCTTCCGAAGTCGGGTAGTAAACCAAGAATCTCGATCAAAGATGATAGATGATGGAACACCATGAAGCCGTACAATCTCCTGAACCTAGAGACGTCCCAAGTTCTCTACTTAGCCCTGCTCTCTGATTGGTAAGAAGTGAGACAACTTGGTGAGTCGGTCAACAATCACCAAAATAGAGTCATGACCTCTGGATGTACGTGGAAGTCAAGTCACAAAATCCATAGATATCTCGTCCCACTTCCACATCGGGACCTCCAAGGAATGTACCAAGCCTACTGGTACCTGGTGCTCTGCCTTCACTTGTTGGCAGATGAGGCATCAAGAAACAAACTCTACCACAACCTTCTTCATACCTGACCACTAGTGCTGTCGTCCGAGATCTTGGTACATCTTCGCCACTCCTGGATGTACCGTAAAAAGGGATGTGTGAAACGCTCTCAGAATCCCCTCATGTAATGCAACGGGTACCATGGTACATCCTCTGAAAACAACGATGTTTTCTCCTCCTACAGAGAGTCCATCAGGTGCATATCCTAAGGATATCTGCGCACGCCACGTATCACAGTCAGCGTCCCCACGCTGTGCCTCTCTGACCCACTGCAATAGTGGAGGAGTGACTGTGAGTGACTAAAGAAAGGATGCTCCATCTCTATCCATGGAGGATATTTGCAATGCGGCTAGATGCTCCGTCTCCTCCATGAGTAGTTGAATGCCCGTCCTCCTACTGAGAGCATCAGATACTATGTTCCCCTTTCTAGGAGTATAGATTATCTCAAGGTCATAGTCCTGGAGGAACTCGAGCCGTCACCGCTGTCTCAGATTCATGTCCTTCTACGAGAAGATGTACCTGAGACTTTGGTGGAAAGAATAGACTGTAAGCACTCACCCATCAGATAGTGTCACCACATCTTTAGAGCGAAGACCACTGCTGCTAACTCCAGGTCATGGGTAGCGTAGTTCTGCTCATGCTGCCTCAACTGATGTGATTCATAGGCGATCAAGGCCCGCTCCTGCATCAGGACACATCCGAATCCGGTCCTTGATGCATCGCAGTAGACAATGTACCCTACTCCCTCCTCCTGTATCCTCAGGATATCTGTGCTGGTCAATCTCTGTCTCAGCTCATGGATGCTCTGCTGACATCTTTTTTACCACAAAAAGGGTTTCCCCTTCTTCCTTAATTTTGTGCAAAGCTGCAAAGATTTCTCCTTTTCCAAAAAGAGAAATCTGGTCCCATCCCCTGGATGAACCACGTTCCTTTCCTAATACAGTCAATCCTGTAATGATCATCTAATTCATGCCATGGTTGATGTCGTAAGGCATCGACGATGCTACGAAGAGATCCAACCATTACTCTCACCTCCAAGGGTTGAGTCACACTATCGGCATCAGTGTGTGGTCACTGGGTCTCCTCCAGTAGGAATCTTGTATGTGAGGGTCATGTCGACAGTTTTTAACCGGAACGTCTTAGTATTAACATACAATAGACAAGAAAGAAAACATAACTATTTCAAGTGTCTTTTATTACCTAAAATCAATGTATAATGACACAAATAAACACAAACAATGAAGCTATATTCATTATGGGGAAAGGCCTCCATGCCTCTAGCTAGTCCCGCACTTGTCCACCCGCTTCCGGAGCTCCATGATCGTAAGCTTCAACATCCTGAAGCTGAGCCTATCTCTGCCCGCCAGCTCCCTGTGGTCAAGGTGGACTTCCTGGTGGTGGTGGTGGTAGAGCCTCAAAATGTCGTCTGCCACCTGCCACTCGACTAGCTCCTCGGCCTCGTCTGCCTGCTCCCAGCAAACTGCCACGGTCGAACCTCTGCCTATGCCTGGGTGGTTCCTCAACCATTTGTTGCTCCTCTACATGGCGGGTATGGAAATCAGGAGCCCTGTGGCCCTGCCCGCCTCATGCATAGCATTGCCTGCTCCTCGGAAGGTTGGCTCTACGCCGGGTGCCCCGCAACTCTGAGCCAGTGTCCTGATGTCATCTGCCTGATGGTCTGGTCCGCCTGGACCCCTGTGACGTCCGTCGACTGCCATCTGCAGATGACTCTGCTAGATTCCACCCTGCAGTAGGTCTCGTTGTTGGTGTAGGCTCAACAAGAAAGCTCTCAATGAGAAGGGCTTGCTCCAGTTCTCCTGCCTGCGTCAGAATGCTGAGGGAGATCACCGACGCCCTGATCTCATTCCTCAGTCCCTGCTTGAAGGTTCGGGCCCGGACGAATGGGTCTCATACCATTTCCGTCGAATAGCGCAAGAGATCGGTAAATATCACTGAGTACTGGGCGACCGTAATGCTTCCCTACCACAGCTGTAGAAGATCCTGGATGTGCACCGCATAGAGGGTGGTTGGGACGAACTCCGAGAGGAAGAGGATCTCAAAGTCCATCTAGAGGAGTGATGCCTCATCGTGCACCAGGAGCATCAAGCTCCACCATCTTCCTGTTTCCGTATGTTGGAGTATCGCTACAAAAATCACCATGAGGTTAGATGGTGTCCCCACTAACCTGAAAACTCCAACAACCGCCTCCAGCCATTCCTCGGTTGCCTAAGGGTCCATCTCCCCGCGGAACTTGGGTGGTCTCTGATGTTGAAACTCGTGCAGTGCATGAAGGCGACATGCACTATCAGCGGGTGGGGCTGGTAGCATCGGTGGCTCAGCGATTATAGGTACCGCTGGTGCCTCCACTGAAAAAGGGCCCTGCACTGAGGCCTCGTCACTCGGTGGGCTGTCGGCTCGCACAAAACTCGGAACCCTAGCTAGCTGCCGTCATGGGGCCATCCTGAAAAGAAACAGGTGCGCCATGGTCAAACAGTATACCTAGTGAGCTGACATAAAATAATCACAAACAAATCTTTGGAAACATGCAAGTAATAAATGTTTTCGTGTATTAAGACGGAAATCGGAAGTCAGGGTCCTGGTGTATGGATACGTCGGCCGCCACACCAACATTGGACTCCCTGGACTGATAATCACACTCAATACCCTTAACACTATTTCTTCACATAGAAGAAAGATCCATGTCCTTAGTTCTGCAGTAGAACCAAACTCCTATGATACCAATTTGTCACGACCCGTCCTCGGGACCCATGCCGTGACTACCCCAAGCCTACCTCCCATAGGCCAGGGGCTGGAGACTATCACCAAGGCGTAAATAACGACAAAAGTGGAATGCATTGCCTTTATAAAGTAAACAAACACCATATAGTAAGAAAGAAGAAGTAAACACTCTGGAAAACTGGGTACAAAAGTAGTGCAGAAAAGTAAGTGGGACAGAATTCAAACCCAAACTAAAAGCAATGTACAACTGGAAAAAAAGTACATCAATTGAATGTAAAGCTGCAACGTCGAGCCGTCCACTGGAATTCCTACCTGAAGGGTGTGTACAAATAGCCTCCTCAGCTCCTCGACTCCATCCGTCCGCTCCGTCTACATCCCGCCCAGTGGTCCACCTCCAGGTTCCGACTTTCTCCACAAGCCTCAACCATGATCAGCGCTATCCATCCTCTGCATCCAACACAACGTAGTGCGGGCATACCCCTGTAGGGCTGAGTATACACTACTCAGTAGGGACCCCGAGACCCTCGATGGTCTCCCAGAATCCACAAAGGATAATCCACAATGGAAAGATACAATCACGAAGTAACATCCAACAATACTTAGGTATATACCCATACATATCCCTAATTCATCAATTCTCGTTCGACTCCATCATCTGAGCCCATGTTCGATCACATCCACATAGGAGTACAACCCAATCCACAAAAGAAATCACAACCCAATACACATAGGAAAGCATTTTAATCATATCTAAGATATCAATTTAATGTAAAGACTCAGCTCACACATGTATACTTCTTCATCAGGTTATAGAGATGATCAGATATATCCACTCATTCATCTAAGATGGGACCCACATAGGATACTAAACCAGCTAAGCTGTCGGACCCACATAGGATACAGTCCAGCTACTCTGCTAGACCCACATAGGATAGAAAGAGCAGAGTAAAACACTTCCAGACCGACGTAAGATACAAGAATAGAAGTCGTCGCCATCGAACCCACGAATGATTTCACTACGGTCTTCGTCACTACCGAACCCACGTAGGATTTTAGTTATGTATTAATCTCCGCCGAACCCACAGAGGTTTTTAGTACGGTCTTCATCACTGCCAAACCCATGTAAGCTTTCAGTGCAGTAATCATCACCGTCATACCCACAGTGGATTTCAGTACGATCTTCATCACTGCTAAACCCACGTAGGATTTCAGTGCAGTCTTCATCGTCGTCGAACCCACAGATGATTTCAGTACGGTCTTCATCGCTGCCGAACTCACGTGGGATTTCAGTGCAGTCTTCATCGTCGTCGAACCCATGAAATATTTCAGTACGGTCATCACAGTCGCAGCCAGCTCTAGGGTTCCCACACATAGCATGCTCGATTCTGGGAGGGTCCACTCCATGAGCCAAGGGGTCGATACATCAACTGATATATAGTCCAGAGATTCTGTATCTAAATGTTCCGCCTCACTAAAAGGAATCCAACAAAGTCCACGGTACATCAATCGGACATCCAAAGCTCATGTTATAAGCGTTTCCGCTCTGGGGGACCGATTAGTTTTGTGTTGGAACCAACTAGGCCATACTCAAAGTTCTCCGAACCCTTGAGTGTAATATATCAAAACAAACGTCTCGATCCAAGGATCCCAACTCAACTGACGGTGCATCTATCGGAGGTCTGAAGCCCATGATACGGGAAAATGACTGAAAACTGTCCGAAATGGGGGGTCTAGGCCCGGCCCAGCCCGAACCAACCCCCCCTGGGTTGGTTCGAACCGGGTCCAGGTCCGGCCCATTAGGGGGCGGCCCGGCCCGGCCTAGTGGCCGGTTGTCCTGGTGCGCGCGAGTGGACCGCGTGGCCAGCTCGGCCAGCGCCACGCTGAGCATAAAGGGTGGGCGTCTGCCCCCCTTGATTGGAACCATGACCCCCACGAGGGGGCCGCTCCTTGCCACCGGACGCGATGCCTCCCTCAGGTCCCGCACGGCCCCGGGACCGGTCGCCTGCCACCGTGGCTTCATCCGCGACGGTCCCTCCTGGTGGCGTGCCGACAGGGTCTTCCACGGACCACCAGACGCGCTCCGGTGGTCCGTTTTTTCTACCTTCTTCGCCATTGGTCCTCTCGGAACCTGCTGTTCACTACGATGTCTTCAAATCACCTCTGCGGACCACTACATCATCGCCCGTTGATCCGCATGTCAATACAAAAACTGAGGAGTCTACGAATCATATCTGCAACCCTGACTCCGACCACGGTTTCGTTTGGCCTCAACGGAGAGGCGCAACGGCGTCGTGATTCTTCTCTATGTTGCTTCTTGATTTTTCATGGTGTCGTTGCACCGTGTCGCCTTCGTTCGAGATGCAACAAAAACAACATCGAAGGGGGAGTAGGGTCGGTCGTGTTCGTGCGGTCCGACCTCCTCCCATTATTAATGTAACAGGAGGCCCAAATAGATGTCGATGAACGGAAAAGTAATCGTGAAAAAATAAATAACCCCTACCTAAAGGTGTCGTCAAACGAGGATCGTCGCGGGAAAAGACGTCGCGGGAGATGACATCGCGAAAGAAGGTTCCGTAAGCATCGTCGGCGTCACGGAGAAGAGAATCATCGGTGTCGCAGTACATGGTGTCGCGTCATCGATCTCCGAGGATCTGGCGTACTTCGTCATCCTTCGTCGGAGGCCGGAGTTCTTTGTCGGCGACAATGCGTTCTTCACGTTCTTCAAGGAGGAAGAAGATATTCCTCAAGAGTGCAAGAGTCCTCCCTTACTTTCGCACAATGAATCCAACCCTAATAAAATAAGGATTTCCTTATTTTATTTCTCATTCCAATCCATTTTGAAATTAAAATGATCGCATTTAATTAGTTGACTAAACTGAAGGTGTTTAATATTCCTATTAAAGTCGAGAGTTGACCATTCATTTAAGGTGGTGCGGGTGTGTTACACAATTAATGGGGGTTTGAGAAAGTTGAAATGGTGGGGCTCGTGTGTGGCCCACCTCCATAATATCCTATCATGAGGGTTTATGATATAGTGGGTCCCACCTCAACTTCCATATATAGCTTTAAACAACATTGAATAAAATATAAAATTGGTTGCACAAATTTAATTTATTCATTAATTAACCCATTATTTTAATAACCACACCTATGAAAACACAACACCAAATAAGGTATTACTATGCAAATACTGGCGCGGTGATTCCATCAGTGCCCTCAGAATTCGATTCTGAGCACCAGTTAGAATGTTAGGAAAACTCACTTGTTCGTTCACAGAACGTACCCAAGATAAACTTTGGGAATTGATTCTAGGCACACAAGGCCTTAGAATCAGGTACTGTCAGAAACTGCGTTCTTGTAAAATCACAAATAAAATTAAAAAAAATTCCCTTGATTTTTACGAGTCTTTACATTACTCCCACCTCAGGGCTTTACAACCCCATAAAGATACATCATAAACTAGGGTAACAAATGAGGGTATTGAGCACGCATCTGAGCCTCCCACTCTCAAGTGCTCTCCTGGAGGTTCTCGTGCTTCCATCTAATGCGAACTAGAGGAATTGACCACCCATTTAGGACTTGCTCCTATCGATCCTCGATCTCCACTGAAACCGTCACAAAAGTCACCCCATCATTAAGGTCTATCTCCCCATGGTTGATGGTATGCGTCGGGTCATGCACGTACCTCCTCAGTTGAGATAGGTGGAAGACGTTGTGCACCCGGTGCAACTGAGGTGGTAGTGCCAGGCGATAATCCACATCTCCTATCCTACTGAGACCCTGGAATGGTCTGATGAAGCGTAGAGATAACTTCCCGCCCCGGCCAAATCTCTGTAATCCATGTCGAGATGAGACCCACAAGAAGACGTGGTCACCATCCTCGAACTCTAGTGGAATCTGCCTCCTATCAGCATAATAATTATACCGGATCTGAGCTATCCTCATCTGCTCCTGGATGATCTGGACCTTCTCTGTCGTGGTCTGGACCATCTCCAGTCCCACAAGTGTTGAGTCCCCAGTGTTTTTCCAGCACATAGGTGATCTGCATGGTCAGTCGTACAATTCCTCGTATGGTGACATCCTGATGGTGGAGTTGTAGCTGTTGTTGTAAGCGAACTCCACCAAGGGTAAGTGGTCCTCCCAGCTGCGACCAAAGTCGAGGACACATGCACAGTGCATGTCCTCGAGAGTCTGAATGGTCCTCTCCGTCTGACCATCCATCTGAGGGTGAAATGCAGTGCTCAGATGTAGTTGCATCCCGAATGCCTCCCACAACCCCTTCCAAAGAGGTTAAGTAGAGAGAGAATCTCGATAAGAGATGATAGATGATGGCACACCATGAAGCCATACACTCTCCTGAACGTAGAGACGTCCCATGCTCTCTATTGATCCCTGTTCTTGGATGGGTATGAAGTGAGCCGACTTAGTGATTCAGTTGACAATCACCCAAATAGAGTCATGAACTCTGGAAGTACATGGAAGTACAATCATTAAATCCATAGATATCTGTCACACTTCCACTCCGGGACCTCCAAGGACGGTACCAAGTCTGCTGGTACCTAGTTCTCCGCCTTCTCTTGCTGGAAGGTGAGGCATCGAGAAACGAAATCTGCCACAACCTTCTTCATACACAGTCACCAATGCTGTCATCTGATATCCTGGTACATCTTCGCCACTCCTGGATGTACCGAAAAAAGGGATGTATGAAACTCTCTCAGCAACTCCTCCAGTAAATCAACTGGTACCATGGTACGTCCTCTGAAAAGGACGACATGCTCTCTTCCCATAAAGAATCCATCAGGTGCCTATCCTGAGGATATATGTGCACGCCGCGTCTCACAGTCAACGTCCCCACGCTGTGCCTCTCTGGCCTGCTGCAGTAGTGGAGGAGTGACTGTGATTGGTTAAAGAAAGGTTGCTCCATATCTAACCACGAAGGATATTTGGAAAGAAAATAGCTGCTATGTCTCCTCCCCGAGTAGCTGAATGCCTGTCCACCTACTGAGAGCATCAGCTACTACGTTCCCCTTTCCAGGAGTATAGATTATCTCAAGGTCATAGTCCTGGAGGAACTCGAGCCATCACTGCTGTCTCAGATTCAGGTCCTTCTGTGAGAAGATGTACCTGAGACTCTGGTGGTCAGAATAGACTATAAGCGCTCGCCCATCAGATAGTGTCGCCACATATTTAGAGCGAAGAACACTTCTACTAACTCCAGGTCATGGGTAGCATAGTTCTTCTCATGCTGCCTCAACTAACGTTATCCATAGGCGATCACGGCCTGCTCCTGCATTAGGACAGATCTGAATCTTGTCCCTGATGCATCGTAGTAGACTACGTACCCTAATCCCTCCTTCGGTAGCCTCAAAAAGGTGTGCTCTTCAATCTCTGTCTCATCTCCTAGAATCCCTACTGATATCTGTCTAACCATAAAAGGGTTTCCCCTTCTTCTTCACCGATGTACAAAGCTACAAAGATTTCTCATTTTCTGAAAAGAGAAATATGGTCTCATCCCCTGGATGAACCACCTTCCATGCATAATATAGTCAATCCTGTCACGATCAATAAATTCATTTCATGGATGACGTCGCAAGGCCTCGACGCTGCTACCAAGAGATCCAACCCTTACTCTCACATCCAAGGGTCGAGTCACACTGTTGGCATCAGTGTGTGGTCACTTGGTCTCCTCCAGTAGGAATCTCGTATGCGAGGGTCAAGTCAAAAGTTTTTAACCAAAACCTCTTAGTGTTAACATACAAAATACAAAAAAGATGAAATCACTATTGCATGTGTCTTTTATTACATAAACTCAAAGTACAAGATCACAAAGAAACACAACAATGAAGCTAGAGGCATTATGGGCAATGGCATCTGTGCCTAGAGCTAGTCCCGCACATGTGAACCCTCTTCCAGAGCTCCATGATCGTAAGCTTCAACTACCTGAAGATAAGATTCTCTCTGGCCGCCAACTCCCTGTGGTCGGGGAGGATCTCCTGGTGGTGGTGGTCGTAGAGCCTCAAAACTTTGTCCACCACCTGCCACTCGACCAGCTCCTCAGCCTCGTCCTCCATCTCCCAGTGGACTTCCATAGTCAAACCTCTGCCTCTACCTGGGTGGTTACTCAACCGTCTGTTGCTCCTCTGCACGGCAGGTCAGGTATTCACGAGCCATGTGGCCCTGCCCGCCTCATGCGTAGAACTGTCTGCACCTCAGAAGGCTGGCTCTACACCGGGTGCCCCACACCACTAAGCCACTGTCCTGAGGTCGTGTGCTTGATGGTCTCATCTGCTTTGACCCCTGTGACATCCGTCGACTGCCAGCTGTAGACGACTCTGCTACATGCCACCATGCGGTAGGTCTCGTTGCTGGTGTAGACTTTGAAAGAATGCTCTCAATGAGAAAGGCATGCTCTAGTACTCCTTCCTGTGTCGGAATGCTGAGGGAGATCACCGACGCCCTGATCTCATGCCTCGGTCCCTGCTCGAATGTTTGGGCCTAGAAAAATGGGTCATGTACCGCGTATATCGAATAGCGCGAGAGATCGGTAAATCTCTCCGAGTACTGGGTGACCGTCATGCTAACCTACCACAGTTGTAGAAGCTCATGGATGCGCACCACACAGAGTGTGGCTGGGACAAACTCCTAGAGGAAGAGGCTCTCAAAGTCCATCCAGATGAGTGATGCATCATCGTGCACCTGAAGCATTATGCTCCACCATCTTCCTATTGTCGCGTGCAGGAGGCTCACTACAAGGATCACAATGAGGTCAGCTAGTGTACCCACTAACCTGATAACTCGAAAAACGGCCTCCATCCAATCCTCGACTGGCTAAGGGTCCGTCTCCCCACGGAACCTGGGCGGTCTCTGACACTGAAACTCGTGCAGTGCACTAAGGTGACGTGCACTATCTGCAGGTAGGGCTGGTAGCATCGGTGGCTCGGTGGGTAGAGGTACCACCTATGCCTCCACTGAAAAAGGGCCCTGCAATGAGCCCTCACCGCTCGGTGGGCTATCGGCTCACACAAAACATGGAACCCTAGCTGGCTGCCATCGTGGGGCCATCATGAAAATAAATAGGTGCACCATGGTCAAAAAGTATACCTAGTGATCTGAAAAAATATAATCACAAGGAAAACATTTGAAACACATATGCAATCATGGTTTTCGTGCATTGAGTCAGAATTCAGAAGTCAGGGTCCTGGTGTATGGATACATCGGCCGCTGCAACAACGCTGGACTCCCTAGACTTATAACCACACTCAATACCCATAACACTATTGCTTCACATAGAACAAAGATCAGAGTCCTGAGTTCTGCAGTAGAAAAAAACTCCTCTGATGCCAATTTTTCATGACCCGTCCTTGGGACCCATGCCGTGACTACCCCAAGCCCACCTCCCATAGGCCAGGGCCTTGCGACAAGCACCAAGGTGTAAATCCTGAAAAAAGGGTAAGGAATTGCCTTTATAAAGTAAACAAACACCACAGAGTAATCAAGAAGAAGTAAGAAACTAAGTAAAACTGGGTACAAAAGTATTGTGGAAAAGTAAGTGGGAAAGAATACAAACCCAAACTGAAAGTAAAGTACAACTAAAAAGATAGTAAAAAAATTTAAAGTAAAGCAGCTACGTCGAGCCGTCCACTAGAAGTCCCACCTGAACGGTGGGTACAGATAGGCTCCTCAGCTTTTCGGGTCCAGTCATCCGCTCCGTGTACATCCCGCCCAGTGGTCCACATCCAGGTGCCGACTTGCCCCACAAGCCTCAACCATGATCAGCGCTGTCAGTCGTCTTCATCCAACACAATGTAGTGAGGGCATAGCCCGTGTATGGGTGAGTATACGCTACTCAGTAGGGAACCCGAGACCCCCGAAGGTCTCCCAGAATCCATATAGGATAACCCACAAAGGAAATATTCAATCACGAAGTAACATCCAACACTACTTAGGTATATTTCAATACATATACCTATGTCATCAATTCTCGTTCGGCTCCAACATCTGAGGCCAAGATCGATCACGACCAAAAAGGAGTACAACCCAATCCACACAGGACAACAAAACATAATCCACATAGGAAATCAAGTCAATCATATCAAAGAAATTGATTGAATGTCAAGACTCAGCTCACACAGGTATACTTCTTCGTAAGGTTATAGATATGATCAGATATAGTCGTTGATTCATCAATGCTAGAACCCACGTAAGATACTAAACCAGCCAAGCTATCATACCCACATAGGATACAAACCAGCTACTCTGCGAGACACATGTAGGATAGCAAGAACAGAGTCAAACACTACCAGACCCACGTAGGATACAAGAATAGTAGTCATCGTCGTCGAACCCACGAAGGATTTCAGAAAGGTCTTCATCACTGCTGAACCCACGTAGGATTTCAGTGCAGTCTTCATCGTCGTCGATCCCACAGAGGATTTTATTACGGTTTTCATCACTGCCGAACCCATATAGGATTTCAGTGCAGTCTTCATCGTTGTCGAACCCACATAGTATTTCAGTACGGTCTTCATTGCTACCGAACCCACATAAGATTTCAGTGCAGTCTTCGTCGTCGTCGAACCCACAGAGTATTTCAGTACGGTCTTCATCTCTGTCGAACCCATGTAGGATTTCAATTCATTCTTCATCTCCGTCGAACCCACGAAGTATTTCAGTACGGTTTCGCAGTCGCAGCCAACTCTAGGGTTCCCGCACACAGCATGCTCAATTCTGGGATGGTCCTCTCTATGATCTAATGGGTTGATACATCAACTGACACGTAGTCTGATGTTTATGTCTCTCAATGTTCCGTCTCACTAATAAGAATCCAAAAAGTTGACAGTACGTCAATCGGACGTCCAGAGCTCATGTTATAAGCGTTTTCGCACTGAGGGCCTGGTTGGTTTTGCGTTCGAACCAACCTATCTATACCCAAAGTTCTCTGATTCCTTGAGTGTAATATAACAAAATGACCGTCTCGGTCCAAGGATCCTAATGCAAATTATGGTGCGTCGATCGGAGGTCCAAATCCCATGATATGGTCAAATGACTGAAAAAAGTCCGTAATGGGGGGTCTGGGCCCGGCCCGGCCCAAACCGACCCCCTCTGGGTCGGGCCGAACCGGGCCGACCTGAAACGGGTCCAAGTCCAGCCCATTAGGGCGCTGCGTGGCGGGCCTGGTGGCCAGGTGGGCGGGCGCGCGCGAGCAACCCACGTGGCGAGCTCGGCCAGTGCCGAGCTAAGCGGAAGGGGGGAGGGGCTGCCCCCCCTTGATTGGAACGGTGGCCCACACGTGGGGGCCACTCCTTGCCGGAAGACGCGGCGATGGGTGCCGTGTCTCCCCCGAGTTCCGCGCGACTGCGGGACCGGTTGCCTGCTGTTGCGGCTGAAGCCGCTGTGGTCCATCCTTGTGGTGCGCCGGACGCTGCCGGCACCACCGTGCCGGCATGGCGCGGTGGTAGGGTCTTCCGTGGACCATAGGACGTGCTCCTGTGGTCCATTTTTCTTGTCGTCTTCACTAGTGGACCACCCGGGACATTCTCTTCACTGTGTAGTCTTCAAATCACCTATGCGGACCACTCCGTCATCGCCCATGGATCCGCACGTCAATAAACAAACTGCGGAGTCTATGAATCACCTCCGCGACCCCGACTCCGACCACAGTTTCGTTCGGCCTCAACGGCACCACGCTTCTTCGCCATGTTCCTTCCTGATTCTGCACGGTGTCGTTTCACCTTGTCTCCTTCATTCGAGCCGCAACAAGAACAACATCGATGTGGGAGGAGGGTCGGACGTGTTCGTTTGGTCCGACCACCTCCCGTTATTACGATAACAGGCAGCCCAAATAGAAGTCGATGAATGGAAACGAATTCATGAACAAAGAAATAACCCCTACCACAAGGTGTCTTCGAACCACGATCGTCGTGGGAAAAGACGTCGCGAGAGATGGTGTTGTAGAAGATGGTTCTGTAAGCGTCGTCAGCATCACAGAAAAGAGAATTTTCGGCATCAAGTTACAGTGCGTCACGTTGTAGATCTCCGAGGATCTGGAATTCTTCATCATCCTTCATCGGAGGCCGACATTCTACGTCGGCGACGATGCGTCTTCGCGTTCTTCATGGAGGAAGAAGATATTCCTGAAGAGCGCAAGTGTCCTCCCTTCCTTTCGTACAACGAATCCACCCTGAATAAAATATGTCTTTCATTATTTTATTTTGCATTCCAATCCCTTTTGAAATTCAAAAGATCTCATTTAATTAGTTGACTAAACTGAAGGCATTTAATATTTATATTAATATCGAGATTTGACCTTTCATTTAAGGGGGGTGCGGGTGTGTTACACAATTAATGGGGGTTTGAGGATTTTTAAAGGGTGGGGCTCGTGTGGGGACCACCTCACTAATATCCTATCACGAGGGTTTAGGATATAGTCGGTCCCACCTCAACTTCTATATGTAGGTTTAAACTACATAGAATAAAAAATTAAATTGGTTGCAAAAATTTTATTTTATTCATTACTTAACATATTATTTTAATAACCACAACTGAGCAAACACAACACCAGAAAAGGTGTTTCTAAGAAAATACCGGCACTGCGATTCCATCGATGCCCTCAGAATTCGATTCTGAGCACTCGTTCAAAAGTTAGGAAAACCCGCTCGTTCATTCACTGAACGTACCCGAGCTAAACATAGGAAATTTACTCTGGGCACATCTGGCCCCAGAATCAGGTGCCGTTAGAAACATCATTCTTGTAAAATCCCGAAGAAAATTAAGAAAAAATTTCCCTTGAATTTTACATGTCTTTATAGTTATCCTTGGAATGGATGAAACTGCACAGGAAATATGCTATGGTTATGAAGCATTATTACAGCTTGGAATAGGAATCATCTACTGTGGAGGAAGATTGATATCAGGTATGTGGAGATGGGTATAGTTTTTGTGACATCAAATTTCTTTTCTTTTTGGATTATGTTTCTTGACTACTGTCCTATTCTTTTATTTTAATAAACGGTCAGGGGGTTCTCCCCTTGGTGAGCTTATTTGGTTTGTCTAAGAAACACATAATACATAAGATTAAATTATATAGATTATATAAAAGTAAAAATCCAGTAAATACAATTCATACCTCTTTTGAAAGGCTAATTTTTTATTTCATGGATCAATCAAACACAGTGTTGGGTGTAGCACAAGATATTGATTTTAAAGAAAATAACTTACTATGATATCTTGTGGTGTTATATTCACCCCTCATTCAATAAATTTCATCATCACAATTTGAAAATGACTATCTAAAATAAAAGGTTTCAAACAGAAAATTACCTTTATGGAATACCCACATCAGAAATTGGGTTAATAAAATTTTGTCTTAATAAGTGGAAAATGGAAATAAAAAAGTCACCACCAAATTATGATCTCGATTAAGAGAACATTGGTGGAAATTGGAGACACGTAATTGGAGGGGAAATTTAAATATTTATACAGATGGATTGAGGTCATAAATCAGAAACCTGTGAGAAATTGAGGGTCTCAAATCCATCAATCTATGACGATGTTAAATATCATCAGTTCAACCAAACATAATTCATTATGATAACACATTTTTGGTTTTAACACCCCTTCACTAAAGATTAATATTAAATTTATTCATAGAATAAGAAAAGAAAAATATACTTGACATGTAGAGTTTCCTACTTAATCTAATTCTTACTACAAAATCATCTTTCACTCCAAATGATGAGTATTATAGATCAATTGGTCACACATGATGTGCTAGAATATACTTTTTGGGAATCACATAATCCAGAATGGATGAACTATATATTTCCCTTTTCATAAGAGATTAAACAAAATCAAAATGGTTAGTAAAAAATCAGATGATATGAAAAGGATAATACTTTAGATAAAGAAATCATAATATTATTTTCTAAAATTAATCCAACAATACCCAATGTTCAATAAATACTATTCAATATCAATTGTCCATAAAATCATTCAATATAACCCAAAATATTATTGAAACCCAAATCTAAAAATAATTTTCTTACATAGTCTTCCAAATTAAATTTTATCATCAAATAATATGGACTACTCTTAAAGTCACATACTAAAAATTAATTAACCTAATCACATATTCTCTATTATAGGTTAATCATGTATATAAATAACTCATATCGCTAAAAATACACAATAAATACATAGGTAAAAAATACCATTACACTTCAAATGAAATCCCACAGTATTCTATTTTTTATGCAAATAATATTCCTAATAGAGAGAGTCTTCCAAAATAACATTTATAAATTATTCACAAAATCATTTTCCTATACTAATGATATCCATTTTATAAGACATAAGATCCCAAATCGACTAATTATTGATCAATAAAATCATTTAACTAAAAAACATTAGTCAAACTAACTAGGGACTTCATGTAGTCTAGTGGTATGAAATAACTCCCAATGACACTATGGTTGTGGTTTTGATTCCCGTAGATTTGACTGACATGGTGGGTTGCCACACAATCTGTGCGTTTTCCATTATCAAAAAAAATATAATTTTATAATATTCCCAAAAATGAAATAGGTTCCTCAAAGTAACTACAACATAATTTCATCACAAATGTTATCTCATACCTCGCACTATCAGTCCAAATTTAAATAAAATGTAATTTCCTCAAACACAATGATCATAAAAAACCAAATGGGTTTTTATAACTATATCCACAAGAGAAAAGATAATTCGTCCTCAAATAACATTTTCACATGAAAAACTACAGGGTTACAAATATAAGAGAAAATTCTTCCAAAGTAATCCCCTCATCAAAGAGCACTAATTCTTTTTAAAAATTTAGCCATCCATTTATTTCAATATCGCTTCTTCCTTGACCTATAAGATAACCTATAAAATAGGTCGTTAACTCGGGTAATGTTCAGGCCCCATACAATTATGAAAAATTTTATTAAATGGATTATTTGGACCATTTTTACTTTCATCTGTAGTACACTTCACTTTTCCTCGGTAAATCTTTACTTTATGTTCTTCTTCCCCACTAATAAATCATTTCTTTATTCCATTCAGACACCTTCCACTGTGTCTCCTTCCACATTTCCTGCATGATGGAAAATGGTCTTTATTTTCTCCATGGTCTTCACTACTAGATCTCTTATCATTCACCACTTTTCTCATTTTTTTTGAGCCTAGGAATTAGTTAATATATATTTTTGATCATATTTTTGAAAAACTGATTCTGCATGAACACAATATCTTTTATAACTATCACGATTCTATTTCATTGCTCATTTCCACCATTGTGGCAACGTTGTACATCATCATCAATGTTACTATGACTTCATTGGAATCTATCCATTGACTAACACACGAAAGCATATTTTGAGTCCTCAAATCATTTAGAGAATATCATAACACCGTATTTTTAATCTAAAACACCTTTAGATTAACCAAGTTTATTTACTCTCAACATATATCAAACTCCTTCAAATCGTCTTGTAATGAAAATGTGAATTATTATAAGCCTATATTTGAGGAGTATCGTAACCAAGAGTGCAGCAAGACCCGTTGTCCTGTACCAGGATTCCCTGGGTCATGCCCAAAACCCTTTGTTGGAGTTTTCACTCTTAGGTACATTTGGGGCAAGGATGCCTCTACCTGCTCGTATCCAGACAGGGATGTATTTCTTGGAAAATACAAAAAATCTCAACATTATAAAAATTATAGGAGGTTATTTTATACTAATCCTCAATGACTATCTTATAGTAATGATCTCTAATTTGGTTTTTTTTTAAATCTTGTTTCCAAGGATTGTACTAAAACATACTCAGATACCAACTATAATGCCCCGACCCTAGATTCCTAGAGTCGATGTATTATTTTAATACATGGGAATCATTATAAGGAATCATGTCATGAATGACCAATTAGTTTAGAAATCATGGAATATAGATTACATACATGAACGTTACATTACAATTTCTAACATACAATAAAAAAATCCTTTGAGAATTCCATTGTTCACGTAACATAACCCTGCATCTGAAACATAAAACACTTATAAGGATCCGAGGAAAATAAAACATAAGAAATGGGAGAGCTCGAATGCTCAGTAAGGGTAAATAATTTAGCAGAATCTATACAATTTTGAGGCAAGATGGGGAAATAAAACAATTTCCTTTTAAACCAAAACATGGACATCATGTTGCAAAAATAAATCAAACATTACAGTAAAAACATCAACATGGATAGTCTACTATTCAAATAATAACATGTAATAAATAACTTCATAATGAGGTCATTTATATACCAGACATTAATTTCTATGTCAAGGCCTTTTGCTAGGACTTAGGGGATAACTGTAACTAGACCCCAACCTAGAGAGCCTCTATAACATGACTCCAACCCGTAGAGCCTCAATAACCGGACTCCAAACTAGAGAGCCTCTATTACCGGACTCTAACCTGGAGGGTATTCTATAACTGGACCCCAACCCAGAGGGATTACTTTTACTGGTTCCCAACCAAAAACATACCAGTCTAATACATTCATCTTAATAAAAGGTTGAAATATAACATAAACATTTGTATTAAAACTTGCTTACGGAAGGTAAATAATTTGTCCTTAAACCATTACTGGCCTAAAAATAATTCATCCATAGTTAAACATATCAAAAACCATAAATAAAATATGGGATATTTGTATCATAATAAATCAACTTCAAACAATTGAATAATTTATCAAATAATGTTGACATAGATCAAATCAAAACTATTTGAGAGAAATATCTCTTTCTATTTTGAAATCATTTAAAAGTCACAAGATTATAAAGAAAACATTTATTTATAAAATATTCTTATATTATTGTAAGGGAATATTTGATGATGTTATAATTGTTGAAAATAGCTTCACCCACCGTATAAGTTAAAAAAACATTCTTACTGTAATTTTGTTGAAAAGGTCATAAAGTAATTTGTTTAGAAAACGACGAAAACAATCCTTTATAAACATCTTATAAAAAGTAAAAAAATTTATAAATCACATTTTTAAATAGAATAGTAAATAGTAAAAATGTTTTCAAAAATGTTTTTATGAAAACATGAATGTGGATGATAAAGAGGTCCCCGTAGATAGTTATGTATAAACAACCATGGATAATGAAGAGATTGTAGAATTAACACTTACTTCGTTGTAATCAATCGAGTCATATGAACAAAATTTAATAAACACCAAATGAATAATAGAGTACCATGAATATAAAATGCATAATGATAATATTTATCAATTGGAAGTACAAAATAATCCACATTTATTAATTAACTGGCAAATAATCTAAATCTCACGGATTTAAAAGTGATATAATTAACTCCTTACATCAAGTCAGACATGTCTTGTAAATTCCCTATTCATCCGGAATAATAAACATAAGACAATTTTTAATTTATTAAGATCATTTTAAATTTTTATTATTCCTTTTATATCACTCATTACCAATCTATAACAATTAATTAATTATTTGAGTTTATATTGGATATTTTATTGATGTTCGGAACTTGAGTAAAACATGAACTTGTTATAATTAGAACTTTTCCATGTTTTCAAAAGTAAATTATCTACAGAATGATATAAATTATTTATATATAATATATATTATATATCCAATATATATATGTTTTTACAAAATTATTTAACATTTGGAGATAAGAAATGAAATTCACCATTAATGGAGACGGTAAGTCGAACGTATGCTTGAATGCTATATTCATTTCTATTTTATTATGTAATAGAATTAAAACATAATGATACATAGGTTTATTATAATTCCAGTATAATAAAATATATAATATCATTTACTCCATACTTTTTATGTCCCCCACATTTCATTAATGAGTCATATAACTTTGAGGGGGTGATAGTCTGCACATCCTCAAATGAAATTATTTTGTTTTACCCATAATGGAAACCATAAAGGTATGATAAATATAGAAATTACAGAATCAAAAATAAAACATAAACATTATATATATAATATATAAATATAGTTCCATCTAGATGTTCACCATGATTTGCGGTATGAGATAATCTAACAATCATCGTTTCGTGAGGCGTCAGTTAGCCTACTATAGAAATAGTTTGTTCTTCACCCATTAGATGGAGGTGTGTGTAAGTGCAGTTCAAATAAATATCATAAAAACATCATATTATATCGAGGATACAGTTTTTGTTATAAAATAAAGTAATAAAAATATTTTAGGGGGTTGGAGAAGTAAAATAAAACAAAATGAAACAAATTAATTTAAGAGGAATCGTTACCTTTAATTTCGGCAACTTCCTTTGGTTTGAACCAAAAGGACTTCTTGATGTGACTTCTGCCTAAGGTAATGCTTCTATGGGTAATATAGGTATCTTGAGAGATTATTTGTGAAGTGGTAGGATTATCCAAGGGGCTTGAGAGGTTTGTGTAATGGTTTTGAAGTGGTGTCATTTTATAAGGGGGAGGAGGGGCTCTTTAGGAAGGTGTGAAAATATTATTTTATTATATAGTGATATTCGGTTTTTTAAAGTCAAAAACTAAATAAAGTTTAAGATAAGATGAATCGTGGTCAAAATAAAATCATCCAATAATTATTGTAATTTTTTTGGATATTGTTTTAATATTAAAAATTTTATTTATTTAAATCATTTATTAATGAGGTAAATACTGCATCATTATTGTGTCATAAATAATTTAATTTATTTGATGTCTAAAAATAACAAAATAATACCATACTGTAGTAAATAGTTTTATCTTTCCATTGAATATTTATAGTTGATAATATGAATTATATAACCCCATGTCAAAATTGATTTATTAAAATATATTTGTTTTTTCTTTTTTTCCTTTACTTTAAGTCAATTAAAATATTGTATCATTATAATTCATAAGTGTCCCCATGGGGTCCCCAAAATAGTCCAAATAATTACAATTGTAAGACATAACCCATAAGTTAATGTTATGGCAATTTTTATGGCAATTTTGTTTTCTTATAATATTTTTTTACCTTGAATTACCCTATTTACCTTTAACCGCGGTAAATAAAATTCAATAGTTACTATTGACCAAAAATTATTTTCATCGTATTGAACCAAATTTTACTTAATAATAACAACCATGTATCTCGGATATTCTAAATTAAATTCACAGAAGCAGTAAAATATCATTTAAATGAAAAGGTCGGATTTCTAACTACTACTTACTTGTGTCATTATTTATCAAAAATTGATGTTTTCTGAAAAATAACAAAATTTCAGCCTAAGCTATTTTGGATATTCCAAATTCAAAAATGATGTCTATTATAAAAAATTCAAAACCTATAAGTTGGATTAATTAATATAAAATTAACATTCGTTTTCAAAACAAATAGCGTGTTTTTATGAAATAATAACAATCAAATGATAAACACTTATTTATGAATAATTTCAAAGTGAAATAAATTCAAATGACCAAAATTTTATTAAAGGGTAAAAATATAATCTATTTACACTTCAACTCCAACATAAAATCTAATCTATCCTTATAAATAATTTATATTAAATGGAAGTTTTGAATTAAAATAAAATATTTCTCACTATTCATTAAAAAAATATTTTTAGAAAAATAACAAAATTTCATCCAAAGTAAAATTTGATGTCCCGATTCTAAAGAAGAATTTTATTTTGTCAAATTGAATATGTAATAGGGTAATATATTTTATTTTAAAAGTGTTCAGCAATAAAATGTTGTAAAATTTATTTTTTTTTAAAATACATTTTTGTATCTGTAACTTTCAATTTGTTCTTATAATATTTTTATGAAACAGATAAGACATAATTTAAAATTATATAGAGTATATAAAATTCCAAATTCAGTTAATACTTTTCATAACCTCTTTTGAGTGCCTATTTTGGTAGGTCATGGTGTGCTCAAATTCGTTGTTGCGTGTAGCGCAAGCTATTGAATTTAAAAAAAATAACATATAATGAAATCATGGGGTGTTATATGGGTTATAATATTTATTCAATGAAAATAATATAAATCCCAATAATTGTGATGGTAAAATTAATTCATACATCTTTCGTAACATTTAAATTGAAACCCCTTGAAATAATTAACACGAATGAAAAAATTCTTCTTAATCATTAAATTTTTATTCATATTAAATACATTAAATGGATATTATATATACCCCATAAAATTAAAAAAGTAAGAATTAACAAAAATGTACTAATGGAGTGTAAATTGAGACGAATTCCATAAGACAATGATTTATTTTAGATGAATGTGATTTAACATATTGTATAATGGTTTTAAATGTTTAATTAATTTTTAACACAGTTATATTCAAATTTATTATATCATATATGATCCTAATTTAACATTATATCACTCGTACAGTAATAATATTTCATTATTTCCAATGTTTTGGGTGCTAAACACATTGTTTTCTCATTTATGTTTTTATCAGGGAGGTTGTGGTTGATGTTTATAGATTATAGTAATATAATATAGAGATTTATATTAATATTATAAATACCATTTTTACTCATTATATAATTTTTATAATCAATATATAAATTTGTACCTGTAAAATAAATCACATCACTTCATGGAGAAAGTAGGTCATACGTACGCACAAGAAACAATATCCTTTGATTAATCGGAGAATGGGTATAAAATTACATGATATATTTATTTTAATGAATCAATATAATATCATTATTTATATATATATTCATTAATTACATAATTTTGACTATCCTTGTGAGTTAGTGATGGAAAATAAATTACATTGTTTTATAAGGTTGTGGTCCATAGAATGCAAGGGTTAGGGTTTTGTTTCCCATTTGATGTAGAAGGAGATGGTAAAATATCATACCGTCCAAATAATAAAGTATAATTATATATTATATGATTTTATTATTATATTATAATTTTTAATACATAATTTTATGTGGTAATGGGAAGATGTAAAACAGAAAGAGCATGGTGAAGACAATTACCTACTCTGAGAAGAACCTCTACTGGATCTCTAATTATGGAACGTAGGGTTATAATTTTTAGAAGATAAGAACCTATATAATTTGAATAAGCATTTTTTAAATTAATTTGGGTAGGGTATTTTCTAGAGAATTGGCTTGATATGTTTGATGAAATAATGGGACCAGGTGCCCCTTTATAATTAAGATGGGTGGAACACTTAAAATTTTTCAATGTTCTTCAATAATATCATGTATAATTATTGGAAATATGGGTATGAAATTGATCCTATTGTAATGGGGAAAGTATAATATTGAAAATAAGCCAGCAAATAGAGATTCAGAATGTTTTAATGTCAATTTACCCTTATCGTTATATATTAACCTCCTGTAATCATTTTTTCACCATAACTACGGTGATTGGTTTTACAATTTTTACTATTAATTATGAACTAAATTTCAGTTGAAATTATTACCTAATGTTTTTTATTATGATTAACAATATTTAATCCAATTAATAAAATTAAATTCAGATAATTTTTGGTATTTGATTTAAAAATAATCCTTTATATTGTGTCAAAAAATTATTTTTTAATAAATACATTTTCAAGAATAATGTAATTTTATATAAGATATATGATTAATATTAATAAGTATATATATTGAAATAAAAATATTTAGCTGTATAATCTATAAATATCATTTAAATCATTCTACATAAAATAAAATAATAATTAATTTAAGTGGGAAGACATTGAGCCTTTTCTAAAAAAAGTTTTTTGAAGAAACAATATCCCTCTTAAATTCAAATGATCTAATCCTTATTTATATAAAATTGATATTAAATAATTTGGTATCCCCACATTTGATAATAAATAATAATAAATTAATCTACATTTACTTAAATACTATATGTTTAATTATTCCAAAAATATTATTTCTTAGGGAAAAATAAAAAACATTATATCACTATTTGTACCAAGTAAGTTCAAAATTGATATCAATCCTCTCAAATTAACATTTTGGTTCCATGAAACATTTAAATGTGTATGAAATTAATTTTTTATTATAATATAATCTTTCCTTATTATAATTGAGTGTTTTGTTGTCAAATTATTCCCTCCTATGAGAATCACATCCATGATTTTTTTGGATATTTCCTTCTAAAAAAAATGAGGGTGGTCATATTTCATTACATCCCCTGGTTCCCATATTGCCTCCTTTATTTTATTATTTCTATATAGTAAATTTATCAGTTTATTCATCAAAATGTTTAATTCATTTCCTATAGTTTCATGAATATGTACGGTATCCTCATAGTAAGATATATTACATTCCAATGATATTTTTGAAATCTGAGCACATGCATTCGGTATATCATGTACTTCCTTTACAATGATATATGGAATACATAATGTATTCTTTCGAGGGTTAGTGAAATTTCCAAATATTATTCCATGAATGCAATTCATTCATGAATTTCAACATTTTTGATATTCGTGGGGATTAGTTCTCCTTTAGTACAAATCCGTATAATAGCCTTCCATGGAGATAATTTCTAGAAAACCTAATCTCGCACCTATAATTCTTAATATTTCCTCAAGAAATCATCATAACTCATGTTCCTTATTTGAGAAACAATAATATGATTAATAATATTATATATATTTTTCATTATCTCCTCAATAATTTGTGTGCCTACAATTTTCCTTTCACCAACTTAATCACATCATGTTGAAAAATGAATTCTCTTTCTATATAAGGATTGTTACAATTCTATTTGAATATTTTAATAAAAATTATTTTTATAGGAAAACTCTATCAATGTTAAATATTAATCCCATATAAATTTAATTTCAACTGAAAATCACTTGAAGATTTCATCCAATGTTTTAATAGTCCTTGTAGACATTCCACCAGTTTTAGGATGTTATGATGTGCTCAAATGAAGTTTAGTATTAAGAGAATTATGAAGATACTTCTAGTATTTCTGTGTAAAACAAGGACCACAATAAAAAATTTGAAATATTAGCCCCATTAAGTGCTAAAACATCATCAATATATTTATTAATGAGGTATGAAAGTGGTGAATCTTCTCTTGTTTCCATGAAATGTGCATATTGGGTTAGGAAATCAACAATAACATATATTTCATCATTCATTTGATGAGACTTTGGTAGTCCCACGATAGATTCTATTGTAATTTCATCGTATTTCCACACAGAAATAGTTATAGGTAACAATAATTCTCTATGATTCTATTAATAAGCCTTCACTTATTGACGAACGAAACTTTTGACACATAATCAGCAATTTATCGCTTCATGTTATGCCACAAAAAACTGTTTCTTAAAATACCTATACAATTTGGTGCTACCAAGATATATAAATTAATTCAATCTATGAAAATAATCAAACAATTACATTTTTAGTTATGATATAGAAGTCACACATAGTATATTTCCAGATTTAATCCTTACATCTTCACAAATAAAGTTTTCATACTTCCCATAATTCATAATATTGATTTTATTTTGAGAATTATCATCATCATATTAGTAACATTACTTATTTTCCAATAGAGATGGTTTGGTGGTTATTTGAAGATTTAGTGATGTCTCTCCTTCCATTATAATTGTTATATCCATATTCACTAGATACATGACCATAATATCCTTTTCAGTCCTCATTTGATCTATAACTCCATGATTTAAAATCTCAAAGGATCCACAATATTATTTTCCTTCCAAGGGTGGTAGTGTATTGAAAAATTATATTCCTTGTTTAATTTGAGAAATATCATTTTCCTCAAGTTTATATATTTATATGAAAATATTTATTTTATGATCTTCTGTTTTGTGTATATCTCAAGTAGTTTACCATAAATATAATGTCTCTATATCATCAATGAATGTATTTCAGATACCAACTTAACATCAACAGTTAGATAGTTAACCTAAATACTATTTATATTTCTTGATTCACATGTAATGACATTATCATTATCCATATGGACATAACATAGTAACTTCTTTGATGATTTAATATATATGAAAAATTCATCATTCCTTTATGGTAGATTCAAGCTTAAATAATTGAGAAATATCATCTGCAATTATTAAAATCATTCTTCAAATTATGTTTTCTATATAAACATAAAGTTGTTATGTGTAAGTATGGTTATTGGGTTATCCAATCGAGATTTTTTTTAATATAATTACGATAGAATCCTTCTAATACCATGAAACTACATACCCCAGTTATATTAATTGGTGTAGTCCATTCATTGACTACCCTATTCTTCATAGAATCAATTGATGTTCCATCCTTGGAGACAATATTTCTAGATAAATAGAATTACTAAATTTAGAATTCACACTTTCTAAATTTCCCATATAATTATTTTCCACTATGAGTCTTAATAATGATCTATATGGTATTTTCATAGTTCTCATTGATATTATAATACCCCAATATATAAAAAATTAATACCGTATTGAAATTATCAAGATATTAATTGAATACTCTATTAATTAGATCCATAAAAATAGATTACATGTTATCTAATACTAATGGAATTATTGTACACTCATAATGTCTATACCTCATTTAAAATTCCTTCTTTGGAATATCAACCTTATTTTAGGCAATTAATGATACCCTGAGTGTAGGTCTCTATATGAAAATTTTTAATCTCTATTAATTTTACCAAATAATTCGTCAATATGAATATAAAGATACTTTTTATTTACACTAATGGAACTGATTTTGTTATAAAAATTACATAGCCTCATGGATCTATATTTTTTCTAAGCAAAAAGAATAGGGGAACCCAAGGAGAAACACTAAGGAAAATAAATCCCCCATCACAATACTCTTGTAGTTGTTTCTTTAACTAAACTAATTAAATACTAAAAATTATATAAGGATTATTTGATATTGGTATTTCAACTAGTATTAATTCGTTATAAAACCTGACTTCACTCTCTAGTGGAGATAAAAGTAATTCCTTAGAAATACACAAATGTTTTATTATAAAATAGTTACATACTCAATTTTAAGCTTACATTTTTATATCCATATTTTTTTCTATTATTTCCCAAGATTATCATTCAAAAGTGATATAAGGTGTGGAACATGTCATGACTAAAATGATGAAGTATCTACAATAAAGAAAATTAAATCAACATATTCATCATGTATCATAATTTTAACGTATTTGAAATAAATTTTTTCATAATATTTTAAAATATTTTCCATACCAAGGATCATATAAATTCAACCATAGGTATGATAATAGTGTTTGAAATTTGGGAATATATTTGTTTTATAATCATAACTACTTGACACATCTGTTTTGTCGAGAGATTTACACTGTGAGTTTTGACTGGTAACTACCCTCTTAAGGCTTGATGGAAATATGTAACATTCTTATAAAATATAAAAGATATGTAATAGTGAGATGATAAAAAATAAGAAAAATATTTATCTAAATTCAAGTATATTATTTAATTACATGCCATCACGTCTTTTTATAATTCAACCTCACATGTTGTGATTCCATAAGAATGGCCTTCTCTACAAGGCCTCATTTATTGTAGATTTATTTGATACTTGGTATAGTGGTTTGCATTATTACCCATTTCCTTATAATTATTAATTTTATAATAGTGGTATATTTATTTCCCTTAAATTCATGATCTAAATAACAAATTTTTATCCACTTTTAACACATTGTCATGCCCTTTTGGGATTTTCATGGATGTCTCTTTCCACAATTTTCACATGATGAAAATTGCTTCATTTTCTTCTTCTAAATCAACATGTGACCATTTTATAGTTTTCAAGAAACCTGTTCTTCTCATGATTCACCTTTAATATATAAAATCTTGAAAATTAATTCTTCTTTTTTATTTTGCATAAAACAAATTCATTATATGATGGAAAAGTTTGAGAATATAATGCCCTTCAGAGAATTTTATTAATCCCTTTAAATAAATGGAAAATATTTCATTTTGTATTATATATGTAATCTGTTGCATTCTAGGATAGTATTGTAATGGTATCCCCATATTTTTCCACAATTTATTCAAAATTTTCCATTATGCTAAGTACATTTCTCATCATTTCAATTCGTTTCCCTCTAGTGAAAAATTTGTTAAAGAGTTTTTCTTTAAAATAACCATATTCCATGGGATAAATTTTATCTTCCTTCCTATTATTCTAGATTAACGACCACCATTGATCATAAAAACCTTTAATACAATATATTTCAATTATAAACTTTTCATTTCTATCTTATCATAATACTTGGAAGATCTATTCATGGAAGAAAATCAATTACTTATTTATCACAAGATTATTAGTCCCACTAAATGAATGGGATATTAATGAAAGGAGTGATATAATAGATGATAATAAAAATCTAGAACAAAAAGTTTCTAAATTTTGGATTGGTTATTCATTATAACCATATTTAATTTCCATAATATATCAATGATATTGTTATTTTTGAAACAATTTGCATTGCCTTACTCAACCGGAAAATCTCTACATTGGATTTGTGTATTGATTCCCTTCATTCTTCCCGGAATTATTTATAATCAGTCTAATATAATATATTAGCTCATAAAATTGGGAATATTGAATAATAATGTAAAATTATAAATCTATTGTGACACTAAAAAAAATTAAAAATTTATTTATTTATAATCTCATAACTTTTGTTTCGATGGAAATGATATGACCCAACAACCCTCATTGTGGTTAATTTGGTTTTCCCCAATGATTTGTTCTGACATGTTCATTTATTGGAATATAAATAATGTTTTCTTACCAGTGAAAATTTTAATGGAAACTCCCAATAGTTCCCTTATCCATAACTGGGTAAAGAAATGTTTTCCAATGGCCGATAGTCAATTGGGGTTTCATACCCAACACTGCATAGGGAATCACATGCTCAAGAGGACGGGTTTTCTGTCTCATCACACCTTTAATGGGGTAAATTTTTTTCATAATTAAGTACTCTCTTATATATTTAATATATATTCAATAACCTCTTCCTAATCCCAATAAAGGACTTGTTACCCTTAATAAATGTTCATAGGTTCACTCTCATTAAGTTTAAAAGAAGAGGATATGATGGGTGTATCTATCTATATGTATTTGAGGTTCTTAATACATTTCATATTAATGAATAAATGATTTATATAATAAAGTTTCATAACTAGAAACTTTATATTATTATTCTATTAAGGGAGGTGGTTAATATTTTGAGGGGTGTATTGATCCATTATGAGTTGTCCTACATATCATATTTATTGTAGGAATAAATAAAATGTAGTTCTATAAACACGTTAAGTTTAACATAATTTGTAAAGGTCATTTCTACGGGAACATAGGAACTGAATATTTGAGATCATGTCTCAAGGTGATGTCCAATGTATCCTGGTTATAGTAGGAATCAAATATATCATAGTTCAATCATTCCCTTGGTATTGGCCCCAAGGTAAATTCCATAATCTTTGGCGTATTTATATCATGAAACTAATAAGGTATAACATAAAATGATTTCTTTGTTAAGTGTAGATTCATGATGAAGATGATTTGACCATCATAACTCCCTAAGCCCATATGTTCTATAATCCCTGTATGAAATATGGGATAACCCCTAATCAGCCTCACTACAAGTGGATGCATGTATTATTGAATGGGGCATCCCTTATATTATTTAATATGGATATAGAGCGTTATGATGGTGTCCTATACATCATAGTTATGGATAGAATCTTTTTCTTAAAAGTTGTTTTTGGGTTCTCAGTCTAATGGTGGATAAGTTTGGATGATCATCCAATGGGAATGGTTCCATCCCAATGGTTGAACTTATAGAGACATAGGGGCATGCATTGAAGTGGATTATTATTTTGGATCATACCTTAGGGATGTGCGCATTGTATCCAAGTTATGATTGGAATCATATTTCTTGTATTTCAGTTAGTGGGTACATACATACTGATGTTTCCTTTATATGTGGGATATATCATATTATTCTATTGGTTGGGGCATACACTCTAATGTTTCCATCATATCTAGGACATATCATATTATGAGTCGGGTTAGAGATTACCATCTGATTTTCCCCTTATCATTGTACAGGATTATGAAATTAATGATGTGATCATTGAAACTCCCTAATCCCACATGATCTATGCTCAGTGTGAGAAATTTGGGATGAAAATTAATCATTCTCACTACTTATGGTTATAGGACATAGGAAATGGGAAAACCCTTTATAGGTTTGATATGAATCTTAGGCTTTAGGAAGGTATCCAACATAATATGGTTATGAAATGAAGTAGAGTTCTTATAGTACATTTGATCAGATCACACACAATGAAATTTCCATTTTAATAGGGGCTAACACACTATGGATGAAAAATGTTATCATGTACATGGATTAACTCATTTAATTGGCCTACATTTCTTCCTAACATGAATTTATTGTCCACTAGATATTCCTTGATTTCTTATTTGACATGGTTTTGGATGTGTGGCAGACATGTCTTATGGAAATTCCTGATCCAATTGACCTATCTGAGGGACATCACATGACTTTGATGAAATGTTTGAGGGTTATCACATCATCAAGGATGACTTGTATAGAGGACATCACATGACCCTGACAGTTTTTCCTAGAATCCATCACATGTCCCCTATTGACATTTTTAGAGGGCATCACATGATCCACCTAGATCACCCTGGTGTCATCATGAGAGCAGTCTGATACACTTAGGGGACATCATGAGAGTCAATGTGACATGTCTAAAAGGGTGATGCATGTAGAGTATTACATGTATGAATACATCATGAGATCAGGATGATATTCCTAGAGGGTTTCTCAAGAGTCATTATACATTCCCATGTTCTACCATGATACTCAGTAAATATATATAGGTGTCTCCCTACGTGTCATGTGAAAAATATAATGGACACCAGAAGGTTTCAATGTTGAGAATGGAAGGCATTGTGAGACTATGGTGTCATTCCTGAGGGGAATCGATGAACTTTATTTGTCATATCCATAGTACTTCACATGATCCAAATGAAATTCCCAAGGAGGGTCATGAGATCTGAGAGACGCAGCCCAGTGTTGTCACGTGACTTGCATGGTTCCAGAAAAGTGCATGAGGATAAACATATGTGTTCTTTGCATAAGCATGAACTCCCTTAGTATTTTATATTGTATCATTTATGAATGTCTTAGATTTGTTCTATTTTAGCATGATTTATGTTTCACATGATATAGTAGATATGTAGGATGCTCCTTATGTGTGCAGTAAAAAGTCCTTCTTGTGATCTATGAGTGATCATGTGAATTTCAATATTCCAACTACATGACTGTAACACCCGAGACTTTTATGTTATATAAATCATCAAAGGAATATTTTTCTACACAACACTTGCTTGGCTTGCTTTACACGAAATTGCGACCTTCCTCGATAGCTTGCGTCGTACGCAATACCGAGTTTCACTAAACAACGATATGCTATTAAAATATTATTAAAACTAGCCGTTATGAATAGTAATAACCACTTTTTTGAAATTTTATAAATTTTATTTTTCAAAATGGACTTCATTTTTGGATTCGGAATATCGAAATTAGCCTAGGGTGAAATTTTGGTATTTTTCTGAATACTTTCAATTTTTGATGAATAGTGAAACCACTAAGTGGTAGTTAAAAAACTGAATTTTTCATAAAACTTAATTTTACTGCTTCTGTGAGTGGAATTTAAAAAATCCAAGAGACACGGTTGATGTCAGTAAGTAAAATGTGGTTCAATGAGATCAAAATAATTTTTTGGTGAATAGTAACTTTTTACTTTTTTTACCGCGGTAAAAAGTAAATAGGGTAATTAAGGGTAAAGATGATATTATTATTACCCTAACACATGTCCTAATTCAATTGGATAAGTGTAATTCGACCAAAAACAAACTTAGGAATAAAATATGACCATTTAGGCCCACTTGGATTAGATTAGGACATTTATTATTAATTTATTTAAAGAAGGGTTAAAATAGTTAAAATCAAATTTTAATAAGTAAATAATTTTTAATATGGGGTTGTACATAAGATAAATTCTACTATAAATATTAATTAGAAAGATAAAACGATTTCTTACATAATGGTATTATATTTGTAATTTTTAGACATTAAATAATTTAATTTATTTATGACACAATGATGATGCAGTAATTATCTTATTAATGCAATATTGACATAATTGATGTTATAAACACCAAAATAAATGTAATTTGAGACTTTTCTTTGAATCCCACTAATTTTATAGGTTAATATGACATGTTATTATGGATTTAATTAACTTGGTTAGAACTAATAAATCTGTTATGATTTTCACAAAAATCAATTACTAAATGGTGTCAAAATTGACATAAAATAGTTTTTAAAATAAATATTACATTGTTAATTGTTGTTTTTTTCCTATAAATCTAAGGATCGTCCAAATGACTTAGATAAGAATATATATATTAATAATAAACAACTTGGGGTTAGTTTGGCTGCTTATAGTAAGTTTATTAACCTTATAGTATAAGAACACAAGAAGACATGGTAAAAGTAAAGTTATTTAACTTAATGTTAAATCTAAATGATAAGGTTAAAATAGGAACCTAAACTTGTCTAAATTCTATTGGATGAGACGATTTCGACCCATACCTACCTTAGATTTTAAATATATCAATTTGGAGCTATTTAAAACCGAACTTGACTTTATAATAAAATAATAGTTTTAGTTATTCCAAAGGTGCCCCTCTCCTCCTTTATAAAAGGACATCTCCCCCCCCTCTCCCTCACACAACTTTGAGCCTTCAATCTCGGCCAACCCCTGCCACTTTCTCCTCTACACTTCCCAAAAGACATCCTAGAGGTTCTGGTATTCTTCAAAGACCAATTTTAGTGCCCTAAAAGAAGGTCTCAAAGAAGCACTTCAAAGAAGAGGTAATGTCCGTTACCGATTCTTTCATCTTTATTTCTTCTTCCACATATTCTTATTTATTTGTTTCATTATGAAGTAATAAAATCAGTATCACTCATATACTGAAATGTTATTATAAGTATGAAACAACCCTATTTCACCATCTATCCATCCTACGGAAAAAGAAATCATTGCACGTGTGTAGGTACGGAATACCGTCTCCACGCCGTGGTGTAATCTATTTTCCACCACCACCTTACTTGGATGGGTATAATGGTGTAAATAATGACTAAATATGACTATTATAAAGTGATATTGATTCTGAAATAGTTTACATACACTCCAATACAATTCCATGATCATAGGAACGATATCATCACTCGTGTGTATGTATGGAATACCGTCTCCATGATGTGATGCGACTCGTTCTATATGATCTTCATTTCATAATGATTATATAAATGAATTGAATGAATGAATATGATATATATTACACTAATACCATTCTTGAAATTAGGTATCTATAACCTAAATATAAGAATAAGAATTTATTCGACAAAACATGCATAAGAACAAAAAGTTATAAACACCCGAATAACAAGTAGAAATGAAATATTACTACTAAGAAGCTAAGAATATGACCATATATGATATCATAAAAATAAGTATGATTCTGTAATAAGTCAATAACATTATTTAAATCATTATACAGGAGGTTTGGACACTTACAAAGAAAGTCGGACCTAAGGTAAGGGAAATATCACAATCTCATTTTTATCTGAGATTGTTTATACTTTGGTATTTACTGGGGTGTATTTTATCATCCACATCCATGTTCCCTAAATATGTAATATTATTTCCATCCTTATACAATTGTTTATTTCCAATTTTACCCTTCGGTGAGTTTTTTTGTAAAAGATATGAAATGAATCTTTTGTCGTTTTTAGAAGGAGGTACTTTTTGACTTTTCCGACAAAAGTACGAAAAATGTTTTTTTTAACTTATACGACATGAATGGATTTTTAAAACATTATTTCCAAGAAGAATCCTTTAAATGTTTTCACGTTTATTTTTAATCAACTTCTTTTAGTTTAAAGTTGTATGACATGTTAAGAAAGGAAAAAAATATTTTTGAAGTAGAAAGGATATTTTCCTCAAGAATGGAGTTCAAGTGTTTTATCAAAATTATATTCCATCTAAGATAATAAAGGGTTCTGTTTATATCCCTATTATTACATTTATTTGATTATGTTGTGATAGCAATTTTTTTTTATGAATTCCTTTATCTTATATGAATTTTTTGATGATGTCACGATGTTTAGGATTCCCATTTTTATTACATGGGTTATGAAATGATGTATGATTTATGATTTTGTGGCACACATAAGAATGGTATCATTATGAGATGGATGGGACCTATATCTCCCTCCAATGCATTGGGTAAAGATTTTATATCTCATGAGATAGACATGGCTGGAACGGCAGGTTATACCGGTTCAGTGAAACAGGACTGAAACGAGGGTGACTCGGTTCAGAAAGGGACTTTGTCCACTAAGATAGTCTTGGCAATGAGTCTTGACTAACAAGAAATGATTCTCTATGATTATGTGTGTATGAAACAGAGTCTCATGTTTTAAGTTATGATTATTGTGATTACATTTCACTACCATGATTTATCCCATGTTATGAAATTATGATCTCTTTTGCAGGTTAAGATTTCCAAAAGTTATGTTCTTATGTATATGATGTGATTGATATTTCTTTTTATTACCCTTACTTAGCATTTGAGCTCACCCTTTTGTATGTTTTCTTTCCCCAGGTCAGGAAGAAGATTATTAAGTAAGATATTCTAAAAGGGACTATAGATATGATGAAATAAATGGGAGACAATGTAGACGCTTTATGAATCAGTTGTTTATGTTTCCCAATTTCTAAAGGCATTATACCTATACAGTCCTTTCTTGGTTTTGTTATATGTTGTAATAAGTATGCTTCAATTTTGAATTATTAACAATGTATGAAAACTATGGGTTGTTATAGTTGGTATCAGAGGAAAGGTATAGTCAACCTTTGGAAACTAGGATTTAAAAGCCTTAGTAAGAACCCTAAGGATAAGTCTAAGCATAGAACACAATATTAGTGTTTTAGAAATGGCCATGAATAACCTAGGATAAGTCCTTAAGTGTGAAATTTTATTCTTGATTATGTGTTTTTCCTATTATAATTAGTGTTGCTCACACTATTCTTCTTGGTTTTAGTCAATGGCTGGAACCCGAAGGAACCGTGTTAATGCGGAATGCGACGGGCAATGCAATGATTGTCCCCCTGAGAAACCAAACGTTATGGGAGCTGGAATGAAAAATCTTTTAGCCATGCTCACACAACTTTCTAAAGCTATGAATCATGCAGGACTTCCAAACGATCAAAGGAAGGAGCAACATTCTACTGAATCCTTCATGAGGTAGCGACCACCTTCTTTCAGCGGGTCTACTGATCCATTAGTTTCTAAACAATGGATTAGTACTACTGAAATGATATTTTCAGTTCTTCAATGTTCTGAACATGATAAAGTCATCCTAGCAGTGTATCGTTTGGATGGAGATGCTGATCAATGGTGGAATCTTATTAAGAATACGAGGCAAAGGGATGAAATTGATTCCATGGAATGGGACGAGTTCAAGAACTTATTTTTCAATAAGTACTTCCCTCTTATTCTCCGAACAAATATGGAGAAAGAGTTTCTTGAACTGAAGCAAAAGGATGATGAATCTGTTGGTACCTATGAAGCAAATTTTACAAGACTTGGAAGGTACGCTTCTGGTATTATTATCCAACCTGATAGTAAGATCAATCGATTCTTTAGTGGCTTAAAACAAATTCTTCGAAGGGCGTTAGCCATAAGGGACTTCAATAGCTACGAGGAAATCGTTTGATGTTCTCTCAAAGTCGAGATGGAGATTGGAGTAACCCATCAGTCATATGGGTTTGATAAGAAGAGGAAAATGGAATTCAAAGGAAAATCTAAAGAGCACACTGAAAAGAAGATGAGCTTTCCCTTATGCTCAAATTGTGAAAAGAAACATGGAGGGAGTTATCTTAAAGGGACAGGTAAATGTTTCAAATGTGTAAAGGAAGGTCATCGGGCATTTGAATGACGCGATGATGGGAAGAAGATGTCTAATGATGAAAAAAAATGAAGGGATACACAAAATGAACCTACTACACTTCAATGTTTCAAGTGCAATGATATGGGACATTATGCCAATAAATGCCCTAATCCAAGGGTTTATGATGATGGTCGACGTCAAAAAACTCTTAAGGCTAAAGACAAAGGAAAGTCACATGCAATTTCTATCAGCGTTGTGGAGTACGATAACGATGTGGTGAAAGGTACACTTACCATCCACTCTAAAGTTGGAAATGTTTTATTTTATTCTTGATCCACCCACTCTTTTATTTCAGAAGAATTTTCTAAGGGTATCACCGTATTACCTCAACAATTAGATGTTGAGTTAGCTGTGACAACACCTAATGGCACAACAGTCACATCAAAAGTTTATAATTCTTCTCCGATCGAAGTTTGTGGGAAAGTGCTTCCTGCAAATCTTGTGATCCTTCCTATATTGGAATTTGATGTGATTCCTGGAATGGATTGGCTTTCTTTATATGGAGCTCCTATCAATTTACAAAGAAGGTAAGTCACATTTCATATTCCAGATCAATCTATGATTGTCTATCAATGCAAGGATGAACATAACCTTCTAGTGGAAATTTCTTCCATTTTATGGGTATTGATTCCACTAAATTAAGGTTATTTATCTCAAATGGTCGGTGAGAAACTCATGATTAAGAATATGCCCATTGTATGGGAGTTTGATGATGTCTTTCCGGAGGAATTACCGGGTCTTCCACCAAATCGTGAAGTTGAGTTTTCAATAGAACTTGTACCGGGTGCTTTACCTATTTCAAAGACACCTTATAGAATGGCCCCAATTGAGTTGCAGGAATTGAAGAAGCAACTCCAAGAGAATCTTGATAAGGGATTCATACGCCCTAGTGCGTCACCTTGGGGAGCACCTGTTCTATTTGTTAAGAAGAAATATGGATCAATGAGACTCTGTATTGATTATCGAGAACTTAACAAGATCACTATGAAGAACAAATATCCTCTCCCGCGCATTGATGACCTATTTGACCAACTACGCAGAGCTCAATACATTTCCAAGATTGATCTTCGTTCAGAGTATCATCAATTAAGGGTCAAAAGGGAGGATATACCAAAGACGGCTTTCCGTACAAGGTATGGACACTATGAATTTATAGTGATGCCATTTTGTCTTACTAATGCCCATGCTATCTTCATGGATCTAATGAATAGAGTCTTTAGAGACTATCATGATCAATTTGTGGTAGTCTTTATAGACGATATTCTTGTCTATTCAAAGAGCAAGGAAGAGCATGAAGATCACTTGAGAATTATATTGAAGACCCTGAGAAACGAGAATCTTTATGCCAAATTTACCAAGTGTGAATTTTGGATTAAAAAAGATGCATTTCTTGGTCACATAATCTCAAAAGAGGGGATATCTGTGGATCCAGCAAAAACAGAGGTTATCGAAAGATGGTCGAGACCAACAACAGTAACTGAGATCCGAAGTTTTCTTGGTTTGGCTGGATATTATCGACATTTTGTGAAATATTTTTCACGGTTATCTAATCCACTCACCAAGTTGACTCGGAAAGGAGTTAAGTTTGTCTGGACGGAGGAATGTGAAGAGAATTTCAAGGAGTTGAAAAGAAGGTTATCCAGTGCACCTGTGCTCACACTGCCTTGTAGTGGAGAATGGTTTGTGATATATAGTGATGCATCCAAGAAGGGATTGGGGTGTGTTCTTATGAAAAATGATATGGTGATAGCTTATGCCTCACGACAGTTGAAAATCCATGAGAAAAATTACCCAACACATGATTTGGAGTTAGCTGCGGTAATCATTGCATTAAAGATTTGGAGGCATTAACTTTATGGTGAAAGGTGTGATATTTATACTGATCATAAAATTTTAAAGTATATTTTCACACAAAAGGAGCTGAATATGCGTCAAAGAAGATGGTTGGAGCTGATTAAGTATTACGACTGCTCAATCCATTACCACCCTGGGAAAGCAAACAAGGTGGTAGATGCATTAAGTCGACAAGACCATGCTAGTTTATCCATGATGAGGATCACAAAAGATCCAATATTTATGGATTTACAAAGGATGGATCTTGGAATTATAATGGAAGGGGAAAATTCTTATCTTTCTCAAATGAATGTTCAACTGTCTATACATTTGAAGATTAAAGAGGCACAGAAAGAAGATGTCGAGTTACAATAGAAGGTGAGAAATGTTCCTGAATTCAACCTTGATTGTGATGGGATAATAATGTTCAGGAATCGGTGTTGTGTTCCTCCTATCCCCGAATTAAAGAAGGAGCTACTGGATGGGGCTCATAGTTCTTCATTCTCTATTCATCCTGGAATCATGAAGATGTATAGGGACCTGAAAGAGTACTTTTGGTGGGATGGCATGAATAGATATATTGATGAATATGTCTCTCGATGCTTGGTTTGTCAACAAGTTAAATCGGAGAGACATAAGTCTAAGGGGATGTTACAACCATTACCCATACCTGAATAGAAATGGGAAAACATCACTATGGACTTTGTCACATGACTTCATAAAACATCCAAAGGCAATAATGCTATTTGGGTCATAGTTGATCATCTTACAATGTCTGCACACTTCATTGCTATTAGAGAGGATTTCTCTCTGGATCAGCTTGCCAGGATATATGTAAAGGAAGTGGTAAGGTAGCATGGAGTACCACTTTCTATTATATCTGATCAGGATCCGAGATTTACCTCGAAGTTCTGGCGAAGTCTTCAGCATACTCTGGATACAAAGTTGAGTTTTAGCACTGCTTATCATCCTCAGACAGATGGTCAGTCTGAGAGAACAATTCAAACCCTATAAGATATGTTGAGATCTTGCTCTATGGATTTCAAAGGTGGTTGGGATCATCACCTACCTTTGGTGAAATTTTCTTATAATAGTAGCTTTCACTCCAGTATTCAAATGGCTCCTTATGAAGCTCTATATGGAAAGAAATGCAGGACTCCAACTTGCTAGGATGAATTTGGGGAAAGAAAGCTATTAGGACCTGATCTCATTGATGAAATGGTAGAAAAGGTCAGATCTATTCAAGAACACATAAGAGCAGCTCAGAGTCGACAGAAAAGTTATGCCGACAACCGAAGATAAGACCTAGAGTTTGAAGTGGGTGATAAAGTGTTCTTACGAATATCTCCCTGGAAGAGGGTTATGAGATTTGGAAAGAAGGGGATGTTGAGCCCTTGATATATTGGTCCTTTCAAAATACTGGATCGTGTTGGGAAGGTATCTTACCGATTGACGCTTCCACCGAATCTCTCTCAAGTTGACGATGTGTTCCATGTATCTCTCCTGAGAAAGTACATACCTGATCCTTCACATGTACTCAGCTCAAAAGCTGTACCGCTGGAGCAAGATCTTTCTTATGAAGAACAACCGATAGAGATTCTGGATCGTAGCGAAAAAGTCCTACGAAACAAGACCACTCGATTGGTGAAAGTTTTATGGAGGAACCACCAATTAAAGAAGCTACATGGGAGCTTGAGGATATGTTGAGGGAGAGGTATCCTCATCTGTTTGTTACAAAGTGACGAATTTCGAGGGCGAAATTCATTTTAAGGGGGGTAGAATGTAACACCCGAGACTTTTATGTTATATAAATCATCAAAGGAATCTTTTTCTACACAACACTTGCTTGGCTTGCTTTACACGAAATCGCGACCTTCCTCGATAGCTTGCGTCGTACGCAATACCGAGTTTCACTAAACAACGATATGCTATTAAAATATTATTAAAACTATCCGTTATGAATAGTAATAACCAATTTTTGGAAATTTTATAAATTTTATATTTCAAAATAGAATTTATTTTTGGATTCGGAATATCGAAATTATCCTAGGATGAAATTTTCGTATTTTTCGGAAAACTTTCATTTTTTGATGAATAGTGAAACCACTAAGTGGTAGTTAAAAAACTGAATTTTTCATAAAACATAATTTTACCGCTTCTGTGAGTAGAATTTCAAAAATCCGAGAGACACGGTTGATGTTAGTAAGTAAAATGTGGTTCAATGAGATGAAAATAATTTTTTGGTGAAGAGTAAGTTTTTACTTTTTTTACCACGGTAAAAAGTAAATAGGGTAATTAAGGGTAAAGATGATATTATTATTAACCTAACACATGTCCTAATTCTATTGGATAAGTGTAATTCGACCAAAAACAAACTTACGAATAAAATATGACCATTTAGGCCCACTTGGATTAGATTAGGACATTTATTATTAATTTATTTAAAGAAGGGTTAAAATAGTTAAAATCAAATATTAATAAGTAAATAATTTTTAATATGGTGTTATACATAAGATAAATTAGACTATAAATATTCATTATAAAGATAAAAAGATTTCCTACATAATGGTATTTTATTTGTAATTTTTAGACATTAAATAATTTAATTTATTTATGACACAATGATGATGCAGTAATTATCTTATTAATGAAATATTGACATAATTGATGTTATAAACACCAAAATAAATGTAATTTGAGACTTTTTTTAATACCACTAATTTTATAGGTTAATATGACATGTTAGTATTGATTTAATTAACTTGGTTCGAACTAATAATTCTGTTATGAATTTCACAAAAATCAATTACTAAATAGTGTCAAAATTGATATAAAATAGTTATTTAAACAAATATTATATTGGTTATTGTTATTGTTTTCCTAAAAATCTAATGTTCGTCCAAATGACTAAGATAAGGTTTTATATATTAATAATAAACAACTTGGTGTTCGTTTGGCTGCTTATAGTAAGTTTATTAACCTTATAGTATAAGAACACAAGAAGACATGGTAAAAGTAAAATTATTTAACTTAATGTTAAATCTAAATGATAAGGTTAAAATAGGAACCTAAACTTGTCTAAATTATATTGGATGATATGAGTTAGACCCATCCCCACCTTAGCTTAGAATATATATCAATTTGGAGCTATTTAAAACCGAACTTGACTTTATAATAAAATAATAGTTTTTGTTATTCCAAAGGTGCCCCTCTCCTCCCTTATAAAAGGACACCTCCTCCCCCTCTTCCTCTCACCACATTGAGCCTTCAAGCTCGGCCAAACCCTGCCACTTTCTCCTCTCCACTTCCCTAGAGACATCCTAGAGGTCCTGGTATTCTTCAAAGACCAATTTTAGTGCCCTAAAAGAAGGTCTCAAAGAAGCACTTCAAAGAAGAGATAATGTCTGTTACCGATTCTTTCATCTTTATTTCTTCTTCCACTTCTTCTTCTTTAGTTTCATTATTAAGTAATAACATCAGTATCACTCATATACTGATATGTAATTATAAGTATGAAACAAACCAATTTCACCATCTATCCATCCTACGGAAAATGAAATCATCGCACGTGCGTACGTACGGAATACCGTCTCCACGCCGTGGTGTCATCTATTTTCCACCACCACCTTACTTGGATGGGTATAATGGTGTAAATAATGACTATATATGACTATTATAAAGTGATATTGAATCTTAAATAGTATACATACACTCCAATAAAATTCCACGATCATAGGAACAATATCATCACTCGTGCGTACGTATGGAATACCGTCTCCACGATGTGATGCGACTCGTTCTACATGATATTCATTTCATAATGATTATATAAATGAATTGAATGAATGAATATGATATATATTACACTAATACCATTCTGGAAATGAGGTATCTATAACCTAAATATAAGAATACGAATTTATTCGACAAAACACGCATAAGAACAAAAAGTTATAAACACCCGAATAACAAGTAGCAATGAAATATTACTAATAAAAAGCTATAAATATGACCATATATGATATCATAAAAATAAGTATGATTCTGGAATAAGTCAATAACATTATTTAAATCATTATACAGGATGTTCGGACACTTACAAAGCAAGTCGGACCTAAGGTAAAGGAAATATCACAATCTCATTTTTATCCGAGATTGTTTATAGTTTGTTATTTACTGGGGTGTATTTTATCATCCACATCCATGTTCCCTCAATATGTAATATTATTTCCATCCTTATACCATAGTTTATATCTAATTTTACCTTTCAGTGAGTTTTTTTGTAAAATATATGAAAGGAATCTTTTGTCGTTTTTAGTACGAGGTACTTTTTGACTTTTCCGACAAAAGTACGAAGAATGTTTTTTTAACTTATACGACATGAATGTATTTTTAAAACATTATTTCCAAGAATCATCCTTTAAATGTTTTCAAGTTTATTTTAATCAACTTCTTTTAATTTAAAGGTGTATGAAATGTTAAGATAGGAAAAAATGTTTTTGAAGTAGAAAGGATATTTTGCTCAAGAATGGAGTTCAAGTGTTTTATCAAAATTATTTTTCATCTAAGATAATAAAGGGTTCTGTTTATATCCCTATTATTACATGGATTTGATTATGTTGTGATAGAAATAATTTTTTTTTGAATTCCTTTATCTTATAAGAATTGTTTGATGATGTCACGATGTTTAAGATTCCCATTTTTATTACATGGGTTATGAAATGATGTATGATTTATGATTTTGTGGCGCACATAAGAATGGTATCATTATGAGACGGGTGGGACCTATATCTCCCACCAATGCATTGGGTAAAGATTTTATATCTCATGAGATAGACATGGCTAGAATGGTAGTTTATACCGGTTTAGTGAAATAGGACTGAAACGAGGGTGACTCGGTTCAGAAAGGGTCTTTGTCCACTAAGATAGTCTTGGTAATGGGTCTTGACTAACAAGAAATGATTCTCTATGATTATGTGTGTATGCCACAAAGTTTCATGTTTTAAGTTATGATTATTGGGATTATATTTCATTACCATGATTTATCCCATGTTATGAAATTATGATCCCATTTGCAGGTTAAGATTTCCAAAAGTTATGTGCTTATGTATATGATGTGATTGATATTTATTTTGATTACCCTTAATGAGCATTTCAGCTCACCCTTTTGTATGTTTTCTTTCCCCAGGTCAGGAATATGGTTATTACGTAAGATATTCCAAAAGGGACTATAGATATGATGAAATAAATGGGAGACAGTGTAGACGCTTTATTAACCAGTTGTTTATGTTTCCCAGTTTCTAAAGACACTATACCTATACGGTCCGTTCGTGGTTTTGTTATATGTTGTAATAATTATTCTTCAATTTTGATGTATTAACAATTTATGTAAATTATGGGTCGTTATAATGACCACCCTAATAGATCACAAGATATGACTTGATGAAAAACCTCATGTTAATGAGTTCAACTGCTCTGGTAAATTTGCTCTGATGGGGGTGAGAGGTTGTAAAAATATCATGATCACCTTCAGAGAGTATTGGTACCTTATTCATGATGGAGTGGGGTATTTATAGGCCTCAACATCCTAGTTTATCACTGTTTTTAGTGGTGTGTATCATGTGAATATTGACTAGAATATGTGGAGGGCCTCAACATTACGTGATCCATAAATTATTACTGTATACTACTCCAGGTTCATCACTTGATTTTATGTGACCACAAGACCAACCAGTCAATGCATCCTTTATTGGATTATTTCCAATTAATGGGGTCTTTTATCTCATTCATATATATCAAGTGACTTTCATATTTTCATATTGACATGTCCATGGGTCTTTTTGAGTTCATGGTTAAAGTTAGAAGGCCATCATATGATCTTATGTAAGATTTCATTAACTTTTCATGTGAAAAGGATGGCTTGTCATGGGTCTTTCATGAAATAATAATGGCTCATTATGGGATCTTGTGATACTGTGATATAGACAGCTCGGTCACATCATGTGTGTTTTACAACTATGATAGTATCCCATCATTTCACTCTATATATCATCTTTTTATTTTATAAATTTTGGGGATTTCCTAGGGTTGTATGAGTATTATCATAGATAATAAATCTATGTCTTGGTGTTGCATCGTGTGACCAATATAAGGTAATGTGGAGATTTTTTTGAATTTAATGGATAATTACCTATGTTTTTCCTTATTTAGAAAAAATGGGTTTGGGAGTGTGTGGTCTCTTGGAAATGTATGTGGATCTTTGAGTGATGAGTATTATATACTAACAGGTTGTCATGCGATGAGGAAGATACATCACTAGTGGATTGTGATGTCTTGTGAATTTTTAGTGGTGTGTTTCATTATTTTACAAATGAAATATCCTCATCAACCCTTCCCTGTTATTTCCATTGAATATTTTACCATTTTTGGGGATCTCATGAATTTTCTTGAATTTTTTTTTGCAATAATCTTCACCACCAGTGATGCATCACATGTGTTTTACAACCTCAAGAGACTCCCACCTTTTGGATAATTTACTTCTATTGTTGAAGGTCTGTTGGATGGTTTTTTTGGCATCTTTTGGTTCAAAATTATCATGTCCTAGGGGTGATTATCGAGTTTCATTGTCAACATTATAATTTTTTGGCACCTTCATGAGAGAAGGACTTGTTAAGATGGACATCATGTTATCTCTGCTACATCTGGGATGTTTCATAACCATTAGGTGGACAAGAATTTGTGTCTCTTGGGGGTTCACAAGATCTCCATGTTCAAGGAGACCATCTTCTTCTATGTATTTTTTTAGGAAAATAATACACATAGATAGGTATTTATTATTTTTTGAAATTTTTGGTTCTCATTCGGAATGTGTCAATAAGTGCCCCTCATCATGAGAGATTTCTACAGGGACACAATCTCAGTTATGGGTAAGTAAATGACTCTCAATTTTATGGCACTATCTTTAACCAGTGTCTTGGGCGACACTCAATTTTTCATGTGACATTTGTTATTCTACGCGATTCACTATAAATCGGGGATCTGAGGATGATTAATTCAATGAATTATCCTTTCTCTATAGCTCTCACCCATCATCAGTCGAATGTCTTTATCACAAGACCTCCCCACACGATCTTCTCGTTATACCTCGTTGTGAGCCCATTTTGTGAGAACTCCCTTAAAAAACATCATTTTCATAGGCACCAAAATGAATTAACATAGTTAAAAAATATTCATAATTATTATAATCTTTGTCCATGGGAATTATTGATAATCTTGGGAGTTCCATCGTATCTACTGGTTTGATCAGATAGACATTGATTATTTCTCATCTTGGGTTACCATATTATTTTTATGAGAATGTGAGTCTTCGAGGGGCCATGAAGTTTTGAAATTCATTACATGTTTATTTAACCTACAAGATATTCTATATTCATGGGATTTTTAATAAATTTAGGTGATCCAATAATGTATTTGGTTCATAAGATGTGCATGATGCTATAGGAATTTTATGTCTTTTGAAAATATTTTATAATACCTATCTGACTTATGACAATTACTGCTATTCAGATGGATTCTAGTTATCATCAATTTTATTCTAAAATGTCTTATTAAAGGGAAATGAATACAAGAAACTAAAACACTAACATGAGATTTCACTTGAATTTGGATAACTATGTTTTGAAGAGGTTTCTATCTCTTGAGCTATAGGATTATCCTATATCACACAGAATTGATCTATACAGTTTAATATTGACCTAAGATGTTTTCAGTACTCCTTAGAACTTTAATTTTCCATCTCATTAGGTTTCAAATTCTCCCAAATGTATTTAGATGAAAATTTATATGGATATACTGTTAGTCATAGATTAACCCCAGGTTTTGACTTATATGTTGGAAAAATCTCCTATGGACCAAGATGGTGGTGATTTCTATATTCATCATATTTAACATAGCAACTTGAGTATATGTGTTTCCTCTCTAAATATCATAGGTTGTGGATAGATCTAGAAATTGGATCTCATTCGTAGAAGAAATTTTTATGATGAATAGGCATGGCCATTTTTGGTCAGGCAATGCTTCTTAGATTTTCTTGATTAGTTATATAGGATTCATCTATATAAATTACTATGGATTTTACAATTATTATCTATCGATATCATGATCATATTCATGAGCTGATAAACCATTGGTGGCATGGAACACACTCATTTAATTCATCCTATAATTAGTTTGGAATCAGACTATGGTATACTTACAAACTAGATAGGATCAGCCCTATTGGGGAGATGTATGATTAGTTCGTACCCACAAAAAATGTTTGGGATTACCCCTTTTAGAATCTAATCATTGAGAGGGACATGATCATCATTTACAAAGATAATATGAGTAATAAACTGACTATGTGCTCTATTATCTCCATCAAATATTGGATCAATATTTTACTTTATCTTAGATTGGAAAGGACAAATTCTATACACCTCCATCGGTGCCCCTACCAAAAATTTCATGATAGTGCTAACTCATATTGTTCAATTTTAAAAGCTATGGATCATACTTTATGGGGATATGGAGTGAAGTCATAGTTCTCATCTTGCCTTATGTAGGTGTTCTATATGGACATGTTTCAGAATAGATGGATTTTCCATAATGGGGATGTGTGTTCAGGGATGCAGATAATTATTTTAAAAAGGGAAGCATGACTAGTGGTGGGACAATGTACAGATCTATTGGTGGCAACCATTTCTTGACTTTAAAACTTTTGGTCCATATTAAATAAGGTATTGTTCCCTATAGGTTCAATGGTCCTCTCTAGTTTTTATTTGGCTGGATAGGGGAGAACTTCCACTTCTATGAATACTATAATTCCTCCAGGATCCTCGATGCCTTATCTCATCCTTAATTTCTTAGCATATTTGGGTTGGGGTCTATGTCACTGTGATCAGACGAGGTTATAAGTGTGTTAATTTTTTATGATATCATTAAAATGACTCTTTATCAAGAACCAAGTAGGCAAATCATTGACAATGGTAGTGAATCACTTGACGACAAGTCATATAAGATTTCACATTGGGATTGGGTTCTTGTAGTCGGGATAGACGAGCTGATCGTCTGTGATCCATATACACCTTATCATTTTTCTCGAAAGTTCATCTTCTCCAAATGGGTCTTCATTAATAATTTTCATGGTGTAGACTGAGAGTGACACCTTGGGATCATCCACCAATTTTGGATGATATTGGAATGTGAATTCACTGATACTGAGATCATTATTATGAATGCTGATTCTATAACCTTTCCTACATAGGATTATTCCCAGGATAGGGTAGAATCATATCTCGATGGTTTGTTAGGCTAACTGGTTGATCATGTGGAAATTCCACTTGCATCACCAACCCCTATTTCCATGGAAATGATTGAGTTAAACTATTATAGTGGTGAGACTTTGATGAAGTGTAATCATCCAAGAAATGAAAATCTTGACAGTGGTAGTGAATCAGTCAAGGAAATGAACAATATGGTATAATAAATATATGATTCATCTTTTGAGACGATGGTATATAGTGTCTCATCTTCTACATAACTTCTATATCAGCTATATATTCCTAATTTTGGAATTCTCAACCCATCAGTCATAAAATATCAAAAAATAAATAGGTTAATCTGGATGAAAATTCATGTATATATTAATATGACTCCTTTGGAAACATTTCATGTCATAGGGGAGTGACCTTATTAGAAATTTCATAGAACACCTGAGGTATATCTTTTCAAAAGCATCATCCTAAATGTAAACTACCCAAAATAGAGTTGATGAGGTGACTACTTTAGTCGAGACTCTTCATCCCATGGTAGAAGCAGAAGAGGTGGGGTGAAATACACGTGAATATTAAATTGATGTTTTTCATTAAAATCTTACTTACCTATACATCTCAATAGATCCAATCATATTTTATAATGATCATTGAAATAAATCTATTTTTATGACATTTTTGGAGGGACTCGAAAATGTGGAGATTCCACATACTACACGCTATCAATGAATAGATTTTCTGAGCATCTATGTTTTTTCCTTTTTAATATAATTTATTATGTGAATGGATATTTTTTTATGTAATATTTTCTGATTTGACAAGGAAACCCATCCTTTGCATCATATAATGAAAACCTCAATTTTTAATCTGGATATTTAAATCAAAACAGATTCTTTTAGTGAAGTGATCATAAATTTCCACCAACATGATATTTCGTAATTATATACCTTCTATCATTATCCTTAAAATAACTATTTTTCTAAATTATAATTGTGTAAACTATATTTCCAAGAAGGAGAGTGACTCATCTTTTTTCCATGGACGATAGTTTTGGTGGTAGAATCTTTATTTTTCAATGATTGTATGATGGACCTCATATGATTTTTAATTCATGCAGACTAAATATTAGTTATTCTATAGATTATTTTATTTTATATCAGATATTCCAATTCATTAGTTTATGGTCTTTTAGCTTAGACATATATCAATTTAGTTTAGGATCATTTATCTCAAAACCTTATATCACTATAGCTTATGGTATTTTTTCTCAGACATTCTATCGTTGTTGATTAAGGTATTTTATCTTAGACCTTCTATCTCTATTATTTAGGGTCTTTTTGTTAAAACCTTATATCATTGTATTTGAGGGACCTTTAGGTTAGAACATATATCACTGTAGTATGGGGTCCTTTATTTGGGACCTTTTATCATTGTATTTTATGCTATTTTAGCTTGTACATTCTATCATTGTAGTTTAGGGGTTTTTAGCCCAGACCATTTTTTGTTATAGTTTATGGTCTTTTAGCTTGGACCTTCTATCAATATAGTTTAGAGTCTTTTATCATAGACCTGATCAATGATGCTATAATATGTTTTTGACATGTCCAGAATGACCCAAAACCCACTATAGTGTTGGGTTCTACCATTTTGTAGTTGTGGATCATGAGGATCAAGGCTTATGTACTATTAGGAGCAGGTGCCCTTATTTGGTAGGACAAAACCCTTATTTGTCAGTAGAATTTTTCTGCAGAGGTGTCATAAATCTTTTCCAATGGTAATGGAATGGTTATGGGGGTAGTATAGGTTGAGGATGTAGTAATAGGGATTCTAGGTCCTCATGGATGGTTGGAATATGGGTGATGTAATTCTTAACCCAAATGTTTGAATCCATGTGTATGGGATAGGGAAGACATGTCAAGGATGTCTGATAACAATATAATGTTATATGTTCATACACAGTGATTCAAAGTATCAAACTTTTTGAGTTCCCTTTCTAGAAAAGAGGATATGCCTCTTGTTGGTATGTCAATGCCTCTATGTGTTTTATCATAGTTAAGAAAATATGATCTCCACTCTTTTAAAAGCTCTGTGAAAGATTTATGAAGACTCAGACATCTAGATGATGAGATTGGGTATGGATCCAAAAATGGTCTAGCACCCTAGAGTAGTTCATCACTTTATTGCGATGCTCGATCCCTATGCATGGTGGATTTGAATCACAATGGGTGGACCCTTACATTTTAAGGAAATAAGTGTCGCATTCCTTATTTAATAGAGTGTAAAAAATATTAAGACTTGTTGTAAATGATGTATAATATAATTAGATAGTTTGTTATGGATATTTTTAATTATGTTCCAAAGCACTCGGGTTGGGAGGATGATATGGTACAACCAAACTGGAATTGAGCTAAAACACACTAGGGTGCTGAGTTCATTCACAATGATGACATGCCATACAAGGATCCGAAATCCCTTTTTGAAGAGTGACAGATTTGGTTGATGACCATATGCATATATTCAAGATCCATAAGAATTCTGGGATAGCTAATAAACGGTTCCCTAAAAGACAGGTATCTTTTCCAAGGGACATGGATGGTTTATGGTGATCCTAGGTGCCCAAATTAAAAAGTGTTATTTGTGGAAAATGTAATATCCAAGAAGTGTTCGATCACGCTAATTTTTTTTCCACCGCCCAAAAATAATAATAATATGAATATGATATGTGAAACATTAATACTTAAACTTTTTCTAGAACTAAGGGGTCCATCGAGAATATATTGGATTTTACTAGGTCTACAAAGTAGGATTTATGAGCATTATTCCTTATTTATTTTGGTGCTAATTTTTACTTAATCTCGATAGATGAAGATTTTAGGGAGTGAATACTTTCATTTTTTATAGAAATACCCTTGTGAGGTTTCGACCGGACATATTTCTATCTCATTTGTTAGTTTTTAATTTATTTTAATTCTTGATCATTATTGGATATAGTTTAATGTCATATATCTTTGGACAATGTGTAGGAAGTTTGAGGTCATAATGCCAATGGACTTAATGTGGGGGATGATACAGAAGAGATTATTTGCGATACCAAGTGCTAAGAGTAATCCATCATCCTTATGAGTGGGAGATGGAAACATTATAAATCATGGATCGTGGTTCTCATGTAATGATTCATGATAAGGGAAAACCATACTGGGAATGTCCCAAAACAAAATGAGTTGATGAGCTTTGTCGCGGTGATATCAAGGCTCACAAGGATCATAACGCAATTTTTACAGAGTGGCACATTAACTTGACGACTATAAGTGCATATGGAGGATCCACAATCATAAATTCTTAGTAGTTAAAATCTTTACTTGATTTAAGGTATATCTTCCATGGTCCATGGAAGTGTTTTTGCAACGCCAGACACTCCATACATGAAGTGTGATTTATGCTTTAAGGTTATTAAAAGTTGGAAGAAGGACTTCGTACTCTGGATGTCTGGGGTAAGTTTATTCTGCTACATTGATAAATGATGGTAATGGATGATGGTCTATATACTATAATCTCATGTAGTAGTGATTTAAATGCATCCCTGAATCATAAAATCATGTGGTGAGGAAACATTATTTTTTGTTTATCGAAATGAGGTAAGGATGTTCTGGTGTAAATTCTAAATATCATGTGACCAAAACATGGGAATGAACGTGAAAAATTCTACATGAAATATCACATTTAAAACAACCATGTGCGTAGATTAGACATGTACATTGGTAAAGTAGTCTCATATGAATTAGCCTCTATGTAGTTGGGGTGTATTTGTTTTATCAATTGTTGAAACTGAGCCTAGAATTAAATATTGAGGCATCACTAAAAATAATATGATCATAGTACTCAATCCATTAATATCTCATGCATCAGAAACTCTCTAAATAGTTTTGTAATCAATGTAGAGTAGGGAATTGTTTCTGTTGATTATTGTATCTAGGCCCAAGATTTGAGTTCTTTCGTTACTAATTATCCTGTGATGATAGAAATCAAGCCAAAAGTATTTCATAGTTAACCATATAGTTTAACATCATGTTTAATAGAAAATGGCTTACTGATGTGAAGAAAAGGATTCTGGCGGGACGTAAATATGTAAATATGGGCGTCAGTACGTCTCCTACAGTAATAGGAATCAATCAATACATAGATCTGATGGAGAAAATCCCCTCATTGGTTTGGCCTATATGTAGAGAGGGAGTATTATTATATTTTTTTAATTGGACCCATGATTTATTATCATGGAATCACTAGATATCCTGTGGTGACAATAATCAATCCACACATAGCTCTTTAACAAATGTGTCGTAGGAGACCAACATCAATAATAGTAGTCCTCCCTGGTGAGGTCTGCATGGAAGTGCAATTTTATGCTGTGCAAAGGACATCAAATGTGAAACTTAATGTCATGTTGTGAGGACTCATGGAAGGAATTTAAGTGTGTTGTATTCAGAACCATTAGAACCCTATTTTGTGATAGTATTACTTTCTCGTGTGGGAAACCCCTTACTAAAATTCATAACCCCATGAGAGCTCTACTCAGTATCAGAAATAATGTAAATAAGGATTCATCCCATCATTAAGAGGTAATTAAGTATATTATAGGGGAATTATTTTATCATGTGGTTGCTAGAGAAAGGTATGTAATAAACGTGTCCCAATGTAAATCATTGAAAATGGGAATCAAGCCACGCTTATTTCTTACTAACTCATTCTGTTGAATGTAATACGGAATGGACATCTGTTGTGTAGTTTAATGTCATGTGGTAAGTACATTTGTCATGCAATTTCACATCCTGTAGTAAGGATGAAAATCTCACGACTAAAAGGAAAAGGGATATTGCAGTCGGAACGAATACTAGAGGTTTGGTTATCACTATGTATCACATGATGATAGGAATCAATACACTCATAGTTCATTGATAAATATGTTTATTATGAGGATCTCACTATCACATGAGGGTGGGGGTATTTCATTCATTCTTCCCATAGATATTGCTCATGTTTTGTGAGTCATTGGTGATATGCTTCTTCTTTTGTAGCATAATTTCATGTGTTGAGGTCATGATCCATACAGTTTAATATCATCTGGTCAGTAAATCTCAATTCAGTTTAATGTCATGTGTCCTAGATGTACATGTGTATTCTAACATCATACAGTTGAAACCATGCTTGTAGGGGGATTTATTCTCATTTGAACCACTCTACAGGGTGAATTTTTCTGCATGATGTGGAATTTATTCCCTTCTATCTCAATATGTCTTGAGATTTCCATTTTTGGATATAAAAAATTATGGGCTATATCTATATAGGGGAGGATATTATTTCATCATAATCTAGGTGTGGTGTTTAAACGATTTATTTCTTCCATATCACATACTACAATTGACGATACCATTCTTGTTTACATGATATAGAGGAATGATTCTTCTTGATTTGGGTCTTCTAGGACTGCGGATACATTAGAGATGGTGTCTACATGAGTATTCTATGATCAGGGAACATGAGGAAAATTTTTATTAAAATACAGTAGTTCCATCATTCTCTAGATGTATCCACTATGAGTGTCTATAACATCCTTTTTGATGGTATATTCACCATTGTTGTGCTTTATCACTTGTTCTGTTTACCTATTGATATTCAGGTAGGCTATTCATTACTGTAGGGATCATTCTAGCCCAATAATGAGGGATTTTTATTCCATCTCTTTATTCATGTAGCCTTCAGATGGAGAGAGAGTATGGAATAAATCATTTTCAAGAGAGAAAAATACAGTCCCTAATCTAACCCAATTGAAAATTGGGTTTTCCATCCATTTTATTCGAGTAATTTAGGTTCCTCCATCAAAATATAACTCCCATGACCATGAAGTGTCATGGGATAGAATATTTCCTCGCCTGGAAGCTTGGAGTCCACCAGTGTACTCATTAGGGTAGGATGTGCTATGAGGTAATAAATCAGGGCTTTCCCTTCCATAGATTTCTATAATATGAACTGAATGTACTACTATTGCAGAATGTCCCACCATCAGGAAAAATCTATATTAAACATAGGAAGACAATTGATGTACATTATTGGATCAATTTGAGAGACTATATGGTCTCTATGGTGTCGTAATTAATTCTTATAATATTTCAATATGAAGATGAGTGCAAGGTGGTTCTTCTCGAAATCAGAGTATCGGGTCTCAGAAACTATCTTTGTTTAGATGAGGTAGTAAAGACTATTGTCACTCCCACCATCATTTTTTTATGTGAGGATGGTTCCCATTGAGAGTTCCATGGTGCCCAAACATAAGATGAGTGTCCTCCCTTCCACTAAATGCATCAAAATCGGTGGGTGTAGCGGATACTGCTTGAGGAATTCAGGGGATTCTAGATATTAATCCATACATTGATAGGTGATTCCCTTCATCATTATCCATGTAATGGGGTGATAGCTTCCATCCAGTTTGGCTATGAAACATCAAATGTAGGTGTGGTGTTCATGGGACCCCCTATGTTATTTGAGATTAATGGTGGGAGACATTTCTAAAATATAACTAGTCTTCCATATGATGACCTCAATGTCATAGTGGTGTACCAAAAATCTGAGTAAATTCACAGATGTTACACGAAAAGTGAATTTATGTGGATTCATCTTTAGATTATGCTTTCACATCTTGGAAAGGATTGTTTATATTTATATGAAGTGATGACATCACTGTCAGGATTTGAACACCCAGTTATAGACATAACATTCAAATAATCTCCCTAATAATGTATTAATGATATGGTACTTGGTGCATTGATATGTAGGGCTGTTGTTCTTGATGAAAACTGGCATGAATTGATATCAAATGATACACTTAGGTGTTATGAGGAAAGTGACTTCCTCACATTCTTGGGAAAACATTATCTGATTATCCCCAGAGTACCCATTAATGTGGAAAGGGATTAGAAACCAGGAGTTTCACTAATCAATAGTTCTATGATCAGAAATCAGAAATCATCCTTCACTGAGTGGTGATTAAGGTATCAAAAATCAATTAGGACCAAAATATTCCTATTATTTTTCATTATGTCCATAATGTTAGAAATTCATATTGGGTATCTCACTTCTTAGACAATGTTATATTTGATTAATTTTTCAACTTCAACATCTATATTGGATGCATGAGAGGTGTACATCCTTCTAGTTACCTACATGAATTCTCTATGCACATTTATTAATGCAAGATGGTTTGTTGCCACATCTGTATTTAGTCAAGAACATTTAGTATAGTTCTAAGAAAACACATATCGATGTTTCTTTATAAATTTGATATATATATTTATAAAAAAGGGGCATGGAATCACTAATTAATGTAGGTCATGGGTCTTCTTCTATTCTAATATTTACATTATATAGCTCCATTATGTTGGTAGAGATACTTTCCTCAAATAAGGGAGTGTGGTTCCAAAGGTCATCATCATCTATTCACCCTCCATGTTTGTGGAGACATTCTTGGATGAGGATGGTATTATGGGGGAATATATGTCACTATTGAGGTGAGACATTCCATGAAAAGAGACATTGTTATCCCCCTACTTCATGAGTCATTTTATAGATATTCCAGAGCTAATTGCCTTTTATATTGTCACTGGGGACAAGAGGATCTTAGATATTTTAGGTCAAGTCCACCACCTCAACTAGATCTATACAGAGCACAATCATTATTTATCACACTCAAGTAATTTTTAGGGGATTTCATAAGTCCATTAGGGGATAAAACCAATATATAATCATCCACCAATGGTATATTCCACCCCTCTATTAAAATCTATTTCATCATATGTGGATCCACAAGTTCTAAAGGGGGCCTTGTCACCATGCAGTATGACAACCTTTTCATCGGTGGGGTATCTCAAACCATGATATAATATCAAAGGTATCATCAAGTGGATAAGGAGATAGGGACTTAAAAGAATAAAAATTAATGTTTTGCCTTTTTGGATAACCATAAACTCAAAGAAATATGTGAGTTCCCCAAACAAATCGTTGAGTTTGACCTTCTTGAGATTACTTTTCCCATGCTTATCATACCCTTGAATGGTCATCTTTATGGGAGGAAAATCTCTCTATCTATATATTTATCAATATTGGTTGAAACTAGGATATGTTTGATCCAAGAACAATTATCATTCATTGTCTTTTAGATGTTGAAATTATATATTCTACCCAAAATATATAGGTTCCCGATGTTCCATTGCATGGAGTCTTCTAGTCCTTGTCAGTGAATGAGACGAAAACATTAAATTCTGATTCCATGGTCTCAACATGATAAACCTCAACTGGGAGGACTTCTGTATTGAGCTCATATGGTTTTTGGTTGTCTTTAAATAGTTCCTTCCAAAGATCTTTTTATGTTTGGACCACATCGATGATTCAGAGGTTGAAATGGACAACCACTAGTAGATTTAGAATGGGAAACATTTGAGCCAATGTTCTGTTCTTCCTGAGGTGGGGTTTCTCCTGTACATGTGGCTAAATAAATAAGTAATTTGTGGTAGATGGGCCTTGTTATTATGCATAGGTCATGATATCATCTTCTGACCATGCCGTGGGTTTTGATGGAATTCCCCGTTGCCTAGGCTGATCGGATAATCAAACCCCCTCTAAGAGACCACGAGAGACAAATGGGTACACCTGACCGCTGGAGGTTTCTGGGTCATCATCATGTATTTGGTGTGATTTCTAGAGTTCTTTCCACAGTTCTTAGCAACATATATTTACTGTGTTGGGAGGTGATCAAAATATTGTCAGACCATGCCAATGATGTCCACTATATCCTTGGTTCTGCACATGCATCCTCTTGTTCCTCGGTTATCTATAGGAAACTCATACTCGAAGGAAAATTAATCATTGAAGAAGGGTTATTCAAAGTGTATCAAATTGAAAGAACAAAATAAGAATTCATATTCTAATGAGGGATCCATTTTTTGGGGATGTTCCCATGCTATGAATCTTGGAGGGAAGAGTGTTTTATGATTCAAATCTTGCGTCATAGAATATCATGACTCTTACTATTCTATTTATTTATTCTTTTGAAGTTGATACTAAACTTTGGGAGTCATATCCTATGTTAACTATTTGGTTGGTGGTGCTATTGTGGGTCTATGAAACTATTCTCTTATGCTGGCATTAGATTGATCAATTATTTTTCAAGTCATCCAGTTGTTAATCTTCAATACAGGGATGGATAGAACATTCTTCAAATCTCAATCCTCTTATTACTGTGAATGGTTTATGCCTGAAACCTTATCTAAGAAGTTATCTAACATCACCAATCCCGAATTGTCTGTTCATTGAAGAAAATATTTGAAGATAAACAATTTGGGGATATTATAACCCAAAATTCTATGAAAAAGGGATGCTTTCAGAATAGTCAATGAGGTTAACCTCATCGAGCATCATGGGATATGGTAGCTTGGGAAACTTATTGTCCATGGATACCAAGAAATAAACAGTGACTTATTAAATTTTAAAGGAGTGTGATTTATTAAATTGTTCCTCAAATATTGGTGACCTTAATTTCTATGTGCTTATGTCCAAGGTAGATTATATAGATATTTTTGATCAATGGTAGATGAAGAGTAGTTTTTGTCCATAATAGGTGTTTAGATGTGTATTGTTTCCAGATTGAGAGTGAATTTTATGGCATCATATTTTCCTAGGATTTTCTCTATTGTTGAGGGAATGTGATAATATTTATATTAAGTTCACTAAATGGTGTCCTCAAGACATTATGCCATTTCATTGAACTCAAAAATACCACCTAGATACTTCATTGGAATTAGAGATATCTGTATCTCATCCTTCCTATTTAAATTATAGAGATCTAATAATTATTCCTATAATAGAGGTATTATGAGTGAATTGCTAAACCCTTAAAAATCATATTATATATAAACATTCTTATTTTCTCATTTTTTGAATATAATTAGGCAGCTGATTGTCATTTTTCAAAACATGGAGCAGAACTAATAAATAAATTGATGATGTAGGTATTCTTATCCTATAATGGGTCCTACTAGAAAATTTTTGTACCAAACAATGGCTAGCATTGATAGATTCTTCACAAATCACCTCAGCATGGTTGACTCCTATTGATCTCAATGGATCATCATCATCCAACATTAAGATATGAATTGTGGGAGATGTTTTTTTGGGTCTCCAACACTATTAAAGCTATAGAAGTGAGGATTTACAAAAAATGTATGAAGGAAAAGTGTCATCCACCCATTTGGGATATGTCTACCTATTAGGCTGCATATGTGGGTTTCACCCTTACATGGATTCATTTGAGTATCATGGGACTTGATTTTTTCAAGTAGATCTAGGGTTACATTTCCCTGAGCCACATACAATCAAATGGGAATGGTCAGGAGTTCAATGAGGGGACCCTACATTTGTATCCCGCTGAATCATGATTCTCCTTATGATTTAATGATAGACATGGAAATGGAGAGGCTATCGCTGCAATGGATGGAAGTCATGACCATTTTTAATTCCACATTTATATAGACTAGATTCCTAGATCATGATCTAGTCTGATGCTCAAATACCACTCATGCTGGAGGAAGGGGTACGGGAGGGATAATATTTGTCTATAAATTAAGATAATACATGGTGGGGACATTGACCACGAGTATCTCCTCATTGAGTCATCTGAGAGTTTGTACCTCAATCTTATATTGTGGAACTATTACTCCATGGAAGGATCATTAATTATTATGGTGGTTATTAGGATATAGAGACCCTTCCCATTTTTCATAGGCAGTGTCCCACCATACATGTGACAACTCAGTATTCATAGGCGCATGGTTTACAAGCCTCCAATGGGTCATGGTATGTGTATCATTGGTTGGTGTCTCTAGGTCACCCTTCTCATGTGGTAGGTTTTATTAATTGTGACCCTCTAATTTTCATATTGATCCACAATATATGTCATGTTGAAAATGATGACATTCATAGAGTCATTAAAGACAATGGTATTTGTCCCATTACACTCAACTAAATAAGATGATTCCCCAATACCTTCATCGGGGTGATTATTCAAATCCTTGGACAAATTGGGCTATTTCAGATTTCATCCCTAGCAGGGTTTGATGGCCTCTTCCATATGCTCCATTTTTTGTTTATCTATGAGAAGTGAATATGGTGGAGTTTCTGGTCATGTTTTTCGAAGAAGCCCTAAATAGTTGAGAGTTGTACTATGGTGGGATGAATGGATGAGATAGTAATCTTTTATTTTTACTTCATAATATAGATAACACTTATTCTCTCTTTGATGATGATGATTATGAAAATTCACCCAGCCCTATAGGTTGGGGGTTTTCAGGTCCAAAATTGTCATTGATTTGACTTTTTATATATGATACAATGAATAGAGTCAATGATTTTATGACTATAGAGAAGAAAATTGACATATAAATTACCATATCCCAATGGGTCATGGTTGATCTCGAAGCACCATTGATTTCCCCAAGACCCTATAATGGGATGAAAAAACTAGATATTATTATTGACATAAATGTACCATTGGGTAGTGGGTCGGGGTTTGTTTCAATCTCTTGAGGATATTTCCTTGATCCTCTAAGGAATTTAAGATCTGATTGGTTGAGGTGATTGTTGATATTCATTTGTCTTGGTGATATTGGTTTGCACATGTATGGTCGGTATGTTAGCTACTATTATGTCATGTTTTATGTGGGATAACTATTCTTTCATTGGAGATTGGTGAGATGGTAGCCCATGGTGGGAATTATTATTCATGGGAACTAGACCCATTGATCGCAACTTGTCAATCCGGATTGAAATGAATTTTCCATTGCATTGAGGGGACTAGTTCAATGGTCTGAAGGTTATCATGTTCTTTTATTAATGATGCATTGTCCTCCTTGAAGTGAGGAATTTTTTGGTAGTTAATAATTGGCTCACACGTACATGGTCCTCTGATTTTTTCAGATTCTATGACAATATAGGATGTCATATCTGAAGGTTTCTCATGTTATGGGGACATAGTGAAGTGAAATGCTCTATATTTTTTCCATCATTAGATATGTACATCTTGTGATGCATGGTAAATAAATCAGCATAGGGTTGTCAATATTTGGTGATAATAACTCCAATGGTATTTAGAATTATCTTCCACTAATTGGTATTAGACTATAGAAAATGTGACCATATATAGCTGAAAGAATAGTGTATTGATGGGATGAGGGTAATACTCATATACCAGATAGGTTAAATGTATAGAATTCAGTTTTTGATGATTATAATTTTTTTTCAAAGATAAGCCTTCCCTCATTTTTTAGATCATCAAGGATATCATATTCATACGTAAAATTGGGCCAGAACATGATTGGGGATTCATTCTGACTAAATATATACATATGATAATGTTGAACTCCTCTACATCAAGTTTACACACCTTCATTTGGTCATTACATATAATATGATTATGAGGGTTTCCTACTTACTAGAGATGAGTGATACTGGAAGATGAAGGGGAACTATATGTGGTTGACCTCGATGATTCAAGAACTTCTTGTTAAAAAGGCATATGAGTTTTGAACACCAATCCATAAGGATATGTATCTAAAAGGGGATGATTTCATTTTTAGGGGGAGATATCATCATGGAGAGGTTTCCCATGGTGGATTTCAAGAGTATATTCCCTACATTCAAACTCCACAATACCATGATGGGGAATATCATTGTAATGATCATCATCATCTTCGGCTGACGAGTTGATGAACCCCTTTGGTGTTGACAATGTGTTATGAATGACATCAATGACATTGGAATTGATCTGATTAGAAATATGGGTCATGTTATGTGTCATGATAGGAATTAGTTGACCTTCCATTTTGAAATTTTATAAGGATATGATCCTATTGATTGAAGGTTGTTGGAACTTGTTTATAACTATTAGGTGTTGCAGGAGTATGAGTTCATTGTTGAGAATTTAATATAATGTTCAAAATAAATTCTTCATTTTTTATAAGAATATGACCCTATATTGAGATGTATAAAATTATAACAGGGTGATCCTTGGTCAGGATGGGAATATGATCTCATTCCTTAGTGTTTGTAGAATTTCGCTTGTCTTTCTGGGTAGGAATATGATCCTTCCCCATGGAACGTGCCAACATCAAATGGTGTGCCCCGATTGGAGCCTAAATATGAGTATAGATCATATATTCATTCCCATATGGAATATGTTGACTGACCTCAAGAATGGGAGAAGGTATATGATCCACCCCTTTTATGACCATAAAATGAGGCAAGGTACTCATTCATCGGTAGAAGTAGTAATATGGTCCTGGCTATCATGATCTGATAGAATATTATAGTAAAATCACTGATAGGAATATGATCTTGTCATAAGGCATGTGAATTTTTCACCTATTTATCCTAATCCATAATAGGGAGATATTTCCAATACTAATACTTTTATGTATTCCTCTTGGGTTATTCTATAGGAATATGAGCATGTCCGGGGAATGTTACCCACTTACTTGGTGATCCATGACGAGAAAAGGCATATAATCCTGATCATGGGCCTTTGGAATATGATACTATAATTTTTTGATAGGCATGTGCTACCTTGAACCAACCTAGTTCAACCCCGAACCGGTATCCTGAGCCATTCCACCACATGGCCCAAAGGGCATTCTAGACCCCCACAGGCTTGCAACTAGTGTTGGGAATCAGATTAAAAGAGGTGGGGATGATTTTTACCACATAAAAGGCCAAATAAATAAATAAATATGAATAATGAAAACAAAATCTAACTGCAGCAGGTAAATAAAATTTTATATACCACCATGTTACCCTACCGATCACCACCAACCTCAAAAAACATCACACTACTCTGATCAAATCCATGGAAGATGATTTACATGAAGATTAAAATAATGAAAAAATATTGGAGTGAGTTTTAAAAATTAGTAGTCTGGAGAGATAATCTATTCCCAATTCACATCAATTAAAATAAAATAAACATATGTTTTCAAATTCGAACTAAAATATATCAAATTATTATTTTATAATCAATTTATAAAAACAAAATACAACTCACTACCCTTATCCATTTAAAAAAACAAGTAAATTCTATTAGGGTTCCATTATCATTTTAAAAAAGAAGTGATGATTTTTTTGATGGAACGAAAGATTAAAAATTACATTGAATTTAATCCCTTTCTTACAATATTTTAGAGTCCAACTTATTACTTCCAAGTAAACACTACACAAGAAAGAACCACAATATTCATATTTAATGTGAAATTAAAATATACATACATGTAACACATTTATTACTCTAATACTAAATTCTAATAGACATTGGTAAACCATGAAGATCAAGAACAAAACAGAACATTTCTACACATGAGACCCCATCTCTGGTAGCATCCCACACATGAAAAATTCAAAATTCCCAAATGCCCAGCCACCCTAACTTAGGACAGACCGAGGGGCCCAATCAAAATTTAATGAACCCAATGATTTCCACCTACTATGGCCCACAAGTCAAGACAAGAACTAATAGTGTGGAAATAATTCTCATAACAATCTATAAATATTCCAGTTTCCCATTCCTCAAGTATATAATGGGGGTGAGACAACATATACCATATGATTATCCAATAAAAAGATATATATATATATATATATATATATATTAATTGTTCCTAAAAGGCATCACCATGGGTCGCCCCATGGAATAATATCATGCCTTAAAACAAATAAAACACAAATTATTTCAACTAAGGGAACCATATAATGGATCTATAAGATTCCATATAGAGGACATACCATTTATTATTCATGACAATGCATGAAAACATCCCACAGAGGTTTTCATAATAAACATTTTTCATTATTCTCATAATGTGGCTAAATGGTCCCTTATACATTTAAAAAAACCTACCGTTAATGAAAAATAAATCCATTATTAATGTAGTGGATTCAAAAACACAATTTCTATATAAATACATTTATATATCTCCTTTAAAATATTTTCAGCTCTCTTTCAAACCAAAACCATTTACTTTGAATGTGCCAATTTGTCCATAATTTATCATCAGATATCAAACAGATTTTAAAAGCTAAATACACAGCTCATTTAAATTGAATCTATTCAAAAAACTCAATCAAAAAACCCCAAATCATCATTTCACATGCAACATAGGGATTAAAAAATCCATAACACACATTAAATATCGTAATCTACTAAAAAAGACAATCGGGCATTTAAACATGCACTTGGTGTGTGATATTCACTAAGACACTTCTAGTAAACACAAAATAAGGATTAAAACACTATTTTCTCCCCATAAAATATTATCCAAGGATAATATATTCATATTTATAAATCAAATACTATCAGAAAATAAATAAACTAATGTATATTAAATTAAAAATGAACGGGAATTGGATATCCTACCTCAAAGGATGGTCAATCAAAAACTTTCTAACTCAAGCAGTAGCTCGCTCACACAAATGAACTTCCATATATATATATATATATCATTAAACTGAAACACATAATACCCAAACCCTGAGTAAATACAAAAACATTACATATATAAATATAAATATATATCTGTACTTGGGAATATGCGTGCGTGCCTTCAAAACCAATCGAAACTTGCTATAATGAATCCCCATGATTCAAAAAAGCATAAATCCCTAAAATAAATCAATCCAAGACAGAGAAACAAAAATTATTTAGAAATAAATGGAGAATTCATGAAATAATGTTATAAGTAATGAAAATTGTAAAGTATGTAGTGCTAAATGTGTAACTCCATGAGAATTTATGAGATATATTCTTTTTAATTTCATTGATGTCTTTTGATGTAGGCTACACCAAGAATGTCTTGTGCTATATACAACACTGTATTAGCTCGTAGTATACGCAACACTATTCATGGAATTTGATACACACAATTTCAATTATTTTTATTATAATTAATTTAATTCATAAACTGGTACCAATGATATGTAAATATTATAAACTAGTTATTATAATGGAGAGTATGAATATTATTAAGTTCCTTCCAAAAACAAATTAAATGAAAATAAGCGAGTATATAAAATAATAAAATTAATATTTATGGATTTTATTAGTGAAATATAGTTTTAATATATTCAATTTTAGGTTTAAAATTAATCTTATATGATTTCTATGAATGATATAAGAATTAAATCAAATTTATGGATAAAATGATTGTTTTTCTAAAAATGTTGTTTTAACACCTTTTGATGGAGAACCCATTTTAAATCTATTTTTTACACTTTTATATGTTAATTTTGAAAAAATAAACTTCTTCATTGAAATAATGACATTAAAATTTACTTTGGTCTAATATTTTGTATTTTTATAATAATACTCATGTTTTATTGAATAGATAAAATACTTCATTTTTATTTAAAGTTTCTTTTTCATCTGATTTTTTTATATAGAAACGTTATCCTTATAGTTGTTTCTAAAGTATAATTATATTATTTTTTATCGTTATATCTGATTTTGGTAATTATAATTATTTTTACATTGAAATTATAATTAAATGCATATTAATCATTTGATGATTTTTACCTTAAAAAACTTGTTTTCTCGTATTGACAATGAGAATAAATTTTAAATTTACTTTTAAATCATCAGTGTTTTAAAACAATTAAAATTGATTCAATATATGGAATTAGTGGGTCCAAATTATTTTAATATACTACTTTTTGTTTTTTGGATATTATGAATAGTAACTATGATATTTTTTTATTTACCATAGTGAAAGGTAAATCGAATAAATTAGGGTAACAAACAATATGATAATGATAATAAAATTTCTCTAAAATAAGAAAAAATCCTATTAAATGAATTAATGTCTACCAATATCTCATAAGTTTTTGAATTGATTCATTTAATAGACATTTGTCCATGATGTTGATGTAATTATACTTAAAACAAAATAAAGTGACATCATGTCACTCTCTTATTTATAAAAAGTACAATAATTTTAATGTAGAGATAAAATTTATACAACATTGAACTAAAATAGGCTGCGTAAATGTAGTAAAATTATCTAAATCATGTGATTATATTTATAATTTTTTAATATTAGATAAGTAAAATAAATATTGGCACAACAGTGATACAATAATTATTTTATTAGTAGGAATATCAAAGAAATGATATTATAAATTGTAAAATAATATTATTGGAAATAATTAAAGTTATACATGATTTTCCTAGGATAATATGACATGTTATAAGACTATTAAATTATCTTTTCGAAGTAATATCTCTTTTTCTTTTTTATTTAAATTATATGAAATCAATAGTGTAAAAATTGCCACTATATATATATTATTTAAAATTTTTTATATTAAAATAATATATTATTAAATTTTTAAAAGATGAAAAATATTTTTAAATTAAAATGGGAATTTGATAAGGTCTAAGAGTTTATTAATTTTCCAATTATTGGAGATTTATCCCATAAAAGTAAACTTAGTATCATCATAATAATAAAAATCTTGTTACCGCAATGAAAATTAAAAGAGTGTAATTAATGGTAAACTCCAAAGATAGAGTTATAAATAAAATAAATATATATATAAAAATTATTGGATGAGATGATCTCTAACTATAATAATTTTATCTTCTAAATATATCACTTTTGATATATGATAATTCTAAAATCATTTTATAATAAAATAATATTTCAAGACATTCCTAAAGTACCCCTCCTCCATATTATAAAAGGCCCCCATATCTACCCACTAACTCACACCTAGAGAGCCCATAGGATCCTAAAAATAATGCTCAAATAATATCCCAACTACCCTACCTTCCACATAGAGGCCAAAAGTTTGGCATAAATCCATCATAAAGAGACCTTTTGTTCTTATCTAAATGGAATACCCGTAAAATATGTAATTGTTGTGTCACCTCTTTCGAAATTAATTTCCTTTTATAAGTGATATTATTTTAATGTGTCCATAATATTTTAGTAAATAAAATATATTTTACATTATGAGATGTTATTATAAATAGGGGACAATATTATACCACATTTTATCCATCCTAGGAATAATAATGTCCCTCTGTGTCTGTACGTACAGTTTACCATCTCCACGTCGTGGTGTAAATTATTATTTAGCAATACATAATTTAAATGCATATAATGTTGAGTGTAGTGGATGGAAATAATTAATATAACATGATAATTATTTTTTATAATTAATACTTCATCCAATTCTATAGCATTTAACCCTTAAGTGAATGATATCATCGCTCGTGCATACATACAGCCTACCATCTCCACGATGTGATGTGATTCATTGTAAACGATATTCATTAAACCACAATTATATACATTACTGGAAATAATAAATCTGATATATATTTAATAAATATAAATATTCAAATGATATAACTATAACATAATAATTTGAAAATAAACTTATCTGACCAAACGTTCATATGAACATAAAGTAGTTAAAATCCGAACAACGACTGGTAATGAAATATTAAAAATGGATGATAATTTAGTCATATGAAATTTTTGATTTTGGAATAATTCAATAAAAATATTTAAATATTTATATTGTAGGTTCGGATACATGTGAAGGATATCATACCTAAGGTAAGGGATAATTTTTCAATTTCATTATTATTTGAGATTGTTTATTTATATGTATTATTTGGAATATATTTATCATCACCATACATATTACAGAAATTTGAAATTATATTTTTATTCTTCTTTAATTTTATTATTTCATTATTACCCAGTGTTGAATTTTTACTAAATGGTATGAAAGGAATATTTTTTCATTATTCGATACGAGGTACTTTTTTGACATTTCCAGAAAAATCATGAGGAGATTATTTTAAACATATACTGAATTAATGGATTGTTACTATTTGAAAAAACATTATTTTTATGAATCTTCCATTACAATATTTCAAGTGTATTTTCTTCGATTTTTTTTTGTTATAAAATTTTGTGGAATTTTGAAAAATGGAAATCGTTTTTGAAGAAGAAATGATATTTTCGTTATGAATTAATTTCAAGTATTTGGTCAATATTATTTTCCATATAATATGAAATAAGGTTATGTTTCAATTAATATTATTATTTTTATTTTATTGTTTTTATTATGGAATTATTTTTATGAAATCCTTTTATTTTATATTTAATGTGATGGAATGATGTTTAACAAACCCATTTTATGTTATCTAGGTTATGCTGTGATAATAATTTTATATTTGTGTGGAACATGTAAGAATTATTTATTTATGAGGTGTGTGGAAACTACATCTCCATCCAATGGATTATGTAAAGATTTATATCTAATGAGATAGACATAAGAGGAATGAGATGTAAAATAGGTTCAGTAACGGACTTTTTCCACTATGTTGGTCTTGGATATGAGTCATGGATAATAAAGAAATTATTTTCTATGATTATGTGTTTGACATAAGTTCATGTATTATGCCAATTCTATGTTATTATGGTTAATTTTACAATATTATTTATTCAATAAACCTACTATGATTTATTTCATGACTACATATTTTGATATTCAAAAGTTATGTTAATGTTTATTTACATTCATATGTTAAGATATTGTTTTCATACCATTACTAAGCATCTAAGATCACCCTTTCATTTGATTTCATTCCTCATGTTATAAATAAATCACTTACGTGTGAATAATAAAGGGTAAGATATTAATGGGAGATGTGGAAGATCATTCACAAGTTAGAAAAATGTATTTCAAGTTTCCGAATGAACTAAACTATTATGTTCCTCAAGCATGCATTTATAAAATGCAATGAATATTTATCTATTCATACGATCATGTGATAGTGGAGGCTTGGCACCAAGGTGTAATAACTGGGGAGGGGAAAATCATGTATTCTTGATCTGGGTTATCCTTTAATATGGTTTTATTGGATTGTAATATTGGTTCATGTGGTATCTCACTTTATCCTCAAAAGTATTTTGATAATTAAAAAGTAAATTCGCAGTGAATGAATATTCATCTAAAATGATATAATATTCATATATGACATTATTGTGTATTTATAAAAGGGGCCTTTTAAATATATTTTTCAAACCAAAATAGAAAACCAATATTTTCTGGTTTCCCTCACACACACTCACACAAACATATATATATATATATATATATATATTTAATTTCACAAATTGACATGTTCTCGTGTGAATTTGTACATATAGTTATTTCAGTATCTATGTGTATTTATGTATACATGTGTATATATGTAGACACATCATTTGTACATGATTATGTATATATATGAAGGGATAATTTATATATTAAATACCCATGTTCAAAACACTTTGTCAATAACTAGAATTTCAAAATCCATTTAAAAATCTATTTCAAAATATTTTGTAAAACAAATTGTAAACAAATCCATTTAGAAACCCATTTGGATAATCAATTCAATTTTTAGAAAAAGAAAAAAATGGATTAAATGTAACATCGAAGTTTATTTCTAGACCAAAATTGGGTGAAACTATTTCAAAACATCTCAATTTATTTTTAATAATAAAGTAAAAACTTTTTTAATTCATGACATTTCAAATTCTGCTTGAAATTTCTAGTAAAGGAATTATTACAAATGGAAAACACTCTTAATAATTTATTAAAATAAGTATAACATTCAAAAATAGGCACAATTAATTAAATAAAACATATGAAACATCAATCAATAAAGTTATATTAAATTTAAATCCATAACCTGGGTCATCCTACCTCAAAGGGGTGTGATTGAGATGAAACTCTTGGAAGAGAAATATAATACCCCAAAGAACCTTCATCAAATTCTAGACATAACTAAAAATTCAAAAATCATACCCCAATAATTATATTTTGGCTAAGATGACCAAAAATAAAAAAGCATTGAAATAAAAAAAATATCAAGAGAAGGTCGGCGACTGACTTGGGGTCCCTCCAGAGGAGGGGGGTCGCACTAGAGTAGACCAAACTAGACCGAGAGTCGTGCCAGATCAGGTAGCTCTGGACTGGGGGTCACACTAGATCAATTCACATATGAACTGGAGGAGGATACTAATAGAGGTTTTGCTGGAAGAGAATATCCACTGGAGGAAGGTTTCAACATAGGAGGGTATAGTGGACGAAGCGCTAATGATGGAGGAGGTGTGTGCATGGGGTAGGTTTCCCATGTGGGGTAGAAGGGGGTTATACTTCGTGGATGGGAAGAGAAAGGGTAGGATCACACCCTATTGTAAACATAAGGATGGAAAATAAAACTAAAACCAAAATTAATAACCAAAATACTCTTAACAACATGAATAATAACAATAAAAAGATCATAATGATAATAAAAACAATAATAATAGTAAACATAATAATAATAATAATGCTAAAAATAATAACTCTATTCATTTCGTTTTAAATAATAATTATATTTATAACAAATTAATTATAATAATATTTATTATAATTTTAAAATTAATAATATTAATAACAATTTTAATAATAATAATATACTTATTTAAACAATAAGATTATTATTTTTATGGTATAAACATTTACCCTATTTTATTTTCATAATATTTTATTTATTTTATGTATTTGAAAATTTCATGGTCACTTGGGATGACCGAACAGATTCCTCTTACCATTCGGTGCTCGTGCACTGCCCCAAAACCTACCAAAATTACCAAACCTCAAAAATTATAAACAAGTTCTCAACCCAAACCACGAGGAAAAGTTATGAGACTGATAAAATGATAAAATAACGGTGTATCTATGGTAAGGGTGTAACAACCCCCCCCCCCTCGAGAGACACTTTTCCACTATAATTTCACCAATAAAAAAGATGATAAAAAATTATGTTCATTCCTGATTAAAACTAAGGAAGACCATTATCTTCGAGATGACCTTTCTCTTCATAGGTCACACCCAACAGATTCAATAAGAAAATGAAACCCAAGATTGTGGTTGGAACATGATAGGTTTTTCCGCACGACAAGAATTAAACTAACACAGAAACGTTAAAATTTGAGCACAACGCCCTAGGGAGGGGGTAACACGAGAACTCCCAATCTGAAACCCCCTAATCAACGACCTTACCATAACTAGAAACTAAGTAACTCTTTTACAAAACTCAACCAACTTTTTTAATTGTAATATAACCACTCTACCACTAGTATTTAAATAATACGCCTATTAAAAACAAACCCAAACATACCAGAATGTAGGAAAAAGGGAGATCTCTTACCCGAACCGAAAGCCCTCCACATAAGGGAGAACAACAACACCGTCAAACCGACAACAATAATCTCGAACTAGGTATTAGAATAGAAACATCGTCCACTCTTCAACACAACACCCAAACATATCCAAATGATAACAAATGAATCGAAAACCAAATTATACCAGTTCATCCATGGGACACAAACACCTCAATGAAAACGAAGATTTAGAAATGCCACACTTATAATAGACACAATCACTTGGATTGTGATAAAGAGACTTTGTCACACCACCACAATAAAAAATGAACTAACAATGAAAAAAAAACTAAAACAGGTAAATTTAGGAATTTTCCACCCTAATTCAAGAAACATAACGTGGGATAATCTTTCATACATCCTCGACATATCATGACTATTCACGAGATTTATCCCAAGACATGTGGTTGGGGATCTAATGGATTTCCTTCCTCATAGTGAGGCACTATCATCCCCTGGTCAAATCTCCCTCCTCAAATGAATCTTCCTATAGATCATAACCCGATGAAACGAATTACCATAATGATGGAATGACTTTTGAGGGATGAGACCAGGTGACCTAGATTGTACGAACCATCCATAACAATGGAACAACAGAATGAGGTATGAGAAACTAGATTTCAGAACCAATAGGGATAGATTCTTATAGATTGATTCCTATAGCATACGTTCCCCACCAGATTGGTAACCGTCACAAAATCTGACCACCATTAACTATTCCCCAAGAATCAATCCCCTAAAAATGGCCCATCCACTATCCTATCAAAATAGGTTTCACTAGAAGATAAAAAACATCCCATAATCAATGGGTGAGAACTCGAAATGAAAAGAGGAACTGTCTCTTAAAAGTTGATAACGTAGCCTTTTTCTGACCACTAGCCCTACCAAGCATCCCATAACTCCACCACATTCCTTATCTTTTCCCCCTCTGTTATAACTCTTAAAGTAAGGGGCCTTATAAATTTCTGATTTCACAATAATTTACAAAAATTATGAGACATCCAACCACCACTGGTCTAAAACTGGACCCACAAACAAACCCAAAACGTCATGAGATTTAAAATCATAGGGAGTTCCCAACAACCCAAAGTCACACTATACTTCCATTAAACAACTTCACTACCTATAACAATCCTCTATCACTTCTAAGAACATTAAAAACACGAAAGGAACTAGAAATTTGGAATGAATCATTAGAAACAATAGGGACCTTTCTGAGTCAAATATTTTAAACAACACGAGGAACAGAAAACCAAAACTGTAATCAAGACAAAACAAAATTGAAAATAGCACCCCATGATAACCCAACTTTCCCATAATCCTAACATATACTAACACAAAAAATATTATCCTTTTCAAAATCTTTATTTTCCATTTAAATGACAACATTTCCTTATCCCAATTCTATTTTTCCAATACCATTTCCACTTATCACAAGTCATAAATCAACTCCTCATTGAAAATCCAAATTCCAAGCCCTTTATATATTAAAAAATAATCCATGGAATCCTAGGAATGATCACATGTGGGTCCATACATTTTCATCAACATATTCCATGAACAAGTTCCCCACTCAATTTATGTACATACCTACACACATGTGATCCTCCGTATGGAATACCAAGGGTCACACCCTTCCTTCCTCATCTAAACCCTAGTATTTACATACTTCCAAATGTAATACACTTAAAATATTACATCTCACATTACCAATTTAATTACATTTTGGTGAAAAAAATCATTTCAAAACCATGTTCTTCTTTAAAAGTTCACATTATCCATCCAAAACAAAGACAAAGAAGAACATACACCTAACTACCAGAAGGAGGGACTAGTGTATATTCCTAACTCATTGACAATGTTATAGTCTAATACCTAAGTAGGATATAATAATAAGAAGGACTAGAACCATAAATTTGGACTCTACATGGGTCAATACTCCATGTGGGATCACAATGTGACACTGGCTCACCTCCGTTGTCATACCACTATCCAAAACAATGAAAAATTACTCATATCCCGAACTACCCTAGGAAACATGAGGTTCAAAACCGTAGGGGTTCATGATGCAAATATCGTACCTACCTCTTGAGTCTCAATCATCCAAATCACCATCTACTAGACACCCCAAATAACAAGGGCCTCCACCAATTAAATTTTTCATGATCCATCTCGGTCCATCCTTGAACCGGTCACCTATGATGGCATGTGGCCTGGCCCAAAGGGTGTTCCCGATCCAGCGGTTAGTACACGAACTACATGTGTGGAAATCATTCTAAAAATTTCCCTCAATATTACAGGTTCCCATGTATCATGTATATAACGATGTTGAGACAACTGATACTAGCTGATCATAGAATCAAATGATATATATATATATAATACAAATCATTCCCAACATGACTCATCTAGTGTTTCACAAAGGACTAATCTTATTCCTTCAAAAAAAAATAGAAAAAAAGGGTTCCAACCGAGCAACCCATATAATGGATTACAAGGATTCCATAGTAAAAAAATACCATCAATTATTAGAGACTAGGCATGAGTACATTCATTAGAGTTTTTCATAATAAATGTTTTCAACATTTTAATTATGTTTACAAACGGGACCTTAAACTTTAAACAAAACCAACTTTACCAAAAAATGAAATCCATCTTTACATAATAGGCATGATACACAAAATTTACATACAAAAATATTTTTATAAATCCCTAAAAAATATTTCTATATCAGTTTATAACAAAAACTATTTTCTATGGATGTTCTAACAGGGCCATAACTCATCATCACATGTCAACCCAATTTTAAAAGAAAAATATACAATTATTTGAACTTAATACCGTTTCAAAAACACTTTTACGAAACCCCAAATAACCATTTCACATGATACATAGTTATTATAAAATATAAACAAATATTATTATACCTTAGTCTACTAAAAAAATCTAATCGGGCATTTAACAAATCATTTGATGAGCAGTATTTATAAATACAATTATAGTTATCACATAACAAGGATAAAAACACAACTTGAACACAGAAAAATTTAATCCAAGGAACATATATTGATATTTATAATATAAAGAGTGTGTGAGTATAAATAAAGTATTGGATATTAATTTTAAAAGGAATGTGTATGGGATATCCTACCTCAAAAGTTGTCTAAGACAATGTTTCAAACTCAAGAAAAATCCCACTCGCATGCACGTATTTCCATATATATAAATATATATCAATAAACCAATGCACTTTTTCCCTGTGCCTTGAGGGAACACGTACACTGAGGACATATATAATTATACTTATCCTTACCTGGTAATATGCATGTGTGCCTTAGAAACCAACAACAACTTCCTACAATAAATACCCATCAATCATAAACTCCATAAATTGAAAAATAATGTTAAACCAAAATAAAGGAGAAAATATTCTTTAGAATCTAATAGATCTTTCCTGAAATAAAAGTATAAGGAATCACTATTTTAAAGTGATATGTTCCAAATGGGACTTTTAAATAAATTTTTGAAACCAAAGGAGAAGAAAAATATATTCTAGTTATACTCATATACACATAGAAATTTATATATATATATATACATACATCTATTTATCCCATCGCACAAATTCACATATTCTCATGCGAATTTGAAAATATTGATGTGTGTGTGTGTGTGTTTGTGTGTGTGTGTTTACCTGTGTATATATATAGACCCATCCTCTGTAAATGTGTATGTATATATATAAAGAGAAATTTTACAAAATCAAAGTCCAATTTCAAAATACATTTTCAATACATGGAATTTCCAAAGAAAATTACAAATATATTTCAAAATATTTTCAAAAAAAAATTATATACAAATATATTTTAAAAAATATTTGGTTATATCAATTCATTTATCAAATAAATCTCAGAAGGGCTGAAATGGAACACTTAAATTTATCTCCCAAGTCAAATGGGTTCAAATCATTTTTAAATAATCTAAATTTATTTTAAATATAATAATTCAACACTTGTAGAATGCTTGCCATTTCCAATACCTCTTGAAATGTCGAGTAAAATCATTATTAAAAATGGAAGAAACCCTAAATCAGTTATCAAACTCAATTTAACATTAAAAAATTTATAATTTGTTAAATATAAAATTTAAAACATCAATCAATAATTTGGTCTTAAATTTGTAGCCTAAACATGATGTAAACTACCTCAATGGGGTGATATTGTGACGAAAATATTAGAGGAGGAGGATTACACCCCTAATGAACCCTCTTCACATCTTGGACATCGAGAAAAATCAGAAATCATTCACCAAAAATTAGGGTTTGGACAATATGAAGAACCCCTGCCCCCCAATTTAAATACCAATAACCTAGAGGAGGAGAGATCCAACATCGGATAAGGGGTCATGCTGAATGAGGCCACCCCAAATAATGGGTCATACCAGAGTAGGCCACACAAGAAAGGGAAGATGCAACTGATGGAGGTGTCACCAGAGGAGAGGAGCCACTAATAAAAGGGTGTAGTGCAGGAGGGGACAGTAGCAAGAGTGCTGAAAAGAGAGGTGGTGTACACATGAGGTAGTTTATTCAGGATGGTTTGAAGGGGGTGCATTTCATGGAGGGGAGGAGAAACGAGAGGTTCATTCTTTAATGTAATCCGAGGGGGGAATAAAACAAAAAAAAAATAATAATCTTAATAATAGTAGTAGTAACAGGAAAATAATTATAATACCAAAAACAATAAAAGTAAACATAATAATATTAATAATAAAAAAAATTTATTCATTTCATTTTAATTAATAATGATATTAAAAAAATTAAAATTAACAATATTAAAAAAAATATAGTAATAATATTAACAACAATAATAATAATAATATCGACACAATAATGATATTATTAATATGGTTTAAAGTATTATGTTATTTTTTTTCAAATTTTTTTTTATTTTAATTATTGGTATGTTGAACCATCACATGGGCCGACCGCATGGTTACTGGAAACTATTTTTTGCCTGTGCACCTGGCTGAAACCCACCAAAATTATCAAACCTCAATAATTTTAAACCACCACTCTACCAGATCCTCAACGATAACTCCAAATATTAATTAAAGGATTAAATGAAGGAGTGTCTGAGGTTAGGATGTGACAGGTGACCCTATAATGAGACATGTTCCACTCTCACCTTGTGGGACCAAGTTGTAACGAGAATATGATTTTGGTTCAATGTCGCTTCCTTTATCGGAACATGTTTATAATCCTCTGAGATGGGAGGAAGACTATGTGCTTTCCCAATAGAAACCACTTGGTCATAGTTATTAGAGTGTTGAGCTACGTACCCTGGATATAGGGATAAGAATATCTGTATTTACCTATATCGATACTAGTTCTAGAATATTTTTGGAAGATTTCTTTAGGTCATGTTAAGATGTATTTTAATTTAACAAATGTGTTTGTGTGGATAAATGCATTCCCAATTTCAATCTCTACTATGTACTCGAAGCTATCATTGATTAAAGAATGGATATGATCCCACTATTTCCCACTTGTTTCCTAAAAAAGTAGTTGATGGACTTTATTCTTGGGGTAGGGATATGTGCATCTCACATGCCAACTACAATAATGTGCTCAAAAAAATGTCCACGTGAACAGTGATGTGAGCCTGCTCGCTAGTTACTAGAAGAATATGATGAAAGATATCCATTATGTGAGAGAGGATATGATCCCACTCACAGTTATCCAATGTCTTCCTCACCTGATGTATCTTTCTTGTTTCCAATCCATGGGTGTTAGAGGTTGTAGTGTGTCAGGTGGTACCCTCAGTTGGTGAATGGCGGGTACCAGTGGGATAGTGCGAGCAACAATGGCTAACTGAAGTCCTCATGGGATGCCCCTAAATCTTAAGGGTGTCATATTTGGATTTGTTGTCTACTATCATTATATTTCGAAGGTTTTGTCACAATCCAGACATATTCAACCCTGAACTAGTCACCTGAACCAATCAGTGGCAAGTCCTGAAGGCCATTCTTGGTCCCCACTGGCTATGATCTTTTACCATGCATCATCAGATTTACAAAGGGAATGGTTTATCTTAATAATAAATAAATATACTAAACAGTGTAAATAATCATAGTTTTCAATATATATATATATAATAAATTTATTCATATTTAACTTCATTTACACATATCTAAAAAGACATCAAATTGATTGAAAAAGGCTAACTAAACCGAATGACCACAATAACTCTATGTTACCCCAAGGGTCACTCTCTAATACCAAAACAAACCGTCTCTCATTGGGATCTATACCAAGATAAAACCTTCATCAATGTCTAGAAATAATAAAAATATATATGATGTCTATTAAAACACTGTAGACATGACCGATGAATTTATTCCCAATTCACATCGATTAAAATAAATGAAAAATCAACTTCATGTCTGAAAAAGAATATATAAAGTAAGAGTTTACACACTTTTCACTTTTAATCCAAACACAATCCACTGCACTTTTTCATTCCAAATCCATATTGGATTCCATTATATGAATATTAATAATTTAAAGGGGAATGTAAATATTTTATTTCAAAATGTCACAAGACAGTATAAATCATATTTCTATAAACAATTGAAGGCCATCCCATAACATTCCAAAAAAAATAGACCACACATGAAATTATTACAATGACCCCATAATAAGGAAAATGGAAAATAATCATACAAGGGTATCTAACCAACAATAATATCAATTATCACTATTTTAAACAAACTTCCTTTAGACGTGGGACAAATCCTTGAAATTCATAAATAACCAAGAACATTCTAACGCTTGTTCACTCATCGCGGAATGCATGCCTCACTCGATGATATCAAAATTTTCATACATGCTCCACCACACCACACATGGTACATACTAATGGGATTTATCCCATATCAACAATAATAGAATATATACCCTAGCTATACCCCACTAGCTAGTGCATTACATAACATGTGAAATCATCATTCTCAGAAAATTATATAGATATTCTATATTCTCCATGAAAATATTATACAATATGTTGATCCAATCGATTCTAATAGATCATCCAACCACATTCACATATATCTTATATAATAGTTTAAATAGATGTTTTAAATCAAATCCACTCCCTGGATCATTCTATTTTCATTCAATATATAGATCTCAAAGGAGTCCACAATGAGGATCACACAAACCACATAAAGTAAATGGGACCTGAGGACTCCACAACGAGGATGTCCCACCCATTCACATAAATAGATGATGTGGATTCCATAAAAATTACATTCCATTAATTAAATATAAAAAAGGATATATAATTATCCATATACAGTAATTAATTAAACTATTTCACTATTTCCACAATATTCAATGCAGATGGGAAAAATGCTACACAAAAACCATATTTCATAAAGAAGTAAATACATCATTAAAAGAGACTATAAACAAACCATTTTTCATTTCACAATAATTTTAAAAAACATATTTTATTTACTTTAACCATGTGTGATAAATGGAATCAATTTCGTCAAAATTCCAAATGGGCAACATATAATCATCACATTCCATTTCTTTTTAAAAAACCAAAAAACACCATTTTCAAGTCATCACCTATTATAAATCCATTTTTGGAACCAAAAACCACAATAACGATGTCACAAAAACATATAAAATGTTAAACCATTACTATAAATCCACAAGTCACATGAAAAAACCAATCATTCATTTTATAAATCAATTTGTGTGCAATATTTGACCAACTAATTCCATTTACTTCATAACAAGAAATATGTAATAATTTTTCATTCCAAATAAATCCTTCAAATACAAGACATCATAATTTTTTATACAAGGGAGGTTAAAAATTTATGAAAGTAATGAATATTAATTTTAAAAGCAATTTAAAAGGGTAACGTTCCTCAAACTCAAGGTGCTTTAGCAATGAAAACCAAAAAAACACCCTAAGAAGGTTCAAAGAGCTAATATCTACCAAGAGGAACCCTAAACACAAAAAACCCCCACAAAAAACATGGTAAACATGAAACGTAGATCTATATGAGCATGGGTGAATGTAATCATAAGATAAAATGAATGAAAGAGGAATATGGAGGAGATAAGATAATAATACCTTGAAAAATCAAGACAAAACCATGATGAAATTCTTAGATATACACAAAGGGGGGAAGGAGGAGGCTTGAAGATCCAAAGAGGAAACCCCTAGGGGAATAAAAACTATAAGGATGGAGAAATTAGTGGATTTGGGGTTAAAATCCAATATGTATAGTTTACAAATTTCATAAATTTTAACATCTAAGAAGCTCGCACAGTTTGGCCATAGGGTTTACCAAATTGTGTGCCAATCATTATCCCCTTACCGGACAAGTATAGATACTCATTTGGGTAGGCCACATGATTTCCAAATAATGTGAATAAAATATCAAACAACGAAATCTTCAAATATAACCTTACTGTATACTTTATGCATGGTATGGAAAACTATGCGCAAACTGTGCCACATGCCTCTGTCACCGCCACTTATGTTGCATGAGTTCTTGGGAAAAGGAACATTGTTTACCAAATTGTTTTCCAACCATGTGTTGGTTACTACCAATTTAAAAAATTAAGAATCTCTAAAAAACTATTTGGAATACTAAATAATAACCATGGGGTCAATATATTAAAATAATCACCACATAATTTAAAACATGTCACACCCAGAACACAAGAGAAAAAAAATGAGATCCAAATAAATAACCGCAAAAAAAGGATGAAAAGAAAAGACTTGGTGTGAATATTCTCTCCAGAATTAATGCTTTCCATCACCTAAAATATACAATATCTTCTATTTGATCTATCAAAGGCTATGTATTTCATTACCATTGGATCCAACCTCTAAAGCCACGAACATCAAAACCACACACAAATTGAACTTACAACTCTTTCCTGAAAGAAAACTCCAATCCAAAACCACTTCCCAAAAAATAATAGGAAATTTGAGGCACAAAAATCACAACAAATAATTGAAAAAACTAATTGGGCACACCCCAAAAATCCCAATGATTACCCAAACAGAATGGAAACATGGAAATTAGAAAACTTCGAACATGTACATGATCATCAACCCAGTTGGTGAGGACTCTTTAAGTGAATAAAGGTGACATGGGATCAAATACAGGATGAGCCTAATTTCTGGGTACTGTAGTAGGTACAATAGATGGTACTATAGTGGGAACTATATCAGGAACTGTTTGGAAATGTAGCAGCTGGAAATATTCACCCTTTGTGTCCTTTTGGCCACCGATTTTGTCCTAGAGTCCTTTAAGGCCTTCGGGTCTCCCATCCCTTTTTGTTTGTTAGGATTTCAGGCCATCTCAAGGCCTTCAGGCCACTATTAGTGCAGCTGAAAACTAGACAACCAATAATAAAAAATCATGAGAAGGAGGATGATAAATGAGATTTCACCATAGAAGAAGTTAAACGACTTGTAATAATAAAAGGGTATGACACCTACCATCGGGAAAAGCATGTAAATGAACATGAAATCCTAGACGTATAGCCAAAAAAAGGTGGAGAGATGATTTCACGATGAAGATGCTAGGGAGGAGAAGTTATATAAATATAGTCTGGGTTATATGTAATTTTTGAAGCCTACGGGCAATGTATTCCTCTAAGGCCTACAGTCTATGTAATACTAACATCTACAAGCCTTCTGAGGGTTCCACCTCACCCCCTAAAAGGTGGATTTTCAAAATCAATAAAAACAATGAAGACCTTCAAGAGATTAGAGATAACTCAGAACAATAAAAACCACTTCCAAGATAACACCAAAAACTTATCCTGAACAACACCAGAACCAAACTGAATCATTAACACATGAGGTCAGAATATACTCACCACCATTAGTAAACAACTACCATGGATTTATCATAGTATAAATCTTGATGAGACCCATTCTGGGTCTCCCTACCATTAGAACCAACTATCAAACTTCCATAACATGGTCCAAATACCCTCCACCATAAGAGGAGATGGGTATGGAAATGAAATAGTATCACCCCAAATAGCTAACCTACAAAGGGAACCAATTAGAGACACATATCCAAAAAGGCACAACCACCGAGATTTTATAATATTTATTCCACAAATATTTTTGTTAGAATGGATAACTCATTACAACTTGGAGAACTTCAACAAAATTATTTAAACTATCTAACCCCAACATTTGACACAAGAGCTAAAAAAATAGTTCCCCACACACACAATTAATGTTGACTCTGTGAAAATATTCACTTTGTGGCCAATGTATTGATCCCATCTGTTTAAAGAATCTACTCTGATATAGTCTAAAATAAATGATACCCAATTGGAATACAATGCATCAAGATGAACCAAAATATCATAACAGACCATGAACTCTATTTTCCGAAACAAGGCACACCCGGAACACACCTCTTCATGGAATGGAATGATTTAAAATTTACAAAATAATGAACACACATTAATTAATATAGTATCTCTAAAGATATACAAAATATATAGTCATATATCAAATAGAATAGAACACCACCGGGGATAACCACCACAAAAAAAGTCATGTTCCACCAAAAAGTGTCTTAAAACAGATCCCAAACAACACCCTACTCTCGTAAACCAGTTCCACGTCACATCCTAGTAACATCCCAATAGAACCATTTAATGTGTCCTAGGATCCCCAATCAATATTTTTATTTGGTGCACTCAAACATGAATACCTCTTATGATTTGGATTTCCACACTTATGACACACCATGTTTCCACGCCCCGAAGAAGCTGAAAAATATACCAGGGCCTTTTAATTCTATCACCATCTCCAACATCTTCTGACTACATCCATACATCATTACTGTAATTCCCTTCACCTATACAAAGTACTAATGGACATATGTATACCCCAAGCACCCATACAATTAGAACCACAACAACAACAAATTTATTTACCATTATGGAAATGAATTTTAGTTTGAACTATAATACCTCCGAGAGAAAATAATGACAAATCCCAAACTCAAAACATTGAGTCTTTAAGAGATCTTCTGTGACCCACTCTGGAGTTAATGGAACAAAATCCATTAAATGAATGATGTAATTCAACACAGTCCCATCACCTTATTGAATACATAATATTTATATCCCCTTATAAACTTTTACCATCTCAAAAAATACCGCCAGATAAATAAAAACATGTTGAAATCCCAAGTATTATCTTCACAAGCCTTATTATTAGACACTAAATTTCTTCCCAAGGTATTTTTGTAGACACCAACTTCAACAAATTCCTTTTTAGTCCTTCAAGAATAAATTTTTAAAACATCACCTTTAAATACTCGGGTAAATAAATGAGGATGAATTACATTTCAATTTTCCACATCCAATCTTCTTTTTTGAGAGGATATTATTGACCAAAAAGAGTGGTAGATTTAACTTGAAAAACTCAGGAAATAAATCCTTATGTTGGTCAGTTGGAAATCTACCAAATGGGGAATCACTTATATCTTCAACAAAAACATTCATAAAATCTCATTGAAGATGAACACTAGGAACCAAGAAATTCAATAGGTCAATCAAAACGAACTCATAACTGAAATTCACCTTGAATAAATAAATATATAAAGGGAAAATGACTCGATGTTTTCCATAATGTTTCTAGATACACAATAAATCCCATATCAAATCCAAATCACCAAAATGATTCCAAACTCAGAATACCACATGAACACCACATCTGAATCACAAGAGAAAAATCCTCATAAAAAACTCTTCATAAACCATGAGAGAAGAATCCATACAACCAAATGTTTTCAAAAACCACAATTTATCGCAAACAAATGCTTTTGAAACTAATAAAATTGTTATATTTTTACACACACCAATGGAATTCCATATAGTCTCACTCACATTCATATTCTCATGAAAATATGAGCACATATAAACTCATTCCATATTGATTAATCATCTTCCCACATCATCATCCAACCACTTCTCACACATATCCATGCATGTGAGGACCCAAAGAAAATACCAAGGGTAAAAAAAGCATTATCAATTCATAAATCAAAAATATTTTCAAATATAACTAACAACCAAGTCAGTAATCATTTTCCAATTCAACATATCAATCCAATTTATCATCATTAAAAATAAAATCACATTGATCCCATCTAAAATTCCAATTAGTTCCATTGAAAACATCATTTGGTGGCTTAATGAATCTCATTACATTAAAAAAACATATGATCAAAAACTCATATCTCTGCATTGAAAACAATTTTTCAAAACCCCTTATTATACTAACTTGCTACTATCAAAAAAACTGATGGATAAACCATGAGTTTTGATAATTAAAATTCAATCTTGCTGAACTCATACCCACTTACTTCAAATGAATTTATAAAATCCATTTTCTATTTCCTTCTTCAAAACTACTCTAAAAATACATTTTTCCAAATTCTGAAAACCAAAAAATTACCATTTCAAAATCCTTTTTCCACAATTCTAAAACACGACATCTCAAATCAATTTTCAGAATAAAATATTACCCAAAAGAATTTGAATGGGGAACATACTGTAGATTGGTGACTTGGGTATGTGGTTGGTGTCCATAAAAAAATCACACCACCTATAAGAATAGGAATCTAGGACCATATCTCCAGCTCAACATGGAATTTTAGGCCCTTTGATCTCATTGAGATCACAAGCCCAACTCCCTTTTCATATCATAAATAGAAAAAAAGGAACCAAGGAAACAAAAAAACACCAATTCATATGGAAACTAATGGTTTTGACCAGAATGAATTCCCCAGACACACCCCCATACATTCACCTGAATATACAATATTCCAACTCCATCTACCTCAACATAACCAAATAAAAAAGGTAACTCTGAAATCTAGGTCCTCCATGGTATCCTCTTTTTATAACATTTAGTCCTGAACCAACTAGAGTAATACCCAAACTATTCACCCTAGCCGATTCATGTAAATGACCAATGGGAGTTATAGATTCTATGATAGTTGGAAACTAGTACATGGAATCATTTGAATAACAAATGGAATGTTTTTTAGAAATAAAGAATACATAAAATGTCACGACCTATCCCCAGGGGCACGTGTTGTGACTACCCCAAGCCCACCTTCAATAGGCCAGTGGTTGTCGACTAGCAACAAAAAAGCGTCTCTGTAAAAAACGAGAAGGCATTTCATTTTTAACCTTTATAGAATCACAGTCCGAGAACAAAACAAGAAGAAACCAAAAAGTAAAATGTTGTAGTAATAGTCTGTTGAAAGTAAAGGGGTCAGAATACAAACCAAACTGAAAACTACAAGTACAACTGAAAAGTACAGATACAACTATAAAGTGAAATACTGATCCTAGATCATCCAACAAGGATCCTACCTGAGTGGTAGCTATGGCTGAAGATCAGTATTCCCTAGGCCACATCATACTAAATGATCCACCTCTATGTACAGTCTAGTCTTGGCACCCTCAGCCTCGATCAATGCTGTATGTATTCTTCACAAGACACAATATGGTGAAGGCGTAGCCCATGAAGGGGTGAGTATAACGAAACTCAGTAGGTTCCCCGACACCCTATAGGCCTTCTAGAGATCCACAAAAGAAATACCACAAATGAAGAACCCAATCTCATGAACGAAGTGATAGAAATCAACAATAATTAGGTATTTTCACATATATATATATCTATTTAATCAAGATATAGTCATATAAAACATGAGTAAATAATACCACAAAGGTTACACAATGACTATATAAGTTCCACACAAGTAACACCACGAAGGTAGAAGTGCCACAAAAGTAATACCACAATGATAACACCACGAAGGTAGTAGTACCCCATAGGTAACACCACGAAGACAACACAATGAAGGTAGAACTACCAAACAGGTAAAATTGTTAAGATAGAAGTACCACATAGGTAACACCATGAAGATAGAAGACTCATCTAACATAATTTATAATTTAAGTACAAAAGTACAGATTATTACTTGTAAGCAATATAATCTTATTATGTTAAGAGGAATTGTTGTTGACCCACACTTGATCGATATGTACTAACCCCCACTGACCCACAGAGGACCGGTATATGCTAACCCACACAGGATCGCTAAGCACTGTCCAAATAGGATCTAATAGAAACTGACCCACACAAAATCGATAGATGTTGACACACACAGGATCGATGTTCATTCATCACGTTACAGCCTGCCACAGGATTCCTCGCACCCGGTGTGCTCGAGTTCTATAGAATATGCTCTAGAGATATAGTTCATACCTTGACCACCCCTAATATCCAAAAATGAGTAACCCAAAAGGACTGTCATGTCGTAGCAGTTCCAATGTGACATACAATGCGTCAATCGGACAAATAGTATGAGAGTTATAAGTGTTTTAGTTCTGAGGGCCCGGTTGGATTTAAGTTCGATCCAACCTTGTTTTACAAAAATGTTCTCCAAAACTCATGATAATTATATCAAATGGACCTACTCTATCCATGGATCCTAATTCTACAAACAGTATGTAAAACAGACGTCTTGTTCTCAAGATATGGGCCTTTATGTGTTTCATGGTCTGGTTGGGCCCAGGTTTGGTTTGACCCGGGTAGGAAAAACCCACCTGACTCCGTTGGGAGGGGCCACAGGGGGCTGATCTGAAGTCTGGCCTAGCACACAAGTGGGCGGCCCGACCCGAAATGGGGTGGCCCAGCCTGTAAGGGGGCCGCCGGACCCACAAGAGTGCGACACGACCCTCAAGGAGGCCGGACAGCCAGCAAGGGGAGGCCCGAACTGCAAGGTGGCATGGCTCTCCAGTCCTACCCTGTGGTGGGGTCCTCCATAGACACCATCAGATGTGTGACCCTAGATTTTCACAAAATTCCATGTGGGACATTCGGTTTCTTTTCTAGCGGCGGTGCCACATGGTGCAGACGGGTGGCCTGCAGGGCCCTCTAGAGCGGGTCTTGCCTCCCGTCATGGTTGGCCGATGCTGGTTGTCGTCTCCAGTGGCACATGATGTTGTGCTGCTCTACCACCCGTGGCGGATCTGGGTGTCTAACGACTCCCTCAGCCTGTCGTGGCTGACGATCTATGACCCACAACCTCCGGTGGCATGCTGGCATCGCCACCCTCTTCTTCCACATCCAATAGATGTGTCGGCCGCCTCCTCCGCCCGTCACGACAAATGAGGGGCTTCCAGTTACAATGGGGGCATGGGTGCTCCATCTACTTCCATGGGTCTGATCACCACCTTCATCCACCATGGCTTTTTTTGTGACCCATTTCTCACCGGCGGTGCACGACAGTGCACCACACCTCCTCCGTATCATTCTGGTGCCAGTTGCTGCCATCACATGTCCCCTTCGGGCTAATCCAACCTAATGGAAAAGCTAGAGGAGAACACACCAACATTCAACAAAAGGTAGAGGGATCAGACCTTGTTATTTTGGCTCATTCCCTCCGCATTATTTTATGGTGTAGAGGGTAAGAAAGATTCAAATACCTCATGAAAAACAAGTTATAATTAAACACATCTTCAAGAACGTTGGTGAAACACCCATGGTTGAGGAAGTGGGTCGGTTTTTATAGTCCCCACAATTAGCCTCAAATGATGTCACATGATTGTCGATCTTTAGTTTGAGGATTTAGTGTCCCTCATCACAGCCATCTTGGATCCAGCTACAACCTCCATGGTTTGTGTCACGACACATTACTAGCACTTCATATCTTGGCAATGTAGTGCCAATACCTCTCCCCAATATCCATATGAACATGACAGGGGTAGGGTGTCTAACACACATGGGAATTAATGGGGGATAATTAATTAGGAACCTTCCAAATTCCCCAACAAAGTTTTTTCTTAGGATTTAATGGTCATGAAATTTATTGGCTAGACACATCACTAGTCCCACGTTTCCACTTGTTTGTTGGTTAAAAAGAAAGAAAATAAAAACTAACTAAGGTATTTTTATTAGTCTTTTAAAAGTCTCACAATATAACTTTTTCTCTGAACTTAATGTGGTCGATGTATGGCCTCCCATAAGCGAATCCTGGCACTACAGATTCAACGGTGCCCTCAAATTTCTAATCAATGCACCAGTTCAATGGTTTGAAAATGTTACTTGCGCGTTTAGGGAACGTACATTAAAAAAGATCGAAAATTCATTTCGGGCCCACTGGGCCTCAGATTCATGCGAAAACAATTTTGAAAAATTTATAATAATTATACATAATTAAAAAAATACATGGAAAATTCGTGTCTTTACATTCTCCCCATCGTAGGGATTATTTTCCCTAAAAGGCACAATATGGACTAAGCAAATAATGGGGTACGAAACATTAATCTGACCCTCTTGCTACAGAGTTCTCCCTTGGAGGTTCTTCTGATGCTAGCTAACGAGAACCAGAGGAATAAACCACCCACGAAGGACACGCTACTGTAGATCATCAATCAACATTGGAACATCGGTAAACGTTTCCCCATAATCAATGCACAACTCACTATGGTCGATGATGTGAGATGATTCAGGCACATATCTCCTCAGTTGGGATACGTGGAAGACGTCTTTCACACTCTCCAACTATGGTGGAAGTGAAAAGTGGTATGCCACCTCGGAAATCCTACAATTTATTAGAAATTGTCTAATAAATCTCAGTGGTAACTTTCCACCTCATCCAAATCACTATAGTCATCATCGAGGAGTTACTCGCAAGAAAATGTGGTCCCCCTCTTGGATCTCTAATGGTATACTCCTCCTGTCAGCATAATAGTTTTCTCTGTTCTATGCTGCTTTCATATTCTCTTGGAGGATCTGCACCTTCTCAGTGGTAACCCATACCAACTCTGGACCCATAAGTGCGGACTACCTTGGGTCTATCTAGCATTGAGGTGATATGCATGGTCAACCATACAAGGCCACAAATGGTTCCATACTGATGGTGGATTGATAATTGTTGTTTTATTTTAACCCCACTCTAGGAATGTGATCCTGTCAACTATATCCAAAATCTAGGATGCAAGCACGAAGCATGTCCTTCAGTTTCTTTATGGTATGCTCTATCTGTCCATCCGTCTGAGGATGAAAGGTGGTTCTCAAACATAGCTGAGTCATGAATTTCTCATGTAATCCCTTCCACAACCAAGAAGAAAAACATGCATCATGGTCAGATAGTATCGTCAATGGCACCCTAGGAAGTCGTAAAATCTCTTGAACATAGAGGTGTCTCAAGCCCTCTACTGATCCATGTTCTGGGATAATTAAGAAGTGGGCTAACATGGTGAGTTATTCAACGATCACCTAGATAGAATCATGTCCCATGGACGTATGTGGAATCCATGTCATAAGGTCCATGGATATTCCATCCCATTTCCAATATGACACCTATCGTTGTTGTGCTATGCCTACTGGCACCTTATTCCTGGCCTTTACTTGTGACTAGTGAGGCATTGAGAAACAAACATTGCTCCTTATTTCTTCATCCCTAGCCACAAGTGTTGACGTTGGATGTCCTAGTACATCTTTGCCACCTCAGGATATACCACCAGAGGGGATGTATGGAACTCCCTCATCACCTCCTCCCAAAGTGCCACTGGTACCATGGTACGTCCTATAATTAGGATAAAGTGCTCCCCAAAATTATAAAATCAATCAGGTTCCTATCCATAGGATATCTGAGCATATCGATCCTCGTATTCAATTTCCCCATGATGCACTTACTTGACAGAATGAAGGAGTGGGGGAGTAACTTCCATAGTCTGGGGTATGCTACTTCATATCTATCTACAAAGGATATCTACAACATGACCTGTTTCTTTATCGCCTCACCAAAAAACTATAGAACAGACCTCCTGTTGAGAGTATCTTCTACCATGTTCTACATCATAGGAGTATAGACTATCTCAAAGTAATAGTCCTAGAGGAACTATATCCATATCTATTGTCTTAGGTTTAGGTCCTCCTGATAGATCATATACCTGGAACTCATGTGATCATATTAGACTATAAAATGTTCTTCCATCATTTAATGTTTCCATATATTCAATGAGAAGTCCATTGCTACTAACTCTAGCTTGTGGGTAGCGTAGTTCTACTCATGTTTCCCTAGCTGTCGTGAGCCATAGGCAATCACTGCTCACTCCAGCATCTGGACAAACCCATTTCCGGTCCCTAATGCACCACAATAGTATATATATCCAATTCCCTCTTCTAGTTGCTTCATGATGGGGGAACTTGTCAGTCTTTACCACATCCCATGAAAACACTTCTGGAATATCTATTTCTATATGAAGGATTGTCCCTTATTTTACAATGATATCAACGGTTTCGGAACTCTAGAAATGTTGGGAACAAATATCCAGAAGAATCCAACCAACCCTAGGAAACTCCGCTCCTCAGTCACACTATTTGGTGACTCCCAAGAAATAATAACCTCTATCTTCACCGAATCCACCACAACTCCATCGTCTGAGATTACATGTCCCATAAAGTGGAACTCTGTTGTCCAAAACGGGCACTTCAAGAGCATACCAAAAAGTTGGTGCTGATTTAGTTTATCTAGAACTATCTACAGATTATATGCATGACCCCCCCCCCCATCACTGAGTATATCAAGATTTCATCGATGAAGACTACCATAAAGAGATCGAGGTATGGTTTTAAGATCATGTTCACGAGTCCCATGAAAACTGTTGGGCATTTGGTCCTGAAAAATGGCATAACCATGAACTCATAGTGTCCATACCAACAACTGAAGCCTGTCTTCGGAACATTCTCATCTCATTCTCTGATCTGATGATAGCCTGATCTGAGGTATTTTTTTTAAAACCAATGGTATTCCATCAGCTAATTGATATGATGATTAATCCTTGAAATTGGATAGTTGTTCTTCATGGTCATCTACTTCAGGAGCGGATAGTTTAAACAGAGTCTCAAACTCCCATCTGCCTTCTTGGAGAACAAAATCGAGACTGTCAATAGTGAAATGATAGGCCTTATCAACCCATTTCCTTTCATGTTCTCCAAATTTACTTGTAACTCATAAATCTCTATGGGAGGAATCTAATATTATGGCATAGATATCGATGTTGTATCAGGGTATAGGTCGATGTAAAAGTATACCACTCTACATGGTAGTAGTCCTAGAACCTCATCTGGAAAATAATTGGCATACTAGTCCACCACTACAGGATAGCTCGAACTCTGAACATCTACTACACTGATGGTAAGGCTATTCGACTAATTTTTGATCAGCTACACCCTCCTCTAGGTTGGTCCATCCTACACAGAAAAGGTTCCATTCTCACCTGTGAAGGAAAACCTGGTTTCATCCTCAATGACACACCAAACATTGTGCGTAGTACAATCAATCTAAGAATGGAATGTGGATAACCATTCCATACACAAGATGACTTCATAAGCCTCAACATCGATATTAGTAGATCCTAGTCAATGCTCTAACTTCTTATAGTGTGCTCACACTACTGACACCAGTGTGTAATCAATGAATCATATCCTACAGAAGTCTCTAACTGTAAAGAGCGAGCCAACATTTCCACAGGAATATCTGAGCTACGAACGAGGGTCGTGGAAATAAAAGATTGACTAGAAAATGTGTTTATAAGAACTGTAGCTAAGGGGGAGTAGACACAGATCATACCTATTATCATCCTCAGATCATAGTGGTCATTGGAGTCAGCTGCCTAGAGATGAGATCATCCATGTCCACATGCTCCTTGTTGTCAGGGTATACCATATGTCAGTGGTGGTGGTAGAACATCGAATTGCTTCCCACCTCCTACTACACAACCATCTCCTCTTACACATCTAACTTCTATCTATAAAACTCCAAAAATGAATCTCTGCCTCTGCCTCGGTGGTCCCTCGACCATCTTCTGGTCATCCTTGTGATAGGTTCGGAAATTTCGTGACATGTGACCTTCCCGCCGCACGAGTAGTACTGCCTGCATCTTAGAAGTTTTCCCCTATCCCGTGAGCCCTGTACCTCTTACCTTGTATCCTGAGGTTTCCCACAATAAGTCATGGACCAGTTGGGCCCCTCCGTCATCCGCCTACTACCTTCTACAAATGACGCTATTACCTGAAGTTGGATTTTTTCTGTCGATGTTAGAGGCTTCTCAGATAGGAATCTATCCATGAAAAGTTCCCACTCTTGCACCCCTTCCTGTGTCCGAATGTGGATCAGTATCATCGATGCTCTGATCTACCAGTGGAGACCAGCTCAAAGGTTCGGGCCTTGAAGAAATGGTCACATACCTTGTTGGTGGAGTAGCGTGGGAGATCAGTGAACCTCGCTGAGTACTAGACCACATTCATGTTTCAATGTTATAAGTGCAGAAACTTATGTATATGAACTGATCATATGGTCGCTGGGACGAACGTGGACCTGAAAAAGCCCTCGAAGTCCTCCTAGGTGGGGGTCACCTCTTCATGTATATGGAGAATCATGTTCCACTATCTCCCTATTGATTCCTGAAAAATATTTTCCTCTAGGATCACCATAAGGTCAGTTGTTGTGCCAACCTGGCAGAAAACAATGACTACTGCCTCCAACAAGTCCTCACCCGCTAGTGGGTCCATCTCGCCTCGTAACCTTGGAGTACACATTCGCTGAAACTCATGAAATGTGCTCAATCAGTGTTCACCCTCTACTAGTGGGGCTGGTGGAAACAGCTTCCCAATGGGTAGGGGTGCTTCGGGTACACCACCATAAGGTGCTAACACCATAATAGGTCCGTGCACCGAGGCATCATCGCTCGGTGGGCAATCATCATGTACAATCTCGGGAATCCAGGCTAGCTGTCTACGTGGAGACATCCGGAAAGAAAAATGATGTTTCACAGTCAATAAGTTCTACCTGATGATCTGACTCAATGAGAATACAATAAATTCTTTTAAAAAACCCATTCAATTAGTGTTTCTGTGCACTGAGTCAGAAATTATAATTCAGGGTCACAGTGTAGGGATATGTTGGCCGCCACACAAACAATGAATTCCCAAAACTAAAAACCACACTCATAATTCATTACACTATTTCCACATAGAAAATATCAGAGTAGTAGTTCTTCGGTAGAACCGAATCCTCTGATACCAAGAGGGTCTTACCTCCCGTCACAGTCGACAGATACTAGCCACCTTCACCAGCAGCCCGCGATGGCGCACCGCACTGCCTCCCATGGCCGGACAGTGTGCCAGCCACCTCCCTCAGTCTTCCGTGGCTGAAGAGCCATGGCCTGAATCCACCAGCAGTGCACTGGTCGAGCCACCCTCTTCCTCCGTGGCTGAACGTTTTGACGACCACCTCCTCTGACCGCCGTGTCTGATGACTAGTGGATGGTTCCTCTAACAGCGTGGGTACGCCCCCTCCTTCCTCGTAGTCGGCTGGTGTTCTAGATTCCATATTCAACTACTATGACCCCTTTTTCATGGGTGATGTGCGAAGGTGCATCACACTTCCTCCGCCACCGGATGGTGCCTGCCGCCTCCATCACTTATCGCCCCAAGGATCATCCTACTAGAAGGAAAAGCTAGTGAAAAATGCACCAACATTCAACAAAAATGAAGAGGGATCGGGATGTGTTTTTTGTCACATGCCTTCCATGATTGGACGAAATCCAGAGAGTAGAAAGGATTCAAAGATATCTTGAAATACAAGTCAATATTAAGACCTACCTCAAGAACGATGGTGAAACTCTAACGATTGAGGATATGGGATGGTGTTCACCATCCCCTCCACTAGCCTCTAATGACATTTCATGGTTTTCGATCATTTTTTTTGGGGTTTCAGTGATCCACATCCTCTCCCTATAGAAACCATATCTATCCTCCATGTTTTGTGTCGCAGAACTTTACCAACACTTCGTTTCTTGTAAAAGTAGTGCTGATACCTCTCCCCAAGAACCATATAAATAGAAGAGTGGGATGGATTCTAATTCTCCTGGGACATATTGTTGGATCATTAAGTAGGAACCTTACTAATTTTACAATGAAAATTTTACTAAGGATTTAATGGTAAATCCATTTATTGTCTTGAAACGTCACTTGTCCAATGTTGCCGCATGTCTTTTGGAGAAAAAGAATGAAAATAAAAAAATACAAAATTATTTTTATTATTCTTTTAAATGTTCCATAATCTAACCTTTTCCCTGGTTCTATTGTGATCGAAGTGAAGCCTCCCTTAAGTGAATATCAGTTCTGTAGATTCCATAGTATCCTAAGATTTTTTATTTATGAACTGGTTAAAAATATAGAAAACACGGATCATGTGTTTACTGAATGAACCTTAAAATGGTTCAGAAATTCATTACAGGCACATCGGGCCTCAAATTCACGCACAGTCAAATTTTGAAAACTCAAAATAATTCAATATAATTAAAAAAATTAAATTGAATATTCAATTATTTACATAAAATGAAATTTGTAAATAAGAAATAAATCCCCAATATATATATGTGTGTGTGTGTTTGTGTGTGTGGGTGTGTGTGTAATTTAATTAGACTGAACATCTTTTACAAAAATGTTAATATAAAAATTGTACAAAAGTAATACAAAACTAAACATGATGACTAAAACATCTCCATGTGACCACTAGGGTCAATCTATGATACAAAAACCAACCATCACACATAGAGATAAAATCTGATATGAAACCTGTACAAAAGGATTAAAAAAATAGCTATATTTTTGAGTAGTGAAAGTCAGTATGCATTCCCAAACAATATTTTTGTAGCGACCTGGGTTTTTGGCCATGTCACACTTTGGAATATTTCTACAAATAATTCCAATGATAGGCGCGAAGACGGTGTGCGATTCCTAGGCCCGTTGTACGTAGATTTAATTTTATAAAAATATTAAGTATTTTTATACTATGCACATGGCGGGGGTGTAATATCTCCTAAACGGTAGCTCATAATGGAAATCTGAAGGCACAGTTGCGTCCGGAACGTGCCGTTTACCCAAGGCGGGGTGTAAAATTTGCGGGCGCGGGCCTGCGGTGAGAAACGCCACAAGTTGCCTTTTCATAAATAAGTGGAAAAGTCCATTTACGAGTGTCGGCTCAAATAACATTTGAACGGAGTCTCAGATCGCAAATCTGAGTCTGTCGTTGCGTTCAGAACGGCGCGTTTACCCTAGGGGTGACCTTAACTTTGTCTTCATCGGGAGCAGAGTCAGGGGCGTTGTTTTAAATGAATGTTTTTAAATAAAAAAACAATTTCATTTCATCTCCTCCCCACTCACCTCCAACGCGCAGCAGACGGAACCACCCCCTCCCCTCTTTGTTCTTCGCCGATTTGATCTTCGGGCGTCCGTTTTCAGCACCGATCGTCAGCAGATCGAGCTCCAGCGCGTCGCAGGTGTCTTTCTACACCCGAAGCATTGCGGAGATGTGCTCTTTGCATCGAGACGTACCTTTTGAACTAACTTTGAGAATTTTATGGTTCGGGATCGTGGCCCGAGAGTTAGAAACGTCGTATAAAATAATAATATTCTATTATTTTACGACTTCGGGCCAGTGTAACTTCTACCCGGAGCATTCGAATGACGTTCTGTCAATGGAGTTGAGACCCTGATGGTACAAAGGACTTTTTGCGATGGATTGCGGGTGTAGGGACCAAGTTTGGGGTGCGGGCCCCATGAGGCCGGGCTTTGGCGTTTGTGGAGAAACGCAGCTTTCTCACCAGGAGTTTGATTTTGACAGATGATTAGTCAATCCGGTGTGTTTTTCCGAGAGGATCGCAATGGTGTGATCCATTCGATGAGTTTCAGAATCGAGGCGTGGGCCCCACTTGAGCTGGATTCGGTGAATAGTACCTTTTTCACCGGGTGTCCATTTTGGACGAGCGAGTAGTCGATTCTGCTTGTTTTTCTGAGGGAATCTTCATGGTATGGTCTTCTCGATGGGTTTCGAGATCATTTTGTGGGACCCGCATGAGCTAGCTACGGTGAATAGTGCCTTTTTCACTGGTGCTCCGTTTCGGGTGAGTAAACAACCTGTCATGCGTGTTTTTACACATAGATCGCGATGGTTGCCTCGGTGTTGGACTTGGAGGTGCGCAGTGTGGCGTTGTTGTGGGTCGCTCGGGATAGCGACGTTTTGGACCAGCAGTGGTTGTGGGTACTCCCTTGGTTCGTTCCCACGAGGGTTCGTGTGGCATCACAACCTTCGCATAGGTTTGTGATCCTCTCGATGAGATGTTTAAACTGTTAGAGTTGTGGCATCCCTCCGGTGGGCCCAGAGCAGGATCCTCTAGCATCTTTTCCCTAGATCGGGTTCTTGGTATCGCTTTGAACGCTTAGTCATGAGCGATGATCCCCTATCTAGCTGGTTAACCCCGTAGGGTTTGTGGCATCATCAGGATTATGATCCCCTACGCGGTGGGTCGTGCTCAGTAGGGTTGTGGCATCGTCGGGTATATGATCTCCTACTCAGCATGAGGTTTATAGTAGGGTTGCAGTTTCGTTGGTTATACGATCCCCTACTCAGCACTTAGTGTCAGTAGGGTTGTGGTATCGTTGGTTATGCGATCCCCTACTCAGCGCGTGGTTTCGGTAGGGTTGCGGCATCGTCGGTTCGATCCCCTACATCGCGAGCTATACTAGATAGGGTTCCAGTATCATCGTGACCACCTTTATATGGGAGATGATCCTCTATCTGAGTGATGTGCTTATGTCGAGCACCAGATCGGGTTGTGGTATCCCCCATCAGATCTTGGGTGTGTTCCCCTATCTGTGAGAACTACGTATGCCAGATCAGGTCGTGGTATCCCCCAGCGGACCCTGGGAGTGATCCCCTCTCTGTGATCTACGTATACCGGAGTGGGTTTTGGTATCCCCTAGCGGACCCTAGCGGTGATCCCCTATCCGAGGAGTTTTGTGGTTATGTTGTTTCAGCGATGTTTCCTCAGTGATGTTATCCGACGAGCGTGGTCTATCGGGTGAGCGTCTGAGATGTTTGTTTGGGACCCAATGGAGTGTATCTCTTGGATAAGTGTCATCTGATATGACAGTGTTCATGTGGTGTACTCTCCTGGATGTGGACAGTTTCTGGTGATGAGGTCGATACCTCTTGTGGCTTTGTGGCATGAGCTGAGTATATTTGGATTGTTCAAGGTGTATGTACGAGCATACACCTGAGCTGAGCTGACTAGTTGTGTTTAGCCTAGGATGGTCATGAGATGGAGTTTCTCTCTTGTCTGGGTTCCCTCTGGCTGGGATGAGTGGACTGTTTCCTTTCAGTTTCTCTATTTGGTTTTGGGGTTTTGGGGTGCCTACTGAGTATCTTTATACTCACCCCTACACGGGCTTTGCATGCACATGTTTTTGTCTTGTGCAGACCACATGCCTTTCGACGGAGTCCCAGGAGGACCCGGAGCAGGCGGAGCTAAGTGAGAGAGACTGACCGGGGTGTTTTCCGATGCGGTGCTGAGGGAGATTTCCGGCGGGTGTTTGTGGTAGCATTCCCCTCCTTTAGAGCAGGTTGGACACGCATTGTATGTTTCTTTTGGTGGGACATGTTTTCCCTTTTGTACTTATGTTGTACTCTGGTTTGGGATAGATGTATGCATGCATTTACTTTTCATTTTCTATATCTCTGCACTGTTGCATGGAGGTGTTTGTGGGTGCCTGTGTACAGGTACCTTAGGCTAATGCCTCCCATGTGTGTGATAGCCTACTCTGTGCTGGTCGCCAGACCCTGGCCTATTGGAGGTGGGCTTGGGGAGTCACGGCTCGAGCCCCGTTGGGTCAGGTCGTGACAGAGTGGTATCAGAGGAGGTTCCAACTTTGGGATCTCAGAGCGTAGCTGGTCTAGCTGTGAGTTTGGTTTGGGTTGCATAGTGGTAGTGTTAGGATGTTTTGAGTTAGGCTTTCCGGCCAGGGACTCCAGTGTTGGTGCGGCGGCCGACGTATCCATACACCAGGACTCTGATAACCTGCCTTTCGACTCGAGACATTCGTACACTGGTCACAGGGACATAACGGTACATGCATCATATAGCACTGGGTTTTTGGGTTTTCCTTGTCCTTCTTGAGTCAGCTCTCCAGATATACTCTTTGATTGTGGTGCATCTTGAATGTATTTCAGGAAGCCTCCATGACCACAGCCAGTGAGGGTTCTGTAGCATGATTGTGCTGATTACCTGCCCCATGTAGAGGTTGTGGACTAGGGTGCAGGTTCTGAGGTTGCACCTCCAGGTGGTCTGCCAGTTGAGCCACAACCTGTCGAGCAGCTGGTTGTGCCGGCAGTGCAGGACGAGGTTTCACGCAGGCTGAGTGCACTCCACAAGTTCCAAAGGCAGCGACCTTTGAGGTTTCGGGGTGATACAGACCCCCAGGCAGCTGATGACTGGCTTGAGGCAGTCACCAGAGTTTTCCGCCTAGTGAGGAAACCTCCTGATCAGATGGTGGTCCTAGCGGCGAGCCTTATAAATGGTTTGGCCAGGAGATGGTGGAGTTTGGTGACGCAGTCCCATGACGAGGAGACGCTCACGTGAGCAGAGTTTGAGCGGCGTTTCAAGGAGGAGTTATATCCGGTGACGTTGAGGTTAGTGCAGATTCAGGAGCTTCTGCAGCTACGGCAGGAGGGCATGAACGTGTCCGAATACTCAGCGCAGTTTATAGACTTGTCGCGCTACTCCCTAGATATGGTTCGGGACCCATTATTTAGGGATCAGACCTTCTAACAGGGCTTACATAGGGACATCCGAGCTGGTGTGGTTTCCTTGTGCCTGCCCACCTATGCTGGAGTGCTAGAGCGAGCGTTGGTGGTGGAGAGTTTTCTGGCTTTGCAGATCCCCCCTGTTAGTGCTGGGTAAGTGAGAGCTGAGACTTCGTAAGTCGGATCGGCATCTGGTAGCCGATGAAAGACTCATGGGTCAGGACGTGGTCGACGTTTCAGGAGGCGACCCCAGGATGGAGGATCTGAGGATCATGGCTCACAGGGCCCGCATGCTAGTTTTGGTCAGCCGCAAGAGAGGAGGTGTTATTCTTGCGATGGTCCGGGACATCTTGCTAGAGATTGTTCGACCCGTCGTGCTCCTGAGAGGGAGCCAGACGATGGACCGCCTTGGCAGAGGCAGTGTCTCGAGCAAGGAGGTCTGCAGGGCGGCGGATGTGGCGGCGGAGCTGGTGCAGTGGGAGGCGGTGGTAGGCAGTACCAGTTGCCACCACCCCTACCCCCAGGTGGTCCACGCCAATCTCAAGGAGCTGGAGGTCGAGGGAGAGGACAGCTGCATGCCCCGGAGGCAGTCGACCCACAGGAACCGCAAATGGATAGAGGTACGCCTTGTGTCTTTTCTACATACTGCAGTAGTTTGATAGACACTGTTTAGTGGTACTCATTTCTTTTGTTGCTTGCTCGAGTTTTGTTCAGGGCGTTGGTAAGTTCCGGTGTGGGAGTTGTTCCACATGCTTCGAATGCATGAGGTAGATGGATCCTTCCCCCACAGAGACGTGTTTTTGTGACGCAATTAAAACCGTGCGAGCGAGTCAGTACCTCCCAAAGAGGATAGTATTGAGTTGTGGTGGATGATTCCCTCTGACTTATGCTTTCAGGCATGGGTGTTTTTTGGTGAGCTCCCTGGTGTGTGAGACCCAGTTGAGAGTCATGTCGCTTTCTTTATGCTTAGGGATTTTCGGGGATGAAAAGTTCTAAGGGGTGGAGGATATAGCGACCTGGGTTTTTGGCCCTATCAGACTTTGGAATATTTCTACGAATAATTCCAATGTTAGGCGCCAAGACGGCGTGCGATTCCGAGGACCGGTGTGCCTGGAATTAATTTTATAAAAATATTATTTATTTTTATACTATGCACGTGGAGGGGGTGTGATATCTCTTAAACGGTAGCTCATAATGGAAATCTGATGGCACGGTTGCGTCCGGAACATGTCGTTTACCCTAGGCGGGGTGTTAAATTTGCGGGCGCGGGCCTGTGATGAGAAACTCCACCAGTTGCGTTTTCGTAAATAATTGGAAAAGTCCATTTACAAGCATCGGCTCGAATAACATCTGAACGGAGTCTCGGATTGCAAATCCTAGTCTGTCGTTGCGTTCAGAATGACGCGTTTACCCTAGGGGTGACCTTAACTTTGTGTACGTTAGACGTGGAGTCGGGGGTGTTGTTTTAAATGAATGTTTTTATATATAAAAAATTTCATTTCATCTCATCCCCACTCACCTCCAATGCGCAGCAGATAAAACCACCCCCTCCCCTCTCCGTTCTTCGCTGATTTGAGCTCCGAGCGTCCGTTTTCAGCAACGATCGTCAGCAGATCGAGCTCCAACGCGTCGCAGGCGTCATTCTGCACCCGAAGCTTCGGTGATCCGCCAACAAGTAGGCAATTTGAGTTTTAAAATTCTGGATCCCGTTTTTGTGTTTTTTTTTCTTCAAATTTTCATACGGGTTGTATATTTTGGGTCCCGAGCATTCCAAAACTTGTTTCGGATCTGAATTTGGAGCACCGGGGTGCTCCCGGTGGCTCCAGGAAGTTTTCCGGCAAAACCCGGTTTTCCAGCGACGACGGGCGGCAGACATGGAGGAATCCTGTATTGGCGCGGCGGCGGTTTCCGATTGCGGCGGCGGCGGCACGGCGTAATCCGGTGGCGGCGCAGAGGTTTGCGACGAGGACGGCGGTGGTACGACCAGGATTTTCCGGGGGTTCTTTAAACCCCCGTAACTCGCAAACCGTAACTCCAATTTGCGAGCCGTTTGCGGTGATGCGCTCCTTGCATCGAGACAGACCTTTTGAACTAACTTTGAGAATTTTATGGTTTGGGATCGTGGCCCGAGAGTTAGAAATGTCGTATAAAATAATAATATTCTATTATTTTATGACTTCGGGCCGTTGTAACTTCTACCCGGAGCGTCCGAATGACGTGTCGTCCGTGGCGTTGAGACCCTGATGGTACAACAGACTTTTTGAGATGGTTTCCGGGTGTAGGGACCGAGTTTGGGGTGCGGGCCCCATGAGGCCGGGTTTTGGTGTTTGTGGAGAAACGCAGCTTTCACACCAGGAGTCTAATTTTGGCGGATGATTAGTCGAACCTGTGTGTTATTCCGAGAGGATCACAATGGTACGATCCATTCAATCTGTTTCGGAATAGAAACATGGGCCCCACCCGAGCTGGCTTCGGTGAATAATTCCTTTTTCACTGGGTGTCCGTTTCGGACGAGCGAGTACTCGATTCTGCTTGTTTTCTGAGGGGATCGTCGTGGTATGGTCCACTCAATGGGTTTTGGGATCGTTGTGAGGGACCCGCACGAGCTAGCTACGGTGAATAATTCCTTTTTCACCGGTGCTCTGTTTCGGGTGAGTAAACAGCCTATACTGCGTGTTTTTCCGCGTAGATCGTGATGGTTGCCTCGGTGTTGGCCTTGGAGGTGCGCAGTGTGGCGTTGTTGTGGTCGCTCGGGTTAGCGACATTTTGGACCAGTAGTGGTTGTGGGTACTCCCTTGGTTCATTCCCACGAGGGTTCGTGTGGCATCACAACCTTCGTATAGGTGTGTGGTCCCCTCGATGAGATGATTAAACTGTTAGAGTTGTGGCATCCCTCCGGTGGGCCTAGATCGGGATCCTCTAGCATCTTTTCCTAGATCGGGTTCTTGGTATCGTTGTGACCACTTTGTCACGGGCGATGATCCCCTATCTATCTGGTTAACCCCGTAGGGTTTGTGGCATTATCAGGATTATCATCCCCTAGGCGGTGGGTCGTGCTCAGTAGGGTTGTGGCATTGTCGGGTATACGATCCCCTACTCAGCATGAGGTTTATAGTAGGGTTGCGGTGTCGTTGGTTATACGATCCCCTACTCAGCGCTTGGTGTCGGTAGGGTTGTGGTAACGTTGGTTATGCGATCCCCTACTCAGCGCGTGGTTTCAGTAGGGTTGCGGCATCGTCGGTTCGACCCCCTACATCGCGAGTTATACCAGATAGGGTTCTGGTAACATCGTGACCACCTTTATATGGGAGATGGTCCTCTATTTTAGTGATGTTCTTCTGTCGAGCGCTAGATCGGGTTGTGGTATCCCCTAGCAGATCCTGGGTGTGATCCCCGATCTGTGAGAACTACATATGCCAGATCGGGTCGTGGTATCACCCAGCAGACCCTGGGAGTGATCCTCTATCTGTGAGCTACGTATACCGGAGTGGGTTTTGGTATCCCTGAGTGGACCCTACTGGTGATCCCCTATCTGAGGAGTTTGGTGGATATGTTTTTCAAGCGATGTTTCCTCAGTGATGTTATCCGATGAGCGTGGTCTCTCTGGTGAGCGTCTGAGATGTTTGTTTGGGACCTGATGGAGTGTATCTCTCGGATGAGTGTCATCAGGTATGATAGTGTTCGTGTGGTGTACTCTCCTGGTTGTGGACAGTTGCTGGTGACGAGGTCGGTACCACTTGTGGCTTTGTGGCATGATCTGAGTATATTTGGATTGTTCAAGGTGTATGTATGGGCATACACCTGAGCTGAGCTGACTAGTTGTTTTTAGCCGAGGATGGTCACGAGATGGAGTTTCTCTCTCGTCTGGGTTCCCTCTGGCTGGGATGAGCGGACTGTTTCCATTCAGTTTCTCTCTTTGGTTTTGGTTTTTTGGGTGCCTACTGAGTATGTTTATACTCACCCCTGCACGGGCTTTGCCCGCACATGTTTCTGTCTTGTGCAAACCACAAGCCTTTCGACGGAGTCCCAGGAGGACCTGAAGCAGGTGGAGCTGAGTGAGCGAGACGGACCAGGGTGTTTGCCGGTGTGGTGCCGAGGGAGCTTTTCGGCGGGTGTTTGTGGCAGCATTCCCCTCCTTCAGAGCAGGTGTGACACGCTTTGTAGTTTTCATTTGGTGGGCCCTATTTTGCCCTTTTGTACTTATAATGTACTCTGGATTGGGATAGATGTATGCATGTGTTTACTTTTCAGTTTTTATATCTCTGCATTGTTGCATAGAGGTGTTTGTGGGTGCGTGTGTACAGGTACCTTAGGCTAATGCCTCCCATGTGTGTTCTAGCCTACTCGGCGCTGGTCGCCTGCCCCTGGCCTATTGGAGGCGGGCTTGGGGAGTCGCGGCTCGAGCCCCGTTGGGTCAGGTCATGACAATTTTCTCAATTCACTTCCTTTAAAACAAAATAAACATCAAATTCATGTTAGATATACATTATAAGAAGATAATATTTCCAAAATTTTCACTTTATTTATAAACACAATCCATTTCCCTTTTCTATCGAAATAAATATTTGTTTCTATTAAATAAAAATAAACATTTTCAAAGGTATTGTGAATATTTAATTTTGAAATGGAATAAGAGAGTATAAAACATTTCTACATTAAAACATTTTTCTATAGATCATTGAAATCCAACTCATCAACTTCTAATGAAATACAACACACATGAGAGAACTACAATAATCACATTATTAGGGTAATGGAAAATAAGAATATTGGGGTATCCAAACAATAAGCATCACAATCACCACTACATGAAACAATGTTCCAATATACATTAGAGAAATCCTAGCATTAAATGAATAATATAAAACATACTAATACAATTTGAATCATCCTGATAGTGTGCCTCACTCGATGACATCCAAAAATCCATACACGCTTGGATACCCCCAACTTGGTATAGACCAAGGGGAACTATCTCATAGAAAAAAATCCAAAATATTTCTCCATTCTATGGGCCACTAGATAGGGAGTAACCTATTAGTGCATCAATCGTTCTCAAAAAACTCAATAGTTATGCCAGGTTCCCCATGTTAAGAGTATAGAAGAGGGTTGAACAAAATGATGTTAATCAATCATCCAATAACTTTAACATATATCATATATAAAATTTTATAAAACATCAATCATCACGGTGTACTCCAATGATCAATCTCTTACGATACAATTTATATATCAAAATGGATTCCAAACCTAGGATCTATAATTCCACAAAAAGTTAATGGGTCACAATGATTCCACAATGTGGATATACCACCCATTCACATAAATGGATAATGATGATACCACATTAAGTAAAACCCATACATTTAAAATATATAAGGAATGTTAATTATCTAATGAGAGTTTTTATAATAAATACTTTATTTATTTTCCAAATTTTCCAAATGGGCCTCAAACACCCTTAACAACACAATCATTTCTCAAATAACAAAATTAATCATTAAAAGGGAGTATAAAACACATGATTTTTCATCACAAATTTATTATTCAAAATCTATTTTCAATACTTTTACCACATTTTCAAACCAAAATCACTTTAAAAAAATGAATACAGAAAATATATCATCATCACATTCCATTTCATTTTTAAGAAACCAAATACAACCCAATTTCATTTCACATACTTTTATAAATCCATTTGAGAAACCCAAAACCACGATCAATTTGTCACAACAACATCTACAATGTCAAACTATTCTTAATAATTCACTAATCATATGTGATATCCCTCTTGGAATTTAATAAATAATATGGTTTGCAATATTTGACAAAAAAAATTCATTTTACTTCATAACAAGAAAGAAGTATCCATTTTTCATACTAAAGAAATATTTCAAAGATCACACTACATTATTTATAATATAATTTTTGTATAAAAAGATGTAATTTAATTAATCATAAATTAAATTTCAAGTGTAAAGAGAAACATACCTCAACCCCTTGACGCATCAACAATACAAACCAAAAAAAACCAAGAAGGATTTAAGATCCATGATCCACCAATAAGAACCATATGCACAACAAATCTAACATAAATATATAGAAACAAAAACTGTATATCCACGTGACCATGGGAGGAATATATATCAAGATAAAATTCATGAAAATGGAAGACAAAGGAGAGAATATTAGAATAACTTGAAAAATATAGCCAAAACCGTGAATAAATCCTTAAATAAACCAACATGAGGGAAGGGTGAGGCGTGAAGAACCCAGGAAGAGCACCCCTATGGATGTATATACTAGAGGGTGGGAGAAATGGGTAGATTATCAGTTAAAATATTATAATAGATGATTTGGAAATTAAAAAAAATTAAGTTCTGGGCAGTTCTAATGGTTTGACCGCACAGTTTACCATATGGTTCACCAACTATTTTCCCCTTACTGTATACACCAGATCAATCACTCAAGATATATGCATAATTTTCAAACTGTGATCTACGCATTACAAACTCTAATATCTTCAAACATAACCTCACCACACACTTGAAACATGTTTTATATACCATTCATGATCCATTATCTATGCCTCTACAACCACCAATTATGTTTCACATATTCTTGAAATAAGCTTCATAGTTTACTAAATTATGTACCAACTATAAATAGTCTACTACCAATCTCAAAACAATAATTTTCTCTATAACTCATTATATATTATAATAAGAACCACAATATCTAAATATACAAATAATCTCCAAAAATATATAACACCTGCCACTCTTAGAACTCAGGCGAAAAAAACAAGGTAAAAAAAAAGAATCATAAAAAATGCTTGAATATAAAAATTTAGGTGTGACATATTGGTTGTTGTAGGTGGGGGATAATATCCAGGAGTAGTTTGATGTTGTGATAAGGGACACTAGCATAGCTTCATCATTCTGTATACGATGTGTACTCATTAGTTTATCTACTTGAAGACCCTCATGGGACGATTTGAGGGTCAGTATTGTACAATGTCTATGTTATTATTAGACCATTGTGTTCCCCCTACAATTGAATTTGTCATGTTGGTGAGATCATTTTGCGACTCGTAGTGGTTACATGTGTAATGGATTATCCCTGATAGTTATAGGATGACGAAATTATCTCGGATATTTTTCTGTTGATTAGAGTAGTATCTACAGTCATGAAGATAGCAAGGAACAAGTTCACTTATTATGTAAATATATTACACATTATGTGATGAATTAGATATGCATGGTTAACACAATTTTCCTTTTAATCATGATTTGTACATTCTTCTTGGGTGTACTTGTCAACAAAAGGGTGGAATTATTTAATAGGAACCTCAGTTATAGAGGAAAAGATGTATGGTTTTTATCATGATTACCATCTTTTTTGTAGGATATGCAAAAAATGTGTCTTGTCACGTGATTAAACAATTATTCTATTATATAAGATAATCACATCGGTTTCACAGTTTTTTTGAATATAGTGAAAATTAAATGTCTCAATAGATAATAACCCAAACAATTTGTTATTTTAGATATTCACTTTGGGTTCACCATTTGTTTTGTATCGGGTGAAAACAAAATGGCCCGATGGATTGGAACCCAATAATTTTGTTTTCTAATAAATTCAAATCGGTTTCAACATTTTTGTTTTCCTATAGTGTAACAAAACATTTCCCAACGGATAAAAACCGAATAATTTTTTTTAGAGATTCATATTTGGTTCCCCATTTTTATTTCATCAAGAATGATATGACATGGAGACCCTAAATAAGGTGAATATTCTTTTTCCCAGTGGTTGATTATGAGTGGTTCATTTCTTGCACAATCAATAATTTCGAGTTAACATTGTATGTCTTAGTAGAATCTACCAATTATTCCATCATCCATAAATGGGTATAGACCTACTTTCTAAATAATGGTGTTAAACAAGGGTTTCAATCACAACGTCATTTAGGGACTCGTACTTGTTGAGAAAATGGGAGGACGGGCTCATCATGCCATGTTGGGGGGAATTTTTTCCAACTCTGGTACCCTATTATAGATTTAAGATATGTTATCACATCTTTTCCTAATAAGGATATTGGGACAATTATCCTAAAATGATGTCTATAGGTTCACACAAATTATGTTAAAAAAGAAATAAATATCATCGGTGTAACGATTTGTATGTACCTAGGTTTATTCATCACTTTCCTAGAAATGAATAGCTTTATTATATGTTGGAGCCACATACCTACGAACATTAGAATTTTATACAAAGATCAGTGGATTGTAATATTCTAGGGAGTGGATTGAGCCATTATAAGGCATCATATGTATCATGTTTATTAATGGAATCAAAATCCACATTTTCATTTATCCCATGAAATTTATTTCATTCATAAAAGAAAATATATGCATGCACCGAAGCACTAAGAACTTGAGCTCGAGTCTCAAGGATACATCCTATGTATCCTGGTTATAGAAGGAATTAGATATTCCATAGTTTTATCATGCCTTGAGGACTAGATCCAAGGTATATTCCTTTATGAGGGGTATATTTATATCATGAAACTCATCTTGGATTACATATTGATATTTCTCTAGATGGTGTATATTCATAATGAATATGAGTTGACCATCATAACTCTCTAATACCATGTGATCTTTGTTCAATGTTGAAAACAAAGGGATATAATTATTCAGCGTCACTGCATGTGGATGAGGGGATTCTTCTTTGGGACTACCCTTGGGATGCTTAATATAGATTTTGGGCCTTAAGAAAGAATCCAAAATATCCTGGTTATAAAAGGAACCATATAAATTGTAGATTAGTTGGATTCTCAATCCACATTTCGATGAGGTAGGATGATCAACCCATTGGAATGATTGGGTCTCAATAGTTGAAATGCCAGAGACAAGGGGCTTATAATGATGTGGATGCCTATTTAGGATTGGTATATAGGAAGGCATTATACGTATCCTTGTTATGGTTGGAATCAATGTCATCATAGTCTAGTTAGTTGTGGATTACAAAATTATGTTTCCATTATATGTTGGAAATATCATATTATGTCATTGGTCAAAGATTACACTCGGATGTTAGCCTTATATGCAGGACGTATCATATTATTCCACTGGTTGGGGCTTACACTCTGAGTTTTCCGTTATCCTTATAGAGGATTATAATGTGAATGATGTGATCATTTCAACTCTATATGCCCATGTGAGCTACACTAAATGTGAGAATCAAGGGATGAAAAATAATCAGTCTCATTTCATATGGATGAAGGACTTATACACTAGGGTAACCCTTTAGAGGATTCATATAGAACTATGGCCTTAAGAAGGATTCCTATATACCCTGGTTATCAAAAGGAATCAATTTTCTTATGGTTTATCTGATCAAGGATTACAAAATGATGTTTACGTTATAATCGGGGCTGACACAATAAATATGAACAAGAATATCAAGTTCTAGGATTCCCTAATTGACCTATCCTTCTTGTCTACCATACATACTTTGATTTTCTACTCGACATGACTTTATTTCCTATTTGACATGTCAGAGAACGTCTGCCTGACATGTCTTAGGGAATCGTGTGATCTAGTTGACTTATCTAAGGGATATCACTTGAATTTTATCACATGTTTAAGGGTTGTCACATGATCATGGCTGACATTTAGGGGGACATCAAAATAACAAAATAATTAATTTGAAAAGCAATCTTCTAACCCCGAATGACATGTATAGTGGGTATCACATGATCCATGAGGCTCACCTTGGTTTCATCGCAAGATATGGATGACATGATTAGAGTGTTTCATGAGAGTAAGTGTAACATGTCTTATAGGGTGAATAATTTATAGTCTACATAGTTTGGATGAAATCATGAGAAATGGACGATGTGCCTAGAGGGTGTCACAAGAGTCAGTTGATATGCTTGTGTACTACCATGAGACTCAACTACCATGTATTGGTGCTTCCCTATGAGTCAGGTGGCATGTCTAAAGGACACCAAATTGTTTGGATGTCAATATTAAAATGTTTCACAAGGCCAATGTTCCATGATCGGGGGTTTTGTTCGACTTCCATTAACATGTTTAGAGGAATTTTCGTGATCCAAATAGTTTACCCAAGGAGTCTTGTGTGATTTGGGCGGTGTTTCCTAGTGTTGTCACATGAATTGGTTGGTTCATGTGAATCAAATGATGACAAAAATATATATAATTTTATTAAGTATCCCATCCCTTAGTCATGGATAAAATAATTTATTGATAATGTCTTATATTTGTTCATTGTCAGCTTGTTTTATGTCTCATGCGATCTAGAATATATGTGGGATGTTCTTTGTCTATCAAGACATAGGACCTCCCATGATCTATGAGTGATCACATGAGGTTCATTATACAGACTGCATGATATCTATGATTTTACCCAGATAATACCAAACAAAAAACATCATGTTCACATGATCAACAACATTGTGAAATTTACTCGGGATGATGGTGTGATGTTCTGAAAAAAATCTCATTCACCTCCAAAGAGTAGTGGTGAATTTTTCATAATAGAGTGGGGGATTGGTATGCCTTTCCACCCGAGTTGTTCTACACTGGGAATATCATGTATCATGTGAATCCATGTTGGAATTAGTGGAGGTACCTATCACTACACACTCCATGAGTTACTACTTTAGGGTACTCCAGGGGAATTAGATGATTTTCAGCAACTGTGAGACCATCCCTTTAATGCCTCCATAATTAGATTATTACCAATTAATGGGGTTATCTTTGCTCATGATGGCATTCAAATAGACTTTCATATTGTCATATCTAAATGTACATGGAAATTTATGATATTAGATATCCTGTTATAAGACCTTTTCATGATCATAGGTGACTAGCCTTGAACTTTCCATGAGACAAGGATTGCTTGTTTAGGGTCCATCAAAAAATCTGACCGTCTTGTCAAGTGGTCTTGCAATACCATGTTGAGAATATAGTGATTGATCTGTGTTAGTTTTACTTCTGTGAGAGGCTCTGGTCACTTCCCTCTTTAATTCCTTCATTTTTTTACAATGTTTGGGGATTGTGTGGGGTTCTATGAGTGTTGTCGAAGAAAATAACTCTACCTTTTGGTGATGTATCACATGAATAATATAATGACCTATGGATATGTGTAATAATTTCATGGATAAATCCATATATTTATACATAAAAATCCAATGGGGGTGTGAGGGAACCTAATCAAGTCTGATGGTCTTCGTGTGATGAGGGTGACATGGCAAGATGATTTCTCAAGACAAGACAGACACATATCTCGGGTATTGTAGTGCCTTTGGAATTGAAATGGGTTCATCAAATGATTTTTATGATTTCATGAGACTCTCACCTCCCCCCCCCCTATATATAAATTTTTTATTTTTAAAAATTATAAGGATCTTGTGAGTTTTCGTTAATTTGTTCAAGGAAAAACCTTTTCTCCACCAGTAATGTGTTGCATGAGATTTATAACATCAAGTGGCTAACGCCTTTAGGATATTTTCCTCCTATTTTTGAAGGACTTTTCGATGGGTTTTTAGTCTTCCACTCGTTGAAAAATAGTGTTTTCTAGGGGTTATTATCTATATTTCACCACAAGATTAGTGATGGTCTATGGAACCCTTGTGAGAGCTGAAGTACATGTTAAAACTAGATTCATTGGATCTATGTTTGATTTGGATAGACATAGGAACACCAGATAAGCATGTGGTTGTGTATATATAAGGGGGTCACATGATCCATGTATTCATGGACACCTTATTCTTCCTTTTCATTTGAGGGGAAAATAATACCAATATTCAGGCATTTCTTCCTTTGTCAATTTCTATGTCCTCATTTTGCGGGAATTAATGACCTTAAACATTAATTATATAGAGATATCTTTAAATCATAAAAATGATTTCAAATACTTCGTAATATATTATAGAGAAAATATGAATTCCGAAATTAATATTCTTGAGAGTTTTATACCAGGTGTGATGAAGGGCCCATATTCATGTAATTGGTGATGATCGATTCAAAGACCGATTTATTCTTTTTGGTGTTATTATCACTTGATGCAACTATTCTAGAGGCACATACACTTGTATTATCAAGATAGGTATGTAATTTCTTGGAAATACCAAATAATCACTTCATTACCAAATCATTGATATGTTATTATATAATTATACTCAAATACAATCCTAGGGTTATGTTCCCTGCTCTATTTTTCCAAAAATCCAGTTCTCATGGTTTCTAAAAGAATTCCTTGGAATCCAAATCTAGAAACACTGACTCATGTAATGAAGAGATGGTGGTTAATTAATTAAATTAGCATAGATATAAGGGTTTTAATATTTATGAAATGATAATTTTAGTATTCTTGGAGAATAAGATACATACATGATACCCATTTTTTATTACAAATTTAATATAAAACATAATAATATCAAATACTTAGTATCCTAAAAAATCATTCCTAGAATTCATCTCCATATCATGGGGAAAGTAAGAAATGTAATGGAGAACTCAAATTATCGGTAAGGGTTATGTGAATCAGAATATATCATTACTAAATAAAGAATAATAAATATGGAATGGAAAACAACTAAAAAACATTCCATTTAATCAACATCCTTAGAATAAAAAGAATCCATATATAAGACCAATGAAAAATTAATATTGATAATAATAATATAATTCTCAAATATGGAGTTGATTAATATTGGATTTCATGAACTTAGACATCTTGATATCTATTCCTTCAAAACCATTGACCAATATAGTTAAACGTATTGGTTTGTTTACACCAAACCACATGTAATTTAGATAACTATTTTTTCCCATGAGAAATGTTGATGCATCAAGTTTCTATCTATAATTGGGCCCCATAAATCACTATGTGTCAAATGAATTCATCATATATTAAATGAAAAATTTAATTCATAGAAAATATTTTTTTATATAAATATATATATATTGATTGATGAATATGGATTTATCAAGATATTCCCCAGCCAATAAAATAACATCAATAATAATAAAACTTATGTAAAAAAATGTATATGGTTTATGAAATTATCATACACATGATAAAAATAATATATATATTTTTGGGAAACATAATGTTCAATAATCCCTTAAAAGTTAATGTTTTAATATAATTTTAATGAAGACAAAATTAATAATAGATAAGAGTTGACCATTGGTTAATCGATAATATAGGATTTATAATAAAATTATAACCATTGGAATAATAAGGGAATGTAATTAAAATATTAAAATAATCTTCCATAAAATAATTTTCATTTTAAATGAGTTTAAAACATGAATACATAGCTACATATCCTAAAATGGATGTGGTGGTGGGGAAGAATGTTTTTATTGTGAACGTAAAAACATTCCTTTTGAGTTTATGTAATTAATGTTGAAAGTGTACCTTTTGAAGAATATTATAAATATTACTTTAATATATCATAAAATAATTCAACAATGACATTAAATTTCTGAAATAAATCATTTTTAAAAATTAAATTAAAATTTTAATATAATTCTGAAAAATGTGGGCATGGGTGAAAAATATAACCAATTAAAAGATAAATATAGTTAGTTTTTCTTTTAAAAACCTTTTTTTCTTCTTTCTGGTAAAAAATAGAGGAAAAGATTAAATAAAAAATATAAACTCCTTAAATATCTAAATTATTATAAAATATATTTATTTTAATAAGGATAGGTAATCAGATTCATTCAAATAAAATAAAAAATATCCTAAAAATTAAGATTATAATATAAATTCTTACCACTTTAGAAAATTTTAAATTGAAACCCCATGAAAAAAAAACTAGAATTGAAACATCAATCATCATTAATAAATACTTATTCATGTTAAATACATAATATGGGTATTATATACAATATATAAACGTGAATAGGTGCATAATAAGAAATATATCTTAATGAAGTGTAAATTTAGATGAAATCCCTTACCTCACTCTTTTTACGAGGTTAACTTCATTTAACCTCATGTATAATTGTTAGAAACATGTTATTAAGTTATTCCAGAACCATATCCATATTTATATTATCATATGTGATCCTCTTATAAAATAGTATCACTAATTCATTGATAGTATTTCATTATAACAATTTTTTTCATGTGTTAACCACATAACTTCCTCAAGAATGTTTTATCATGGACATTCTGGTTCTTGTGTCTGGGATATGGTTCCATAATATACTAAATTATATTATTGTTATAAATATCATATTTAGGCATATAATTTCCTTAATGGGTAAAAGCGTAAGGAATTAGATGATATATTAATTTATTTTAAAAAAATATCATGTCATAACTGTCATATAAATTCATTATTTCTATCATTATTATTATCCATGTGATTCAGTGTCAGAATACGAAGCACATCAGTTTGTCGAGCATTAGTTCGTTGGGAACACAAGCGATGGTTTTGTTTCCCATTTAATGAAGAAGGGTATGTTTAAATATTTTTATATAGCATACAATAATCCAATTATATGGGATATAATTTATTTATTATATTGGAAGTGTTAATAGATAATTGAATGTGTTATAAGAATAAGTAAAAATGAAAAAACTTATTGAAGACAATTACCTTCTCTTAGAAGAACCTCCGTTGGATATCTTATTAAGAACCCTAGTGTTGGTATGATCTGATGAAAATCACCTATATAATGTTTATAATGTTTTTTGGAGATTTATTAATTCTTTTTTCCTGATAAATGTATTTATAATTGTGAATAAGTGAGGGGAGGTGGTTCCCTTTTATAGTTGATGTGTGTAGCACAAATATAATTTGTCACCGTTTTCAATATTGTTATGTCACCTTCTTATAAATATGGATACAAAATGTATCATATTATAAGGTGGAAAATATAATTTAAAAATAAAACCATCCAATGGTTCTTATAATTTAATTATTTAATTTTGACCCTTAACATTATAGATTAACCCCCAGTACACCCATTTTTACTTTAACCATGGTAAATAATTTTTACAATTTGTACTATTCATTATGACAAAAAATTAATTTTAACTTTTTAAATACTATTATATTTTATGATTCCAAATATTTAATTAATTTTTAAAAAATAAATTCATGTACGTGTGGTGTTTAATTTAAAAATAAACTCCCCAATTTTATCGATTTTTTTTCATGAAATGCATTTTTCCTGAATAATATGATATAATATAAAATGTATGAATAATAATAATTATATACATTTAAATTTATATTTATAATATAATCATTGCATTTAACAAATTCATCATTAAATATCATCTTAAATAATTAAAATGGTATTGCTTTATGGATTTTCTAAAAAAATAGTTTTTCAAAAATATTCCTTTTACCTCTAAATGATAATATCATAATTTATATATACTTGTTACAAAATTTATTTTTTATTAAAAATTATAATTTATTATTATAAATAAAATTTCTAATATTTAGGCTCAATATATACAATTATTTATAAAAACATATTTTAAGTGAAAATTTTAAAAATAAAATCTAGGATTATTTTGACAAAGTAAGTTCAAAAATGATATATATCCAATAAAATTATTATCTTTATTATATGAAAAATATAAATTTAATTGTATTATAATTTTATTGAAATTTTATTTTAACATACTATAATTTATTCTCATGTATTACACAATATATATGGAAATTTTTGTAAAGTGTAATCAATTGATCCATATTGAAATATTTTTTTTATAAATATCAAATACTAATCTCAAAAAGTAAAATTAAATGAAAACATAATTGGTGTTTTTATATGAATTCCATATAATGTTATGTACTAATGTTATTTCCTCATCATTAATGAATTTTCCAATGTAAATTATCTTAGCGGAAAAAATTTCCAATTGGACATTAGAGTCACAACAACCATGAAAACCCAAAAAAAATGAAATGAAAGATGTATCACAATAATGTTTTTTAAAACCCCTATCAAGAGAGATCCAAGAAAAAACATACATATATTGTGATTTGGAACCCTATAAAAAATATAGTGGGTAATTAGCTTATTTGGTTCCATATTGTTAGATTATTGTAAAGGCTTTACAGTGGAGAATAAAAAGATAGAGAAATATATTATTTAGATGATGGTCATATCATTTGTATTACCCCCTTAAAGATTCATTTGGTGATAAATGAGCTAGATCCACAATATAATCAATATAATTGGTAAATAAAATAAAATTTCATAATGAATAATCTAATAATGACTCCACTATTGAGTAAAGAATGATTTAGATTACGTATATTAAAGAAGTAAAATCAATAGTAATATGAACCTTCTAAAATGTTCTATTTTGTTTTTTTGTATTATATCAATATGTATAGTACTGGAATGTGATGCATGATTTTATATAAAAATTTATATCACTATGCTACCTCATTTTATATGGATATATATGAATTGAAATCCATAATCTATTAAAGTGTGTTCCGACCACAAAATTTTTGAAAATCAACAATAAGTAAATATATATTTCTATTCAGTAATATATAATGTATGGATGTTATATTTTTTTACTAAAATATAAAATTAGATACATTCCCAAATTGTTAAATGATTTATCTTTTTTAGTTTAATATAACATGAATAATCCTTAATAATAACCTAAATAACTAACTAAATCAATGTATTATCATATATAGAAAATAGAATACAAAAATAAACTATTTTTAAGGCATCACAAAATTATTTTAAGTACATATAAGTGATATTAGTTGAGATTTTATATAAATTTTCCATATATAAAAGGAAAAAACAAATTTTCTGGTTTACTAAAAGAATGGTATATAAAACATCTTATCAAAAGACTATAAACTAAAGTTTCTACAATTTTATCAATTTTATCTAAGACAAGTTTTTTATTTGTATTCTATTAGTATCACTAATATTAATATTATCCATTCAAAAACATTTTTAAATAACTCTAATGTATTTCTTTGACCCAAAACAACACTTTTTTTTTGGAAAATATGAAAATAAAAGAATAATTTTATCTCATATATTAAACTCATTTCAAATTTACTTTTCATCAAAAAATAAAAACTACCACATAGAGATATTTTGGTACTAAAAACAATAAATCATCAACATCAATTTGATAAATGAAAATTACTTGTTTAAATCCTTAAGATAAAATTTTAGGATCAAAACTTCCTATTGTAAAACCATTATTATTGTAAAATTGTTGAGCGTATCATATGAAACACTAGAATCACAAATAAAATTATATAATGATATGGAATGTTTTAAAAAATAGATTTGAAAATAAAAATTTCGAAATAATTGAGATTTTAAATAAAAATATCCTAATTAATTAATCAATTTAAAAATTCATGATTCACAACCATTTCATAAGGCATGAAATTAAAATGAGATGTATTTTCTAATAATATTGTAATGGATTCAAGTATATAAAATTGTTCAAGGACATAGCATGATCAATTCCTTATTTTCTACTATATATTTATGTAATAAATATATACATATTTCAATAGTAATAATCACATCCCCTTACTATCTAAACACCAATTTAATTTAATTAGTGGGATTATCATTATATTTTTTAACAAATTCTTATATTGTTTTCAATTGAGTTTTTTCCAATTCATCATTCTTGATAGTTATCTAATTCTCATCATTACTTGCCACACTATTTCATTATTTTCATAGTTAAGACATGTAAGATTGATGTTAAATATGTTTTCTCAAAGAGTACTTGGTATGATACTCATTATCAAGATCACCTACTATTTTTTCTAGTTAATGAATTACATGTATCCCCAAAGATCAAGGAAATAGATTTTTTGGTTTTTTATAGTCAAACTTTTGGTTAACAAGGTGTTAATTTTCCCTAAATTATATTATTCCAAAAATTAATAGTTTTTTTTAGAGTTTAGGGTGGTATTATTTATATTCATTGTTGATAAACTATTCTATATGGTTTTAATAACATTATTTATTGTGGAATTTTCTCAAAAATATTTTATTAAAAAATTAATCTATATATTTTGATCTATTATTTATTACTTTATATGTTTGATTAATGTTAAATAACATAGTAAAATTTTATTATAATACTTATATAAATATTTATATTATTTTTTTTGGGTTTAAGATTATAAACATTAAATTAAAATACCTTATATTAACTTTCCATAGGGTTTCAATTACTAGAATCATGGTGAAGATGAAAAAAAAACTAAAACTATGAGTTTCTTTAAGTTTCAGATGTAAGGTGATGGTATTCTGAATAAATAGAGTGTTTTTGTGATTTTTTATTTCATTTTATGATAATTCAGTAGAGTTATTTATCATGGATTCTATATTTTTTTATAGTGTAGTGGTCTACATGGATTGTTCTCTCTAAAAGTGGTTGGTCTAGGGGAGTAGATATTTGAAATTTTGATGGAGTTTGTGTTTTAAACTCCATCACAAAAATATTTGATGATTTAATTACCCAATTTTGGTAATTTAGGTGATGATCAGGTTCTAGTTTCTCATGATTTGTCTTACCAGTTGAGTTGGTGAATAATATGATGAAATTTATATCAGAGTGTATGTATTGTGGTGCCTCACATAATAAGGAATTAACCAATGTAGTTCCTTTGAAATTTGAATTTGAAGGTGTATGGACCATTACCCAAGGAGATGATTTGTGAATTTGATTGAAATTAAAATTATTTTTCTCTTTATGCTGGTTTTATTTTTTGTCAAAGGATATAATAAAGTTCTCACATAACATAATTTATATTTATTCAAAAAAATAACTTGGATAATTTTTACCAATAACCAAAACCAAAATAAACACAAAAAAGTCAGACATATGGATAATTACATAGTTTTTCTCGTGGATTTTTATTTTTATCCCTTCGACAACACAATTGTTTGAGGTATTCTAGGAATATTAAAGTAGTTATAATACTCATGTACTAAATAAATAGATTCAAACTCATGGTTTTAAAATTCATGGATAATGTAACATTATTAAACTTAATGTTTAGTTCACTATGGTTTTCAACTATCCTTAAAACATAACAATAAAAAAACAGGATTCAACATTAAGATCATAAAAATAAAATCTCATAAATCCTAAATATTTATTAACAAAAAATTTATTTTTATAATGCCCCGACCCTAGAATCTTGAAGCTGGTTAATTATTTCACATCATTATTATGATAAAAAGTATATCATATACCAAAGGGAAAAATATTTTAGTAGTTTCGGAAAACCAGATACAAACATAGGATCAAAATTAAAAACTGAAATGAAAAAAAACTTATATGTTTTATTGGAAACATCCAAAACATTAAATTTATCCCTGTAATTCTTTTATAATAAATCAATTTTCATCACTGTGAAAAATAAAACCTAACAAAAGGATTTAAATAAAATGCTTAGTAATGGTAAAAAATACAGCGGAAGATATCATAAACATAAACATTATTCATGGTGCATATCTAAAAACACATGCCATTAAAAATATACTTCTATATACTATGGCAGGAATAAGAGATGAAAAATTAATTCTATAATAAAATATAATCATGGGTATTGTAATAGTCAAATATCCACATGATCTTTAAACTAATTTCAATATATTGAGTAAATACATAATTCAGGTCATCAAAACCATACCGTTATGTCCTCATTCCAACACCACAATTAATCATAATGTCAAGGCATTGTCCCAAGACCATATTTTGACTCATGAGACCAACCGATGAACCCAGGGGCTATAGCTAGCCCCATCTATACATTTCTATTTCCAATGCATTTCTCATATGAATGGGGATAAATATAAACAACATACATATTCATATTGGAACAAACATATGAAATTTAATGAACTTTCCCCAATCATTAAACCTAAACACTAACCATTCAGAGTAATATAGTGAATGGTTTCAAAATAGAACATCTATGGTCAAAATATTCATAAAACATTAAATAAAACATGGTGGATTATATTATAGGTGATAAAACTCAATTATGTACAATATTTAACAAATTATGTTGACATATATGAAGATACTTTAAAAAATGAGACCATGGAAAAATCCTGGATGAAATAATCCTAAAGCATTCCAAAGTACGCCATACCACCTTGAAACATTCAAAATATAATTTCATATAAAATCATGAGAATAGTGAGAGTCTTGATATGATATAAAAAAGGGATGAACATACACTACAAGTAGTAAATAATTGTTGAACAAGGTATATATCTCAATAAATTTATTGTGAGATGAGAAAAATCCTTTTTACTTTGGGATGAAGTGTTCTTTTGGAAAATCATTTGTATTCGCCATAAAATCGGATTGTAAACACGTATATCCCAGAAAATAAAAGAGAAGGTCAGTGAAATTTTATATTATATTTTAAATAAAGTCTTATTTAGGTGAATTCGTTTACAAATAGTTTCTAATTAAGCATTAGAAATAAAAAATTATAGTGAGATTTAACAATAATATTAGAGGATTTTAAATGAAAAAGATTGATTTCGTTAATAAATAAAAAAATGAACCAAAATACCTTTTTTATGTTAATAGTTATGATTTTATTATGATAAATATGTCTTAGCATATATTATATAGTGAACTTAAAAATAGGTAAGAATTCGAGAAGTTCCTTGAATCGGGCTTGCATTTCAGAACAATATTTTGAAAGATTCTTTTCAACCATAAATAATCTCCATAAAATATAGAATTATTATGATTGGTAAACATATATAGAAAATTTAAATATAATTTATTATGAGAAAATTGGAATAAAAAATTATTTCATTGAGGTGTGTAGAGAATAAGATCAACCAGAATGAAAATGGATGAACTGGTATAAATTTTTTAAATCATTGTAATAAATTGAATTGTATTCAAAAAAATTAATAATCTTAAAATGATACATTGAATATATTTAAAATAAATAGTTTCATGATGTGAAACATCAATGGGTAGTATACATACCCCATACACATGTAGTAGAAGTGAATACATGATATCTCACAAAAAATGGAAGTGATATGGAGAAACCATTACGTTATGTATGAAGGTGTTCTCCACTTGAACTTAATGACTTGAATAATAAAATTTAGGTTAATTAAATAATAATTCCATAAATTCATCTCTATTTAATTGATTTATGATAATTTTATTGTGTTTATTCATGACCTTTTTTATGGGAAAAGAGGTTCAAATTCATTGTTCGGGTCCGTTTGGTTTATGAATGGTATACTTATATACATGAAGGGAGAAACAGGTTAAATGAAGATGGTTATACATAATTGATGTTATATTTTATTATTATAAATAAAAATTTTCACGTAGTTGTAAATTTTATTTGGTTACCTGATCTGAAGATGAATCGTTATCAAATTATTTAATGAAAACTGTTAGGTTTAGTTAGAAGTTTTTGAACAAAAATAATTCATTTTTATTTACAAATAAAAACCATGTTTACAGAAATATTTCAGAACCATAGATGAGACATAATACATATATTATATAATTAGTAAATAATAATAATGGTTTCATGACTATAATTGAATATGTTAATAGAAATTGAAAACTCGTCGTCCTTGAATGTGGTAAATTAGCACATCATGGATGTTGTTTCATACTACTATAATAAAAAAGGTAAAAGAGAGATGATAATAAATTATTCCAATTACATAAAAAAATTAATGTACATGTAAGGTACTATTTTTTTTAATTTTTTTGATTATAAGTGGTTAAGATAGAAAATAATGAAAAAGAACATGAAAAGAATGTAAAAGAATTAAAAATAGGAACATACCTCTTGAATTAGTCTTCATTGAGATCCTCTTTAAGGGTGTGGATTGGGTCCTTTTATGAGAACATGAGCTGATCGAAGTGGGGGAGGATCATTGGAGTATATTTGGGAAGAATTTAGACTTGTCACAAGTCCTTAGAGGATATAATATAATAGGTAACGATTAGTTTTATTTATAGTATAGGAGAAGAGTGGTTTCTTCTAATTTTAATCATTATTTTAATATTTTTTCTCAATTATAAGAATATTCTAAATTAAAATGACCAAAAAATAGTACAATTTAATTTTAGTTCTTACCAAGTGTATATATATCAACTTTACATAACCAATGACTCAATAAACTGTGTATTTAGCATTTATCATAAATTATAATATTTTACTATTCATCATAGATTCATGTATTTTAAAAAAATACATAAAATTCAACATAACCATTTTTTGAAATTTATAAAATAATAAAGTACTCTAATATATAAAAAGAATTTTATAAATATGTGAAATATAATATATTTAGTAAAATCATTATTTTCCTAAAAAATACTGATTTTATATTTAAAACTTCTTTTATAATACATTCCAATATTATCTGTGGACTCATAAAATTATACTAGAAACATATTACAAATAACAATTTATATAGGATCCCATTTAGTGAAAATTTGTTTATTTATTAATTTAAAAATGTAATTAAATATTTATCGAACACAAAAATATTAATACATAATTAATAATTTATAAAATAATATACTTCATTTATAAGGTGCCTGAATTTTATTTATACTTTCAGGGGTGAGGATATTATTCATAAGGGTCATATTACTATTCATAGTGGTAAAATTAATATTCATAAAGGTATAGTAATATTCATAAGTGTATGTTATTATTCACTGATTATTAATTTTGTTCTATTAGACTTCAAAAATCACCCTAAACGAAAGTATGTATGTCAAATTTTCAAAATTCAAATCACAAAAGTGGGTTTTTATCAGTAATACAAAAGTCATTTTCTCTAGAGGCTTAGTGTTTTATTAATTCAATATTAAATTTATTTTTATGTCCTTGGGGTGTAACATTCTACCATCAAAAAACATTCATCCTCAAAAATTTGAAATTGAATTTTGAATGTTAGAGGTTGATACTTGAAAATTCCCTTGTGGGGAGACTATAGCAGAAATATGGTTAAAATATCCATGTAAAAAGAGGGTAATTTAAATGAATAGGTTTCTATAAAACTATTCATTTTAATTTTATAAAATGGTCGTGGTGGAACTGTCATACCATATTGTTCTGATGGAAAGTGATAGAGAACATGCTCAAATGAAAGATCATTACCACAAATCCATAATCTACAGTTATGAAAACATTTTTGTTTAATAATATATTCTGAGAGTTGAAGAAATATTCTACTTTATAAGAGTATAAATATACATTTCTATTTCATAAACATAATCTTATCCTTTTTTGTTCCTTGAACAATATATACATCATCTCTTAGCATAGGTTGCATCATGTGGTGACATTGAACTCTATATCATCATACGATGATAAACCAAATCCATTTAAAAATGGATTAACCTTCAAAACTATCCTGATCCAAAAATTAAGAATTATTCCCATATCAATCCTTTCTATATTCTTGTACATGGGGTCCTTATAAATCCTAATTTATTTAGAACTCCATGATCCATCTTGCTCAAGGAATCTAATACCTTATTTTCCTTTAATTAGAATGAAGCGGTCATAAATGTTCAAATTTGAAACATGTGAATATCTTCAAAATGTATCCTCATGATCAATGTTAATAACTAAAATTACCATAAGACCTTATTGTAATCTTGTAATCATCCTTACATATGCTATTTTATATATTTGTTATATTGATTACTATTGTAAACTCCACTAATGATATCAGAGACCAATTGTCGACATGTCAATAATTAATTTTGAGGTAGTGAGTATATATTCAAATTAATAATTTCTTCATAATTATTTTAATCATCAGGAATATATTTAAGAGATTTCTTCCCTCATCCAGATACTTTTTTATGATATTAACTTTCTACTGTATCACTTATCCTTTGTACAATTCATTAATCAAAATCCTCATATATTACATAATTCTTATAAATAGTACATTTATGATACAATATTTAAATGAAATGATTGTCAATGGAGAATTTTAATCATTCCACTTCATCAGCGGAAGTATCATAACATGATCATTTACTAGTAACAACATTTGGGGCATATTCCTTTGACGCTTTGGGCATTTATTTTCATAGTGTCTCATTTCCTTGCAGCAGAACAACTATACGTTAAAAAAACCATTTTATTACCCTTGAAATAATTATCTTTGTGTTCCTTTTCTCCAAAATTGCAATAGACTCCTTTTCATTTTAAACAAGATCTGGGGTGTTTTCTTCCTCATGTACCACATGTCAGAAAACAACACTTTTTATTATTCCTTTTATCTATTCATTCCTCTTCCACCCTCTTCTTCTCAAGATTTCATTGTAAGCCATATGTCTCATATAATTATTTATATACCATTTCAACACATGATATTATCTATTCATATGTTTCGAGTACTTTGGAGGATACCTTACTTCAAAATGATACCTTATGGCCATAAGAGATATGATCCTTCTTACTATTTGCATCACCTGAATTGGTGAAGTTCTCTTTCCTTCTACTACGATCCATTTCAAATCAATTCCATATTTTAAATTAGATTAAAAAATTAAGAACTATATATAACCATAAACATGGTGTAACACATAACAGAAATTTATGAATCACATCTCCCAGAACCATATAATTTGGATACTTTAGGGGCATAAATCATTCATAATGTATTGCAATGAAAATATGAATTATGTTATGCATATCCCGTAGGTGATTAAATTTAGGTGAAAAGTAAGGCCCATTGTTGTGTACCAGGATTACCTGGTTAAAGCTCGAAACTTATTCTCGGAGTATTCACTCCTAAGTACATTTGTGCCAGAACCATGTCGACATATACTATCCAGACATTGGTTTATTTTCTTGAAATATCCACATAATATATTCCTTACCAAAATTTTATTATGTTCTTGTACATTTATCCTCAAATTCTCTCTTAGGGTTCTGTTACCTAATCTATTTTTTCAAAATCTAGTTTCCATGTTTCCTACTAAACTTCCTCTCATACCAATATAAATCCCTAGCCTTAGATGCCCGGAGTAGATGCATTTTATCATTAAATCGTTATCATTACTTGGAATTCATATCCCAATGGAATAAATAGTTAATAATTTTGTAGAACTAGATATATAAATAGGTTCAAATACCCACCTTGAAATGAAGTGAAAAATATATGTTTCCTTGGTAACATTCACAGCTCTAAATTAATCCCTATAATTCATTCATAATAAACATCTTCAGGTACGGTTGAAAAATACAACATAAGATAAGGGGAGAGATCATAAGCTCATTAAGGGGATATAATAAAGTGGGTAATATCATAAACATTATAATTAGTCATGTTGAATAACTAAAAACATGTGGAATTAAAAATAAACATATACATACTATGCCAGGAATAACATATGAATGAATAATGCCATAACAAAACATAATAATGGGTGTTATACTAGTCGAATAACCACATGACCATTCAAATATTATCTTTATATTGATGGAAAAAATAATGTAGGACATCACAACCAAATTTTCAGGGCCTCAGGCCAAGAACATAATTAATCATAAGGTCAAGGCCTCAGACCAAGACCATAGTATTTCTCATGAGTCCTACTGATGCTCCGAGGGGCTATATAGTGACCCACCCAGCACATAAAAATTCCAATTAATTCTACATATGAATGGGTATAAACATAAACAACATACACATTCATATTGAATCAAAAATAGGAAATTTATATTTTTCCCCAATCATTAAACACAAACATTATCCTTTCAGATTAATAAGGTGAATGGTTTCATGATTGCAGATAAAAAATCATAATATTCAAAAACCATTAAATAAAACATTGTGGATGATATAATAGGAGATAATAATAAATTATGTACCAGATTCAACAAAGGGTGTTGACAAAGATGAATATAATTTTAAATGGAACCATTAAAAATTCTTTGAGTAAATAATACTTAAACATTCCAAAGTGTCTCATTCCACTTTGAAACATTCTAATCATAATACCTTATAATATCACGAGAATAATGAGACACCTGATATGATATAACAATGGGAAATACATACACAAAAATTAATAAATAATTGGTGAACAAATCATATATCACATAAAAGTTAAAGATAGATGATAATTTTTATTACATTATAAAGAAGAATTCATTTTGATAATCATTTCCACATATCTTGAAATCGTATTTCAAACGTGCGTATCTCAAAAATAAAAAATTATGGTCTTAAAAATTATATTTTAGGCTTAAATATGGAATTATTGAGGTGAAATCATTTAAAAATTGTTTTTATAGAATCTTTAGAAATAAATCTTTTCAGTGCGGACAATAGAAAATATTGAAGGATTTTAAAGAGAAAATGAATGTTTACTTAATAAAACATGAAATGAACTGAAAAATATTTTTCATGTTAAATTTTGTGATTTTATAATTATAAATACATCATAAAATATATTGTAGATTGAACATCAAAATATACACGAATTTGGGATGTTTCTTGAATTAGGATTGCATTTCAGAATATTTTTTTCAAATATTTATTTAAAACATGTCAATCCCCATTAAATATATAAGGATTTTTATGGGTACTTTTATAATGAAAATCCCCACATAACTTATGAAGATTGAATATGATTAAATAATAATTTCATTAAGGTGAGTATAGAATAAGAGCATCCCGATTGAAAATGGATGTTTGGGTAGAAAATACTTAAAAATTTGCAATCAATTGAATCACATGATTCAAAATTAATATTAATAAAATGATAAATTTAATATCATGAAAATAAATATATTAATGATATGAAACATAAATGTTCAGTATAAATACACCATGCACATGTAGTAGAATTGAATACAGAATATCTCACAAAAATTGAAGTAAGATAAGGATACCCTTACTTAAAGTCTGAAGGTGTTCTCCACTTGATTACAAGTACCTGAATAATCAAATAAATGTCAATTAATTAATAATTAAAGAACCTCAATATTCATTTAATATATTTATTATAGCCTATTTAAGTACATTCATGGCCTTTTTTATGGGTTAAGAGGTTCAATTTCATTGTTTGGGTCCGTTAGATTCATGATATGTATACTTATATACATGAACAGATAATCATATAAAATGAGTACGAAAGTCTAGAATTGAAGTTATATGTTATTATTGAACATCCATATGGTTATATAGTTATAAATATCATTTTTACATGAAGTTATGATGAATAATTATATAAATTCTTTGATGATAACTGTTTGGGTTAATTAGTGTTTTATAAATACAAAGAACTCATTTTTTATAAATCAAAACAGTGTGTCAAAAAATATTTGAAAACCACAAATGAGACATAATACATATATTATATTCTGATTTAACCTTAATAATGATTTCATTACCAAAATTTAAAATGGTAATAGAAATTGAAAACCCATCATCCTTGAATGTGGGAAATTTGCACATCTCAGATATTGTTTTTCACTAATTGCAGAATAGAAGGGTGAAGGAGAGATGATAGAAAATTATTCCCTAATCATAATAATATTATAGTAAATGTAGGGTTTAGGATTTTTCATAACATTTGGATGATTATAGGTTTGGATAAAATAGAAAAAAAAAGGAACATGAAGAGGATATAAAATATTTGAAAAGAGGAATTTACCTATCGATTTAATCGTCCTTGAGATCTTCTTTAGTGGAGAGGATTGGGTATTTTTATGAGACCAATGGATACATAATGTGTGTGTGGGGGGGTGGTGATTCATTGGAGTGTATTTGGGTATAATATTGGATACAAATAAGGCATTAGAGGAGTGAATAGAAGAGGTATGGAGGGTTGGTATTTATAGTGTCAGAGAGTATGGGTTTCTACAAATTTAAATCATTATTATAACATTTTATCTCAAGAATATGAATAGTCTTGATTCATGTGAGCAAAATAGTAATAAGTACATTTGAGTATGAACCATGTGTTTATACATAATCCTTACAACACTTTCGACATAATAAACCATGAATTTAGTATTTATAGTAAATAATATCTTTTTATTATATATAAAAAATTCATGTATTTTAGAAAATTCCAAAAAATTCACCATAATCATTTTTTATGTAGAAAATCCAAAAATAGAATTTATTTTATATAAATAGTTTTATAAATATGAAAATTTTAATTATTATATTAAATAATTATTTTCATAATAAATTTAGATTTTACTTTTAAAACATCTTATATAATACATTGTACAATCAAATATGGCCTCATCAAATTATTCAAAAATCATTGGACAAAAAAAATATTTTTTTAGGAACCAATTTCATGAAACTGAATTAATTTATTAATTTAAACTTTTAATTAAATATTTACCACTCACAGAAATATGAATACAGAATTAATAATTTATAAAATATTCAACTTCATTTATAAGGTGCCTAAATTTTATTTATAATATAATGGGTGATGTAACAATTAATAATCATCACATTACAATTCATAAGAATATAATTAATATTCATAAGTTTATATTTCTATAAATATAGTTTTTTTACTACTCGCCAAAAATTAGGTTTGTTATACCAGACTCCATAAATCACCCCGATCACAACCGTGTATGTCAGATTTTCAAAATTCAAATCTCATAAGTGGAAAATTTATGTTTATTGGCTCATTTATAAAAAAGTTTTCTTTTTTATAGAATCATTATTTCATTAATTCATTATTAAAATTATTTGTAAATTCTTGGGGTGTTACAATTATAATGAATTTCTCCTACACATGAAACTCTATAAGCTCCAAATAAATTATATGAATCAACTCTAGAAACTTTAAGTTTAAAATCTCTTCCAATTGTAATAATGAGACCTTTTATTTATTAATATTGATTTGGAAGTTGGGAAATGTATATTTTGTAGATCCTTAAATAATTCTTTCATAGAATATTTTCCTAGTGAATGATTATTATAATTTTCATGTCTTATTTTTCAATATCGAAGACACTCCATAATAATCACTATGGTATGAAGCACATCGGGAAATCAATGAATTTTAATCAATAGTATAAAAATTTTCATTTCACATTTAATAAATTAAAAATTATTATTTTATTTATAAATATTACATGGATAATTTCTACACACCACATAATAGTTTTCATCACATAACTTGATAATATATGTAGATTATAATTTAAACTAAAAATAAATAATAATTTTGAAATAGGTGTAATGTATAAATCCCTAAATTGTGTTACACTTATGATTTTTAATTAGTACTTTTATCCAAGTGAAATATATACTCATTAAACATTATCTGTAGTTTTAAAACTAGTGTTTTCACTACAACATTTTCTTGAGAATCCACTCTTCATGTATTGTATATGTTTAATAGTTATATATTGGCATGTAACCTAAAAAATTATGAAATCAATAAATTTTTGGTTCCTGAATATATTTTTGGTCAAGAGAAGCTAATAATAAGAATCATCCTCACCCTAATCTGTCTCACAAATATATTATATAAAAAACCTATTTGAAAATAAATCCCTATCAGGTTCACAAAATTTGGTGTTTTTCAAATATTTGTTTTAGTCATTACCTATAGTCCCATATTCACTATAGAATAGAAATGTATCTCTAGAAATATATTTAGAGGTAGGTGTAAATTAATTTATATTGAAAATATTTTGTGGATCTTTTTTATATCCTAATTAATTATTTTATTTAGATTTATTTTATAAATTACTATTTTATTCAAGGTTTCTATATATTTATTAAATTTTTATTGGTCTATTTGATGTTTTCCATTCTCAAAAATAATAATTTCATTCTATTTTACCTATGATTTATTAAAAAAATTAATTTTGAGAACTTATTTAACAATTTCAAAAACCCAATTTGTCTTTTTATTTATTTTTTAATTCTTTTTAATATCATTTAATGTATCCACTAACAAGGAATAATATTCTTGTTATTATTCAACTAAAATAATTTAATTATTAATAGTTACATTATTTGGTAAATTTAAAAAAGAATTTAATTAATTATGTGATTCAATAAAGTATATATTTGTTTTCTCCATTGGATTATTACTAAAACTTATGTTTAAATCAATATTGTTATCTAAAAATTCACTCTATGTGGTAGATTTCATAAATTTATTTGAAAAACATTAACTTTTCATACTTATATTGAATTTTATCTTCAGATAATCTGATTTGATATATCACGTATTGTTTCATTCATAGAACATCTCATATCTAGAAGATGTGTCCTTCTAATCATTTATTCAATTATATATTACATTTATGTTATAAGGGTATTGAGATATAAATTTTTATTTTAAAACTACTTGAATCAACATGTTATGTGATCTATTTTATCATCACTATCATTATATTCACTTTCATTGCTATTATATTCCATAAAAAGTTTATTTCAAATCATTAAATTCACGAAGGAATAAATTTCTTATTAGGTTTATCCTCATATTATGTTTTTACTTTATCACTTTATAATTAATTATTTTTTAAAATGGTATCCAAATTGGGAGTGAGACAATATTGCATGATTACCTTATAATAGTACTCCTCCACTTAATTGGTAAACTTTTTATTAGTCATAGAATATAATAATTTTATATCATGGTCTGTCCGAGTGATAAAATTAAATTAATTATATCATTAAACATGTAATGTATTTTATAAAATGTTTTATCATATTTCATATTAAATTTATCATATAGTGTTATATATATATATATATCTATTTTACATTATATGTTCCCTTAGGAAAAACTGAGAAATATTCTCATATATGATATGTAGTGTCATGGGAAAATACACTGTAATATTCTTCTTCTCCTAGAAGAAAATGTATATATTTCATTAAATTCCAATGTTAATAATATTAATATATAAATTTATCACTCTACTATCACCTATGATCATTTTCATTATCAAAATAAGCTTCAAAGTTACCCTATATATTGAAACTGAAAATTTTAAAAGGATTTTAGGTTGTGTGTAAAATATTTCACTAAAGAATGGTTTTCTATTGGTTGTATGAACATTGTCTCTAAAATAGTTCATTTATAACATCATGACCAAAAAAATTGAATTTCATTGTGATGAGGTTCTACTAACCATAAATGAAATCCCAAAAACACCAAAGGATAAAATAAATTCCATGGGATTTACAAAATCGTAGGGGATGGTTTTCCTTATAGAAAACATCCATAAAGAGAATATAAGTTAGTAAATAATATTATGCATGAAATAAAACCCAAATAAAACCCATATTACAAATAACACCACAATTAGTGAGAAAATGGAAGAAAAAATATAACCAATGACTAAAAACTCAATATATGTGAGACTCTAAGGCACCAATGTGGAACAACCATGTATCCTCTATAATAATACCTCCATGTTGTAACTCTTATAAAATCGGTCAGAAATTTCATTCCACTCTACTTGAAAATTAAAAAACCTTCCCATTCATGTATAGTGGAATGAAATATATTCACATACACCAAAGTATTTATACTATTGGTATGTATGAAAACTCAGTTGGAAAACCCTAAGAAATCACAATCATTCCACTATCAAAAGAAAAAGTTATAAAATGGTTTTACATAAAAAATTTAGAAGTGAAAATAAGCAGTTTAAAGATTCATTATTTTACATAATTGGGAAAAGTTACATTCTACTTGTCAAATCCCTTCCATTACATACACACCCAATGCATGCATCAAACATTTATACAGTCATAACTAGATAGTAAAAAACATGTCATTCCAATCTAAGTCAACAAATTGATCTTTAATACATTCCCTGCTGACATTACCATTATTTCGAAGATAACAAGGCACTTTCCCATGGGGCTATAAACACGCACATACACGTGTTACAAGTACAAACAAATAATGACATTCCTTTAAAATTAAGAATCCTTTTTCGAAATCATTTAGACAAACACCTCATGGGAATCACTATGACTAAAATTTTTAAAAATCAATAAACAAAACGAGATTTATAAAATAATTTCATCTATAATTTTCCATGGAATCAAATTTGATGAATTTATAATTCTAATCATTCATGTTGTAGTGAAAATTTTAGAGAGAATAAAACCACCTATATATAATGGTTTATTCCCACTTCCCTTTTTTATCCTTTACAATTCCTTTATGTTCCAATATTTAACACATAATGCTTTGATGAAATTATCCTCTTGATCAATGATGACCTCCGAAACCATGAATCGATGGTTGATGTTTGAGAGAAATTTGAGAAAAGGTAATGAGGATCGAAGGGCATAGAATTATATAAATCTGTTGAACATAACATCATTGACAACATGAATTATGGGATAATGATGTTAATCATAGGGAGGGAAGGTATGTAAAAATCATGTTACCATATATTTAAAATTTGAAATCCCATTTATTCTTTGATATTAATATTATACCATGAATGGCCTCAAACATAATCTTCCCAACAAAACCTTTATACCCAAAATGAAATTTTAGACCTCTTCCTAGAACCCCTTCATTTCATGAATAATTACTCATAAAATGAATTAGATTCTAGATTCTCATCAATTTCAACCTCCATGAACCAGCCAGAGTCCAACCTATGAAATCCTCAAATAAAAGAATCCTCAAGAAAAAAAGATTGACCATAAATCTGGATAATTACATTCTCCCCATCATAATGCCTTCCATCCTAAAAAAGAATGAGGTGATTGTTCATTTTAAATGTTATGACCAATTCTCTTGAATATGGTTCTCCTATTCCCATGTCCCTTCAAAATTTCAACTTGTTTCCATAAAACCTGCACAAACGATATGTTTCTACAACAAAATATTATTTGTTTCCTATCAAGAATACTAAATGGATTGTGAATAATGCCTATATTGGGATAAAGAATTATATGATCCAAATTGAGAACATAATTATGACTCCTTTTATACTTATTAATATGAGATACAAAAAAATATGTTATAAACAAAACTAAATATTGGCAGTAGATAAATCTCATAAGAATAATCATGAATCAATTATAGAATTTAAAATTGTCCAACATTATGAGGATCCTACATAAATTTATAAAAAAACAATTATTCAAGAGTCACAATGATATGATTAAAAATACATGGTCTCCCACTATACAAGAAAACAAGAGTAAACGATGACTAACATAATATTTATAGTGGATCTATGTTATAGTCATTCACTTCCTGATCATCTGAATGTTATGAATTATTTAATAAACATGGTTAGGTCCAATTAATGATGTTTCTATAGGTTCTACACAACAAATTATATATCATTGTATGAATCCATATAATGCCTCAAATGGGGGAATATATATCCTCACCTCATAATAGTTGTCATACAAGAACTCTATTAGAGGTAATGTATCCTCCCAACTCTACAAGAAATCATAACAACATCTTATATCTTCTATTACAATGTCTAAATTATACGTTCAGACAACCCATCCATATTTGGATGATACACCATAGTCACTGTAATCTAGGTTTTGAGGTATTATTTCTAGGGGAACCAAAACTATGAGGTGAATCATGAATCACTTTCCAAGATAATTGATACTGAGAATCTATTAAATTTCATATCTTATGTCATATACTAAATTAAAAATAATTCCATGATATTATATTTTTGGAGTGAGATAAATATATAGGTTTTTATGAGTTCTTCCATAATCACATAGATTGTATCATGCTTTAGAATCATGCATGATAAAACATTGACAAATTCCAATGAAATTTATTCAAATGTCCCTAACGATATACCTAATTATTTTAATAATATGGTTCCACATTGATTCTATTTCTTTTATTACCTATTGATAGGTGATTCATTTTATAGCATAATGAGTCACTCTTTGTTTCATATTTGATCAAAAAAAAAAACAGGCCCTCATCACCTTGTAAACTTTTTGGTTTCCTAGATGATTTTCACATTTTGTATGGTTTTAATATAAAAGAATAAGTTCCTAAAAAGTTAATGGAACTTTTATCTGATTTTAATATTGAAACCTCAAATTCCCATATTACTTCCATCCATTAATTGTCTCATTTCCATTATGTTTTGATTTTACAGTAATTTTTTTAAGATGCAATCTCTGGGAATCCTTTATATGCTGAACTATATAAGCAATAAGATTCATTGGTAAAAGAATTTTTTATTATTCCCTTCAGCACAATCCAAGTGCATATTAGTAAATATGATTATTAATTTACAAACACCATGTGATTGTCAAGAGAATTAGTTATTTGATTTATTGATTAATAAATATAATATATAATTCAAATTTATATTTCAATGAAAAAACTCAATGTCAGACATTGAGAGATTATATATCCATCATCATTGATTGAGGTTAAAATATGTTTGTGAAAATATATTTTTCAAACAATTATGGTCAGTGAATAGAGTGAAATTCTCACTAAAAAGATTATGTCTCAATTTTTTTAGTTCATGGACCACTGTAGCTATTTTCAAATCATGCTTCAAGTAATTATTTTCATATACTTAAAATTATTTTAATCTATACTCTACTAAAAGATACACTTTCATAAGAATACAACCCATCCTAGAACTTGATTTTTCATAGAAGATAACATATCCCTCACCCAGTTTTAAGAAGATCTCTAAAGGTGCCAATGTGAGTCATGTTTTATGTTCCTAGAATGAGTTATGAAAATCATTCTTCCATCGGAAGGGAGTTTCTATTATCTTTAATTTCTCTATATGTGAAGTGAGGTGAAAAAATTAAAAAAAATATCAGTTATTGTAACTTTCCAAGCCCAATAATATGTGTATAATGAAAAAATTCTTTGGTGATTTCCAATATGTGAAATACTTTAACATTATAGGTTTTACCAATATACCCATCTCAAATATCAAATGGAAATTAAAGTGATCTTTTATATATACAAGATTCACATATGTATTTTTGGTAGTCTTTATCTTAAAAGAATATAAAAAACAATCGCCAAGTAGTTTTCATGGTCACCATAAGTCCATGAATACAGTAAATGTCCTAAAACAATACCAATATGATGGACTCATGGTACCTATGAATGGTATGAGTCATCAATTACATGAATAATATTTCTACATTTGTAATACACAATGAAAAAAATGTATTAATAATGAATTTAATATCTTATAAAATCCATTTTGGGAATATCCTCCCTTTTTAATCAAAGGTAATGATAACATAATCATAGATTAATTTTTCAGGACTATTTTTATTCCTTTAATTGATCATAAAAATCATCAATTCGATGAAGAGTGTATCAATCCTTTATCATTACTAAATTTAGTTTACAATAATAAAAATTAATAAAAATCTAACAATATTTTTTTGTCACGTAGAGAACAAAAGAATACTAATGTGATGTGATCAGTCCTATGAATCCCTTAATTTCCAAATCATATATCTAGAACATAGATTTTGAATTTTTCATTATTGATTTAATATATTATATAATTTAACTATGATTCATTCCTAGAAAAAATTTAATCTTACAATACACATCCCTGTTTGGTTAATACATATAGAAATTTTCTAATAACACATCAGGATACTAGTAAAAAATGGTATGAAATTATATAATCATACATTAATAAATTATCCCTAAGGATACTGATACCAATTGATAGGATACAATTCCAACAATAAATTTTAAATGTCCTACTCTTTCTATATAGTCTTTCCATTCGCTTTAAATAGGTTCACCATTCCATAATTTTTTTTAAAAAAACCCATGTTGAGTAGAAAAATAAATCATATCGTTAAAGGTAAAAAAAATTCCATGCCCAAAATAAGATTAAAATATTTATTTCTACGAAATAAAATTCCAAATAAAACTACATTCTTATTATTTTTATGATGTTATTTTTACTATTTAATCCCAAACACTATTATATTCCATGATTTGTATTGATTCTCATCACATGAGACATAATTTAATCATTAAAATCCCTTTGATTTATAATATGGGATCAAATTAAAAATTTAGATGTATCAGCAATAAATAGTATATACATAAGTGATTAGATTAGGATATTTGTACCTAACACTATTGAGTGTCTTGATTGGTCCTTCATGATAACCTAATCAGCAGTATAGAATTTTTTTCTACACCATCATGATTTATATTTATTTTCTTACAATTTTGGAATCTTAAAGGGTGTTTTAGTGATTTTAGAATCCAAATGACATTCTTGATTCTAGGGTCAAGAAATATTATGACATGATCGACTTGTTTGGGCATGAGAGGCATGTGTCCCATTATAATTGATCCCACCATTTGGATTTAGAACATTAATACAATAAAAATAAAACTGACCCATATTAACAATGTATTATAATTATCATTATGGTAACATACAATCATTATTTACATGGTCTAACAAACAAAATTGGGAATTTCCATGATTACATTTTTGATGAGGAGTAAAAGAAATTGTTCTCATTGGATGACTCTTCGAAATCACACTTTCTTGATAATTGGTCCAATATTTCACTTGTTTCCAGTATTAGTCTTCCCACCATGACTATATAGATAATAGTTCTACCACCCATATAATTCCCAGTTAGTTCCCTTTCCTCCACTAATTCATGTTTGTACATTTCTATATAATCATCATTGTAGATAAAAATTATCTTAGATCGAATGTCTAGTCAATGTCAGGCATCAAATAAATGCGGCTCTTATACATTATAGCAGTCACTTGGGCTGAAAACAGAGCCATTTTCATAAACATATACTCATTCTCCAACATAGATAGGTTTTCATATTTCAGGTTGAAGAAATCCATCATTTTTTATATCTTCATGGTATATAGGTATAAGTTATGTTAAATATTTCATAAAATCCATTCCAAGGAAATACTTGTCCATCATAAATTTGATTGACTAAATACTTCAATTTCCAGGATTGATCCACTACAATATATACATGTAGCCTAAATTTTTTATCATCTATGGTTCTATGGAAAGGAAAAAATTATTTATATAAAAGGAAATTTTTCTTAATCTAGTCATAATTTTCTATGAATCATATGTAGATTTTGTCTCTGAAATATAGTAGAATGATCCATATAGTGAAGTTATTAATTTTAATTTCCTATGTGCGATTTCAAAAATGCTTTTAAAATGATTTTTATATGATTCTAATTCTATGGGGGTTCAGGTTGAACCACATTTACAATGGCCTATTCTAGATGATACTAGAATTTTCTATATTGTTATATCTCTCATTGTTTATAAAAAAATTACATCTTAGCCTCTACGTATATATTTACTAAAGGATTAAGATATTATAAATAATTACAAGAACAACATCCACAAATATATACAAATAGTAATGAAACAAATATATTTAATGAAATCCATGTGATTATTATTTGGAATAATGCAAGATACTAAACACTTGTGATCCTAAACCATGTTGATGAGTTTAACATATTCTCAAAGGTGTTTAATAATTCAGTTTTTGTTTCTAAACATCCATGTTTACATGAATTTCATCATATAATGGTTACCTATATCATTTTATACAATAAATTTCATGTCCCAACTCATTCTAACTATTTATGAGAATTCCCCAAAGTACTAATCTTGGAAATAAATGCTAAGGGATTTACAATAGCATGAGATATTATTTTACCTCAATAAAACATCCAGAATCAACCATTACTATGGAACATAATATGATTCATGTTAATAACCCAAAATAAAACCAATAACATAAAAAACACCATAATCAATGATAAAGAGAAATACCAAACATAATCATTGTATCAAAACTTGAAACATGCAATACTCCAAGAATTAGTGTGACTCTTGAAAACTCTACAATAAGTGGACCACCATGATAATACTACCACAAAAACTATCTATAGTACGGTAGAACACAACTAGAAATTTAAGAAACCTTTCCCTTTCTTATTTCATGGAAAATTACATCTTCATATGCACCAAAGAGAATATCTATGGAGTGAGTATGATGAATCTGTAGGAAAACCTCGTGAATTACCAAGTATGTCAGTAATACAAGAAAACATTTAGAGAACAGTTTTATATAAAACTACAGGTGAGAAGAAAAAATAATTAGAACATCTCATAGTTATACAGGAGTATAAAATAATTCTGTTCCACTCGGAATATTCCTTCCATTATGCACACACCGACTTCCTGAATTCAAACCTAGATCATTCCAAAATCATGGGATGAAAACATCTCTTTCATAAAATAATTAATCACATATCCATTTACTATGTAACCTACCAAAACCAAGAATAATTATTAAAAAAAGATACATAATTTTATGTGGATTTGACCACACACCAACACATATTCCAAGTCCACAAAATTGTATATATTCTCATCAAAACCAAAAAACACATTATAAAAATATTTTCACAAACAACACATGGGTATCACACATGATTAAAATATTTAAATAAAATAATCAAATAAGTTATTCCAACTTTATCAAATCCATAATATTCCATGAAACATACAATAAAAGCATTTAGAAATCTATGACATCATTTTCTATAGAAAATTTAAGATATCAAATCCACATACCTATAATGGTTGATTCATTATTCTATTTTTTATTATTCAAGTTTCCTTGGATTATATATGATTAGTTCTTCAAGATATGATGAATTCATAATATATATAGAATAGGTACTCTAAAGAAACATAAAGTATGAATGGATTTTAAGAGCAGTGAGATATTATTATGATTATAGAAGAGAATACAATCACTTAAATCTACTAAAAATAATCATATTCATAATGTGAATATTTGATATTGAATATATGGTTAAAACAAAGTCATCCTCGATATAAAATCTGAAAACACATTTATTTCATTATTTACATTTCAAACTATGAATTGAAATTGATAAAATCTTCATAGAACCCCCATTACACATTGACTGATCTTTTTGGCTTCTACACCGAACCTACTCGCATTGCAAGTAATTATTAATGGTGTGAACTGGATCCAATAACTAGATAACCTCTTATATTATCCCTCTATGATAACCTTCAATATTCTAGCCTTGGAACCCTAAATATAAAATAAACTTCTAGAGGGTATTACAAAACACAACCAGTCATAAGTCTACATAATTATCAAGAAGAGGAAAATAAAAATCTTGTTCAACCAGAACCACAGGAGAACCAACAAATTGTTCAAATAATTGTACAATATTTTCATATCATGGATAGACTAAATATAAATGAGGATCCAAACGATGTGGATAGCCCGGTAGTGTTTTATATATAGAATATTTTGATATTTCATGGGGATTCTAGACCAAAGAAATTGGATGTGTGGGTTGTTCATGAAAACAATTATTTCCTGAGAACATTGATTCACACCAAAGAAATGCTATATGTATAAATGTTTCATAATCATTCATTCCAATTGTTGGATTTGATAATTAAATTGAATGTTATTTTAATCTATACATGGATTATATTTAATGAATTGATTGATAAACAATTCCACCCTAACACATTTAAAAAATACATATGGATGGATATCTTTGGCCTAAATCAAGATAAATTTTGGTGGTGTAGTTTCTAGATATTTTTATATGTATAGTATGGTTTTCACTATAATTAGTTGTCATTGAGTACCTAATGTATCATATATTTGATACAAGTCTATTTCAATAAATTTTTTCTAAGATCATCAGGATATATATTGATTATTATATAGAAATTTTCAATAGATTTTATGTAATGGAAAAGGAATTATTTGGAAAATCTATGGGAGGAAGAACTTTTTCTACTTAGGAATAGGTGGGAACTCTAATGTTGGAAACAAAAATTAGAGGGAGTCCTATTAAAATTGGATCATAGTACCCAAGAATAAATCAACAATATTAATTTACATTCATTCTCTTCATAGTACTATTCTTGGATGTTTCCACGGTTGTTCATTTGACCATTTAAAGAAAGAATGTATATAACCACAATGAGAATTCTATTTGTGTGGTCATATGGGAAACAATTAGAATTATTCTATAGACCCTCCAAGGTATGCCGGTGGGAATGATTCGAATGTGATATAGTCCACTCATGCACAAATAGTTTGATCAATCCAGAATAGTTCCCAACCCTGAAATAGACAAATTTTGGGAGATTATAGAAGAACCCTAACACCCCATAAAATGAAATTTCAATATGGAATCATGTATTGCTTCACATGATGTAGGAATAAACTATATAGTGTTGTGAAGGTTTCCATGGAGAACCATATGTACCCCCACTGATGTGATGTACCATTCTCTTAAAATATAATCTATTGAAAGTATTATTTTTCTTAGTCACATACTATTATTTATTTTCTTACTGTGTGGTGAATAAAATGGAATTAGAATACATAAATGACGCCTCATGTGTTTAGAATCCAAAAACCTATTGTATTATGAGTGTGTTAGGGAATAACTTTTTCATGTTTCACTATAAAAATAGATATAATGTAGTTTTTTTGTGTCTTATATATAATAGAAATGGGAATATTTGTTTTAATTATAGGAATTAACTACTTGAAGGACTTAAAAACTCATATTGGTTATTATGGTTTGTAAGTGTTATTTATAAATATCGATGGGTCAGTGTATCTCTTTAATAATGTTTGAAATGTAAACATTGAAATATTGTGAACTTTATTATTGATTATTGGAAATTTCTATTGTCAAATAGTAGAATAAAACATAGGTAGAATTGATGAGATTATTACCATATAATTTTTTCCAATATAATGTTGTATTATGATGTGTTTCCATAAAGTTTATCGAGATTTTATCCTAAAAGGGAAGTAGTGTTTTTTATTTAACTGCATCCAAGGAATAATCCTATATCAAGTCATTAATATAAAATTATGCTAAAAAATTGTGTGATTTGAAGGTCCATCTAGAGGTGTTAGAAATTATGGTATTTATAACTCCATGGAAATTACATTGTGCAACTCTAGTTCTCATTATAAAAAAGGAATATGGATTTATTAAGTTTTTATTAATTATAGTAAATTAAATTATATTATGATCCAATAATTGATTGTATTTTCCATGAATTGATGTAATATTAAATTAATTTAAAGGATCGAAATGGTTCTACAAAATTTATATTAAATTATGATATCATCATATTTGATTTGAAGTGGAGTAAATTTCAAACATTGATTTGTCTAATCCACTATGGTCATTTTGAATACCTTTCTATTCCATTTGGTCTTAGGAATTCCTTAAAAGTATTCATGTCATTGATGAATATTGGAATTAATAGGAACCATGACTCTATTATTGTCGTATTTTTTTGATGAAATTATTTTGTACTATTGGACTAAAGTTGATTATGAAAAGACACTTATATAATTTTTTGATAACACCCTATGAACTCTGAATATATGAAAAACACTATATGTTTTTTTATGTGTACAATCATTTTTTATCTTGGGAATTCTATATATGATATTGGAATATTGGTAGTCTAAGTAAATATAAAATTTATTTTAATTTGGTAATCACATAAGAATGTTTTTTCATATACATGGATTTCTAGGCTGAAAGGTAACTATCATTGGACCATTTGTGAATTTTCACACCTAACGTATCCGATGATGTCACTAATAATAAAAGGAAATCTATTTATTGGAGTGATTATATTCCGAAAAATATCAAATAAATCAAGGATCAGCCCAATTTTTCACTTAACCATATCATTATAGGACTAGGTGAGGGATATGTTGTCTTATGGGACAGTTTTGGATATGGTTTGGGTAGTGTTCTCATGCACTGATTTTAGATTGTAGATTTTAGATCATGAAAATTATGAGTATTTGAAAATAACTACCCAACACAAGATCTATAATTATATTAAATGCTTCATCGACTAAAAATTATTAAAACATATATTTTTGGTGATAATTTCATTGTTTAAACTGGTAATAAAATATTCAAATAAATATTTTCAAAAATAGAGTTTTACATTAGAAAATGGTGATGGATAGAGTATCCAAAAATTTATGACTTACAATTAGTCTGTATAGTTGGAAAGTGTAATTATTTTTATGATTATTTATGTTGTAAATAATATAATAATTTGGGAAGAGAATTTCATTATCAATGAAAATTAATGTGCATATATTCTAAAATGAACTTCGACTAATCTGGGTGAAATAATCTAGAAGAATTTTTTCCCATTTCACTTATTCCTAATATAGTATAGTATATAAAGGATACAAAAATGTAAATCATGTTTACCTTACTATATGTTCAAAAAATCTTGGTGGGGAGAATATGGATTGATGTAATTAATAGGAGAACATCTCTTTTTAATTTCCAAATTTTGATAGTAGTTATTTCAAATTTTCAGTATTTTTTTTAATTTTATCACCATTATATATTGGAAAATCATATGGGGATCCAAAATATGTACAAGTCACATAGGACCCATTATTGTGGTTTGTTATGAAACAAATAGTTGCTAATTTTGTTAGAAATTCCATACTTGTAAATAGGTCAATGAAAAGAGTCAATGACCAACTTGACTGTTACACTTATTACATATAACTATCAAAAAATTAGAATAGATTACCATATATGTTGTTATTAGTTTGTTGAGAATAATTCAAAATATTGTTGTGGTCAGGTTATTATGGAAAAACACAAAAAAAGATCCCAATTCATTATAGTGTGAAAATCTATTATGGTGGATGAATTTGAAAATAAGTATATCAGAGAAGTAGTGAAATTTGTTGGAGAATCAGTTTAGATTATCTCAACCATGGATCCAAGATTCAACTTGTTGTTTTGGTTCTCCCTGAAAGAACTTCATAGAGCCCAATGAACCATGATCATGGTATATTATCCTCAAAAATTTTATTAGTCCAAAATAAAAATTACAACTTCATAAGACATGATCTTTGAATTTTTTATTGATTTTGGTGGCTTTTGGTTAGATCATTTACCTCTAATGTAGTTCTAGTATAACAACAACTATCATATGATGATACATATTGACCAATTTAATAGAATTTATTACAATTTATTTTTAACTACATTTTTCTATAATGAAACTATTTAAACTCCCTTAATTAGTCAGTGCCTTATTCATGAAATGACTAATAATATTTATGTAACGTCCCAGTTCCGGGTGCCACTCAACGGGTGCCCCAAACCCGGTTTTCCACATGACCTAAAGCGTGTTTCCCCAAACCCCAGAGGCTGCCGAATAGCAGTGAGGGCCCATGTCTGATAGTGGGGAAACTATGCCCTCATTTGTCAAAGTGTAGTGCAGCGGAAATTAAATAAAACATACAATGAAAGCGGAAGCAGTAAACCATAAAAAACTGAAATAACCAACAGGAATGAACATAACCAACAGTATGTAAATGATGATGCTACATGTCTCATGTTCTAAGAAAATATCCAAAACATGTTATACAACAGAAACCAGAGTGCAGCAAAATAAAGAAAAAAAGCCGGCAGCAGTATCACAAGCCTAGGCTCGGTCCCATGCCCTCCTACTCCACAGCAGCAATCACATACCTGTATAGGGACACTTTCCCCTATCTACACCTGCAGCAATGTAATCTGTTTGGGATGAAAAGCGTGACCGAAACAGGGTGTGAGAAATATATCTCAGTAGGCCCCCACCAAAGGCCCATGCCCAACTATTTGTAAGCATGAAACACAGTGTGCAGTAGTAAAATGCAATAAAGTAAGCAGTTCTCAAAACTAAATAATTTCTAGTTATATTACCATTTTATTATCTATTTAATCCTTTAAATTTAAAATACACCATAGTGAATATTCTAAATAACCAACTAGTGTCCTCAGACACGTAAACTCTTACCCTCAGGTATAGAGTAGCCCACACAAGAATCTGCCCTTAGGAATAACAGAGTTTGACCACATACATAGGTAGTGTCGCCCTCAGGCATAGAGTCTATTGCCCTCAGGCACGGAAGAAGATGCCATCAGGCCGAAATAACTATTTCCCTCAGGCTAAAAAGTGCAGTTCCCACAGGAAAATCACAACAATTCCCTCAGGATAAACATATAATCGGGCCATGCCCAACATGTAAAAATGCAGTAAAAAATAAATTCCTCTCAAGGAAGTTCTACAATTACTACATTAAAGGCATACCCTCGGGATCCCTGTACAAATGGCTAAACAGTGGAACACACCCCCAGGGTTGTTCCAGATCCAAGAAATGATCCCAACCAGCATTTTATTATCACAATTTAGTCACCTATACAATTCTAGGAACTAAATATAGCAACGACCTCAGCCACACGACACCCCAACATGGGTTCGTGGAACGAAAATGCACAAAACACACAGCTATTGGAAAACTAATCACCAAGACACTTACCTTATACGCCAACGAGAGTTATACCCAGACGCCGACTCCCGAAATTCCCAATAATGGCATAGATCTGACAAAGAACGAATCCCACTCAAAAGTAAATAACTTATGTAAGGAGAAGAATTCGTAAGCATCACGCTAGGAGAAGAGGGGGCTTACCCGCGCGGTTCCAAATAGATCTTCTGAGGTGGAATCAGATTCCATAAGAACACCCGGCAGATCTTCAAAGATCTGACCTCCCCCTTTGGCTCCAAAACGGCTCAAATGCATCCTCTCCCAAATGAGGAAGATACTGTCTATTTTATGCCAAAAAAACAAAGTACACGGCGTGTACATCCAATTACATGACGTGTACTTCTTTCATTTAATTGTTCCTCTGGCGGCCTCCTACCAGCGCGGAACTGTTCACCTGCCGACAAGAGTACACGGAATGTACTCCTGAGTGCAAGGCATGAACTGCCGCCCAACTGGAAGCAACTCCACCACCTTACTATTTTGGAATGCCAACTGACTACACGGTGTGTAAAGGACCACCACACGGCGTGTAGTCGGTTCCTACACCCTTTGTCGTTGGCAAGGCTACATTCCCTATGTACTCATCCCAACACAGCCAGAAGTACATGATGTGTGGAAAAGTACATGGCATGTAGTTACAAAATTTAGTATTATTCCACATTTTCCATATTTTATAAAAAACACTTAAGGAAAAGGGAAAAGAAGAAGCCCGTACCTCAAAATAAGAACCGGGTTCATACAAACTTTACCCCTTATAGCAATTCGTCACCGAATTTCCCTTCCAAGGGTGGTGACGATATAGCCATGAAAAAATCCGGCCACTGAGAACGTATGTCGGTCTCCCACTCCCAGGTTTACTCCTACACACGGCCATGCAGCCATAACACCCGTTCGAGAGGAACTGGCAGGCCTCGTAGAACCATCGTGCTCCTGTCAACGACACGAATCGGATGCTCCTCAAAGGACGCATCTGCCTCCAGCTCATCCTCTTCGGGATAAAGGACCTGATACGAGTCTGAATGATAGTGATGCAACTGAGATACATAGAAGACATCATGAATGGCTCGGTACCACTGCGGTAACCGCAGCCGATAAGAAACCAGCCCGACCCTCTCCAGAATCTCAAATGGCCCCAAAAATCGTGGTGAAAGTTTACCCGGTCACCTAATCCACTTGTGTACCATCCTCGGAGAAACATGCAAGAAAACTTGATCCTCGACCACGAACTCCAAAGGTTGTCTGTGGTGATCATCATTGGACTTCTTACGAGACTCCACGGTAGACATCTACTTCTAAATCGACCGGACCTTCTCACAAGTCTCCTGCACAAGCTGTGGCCCCAGTAAAGCTGCCTCACCTGCCTCTAACTAGCACAATGGTGATCGGCACGACCTACCATATAAAGCCTCGTATGGTGTCATCTCAATAGTTTCCTAGAATCTATTTTTATAAGCAAACTCGACTAAGGAGATATGATTCTGCCATGAGCCCCCAAATTCTAGGACGCATGCACGCAACATGTCCTCTAGAACCTGTATCATACGCTCTGATAGAACATTGGTCTGAGGGTGGTAAGTTGTTCTCAGAAGCAGCTGGGTACCCAACGTCCTATGAAAACATTTACCTAAACAAGACGTAAAACGATCATCCCTATCTGAAACGATAGAACGTGGGACCCCATCGAGATGTAAAATCTCTCGGATATACAACCTTCCGAGCTAGTCAACACAGAAGGTCTCCTTGATCGGTAAAAAGTGTGCTACCTTCATGAGTCTGTCCACAACTACCCACACAGAATCATTTCCACGTGGTGACCTCGGAAACCTAGTTATGAAATCCATCACGACATCATCCCATTTCCACTCTGGAATGGGTAACTTTTGTAATAGCCCAGCTAGTCTCTGATGCTCCTCCTTCACCTGCTGACAGGCGGAACACCTCATAACAAAACCAGCTACTTAACTCTTCATACCCAGCCACCAGTACTGACGTCTCAAGTCATGGTACATCTTGGTAAACCCAGGATAAAATTCCCAAGCTGAAGTATGAAATGCCTGCATCATCTCCTCGCGTATATCCCCTGGAACCCATACTCGTCTATGGAAACGCAAAACCTCACCATCACCTATCGTCCAACCAGTAGGAGGGTCCTCACTTTACACTAACTCCCATAGAACTAGGCCTTTTGTGTCTTTTATCTGTCTCATCCTTACTCTATCCAGGAGGGTAGAAGTCACAGCTAAAGAGGAAAGATAATTCTGCCCCTGACTGTCATGCACCTCCTGATTCATTTCAGAGAACGAAGCCATGAGCTGCCACTCACCACTGTCCTCCTGCACTGCCTATATCTGAGTCTTCCTAATCAGTGCATCATCTACTGCATTACATTTACTAGGGGTATAGGCCAGCTCAAAATCAAAGGACTGTAGGTATTTGAGCCAACTCCTCTGCCTCAGATTCAGGTCACATTGTGTAAAGTTATACTTGAGGCTTTTGTGGTCAGTGAAACCCACAAAATTCTCCCCAAATAGATAATGTCTCTAATAGTGCAAAGCATGTACAATTGCTGCCAACTCAAGATCATGCGTCAGGTAATTCCTCTCATGCGGCCTCAACTGCCGAGACTTGTACGTAACAACTCGATCGCCCTGCATCAACACTGATCCCAGCCCAATACCTGATGCATCACAGTAAACTATATACCTCTTCCCCTGATTTGGGAGTATCAGGATCAGTGCTTATGTGAACCTTCCCTTGAGGTCCTAAAAATCTTCCTTGCAAGCTTCCAAACAAACTAACTTCACACCCTTCTTAGTCATGCCCGTCAACGACGCTTCTAAGAGGGAGAAGTCCTATATAAAACCCCTATAGTAACCAGCCATCCCTAAGAAACTCTGTATCTCAAACATGTTCTTAGGCTGCTCCTAGGAAACTACTTCTCTCACATCCTTTGGGTCTACTGAAACTCTTGCCTCTGAGATGATATAACCCAAGAAGTGAATCTAGTCCATCCAAAAGTTTCACTTTGAGATCTTAGCATATAGCTGATGCTCCCTCAGTGTACTCAATACGGTCTCAAGATGGGTGGCATGGTAGTGTCGAGTGTCAGAGTACACTAAGATGTTTTCCACGAATACTACCACTAAAGAATTAAGATACAGATGGAACACATGATTCATCAGAGCCATGAAAACGGATTGCGCGTTCGTGAGTCCGAACGACATAACCATATACTGATTTTGAACATACCTACTCTTGAAAGCAGTGAGAGGTATATCAGATGGTCTCACGCATAGCTGATGGTATCGTGATCTAAGATCAATCTTCAAGAACACTCATGCTCCATGAAGCTGATAAAAAAGATCATCAATCCTAGGTAAGGGATATCGGTTATTAACCGTCATCTGGTTCAGCTTCCAATAATCCACGCAAAGTCTGAGGGTATTGTCCGCCTTCTTTTCAAAAAGGACCGGCAAACCCCAAGGAGAAGTACTGGGTCAGATAAATCCATTTGCCTATAACTCCTCAAACTACCTCTTGATCTGTTGCAACTCAGGTGTATCCATCCTATAAGGAGAAATGGACACCGGTGCTTCTCCTGGCACAAACTCAAAGGAGAAATCCACATCTCTTCGGAGGTAGACCCGAAAAGTCGTCCGAGAAGACATCCCTGAAACAATCAACAACATGAGGGAATTACTCTTTAAAAGTCCCCTGGTTTTCCATATATAAGCTTGCAATCTGGGTTGTGACTCCAACTCGCCCACAATTCTTTGGTCCAGCTCGAGTTTCCTGAACATCCCATTCGCCCTTGTATAAAAACTCTCAGCCCTCCGGTGACGTGAAACACACCCTGTAGTGATAGCTGTCTACAAAGGCTCGAAAGGGAACCAACCAGTACATCCCGAGAATGACATCATATCTCTTCATCTCTAGGACATAGAGGTCCAAAAGAATGTAAAACCCACCAACCTCGAGGGGTAACTCCTTGCACTGACGCACACCAGTCGCTCTAGTTCCTAACTGAGTGTCTAGAATCATAATATCTATAGAAGGAGAAACACAGATCCCAAGGATCTCTACAATGGGTACAGATATAAAACTATGTGTATCAACCATATCGAAAAGTACTAAAGATAAGACAAAAGCTACTAAAATAGTACCTTTGACTGTAGGAGGTCCGGGATCCTGCTCATGCTGGGTCTGTTGCACTGCATATGCCCGCCCAGTGCCGCAACCCTATGACACAGCCTGGCTACCCTGAGTTGTCCAGCCATGCTACCTCTGAGATCCTGTTGTCTAGCTACCATGACCACATCCACCATCTCTACCTGCACGCCCTGACGTATTCCAGTTCCCCGACTGTTAAGAAGCCACGGTTACCACTCCCGCTCGCGGAGTCTTCACAAAACCCCTCTCACTAGCCATCGGTGGAAACCCCCTAAAAAGCACTGAAGATGACCCATCTTTCCAAAAGACCGACACTCCACTAGGTATCATGGACACTGCGGTCTCTTGTTCCCCTCTCTACCACACTGGTAGAAAAAATCATGGCAACCTGAAACATTATTCTCACTGGTACTGCTGCCCTAAGAGAAGTCCTCCTGTCTATTCCTCGTGCCAACAAAAAAAGTACCAGTAACTGGTGCTGAACTGCCCTGGCCCACACCACTAGATTCCTGCAGGTCCCTCTCCGTAATCAGTGCCTAGTTCATGATGGCGTGTAGAATAGGCAACCTGAAGACATTCACAAGCGCTCGTATGTCATACCGAAGACCATCCTCCAAATGTCTGGCTCCCAACATCTCATCACCCACCAGCATGGGTGCAAAGCAGTAAAGATCCATAAAACAAGAAGAATAGTCCTTCACTGACATAGCTCCATACTGCAGATTCATGAACTCTCAAGCTCCATCTGCCCCCAGCGTCTCCGTGAAAAAAGTCATAGAATACTGCCTGTAAGTCTTCCCACACCATGTCCTTGTGATGCTCTGACTGGGTGGTAACATCCCACCGCCTCTTGGCAGAATCATGGGGCATGTAAGTTGCGAGCTTGACCCTCTGCCCTGGAGGCATCTCCAAATGCTCGAAAATATTCCTCATCTACCCCAGCCAAGACTCCGCAGCCTGTGGTCCTCCAACCCCTGAAAACATAGGCGGATGTTGCTTCTAGAAGATACAGGTAAGCTCGGCCATAGATGTGGCATCCTGTGGTGCTCCCTGAAAGGTCTGCATGAACCCCAATAAGCCTTCATGGAATTGCGCCTCTGCACCTGTGTCCGGTATAATAGCTGGTGCCGCATCTGGCTCTGCTAGAGGATCTAATGGTAGCCCGTGGCACACCATCTCCGGTGTAAAGTCATCGCAGCTATCCTGGAGAACAACGCTCGGTCTTCTAGGTGTCATGACACTAAAAGGTCAAAAACACGCCTTACATTCAAGATTATTATGGCTGAAATGAAGAAACCACCAAGGGAACAAGAGGAAGAAGGCATATCAAAATTTTCAAAACAAGACTATGTGGCGTGTATACTGACTACATTGCGTGTACTTGACTTCCCTCCCCTGCCTGGGTCCTTCGACACGGCTAAGCCACACAGCTCCAGTTAAAAAAAACTACACGGCGTGTACTTAATCTACACAGTGTGTATGGTGTTATTTTCCAACTGCCCGTGTCACTTGTGATACGGCCGACTACTCGCCTTGAGACTACACGGTGTGTTACACCCACACACGACGTGTACTTCACCCCATTTCCCCAGCCACCCAGCTAAGTCAACATGCTCTTCCCTCAGAAAAGACTACACGGCGTGTCCCCAAAGGTACACGGCGTGTTCAAGGAATGGTGACATCGACCCGTGTTGTTATTTACCTGGCCGAGTCCCCAGGTCACATTACACGGCGTGTTCATTATTGACAAGGCATGTTCTGTGCAGGAGTTCACCAACCTGTGTTGTTAGTTACACAGACACACACAAGGTCAACACTACACGACATGTAGATCATGTACACGGCATGTTTTACCCAATCCTTCCCTACCCCGTGTCTCCGCCCACACGGTTTGTGACAGAGGAAGAGACTATACGGTGTGTACTCAGAGTACATGGTGTGTACTTAAAAAGTTCATTTTTATTCCCAGTCATAAGGCCATACATGGCATGTGTAAAAATACTACATGGAATGTATACTAGGTTTTCAGACAACGTGCCTCAGAAAATTCCCCGGAACCTGGAAAACACTGAAAAACAACACCTAAGTGTCAAATTCCGACCAGTGAGGGCCCATACTCCTCACGAATCAAAGATTGACATCTTTTCTATGTTATAACTAAATAATCAGTCAATGATCCACCAAATTCCGGACAATTACGGCACATACTACCCAAAAACCAATGTTTTGCATCCATTCTATGAACATATCACACAAAAAGTACCCTATCAAATAGCAGATATTTTATTTGTGAAACTATCACAACAGCATGATTTTCTATCACAAAAACTATCACAACAACATGAAATTTTCTAATGATCCTACATGGCATGGAAACTATGCATGGTATGTGATTCTAGCATGTGCCTAAATGATTCATGTGATGGCATACCCTCATCTCATCGAGTTGCAAGTAAATAGAACCCACAGGTAAAATATAAATAGCACAATCACAAGTGTGTCACCCAACGATGAAAACATATCAACGGTGAAAATTGCAAAACCGAAATAATTTCATAATACGAGGTAAACTTGATTTTCTCTGTACACGGGTTAGATATTCCTGGGCAAAAATTATTACTGAGTACAATTCATCCTATCCCTGAATAAAGCTCCAAATAGTAAGTCAAAGAAAAGAACCCCTCTGATACCACTTTGTAAAGTCCTGGTTCCGGGTGCCACTCAACGGGTGCACCAAACCCGGTTCGCCACATGACCTCAAGTGTGTTTCCCCAAACACCAGAGGCTGCCGACTAGTAGCGAGGGCCCAGGTCTGATAGTGGAGAAACTATGCCATCATTTGTCAAATTATAGCGCAGCGAAAATTAAATAAAACATACAACGAAAGCGGAAGCAGTAAACCATACACAACAGAAATAACCAAAAACAGTGAATATAAAAAACAGTATGTAATTGATGATGCCACATGTCTCAAGTTCTAAGATAATAGCTAGAATATTTTATACATAAATATAGTACAACAAAAAGTATAGTGCAGCAAAACAAAGAAAAACAGCTGGCAGCGGCATCACGAGCCTAGGCTCGGTCCCATGCCCTCCTACTCCTCAGCAGCAATCACGTAACTATATAGAGACTCTTGCCCCTATCTACACCTATAGCAACGTAATCTGTTTGGGCGGAAAAGCATGACCCAAACAGGGTGTGAGAAATATATCTCATTAGGCACCCACCAAAGGCACATGCCCAACTGCTTGTAAGCATACAACACAATGTGCAGTAGTAAAATGCAATAAATCAGTACTCAAAAGTAACTAATTACAAGTTATATTTCGATTTTATTATCTATTTAATTCTATGAAATTTAAAATACCACCACAGTGAATATTCTAAATAACCAGCTAATGTGCTCAGACACGTAAACTCTTACCCTAAGGTAAAGAGTATCCAACACAAGAATCAGCCCTCAGGCATAATATAATTTCCCAGAGGCATAGGTAGTGTCACCCTCATGCATAGAGTCTATTGCCCTCAGGCACAGATGAAGTTTCCCTCAGGCCGAAATAACAATTTCCCTCAGGCTAAAAAGTGCAGTGCCCATAGGCTAATCACAACAACACCCTCAGGCTAAACAGATAACCGGGCCATGCCCAACATGTAAAAATTTAGTAAACAATCAATTCTTCTTAAGGAAATTCTACAATTACTACATTAAAGGCATACCCTCAGATACCCTGGCCTAAAGGCTAAATAGTGGAACACACCCCCGGGGTGGTTCCGGATCCAAGCAGTGATCCCAACCCGCATTTTATTTTCACGCCTTAGTGATCTATGAAATTCTAGGCATTAAATATAGAAACAGCCTTAGGCACATGACACCCAAACATGGCATCATGGCACAAAAACACACAAAACACATAGCAGTTGGAAAACTAAACACCAATAAACCTACCTTATATTCCAACAAGCGTTATACCAGGACGCCGACTCCAGAAACGATCGAGAACTGTGTAGATCTGACAAAGAAAGAATCCCACTCAAACGTAAAGAACTTACGTTAAAAGTGAAGAATTTTTAAGCATCACGCTAGGAGGAGAGGGGGATTACCCTCGCGGTTCCAACGTGAACGTCCGAGGCGGAATCAGATTCCAGACGAACACCCGACAGATCATAAAAAATCTGGCCTCCTCCTTTGGCTCCAAAACGGATCAAATGCCTCCTCTGCCAAATGAAAAGGCTACTGCCTGTTTTAAGACAAAAAACACAAAGTACATGGCATGTACTTCCAAGTACACGATGTGTACTCCTTTCATTTAACTGTTCCTCTGGCAGCTTCCCTTCAGCGTGACACTGTTCACCTGTCGACAAGAGTACACGACATGTACTCTTGGGTACATGGCATGTACTGCTGCCCAGCTGGCGGCTGCTCCACCACCTTACTATTTTGGCCTTCTGACCGACTACACGGCGTGTAAAGGACCACTACATGACGTGTTGTCGGTTCCTACACCCTTTGTTTCCAGCAAGGCTACATGCCTTGTGTACTCATCCCACCACGACACGATGTACACAACATGTGGTAAAGTACACGGCGTGTAGTTCCAAAATTTAGGATTATTCCCCATTTTCCATACATTCTCAAAAACACTAAAAGAAAAGTAAAATGAAGAAGCACATACCCGAAAATAAGAACTGGGTTTTTACAATTTATATGTTCATGAAGAAAATTTCTATTGAACAAGCCTCCATAAATATTATATTGACCATTATCCTCGCCCATTATATTTTCTAATTGGATGAAATGTCTATTTTAATGTGTCACCAAAACATATAAATTTTATTTTGGTAAGTGACGTTTTCTCCATGGTATGTTGGACAACATGAAATACTAGGATGTATTTGAAATATTACTTATTCATTTCACTATAACAAATATTTAGTTTAGTTGATAACAAGATACATGTCTAAAAATTATACAAGTTTTATGTGAGTCTTGATTATGTTCCCAATTAGAATCATGTAACTCTTGATCTAGATTTTTTTGTTGTGCACAACCATGTTTGTATTTTTGATTAATGAGACATGGTCATGCATTATATATGGATATCCTTATTGTCGGTTGTGTGCAATAATGGTCGGATATAGAAAGATTCTTGGGAATATGGGAACCATATGTTAGTTTAGTTTATATAACTCATATAAATCATTTATGGACTCATAATTTAAAAGGACAAAAATCCAATTGGTGGAGAGAATGTGATACCATCAGTTTTAGGTATGTCTTTTTACCTAAAGCCTTAGATTTCATATTTAATTATAGTTTTTATGGATAATTTTGTACCTGACCATGTTAGAAAAACCATATTAATTTTTGTTAAATTTTTATTAATGGGTGATTCCAATGATGAGTTCATTAAAATTTCTAGAAAAAGGTTTTTTGGTTGTGAAGAAAAGAATTGATTTTTTTTATTTGGAAACGTGTAAGTTCATTTTCATATCAACACGATATGGTTCAATTTTTGGTTTATAATTGGGGAATGTTCTACCATGGCACATGGAAAATGGATAAGTGACGACCTATATTTAGAATGAAATGTTTTATAATCAAATGATGGGACTTCTCAATGGTTAGATACATGAATTGGGTGTGTTCATAATGGAAGAGATATTGCTACTGGAATGAATTTTTTTTGCTCATGTAAATCTATGAATTGTTAAATTTCTAGTTTTCTCACCTCTAATTTTAAATAAAACTATTAAATAACGTTTTCATATATTAGTGGAATTCATGGGAAGTTTCATGGTTTTCATAATGAGTTATCATACCCCACATATATATTTACATTATTTTTTATGAAAATAATGATTTCTATGGTATTAGAAAGAGAAAATTTTCATACTTATCTAATGGATTCCCATGATGTTGTAGGAAGGTTTCATAGGTTTTGGAGAATGGGGTCCATCATACAGTAGAGCTTTCATGGTGAAACATTGATTCCACTTTCACCCTAATAACGACCTTAATTATGTTGTATCATTTGTTTCACTCTAAAAATCATGTTACTAAATTTATTTCAGTAAAAAAAGGTGTTCCTCAACAACTATATGAATTTCATCATCTTATAATCAAAGTTTTAGATGATGATTATAGAGTATCACGAATTTTTAATAATACATTTAACTAGGACTACATTATCATTTTTTTATTTCTGCTTGTAATTTAATATATATGTTTTTATTATTATGATTAGAATATCCTAATCCTTTAGTAAATTACTATATTGTGACTGGGAAATTTTTTTTAATGGAAATAATTCTATTGATAATGTTAAGAGACTATGGAATCAGCTTGAATAAGATACTAAAAACGGGGTTCCCCCTAAACTAAAGTATAACTAGAAACATAAATTAATCATTTTATAATATTTTTAGGTAGTGGATAAATGAAATTGAAATTTGGATTTGCACCACATAGATCATGTTGTAGTATTTCTGAGATAGAATCCATAAATTTTTATTGGGGATTTAGGTCAATAATACATATAAACATGGGTTTTTCATTAAAAAAATACTTGACACAAAAATGTATTCCAAAGTGAATCTACGAGTATACATGCTGAATTATCTCACATAGCATTGGTGGGATTTATTCATTCAAATAAAATATGACCAGGACCATACTTGTAAGGGATTTGAAGAGGTTTTTAATAAATATTTCTAACTATATACCATTATGGAATCAAAAAAGTGATATTGATTCATTTTAGAGAAATTAAATAAGTATTTTGTGTAGAATGCAGTGAATCTTATGAACATATTTCAATTTAAACTAAATGTAGATTCAAGTGGTTTTCTAAATGATTTTATATTATAGGAAGGACTATGAAGATAAATTATATCTATGATCATACTTTTTGGTTTTAGTGATTATATAAAAATGATAAAAAATGATTATGTGGGGAAAAGGTCCCATGTTGAGAATTCTATGGGACGTAGGACCTTTATCTACACATCCAAAGGTGTGAATTACAATGTTCAAAAAAAAGAAGCAGAGGGAGACTTATTCATAAAGAATAATGGCACCATAGAATCAGTCAATAAAATAAGTTCATTTTTCTCTTAACCATATAATTAATCCATGATGTTTTCAATGTGGTTCAATAGACAATTTAATGAAATATTTCACCCACCATAATGAGGATGTTGCAGATTTTGTCTGAAGTGAACCTCTTGATTTTATTTTCAGAATTCTCCAAATATAGATGGTGGAAATTGTTATAATGTGATTACAGATTCTCATAACCCGAATGTTTAATTTAATTAATATGGTTCATGACCCCATAATTGAAAAATTCATGTGGATGAAATTAACCGCAAGGCACCCTGAATGATGTAACCTTGATATGAATAAATTATTACATGAAAGGATGTAGGAAATAGTTATATAATGTGTAGAATTAGGCTTTCATAGAGGACCACATGGGACCCTAAATGATGTGAGGTTCCACTTTCATAAATATATTTTTATGTCAACGTTTTTTGATATGGATTCATCTATTTTTATTGGTTCTTCTGTGGTAAATATTATACATTTGAATGTGGTCATGATGCCGCATGTGACGAGTATCTAGAAACCTCCGGAACGAAGAGGGTTTCCATGATTTAAGTGTACACATTACTCAATAAAAATCAATGAAATGTAGTTTTGAAGTTAATTTATTTCCATCAAATGTACATATATTATTTATTTCTAGGAATTGATTGGTTGATAGTATTCTTTGATCATGTCGATTTTGATGCTCCACAGGCGAGGTTTACAACATCTGGGGGATTAGTGATCATCATTAAGTTGGATTGGAATGTAAATGTAAAAAGATTGATACCATTTAAATTTGTGTTTATAATTGTCTCGTATAAATTCGTACTATTATCCTTGGGGACCAAATTATAATAATTGAATTTCATGATATTATAGATCATTATCCTAACATGTTTTAAGAAAATATCACTATCATTCCACCTTAAAGTAATGTAGAATATTCAATTGACATAATAACTAGATTTATTTATATTTCTCTTCCATAATATAGAAGGTATCTAATTGGGTATCATGAATTGATGTTCCAAATAAAAAGATTGAATGTCAGTGATTCATAAGACTGAGTACATAACATTGGGCTACTCCAGTTCTCATTAAAAAAACATGATTAATTGCATCATATTTTTGTTTATTATAATTACCAGATGATGATATGATAAACAATTGATAAAATATTCCTTGAAATACTAATCTAATTGATATATTTTAAGGATTTAAATGGTTATAATAGAGTGTTCTATGATTAGGTTATCATCAGATTCATATTTGGAGAGAGGAATTTCTGAAAATATCTTTCTGAAGCCATTAAAATCGTTATGAATAATATGTTATTCCATTTTTTATGAATTATCCAACAATATTCCTGGAATTGATGAATCATATCATTCATTGGTATCTTAAAACTTTTATTTGTTTACTTACTTATGACTATATGGTGTATTCTTAGACAAAATGTGGCCATGAAAAAAAAACTAAGATAATATTTTTTGCATATTTCCTAGACACCCACTCAATGACAAACTCTCTAAGTGAGATTTATTGATAAAAGAAGTTATATTTAGTTGTAAATTCATATATGAGAAGGGTCTATCACTGAAACATTGAAGTAATTTGTTTTTTCTCTTTTAAATCATGGAATATGTTTTTCACATGACCAACATTTTGGACTTATGATGATGTTATTAATGCTTCATTCCTAATTTTTCATGGCTCTATTACACTATTTCAAAATTAAAAAAAAATTACTATATTTCAATGTTGTGATTATTGTGATTAGTTTTTCACCGAACTAAATACGTGACTCACATCATCACATATTGTGATTTTTTGGAACAAGATGAGAGATATGTGGTCTTTTTAAAATCATCTTAATCTAGTTTGGATTGTTCTCTCATGACAGTCCATCATACCATAGATTATAGCTCGTGAAGGTTATAAACATATGAAAAGAATTACCAATAACATGATTTTGGGTTTGTTATGGTGCTCTACTCACAAATAACATAGAATGAATATATTTTTTTAGGATACTTCTATTGTTTTCGCTGATCATAAAAGTTTGAAACAATAAATTTCTTAAAGATATTTTCTACTCAAAAAATAGGGATGGTGGGAGTATCTATAAATGTTTGAATTAGACAAGGTATATACACGTGGAAAAAGAAATTTTATATATAGTGATTAAAGATGAAAATAATATAACTAATTGTCTAAGGAATCTCATGATCAGTCGTAGTTGATGAGCATATTTAAAGAAATGCACTATTACTACATTATCAGAATAAAGAATCAATCTTTTTCCTAATGACTCTTATTCGAATCTGGTTAGTTACATCATGTACTCCCAAATATCCAATCCTATTTACCTCACAATAAGGACGAAAAAAAATTATGGGGAGACCATTGATGTACGGAAATAATATAGGAATGTGGTGTTATGTTTTTGAGATCAGATAGTGGTTCCACCAACATGTTAGGGACTTAGTTTTTTAGTTTCTCACCATTCAAAATTGGAAATAATCCAGGAATCTGAAATATGTTCTAGGTTTTGAGCATCCCTTTTATATGGTATGTTATGAAATGAATAATTTCTTATTTTTCTATTAAATTCATCATCTAATATCATGTCATGGTGGATCATAATAAACAGTCAGATTATTACAATTGTTACCTATAATTGTCTTTAAATTGGAATATATTGCTAGTGAATTTTTCATTGGATTACTGAGAATGAATCAGAAGATTTATTTGATCTAGGTGACTATTTTCAAACTCCCAAAATTATCCCACTACATTATAGTCTGATAATCTAATATGGTGGAATAATTGGAAAATTAGTATATCTAATATATAGTGAAATGATATAGAGTACAATTTTTTATTCTCTCAGATAGGGATCTTTTATTTCCTCATGATTTTGGAACTCCTTACAACAATCCCTCATAAGCAAGATGAGCATGATCACAAAATATCATCGTCAAATGGAATTGTAGACAATCTATTTATATTTAATTTGTGAGAAATGTGGTGATCATGTGTTATGGATTTTTGTAGCTCATAAGAGAATAATTTACCTTTAAGGGAGTTATATTGTAACAACAATTTCCATGGAATGATAAATATAGAACAATTAGATGCATTTTATGGTCATCTAGGTAGATATCTGCTTTTCTAGGTAGAAACTGATGAAAATTAATTAATAATTATAATCCATATTCATGAAATTTCCAAGAGGATTGTGATGATCAGAATGAAAATGGGAATAGACTATGGTTGAAAGATATATTATTTTTATCATCATAGACACACATTATAATTTATAGTGATAGACCATATATTTTTGAATGTATATCCTAGAATCAGGCTTGATCATTTTTGTAGGAAAGGTATGTTGGATCCTAAGAATGATAACCATTTGAAATCCTGGAATGGATTGGAGATTTTTATTCTTGGTTCCACTAACCATAAAGATTCAATTTTAATGATAAATTAATCCATGTCTCACAATTTTATATGTATAAACTGAGTCCTTATTGTATTCTCATTTTGGATCATGTTACTCTTGAACCCAATATGAACTTTTTCCATAACTTGGTTCATATTTTGGATATGAAATACATAGTCTTCTGTGGAATATGAATATCCATGGTTTGGGTTTTATAGAAACATGGTTGAATGTATGGAAATTATTCTAAATGGAAAACCCACATATGGTAGTAGTTGTTGGAACTTTTCCAAATTATAGATGGGCATAAAATTTTTTATGATGGAATTTATAATGATGGGGAGAATGCGATAGCAATGGTTTGAGTTATTTATTGTTCTATAGATTCTTATTTTATTTATAGAGTTCATGGGATAGACTATTTAAGGATATAATGAGGGGAAAATTTGTGAAGATAGAATATTTTTATTCGAGCTAGTTCATATCATGAATAGTTATTCATGGCATGAATGGGTTTTGGGAAGAAACCATGAATTTTTTTTCATGGTGTAAAGGATATTCTAGGTATATGCTATCTAAGGTCGTTTATGGAATGAAATATCTACCATAGTTTGAATGGATATTCTTGATACCTTGTGTAAGAGATGATCACATAACTCATTGCATGAGATCCTAGAATGTAACCCCTTATTCTATTCATGAGAATCATGAGATCTTGTTCAGTTCATATGAACCAAGAGACCTTGTTTAGTTCATGTGGATCATGAGATCTTCTTTGGTTTATAGAGATTGTGAGACCTTGTTATGTTCATGAGGGTTTTGATTTCTTGTTCAATTCATGTTGATCGTGAGATATCAGTGGTTCTGCATATGTGTTCAACCACCCACCATATACATCACATAATGTGACTTCATCAGGAGATACATTTTAATGACATTTTACAGATTACATGGATTTCATTAATTTAGAAAAATACATCATTCTGATCATGAAAAAACTCTTTTGATGTAAATAACATGTACTCTTTTTCTACATAGAAACCTAGTTTTCTGTGGTTTTCTATAGAGTAATCAGGTATGAAATACAATTTCACTTCTTATGTACAGTTCATTTAGTATTTATAGAAAACATTCCAACACCATAACTCCAAAAATCATAGAAAACCTTTTATTCCATCATCTCAGCAGTCGGCATCACATGCTTCACATGATTGGTTTGTGTGGTTACCTACCACATGACACAAGAACTTTACATGATCATATTCCACATTTCACAAGTGGTTCACATGATAGTCGTCATTATCTTAGGGTGTGACACTTGATCTCATAGTGTTATCCAATGTTAATTATTCGATCAGTGAAATTTTCATCTAGTGCTTCATAAGATCCCATTTTGAGATCCATAGGAACTCATGCACTTTAGATGATCCCATCATCAGATCCATTGATAATAACGTGTCCATCAAAATTTTATTTTATCACTTCAAATTAAATCACCCCGATATCCAAATTTAATCATTTGGTGACATGATTTTGAATGATCATGAGATACCTTCTTCACTTCCATCTTCTTTATCGTCATCCTCTTCAAACGATATCTCCATAAGAACCTTCAGAAATCAAGAAGTGTCATCAAATTTTGACTATGACCTCTTTATGAGATCCTATGGAAATCAGGTGATTTCTTTATGTAATTCAAAAGATCTATTCATTAGATCCTCTCAGAATCATGAGACGCCTTCAAGTGCTTCGTATCATCTCAATGTGAGATCTTATAAAAATCATGTTTAAATTATGTTAACACTCTCTAAATCATTATAATTTATGTTATGTCACCATAATATATTCTTCATATCATGTGGTCCTTCATGAGATCAGTTCATAAATTCATTCGTTAAGATATCATACATTCACACTCCATGAGATGATTCCTTTTTAATCAATGAGATCAAAATATCTAGCTTCGTGAGATAATACATATCATTATATATGAGATCAAAAATATTAAACTATGTTATACTAGATAGGTTTTTGTCCACAGTACTATACATTCATGCTCTGTGTGATAAAACATCCATGCTCTGTGAGCTCATACCATTCATGATCTGTGAGATCAAACATTTTCACCACGTGAGATGATGCATCTCATGCTCCATGAGATCAAACATCTAAACCATTACAAGATCAAACATCTTGCAGTCTATGAGATCATACATCTCATGCTATATGATATCGTAATTATCACACACCATGTGATCAATTTAGACAATCATGATCACTCTTCATTCCTTATTTGATAAGCAACCTTCATCAACAACCTAAAACCTTATTAACAAACACAATCAATCCAAAATAACCCCCATAATGTATTTTTCTTAATAAAAACTTTTTCAAATTCAATATTCCTTTTATTTTATTTATTACCATGCTATATTTATATACTTTATTAATTAATTTCACCAGATGTTTTGACGACATTCGGTTCATATATACAAAATAAATTTTATGGTTTGACAATGGTAATAGAATTTATTGTTAAATAACTACTATAATAAAAATAATTAAATAAATATTGTTTTTATAAATGAATTATATAGTTAAATCCAACCATAATTTATTTTTTTGTAAAATGAACCATGTGGTAAACATTGAGATGGTATGCCATATGTATGAATGAGTAACATTTATTTTTTCAATGATAATGAAGGAAATAATGTAAGTGTTACATTGTATTTATTGAATAATAATTATTTAATAAATTTCAGAATATTCCTTCATATACACTTATATATACCATCCAAGTTATGTGGTAATTAAAAAAATCACATCCCTCAATGGAACTGGTACGCCACATGTATGCACGAACAACATTATCATTTTTTTATGAATGGAAAATAATGAAAAATAAATGATATATTAATATTCTATTATGATAAATATTCAATGAATATAATATATATATATATATATATATATATATTAAATAGATCTTCATAAAAATTTCTGAGAGGTGATTATGTAAAACAAATTACATCGGTTCAGGAGGAGATAGTTCACATACACATGAATAATGTTTTCATTTCTCATTTGAAAGATGGGATGATTGGTCAGGGATATACCATTAAAATAATATTATCTATGTATATGGTACAAATATATGATATTATATTATCATTAATAAATAATATATGTTTTATGTTGAAGAAGAAATAAAATAAAAAGGAATGGTTAGGAATTATAAACCTTCTTCAGACACCCTCTTTGGGTTAGCACCAAAATCCCTCATAGGAGGGTTTTATAATCAAAATAATTCCTCTATGACAAGGAAAGGGAATTGAACAATGTATTTTAGTAGGAATTTTCATAACAAAAATTCATTTAATGTTTCAATAAAAGGGGAGATAATGTTTCCTTTTATAATTGAGGAGTGGAATATTTTTAAATACACAAAACTATTCAATAATGGTAAGTCACTATAATAACCAGAACCTAAAAAATTAATGAATATTGTATTATAGGGAATATATGGCTGATAAAAACACAAAAAAATAAAAATTAATACTTTTTAAAAACATTATTCCCATTACCTATAAGGTTACCCAGTATTACAATTTTAGATTTCACCACGGTAACTAGTTTGTACCTAGGATATTTAGTTTTTAAGCCTAAATATAAAATTATAATTAAAAGATAATTTTCACCCAATTATTATAAATAATATATAATATTTATTAAATTTAAAAAAATGGATAAATTAAATTTATTACAAGTGCTTTTAATGCTCAAAAAATTATTTCAACCATTACTACAGTAAGTAATTTTTTGTAATAATTATGAAAAAATATTATGTTGACCATATTAATTAATATTAATTATGATGATTTAAGAATATTTTTTATAATTTGTAAAATTAAAATCATATAATTGGTAGAATTTAATTTCAAAATAATCTTTCAAAACATATTGATTTATAGTTTTTCATTAAATGCATTTTTCAAGCATAAGATAATCATACATTAACTATGTGACTAGTAATTATCACAATATGAATATAAATTAATATAATTAGATATATAATATATAATTTTAACTAAAATATATCTTTATTATGGGTTATATTAATTAACAAAACAAATATAATCATTATTCAGTTAATTTTTTTTTTCTTAAAACCAGGTTTTTCAGTCTAAAAAAAACATATACAATAAACATGAAAACTGTTGATTCAAAATAGTATTAATAAGATTATTCACAGTTATATTTTTCAAATTTAACTTTAATATTAAATTAATAATATATTTCTTCTTTTTAATTAATTAATATAAATAATATAAATGACATTATAGGAAAAATCTATAATTTTTACTATTCACTGAAAATCATTCAATTTAGAAAAAAACCATAATTGCAACCTAAAAAAAATTTGATATATTTTTTCAACAATTATGTTAATTTTATAAAATAAAATTTCTAAAAGTTAAATAAAATAATTTTAATATTTTTTTATAAAATTAATAAAAATAATTTTTGAAGAGGATTTATTTCTTATTAAAAATATGTCTTCATTAAAAAATGAACGATTGTTTACTAAACATTTATCAATTTAGGTATATTCATTATTAAATTTATATATATTTCATAAATTACTAAATACTATTCATAATTTGCAAATTAATTTCTATGTTATAACAGTCATATTTAAATAATAATGTTTCATGGTTCATTTAGGCTCGGTGATGCGTGTTGTCTACGCTATAAAACAATGATTTGTTTAATTGAAAATTCTATGGTGTTACAAACTTCCCATTTAATAAATATCATCCTTAAATTTGAACTTGATCTTAATAATAAATATTTTTTCATTTGAAAATATCTTTTTTGAAAACCCACAACTTACATAGGTTTAATGAAACATCCTCTTCATATGTGAGAAAGGGGAGTACAAAGGTCAACTATAATGACACATAACAATGTTTCCAAGTATGAAAACATTACCAGGAAGTCAAAATATGGACAATAAAGAAAATATTATTGACTAAATAATAATTTATAGTGAAAAAGATAATTTATAATAATAAAGATAATTATTATGATAAAGTAAAAAACCACAAAACCATAATTCTATGATCAGTGAAAAGACAATAAATTCATATGAAATGATAGTAATTTGATAACATTTTTGTTTCAAGATATATTTTCTACAATTGAGGAATCATATTACCATCTTGTCTAAGATTATAAGGAAATTGACATACTTTATATCTTTCTATTTCATTATCACAATTTCACCTTTTGGTTGTTCTTCAGTCAATTTCAATTTAATTTATATCTCTATGGAATGGATGACCACGATGATTTGTCATGCATGAAGCAATAAAATTAACATTTAATTGACCATAAGATCTATAAATGAGTGAAAATACATTTCATATGTCTCAAAATATTTACCAATACAAAAAATGGTTAGACCATGGTAAAATAATTCCCAAAATAAATTAACCTTTATACATTGAAATAAAAAATTATTCTCTAAAGGCTCAATAATAAACCCCAAAGTTTAACATAAGTAATTTGATATAAATTCACCCATAAATTTATTCAAAATATTTATGATTATGGTCAAAAAAAATATTTGAATGATTTCATCACATATTTATCCAATATAAATCTAACATATATTTCCATATAAAACCAATCACTCATAAAGCCTCCTAAAGAAATGTATAACATTTAATAATATATGATAATAATTTTTATCCACAACATTAGTAACCATAAATCCACTATAAATTATTAAATGCTTCCAAAAACTAACAAAATAATTATATGTTTCATTATTATTATATCTAAAACATGATTTATAAAAATAATTTTACTATATAATTCAAAAATATGATTATATAAATAATTTCACCTCAAATATTGGTATTACATAATTCGTTACTTGATCTTAGAGTTAATCATTAAAAGAGGAAATTTACCTAGATAATGCACTTCTTTTCTACAATTAAGACATAGAACTATTAATGGAGCTCTACGATGAAAAGTTCTTCTCAATTGAACACCTCATTTTTTCCTCAAGAAAAAATTTATCTATTACCCTATTTTAAACACATATAAACTTGTCTTATCCCTTTGATAAATTCTTCTTTGTGTATCTTCCCACATATCTATTATGATGAAAATTGATCCTTCTTTCCTCTATGATCTTATCCACCCAATCTCTTGGCGGACTCCATCGTTATATTCTTTGATGAGTATGAGAGTTAGATAAGGTATAGGTTATTAATCATATACAATAATATCCAATTAGGAAAATCTCAATATATTTTACTTAATTCATCATTCCAATTAGATACTCAGAATCACAAAATTATTTATCACATTCAGCCTTAGCATCATTCCTCCTAGTTCCATCCACTGACTAAAACCAAAAATAATTCTCTGAGAAACCACAATCAAATCATGAAAAATCATTTCTATTATATAAAGATCATGAAAACATATTTTATATATGTAAAACAATAGTTTCAACCAATGTCATTTATTATTATCATCTATTCAAATCCTTCATTATGATTCATATATAGTTTATATATTTCTAAATTATATCCCCCAAGAGTATCAACCCAAGTGTGAAAGAATTATCATACTCATACACCAGGTGACAATTTATTCAATGACAAAATGTTCCCTTGTATGATTTATTACCCCTAAATATAATTGTGTCAAATATACATCCACTTATAGTATCTATAAAAGGAATTTATTTCTTGGAAACCACTCACTCTATAATTCACCAAAATTCCAGGATATTTTCAAATACTCTAACTTATCCGAGGTGTTCTCAGTAAGGTATTCTAGGGTTAATCCATAAAATTAACAAAGACATTATCTAATAATAACTATAGATTATTATTACTTTAACATAAATTATTAAAATATTTTTAACATAGACATCACCTAATTATCACCCAAATATCATTAGGAATGGTATCATTAGACGAATAGGTACATAAAACATAAAAAATTAATTATTTTTGTTCTTCTTAGTGAGATCCTAAAACACTTTGATCCCATAAAACCGAATAGTTTAACTGAAGGAATACATAATAAAGGTTGATCTATAATTCCCAATAAAGGAGTACACATCCTAACTCGACATAATAACATATCATAAAATATAAGAATCAGTAATAATCACATGGGAGGATAATATAATGGACATGATATCATAAGATCATGGAGACATTGGAAAGTGGAAGAAACATATTACATTAAATAATCATAATTCAATACTAACATCCTGTACAATATCATATAGTTTAAATGGTTTCAAAATGGATTAGGTTTACCCACAAATCCAAAACAAAAACACTTATGAGACCAAAAACACTACTAGATGCATTGGAATAATATTTAGGTGCACCCATCACAAAATTTTCCTGATTAAGTTTTCAAAAAAAAAAGAAATCAATCATAAAGAATAATCATAATAATTATAAGTAGAATTAAATGGGTTGTATAATCGTTCCTCATAACACATTAAAAGGAAATTTCATGAGGAATACATTTGAAAAATAAACCTAAGTGTTTGATTACCTTTTCTATGGAATGTTTAATAAACTATTTATATATTTAAGAGACAATTATATAAAATTTAAAATTAATCTAAATCCATAATGGTCATCATAATGAATTAGAAATTCTATAAAATATCACAAGGAATATTTATTGATTAAAATACCATGTTACCCTTTGAAATCGCTTCTTTAAAACATAAAAATCCCTTAGGTATTTTAAGAAAAAATAGAAAATAAATATAAAGGATTATAAAGTAATATTCAAGTAATTATGTTTTAATAAAACTAGAATATTTCATTTATGTATTATATGTTAAGATAAATCATTCCTTTGAAACTTTTATAAAAATGTTATAAAAATACCTTCTTTTGAAAAAGATAAGAACACTAATTTTAAGCAATATTGTAATCAAAATATAAAATGGGTAAAAATACCTATAATATTTCATTGGTGAATTGTAAAATAATCATTAAATTTTTTAACCAAATTTTATACGTGAAAGAGAAATATTTCATATCTATAAATGGATGTAATATCAGTATTACTTATAAAAAACATTCTTGATTTTTATTAATTTAATAAGAGAGAAAATAGAAACCAAAAAAGTGAAACACATTAATTACCATAGTATAAATATATATATATATTATTCAATAAAATAATTTGATTTTATTTCCCCTATTGTAACCTTGAATATAAACAAACATTTAAATAAAGGATTTTGTTACATAAAACATCTACCTCTTTTGCATCATTTGAATCAAATCACCATGGATGAATTATAATGAATTGTAACTCAAAATACCATAAATTATAAATGATTAATTATATAATTTTTATAATTTTTAAAATATACTCCATATATAAAAATTATGAAAAATAAATTAAAATATTCCTCAATGGTGGGGATTGAGATAAAATCCCTTGTAATGTCAATAATTATAGAGTGAGAATTAATCAATGAAGTTATAATTTATATCAATTGTAAATTCATAAAAATAAAAATTGAAACAAAAAATATTATGAATTCATTACACAAATAATCATGGCTTAAAATAGACAACGAAGATGAATTATAACTCAATGAATTGTTAATTTTGTCAACAAACCACTTACCTCAAGTTCAACACATCACGTGTGTAATTTATCATCCTTAAAAATATAATTATTTTATTTATCTAAAATTTTAACAAAATTTTTATGGTTTACTATACCTATTATTTTTTTATAATGCTTTTTTATTTTCATAATCAATTAATTCACATCATATATTTATTACGATATTCAGTTCATATGTCCAAGATGACTTCGATGTGATGACTTTGGTAAAACAATTCATTATTCCATAAATCCTAGTATAAAAAATCTAATAATTATAATTTTCTGTATATAAATTATAACATTAAAACGAACCATGAAAGATGGTTAGGAAGAATGAACTACATTACAAACCTGGAGACGGTCGGTCATACGTACGTATGAGTAATGATTCCATTTTCGGAAGATCAGGATAAAATAAGGAAAGTGTTATTTTATATTTAAGTATTGATAATTTTATCATAAATATTATATTATTTATTTAAATACACTGATATATATCATCCATGTTATAAGGAAATGAAAAATTAATCACATCGCTTAGGGAATGTGGTAATCTTCACATACCCACGAATGATTCAATGATTTTTTAATGAATAAATAGGTATGAAAATTTAAGATATATTATTTTTAAATGATAAATATGCTATAAAAATGATATATATATATATATATATATTAAATCCAACATCATAAATAACCATCTGGGGCATTGATGGATGATGAATTACATTAGTATACGAGGTGGTAGTCTGACGTATACATGAACGATGGATTCCTTTAACATTTTGTGGAAGATGATATAGATATCATTGTTGACATAAAAATAATTAAATTTAATTAAATTTTAGATATTGATTTTGTAATGTTATCATATTTGAATAACATTTAAAGGTTGTTGAATAATAAATAAATAAATTATGGTTGGGAATTATGCCTCTTCTTCAGACACACTCAATGTGTTTCCAAAACAATACTTTATATGTTGGTTTATTAAAAATGTAAGGCATCAGGGACATTGTAAGTGATTGATGGAATATTTTTTTTTATTTATTTTCCTAAAATTATCGTTTTCTGTTTGAATAAAACAGGATAAGAGGGTCTCTTTTATAAGTGGGAAAACGGGAAATTATTGTATATAACAAACAATATTGACTAAAACGTAAATTATTATTTCAAATAATGGGAATTCACACTCATGAAAAGTTCCTAAAGCTGATAAATTATGTTATTTCGAGATAATATTATCAATTCAAACATTATATATTTAAAAATAAATGTGTATGGAACATGTTATTCACTTTACCTCTAAGGTTACTTACATAAACAATTATATATTTCACCATGGTAGATATTTTATTCAAGGTAATTTTTCCTTTACGAATATAAAATGATATTTAGTAGATAATTTATAACCAATTATTATTATTTTTAAATATAATTTATAAAAAACAACTATGATTGTGGAAAATAATTTAAAAACAAGTGTTTGTAACACGCAAAACCTCGTGTAAAAAATTACCACAATAATAAATTATTACTTATCATTTAGACCAAATATTATGTTTAACATATTTCATATAATTAATTCTTATGAATACAAATATTTTATCCAATTTATACAATTAAATTCAGTTAAATTTAGAAATATAATTGAGAAAAAATCAACAAATCATTTCAAAAATTGTGTTTTCAATAAATGAATTTTTCTGGTATATGATGATATTACATTAAATATATGACTATTAATAATAATTATTTGAATTTATATTCATTTATATACATATATAATCCATAAATGAAATTTAAAACTTCCTTTATTAGTTGATATTTTAATAAATTAGAAAATTTTAAACTCTATGCACCTAAAAAAAGTTGGCATAAAACCGTGTTCTTAATCATAAAAATTATCTTATTCCAAAAACATGAAAATTATATATTAAAATGATATTAATTAAATTATTATATATAAAATGGTTAATATTTCACTTTTAAACCAAATTCAAAATAAAATTTTCTTTTTAATTAGATTATTTAATGAAAAAAAGGGCAATATTTGAAAAATCTACAATTTTCACCATTCCCCAAAAAATAAATCATTTTAAAAAATCTCAAAATTTAATTCTATGTAGATTTTTATATTATTATTTAAAAAAAATTATGATTATAGAATAAAATTTATATTATTTCAATAAATTAATTGTAATATTTTCTATCAAAAATTAATAATGTTTTTTATGAAAACATATTATATTAAGAATAAAATGACTTCATTCAAAATTAATTTACACTTACCTAAGAATTTATCGTTGAATATATATAAATTAGAAAAATTATTTATATTTAATAAAGTGATTAATTCTATTCATACCTACTAATTTAATGACTAGGTTATAACAGTCATATTTAAATAGTAAATTTTCAGGGTTCATTAAGGATTACTGTTGTCTGTTCTATATTCCATCGAACATGGTTTTTTTGAAATATCGGGTTGTTACACGAAAAAACTGTGAGAGATTAAATATGTTATACCATATTCAATAAATCATATATTTAACAAAACTATTTTTTTGTAGCATGGTAGTGTGGCCGAATTTTATCGGCATTTTTAGATAGTGCATTATTTTTTAATTTCTGGTTTTAATAAAATCAATTTTACACTGTAAATATATCTTTTTCATATATTTTTATATATAACATTGTGTTTTGAATTATTCTCTACATAGGTTGTGTTATTCATGAAGTAATCTATTAGATAACTACCTCCTTTCAAAACCAAACCAAAGTCTATCTTACGTCGTCGACACCAACACACACAAAAAGATCCTTTGAAGGATTACACAACACCAATCAACAATACTCATTCTCATTAGTTTTCAAGATATAAAAATTAAATTGAATAAAATTTGAAAAAAATGATATAAAATAATTGAAAAGTAACATAACAATCATTTTAGAAATATTACATTCAACTTTCATACATTCAAATACAAGTTAAAGCACCAATCATTGAGCTAAAATCCATCAAAATACATCTTTTTCCAAAATTATATTGAATTTATTGAGAAGGAAAATGTAAACACATAAAATAATTCCATAATGTGTGCTTAAAATTGAAACTTACAAATGTGTATGAGGATGTTTTGGGAAAAAATTCCCTTCACTTTATAAAATAAAATTATCGTGCAATATACCCCCCAAGGTGTCCATGAGGTTCAAATTTCTAACATTTAGAAGAACATTGTCATGAAATTTGAAGGAGTATGTACCAAACATTTATAACTTGTTCTTTTACAATGGAAATACCTACCTCCTATCACAGTTCACTGTAGTGTTTATGCAACTAATGCCAACTATTTTTTCCAATTCCCTTACTTGAGAGAACATTATGAGAGTTGTGAAGAAATATTCGAAGGTATCCCATATAACCAAACCAAAAAGAAAGAATAATACTATTCATTAAACTTGAGATGGAAGTATAACCATCCCTATAGTAAATGGGAAATACATCCTATAACATCTCTATTTTTCCATGTAATGTCTTAAAAAATATCTAGAAATATTGTTGAGACTCGGGATTGAGACACCAAGCTATTGTAAGGCTCGTTCAGTCTAAAATTTAGGTTGGAAATATATTAAATATATCATTTTAACGTGCATAAAGATTTCATAAAAAAGATAAATTAATCCAAAATAATACTCATATTATAAATATGAGGTCTTCATTGACTTCATATCATGAGTTTTACCCTATACATGACATAACCGTTGAGCTCATCAAATGTTCGGGTTGAGTGTAGTCAGGGTAATAATATTGAATAATTATAATAATTTATTTATTTTATAACGAAATTGTTACTTAATCAATTTATGTAATTAAGTTTCTATGTAAAAATTCTCAGTTTAGTGACCCAACATTGGATATTTGATAGAGATCATTGTAGGATCTTTCTTAGATAAACAACTACCAGATCATGGATCATCAATCAGTGAGCAATAAATCTCAAGGATCATTCAAATGATAATGACATGGATATGTTATATTCTTATTATTTACACAAACATGGGTATGTTTTAATTTTTTTGTACTTATCCATATTTTATTTTCCCCATGATGAATGAAAATCAATAAACTAACAATTTGATTCATGGATTGAGTGTATTTTGGTTATGGGTTATATTTATACAAGATCAAGGATTTATATTGTAATATATTTTATATCTAGTCATTCTTATTTATATCTATAATTAATCAAGGGAAACCTTAAAAATTGGATGAGCTCCATTCCTCATATTTTTGTTTTATGAATTTTTTCACATGTTCTTTGCATGCTAATTGTTAGAAATTCCTTTGGCATATAGCACGACGAAAACATAGTTTTTTATTTTTCCATGACCATTACATACAACATAAAATAAATATCATAGGTATAGATAAAATATAGTATACAATTATTGGACACAATGAATATTTTTTATCAATCATTTAAGATTTGGGGATACCCATTTTTCGCATTTTAGTCATGAAACAATGATGCGTCTTGATAGAGGTCTTCTGAGCCGATCGAGGCATGATTTTTTCTGAGAAGGTGATGATGAGGCTTGACCATAATAGATCTGTGATCAGAGTGTGAGGTTGGTGTTGGATCTATAGGTGACCGTGAAATAGGAATACACAGATATGTAACCATGAGGAAATGAAAATTTTGTTTTACAATGAGTCTAATCATCGATCACGCAATATGTCGGACCCTCTGTAGGGAATTATGGTTTTTTCTGAGAAGATAAATATCACATAGTGATTAACCCAATTGGAAATATGACTTGTGCTCAGGGAGAACATGGCTAGGCACCTACCTAGGCATATGTTCGGGAGCATAGCCAAGCGAGGAGGATATGGGTAGAGATGTGAACTCTGACATAGACATGGGAACATGTCATGATAAATGGGTTGAACTAGTTATAATTAGAAACATTTTTTACTTATTCTACACATAGTTTACTTTTCCACATAAGTCGTGGATCCATTACTCTTTTCAGGTTAGACAATTTTCTTTAGGGTTCATTCCCATTATCGTCTTACTAAAGGGTTAGTAAGGAATCACATTTTTTGCATACGATGGTGATACAATATTTAGAACATCTATCTTCGGTATATTTTTTAGAACCCCTCCATGAGTCCTAGAATTAGATCCTCTATCATCATAATTTTTCCTAGGTGGGGTTCTTGGAATCTTTATGAACAAAACTACTCGGATGGTGATCCCCTACTTAGTGGGATTATGCAGATTTGATTTTTTGTATACCCCCATCGACTATGGTGTGATCCCCATCTATTTATAAAAAAATAAAGTCTTAAAATGACTAATTGTTAGGTAGATAACCAAATATCATGAAATCATTAATTGGAACCATCAGTTATATAAGACTCATGGAGTTTATGCACCCGAACGAGTGTTATGTGGAACCTTCGAGCCAGAATACTAGGATGGGTTTATAGTTGTGACCATATACTAAGATTGTTTGTCTACTATAAGTATATTTAGATATTATTGTAATTTATATTGTTGAAATATACCTATGATGATCTGAATATTACCATTGATGTTATATCCTTATTATTTTTGGAATGTCCTTCTGGGTATTTTTATACTCAACCATGCATGGGCTCTCCCCGCATGTGTCATGTCTTATGCATAAGACTAGCCTCATGAAGAGGTTCTCTAAGGGCTTGGAGAAGATGAATCATTATTTTGGGAAAGATACACTATGGGTCATTCCAGGAGTCTCATTTTTCTGTAGTAACCTCATTCTATCATGTTGAACTTCTTACAATTTTGGTGGGATTATATTTGGCCATTATTGATTTGTAATATATTTTTTAACTTTTATTATGGTATTTAGATGTGTTCATGAATTTGGTATCATTTTAATTTTACATTTCATCAATGTATGGTCTTGGAGATGTTTGTGTGTGTGAAGGTACCTTAGGGTACGGCCTCCCATGTGAGTGTTATGCATACTTGATGTTGGTCACCAACCCCTAGTATACTAGAGGAAGGCATGGGGTAGTCACACTCGGCATGTCGCTCTCTATGAAGGCTCTAGTGGTTTGGTTTATGAAGGAGTGGTATCATAGGAGTGATCCATACAAGTGCAGGAGTTTGGAGTTCTATTTCATTGTGAGTCTGGTTTGGATTTTTGGAAATAGTTTTAAGTTATTTGAGTTCCAATTTTAGGCCATGGACTCTAGTGTTGGTATAAAGATTGATGTATCCATACACTATGACTTTAATAAACATCTAATAAACTCAATAGATATAGAAATTGGTTATACGAAAAAAATTTCACTTGCGTATTATAATAAGAGGATTTAATTTCCACGTCCTTCTTGAGTCAGTTCTCTAGATATACACATTTATCATGGTACATCCTATCTATTTCTAAATGTCTCCAAGATGTTTTATAGCTAGTATTGAACACTATGATCATGAGTGGATTCCCATATGTCATTAGGATTTTATATAAGGACTTTTCATAAAGTTTTACTTCCATGGGGTTCACTAATCTTACCACCCCTTGTCAAGTAGAAGATGATATAATAAATACTAGAAAATGAGGTGTACAGGATGAGTCTGCTTCATGAGATTCAAAATATAAGAAACCTCATGTATAGGGGTTACAAAGAACCAAAATTAGCAGAGTATTAGATTGAGTAATTGACATTATTATTATATCATTCAAGGGAATTTGTAGGCCATATGGGGGTTGTTGAAGCAATCCTTCTCCATGGATTTGTAGAAAAATGGTGGGGATATTTTACATTTTCAAACAATGATTTGAAACTTGCATGGTCAGAGATCATGTGACTTTTTATATAGGATACATGTCTATCTATGTTGAGGGTTGTGCACATCTAGGTTATTCTATATCTATAGCATGACAGTACAAGTATGGCTGAGTATTCCACTAGGTTCACCAACCTCTATTGATAACCTATGGATATGGTTCATGAGAAGTTCTTTTGGGATAAGAAATTTAGAAATGGTATACATAGAGATATATGATCTATAGTGATACCTATATTCATTACTACTTATGTTGGGGTTATGGAATTTTATTTGGTTGTTGATATTTTCTTGGCTGAGCAGATGCAGATAGTTGGTCCTGGAAATGGGCACTCTCTAGTAAAGACATTGGTAGTGGGAATCAGATGACATAATTAGAGACCATAAGGTGAAATATGATTTAATATATGATCCCATGATAGAGGTTATATGGTTACAACTCAAAATATTGGTCGTCCATCTTAGAGAGTGTTTGGGATACTCTTGTGTTTGTTGGGGGTAATGTAGCATGAAATTTTCCAACAAAATATATTTCAGATAGATATATAGTGGATTGGACACCTTAGTAGAGGTAGAGATAGAATTAGGAGAGTATGTATGGTGGTAGATGTGGAATATAAACTGGGATATCAGATATATGTGGAATATGTTTTCACGTGATACCACCACCACCCCTATTTGGTATGTGACAAGCTCAAAGAGATTGGGGGAATGTGCAAGGGTGTAATTGATGTTTGAGGCTTATGAACCAGAGGATACAGCGAAGATATGAGGTATGATCTATGTCTAATATACTTTATATGTAGTATTGATAGACATGGGTGTGATCCTCTCTGTTCTTACCACTAATATGGTTTGAGACCTATAGATTCTAATTGAGATCCTAACTCAAACATTTCTCTTGGAGACTCTTACCAGAGTCGAATCAGTGATCACACACTTCTTCTAACAGCATGACCTAACTCTTCCAAGAAATATTTTCCATTAGGATATCTTTTCTTTAGTGATGAGTAATTACGATGTTATCTTATTTATAGAATAGTTATTTATATTTTATTCAATGATAGATAATTTTAGGAAGAGTATGGGCTGTTTCCATAGTGATTATATGAGTTATTACATTATGATTGAAATGAAAACCCATCAAGTGTAGGATTCACTCATGAATATTATTTTGAAACAATTTTCACATCAAATTGCTAAAATAATCCTTCATATAGTGGATGCTATGTGTTTTCAATTTTCTATAGTAGTGGTGGATACGAGTACATCGTTAGCTATGAAACTCTATGATTGCCTCCCTATAAAGGGATATACAACTACATTGATCTATAACATGAGATGACCCTATTATATGCACTAGTATATTTGATGGCTCTTGTAGATCTTCATGAGATGAGGTTGTTATTGGAGGAATTTCATAGGAACACCTTTTTAATGCCCAATGTTTCACCCTAGGTAGAATTTATGTCTTTTTAATATCTAATACATGATCTTGATGTTTTGTGTGGATTAATGTAACCTAAACTAGGTTTAGAGTGGTACAATGGTTCTAACAGATTTACCTCAGATCATGCTATCACCGGCTACAAGTATGGGATGAGGAAATTCAAAATATATGATTAAAATGTTGTTATGGTCACTATGAGTAGTTGGTGATTTCATTTCGAATTAGTTACACCCTAGTAGTGTTCATGGGACTCATGAAATAGATCATTAAGACTTTTTTAAAAATTTTGTGGTATTTTTCATCGATAATATTCAAGTGAAATCATTGTTTGAGATGAATCATGTGATGAACATGAAGATAGACTAGGATGTACCTTGAATGTACCAAATTTAGAGTAATCTCATTATGTTATAGTTCTTGATTCAGAGTTCTTCTTCCTAGGACATGCAATCTAATCATATGGTATAGTAGGGGAACAGACAATGGTCAGGACAATGTTATCTTGGGAGCCACCCAAGAGCAAGATGTAGGTTCGGAGCTTCCTTGGGTTTGAAAGATACTATTATATATTCTTAACCTATTTATCTGGGATATCATATCCCTTGAAATCAATGAACTAGAAGGGGTACCCTTTTTTGTGGATAGAAAGGTGCCACAAATCCATCCACGTGTTGAGAAAGAGATTAAAGAGTGACACTATATTAAAATTTCTAGAGGAGGGTGTAAAGTACATAGTGTTCTATGATGCAATGCGGACTAGGTATGGTTGGTTTATAATGCATAAGTAGGAGGTAATTATCTATTGTTTAGATTAGTTGATAAGACATGCTAATATCTACCTGGACCACAGTCTTTAACTTGTAGAAGTAGTATTATCACTAAATATGTTGTGAAACTACCTTATGGGTGATCAGTTTATTATCTATTCTTACCAAAATATTTTCAAGTACATATTCTCTCAAAAGGATATTTACATGATATATAGTCGATGGATATATTTCCTCCAGGTTTTAAATTTACATTATCTACACTATTGAGAAGGGGAATGTGGATGAAAATTATCTTAGTAGTAGATCATTTTTGTAGTTACTTAGTGAGGTGTTAGAGCACTTGGTCTCATTATAGTTATCCTTCATGGATGGTGTTGGTGAATCTTACCTCTAGTCGATGGTTGTCAACCCACTTTTTCAATAGTCTGTTAGGGATTATCATCATATAGATATTGACTGTTAGGCCCTACATACTCTGATATCCAAAGAACACACTCCTAATGGATTTTTTGATGGTTGATATCACATCACCCTTTTAGAAGGACACATCATGGTACCAGTGAAGTTGTGGGAGTTTTTATTGGAGAATTTTAATACATTTATTTTGGTGATACATATAGGTGTGCGGAGTATGTACCAAGTCCTCATATGTTAGTTTTAGTGTCCATGTATGAATAAGTTAGTTGTAGAGTTTTTCCCTCGATGCATTATGATTCAAAAAAAGAAGGCTAATAAAAAATTTCTAGGAGGTGTATCTCAACCCATTGAAGTGCCAATGTGGAAAAGAGATTTAATATATATAAACATTGTGAAATGGTAACCACATACTTATAGAGGTCATGATGCCATCTGGTGATCATAGACATGATTACCAAGTCATACAACTTCTTAGCTATCCAAGAGTAGAGTTCTGTATCGAGATTCAGATTCCCTTACTGGTAAGAGACAGTCTGACTCCATGTAGTTACCTTGATTATCATTTATAACTATGATTATCTCTTCACATATTGGTTATGTAAGTGATTACCCGAATGAATCATGACTTAGTTCAATTTTACCATGGATTTTCATCCCTAGAATTCTTGATAGAAAGATGGGACCATTTAGGTCCTAGAAAACATAATGTGGTCTTTCATGATAGAAATTAGTTATAGTTACAAGTGTCACCTATCAATGGTAATGATTTATTAAAAAATAGTTAAAATTCCACCATCAGTGTAGCACCATTAAAACCCATATAGAGGTGACCATATAGGTCACCACTATGTTGGGCTGACCCATGAAATTTAGAAATTATGGGCCTAGAGTTGGTGGGATCCAAGAACAAGAATGTCCATATTAACTAAGAGTAGATGATCACTACAATGCTCCATCATAAGTATTATTCCAACTGATGATGGTGGCCTTTGGAGTTATATGATAGAGACCACGTGTTCCTGAGAGTATCACCTCAATCTAGGTTTTAGAGATTTGGTTGTTACAAAAAGTTATCTCCATGATTCATTTTACCTCCATATATACAATATAATGTTAGTATTATGGCGTACCTCTTAGATCTACCCTTATAGATGGAATGGAAACATGATGTCTTCCATGTATCACATCTAACTAGAAATGTGCAATCATATCGCATGTTATCGATTGAGGTGATTTGGAAGTTGGGGATGAATATCCTTTTTCAGTGTACTTATGATATATTGAGAATTTCTAGGAGAAGATCCTCCTTGAGAGATTTATTCCTTTAGTACTTGTCTGGTGGTATCATTGTAATCTTCAAGACTGTAACTGGGAATTAGAGACCCAGATTCATGCTCAATACGAAACATCTATTTTTTTATTTTTTTTATCTTTTTTTACATAATTTCCTATAATGGGGATAATGTGACATCTATTTTTTTCTATATAATGTATTCAATTTTATCTTGTGAAATTTTCAAGACCAGTTTCTGAGAGGGTTCATTATTTCTAGTCCTAATGAGCCCAAAATTTATGTATGAAATATATTAAATATTTTTTTTTCATAATTACACAGTTTTCTTGAAAATTGGAATAACTCCAAAATGGGTACTTTGATCAGAAATCCATGGTTGACATTTAGTTCATAGCATGTGTTTTACGTTAGGTTCTATAAACCCTTGGAGCACATCGAAATATTTGGTTGATCATAGTCTTGGGAGGATTAATAAATAAATTACATAATTTATTTTTTTTAAAACAATTATCATAAAATAATATTTTTCCATAAATATTTTACTATGGATAATCCAAGGGTTATCCATGTAACCCTGGATATTTTAGAGGGAGCATTGGAGGTCCTTCTCAGACAAACAACTACTATATCATGGATCGTAGATCATTGTGCAATGAATCTCGAAGATCTCTCCAATAACAATGATGTAGATTCATTCTTCACTAATGATTGATCCCAATCAAGGTAGGTTTTTTTATCTACAGTAATCCCCATATTATTTATACAATAAAAAACTATTCAATTAATTAACAAATGGATTCATGGACCATTAAAATTTATGTATGGGATAGATTTATCAAGTATTAATGATGATTTTGTTTTTTATGTATCTTCATTCATAACCATAATGAAATGAATCCAAGAAAATACAAACATTTGATGAAATCTATTCCTTATCTTTTCATCTAAATTTCTTCCCTTGTTTATCACACGTTCCTTATAGGAAAATTTATTAGACCATTATTCGATGAATACATGGTGCTGAATTTTTGTGTGATCATTCCTCAAAACTATAATGTTTTATCGATAATATGGATTCAATTGAGGCTGCGATAAATGGAAGAAATCTAATGTGTGATTGATCAATATAGATTTTGGGATACCCTTTCTTAGTATTATCATTGTACGGGGATGGCTAGGCTCAAAAAATTATTTCCTACTATATAGAGGTATGTTTTCTAGTGATACGTTGCATCAATTATTTGTCTAACCAAATCGGTGATCTTGGGGTGAGATCACCAGTGGCTATAGAGTCCATGACAACATAGTCATTGGAGGGGGAATAACCAAATGTGTGTGGAAATTTGGGGTTATGAAGAATATAATTCAGGAATTCACACCATTTGTGAACCTTTTTTTGGGTCTTGGGTTTTCATGGAGAAGTTAAATATCACAGGGTGTGTGACAGGTGTCGCATAACTTGTGGCCCCACATTGAAAATTGATATGCTCTTTGGGATAACATAGACATGCACCTAGCCTATACATGACTAGGAACATATCCAAGATAGAAGTACATGGGTAGAGATGTGTACTTATACATGAACATGGGAACAGGTCGTGGTACACAAAATGATATGGGGTCAAAGAGACATGCCATTTAAATATAGTGTACATTATTTTGTTATACGAAGATGTCTTGGAGACCTTTATATCATTAGCTTGGAAATGTTTTGTATGGATTATTTACCTTAATATTATTCATAAGGGTTTTTTTCGAATCACGACTTGGGCAATGGACGGTGATCCACCCAGAGGAACATTTGTCTTAGATAGAGTTATTTGAATCCCACCATGAGGCCCAGATGAGATCATTTTTCATCATCATTTTACCTAGTTGGGGGTTCTCAGAGTCTTAATGACTAACACTACTTGAGCATCAATTCCCTAATTGGAAGATTAATATAGATTTAGTGGTTATTATACCCTATACCATTCGGTGTGATCCCCATCTATGTATCGATCTCTTCTGACATCGAGCATGTACTTCATATGGAAAGACCCACTGAGCATGACATCACTTAAGGATTCCATAAGTTCTATCTGACTCATGAAGTGTATTCTCTCATAAAATCATTATATGAAACCATTGAGAAAGAATCCATAGTTGGATTTATAGTTGTGACTTTACCCTACGACTATGTGTCCACTATGACTATGTCTGGATATTCATATTACGTAAGTTTTTGATACATCTATCATATGAGATAAATACTATTCTATTTATTTAACACATTGCTATTTTTGGGACATCGTCATGGGTATTGTTATACTCACATATGTGTGGGTTCTAATTACATGCATCATGTATCACGCGGACGTTTGATGGGTTTCTTAGTGGACTTGGAGTGAAAGGAACATAGTTTTGGGATACAAATATAGTGGTTCAATCAGGGAGTCTCATTTGATTGTATTTACATATTTCTATTAGTTTAGAATTCATAATAGTTTTTGTTGTCTTTTATTCGATAATTATAACTTCTTATTATTCATTTATACTCTGATTGTCAGATTTGGAAGTTTACTTGTATTTGGTAACAGTTGAATTTTACATTTCAGCATTATATGTTAATTGAGATAGTTGTGTGCATAAAATTACATTAGGGTATGTCCTCACATGTATGTTTTAATCCTACTAGATTCTTCTTTCCATTCCCTAGCCTACTAGAGGTAGTCTTGGGTAGTTACACATGGATTATTTCCAGCCCGGTAGGAAATGGTAGGTCGGTTCATGATGCAACCAACCATAAAAGTCAATGAACCGCCAAGGGTAGGGTATTTAACCTCCATCACCACCAAAAAAACTCATAACCACAACGAAGGGGTTTCAAAATTCCTCCTCAAAAATCCAATCCTATACTGTATGACCTAATGAAACAAATTTATATAAATAACATTCAATTCTAAAAAATATCATAGGTGTATATACAAGACACAATAACTCAATTAGGAAAACATAGTAAGTAATTGGGTTAAATCCATGTCAAGGATCATGAAAAATATATTCATATCCACCAATCAACCCTAGAGAATAGGGAAATATCAATTCCATCACCTTTCAAAGTGATACCCAATTTAAAATAAAAATTATCCTAACATTAGATTCATCATAACCAGATGAAACCAATATTACAACCATTCATAAGTATCCAGATGAGAAAAATCCATGTCTATAGAGAAAACCCAACAATGGAAAAGAGTCAATTTTTAGGAGCCTCTTATCCAAACTATTCATCTTTTATTCCCACAAAGGTCCACCAAATGAAGGAAACGTAATTGGATTTATGTTGATATGGAAATATTTCAAAAATTCAAAACAGATAAAGTTAATATTCATTTGATTGATGTTGTGAAAAAAAATTGATGAACTACCATGTTATAGATAGAGATATATACAAACTGATGGAAAATTTATGGTGATTTAAATTATATATTGGGGAGGAACATATCTACATTGATCCAGCCATTATATCCAACCAAATGATTGTATATTATAATATTGTTTATTCCATATACCATAGGGGAGTTTTTATTTTTTAATGCCACGATTTTAGTGGGTTCATCTATAAATTTGATAGATCATGACTTTTTCTATTAATTTTTTGGGGTGATTTTTCTTATTATAATAGTAATTTAACAATCACACTAGAAAACTAAACACCCATCTAGTGCACTATATTATGTTATTATGTGGGTTAAAAACATATTCATTCAATATTGTTTTTATGTTAAAAAAATATTATATGATTGGATGAATTGATATTCCCCTATTACATTTGGGATTCCATTATTGAAAACATCCAAAATTATAAATAATGTAAACAATGGTATATAATCTCGATGTTTTTATAGGTTCATTCTCCACATTATCATCTTTGATTCCAATAAGAACCCCTCAAAAGTGGATTCTTCTCTCTCTCAATTAATGTAATTGATTCACTAACATTCCCTAAAAATATATGTATTTCATAAAAAATACTTTCGTATTTTAAGAATTGACAAAAAAAGTTGGTAATGGATCATATTTTGGATTTTTTAATATTTACAAAAATGAATTCATGTAAATTAATTGATGATTTATTTCCACAATGGACACAAGAATCATTGATGATTCTATTCATGTTCTGAAAGCTTCCTCTTTATTTGAGGAAGATTCTATTGAGAAATTATTTGAGATCATATACCTATCTATTTATCATTACCTACCATCAATCCATAATACCCTTGAATTATAACATAGACTACTTCCTGAAACATAAATCAATTATATGTTGATAATGGAAAAATCTTCTTGATATTATTTCGAGTTCACACACTATAGAGAATGAATTGTGATTTCATCACTTTCTAATGGATGAAAACATGGATTGGAATTGGAATTAGTTCATATTTTTGGTATTATTCCATCAATTTACATTAGTCATATATTATTAAATGATGAGGATGAATCAGTGACGAAAAAATTTCATCAACTGAAACCAAACCCCTTAAATGTTGTAAATAATGGTGTATCAAAAACTATTAGGGGCTGAAATCACTTTCCCTATCTGAAAAAATAAATGGTTTAGTATAGTGTAGGTTGATCCTAATAAAACAAGGCTTATAATAATTAAAAACAAAAATAATGGATTGGTACCAATGCATATTGAAAATAGGTGGTATGTCAACATAGACAATCAACAACTAATCCAACACACAAGAAAATATCATCTACCATTATTGCTCTTTAACCAAATTCTAGAGATGATATCATTGAAGTAATATTAATATTTATGAGTTGGGTATTCGGAATAATTTCATATCCATATTTCCATTTTAAGATTAGGAAAAGTGAACCATCACCAAAAATATTATAAAATTTTTATATAGGATGATTCCATTTTGTTTTTGAAATTATCACGTTACATTCTAGAACAACATGGCAAGTATTTTTTAGATTATATATATAATATTGCGGATGTTTCCATAGATGATTTCATTATCTATGGTTACTATTTTGATGATTTTTTTACAAGTCTTGGATAATTCCTTTATCGTTGAATTAAAAATAATATGGTATTAAATAATGATAAATAATATTTAATAGTTTAACAAGGGGTATTAATTGGACATGTCATTTCTATGGGTAGTATAAAATTTTAAGTCATTTTTCCCTACCATTACATAAAAATATATGGGATATGTTGTAATATCACATGGTATATTATCATAATTTTATTCCCAACTTTTGAAAGATTCCAATCCCCCCCTCTTGTTTACTCCACAAATATATAAAATTTCTGTGTGATAAAAACTATGATAATGCATTTAAAAAATTAAAATGGAGTCTCACATCACAAAAATTAATTAAAATATGTGAATAGGGATTTCCATTTTATCTCATCTATCATTCATATATCTATTTTTATGGGGTAGTCTTATAACAAAATTTCATTCAATATCCACATTAAATTGCATATACCTTATGAAATCTATTACCAATACAAGAATACTATACAAAAACTAAAAAATAAATTCACTACCATTGTTTTTTCCATGTATAAATTCATGTTATACCTTTAATGGTCAAATAGGATTTTTTTCAGTCCATTAATTCCTCTATTATCTCCTTTAAAAAACATGATTCCAAACCAAACTACATTCATTAGATGATCATTTGTTAGGAATTCAATTTAGAAATTATGGATTAAAAGGGAGTAGAGAATATTTTAGATAGTCATATCAATAGGAAACTTCTATCTATATACACTGAATCGTCCCACAGTATTCCCATAAATGACATGTTTCCAAATTAGAAATTCTATTGAGTGTAATATTTTATTCCCTAGTATGATCACATGGTAAATTATTTGGTAGTACTTTTCATTATTTTTTATTACAATAAGGTAAAAGATGAGAATCTTAATCATAATTCTCCATGGTAAATTTGAGATGACTCCTACCTTTTGAAAAAAATATATTGATCATGTAATGTTGTCTTGTGTTCTTTATAGTGATTTTAATTATATCCTCATCTTCAGTCACACTCTCACATGTGTGGAAATTGTTTTTTCCAATATACTTCTCACATGGTCCTCAATTTAAGTTTCTTTTTCGAAGAAATGTGTTTTATTATACATGTGATTAATGTGGATCTATCTTCATTGTCAATGATTGGGAACACTTTTCACAAGAAAGGAAATTCTAAAATTATCCTTTCTTTTCCATGACATTTTATTATGATGTGGGAATTGAATTTATAATGTTGTTTCCCAATTCATTTGAAAAATTATTCACTCTACTTTGAATTTATTATAAATTTAAATAGGCTGAAGAAATATCCAAATGGACCAATGAATCTGATTTATTTATGGAATTATTTAGAAACAAAATCTTTTATAGTTTTTGATTTTATAACTTAATCACCATTTACCAGGGTACTCATTTCTACAACAGTAGATTGACATTGGAGGTGGCCCAAAACTAGGTTGTGATGATTCCTGTTGAGTACACAATTTAAACTGGATGTTCATTTAAAAAGTATGAGAAAGACAATTATAATGAATGCAATCCCTTATACATCAGTATAAGTCAGATATCATATTTATATAAATTATAACCATCAAAAAATGGGTAATATGATGGTTCTAAAAGAGATGTACAAAAATATTGAAAAAATGATCCAACCTAATAGAAAATATTACTGTATTTGAATCGATGATGCATCTTTGGCTTACCGTACTCGTATACCCTTATATTTTAAGATTTATTTCTCAATAATAATTTTTATTCGGTAAATATCATTATTTATAGTAAACAGTAAACATATTTCAATAATGATTATACCTAATAATATTATTAAAATTATATTTTATTTAAAATAAATATAATTATTAAAAATAATTTCCAAATCACTTAGGAAGTACTATAGATCCTAAAGAGTTTTTTTAATTTTTTTCATGTATGTTTTATTTGAACAATATCTTAATTGATATAAATGTAAATTAAATATATTATCATTATATAAAAATTATTTTTAAAAATTTAAGAAACTAAATCATTTGTTATTTATTGGATTGAAATGTAAATCAAATCATTCAAAGGTAAAAGGATGATTTATTTTAGAAAAATGGTATTTATGATTACAATGAAATTTTATGTTAATAAATTAATTTTATTATTTTTTATGGATTATTATAATTATATATATATATATATATTATGTATTAATTAAAATATTTTCACATTTAAATAATGGTTTTTAATTTTCATGGAATAATAATAAATCATGTTTTATCATTAAAATGCATTTTTCAAAAAATATTTTTCATATTTTTTCGTGATCTTAGTTTAAAATGGATTTATAACACAAAGTGCAATTTAATTTGATAAAATTTATTTCATATTTCGAATATAAATGTAACACCCCAGGTAAATATAGAATATGACATTTTCATATTTATCCATATTTGTGAATAAAATATTGATATGAATTTAATGGGGACGCTATGCTCGATGGCGTACCCAACACGCAATAACGAGTTTCTTGGGAATCTTACGTTGCACTCTAATAATAAAATAATATTATTTTAAATGGTAGTTAACATGTAGCTGTTGTATTGGCGGGAATGGATATAAATAACTAAAATATGTTTTTAAATGTTTTTACATTTATCCAATAAAAGATAAAGGCATAAAATACGGAAAGAATTAAATTTTAGGCGTATATGCCCTAGTTTTCACTAAAGGTTCACTTATCGCCTTTTGATGGAGAACCTTCATTAAATATTGTTTTGTTCACTCTTATAAATCCTTTTGGACCAAATAAAACTATTCATAAGAATTGGGACATCAAAATTTACTTTTTGTAAATTTTTGGTATCTTTCTGATAAAGTTCATTTTTTAATGAATAGTGTAAAATGTTGTATTTTAATTCAAAACCTCTTTTTAATCTAATTTATTTATATGATTAGATTATCTTTTTAATTGGTTTTAAAGTAAAATTAGAATATATTTTTACCATTAAATTCAATAGTGGTCGTTGAAATTAATTTCACTTTGAAATCAGACTTAAACTAGTGTCAATCTTTTGATACATATTGTTTCATAAAAACACGATATTTGCTCTGACAGCGGGAATTAATAATTAAATTAATTAATGCGACTTATATGTTTTGAATTTTGTAAAATAGTCTTTATTTTTTAATTCGGAATATCAAATATAGCTTAGGGTGAATTTTTGGGATTTTTCTGAAAAACATCAATTTTTGATGAATAGTGAAACCACTAAGTGGTACTTATAAAAACTGATTTTTCCGTTGAAATGAAATTTTTTCATCTTTGTGTTTTTAATTTCAAAAATCCGACATAAATGGTTGTCATTAAGAAGTATAATTTGGTTCAATGGGATAAAAATAATTTTTTTGGTGAATAGTAACTTATTAAGTTTTTAATCGTGATTAGAGGTAATTAGTGTAGTTTAAGGTAAAAATAATGTTTTAATAATATGAAATGAACTTGAAACATGTCCTAACCTCATTTGATGTGTCATGGCCGACCAAGACAACCCATGGGTCAACTTGGGGACCCCATGAAGCAACTTTGGTTGGAAAATGACATTAATATCTTTTTATTTAGAGTTAAAGTAAAAATGAGACAAACATGAAATGTTTTACTAAAACAATTTTTACATGGGGTTATACAAATAATATTTTTTACTATAAATATTCATTGGAAAGTAAAAATATTTCCTACATCATAGTAGTTTTTTATAATTTTTAGACATTAAATAAATTAAATTATTTATGACATCATGATGATGCAGTAATGACCTCATTATTTAACGATTTAAATAAAATGGAATGATAATGTAATATCTAAGACTTACACATGTCCAGAACATATTGGATGAGTTGATTTAGAACCCTTATCACCTTATCCTAGAAACACATCAATGTGGGACCTCTTAAATCCGAATACCATTTTAAAATAAAGTGACTTTTCTTTACTTTCCAATAGTGCCCCTCCTCTCCTCTTATAAAAGGCCCCCACCTCTACCTCCTTACCCACACTCCAAAAGCCATTGGCTCGGCCAAACTCTGCACATTTTGTCTCTCCACTTACCTATCTTACTCCATGAATCCTCACCTTGGGCAGAAGTCTTCCCAAGAAAGTCTTTGAGCTCAAACCAAAGGGAGTTACCCGATTTTAAGGTAATGTCTTCACTTGAGTCCTTTTGTTTTATTTTGCTTCTCCAACCCCCTAACCTCTTTTTATTCATTTCCTTTGTAACAAATCCAGTATCTTAAATATACTAGGATGTTGTTATAATAAGGATTCTAGCTACACATACACACACCTACATCTAATGGTTAAAGGACATACTGTTTCCGTGGATGGTGAATTTATGCCTCCCGAAACGATGATTGTTCAACATTCTATTAACACCTTCAAAGGTGTCCATTAAGATGACACTATATTTATATATGATATATAATATGTTTATGTTTTCCTTAAGCTTCTGTATTTTTCATTTTGGGTATACCTTTATGGTTTCCATTATGGGTAAACGCGATATCTTCATTTAAGGAAGTGCGGACTACCGCCCCCTCAAAGTGATGTGATTCGTTAATGCCATATGTGGGATGTATAAAGTATGGATTTCAAGTTATTATATATTATGTTATACTGTAATAATAATATACCTCTATATCATTATTATTCCATTCCATAAAAATATGAAATAGAAATGAAAGTAGCATTCATGCGTACGTACGGCTTACCGTCTCCATGAACGGTGCATTTCATTTCTTATCCCCAAATGTAATGTACTATTATAAGTACATATATATAATGGATATATATGATTAATGATACATCTAATTGATGAATATAATTCTGGTTTTAAAATATACATACCTATCATTTAGTTTTAATTCCATTAATGTGACATAGAAATGAAAGTAGCGTTCATGCGTACGTACGACTTACAGTCTCCATGAACAGTGAATTTCATTTATTACCTCTAAATGATTATGTAATATTATAAATACATGTATATTCTGGATATATATGATATATATGATATCCAAATCATGAATATAATTCTGGATATAATGAACATTTGACCACACGAACAACATGTAATTGTAAGAAGTTCACTTTCGACTTAAGAACCAAATATCGACAAAACAAACATTATTAACATAAATGATTACATAATGTTTATAACATGGAAATAAGTGAACTAAAAGGAATAATGAACTAGAAAAATGTTCTTAATAAATTGAAAATTAACTCAAGTTTATTATTCAGTACGATAAAGAATGATCGAGTCAAGTCGGACCCGAGGTAAGGGATCCTACTCCTCTCTTTCTTTTTAAGTACCCTCTTTTATGTCATTCCTTATAAGCTCATATTTCTTGTTATTAGGATGTTATTTTATATTAATCTTACTGTAATTTTAATGTTCATATGATGAGAGACCCTATTCTCTTTCATCAATCCATTTTGGATGTTTTGAGGGGCGCCGTTAGGCTGCCGAATTTTCGTAAGAGATCTAACCTCTCTCTTTCTCTTTAAGTACTCTCCTTTATGTCACTTATTTTAAGCTCCTCTTTGTTATGATGGGGGATGTTATTTTATATTCCTCTTTCTGTAAATTTTATTGTAATGTGATGAGATACCCTATTTGATCTCATCAATCCATTTTTGGAAGTTTTAAGTGGCGTCGTGAGGCTGCCGAGTTTTCGTAAGGGATTTTTCATCTCACATTTACTCCCGTGAGATTTATGCAACATTTTCCACAATTTACTTTGAGTGGTTTATGTACTGACCATTATCTTACTCATTGTGTAATATTCTTTCATTTATGATTATTTACATCAATGTTGTATTGTCCTTCTTTCACGGGGCGTATGTTTCGAAAGATACCCATGTCGGTAAGGGAACCTTTCACCCTCCTCTTTTAAAAAGACTTCTTTTGTTGGGTCTTTTAATTTACATATTTTTATGTTGGGATATGTTCTCATATATCCTTATTGATGTAAATTTTATGTCCATGTGATGAGATACCCTTTTTTTATCTCTCATCAACTCATTTTGATGTGACGTCGTTAGGCTGTCAAGGGAACTTCTTAACCCAATTTCGATTTCATTGGGTTCAACATGTAGTTGTTGAATATGTCATCCTTTTAATATGTGTGAATGACCTTTGATTATTTTACACTTAATATCCACTTATATTTTTTTTATTCGTTTGTCACACATAATTATGTAATTGATTCATCCTTAAACCAAGGATACCGTCTTTGTATGGGACTTTGTCTCAATCTCCTTTCATTGAGGAATATTTTGTTTTATACACAACCTTCTTTTATACGGTGTATAAAACCCTTTGACTTTTACGTTTATCCAAAAGGAAACTTTTTTATACGAAGCATTTTACTAAACGACAAAAGGGAATGTTTTTGTCGTACGTATGCGGTGCCAACGACTTCTCTGTCGTCGTGACCGTTATTTGAGTTTCGGCTTCCTCTACAAGCCATACCTTCTTTTTAAAAGAAAAATAAATACCATGTTTTAATTTTATTTTATTTTGGTATTGAAAATGGTTTTCATAATGCTTTTATATCAATGTTTTGTATTGATATCTTGTGATTGAAAGGTGGAAATGTTACGTTTCCTTTATGCATGTTTTATGTGATACGATTATGTTGAGGTTCTTGGGCATTATTATGAAGACGGGTGGTTCTGTGATAAACTAAGGGCGGGTGAGCATGATATAGCTCTCCAATGCATTGGGTAACGCGAAGGATTGAAACGTTAAGGTTTCTCCGAATATATTTTGGGAATATACTGTGATGAGTATTCCAAAAGTAACCAAGAGGGTTACTCCCTACGTAAGAATGTAATGAATGCCTCAAGTTACCTTTATGTCTTATGATTTCTATGTTTTATGCATGGTTTGATGAGGTATGTTAATGTGCCTATGTTTTACGGGTAAATTATGATTTCATTCTTATGTATATATGAACTCATGTTTCCTTTCCATATTTTTATAACCCTTACTGAGCTTTTTATGCTCATCCCATGTTTTTGAAATGTTTTTCACAGGTCAAGGGAAAGGTACATGATGTGATGATAGTATCAAGGATGTGTCAAGAAAGAATCCATGTTTTATTTTAAATATGTTTCTATTGATGGGAATAATGGATATTGTCTTTTATGTAACCACTTTGTTTAAATGTGGAATGTAATGCAAGTTTAATTATCTAATTCTCTAAAACTCTAAACCTGAAAAGATCCTTAATGTGTAATCTTGTAATAACTCAAGATTAAGTAAGGTTTAAGGCTGGGGCCTTATAGTTGGTATCATAGGCCAGTTTAGATAACTTTAGTGGTTAGGGTATTCTTTAAGCATAAGTGACATTACCATAATGGTTAGGATTTCAGAAAGAGTCCTAGTTTTAGATAAAGTGAATGAGTAAATATATCTTAGTGTTTACCTTCCTCATTAGTACACGATGGTTTTGTTGATATACTCACACTGACATTTCTGTCTTTAGTGAATGGATGGATCTAGCAGGCACCAAAGTGAAAATAGGTTTGAAGGAAACTGTGGTGGTTCTCTGATTAAGAGACTAGATTAAATGGGGATTTCAATAAGGAAACTTGTGGTTGTTCTAAACCAACTATCAAGGAGTCATGATCAACCACTTGAACCTTGGTATGTTTTGTAATGCATCATGTACGAGATGACCAATCGATGTGGAAGTTCAGGTAATAATTATAAAGGTAACCATTAGAGTTTATATGATCCTTACTTTTGAGGTAATTATGGGTTATTATATGATATGCTGGAAAATGAAAGGCATGAGATAAACTTGAGGTTAAAATATGTAATGATCATTTTTGATGATTTTATATCTTTTTGGGGAATGATTTAAGAATTATATAGTTTTGGAAAAAGGAAAACACGCAGACCGTGTGACAACCCGTCGTGTCAGACAAAGCTGCGGGAATCGAACCCCCAACCAAAGTGCGACTGGTATTTATCGCCTACCACTGGACTACGTGAGGTCCCTGGTTAGTTTGACTGATTCTTTTTAGTTATATGATTTTATGAATTAATAGTAAGTTGATTTTGGGTTATTTTTGAAAATGATTAACCTATCATGGAGGATATGTGATTAGGTTAATTACTTTTCAATACGAGATTTTAAGAGCAACTGATGTTGTTTGGAGATAAATGTTACGATTTAACTTGGAAGACTATATGACTAAATCCTTCAAATATTTGGGTTTCAATCTTATATTGGTTTACATTGAAGAATTTTATGGACAAATTGTTTATCGAATGGTCCTCGTTGAACTTTGGGTTTTGTTGGACAAATTTTGGAGATTAAGCATAGATTTTCATTTTAATGGGTTATCCTTTTCTAGATTATCTGACCTTCTACTAACCTTTTTGGTTTTGGTTTTGGTTAAAGCTTAAATACATGGGATGTATATTGTTCTCTTTAGTGGATTAGGAGAATTAATAGAAGTTGATTATAGTACTCTTAATGCGAACATGTCTCCCTAAATACTCGTCTTTTGGAAAAAATATGAGTTTGATTAAGGAATCTAGTAAAAGTTTAATGTTATCATCATAAGTGATTGTGTTTCCTTATTAATAAGTTCCTAAATAAAATGTAACTTAAAACAAAAATTTTCTCTATTAACTTTTCTTACTGGGGAATCGAATACCATTTAACCCATCAAAAGTTTGTGATTTTCTTATGGTTAACTTTTTCCTAGATATGTTTACTATCACTCTCCCTCAAGAACATGACCCTTTGCTTTTTCTTCCATGTCCATTTGTTCTACATATGGGTTAACTCGGGTGACCTATGTACTTATCTTCCTTTATTTTAAAGTGATTGTTTTACCGACTCTTGTTCCGATGTGGGACATTCCAGGATGTTTCCAAGCTAAATTTTAAAAATTGCGAGGACGCAATTCCCAAAAGGGGGGAAGGATGTAACACCCAAGGTAAATAAAGAATATTACATTCTCATATTTATCCATATTTGTGAATAAAATATTGATATGACTTTAAAGGGGACGCTATGCTCGATGGCGTACCCAACACACAACAACGAGTTTCTTGGGAATCTTACGTTGCACTCTAATATTAAAATAATATTATTTTAAATGGTAGTTAACATGTAGCCGTTGTATTGGAGGGAAAGGATATAAATAACTAAAATATGTTTTTAAATGTTTTTACATTTATCCAATAAATGATAAAGGCATAAAATACGGAAAGAATCCAATTTTAGGCGTATATGCCCTAGTTTTCACTAAAGGTTCACTTATTGCCTTTTGATGGAGAACTGTCATTAAATATAGTTGTGTTCACTCTTATATATCCTTTTGGACCAAATAAAACTCTTCTTAAGTATTGGGACATCAAAATTTACTTTGTGTAAATTTTTGGTATCTTTCTGATAAAGTTCATTTTTTAATGAATAGTGTAAAATGTTGTATTTTAATTCAAAACCTCTTTTTAATCTAATTTATTTATATGATTATATTATCTTTTTAATTGGTTTTAATGTAAAATTAGAATATATTTTTACCATTAAATCCAATAGTGGTCGTTGGAATTAATTTCACTTTGAAATCAGACTTAAATTAGTGTCAACCTTTTGATACATATTGTTTCATAAAAACACGCTATTTGCTCTGACAGCGGGAATTAATTATTAAATTAATTAATGTTACTTATATGTTTTTAATTTTGTAAAATAGAATTCATTTTTGAATTCGGAATATCAAATATAGCTTAGGGTGAATTTTTGGGATTTTTCCGAAAAACTTCAATTTTTGATGAATAGTGAAACCACTAAGTGGTACTTATAAAAACTGATTTTTCCGTTTAAATGAAATTTTTTCATCTTTGTGTTTTGAATTTCAAAGATCTGACATGCATGGTTGTCATTAAGAAGTAAAATGTGGTTCAATGGGATAAAAATAATTTTTTGGTGAATAGTAACTTATTATGTTTTTAATCGCGATTAGAGGAAATTAGTGTAGTTTAAGGTAAAAATAATGTTTTAATAATATGAAATGAACTTGACACATGTCCTATCCTCATTGGATGTGTCATGGCCGACCAAGACAACCCATGGCTCAACTTGGGGACCCCATGAAGCCACTTTGTTTGTAAAATGATATTAATATCTTTTTATTTAAAGGTAAAGTAAAAATGAGACAAACATGAAATGTTTTACTAAAACAATTTTTACATGGGGTTATATAAATCAGGTTTTTGACTATAAATATTCATTGGAAAGATAAAAATATTTAATACATCATATTAATTTTTTTTTAATTTTTAGACATTAAATAAATTAAATTATTTATGACATCATGATGATGTAGTGATGACCTCATAATTTAACGATTTAAATAAAATGGAATGATAATGTAATATCTAAGACTTACACATGTCTATAACCTATTGGATGAATGGATTTAGAACCCTTATCACCTTATCCTCGAAACACATCAATGTGGGACCTCTTAAATCCGAATACCATTTTAAAATAAAGTGACTTTTCTTTACTTTCCAAAAGTGCCCCTCCTCTCCTCTTATAAAAGGCCCCCACCTCTACCTCCTTACCAACACTCCCAAAGCCTTTGGCTCGGCCAAACTCTGCCCATTTTGTCTCTCCACTTCCCTATCTTACTCATTGAATCCTCACTTTGGGAAGAAGTATTCCCAAGAAATCCTTTGAGCTCAAACAAAAGGGAGTTACCCGATTTTAAGGTAATGTCTTCACTTGAGTCCTTTTGTTTTATTTTGCTTCTCCAACACCCTAAACTCTTTTTATTAATTTCTTTTGTAACAACTCCAGTATCTTAAATATACTAGTATTTTTTTATAATAAGTATTATATCTACACGTACACACACCTACATCTAATGGTTAAAGGACATACTGTTTCCGTGGATGGTGAATTTATGCCTCCCGAAACGATGATTGTTCAACATTCTTTTAACACCGTCAAAGGTGGCCATTAAGATGACACTATATTTATATATGATATATAATATGTTTATGTTTTCCTTAATCTTATGTATTTTTCATTTTGGGCATACCTTTATGGTTTCCATTATGGGTCAACGCGATATCTTCATTTAAGGAAGTGTGGACTACCACCCCCTCAAAGTGATGTGATTCGTTAATTCCATATGTGGGACGTATAAAGGATGGATTTAAAGTTATTATATATGATGTTATACTGTAATTATAATATATCTCTATATAATTATTATTCCATTCCATAAAAATATGAAATAGAAATGAAAGTAGAGTTCATGCGTACGTACGGCTTACCGTCTCCATGAACGATGCATTTCATTTCTTATCCCCAAATGTAATGTACTATTATAAGTACATATATATAATGGATATATATTATGAATGATACATATAAATGATGAATATAATTATGGAATTAAAATATACATACCTCTCATTTAGTTTTAATTCCATTAATATGACATAGAATTGAAAGTTGCGTTCATGCGTACGTACGACTTACCATCTCCATGAACAGTGCATTTCATTTCGTACCTCTAAATGATTAGGTAATATTATAAATACATTTATATTCTGGATATATATGATATATATTATATCCAAACCATGAATATAATTCTGGATATAATGAACATTTGACCACACGAACAACATGTAATTGTAAGAAGTCCACTTTCATCTTAAGAACCAAATATCGACAAAACAAACATTATTGACTTAAATGATTACATAATGTTTATAACATGGCAATAAGTTATCTAAAATGAATAATTAACTAGAAAAAGGTTCTTAATAAAGTGTAAATTAACTCAAGTTTATTATTCATGATGTTAAAGAATGATCGAGTCAAGTCGGACCCGAGGTAAGGGATCCTACTCCTCTCTTTCTTTTTAAGTACCCTCTTTTATCTCATTCCTTATAAGTTCATATTTCTTGTTATTGGGATGTTATTTTATATTACTCTTACTGTAATTTTTATGTTCATATGATGAGAGACCATATTCTCTCTCATCAATCCATTTTGGAAGTTTTGAGTGGCGCCGTTAGGCTGCCGAATTTTCGTAAGAGATCTAACCTCTCTCTTTCTCTTTAAGTACTCTCATTTATGTCACTTATTTTAAGCTCCTATTTGTTATGATGGGGGATGTTGTTTTATATTCCTCTTGCTTTAAATTTTATTGTAATGTGATGAGATACCCTATTTGATCTCATCAATCCATTTTTGGAAGTTTTAAGTGGCGCCGTTAGGCTGCCGAGTTTTCGTAAGGGATTTTTCATCTCACTTTTATTCCCGTGAGATTTATGCTACATTTGCCACAATTTCCTTTGATTGGTTTATGTACTGACCATTATATTACTCATTGTGTAATATTCTTTAATTTATGAGTATTTACATCAATTTTGTATTTTCCTTCTTTCACGGGGCGTATGTTTCGAAAGATACCCATGTCGGTAAGGGAACCTTTCACCCTCCTCTTTTTAAAAGACTTCTTTTGTTGGGTCATTTAATTTACATATTGTTATGTTGGGATATGTTCTAATATATCCTTATTGATGTAAATTTTATGTCCATGTGATGAGATACCCTTTTTTTATCTCTCATCAACTCATTTGGATGTGACGATGTTAGGCTGTCAAGGGAACTTCTTAACACAATTTCAATTTCTTTGGGTTCAACATGTAGTTGTTGAATATGTCATCATTTGAATATGTGTGAATGAACATTGATTATTTTACACTTAATATCCACTTATATTTGGTGTATTCATTTGTCACACATAATTATGTAATTGATTTATCCTTAAACAAAGGATACCGTCTTTGTATGGGACTTCATCTCAATCTCCTTTCATTGAGGCATATTTTGTTTCATACACAACCTTCTTTTATACGGTTTATAAACCCCTTTGACTTTTACGTTTATCCAAAAGGAATCTTTTTTATACGAAGCATTTTACTAAACGACTAAAGGGAATGTTTTTGTCGTACGTATGCGGTGACAACGACTTCTCCGCCGTCGTGACCGTTATTTGTGTTTCGGCTTCCTCTACTTGCCATACCTTCTTTTTAAAAGAAAAATAAATACCATGTTTTAATTTTCTTTTATTTTGGTATTGAAAATGGTTTTCATAATTTATTTATATCAATGTGTTGTATTGATATCTTGTGATTGAAAGGTGGAAATGTTACGTTTCCTTTATCCATGTTTTATGTGATACGATTATGTTGAGGTTCTTGGGAATTTTTATGAAGACGGGTGGTTCTGTGATAAACTAAGGGCGGGTGAGCCCGATATATCTCTCCAATGCATTGGGTAACGTGAAGGAGTGAAACGTTAAGGTTTCTCTGAAGAGATTTATGGAATATACTGTGATGGGTATTCCAAACGTAACCAAGAGGGTTACTCCCTACGTAAGAATGTTATGAATGCCTCAAGTTACCTTTATGTCTTATGATTTCTATGTTTTATTCATTGTTTGATGAGGTATTTAAAGTGCCTATGTTTTATGGGTAAAGTATGATTTCATTCTTATGTATATATTAACTCATGTTTCCTTTCCATATTTTTATTACCCTTACTGAGCTTTTTATGCTTATCCCAAGTTTTTGAAATGTTTTTCACAGGTCAAGGGAAAGGTACATGATGTGATGATAGTTTCAAGTATGTGTCAAGAAAAAATCCATGTTTTATTTTAAATTTGTTTCCGTTGATGGGAAGAATGAATATTGTCTTTTATGTAACCAATTTGTTTAAATGTGGAATATAATGAAAGTTTCATGATCTAATTCTCTAAAACTATAAACCTAACAAGATCCTCAATGTGTAATCTTGTAATAACTCAAGATTAAGTAAGGTTTAAGGCTGGGGCCTTATAATAAATTCAAAATTTCAGTAATGAGGAAAAATTAATTTTATGTCATATGTAATATTAAGATATTACAAATTTATTTTCACGGTTAAAGTTAAAATGTTTTTACAGAGTGGGTTAAACAATGTATTATGTTTAAAAATAAGAATTAAAATAGACTATTTTTTTGAAGATATTTAGATCTTATATAATCCATACTTTTAAATATAGTCCAACTACTTCCACTTTCACATGAAAGTGACTATATATTATTTATATATTTTACCTAATTTCATATGTTTCTCTCCACTCACATATAAAATAGAACCTATTCTCATCCCATATTCACATTATTTTTGCCAAATATATTAAATAATATTTACCCAAAAAAATTATTATATTTCTTACATTAATTATTGATATTTTTTATCACCCTATGTACATTCTAATTAGAATTAATTTGTAATCCAAAAGGAGGTCTCTCAATGAAGTGGTAATCGCCTTACCTGACTCTTTTAATGTTTATTTCTTCTTCAACTTTCCATAAATATAGTGTATCCTTAATATCATTATGAATCTATTATCTTAAATATAACTAGTTTTTATAATGATTATGGGACAACCATTTTACTCCTCATTTCCATACAATAGTAAATTAAAGTATCGTTGATGTGTAAATGTGGACTAATGCCTCCACATAGTGATATGATTCATTTTCATCACCATATTGCATGGATTATTATTATAATGGATTTAATTTTTTTATATTATATTAATAAAATATGTATTCTTATACAATTATAATATATTATATACCTCCTTACCTTCCCATATTTTGGAAAACGATAATATTTCTAATATACAAAAGGAGACTAACACCTCCACAAAGCGATGTGATTCAATTTTAATTTATGCTTTACATGGTAGATAATAATTATTGATTAAATGAATATATATGCTATTTATTATAAATATTATTTTTTATTGTTTAATAAATATTTACATTTTTTTCATCCATCTCGAATTTGAAACATCACTAATGCATACATAAGGAATATCATCTCCATGAAGGGATGTAATTCATTTTTATTTACTAATATATATGAATGGCCATAAAAGTGTATATAATGATTTAATATGATCCATATTCAATGATTAATATTATTTATAGGATATATCCATTATCAATGTTCATGTATCATAACTGGAAAAAATAAACACACATAAAAAATGAAGTAGTTAACACCCCAAATGATGGTGATACTGAATCATATTAATGAAAGGGTGTTATGATTTTATAAGTGAACTGTTTTTGGTATAAAAATCAATAAAATAGTTATAGAATAAATAAATAAAAAATTTAAAAAAATTTACATGTGTTATGATTTCATAAAATGATATATAAGATGTGGGGTAAGGGATTGTGTTACCTTCTCACTTATTTTTTAGATAATCTATGATAAATTTCGATTGAGAGAAATTATATTGATATTATACATTAGAATATATATTTTATATATAATTACTATATATATTATATGAATGTAATAGTACCATTTTCTTCTCTTTTCTATTTGAAATTATTGACAAAATGATTTTATTAAAAATTGACCTTATTTCCTATTTGGTCTATGATGTTTTTTATCTGTGTTCACATTAATAATAAGGATTTAAGGAAATTTATTATATATGATCCAATGATTTCATTATTTAATTTTCAAGAATATTTGATTTTATTTTCACATTTTTAAAAGGTAATTTTAAAATTTTTTCCCAACTTGTTATTTATGACTTTTTACAAAAAAATTGTAAAAGAAATCTTTGTTTCAATAATCCCTGAAAAAATATATATTACACTTTTTAGGACTGTTTATTTATTTTAATATTCCTAAATAATTTTAAATCATTATTAAAAAAAATCCCTAATATTATATAATTCTTTATATTTTAAATACTGCAAAAAAATATATTTTCCATATTTTCAAATAAATGTTGAAATGTAATTATAGAGGTATTTTCTATACCAGACAATATCATTTAACGATTTTTATACTTCATGGGGGATATGATCTTATGATAACATATAATTTATTTATCTAGATGGCTCTTGATAATAATTCATTAAGGATGATTTTATGAAACTCATTTCCTTCTTAGGGGTAAATTATGATATGATGGAATATTTATGAATCTTGTTTCCATTCCATGGGTTAAAAAATGAAAAAATGATGCAATATTGACAAAGCCCATTTCATTTCCGCTACTAGTTATATGATGAAATTATGGAATTTTTATGAAAAGATTTCCCTTTCCATAGATTATAATATTAATTATTGAAGAATTTTTTAGAGAATTATGACTCACATATATATGGTTTTTTATTATATGTTGTGTGGGATTAGATTTATATACCCCTACCGAGTATTTAGTAATGAATGATATCTCATTAGTTAATATGGACTATAATGAGGGTTATCCCAGATCAATAAGGGAATATATCTACTATGATAGTTTTGGGAGTGTAAAATGACAAATGAAATGATAGAATGAGAGAACACCCAATTTAGTGTGATAGTTATTGATGTGATCCTAAACTAAGGAAATGATTTTCTATACTTATTTGTATCCCAAAACATTAATTTGTATTCTAATCATATGTCCTCATGGAACATGATTTATTATTAATGATTTTTCTCCATTGTGACTTGTGTATTTTTTTATGAACAAACCATATTCATTGATTCATGATTAAATATATTTGATTGATTAGGTACTTATTTATTAACATATGATCATGTACTCGTACCATTATTGTGATGTTCCATTATTATCATTGATTGATATCTATTTTGATTATCCATAATAATAATATGGTCACACCCTTTCTTAGGTTTACATTTTACATTGGTCACAAAGGAATGTATTAAGTAATAAATGTACAAGAATTGTACTATGAGAGCGGGAATTTGGGGGATATTAGGAAATATTTTATGAAATATGTTGATTATTCATCTAGTTACCAAATACACTAATCCTTCACAATCCTTGGGAACGTATTATTTTGAAATGAATTGAATATACTTCTAAAATTGTGAAATATTTATGTTTTTTATTCTTGGTTAGCCTCAGTTTGTATCAGATAAGGGTTCATATATTTTAAGAGATTAAAAATAGAAAACATGGGTGAAATAAAAGGGATATGTTATAATATAGGGTAAAGCACTTATGGATTGGTAATGTAGATTTTATGTGGTTTTCTGTAAAAATACATCCTTGTATATATACTACAAGATGGATGAGGCTATGGAATATATGAAACTAAAGAAAAAAACTCTAAAATTGATGGATTGGGTATTAACATGATCATCATTAGTGCATGTTGAGTGAACCTGATACTTCACACCTATTTATAATATGGTGTGGGAAATTCAATGGTTAATTCAAATTGACATTATATTACATCATTAAGTACTGGAATATATAATGACTATGGATGACCTAGGTTAATCCTAATGTCTCAAATATTGAAAATCATATTTTCTGATTTTAAAAACATATGGACTATTTTTATTGATTATATGATTACTCAGTATGATTATTGTTGCTCACACTCTTCTTTTTGGTTTTAATCAATAACTGGAACTAGTATAAATATTGTTAATGATGAATTTTATGGGTAATGGAATGATTATCCTCATAAGTAACCAAATGAAATGGCAGATATAATCTGAATCCTTGTGATTATAAATAATTATTATTTTCATTATAACATTAACATCCTAATCTTGGTTGAGTTTATTTAAATTCCAAATAAGATTAAAATGGAGTTTCATGAGAGTACGTTGATAAATATTATGGAAAAAAGAATATCCATCCTCCTGCATGTTGATAATATAGGAAGAAACAAATAGTGAAATGACCCATTGAAATGGGAATATTTTTTATGTGTGGGAAATAATAGTATAATGCTATTAATTACTAAGGAAAAATTAGGATTTTGTAACAAGAAAATAAATTAAATCCTAAGGTACCATTTATAGTTCATTGTCTTATGATTAGGGAACATAGTAATTATTTGAGTCAGTTCCCTAATCCATTGGCTAACTCCAATACCAATGAAGGGACAATGTTATGTAAATATTTGAAGTAGATCATAGTGGTTAATGTATACTTATAATCCACTCTAGAGTTTGGTATGTCAATTTTAATTGAGCAAGAATTCCCACTTTAAAAATATTAGTATTTATACATTAGGGGAATTTGATTTGATTTTGGGCATTGATTAAATATCTATACATAGATTGCATATAAAAATATAGAATAATGAAATCAAATTTGATATTTTGAATAAACCAATGACCATCTATTGGTGTTAGTATGAATATGAACACCAAAAGTAAATTAATTCCCTCTTATAGTTATTACTACCCATTCATGATGGATACTTACTCGAATGGACCAAAGGCCTTCATTTTTATTAATTTTTGACAACCACCCTTTCAAGTGATGAGGGAGAGCCCTTACAAGGCATGTTCTCTTAGAGATTACATGGCTCATAGGCTTAAGTGATTACATGACATGATGGTTTTAGGGAAATAAACCATACTATAACTACAAAGAACTACCCTTCCCCAGCATCTTCATCATGATTGTTGTTATCCACCTTCACATAGCTGTCTCACTAGGATTCCTTTGAAAGAACTTCCTGGTCCCGATAGCATAGTCATACCTTCACATTATTCCAAATCCATTTGTTTCTGCTCTGGCGAGTGAACATGATCAGAATCCTCCCTTGAGGGTGATTCTTTTTTTTGCGGAGTCTATTTCACGTAATTGCACTGATCATGTGTCCCCGAGGGCTTGAGGTGGTCAAATGGCCTTAAAGGTAGCCCAGAAGCCTTACTAACCTGAATTCATGATAGATACTTGTCTCTAATGTTTGGAATAAACATATAATCAAAAAGAATTTTAGTATTTAGGATTATACTGAGGTATTTCTTGAATACTTACCTAGTTTTCCTCTGAATTTAAAATTTAGGATTTCATGTGAAATCATACTTGGTGAAACAATTATTTCAAATAATCACTATATAATGAAACATGTTGAGTTGATGTTATTAAAGAATAAACCCTAATAGAATCTTGGAAATGGATTCATATTCCCTATTGAATCACTATGGGTTTTAAATATTATTATATTAATAAGTATGATGGTCCAATGAGAATTTTCATTGATTATTGATAATATAACCAGATCATTGTCAATAACAAGTATCCACTTCTTTGTATTTATGAATATTTTGATCAACTATGTAGAGATAAATTCTTTTAAAAGATTGAAAATAATTTTAGTTATCATCAATTGAGGTTAAAAACAAAGGATTTAACTAGTATATCCTTATGTATAAGTCAGGATAATTATCCATTTTTTGTCATGTCAATGGACTTACCAATTCCTCTAATATCTTCTTGGATTTAATTAATAGTACTTAGACATTACCTTGACCAGTTTTTGGTAGTCTTAATGTATGTTATTTTTATATATTACAAGACAAAGGAATCACATTAAGATCATTTGATGACTATATTGATGAAATTTAAGAATAATAAGATGGACTCCAAATTCAACAAGTGTGAATGCATGCTATAAAATCTTTCATTCTTATGTCACATAATCTCAATCATGGGTATATCTGTGATTCCTTAGAATATAAAAGTTATTGAATAATATTTTGAACTATCCTTGATTATTGAGATCCATATTTTTCAGTATTTTTATCGATACTTCCAATGAGTTTTGAGATATTTCTCATTGATATTTAAAATAATAACAAATTTGAATTATAATGGAGTAAAATTCCATTAGAATAATGAATTTGATGAATATTTGAACAAGAAAAATGGATTTTTCATTATTTAATATGAACTCATATTACCTTACAATGGTGAAGGTTTTATAATTTATAATTAGTCATTGATAAAGGGTATGTTTTTTGTTCTTATATAGAATGATATAGTGATAAATTAAGCCTAATGAAAATTTTAATGTTCATGATTAAAATTACCTGACTTATCACTTAGATTTATCTATAGTAATTTAAAAATGTAATATATAGTAGAATTATCTATAAAAATAAAGGCATGATATATATATTGATCATAAAATCATAAAATTAATATTCACCTAGAACGAGTTGAATGTAAACTAAAGAAGACTATTTAAGTTGACTAAAATTTCAGAAATATTTCATAAAGATGATTGTTTAAGAAGATTGTTTATGTTGAATGTGCACAAATGACTCAATATTTGTAGATTTTCATTGGACTGACCATGAATTTTGGTGGAAAGTAAGAAATATCATCATTCTCAAAAGTGTTTCCAACAATATATCAATGAGAAGATTATGGAAATGTAGAAAGAACATGTAGGGATGAATAATATGATGAGAAATGTTCTCGAGTTCATCCATAATTTGATATAGTGATATATCTTGGTAAATATGTATTTATCCCTCCAATACGATGTTTTACGAAGTGGATATTGGTTGAAGATCATACTTATTGATTCTCAATTAATCCCGAAAATATGAATATTTATTGAGATAGAGAAAATAATTTCATATGAGAAAATATAAAATAAAAAACAATAGTGTATATATATTGATCTAGTTATGAAATAATATAAATTCTAATGGATTGAATTATAATGGGATTTAATAACAATTTCTTATTCCATAATGTAAATGGGGGAACATTGCCATAGATTTCATCATTTTACTCCCTAAAACATCTAAAAGAATAATTCTATTTGTTTGATAGTTGATATTTATATAATTTCAACATGTTTCAACTAAAAAATAAAATAATTGTCTCTTGATTATATTTCCTCTATAAAAATTAAGTATGTGGTCAGTTTTCCTAGAGTACGACATTATATTTTCTCTTAAATGGTTTTTAGGTTTACCTCAAAGATATAGAGAAGTAATTAGTAATCATTAAATTTTTAGTCTTTCATTATAAATATATATAATACATTAATATATGGACAATCTGATAAGAAAAATTAAATCCTAGAAATTATGTTAGTGATATTATCAATGGATTTCAAATATGGAATAAATCAACACCTTTATCTAGTTACTTTTCTAACAATAATAACATTCACTCATGAATTCAAATAGAACATTATGAACCCATGTATTGTAAGAAGATAAAAACATAATTGTGAAATGATTAATTTGGAGAGTTAAAGAAATTATAACCTATGGTAGATAAGGAAATTGAATAGGATATTAGATCCATTCAACAACACATCATGGAATCCTAGAGTCGATGGAAAAGTTATGATAATTGTCCTCGATGAGATATAGATTTGAAAGTGAGTGATGAGGTATTAGTGTGAATATATCCTATGAACAAGTATATTAGATTCCAAAATAAATTGAATATTAAAAATATAAATATCTGAACATTCAAAACAATTTATTATATCAACATTGTTTCTTATATCTTAATTATTTCACTATATCTCTCTAATGTTTATGATGTGTTATTTGTATCTCCTTTGAGAAAGAATATACTCGATCATTCACATATACAAAACATAGAGTTTATTACACTAGAGTGTTATATATATTATAATGAACAACCAATGTAGATTCTGGATTGAAGATAATATTTTTTTGGAACAACGCCACTCTCCGAGCCTGATCTCTCTTATGAGGAACAATCTATGGAGATTCATGATTCAAGATATAATTTGATTCGGAAGAAGAACACTCACCTGTTAAATGTTTTTTGGTGGATCCATAATTATAATAATGATATATGGAAACCTAAGGATGTGAGGAAGAAAAATTATCCAAGTTTTTTTGTTATATAAGTGATATAATTTTGAAGGTGAGATTCTTATATGGGTGTATAATGTAAATCCTCATGATTTTATAATTTATTTCTCAACAATAAAATTAATTTATAATTAATTTTATTTACACACAACACTAATAGCATATGAATAGTGAATATATAATAAAATATAAATCACACTACGTAGTATTTAAATGTATTAAAATTATTAAAAAAAATTTCTAATTTCTGTACGAAATACTATTAATACTAATGAACTATTTTGAAATATATATTTTCGGTAACTTTATTTTTTTAAGGACATATTAATATATTTAAGATTTAATTAATAATTAATATATTATAAAAATATAGTTTTCATTTGTGTAAAATGGATTCATTGGTTATTAATTTATTAATACGGAAAAATAATGGCATTTGAAGGTAAAATGGGGATGTTTTCTGAAAAATAGTTTGTATTCACTTAATGTGATCTTATCATAATATATTAAAATAATCAATATTGATTAATAATTTTAATGAAATTTATTGATTATATATTCAATAAATTGTTTTCACATTTATCTAATAGTTTTCAGTTGGCTTTGAATAAGAATAAATCTAATTTTATTCTTAAACAACCTTTCTCAAAAACAATTATTGAATTTTTCATGATTATTTAAAACCTATTTTACACCATTCATAAATATTTACTTTGATAAAATTTATTCCATATTAGGATTTATATTTTTAATTTTTTTAATGAGGAAACAATAATTTATTTATAATTAATAGTGAAAAGAGTTAAAATAGGATAACAATGTTAGGAATAAAAATGAGTTTATCGGGGGTTAAACTAAGAGATAAGGGTAAAATTTACACTTAAAATAATATATATATATATATATTATGAATATATTTTTAGCTTATGTTATCATAAATTATATTTTTTGTGCAAGTTATGCCATTTTCACATGAAACTGGCCTTATATTATTTAAATCATTATAGTAATTCCATACATGTCTCTCTCCGCATGTGAAAAAGGTATCTTTTTATCCTCTCTTATTCACATAATTATAGTCATAAATATACATAGATGTTATCATGATTACGTCTCAACCATTTTCCATCTCATTCCCATCAAATGATAAATGAATTTATCGCTCATGCATACATGTGGACTACCGCCTCTACGTAATGATATGATTCATTTTCCATCCTTATGATTCATTGTTATTTATTAAAAATAATCTATTTTTAATTTATGAAATTTATTATAGAGTAATTCATAATTAATTATAATAACCTATATACCATTTTATCTTCCCATATGTTGGACAATAATATTGTCACTCATTCGTACATGAGGACTGCCACCTCTACAAAGTGATAGGATTTGGTTTCATTTACAGTTTTCATTGATAGTAATAAGGATAGACATAGTGAATATATATATGTTATTTATGATATATTAATTATTTTTTAATGGTGAATTTTTATATAACATTTTTTCTATCAACCAAAATATGAAAACATCACTGATGCATATGTATGGACTAATATCTCCCTTAAGTGATATCATTTTTTAATCACTACTTTTACATATACAGGATGTTTACCATACATATAAAAAATTTATCATACAATTAAAACAATATAAATTCTGAAATTTTAGTTTTTACCATCGTCATTTGTCTTATAGAATATTGGTATAGAAAAGATTTCTTATTATATAATCTTATCCGAAAGTTAATTGTCATCCCCTTGATCATAATAATTAATTTTAAATAGATGGGAATTATTTAATGGCTTTTATATTAAAAAAAATATATTTTTAAAATAATTATCTTATAATAATTAGTGGAATCCATTTATCTTATGAAAGTCGGAGATTATCAAAAAAATGAACTTCATGAAGGATTTATCTTGCACACAAATTAAATCCAGTTTATATTACATAACACAGATATCAAATATTTCAAAAGATTTATATTATGAAGATATTATGAAAATATATATTTTGAGAACAATGATATCATACATTTATAATATGAATATCAAGTTATCTTATAGATTTTCATGATTATACTCATATCATTAGAATAATATCACAATAGTTCAATTCCTTATTCTATGTTCATTATAAAAAGTAGATTTCTAAATAAAAAAATATAAATCTAGAATAGATTTCATTTTTTAAGAATTGAATTATAAGATAAAAATATTTCAGTCATATCTATCATTGAATGTTATTCCGTATTTTTAAAAGAAGGACACATGAATTTAAAAAGGTATCTCTTCATATTTTCAAAGGATTATCCACATAACCAATGTGATTATCTATCACAGTAAAAGTTAAAATTAAAACAATAATATATAAATAGAATAATTTTCTAGTGTTTGAATAATGATAACTGAAATGATGTATATAAGAATAATATTGTATGGAAATATAGTACTTGATGAAAATCTATAATTAATATTATTATAAGATTATCCTTTTTAATAGATGAAATTCCAGATCTATTCATATATAAATCTCATATCCTATTAAAATTTCTCATCTTCAATTAGTTTCTTCTTGCATTTGTGTGTTCCACCATATTCAGAAATCATTTATTCACTTTTTTATCAGTAGTCATTGTTATTGGTTGTGTTAAGTACATGGATATGTCTTGTAAATGGAGATCCTAGTTGATATCTCATAGAAAATTTTAATAATTAACAAATTATTTAACTCATATGAGATCCCAAAAATAAGTAATGATATATTGTAAATCCCCAAACTCATATAGTGTAGGATTGGTGAACTAGAGTAGGGGATATCTATACCCTAAACCACTATAAATCAATTATGTTCGAAATTTTTCCTTACTGTTTTTTATTTTCACTAATTGTTATGATAACGAAAATATAATAATATACATACCTTGAAGAGGGTGTCTTTAATGTAAAACTAAAATTTTTAGGAACTCAATTTATCCCTTCTTCTGCCTTTGTACATCCATTATATAGCTAATAATTGGTGTCAGCGGCGATGACATTTCATTTCTCTTCTTTCAATGGATGAAGGAATATGATCCTCTTGAAATGGATGTAGTTTCTAACAAAAATAAATTATTGTCAATGGTAATAAGACCTTAGATTAATGGTTATAAGTATGGTTTTTTGAAGTCTTGGATTATCATTTTCCTAAATTACCTGGGAGAAAAGGATTATCTTAAAAGAATTATGAACAATGAAATTTGGGTGACACAAACAGAACCATGGTATGTTGATATTGAATCTTGTTATGATTTAAAATATAAATACTTTAATGTTATTATTTTTAGACTATGTACTGATGTGTTCAATAAAGTCACACAATGTCAAATTGCTCATGATATGTGCACTACTGTATTAGTAGCATATGAAGTAATAGAATATTCAATAGCTCATAGATATAACAATTCCAATATGAAATTTGACCCCTTTAAAATTATGGAAGGTGAATGAATAAATCAAGTAAATTAAAGACTAACTAAGAGTTTGAATAATGATTCTGCTTTATGAATTCCAATTCGTGAGCTGTATTAACCCATTTCTGATCAAATAATTCAATCATCTAGATGTACTGCAATATTTTATACCATTAGAAAATCAAACAATTAAAATAATTTTAAATGAAAACCCCAGTGTAACTATTATGATGTACGAGGATTTTATGGAATCTAGATTTGGATACCATAATTTGGTTAAGAAGGAAAATTGTTCACTGAAGGAGTATATCACAAAATATTACAACAACAAAAATAGTATAATTTTTTATAAATCATCTAGGGTTGATGAAACCTCAATCAATTTGGTATCAAATGATGAAAATTCAAATTTTTCAAAAAATCTAAAAAAAATTTATAATTTGAGAATAGGTTTCAAAAAATATTTTATTATATAAAAATGTATGTGGGAATTCATAAATAAAATAGGTTTTGTGAGTCTATGAAAACTGGGCATGTCAAACAAAATTTTTATTTAATATAAGAAGATAATATGTCTGATAAAAATTATTTAAATAAGGTAGGATACAACTAGAAATCTACGATTTCTATGAAATCCACATAGATTACCTAAAAATATTCAAGAGATAATACATCATTAGAATCAGAATTTGAGCTATCGAATAAAAAGTTCAATATGTTTTTATGGAACATTCAGATGAGGTACGCAATTATTTTTCTTCTAAGAATATTTTTGATTTAATGAATGAAATTTCTCATATGAATTATTTAATGAATATTGTACCATATTGAGAAAAAAGTATAAAATACTGAAACAATACATCGGGAATTCTAATAATAACATTGTCAATGAATAGGAGAACTTAAATAAAAAAATTATATTTTCAATCCAAGTTATAAAATTATAACATATCTTGTATTTAATTGGATAACAAGATTAAGAGTTCACAAAATAGTATTTCAAAATATTAATAATTTTGAATTTTTTTACTTAGAAGGATTAAATAAATAAAGTCCTTGGTTAAAACCCAAAATAGGGAAATATTTTATAGGAAGAATGGGTTAAACCCCATGATTTATAAAAAATAATTTATACCATGTTCAAAGGATAAATCTATATTTAGTATCACATGGTTTCATTGGGGAATAAATTTATGTTTTACAAATGATTGTATTTTAATAAATCCACTAATGAGTGAAAAAAAACTATTTATGAAAAATTTTCCAATTAAAATATTACATTTGAAAAATGAAAATAGAATTGGGTTCACAAATCATTTTTAGCAGACATTCATGGATGCAAGAGCATTTGGGTACCAAAAAAATCAATTTTTTTTTGTAGGGAACATGCCACATGAATAAGAGTGAGAAAAAGTTATATATAATTGATATTTCTTAAACATCTACTCATTTTATATGACTGATAGAGGCTATGTCACATTTAAAGATAATTAAAATGGCAAGATAGTTGATGTTATGTATTTTGGAAACCCACAATTTATGCATATCAATAATGTACTCTATCATTAAGACTTAATGAAAAACCTGATATGTATTTGTAAACTATGTGATAATGGTTATTTGATGGATTAGTTTACCAATGCATGCTCAATATTTATGTAAAATCACTTAAGTTTAGTAAACAATGAATATATAATAACTATACTCTAGATCTTAATTATTTTTATAGAATTAATTAATATTTTTGTATAATTAAATTAATGAATCTTTGATTCAGCATTGATGACAAGGGAATTCAAATGTGTACTCATTAATAAATTATCTGACATAAATTTGATTTATGATTTTTACTAACCTTAAATTGGATAAAAGAAGCTATCTCATTGATTACAAATGCAAAATAAAAACAATACATCATTTGAATCTTTTAATGAGGATTCTACCGATATTCCTCTTGATCATATATGTATAGATCTTTTTGGACTTTCAAAAATAGATATACAGAATGAAAAATCATTTTTTGTTGTTTTTCATGATGATTTTTCAATATTCATCTGGATTATTTTTTGATACATAAATGATTATCCTACCATGATATTATTAATTTTTGTAAACTTGTGAAAAAATGAAAAATATATCAAAATTGAGTCATTAAGAAGTGATCATGTAATGTAATTTCTGAATCATGAATTAAACTCATTTTGCTAAAATCATGAAATTAAACATGCCATTTTTTCAAAGGAAACCTGAAATAATAATGTTGTTTAAAGAATTAATAGGACCTTAAGAAATTCTAGAATAATGTTATGTGAATATAACATTCCTAATAATTTTTTATGTGGAGATATAAATACAACCTGTTACGTTATTAAGAGTGTTTTAATAAGGAATATGATAAAGGAAAAACCCTACGCATTATAGAATAATAAAACAAACGTAGGATACTTTAAAGTATTTAGATGTAATATTGTATTCTAAAAACTTAAAAAAATATTGGTAAATATGATTAAAAATATAATGAAATTTTTTTTCTATGTTATTCTACTTCCTCCAAATATTATAGAGTTTCTAACAAAAGTTAATGATTTTTTAAATAATCAAATCGTATATATTTTTTAAGAATTTTTATTTTGATCAACAAATAATTCATGTTTATGAGTAATGTGATTCTCTTGAATACATGATAACAAGAAAATATTTTTAATAATGAAAAGGATGATTATTTTGAATTTGATTCCGGTAAACCCAATCCTAAAATGGATAATACTAGTACCCCAAAAAGTCTGTAACTTAGAAAGTTAAGAAACTGTAACGACTATCCTCCAGAAACGGTTTTAGGAATAATATATGAGGGAGTAAGGACTAGATGAAATTTAAAACATCTTATTGAATTATTTAAATTTTTATCTTTTAATGAAACTAGAATTGTATAATAATCCTTTGGTATTGAGAGCTAGGTTTTAGAAATTTAAGAAGGGTTTAAAACAATATCAAGTAGGATGAGGTCTTGGAATTACCTGATAAAACCTTGACCCATCCTATTATTGTAATTAAATCAATATTTTGGAACAAATGGGATGATTTTTGTGTGATTACTAGGAACAAAGTTAAGTCAGTTTGAAAAGGTTATAATCAAGAAGAAAATATAATTTGAAAATTACTATTACCCAATAGCTAGGTTAGAATCCATTAGAATATTTTTATAATATGAATCTCATATGAATTTTATATTTTATCATATGGTTGTAAAATATTCCTTTTAAAACTTATTTTCAATAGAGGTAGTTTATGATAAACAATCAATGGGTTTTGAATACCCTTGTTTTCAAAATATTGTTTTTAAAAATTACAAATCTCTCTATGGAATTAAACCATAACCGAGATCATGATTTGATTTAATAAGATCTTATATTTTATCAAATTGTATTAATGTAGGATTTAAATAAAAAACCATTTTAGATAAAACATCATCAAATGATTCTTTGATTGTGATAATATATGTCGATGATGTAATTATTTTGTCAATAAAATTTATAAAAATTAATGACATCAAAACTCATGAAAAAAGAATATTAGATGAGAATTATGGGTGTGTTAAAATATTTCTATTGATTTAAAATTTATCAACCAGATTTTGGAAATGTTTTAAGCTAAAGAAAATAAAAACTTGACTTAATTAGAATGTTTGGACTTTAAATTGGTTAGATTGATTCAAATTCCATGACTTCTATCTTTAAATACAACTTGGATGAGGCTATAAATCAAGTTGAAAATAATTTATTTTATGGTAAAATTTGTATCTTTATTTACCATACTGAAACTAGACTATAAATTATGTTTTTGGAAAGTATTTGTGAAATATTTCAATAAAATAAAAAAAATATCATTTAATTAATTCTAAAATAATTTTAATTTATTTATAATGTAATGTTTTTATTTAATCCTAACATGCACAGAAATAACACTGTATAAGTGTTTTATAGGTTTTTCAATCTGAACTGGTGTTTTTGGCACCCCCAAATCCTTAATGAAATTGCATCTTGCATTATTAGTCCTCTGAAAATTGGCCATATAACTCTTAATGGTGAACTTGGTTTGTATGCTACAGTCTTGATTGTGGTTAATTTTGAAAAAAACATCCTCAATCCATTACCCTCTCTGATAAAGATTACAAGCGAATTGTGAATTTTAAATATGAGTGGATTCCTACATATTGTGAATTAAACAAACTTGTTGGGAATTCCATTCACAATTTCTAGAATGTCCACAAACAACCTCCACAGACACGCAATACTGGCTGGACTAAATCCAAAGGAAATAGAAGAGTAAAAGAGTCTAATTTAGAGAAACCTAAATCCTCCAAAAAGGGAGAGGAAAAATTTGTTGTAAGGTCCAATTCCTTTGAACTTTTAGACTCTGACAAAGGTGTGTCATGGGTTGTCCTGTTTGAGAAAGATAATGTTAAAAAAATTGAACAAGACTTTAAAAATTATATTGAAGATCAAATCATAAACATTTCTTCACACCCTCTACATGACCCTCATTTTTTTGATCTTCCCCATGAAACTTCTATGCCATTGGTACCTAATATATAGGATACAAACTCCGGTCCTACTGATTTAGGTTATAATATGTAAGAGCTACATGACTTTTACCTTGAACATACCTCAGACGATGCTCTTATCACTGCTGATGACATAGTTTTTCATAATTCTGCTAATACTGTGGACATCAACAAAAATAGTGGACTGCATTATAAGGCTTCCCATTTGTCTTCACCATCAAGTAGGGATACAAGGAATGAAATTAATGACACCTCCCAATTATAATTCTGAGAGATGAATAATTCACATCATGTTCATTGTCATGATATTCAACTTTCCCAATCATCTAACATACAAAATTTAAATAAGGAGCATCTAGCCCCTTTGGACACACATATGGCTTTGTAGAGTAAATAGAATATTACCTCAATGGTCTCCACTATTGAGGTCTCAACCAGGTGAAAGGCCTCAGTCTCAAGAAAAGGGGACAACCCCAACAGAAAAGGTATAACTGAATATTTTATATTGGAACTGTCATGGAATTTCTATCCTTGACACATTTAATGTTCTTAATATATTTATCATCACTCATACCCCTAGTCTCTTTCCAATTTCTGATCCTAAAATAAGTTATGCCTCTAGATTTATGCATGCTTCCCCCTTTGGTTATACTTTCCTAAGGGCTTGTAATATTGGGATATCTTGTGAATATTTATGGATTTTTTCTCATTCCTTTATTCAAAATGATAATATCTATAAAATTATTAACCAATCCGTTACATGTGATTACATTTTTTAAAATGCTCGTGTCTACTCTTCCTTTGTTTGTGCCTTAAATAGATATAAAGATAGACAATCTCTTTGGAATGACATCTACCAACTTTGTAGCACAATTCATAGCCCTTGGTTTTTAGTCGGGGACTTCAATACTATTCTGGCTCATAGTGAAAAATTTGGCCCTCCACATGACTCCATCTCCTATAGGGAATTTAGAGCATGTATTGAACTAAATAAAATTACCAAAATTAACTTAATGGGTGATAAATTTACCTATTTTTGTAAACATTATAATAGGATCATCGCTAGAAAACTTAATAGGGTGTTTACTAATGACCATACGCTTGATAAATGGGATAATATCTCATGTATTACCCTAGCGAAGATTGCCTCTGATCACCACCCTATTTGTTTAGTTTTTCTCATAACCGTAGTAAACCCACAAATCCATTAATATTTAATGCCACTTGGTCTTATGACCCTAATTTTAGGGAAATAATTAAAAACACTTGGGCAAGTATTCATAATCAAAATGATGCTTTTTCCTGTCTGGTGAAATTGAAAATGCTGAAACAAGTCCAAAAAAGAGGTGCAAAGAAAAATCTAATGAAATCGATAAAGATATCAACTCTTTGGAAAAGGAACTTACTCAATTTAAAGTATAACTAATTTTCTATCTTTTCTCATTACATTCAACATGTAACAAATATTTCCTCTAAGATTATCAATTTTCGTAACTTTAAGAATAATCATAAAAAAGAAACTCTTTAGTACCAAATGGCTGAATGATTGATATAGGAATACTAAATTCTATATTGACCTTAACATAGTGAGTAAATATTATAGGCCCATTTCATACCATAGATATGGGGACTATATTATTGATTCTGAGTAAAGAATCATCAACCACATTGCCTCTCACTTTTAAAATATCTTCAATGGAACTAATATAGATAGGGACATCAGGACAGATGTTATTCCTTCTTTGGTTACTGATGATGATAACTTGTTACTTAATAGCACCCCTCGTGATCATGAAATCAAAGAAAATGTTATTAGTCTAAATGTAACGCCCCGACCCCAGTTACCCAGAGTCGGTGCATTATTACATAACATTGGCATGATCGCAAAAGATCATGTCTTGAAATACTGATTAGTTTTGTATCCATGGAATCACTAGTAACATTTATAATGTTTACATTACATCATAAAATGAAAACTACAACAACACAGTCTCTATAGTCCACACTCATATCCCCTCATACTATCCCTGCAGGTCATTAATAAAATTCATCTTCACAACCTGGGAAAAATAAAACATAGAAAGGGGTGAGCTCATATGCCTATTAGGGATAACAATATAGTAGAAACATTCATAAATAAGCATAAATATTTAAGGCAATGTATAACTAAAACAAAAGCCTTTTATTATTGAACTTCAGCATAATATGGCAGAAATAAAATGAAATAATTCCATTTACTTATTCACATGTATACTCTACTAATCGAATAATCACATGCAATACCAATAACCCCTTTCATAATGATGGAATTCATAATGCCAGATTATCATAACCAAATAGTCAAGGCCTTTTGCCAAGACTAAAAATAATATTTTGTCAATCTCTTGTGCCAAGACACTATTTTTTCTCATGATACCTACCTATGTATTGAGGAGCTATAGTGGACACCACCTATCACTTATTAAATCCAATTCATTCCTCATATGAGCAAGTTTAAACATAACATAAACATACATATTAAAACTAGCATACGAAAAGTCAATACATTCTCCCTAAACCATGAATGGTATAAAAATAACACATCCCATAGTCAAACATATCTCAAAACCTTCAATACAATAATGAATTTTTGTACCATAATACATAAACTTCAAATAAGCTTAAAATCCATCAAAGGATGTTGACATAGAGGAAATCAAAACTATTTGAGAGAAATATCTCTTTTTTTAATCATTTAAAATTTACATAATTTTAAAATAAAACATTTAATTTTAAAATATCCTTATAATATTTTAAGGGAATATTCGACGATTTTATAACGGTGCAAAAGAGACTCACCTGCCGTATAAGTTAAAAAAGACATTCTTACCATAATTATGTTGAAAAGGATAAAAAGGACCATGTTTGGAAAATGATGGAATGATTCCTTTATAATTGTCTTATAAAATTTCAACAAGGGTATTAATGACTTTAACCCAAAGTTTTCAAAATATTAATAATGACTTGAAATAAATTTTTAATAAACATAGATGTGGATGATAAAGAGGTCCCAGTAGATAATTACGTATAAACAACCTCGGATAATCTAGAGATTGTAAAATAAACCCTTACCATGTATATCTCCTTAGTTGAGGGTAATTCAGCCTCCGTTATAATGGTGAAATAATTGTTATTAAATTATACAATAATCGTATACATTAATACGATATAATATATGATCTTTTAACATTGATTTGTTAAAAATATCTTAGTATTATCATTATTTCGGGTGTTACGAAATTCTTTTTTTTATATTCTTTGTTATGTGATCCATATTTGTTATGGATGGGATGTATAATATTCATATCCAAAATTATATCATGTATAAAAAAATTATTTTTAATCATCAAATGAAATTTTTTCTTGAATGTATACGATGCGGAATGAATCTCATCGCTTTCTTTGAGACGGTAATCCGTACGTACACACGAGAAACAATATCATTATTTTGATATTAACGTAATATATAATTGGATGTAATATCATATATATAGAATCATTATCATGTTATATTTATTATTTACATTATTTACACTTCATTATTATACCAATCCAAATAATTATGTATTGAATAACAATTACACCATGACCTGGAGACGGTAGGTCGTATGTACGCACATATGGTGACATGTCATTCAATGGATGGATAGAATACTGAATATGGTTGCACCATATTTATTATAACATCACAATATATAATATATACTAGAGTTATTATTTTATAATGTAAATAACAAAGAAATAATAATTTGAATAAGAAAGTAACTTGAATGAAGGTGTTTAAAACATTACCTCTTCTTTAGGGTTCTTCCATTTAATTTGATCAAAAGGGATCTTTGGATGAATTTCAGATCAAACTAAGGACTATAGGATGAATTGAGGGAAGTGGAGAGAATATTTGGGTAGGGGTTGGCTGAGCCAAAAGCCTTTGAAGGTGTTAATTAAAGGGAAGAGTGAGTTCCCTTTTATAAGAGGGGTGACATGCACCTTAGGAAAAGCTAGAAATATTATTTTATAATAAATTCATATCCGGTTTCTAATGGATGAAAAGTGGTTTATTTAAAGGGTAAGGTGGGGTGGGTCTAAATACATTCAAACAATATATATTTTTCATGATTGGGTCACTATATTAAACTTTTTTATTTACATTTAACTCTTAGATAAATAGTTTGACATTTACCAAGTCTCTTTGTGTTGTTATATTACATAGTTATTAAACATAATATATACCTCCAAGAGACCCCCAAGTGGTCAATTAATGATAAAACTATAATTTTATAAGTCCTTTGTCCAAACAATAGATTTTTAGGAATATAATATCAATTAATAATATAATATGTGTTTTAAAAATTCCTTTATGTCAATTTTGACACTATTTGGTATTTTGTTTTTGATAATTTCATAACAACATTATTACTTCAAAAATAAATTATATAACCAATAATAATATGTCATATTAAACTAGAAAATTAGTTTAATTCAAAAAAATTCTCAAATTACATTTATTTTGTTATTTATAATATTAATTATATTTATATTTAATTAATTAGGTAATTACTACATCACCATTGTGACATAAATAAATTAAATTATGTAATGTATAAAAATTATAAATAAAATACCATTTTTTAGTAAATCGTTTTAGCTTTCTAATTAATATTTATAATCGAATTTATCTAATGTATAACCCTATTTTAAAAATGTTTTAGTTATTAAACATTGATTTTATCTCTTTTAACTCTTCTTTGATTTAAATAATAATAAATGTCCTAATATAATCCAACTGGACCTAAATGATAATAAGTTATTCCTAAGGTTGTTTTTGGTCGAGATACACTTGTCCAATAGAATTAGAATATGTTTTAGTGTAATATTAATATCTTTTTTACCCTTAATTACCGTATTTATTATTAACCGTGGTAAATAAAAGTAAAAAGTTACTATTCACCAAAAATTATTTTTATCTTTTTGAACCACATTTTACTCCTTGATATTAAATGTGTTTCTCATAATTTTGAAATTCCACTCAAAGAAGTGGTAAAATTATGTTTTATGTGAATTTCTAAATTTTTCTAGGAGGTGGGTAAAATACGGTGAAAAGTTCAATAAAACTTGTATATATCTAAAATTATTAAAAAATAACTCCAATTAATTACATTTAACATATATAGGCATTATGTATGTATTTTGACCTTAATTATATTTAAATAAAATAAAAAATAATTTAAATTAAAATTTGGTTTTAAACTATAACTCAATGTTTATTCACAATTCATCAAAAATTAAATGTTTTCAGAAAAATAAAAAAAATTCACGTTAAGCAAATTTTGATATTCTGAATCCAAATATGAAGTCCATTTTCAATGATAAAATTTATACAATTTAAAAAAGTGGGTATTACTATTAATAACTACTAGTTAGATTGGTTGTGGTGTGTGTTAGAACTCGAAAGTACGTAAAACATACACTACTGTATTATTCAATGAGAAGCATACTGTGGAAGTTTTGGGTGTTACATTCTCCCCTCCTTCAAATAATTTAATCCTCAAAATTTCTAGAATACAACCACATTAAAATACTCTGGTGGTTCTTCATCATATGTTCCTCGGGTTCCCACGTTGCCTCTTCCATTTGATTGTTTCTCCTTAGATCATTTACCATAAGAGTCATTCGGTTCCTCATCACTTGTTCTCTTATATCAATAATCCTGACGGGCTTTTGACAATAATAAAGATCATGTTCCACCTCTAATTCCTTGTAAGTAAGTACATGCATTGGGTCATGCTTGTATTATCTAAACAGTGATACGTGGAACACATCATGAACTTTGAAGAGACTTGGCGGCATTGCCAAACGGTATGCTACAACCCCAATTCATTCTAGAATTTGAAAGGTCCTATGTACCTGGGACTCAATTGACCTTTCTTACCAAAATGTATAACTCCCTTCCATGGAGATACCTTCACGAAATTATGATCTCCTACCAGAAATTCCAAATCCTTGCTTCGATTGTCAGCATATCTCTTCTTCCTACTTTGAGCTTTTTTGATGTGGTTTTGGATTTCCTTTACCTTTTCCATTGTTTCCTCCTCCAGTTCTGGGTATACGAGTTTTCTTTTCTTAACATCATCTGAACAGGTTAGTGTGCAATATCTCTTTCCGTATAACGCTTAATATAGTGCAATCTAAATACATTAATCAAAACAATTGTTATAGGAAAATTCTACCAGAGGTGAATATTGATCCGTCATACCCTGAAATTTAAGTAAGAAAGATCTCAACAAGTCTTATAAGGTTTGAATAGTCTGTTCTAATTGTCCATCTGTTTGAGGGTGGTAGGCAGTGCTCAAATGAAGTTTAGTATCCAAGGCCTTCTGAAGACACATCCAGAATATTGAAGTAAAACGGGGATCACGATCATAAACAATCGATTGGGGTACTCCATAAAGTCTCAAAAATTTATTAATATATAGCCTTTCCAGACGTTCAATTGGGAAATCTTCTATTATAGCAATGAAATGTGATTACTTGGTAAGAAGATCAACAATGACCCATATTGCATCGTTCCTTCTAGGAGTCTTTGGTAGTCCCCTGACAAAGTCCATCATGATATTATTCCATTTCCACTCAAGTATGGGATGAGGTTGCATGACTCTTCCATGATGATGCCTTCTATCTTTCAAATGTTCAAAAACCATACATCTTGACACAAAATCACCAATATCCCACTTCATGTTTCCCCAAAAAAAATGTTACTTCAAATTCCTATACATTTTGGTGCTACCATGGTATATAGAGAAATTGGAACTATGAGCATCGTCCAACAATTCCCTTTTTAGATCAGGTATATTGAGAATACAAATTCTCTTTCCGAATTTCAAAATAACAAATTCATATACGAAGTCGCTCAATCTACAATCATTCACAACATTAATCTTCTTTTGAAACTCTTCATCATCAGTTTTATAATTCATTATCCATTCTAGTAATGATTGTTTGGAAACCATTTGAAAATCATTGATGTTTCACCTTCCATGGTTATTCCTATATCCAACATTACTAGATCCATGAAAATAGGAGCCCTTTCAACTCTCATATTATTCAAAACTCCATGATCATTTCTTCTCAAAGAATAATCCACCTTAATTTCTTTCCTCAGGAGGTAGTGTATCGTGCAATCCTAATCCTTGAGTAGTTCAGGCCATCTCCTTTGCCTCATGTTGAGTTCCTTCTATTCGAAAATGTACTACAAACTCTTGTGATCTGTATATATCTCACATTTTTCACCATAGAGATATTGTCTCCATATATTCATAGCAACGATTACAACAGCTAACTCAAGAACATGAGTAGGATTGTTTTTCTCATGAATTTTCAACTGTCGTGATTTATAGGCAATAACTCTATCATTCTGCATGAGGACACAACCAAGTCCTTTCTTCGAAGCATCACAATAAATAACGAACTCATCATTCCCCGATGGTAGAGTCAATATAAGAGAATTGACTAATCTTCTCTTCAGTTCTTCAAAATATTCTTCAAACTATTTTTTCCAAAAAAAATTACCCATTTATGCGTGAGCTTCGTTAATGGATTAGCCAATTGGGAAAAATTCTGGACGAAATATCGATAATAACCTATCAAACCAATAAAACTGCATACCTCGGTTATACTCATTGGTGCTGGCCACTCTTGGATAGCCTTGTTCTTAGAAGTATCAATAGAGATTCCATCTTTACAGACAATGTGGCCAAGAAATGATATCTCCTGAAGCCAAATTTCACACTTGCTAAACTTCCCATATAATTTATTTCTTCTCAGAGTCTTCAATATAATGCGAAAGGGATTTTCATGATATTCGTAGCTTTTGGAGTATACTAACATATCATAAATAAATACCACTACAAATTAATGAAGATATTTCTTGAAAACATTGTTCATTAGATCCATGCAAACAGAGGGAGCATTAGTCATCCCAAAAGGCATTACTATAAACTTGTAATGCCCGTACCTAATTCGAAATGCTTTTTTCAGAATGTCTTCCTTCTTCACACACTACTGATGGTATCCTGGTCAAAGGACAATATTTTAAAAGTATTGATCTCCATGAAGTTGGTCATATAAATCAGCAATGAGTGGTAGGGAATACTTTTTCTTTATTCTTATAGCATTTATCTCCCTACAGTCGATACATAACCTCATAGATCCATCTTTCTTATTAACAAAAAGGACAGGGGCTCCCCATGGAAAAACACTTGTGCGAATAAATCCCTTATTACTCAATTCCTCTAGTTGTTTCTTTAGTTCAACTAATTTCAGAGTGGCCATTCAATAAGGGGTCTTCTATATGGGCCTTGATCCTTGGATTAAATCAATGGAAAACTCAATTTACCGTTTTGGAGGATGGACAGGTAAATATTTTGGAAAAACATCATCATATTCTCTCATAATAAGAATATCCTCTATTTGAACATTGCTTTCCTTACCCACAATTATTTCATTCTCTTCCTCCAAAATAATTGAATTTAGATGCACTACTGGGGGTGGATCTATGTAAGAATCATGTGATAATGATTGTTCTCTAATGATAAGGTGTTCCTTATCATCATCATCAAAAAATTTAACCTCCTTCTTCTTACAATAATTATTTACAAAACGTTCCAAAATCCAATCCATACCAAGGATTATATCAAACTCAATAATAGGTATGATGAGGAGATCAGCAAATAAAGAACATTTATATGCCCTAATGGTAATGGATCCACAAAACATGGTAGCAATGAATATTCCCTTATGAGTTTTAACTGAAAACACCCTTGTTAAATAAAATTGCAAATATCTAATTTTCATAGCTTCCAGGGATGATATGAGACAATTTGATGAACAGGAATAAAATAACGCATTGGATAAACATGAGGAAACCATTAAATTACATACCACCACGTCTTTCGGAGCTTCTACCTCAGCAGTAGTGATACCATAAGCTCTGCCTTGATCCCTTGGCCATTTAATAGGTAAGTTGCCCTAAGGCTTAAGAAATTCATTTTAATAATTTCCCATCTCCCTACAGTTTTAGCCTTGAACATTGATAGCTTCTTTCTTCCCCTTGCAATCACGAGCTTGGTGGATTTTTTCACAACACTTGTAAGAGACTCCCATTCTGTTCAAGAATGTACCGGTGTGTTTCTTCCAACATTTACCACATGATGGATAATAAATTTTTCCCTTCTTACCTTTATTTTCATTTCCATAGTGATAAGCATATCTCTTCTTCTCTTGCTTTGCTTTAAATTCCTATGACATAGAGAAATCTTTTTATTTTTTGATAGCACATAAGTCAATATCTTCATATGATGAGAAGGATTGTGACACTAATGCTCTATTAAGAAATGGTTTTAACCCATAAACGAAATGACCAATATTACTTCCTGGGTTATGTATATAATCTCCAGCATACCTTTATATCCTTGTAAAGTTAGCCTCATACTTTGTGACATTATCATCCTCCTTTTGTGTCAGACTAAGAAATGGCCTTTCCATATCTGCTCGATGGTCACAAGGAATTTATTTTTCAATGAAAAGTTCCTTGAAATCCCTCTATTCCATATTTGACACTTCATCATATTTACTTGTGTTTTGAATCGATGACCACCATTGGTCAACATCTCTAGTGAGGCGGTAAACTTCCCTCATAACTTTATCCCTTTAACTACTCCCCAATGCATGGAATATTTTCTCTATGAAATTTATCCATTTCACAACTACTAAGGAATTTGTACTCCAATTGAATGTTGGTGGTTGTTGCCTCATGAAGCGGTCTATAATCGATCCTCCACATTGCAAATCAGGGTGCTCCATATGGGTTGGGTTATTATTCATAACCAGTGTGAGTGGTCTCAGTATGGTGATTAGATGATTAGCCTGAGTTTCATTACCATCTCCACTATAATTATCTTGAACAGCAGGGAAATCCCTAAATGGAGTGTGTAAATTAATATGCTTTATATTTCATCCAGTAGGCTCCATTTCTAAACAATTGAATAAACTAGATTAGTTAATGAATCGCAATACATAAATCCAAACTTGTAAAACACATAACATAAATTGAACAATTTATGGATATAATCAATAACAATAATAATAATAATTTTAGGAAATATATACTCATAAACCCTTCATAATGATTTGTAATGAAAATGAGAATTATCCTAATCATATCCCCCAGGAGTGTCATAACCAAGAGTGCATCAAGGCCTGTTGTCGTGCACAAGTTCCCATTCCAGTCCAGCTCAAAGTGGTGTTTTTGGGTTTTAATCCAAGGTACATATGTGTCAGAGTAGCCTCTACCTACTCTTATCCAGACAGGGAAGTATTATTCGGAAAAGTCACAAAATCTCTAAAATACCAAATTTCTAGGATGTTCTTCTATTCTAATCCTCAAAGACCATCTTTGGTCTATGTTCTCTAATCAGAGTTTATCTAAATCTGGTTTACAATGTTTGTATTAAACATCCTCTCATACCAAATGTAACACCCTGATCCAAGTTACCCAGAGTCGGTGCATTATTACATAACATTAGCATGATCACAAAAGATCATGTCTTGAAAGACTTATTAGTTTAGTATTGTAGGAATCATTGGATACATTTATGATGTTTACATTACATCATAATATGAAAAATACAACAACATAGTGTTTGTAGTCCACACTCATTTCCACTCATACTATCATAGAAGGTCATTCATAAAATACTTCTTCACATTCTGGGAAAAATAAAACATTGAATGGGGTGATCTCAGATGCCCAGTAAGGATAACAATATAGCGGAAACATTCAAAAATAAGCACAAAAATTTAAGGCAATATATAACTAAAACAAAATCTTTTTAAACATAAAATTCTATTTAATATGGTAGAAATAAAATGAAATAATGCCATTTAATTATTTACATGGATATTCTACTAATTGAGTAATCACATGAAATATCAATAATCACATTCATAATGATTGATTCAATAAAGACAGACTATCATAACCACATAGTCAAGGCCTTGTGCCAAGACTACAAAGATGATTTTTTCAAGGACTTATATCAAGACACTAGTTTGTTTAATGAGACCTACCAATGATTCTAGGAGCTATAGCTAGCTCCACCCGTCACTTATTAAGTCCAATGCATTCCTCATATGAACAGGATTAAACATAACATAAACATTTGTATTAAAACTAGCATACGAAATGTCAATAATTTCTCCATATAACACGAATGGTAAAAAAATAACACATCCACAATCAAACATATCACAAAACTATCAATAATATATGAATGTTTTGTATCATAATAAAAAAACATCAAATAAGCCTAAAATCCATCAAAGGATGTTGACATAGATTAAATAATAACTATTTGAGAGAAATATCTCTTTTTTATTGAAATAATTTAAACGTCACATAATTATAAAATAAAACATTTACATTGAAAATGTTCACATAAGATTCTTAAGGGAAGATTCGATGATTTTATAATTGTGGAAAATAGTCGCACCCTCTTTGTATGTAAAAAAGACATTCTTACAATAATTCTATCAAAAAAATTAAAAAGGACCTTGTTTGGAAAACGACAAAAATATTCCATTATAAATATCTTATAAAAAGTCAACAAGGGTATAAATGACTTTAAACCAAAGTTTGTCAATTAATAAGAATGATTTGAAATACATTTTTAAGAAACATGGATGTGGATGATAAAGTGGTCCCAGTAGATAATTACATATAAACAATCTCGGATAATGAAGAGATTGTGAAATAAAACCTTACCTTTTACTTTTCCTTGGTTGAGGGTAGGTTAACCATCTTTATAATGGTGAAATAAATGTTATTAAATTTTACAAAAATAATATTCATTAATATGATATCATATATGATCTTTTAACATTTATTTTTTAATAATATCATAGTATTATCATCATTTCGGGTGTTAACATATTCGTTTTCCTTTATACTCGTTACTTCTTAGGCATATTTGTTATGGATGGGATATATATTATTTATATCCAGAATTATATCATGTCTCTAAAATTTATTTTTAATCATCAAATGATATTTATTCTTGAATTGATTCGATGGGGAATCAATCTCATCACCTTCGTGGAGACGGTAATCCGTACGTACGTACGAGCGACAATATCATTCTTTTGATATTAAAATAATATATAATTGGATGGTATATCATATATACAGAATAATTATAATGTTATATTTATTATTTACCTGAATTACACATCATTATTATACTCATCCAAATAATAATGTATTGAATAACAATTGCACCACGACGTGGAGACGGTAGGCCATACGTACGCACATATGGTGAAATGTCATTGAAAGGATGGATAAAATACTGATTATGGTTGTAACATTTTTATAATAACATCAAAATATATAAAATATACTAGAGTTATTATTTTATTATGTCGATAACAAAGAAAGAATAAGTTGAATAAGAAAGGATCTTGAATGAGGGTGGTGAAAACATTACCTCTTCTTCAGGTTCTTCATATTGATTTGATCAAAAGAGCTCACTAGGATATCTTTCTGATCAAACTAAGGCCTCTAGGTTGAAGTGAGGTAAGTTGAGAGAATATTTGGTCAGTGGTTGGCCGAGACAAAAGTCTTTGAAAGAGTAAATTAGAGGGAAGGGGGAGTACCCTTATATAAGAGGGGTGAGGAGCACCATTGGAAAATATTGGAATGTTATTTTATAATAAATTCATATTCAGTTTATAATGGCTCAAAATTGTATCATTTAATGTTTAAGGTGGGTATGGGTCTAAATAATTTAAACTAATATATTTTAGACTGGTTTGGGTCACTATATTAACCTTATCATTTATGTTTAACTCTTAGTTAAATAGTTTGACAGTTACCATGTCTCTTTGTAATTTTATATTATATAGTTAATAAACATATTATATACCTCCAAGAGACCCCCAATTGGTCCATTAATGATACACCTATCATTATATAAGTCATTTGGCCTAACCGTATATTTTTAATAATATAATATCAATTAATATATTAATATTTGTTATAAAAATTCCTTAATGTCAATTTTGACACTGTTGGGTATTTTGTTTTTGATAATTTCGTAACAGAATTATTACTTCTAAGAAAATTTATATAACCAATACTAATATGTCATATTAAACTAGAAAATTAATTTATTTCATAAAAAGTCTCAAATTACAATTATTATAATATTTATAATACCAAATATTTTAATATTTCATTAATTAGGTAATTACTGCATCACCATTATGTCATAAATAAATTTATTTATTTAATTTCCAAAAATTATTAATTAAATACCAGTATATATGAAAACTTTTTAGATTTTCAAATGAATATTTATAATTTAATGTATCTTATCTATAACCCTATATTAAAAATGTTTAAGTTATTAAACATTGATTTTAACTCTTTTAACTATTCTTGGAATTAAATAATAATAAATATCCTAATCTAATTCAAGTTGACCTAAAAGATAATATTTTATTCATAATGTTGATTCTAGTCAAGATACAGTTGTCCAATAGAATTAGGACATGTGTTAGGGTATTATTAATATCATTTTTACCCTTAATTACCCTATTTACTTTAAACCGTGGTAACATAATGTAAAAAGATACTATTCACCAAAAATTGTTTTTATCTTGTTGAACCACATTTTACTCCTTGATATTAACTGTGTCCCTCAGATTTTCAAAATTCCACTCACAGATGCAGTAAAATTATGTTTTATGTAAATTTCCAAATTCTCCAAGGAAGTGGGTAAAAGACGGTGAAAAGTTCAATAAATATTTTATGTATCTAAAATTATTATAAACTAACTCCAATGAATTAAATTGTACTTATATATTTATTATGAATCTATCTTGACCTTAATTAAATATAAATAAAATAAATAATTATTTATCTAAAAATTCAGTTTTAAACTATAACTCAGTGTTTTTTCACTATTCATCAAAAAATTGATTGTTTTCCGAAAAATACAAAAAATTCACCCCAAGCTAATTTCAATATTATGAATCCAAAAATGAAGTCCATTTTGAAATGTAATATTTATAAAATTTCAAAAAGTGGGTATTGCTATTCATAACGGCTAGATTGATTGGTTGTGGTGTTTGTTAGAACTCGAAGTTCCATACAACACGAACTACTGTATTATTCAAAGAGAAGCGTACCATGAAATATTTGGTGTTACACTAAAAGATGATGTTACCCCTAGAATTTATGGCTTTAATAATGTATTTTACCAAAAGCATTGGGATGTTTTTCAAGATGATGTTTGCCGAATAGTGAAAATATTCTTTAACAAAGGCACTCTTTCTCATAGCCTTAATGGTCAATTTCTTATCCTTATCCCTAAAACTAATAATGTTGATGAAATTCAATACTTTAGACCCATTTATATCATAAAATCTCTCTTCAAGATAATTACTAAATTGATTCTCAATTAAATTACTGAGATTTGAAATAGAATAGTCTCTTGGAAGCAATTTGGATTCATCAAGGGATGATCCATTCAAGAATGTATTTGTTTTGACTCTGAGTCCACTAAAATTTTAAATATGAAAAATAGAGGTGAAAATGTCTCTATTAATATAGATATTGCTAAGGCTATTGATACAATTGACTAGAACGTCATGTAAAAGGTCCGTTGGCAGTTTTGATTCAATTAAACATTCATTAATATGGTTAAAACACTTTTCAATTTGGATCATATTTCCATTCTCATTAATGGTTCACCAATAAGTTATTTTAAATGCACTAAGGGTGTTTGACAATGTGACCCTATTTCAGCTATTATGTTCTCTATTTCTGAATACTACCTCAGTAGGTTGCTCACCCAATCTATAGAAAATCAAAATATCAAACCTATCACGGCTGCTAGAAACTTGACCGCCCCCTCACACCTTCTTAATGCCGATGATATAATTATCATTATTCTAGGAGAAACAAAGTACATCAATAAACATAAAAATATCCTCCTTCTTTAACATGAAGTGTCGGGTCAACACATAATTTGTAATAAATCATAAATATATTTGGGAAAGACTTTCCATCGGTAGAAAACTAAACATTTCTAATTTCTTAGGGGTCAAAGAGGGTTATCTACGCTTTACATACCGTGGTGTTCCTATTTTTTGGAGTTGAACAAAAGAGGATAATTTTTTTTCATATCATTTATCATATGCTTAGAACTATTTCCTCCTAGAAGGGCTCAAATCATTTGATGGCTGGGAGAATTTTCCTGGTTAAATCCACTATTTCTCCCAAATTGGTCTACTTTGTGATGATTTATAAATAGACGAAAGATATGTTAAATTTCATAAATTTCACCATTAAAAACTTTTTTTGGACTGGTAGTACCTTAGAGATGAAATTGATTACTATCTCCTGGGCTACCTACTGTAAACCAATTGATAAAGGAGGTGTTGGTATTAAGAATCATGCTAATTTCAATGATTCTCTCCAATATAAGCTTACTTAGAACCTAATTCATAATGACTCTCCTTCTATAATTTTTCATAGAGCTATACTTCTCAATAAAATCATAAATAATCAGGCCCAATTTCCGACTTCATCTATTTGTATTATTATTAAAAACACATTCAATTATATTATGGATAATTCCAGATGGATGGCTAGTAAGGAATCTAATTTATGATTTTGGTTTGACAATTGGACTCACGCTACCTTATTCTCCATGATGTCCAATAACCTCCCTAATTTTCTCAATAATGATATCATAAAGAATGTCATGATCATTCCTTATCCTGACATTCCTGATGAAATAAAACAAATCGTTGAGAACTACCCCTTCACTAACACTAATGATATATTGATTTTGGAAGCATCTCACAATAGAATTATTGATCCTAAAAATTACTACAATAATATGTTTATCAATGAATAAAATAATCTTTCATGGATTAAAAACATTAATAATCCATGGCGTAAACCATTGAGATTCACATTAATTTGGAACATAGCTCGTTATGTAATCCCCACTAATGATTGCTTACAAACATTTGGGATTAATCTTTGCTCCAAATGTCAAATGTGTAATCAAAATAGAGAGGATATTTATCATCTTTTCCATTCCTTTGATACGAAAACTACTCTCTGGAATTATATTTCTAACATATTTGAGTGGAGATGGTTGCTAGATAGTTCTATTACATTATAGATTCAACGGTGCATGGACATTTCATGACTCCCAAGATATCAAAAATCTTCTTCATGCAGCTGTTAAGAGCTTCTTTATGTAATATGGTATGGTCAAAATGATTTTATTTTTCGTAATTATTCATTCATTATTAATTCAGGTAAAATTAAAATTTTACTGGCCATCCGTGAGGTGGCCTCGATTCAAAAGTATCAATGCAGCAACTCAATTCATGATTTTGGGATCCATCATAGGATTAGAGTGAATGGGAAATATCCTCATCTGAAGTCTACCTTTGAAGTGTTCTAGCTTCCTCCTCCCCTAGGATGGATTAATGTAAACGTCGATGGTGACTCAAAAGGTAACCCCGACCAAGAGTGTTGTGGTGCTATTTTCAAGAATAAAATGGATCAGAACCATGGATGATTTTATGGTTGTTGTGGCACTACTTCCTCACTGGAAGCGAAGATGATCAGTGTTATCCAAGCTATCTATTTTGTAAGGCATATCAATTGGAACTACATCTGGATCAAGAGAAAATCCACTACTATAATACAGTCCATCTGGACTGGTACCATTCATCTGGCATGGCCTCTCACTGCTCTCTGGATTAATTGTTTGAACTCTCTTTCTGAGATCATCTTAATCGCCACTCACACCTACTGCGAAGCTAACCGTATTGCTAACGGGCATCCCTATATGGGTGTTTCTCATTCTATGATTTGCAGGGATGATCTTCCTCTTGAGTTACTCCCTCTCTATGTTAGGGATGTTAAAAAAATCCATATTTTAGACTTATGTAATACCTTTTTTTATCAATAATATTTTGTGTTTTGGTTATTTACCCGACACTACCTTTCCAAAAAAACATTGTATGACCGTTGGGTATACTTCAAAAAAAAAATTAGTCTAATGTGTGAACCCTTTACAAAACACCAAGTCATCGTCCCCTCTTTATTTTACTCTCCTCTTCCTAATCCTTATTACCTTTAAGATATCTTTACTAATGGGTAAATATAAGGGAGAGGAAAGTGCTTCTGTGAGTAGTTCTAGGAATTAATGATCTAATAAAAATTATTTAATGGAAAATCCATTGATTTTGGCTGCGTAGACATGAATAATATGATGCTCAAGAAACTCATTAACCACAATGGATAGTAATATGTTCTTTAGGAGAAATGAAGATATTTATTATTTGAGAATGAGGTTCATGATTTTTTTGAATTAATAGTATTTTATTTTGGAGACTCATAGGATCTCATTATAGTGACCTTGAATTGGAACGAATATCCTTAGTTTCCATTAATATGGTATTTAGATGTCATTATAAAGGAACGTTGGATTTCAGAATGTCCCAAGATTCCATTGACAATGTGAACCCACTAGAGATATTGATGTTTCTATTCAGAATACTTCTTTTTGAAATGAAATAAGTAATGTACATGGAGCCCAAAAGTAATTTTTTTGGTAAATTTTAACCAATTTTTAATTTCCCAACATAATGGAGATTTTAGAAGCATTCATTCCCCGAATTTTGGTTTTAATAACTAATTTTTAAAGTAAAACATATAAATATATATATATATGTATTAAGACACATGTTTAATGTATGGAAAAATATTGAAAATTTATTAACATTTGGAAAAAATTTAACATTGGTATTTGTAAAATATAGTGTAACTCTACACGAAAACATGAATATATGTTGTTATGGGATGAAAAACAGATGTTATGGTGTTCTGAAACATAGTGGATTTTTCTAAAGTTCTTCTGTGAGAATGTTACTTCCATTTTTTACTAAAGAGGAGATGGAATAAAACCCTGGTCTAAATCAGGGGGATACTTCTAATGTGATAGTTTCTTCTACCATAGATGTAAAAGTTACTACTAATGCGATTGAATGCATAGAAGAACATGCTTCAAGTATAAGATTACAACACCCTCTATACATTAAATCTGTAGATAAAAAATGTAAAACTGTGTGAATATCATTATCAAAAGAAATTCCCATTGAGGATGTAATTTTGAAAGAATTTATATTGTAAATTCGTCAAGAGGTGATGGATACACCATTTCTTGTCATAATTCAAGCTATCATGGTAATAGTTTCTTCTTCAAGGGATGTATTGGATTAAATCATTTAATGATTAGTTTATATTGTTCATGAAAAGACATTTTATATTAATTTAGTACGAGTTACACTTTTTGAAATGTCTTCATCTATAATGAATAATAATTTTTCGAATAGAATATGTTTATTTTATTATTCAATGAGTTGATGGGAATGAAGAAGATGATGATTATGATGATGATGAATTGGTTGAATCTAATTTTCTACTATCATTTTTTTTCAAATTATATAATATGTGATTGTTATCTTATTGATGAATTTATTAATGTTGATTAAAATAATAAAGTTGATGAAAACCATTTTTTGATAAAGGTAGAAGTGCAGAAGTGAACTAAGATTTGTTTTCAAAAATTCATGCATAGAAAACTATCCCTTAAATTATTAATGTGATGGATGATTATTATGATTAACGAGCTCATGAAGGTAATTTTTGAATAATATAAGAGATAATTGTTTTGAAAAAAATACTAAAAAATTTCCTATGAGGTGGAAATAACTCTATATGAAAAATTTTCCTTGAATGATTTTGATGTGTTAAAAGTATTGATTCAATTGACTATGATGAAATTCTTGAAAGAATAATCGATATAATCTTAATGAAAATTATTTTTTGACTAGGATAAGATAAAATATAAATTATAATATGGTTTTCATATTTTTGATTATGTAACTAAAATAGATTACTCTATATGGTATGATCTTATTTCAAGTAATGTTTTATATGAATAAGTTCATGACTTAGTTTTTGAAGTCATAAGTATTCTAAAAATTCCAAGAAGTATAATTTCTGATATTGATAAATCTCATAAGGAGATTATTACACCCTTAAAGGATAAATTGTTTTTAAATACAAATAGCCTTAAACATACACAAAATGTTACATGTTTTATTAAAATGGGGTTATTAGAAACAGTTAGTTATTTATAAAATATTTTCTCTCTATAAGAAGATATGTTATTCAATCAGAATCATCTCAATATAAATAATATGATATCAAATTCTTCATATAATGAAAAATATTATTTTCTATTATAAGAGAGTATAAAGTCTCATCCAAAGGTAAAGAAATATATTATGTTGATGTTTCTCAAGAAATAAAAACTACTTCTAGTTCTTCCATTAGTTTTTTTGAAATGCAATTTTATGTGTTAAAAATGTTAGTTCGACATTGTGTGATGAAGGGAAATTTTCAAAACTATTTTGGTGAGTTTTATAAGAAACATGGAATAGGTTAAAAATGATACTGTACTATTGAAACAATTATATGGTTATAATAATTGATATGTGCATAGATGTGCTACATCAACTATGTGGCAGAAGACCTCTGGTATCTATAGTTTCAGATTGGAAAGCCACAACATCTCAATACTTTGAGGATATTTTTTATCCAACTGAGATCTATTCACTGTAAAAAATGAAGTTATATTTCGAGAGTTAAGTAATGTATTCTAAAACATAAACTTTGGTTCCTTTCACTCATATATATTTCATTAACATCATCATATCTCAGTAAGCCTCGATCAACATCCAATACAGTTTAGTAAAGATCACTCTTGCAAATCAATCCATCATTAGTGGTTCCTTTAAACATTAAGATATTTTATTGGAGAGTGTTATGATAATACTACACCTAAAACATATTTTTCTTTAGAAAAACAACATTAATTTATGAAACCATTTTCTAAACATCAATCTATCCCAAATGATTGATTTATTTCATTGTGATTTTCAAAATCATATTCTATGGTTTTAATGAATCATTTGAATGAATTTTTACATTCCCTTTGATGTCTTAAACTATTATCATTCACTATTCTAATATTATCATTTATTATCTTTTAAATATGTTTATTTGTTCATGATTATTTCTGTTTTTGTTTTCTATATCTTCACAATTATATTTTCCATTAATGCATATGTTAAATTCCATTCATATTTTGTATATCTTACTATAACCATTTGTATATGTTCTTGTGTGATACTAACTCTATTCATTTCCCTTATTCACCTTATTTTTTATATCACAAAATGAGAGATGAAAAATATATTAAAAAAATAAATTAATAATTTTTTTTCAAATTTGTTTTACCATTCAATGTGTATTGTGATCACCAGAAAGGTTGGGGAGGGAATTTGGAAAATCATATCTATATATATATTATGAATTTTTATGATATAAAAATTATCTTTTATATTGTAATAATTTTATATTAAGTGTTTCTATTCTTTTCTATAACCCTTCAAATAATTCATGAACTTCTTTTTAAATAAATTTCAAAGGAACATATCTTACACTAGTTATTTATATTTTTTGTAATATATTTATCATTTGAAGGAAACTCTATATGTGTTATAATTTCAATTTTCCAAAATGTAATTTATCTTATCAAATATTAGTATAAAAAAGTTATCCTTCTATATTATAGAATTATATTACGATAAATTAAACTATATTCTACTTGTTAAAAATTAGGAAGTTTAGTAAAAAGTAAATTATATTAAATATATTATCTTATGAAAAGGAAAATCATTATATAATTATATTAAAAAAATGAATAGTGGTTATTAATCCTATGGAATATGAATATTATCTTATGCATGATTTCAATAATTATTTTATTACATAAATAGTAAATCATGTTTACCTTACGTAACACAAACAATAAATTTATTCTATTTTTTATATCCTTAAGGTATTATGAATATTATCTTACGATATAAGTTTTTTCCAATGTTTATCATATGAAGATAAATGAATCATATATATTTTCTTTATAATACTCATATATTTGGTATAATCACTAAATAAATCAATTATTTATTTTATGTTCATCAGGGAAGTAGTTTCTTAAAGAAAAAATGATCGATTAAAACCAACCAGCTTTTTTAAAATAATTGGATGATCCGATAAAAAAAATTTATGTCATCTCTACTATATAGATTTATTCCATATTTTAAGAAAAGGACACATTTTTATAAGAACATGTCCCTTTATATTTTCAACGTATTTTCATCATGACTATTGTAATTATCACCCATTCTACCAGTTCAAATTCAAAAGAGTATATATGAATAAAAGAATTTGGTATTTCTTGAATAATTATAAATGAAATGGTATACATACAAAAAAAATATTAAAAATATAACACATGAATTTGTTATACAATTTTTGTTCTTATAATATTGTCCTTTATAATTGAATAACATCCATAGCTAACCGTAGAAAAATATCATATCCTATGCACATTTCATTATCGTTTTATAGTTACTTCTTGCAAATACGTTCTATACAATTTTCCAATATTTTTTTATTCATATCTATTTCTATCTTCAATATTTATTAATGTGTGTGTTAAGGTCATGGATAGGTTTTTTAAAGGGATAGACTGGTCAAAACATCTCAGACCCTTGTAATAAGTAACAACATTTTCCACTCAACCAAGAGCACCAAAAAAATAGTATGATATAATAAAGATCACCAAACTCATAGCGTTGAGTGTTGGTAGAGTGGACTAGGGGATATCTATTAACCACTCCACAATAAATATCTCATTTTTTGATATTTTTTCTTCTAAATTTTTTTCACCTGATTTTTTCGATAATGAGAATATCAAAAATTTCATTCCTTAAAGCGAGTATTATTATAGTAGAATAAATATTTTTATAAACTCAATTCCCATATATTGAGTCTTTTTATAGTCATTATCCCACCAAAAAACCATAAGTCATGATTCAGGATTAAATAATTTTAAATTTTTTTGTATGTATTTATTTTGTTGTGATATTTTTTCCATACACTTTTTCTTATTCCCACTTATAATCATTGGTCGATATCTCTTATATTTAATATCACAGAGCATATGTGCTCACCATTTTTTATGTTTCTATTTTCTCTAGCTTTTGAAGAATATTATTATATAAAAATCTTGACGAAGGGTAATAAGAGATGAGAACTTTATGGGATATCATAATGATCTTTAATGAAATAAGTAAATTATATATCTAGTCTTTAAGTTCACTAAACCTTGAAGTTCATCGAGGGTTTATTATTGTAAAATGTACTAAATATTCATCTAAAATGATGCCTTATTTATGAAATTAATAGCTGTTTAACCTCATATACTTCTTTAAAAACTCTTATAGTAATGTAAAATTATTGGATTGTATTTGGAAAGTGTTTTCACCTCCATATTGGGATAGAGCCTTAGGTCTACAGGGCTATTAAAAAATGAAATTGAATTATTTTTTTGGTAGGTTCTAAAGGATAATTACAAATTCCAGAGCTGGAGAAAATATTAATAGATTATTTTGAGAACTCCAGAATCAATAATATTATATCATAGGATTCGTATTCCTCTATCTTCCTTCATCATCGCCTCCGCATTAGGTATAAGTTATTCATTTACCATGAATGGATGATGTTGCATCCATGTAAGCCTTATTCACACTAGTATGGCACAAATTATAAAAATAATGTAAGACCTATATGGTTTTTGGAATCCTAAAATGAAGAAACCCAAAAAAACATTAACTATAAATGATAAATGACTAAATAACTTCCATGAAATTATTCTAGAGTCCCTAGTAGAGGAAATACAACTTCTTTATCAAATATATCAGTAACACCCACATGGTTATGTCAGTTATTCTTACCATTCATTTAATTTTATTGATGAAAATTAAAATTCCAGGTTTGGGTTGTGGGAAAATTCTTGATTTAATTAGGAATTTTTTCATCTGTCTATACTTTCTATTTTTTGCATATGTAACTATATTTTTACTTTTTTTCTCTCTATCTCTATTATTAATTTTCTTGAATTTTATGATATAAAACTCATATTAAATTCCCATTTTATTAAGGAATTTATTTATAACACATGCTGAATTTAATTATTTAACAATGTTATAGCATTTAAATAAAATTAATTTCAGTGATGGGGTGTCACTTTTTTCATATAAATAACATTGAATTGTGATTTTATGTAAGAGTGGATATTTTTTGATGATATAAATTATTATATACCTTTAAAACTATTTATATATTGATACTTTTTGTGTATGTATTTTATGGGGAAAACAAGTCATTTAATATCTCTATAGCTCATTGCACATAAATATGAATATAAATTATATCTTCATAAATGAAGGAATATATAATTTATATAAATTTAATTCTTCTTTAAAAAACGTTTATTTATTATGTTAATTTCTTATCTCACTAGTTTCACTACAAAACATTATTGAACCATGTGTGTATACCAATTATCCTAATATTTTACTTCCTTAGAAACAAATGACAAAAAAATGTAAAATAAATAAAAATAATAATCAGGGGTGATAAAATACAAAACATATAGTGATACATAGGTTACACACATAAATTTTGAATATTGAAAATTCATAAAAGAGTGGGTTTTGAATTTTTATTGAAACAATTACGAGAAAGGTTCAGTTGAAAGATTCACGTAAGTAAAAAAATAAAATATATTTATTATAAAATAGTGGAATAATTTTAAAATAAACTACATATACTCTATACATTTTGATATAATTAATTAGAATGACAAAGAGCCTAATCCCTCAATTTAGAAGCTCAAAATGTGAGATCATTAGAGAGAAGTTTCAACATTCACATTCAAAAGGCCAATTATGCAATTTGTTCATATATATATTTATATAAATAAAATTGCTTCCAAATTTTTGGGGAAGATATTCAATAGGAGGGAATTGTTTTCTTCAAAATTGATATCATATTTTATCATTGTCAAAATATGTGTTCTAATTGGTATATCAATGTTAGTGTTCCCGGACCACCACCTAGTTTTCCTATAAGTAGGTACTATGGGAACCTCATTTGTATGTTCTACTAATGGAGTGGAACTCAACCATTTGGGAGATCCAAATTACTCCTCTCCTAATACTTTACTTTATAGATAAGCATATAATTGTTGCCATAGAAAGGATAAAAGGGAAATCCACATGGGCCTCTTCTTCTCTCTATTAAGATATATGTGGTGGGATATTATTATGAGGGGGATACACAAATTTCAAGGGAATTTTAGAACACATATTATCATCTATTATTGAATAATTTGTGTTTGACAACATTTCATCTAATTTTATTTTACGTTATTTCATATTTCAGTAATTTTTCGAAGCATGTCAATGAAATGAACAATATTTATAACTTGACTATGTTATATTTTAATAGTGTGACTTCTGTTGTTTTGATTTACCAACACAATAATCGTTGTCATTCCTAAAAATTTGATATTTCAATTTGATTTTAAATCACTTTTTCCATTCATTATGTTTATACCATCACTATCCAATTTTAATGTCAATGTTTGGTTCAATTTTTATTAATAAAAAATTCTTCTAGGGTAACCAGGATTATATTTAAACACAACTAATGACTTATGCAAGAACCCGAGGAGAATCTATGAACTATGAAAATGACATGTAGTGTATTGACCATGTAGTGTTCACATTATTCTAATTATTTCAAGACCCAAAATTGGTTTAAAAAATTTTAAATTAATTAATTTTGTTTCAAAACATCATTCACCCCCCCCCCCCCACTCATTTACATTTTCCTTTGTCAAAAACATATTATAAATCCACACACAGAAACCTATAACAATCCTTGAGAGATGACATAGGGTTTTCTATATGGTATAAGTCATCTCTATTACCTAACTAATTCCACTCATCACAACAACGTCATAATGATTTCCATCAGTCAAGAGATCCAAGAGGTGATCAAGGAATTAGATTATTATGTGTGATCAGTGTCATTGAGGGATTTTTAGGATTATAACACAAATATCTACTGATAGTTTTTTAGTTGAGTAACCTCCAAGTGTATAAATAAGATACCAAGGTTCAGGTCTCCGGATAATCATGATTATTTGAATAAATGAGAGAGATTTATGTAAATTAAATGTTATATTTCTAATAAGTATACATTAAAGGATTATTTATGGTCATACAGAGCTTCAAATTTTTTTTTAACTAATTTAATTTTAATCTTTCAAATCATATTGATTTTATCATACACTAGTTTCACTTCTGATTGATTAAATTTTCTACTATATTTTCACATTTAACATTAATAAATGATGAATGTCTTATTTTCAATTAAATGTATTTTTTAGAGTCGGAGAAGAATCAATAGTCAATTTTGGATTAAAATTATCCCATACTACTTGTATTTATGCTTCACTCATCATCAGGAATAATAATTGGTATCAAATCAGGTGTCATGATATTAAAGCTAAACTCTTTAGTTGAGAAGGTCTTTTTTCATATTTATATTATCCATTTTTTATTATAAAAAAAATATCATTTCCCTTATATAAACATATAAATGAATATAGGACTTTTTTATATGGCAAGACTAATAATTTGAACCTTTGGGAATTTAAAACTAATTCATCCACTTAACAGAGATGGAGTGAACAATGGATATTATCATGAAAGAATGAAGAATTTTTTTTATCAAGATGAGTTTTGATCATTTTCAAAATATTGACATAAATTTAATAATCCTTAATAAATTTTTATTTTCTTTTAATCATGATTAAAATATAAATTATCTACCAAAATCTTAATTCTGGAATATATTTTTATCTCGATGATGCATAAAATTACTCACCTTGTAAATTCAAGAGTTATTGATACTCAAAGAGCTACTTGGAGAGCTGAGAATCATACATTCAATTTTCTACATGGAGAATTAGTGGAACTGTTTTTCAATTGCTTGTGAAAATCCATAATGGATTTAAATATTTGGTTCTGGATGAAATTAACAATGAGAAACTTATATAAAAAGTAAATGATATTTTTTATATGGAATAGAATCCAAGGGAACAATATTATATAGAAATATGTATCTGATAAATATTGGACATTATGATACCATTATACCATTATATAATATGTGAATTAGTTCAATAAAGATTATAATAATTCAAATATAAATAATGAAGTCACGTTCAATTCCACTTATTGAAAAAAAATCTAAACACCAATCTGATGGAATAAAATCATAAGATTGAAAAGGATAACACACACATTTTGTAGAGAGAATGGATAAAATTATATAAATAACGAAATACATGTAATAATATCATAAGGATATAAAATCCAACCATGAATATAAGGATTATTTTGAAATTATATGTTATAATTACACGAAATTAGAGAATATAAAACCTAATTTTCATATGTTAAAGAAATTGAATTAATTTGAAAAATATTCTAATATAAATGAAGGAAATTATTTTATTCTACTAATCATACATTTAGTGTAATTATGGATCCCCTAGCTGATATGAGTAGTGATTCAGAGGATGGTATCTAGAAGTTTGTTGGTATATATTCACATTTTCCTCAGAATGTTCTTTACTTTATATTGATGGAAGATTCCGAAACAATTTTATAATTATCTCATAATTTTAATGTCTCTTTTCGCCTATGATGATGAAACTAGTTATCCAAAATCATAATTTGGGGATGATATTCCATCGGTTAAATAAATGACTAGATATATGGATTTCCTAGAAAATTAATATAAAATATTAACAAAAGACCTTAATCTTTATAATTGTGTGTTTTTATATAGAGATATTGTATATATAAATTCTATTATAATTTTTTTAATCTTTTTTCTATTTTTAACAACCTAGGTTCTTAAATTTTTACATTTTAAAAGATGAGAATTAATAACCACAATGAGTTAGTTGAATTTGAAAGATAAATTTTGGAAGTAAAAATTGAATTGAAAAATGAAACAATCTCAGTAATAGCATCATAACATATTAATAAAAAATTTAATATGGAATTAAAAATTGAAATTATAAAGATATTATTGATTATATTTACTACTAGAATCTATTTTTTTGAAATTTTGTATAAAATGAAATACCTAAACAACATTATCCCGACATGGTAATAGAACTAATGAGGTATGTCTTTATCAAAATAACTAATTTTTTCCAAGTTCATCACTGTTGTATGTTATATTTTAGAGAGGTAGAAATTATAAAAAATGAAGTTCAAGGAAAATCTTTCCATCTCTCTTAAATAATAGAGATTATATTTCTAATTATATCATAGTTGTACAATATAGAAGAGTTAGATATATGTGGGTTCCTATATCATATTCAACTAAAATTTTTGGACCAAGAATGTTTTGGTACCAAATTCGTAGTCTTGAATTTTCTAGTATGTTAAGGTAAGTTAAAATATTATAAAAATATGGTACATGGTTAGTGTTTGTTCTATACATATGAAAATAAAAACTTAGAATTTTTGTAACTTATAAAAAGTTAATGGATGATGTGTAACTTTTAGTGAAAATCTGCAAGGTTATATTTATGGTATGTATGATGTTGTTTATAATGGTTAGAATTTTATTTGTAATTCACTATATGATTTTGGACTTAATAATTACATAATTATAATTAGACTATTATTAAATGAAGGTTACTTCTTATGCTTTTGGGAAAATAAATGCACTATTAAGATTCCGGGTAAAGCTGACATGTTGTCTTCTTATATGCATTATAATATTTATAGGATATACTTAGATGATATTAGTAATAAGAACCTACCTTTTGTAGTGTAATAGAATATTAATAATGGCATTAGAATATGGGATTAGGAGAAAATAATCTTCAGACCTAAGCTAACCTATCTAGTAATGGACAATTCGTGGAATTACTGAAACATACGATTAATTCTTCCTAATTCGGTAATACATTCCAATTTATTAATCCGAACAAGTGAAGTAATATTATATTTTTATTTTGAAATATTTTTTTCATTATAGTTAGTACGTGGTGATCCTTTTTTCCTAAACAAGCTATAATTATTTGAGAAAAATGCTACACATATGTACTAGATTATGATTATACTCGATTTATTTTATAGTTATAAAATCACAAGAACTATTTTTAAAAAAAATTTCCCATTTATTTTAACAACATAAAAAACCAACCCACAGTCACTGACTGGAGTGATCAATATAAAGAGTGTTTAAAATCTTGTATTTATTCTTTTTTTAGTGAAAAAAGTATAAAACATAGTTTCTATGAATGAATAATTTATAATATTATGGTATAGTTGAATGAATTAATAGAGACCATTAAAATATTACTCAGATAAGTCTTTGTAAAAACTGAACAGCTGATAATATTTTGATGGAATCCATGGTTATATCTTGTTACAAAGTAAATTGTTTTTTTATCTAGTGTTTATAGAAATCAACTTTTTAACTGTTTACTAGAGAAATGTCAAAATATAGTTACTTTAATTTTTTTATTCATGGTGGTAATTTTTAATACATAAGAATATATCATAAATTTGATTTTAAGGATGATGAAGGTATTTACATTTTTATTCCAACACTAATATTGTGTTTCCAGTCTTCAAAAAATGTACAAATCATATTAATGAAATAGTACAAATCAATTTTGCTGAAGATGATCCTTATTTAAGATTTAAATCTATATAAAATACACAATCATATTGTTATTTTTTAAATTCACTCAATTTTTACGGTATGATGAAATCAATCAATTAGAAATTAACATATCAAAATATAGACTAAAAAAAGTATAATATCATGTATTTTTACTAATAGAAGTTAATCCATCAATAAATGAATATTAACACTCCTTTTTAACTTTTAAATTATAATGTCTTAAGGAACTATATCACTGAGAAAACTATTTTTGAGGTATGAAAACTAGTTAAAATAATAATTTTGTATAAAATGAGTGTGATAATATTGAATTATAATCGCACCATGAACCTAAATTAGTTGATGAATTCTTTGGTGACGAGTGATGGAAAAATATATGTAAAAATATCTCAGTAAGTATGAATTGATTGTTTTTTATATTGGTTGAACATCCACAAGATTTTTTAATTATGAGATTAAAATGGATCTTCCAAAAAATTGTGGTGAAAAGGGTATTAATATATGATGTAAGGTAATACTAGTTACTAATGTTAAAAATCATGAATATGGATAATATAATGGATAGTATTTCTCTTTTTTAGTTATTCTTGAATTATATTGTATACTTCTTTCATTTTTAGTTTATATTAATTTTACTCTATATCAAATTGATCTAAATAGTTCCTTATTTATCAAATATGTTCAAAAATAATTTTATATAGAAAATCCATTGGTTTTTGTAAATATTAATTTATTGGAACATGTTTTGAAACATATAAAAGATATTTACAATGATAATCAATCTCTTGTATCCTACTATTATTGTTTTTCAAATCATCTAATTAAAAATATTTTTTTTATGTAATGGATAACATCACTATTTTTATAAATAAATTTTTAAATGATTATATAATTATTTAAATTTATTTCTCTGACATTAAAATTATATTAACTCAATAAATATTCAAGTATAGTTTCTTATAAATTTTTTAAAGAGTGATTGACTTGACACTAATTGATAAACATAAGTTCTTTATCGTATTCCAATTTTCTCAAAAAACCGAAGGAACAAATTTAACTAACCCTATGTATATAGGGTATTTAGTTAATCATGCTCAATGTTTTAGTACTCTAGTAGGTACTTACTAAAAATATGATCTTTATTATTCCAATAAATTCATTAATCATAAGTTTTCCATATAAATGATTGTATTCTTACTCTACCTAATGGATACCCAATCTTAAATTATGTACATTGTATTATTATGTAAGATATGACAGGATAATGTAATTAAATTTCATTTTAAAGTAGTAAAGTTGATCTTCCACAACCTTAAAAGAACTGTAGGGCTATGTTTATTTTATTCTTCTACAACTCAATTAACTCTTATGAGTTATTTAGACATACACTATAGTGGCTATTATTTGTATAAGAAGATCACTTATATATAATTTTATTTATTAGTTGAGTGTTTGGTTTAATGTTGAAATATTAAATAAAACAAAATTTCACTTTCCTCAACTAAATACATTTATTGTGGAAGATGAATTTTTTTTCCGCATAATTTTTGTGCATTGCACACAATCATATATTTTAGTTCGATATTTAATAAAATTATGATTATTTGTGACTGCACAAGTGTTATGTCTTTTTATTGAAACCCATCACATCACTAACATGAAATATACATGGACATAATACATAACATCCATTATGGAAACACACAAAAATTTTATATTATTCGTGAGATTATTAGAACTAAAAATAAGATCTCGAACATTTTACTAAACCTGTAAATTATAATATATTTGAATACATTAAACAAACATTATGTATTATCGATGAGAAAACTTATTCTTCTTATTTCGACTCTATCCTAACCATATTAAACTACTCAAAAAATTTAGAGGTTAGTTTTTTAAAACATTACTACCTTTATAATGTATGCTCTTTACATCTTTTTAATATTAATTGAAAATAATTAATCAAATTTAGTATGAAATTTTTTCAGAATGAAACCTAACAGAAGTTTCTATTTTAAATAATTTTAATTCAACATAACTATTGCAAGGAAAAAATTTACATAATTTTTTATTCATATGTCTTATTTTTATTCACTACGTATTAGAGGTCAAATGTGTTAAATATACTTTCATTCTCTACTGTGGTTATTTTAAATTCTGACATTATTTTATTGAATTTGTTGAGTTATCTTATAAATTTAATAATAATAATTTGATTAACTTATGATAAGGGAGGGATATTTTAATTATTTATTCACCGGAGTGTATTTTATGGATTAAAGAGTGTAAATTTTAAAACATTATTTATAACTATTTTTTTATATGTAGATCATCATTAGGTATCAGAAGATAACTTCTGTAAAGTTCACTCTTTTTAATCGTCTCATCCTTTAATCATTATCATTGAATCTATTTGTTTTTTCACATCTTAAAATAATGAGAAATGATTTTTCACTATAGTGTCTCATCAAAGGGGATAAAAACACTCTTGAAGGAATAAAAATTCCAATGAAAATATTATTCTACACTTTTATATTCAATATTGAAATCAAATAAACAATGATAGGTGTTTAGTATTATTCTAGTTTCGTTTTAACCATCATACATGGGGTTGATTTTGAGATATTATAGGGGATATTTAATTTTTTTATTTTGGATATGTTTTATTTAGTCTTAAAAATAATCAGATTAAATGATGATGTTTTTTTAAGGGGGAAAATAATTAAGGATTAATGTTTAATAAGAAGCGAATTATGAAAATGTGGGTGTTTTATTTTGGTGTGATTGGAAATATTTTAATTCTAACACTGTGTTATTTCATAACATATATATTTTAGCTCTCAATGGAATTATACTTGAGGGAGGTAAATAAATATGACCATAAGACATAGAGTTCTCTTTTGGAATTTTTTTCATACTTACAATTACTTCTGTATTTAATTTGTGTTTTGTTTTTTAAAAAGGGGAAGTATTTTTAATTTAAGGAATATTATTATCTTTATTTTTTAAAAATAAAATTACACTTCATTATGTTTTTTATTTTAATTTTTTAAGTTTAGGTATTTTTTTAGGTAGTTTTATTTTTCAGATTATATGTTTAGTTGAACTGAAATAACATATTTATCTACAAAAAACATATTATGTTTGTTTTAAGGGTTCAGAGAGATAAATTTTTCATATAATAATAATTAAAGAAAAATCCATTGGTTGATATAATTTTGTATATAATATAGTTGTAACTAAACCAAAACAAAATATAATTTCATAGTTAGAGTTTTTCTAAATGTAAATCTATACATTAAACATAATTAATCAGGGAATGTAATGAAATCAGAATATAATTTCATGATAATTGAACATATATATAATCTTTAGATTGTTTTGATGTTTGTAATAGTTTTTTACTAGATTTATTCTTATTTATTTTTTCATTCAATTATTTTTTCTAAATAGATCATTTTGGTGAAGAATTAATTGTAAATAACTTATAATTTTCCATTGTATTCATTCATTGTCCAATCCTTCTTTGTTAATGATCTTCTTGGTGTGGAATATGGATTGTATCATCATTATGATCAAGAGATTAAATGGTGAGGATGATAAATACCAATTAAAATGATTATAGTTGTTCAATCATAAGGTGATTATGATTCTCATTAATCATGATATCAAATAGGTGATCAAGGATATAGTTTTTTTGTCTTGTTAGTTTGATCATGGGATTCTAAGAATAGGAATACATTTATTAACTAATTATTATTTTTAGTGGTAGGAAATTCTGGTACTGAAGAGGGATATCTAGGAATAATTATACAAATCCTCATGCATCATTGTATAAAAATAAAGACTACCTATGAATTTGAAGTATATTTGATATAAATATATCTTAGAGTTTTCTTGAGGGTTATCCAAATATTTGGGCATTTTTTTAATTAGATGATTTATTTTTCTATTTTGGTTGATTATTATATCATATAGTTGCTCATATTTAATTTAAATTACTTTTATTATGGGTTTTAACATTTCACTATGATATTTTATGTTGAAATTTATTCCACGAAACATAGTTATTCAAGTGCTAGAAAAATTACTAGTCATTGTTTCACTTCAATTCAACTACACCACCCCACCCCCTCTTGAAGTTATATATTAATCCTATTCTTGGTCACCAAAACCAATATATTTTAATCTCAAATATTCTGGTCATTTATTTTAGAAACTCTATGTTTCTATATCTTTTATATACAATTTTAACCCTTTCATAAAAATTCAACATAGGGGTTCAATTTAATAACTTCTTATTAAAATGTTATCATGTTTTTACTACACATTGATATTTATGTTCATGTATCGTGCTTATTTTCTTTATAATTAATGTATAAGATGAACCAATAGCTTATTTTCATGGGATATTACATGATTCCTTGATGGTTAATGAATTTATAATTATTGTGTCACCCATTTAATTCACATGTTTTTCATTATATATGTTTATGTTTCTAGGTGGAACGCATATGAATGAAAATTTATGAAGATTATTTGAACAATAATATTCATCCCCCCAATAAATTGGGAAACTATTTAAATCTCACAAAATAATTATCCTTGATAATGATGTGGTTAGATTTTCCCACAATTTTATGCTTGGACATGATTCAATTAGCCTTCTACATAATATTATGTTGTCTTACACATTAGAATCAACTAAAATTTATGATGGAATGCCTCATGTGTGTTAAAAATTGATTTGATTATTAAATTTACCTTGATCATTTTATATTTTTCTCTTATTCCACGTTTTCATGTGAAATATCATAATCTTTTTCTTAATGATCCAATGTTACAATTACTAGGATTTATAATATCCAACCCTATGTTTATCCAATATTATACCCATACTCGGATATTAAATTCAATCATTTCTAATGTATTTACTTAGGATATATGATTAAATTATAAGAGTATGGTGATATGTAAGATGAAATTAAGAATATGGAAATTAAATATTACAGTGTTCATTTAAAATGTTTAAAAATGATATATTTAATCTCCATAATTCAATAAAACTATATATTGTATTTTGTTTACGAATAGTTAAATTTAAAATGATGTAATATAATTTTGATGATATTGTGGTCATTGGTGTTTATATTTGAATAAGGTTTAGTTATTTTCATTGATTAGGTTAGTGACCAAATAGAAAAAATACTCCCTAAATATACCAAATTGAGACTAAGGAAGTCATAAGCAAGGATTTAGATGTATTATTTTCTATATGATCATAATTTGTTTAATATGTAATTAAAAATTATTATATTCTCATCATTTTCTTTTCTTTTGTAAGGGTCAGGAAATATAAGTAATCATGGCATTTACCAAAGTGATGGGAAATGTAATAATTTCCCAAATGAGATGCATAATATGAAAGGAATTAGATTTGAAGATTTCAGGGAGTAAAATTTTCAATTGAATAAAGTTATGAATATTAAATTCAATAATATCGATAATTATACTCCTATAAAGAAGGATTAAATTTTCGATGAGTCATTTATGTTACAGCTACCTCCATATAATCGTAAATATTTAATACCTTTAATCATCAATCAATTGATAAATTCAAATTTTAAAATTATTCTCCAATCTTTTATGCACTAATAATGAGATGGTGAATGTTTCTATTTTTATATTTGAGAGATAAGTGGATTAGTTATGGAAATTATTAAAGCATACCATGTTCAAGGAAGACATTAACTCACTCTAATGTGATGGATTCAGGAACATATTTTGGGAAAACTATTATCCACACACTCTTATTATTAAAATATATAGAATCATTAATAGACATGAGAAGAGGTAGGATGAATAAATTATGGCGAATAAATAATGCCTCATGAGGCTTTCAAAGTATTTCTATGGATTTTTTGTTGACCTTGAAATAATTGTTTACTGCATATTTTGTATCCTTAAACGAAATCTTAAAAAAATTACGCATTTGATTCATTGATAACTATGGGATAATCGAACAATATTCCTTGATGTTAACATAGTGATTAGGGAGTCTCAATGGTATTATATAACTGAAGAAAGGAAAATAATATAGGAGATTAATTATGGATCTTCAGAAGATAAAATAGTCGGAGTGGTGAAGATTCAGTTGAACCCATTTTAAAATTTTGTGAAAAAGCCTTTTAAACTACATTAATGGAATGGGAAAATTTATTAAGTTTAAAAAATAAGGGCTTAAATCTCAATAATACGGAATTTTTATAATGAGTAAAATCAATATGATGAAGGAATGTAATGTTCCCATCAATCACCCCCATGGTCTAATGTTACAGCTTCAAGGAATGTGGATACTATTTAAATCATTGAATAGAGCCAGGGGTTTTATAGGATAGTTTATAAGCACATACTTATATATAAGGGAACAATTGAGTGATTATATAGTCACTCATACGTTTTTGGATCATGAAAATGATGTGGTAATAAAATGATTCATGGATAAACATTGCATAGTCTTTAGTTAAGTCAAGAATATACATTGAGGATTTTTTTAGGTGTATATTTTTTGAGAATAAGTCAATAAATTCTAAGTTACATACCAATTAATAAAATGTATACACTTATACTATATCCAATTTTATCACAATATTAAAAGATATTATATAAAATGAAGAATTATTTTTCTCGATAAAAATCATCGTTATTTCTTCCTTCCTCTTACCCTTCATTATAACATGTGAAAATCATTTCAAAAAGATGGGATGAACATAAAATGATCAGTAATGGATATAACATAAGGAAATAAAACAGTATTCCATGAATACATACAAATCAATGAAATCATAATATTTAATCATAAAACATAATATCTTTTATATACCTCATGAAATCATATGATTTATGAATAAAACATAGAAATCAAAATATATTAAGGTAACTTGTGGAATCCATAATATACTTACATTGTATCTTTCACATCTATAAAGGTATTTATGTTTCAAATACCCATCAAAATATATTCCATGAATCTCTTAGGAGAAACATTAAAATTTACCTATGTCATGATACCCAATTCCTTACAGAGCTATCTCGAGCTCACCCAAACTTGGTTTATCATGGAACCAATCATATATAAAAAAATTTACCAAAGTCCGAAACTTAATAATAACACAAAAAACAACCATAAAGAAAAGATTTCATTTCCAAATTAAAATCAAAAAATATTGGTTCAATATAATGTCAAAATAAATACATTATGAAATAAATTTTTAATACCAAAATATGAAAAATGTGTATATGTTACTTATTTTCCTTTTTAAAAACATTATGGTTAATTGAGGAATCTAAATATAAAATATTTCTTGCAGTGGTGGAAATATCATTATCGTTGTGCACATTAAAAATAAACATTTATTTTCCCATTTAGTAAAAAACTACATAGAAAAATATTCCTTTTTAAAACCATTGAATTAAATTAAATATATTTTATAATTATAAACCATATAAAATAAGGTCTTGTATAAACCAAAATATTCCTCAATGAATGGATATTGAGACGATGTCCATAACTTTGAGTCTGAATCATCTCGTTCATTATTTATATTCTGGAATAATAATCATAAGGTAATTATTACATTGTTAATAACCTTCTTAATTTCTATTATTCTATTTAAATCACATATTACCTTTTTATAAAAATCATATTATTATTTATGTTCATTTCTATCATATTGTCAATGTTCAGTACTTGAGTCAAAAATGAAATCGATATAATTACAAATTGACGATGTGGTCAAAAGTCCATCATCACCTGAATATTATAAATGATTTATGTATCATATATATCTAGTGTATATATATATATATCCATTATATATTTATTTATAATAGTTCATAACATATGGAGATAAGAAAAGAAATGCACTGTTCATAGAGACGGTAAGCCCTACGTACTCATTAATGCTACTTTAATTACGTTTTCATATTTAATGAAATTAAAAATAAATGATACATATGTATATTATAATTTAGTATAATATTATAATATATATACATTACAAACGTTTATTAATGAAATCCTTTATATGTTGAATGTTTATAATGAACGAGTCATATCATTTTAAGGTGGCGGTACTCTACACTACCTCAAATGAAATTGTCTTATTTACTCAATATGGAAAGAATAAAGGAATAATTTTAATAAAAAATACAGAATAATAAAGAAAATATAAATTTTATATATAAAATATTTAAACATAGTTCAATCATAATTAAAAACATAAGAGGTGGATGGAGAAAATTAAACAATCATCGTTTTGTGAAGAAGTAGTTCTCTCAACACAGAAACAGTATGTTCAAATACATTAGATATAGGTGTTAGTAAGTGTAGATAAATTACATCTCATAAAAACATAGTAGTGTATTTAGAATACTTTTTAGTTAATAAAATAATAATAAGTGCATAGGGTTTGGAGAAGGAAAATAAAATAAAATAACTTGAGAGAAGAAAAAACCTCTAAATCGGTTAACTTCATTCGATATGAGTCAAAAGGATTTCTTGATTTTCCTTATTCCCAATGTATGGCTTCTAGGTGTAATTTTTTGATGTTTGGGGATTATATGAGAAGAATATGTGTGATTAAAGGGAATTAGTGTTGTGAATAAATGGGAATATGTGATTCCCTTTTATAAGAGGGAGGAGGGGCACTTTAGGAATGTTTTGAAACATTATTTTCTTATATAATGATTTTCAGTTTCAAATGGTACCAAACTAATTTATTTCAAAAATAAGATTATGTTGGTATTAAAAAATTCAACCAAAGGTTTTTATACTTGTTTAGGCCTCAAGTTTAACCTTACCTTTTTTGCATTAATGAAAGTTAAAATCATTAACTCATACCATGTCTTCTTTCATTTTCCTAATATATGGTAACTATATTTACTATAAAATTATAAGATAACCATAAGTGGATCATTAATGAAATTTTTAACATTACATAAGTCTATTTTATATATCTTTGATTTATAAAACAATTATATCATTTAATAAAAGAGTATTTCATTTAAAAACTAATTTAGGTCGATTTGGACGCTATAAGGTAATTGATTTTATTAAAGCCATATAAACATGATTTATTATATAAAAAGGAATTAAATGTAATATAATATTTCAATATAATCCATAAATATATAGTATGGAACAAAAATATTAAAATGAAATTTATTTTATATTTATAATATCATTTAATTGAATCTTTCATAAATTAAGTAATCACTGCATTATCGTTGTGTTATAATTAAATAAATTAACAGAATATATAAAAATAAAAAATAAATTACCATGAAGGAGGAAATATTATTATATTTCTAATGAATATTTCTATTCAAAGATATCAGTTATATAACACAATATAATCTCTATTTTATTAAAAGATACATGTTTATCTTGTATTTCTCTTTACATTAAAAAATACATATAAAATGTCGTTATCACACCCATGTGGATTCATGGGCTCCAAAAATATACCCAATCACAACCATGGTCTGAAATATCTAATTAAATATGATTAGGAATAGTTATAGAGTAGTTTAATATTATTATAATATTATTTTGACCCTTATTTACCACATTTACCATTTAACCATGGTAAATAAAATAATCACTGAAGTGATTATTGATAATGTCCAAACATAAAAAATAAATATTCAAAAAAATTGGACATTATGATTTCAAATTTGGAACACATTTTTTCTATCTTTATAACACATAAGATTCAGTAGTTAATTTAAAATTAATTCTCTTTGTCAAAACCAAAATGCATGTTTTTAAAAATAATAAATATCAAAATATTTATATATGTTTATATCCAATTAAAAAGTGAAATTTATTTCAATTAACATAATTGGATTAAATTATAAAAATATAATCCAATTATACTTCAAAACCAATTTAATGTAAAATATAACTATATAAATAATTTAGATGAAATGAAATTTTGAATTAAAATGTGGTATTTTTTATTATTCATTATTAAATGAACATTATCATAAAAAATAGAACATTCATCCAAAGTAAATTTTGATGTTCCAATTCTAAATATGAAGATTATTTTTTAAAAAAGAACATATAAAAGTGACAAAAAATATATTTAAACGGGTTCTCCACCCAATGATGGTATGTCGACCATTTTAAAAAATAAAAGTGTATTTCATGTATAAAATCAGATTAATTATTATTATTTTAAGACTCTAAATTTTATTTTGATAAATATAAAAACATTTAACAAATATATGTAATCATAATGAAGTTATATATTTTAATTCGTTCCAATACAACGGTAAAGAGTTAACTACCATTTTAAATAATAATATTATTATATCATATTCGGTATAACTCAAAGATGAGTGCAATTTAAAATTTCAAAGAAACTGCTTATTGTGTGTTGAGTATGATATTATACAATGAATTCCCATTAATGTAAAATTAATATAATATTTATAAATATTAATTTACAATAAAATTTATTTTTTGATAAATATTTGGGCCATTCTATCATTCCCCATTTTGGAAATTACTTCCTTGTAATTTTAAAATTTTGCTAAAAACACCATTAAAGATACCACTTCGTAAAAAGAGTAAATAAAACCATCTCATTAAAATAAGGAAATATAAGTACCATGTTCATCTAAGAAAACACATACTAGGGTTCCATGTTCCATAATTTGGATATAAATGAAAAACTTACCATCATGTTCTGATGGAGAGTGTTAAAAACATGATCAGGAAAAAGTTAACTACAAGAAAACCACAAGCGTGTGATGGGTTAAATGTTCATTGATTCCATAGTTAAAAAAGTAAATTAATTTTTATGTTGTTTTTTATATTGTTGAGAAATTTATTTATGATATTGACTATCAACATGATGAAATATACATACATTTAAAGTATAGTATCACCCTTTAATAAATATCTTCCAAAAACACATCTTTTCCCCAAACGATGAGTATTTAGACGACTTGGTCAAATGTGAATCACTGGAATCATATTCAAAAGAATCAGATAATCCCAAAAATACAAACACCATTTATCTCCTATCAATAGAAAAGAACCAAAACCAAAATTGTTAGTATGAGATCTGATAATCCCCCAAAAGGATAATTATTTATAAAAATAAATACTACTCGTTGTCAACAAAATTCGATACAAAATTCTTGATGTTTAAAAAATACCATTTAATACAAAATTTTCCTTTAAATTATTCAATATAATACTAAAATAATATTTAAACCCACAACTAAGAATAACTTGAACACATAGTCTTTCGTTATAAATCATAATACTTATCAGTAAATAACATCGACTAGTCTTAAAGTCTCATTCTGAAATGTAATTAACATAACCACAGATTTTCAAGGATAGGTTAATCATTTCCATAAATATCCCATATAGCTATAAGTCAACAAAAAAATTATAGATTCTTCAAAAATAAAATTCCACCATTACTCCTAAAAATAAATCTCATAGATTTTTTTTCCTTAGGGATATAGTATTCCCCAAAGAGCGAACGAATTCCAAAAAATCATTTATAACAATATCACCATTTTTTCTCTATACAATTGATATCCATTTGAAAAATCATATGTTCCCAAAATCTACTTATTCATGATCTATATAAACATTTAACTACAAAAAATTAATCTTACCAACCAGGGACTTTACGCATGCCAGTAATAGTTGATGCACACTTGTCGCCCTTCGGTTGTCAGTTTAATTCACATGGCCTTGCATGACGTGGAGGGTTTTCACCCATACTAGGGGTTGTACCTTTTCTAAAACCATATCATTCTTATAACATTCTCAAATAGAAGATAATTTACCCAAAAATAACCATAAATTATTTTAACCTTAAAGTGTACTCATACCTTTCATATGTCATTTTCAGTTTCCTAACCTTCAATTGGAATGGTATTAGGTATTGGTAAATGTATATTTGTATGGTCCTACTGATCACAATTCCAAACCTTCTTTGTAGGAAATCTATTTACGTAAATACAATTCACACCACATTTAAAACATTCAATTAATCGCTTAGAAAGAACATCATTCCCTTTCATAGAGTCACCTGAACGCTTCCTTTTTCCGTGATAGGTTATTTATTTATGACCTTCATTACCACATTTATACCATCTTCCCTCCCCTTTGAATCATCTTCCTTGGTGTTACGTTCCACATCCTTCGCACATAGTTTTTTCAATATACTAACTTTTATGATTATTCCATAAACATACATATGGATTTGTTTCTCGCATATACGATGCCTTAGAAAAATACCCAAGGTTCATGTGGTCAATAATAACCCTAGATAGTTGGTTAATATAAAACACAAGTGTTTTCATTGTATCTCCCATTTAATTTTGTTTCTTATTTAGAAAACGAGCACAATTTCCTTCAAATCAATTGTTACTTTGGTACCTACTAGATTCATCCCTTTACATTAAAACCAAAAGGTCCAGTGTTAGTATATAATTAAAATCCTCATATACCATCTTAAGAAGAAATTATACACTATGATATACTTATAAATTTTATCTTTAAATCATTTAATTTTTCTAAAATAACTATGGCTATTTCTAATATGATAAATATTATGGTAATTTCAATTATGATTAAACAACACCATAACCTCTAATGTTAGATAAACCAACCTATGATAACAACTATAAGGCCCCATCCTTAAACATTACATAATATTGAGTTAAGTCAATAATTTACATTTAGTATCTTTTCTAGTTTAGATTTTTAGATTATTAGGACATAACTATTGCATTACATCTCAAATATTACAAATTAAACAATTATACTCTATTAAAGTTATTCGCAATAATAAGGCTCCATATAAATCAAGGAATTATTTTTCATGATAAAAATATTATTGATTTATTACTTTCTCTTACCCTTCCTTATATTTTGTGAAAAAAAATTCAAACGATTGGGATGTTAATAAAAAAATTTATATAAGATATAAAATAAAGAATAAAAACATTAGTACATGGATATAATCAAATCAATAAAATCATAAAATATTTTCATAAAACTTAATATCTTTAACATACCTCATTAAATAATAATATTTATGAATAAAAAATATAAATCGTATACTTAAAAGGACACTTGTGGTATTCCTAACATACTTACATGGAAGATTTTATAGCTACATAGGGAGTTACATTTGGAATACCTGTCATAGAATATTCCCTAAATCTCTTAGGGGAAACATTAATATTTACCTCTATAATGTTACCCATTTCATTGGAGTGCTATCTTGGGCTTACTCACTCTTGTTTTATCATGGAACCACCAATATATTAAATAATTCCCATGAACGATAACATAATTCAAACACATTAAACAAGTGTAGAAGAAAGATTACTTTACCACATTGAAATCACAAGATATCAGTTCAATATATTTACAAAATCAATCCATCATGAAAACCATTTTCATTACCAATATACGTAAAATAATTATATGTTATTTATTTTCCCTTAAAACATTATGGAATTTTAAGGATGTCAAATATCAAATAATTCTCGTGGCGGTTTAAAGGTCGTTGTTGCAATGTATGTTAAAAATAATTATTCCATTTTTTATATATTAAAACTGTTCATAGAAAAAGATGAATTTAAAAAAATTTGAATTAAATTAATTTAAAAATATTATAATTATACACCATATAAACTAATTTCATGTATAAACAAAAATATGCCTCAAATAAATGATATTGAGATGAAGTCCCTTACCTTGAGTCTAACTCATCTTGTTCGTTCTTTATATTCCTAAATAATAAAGTTAAGTTAATTTATACTATATTGAGAACATTTTAAATGTTATTTTCCATTTTAGATCAATTACTACCTTATTATAACCAGTATATAATTATTCAACTTCATATTGGTCTTTTTGTTGATGTTCATTAATTGAGTCGTAAATGAACTTTTTATAACTAAAATTGTCCATGTGGTTGAAAGAACATCACAACCAGAATATTATTCAGGATTTATGTATCATAAATATCCAGTAAATATTTATTATAATCAAGTATATATGTATTTATAATAGTCTATAACATTTGGAGATAAGTAATTAAATGCATTTTTTAGGGAGAAGGCAAGTCGTGCGTACACATAAACACAAATTTTATATCATTTTCATATTTGAAGGAATGAAAAATAAATGATACATATGTATATTATAATTCCATTATAATATCATATTTTATATAAATTACATATTTTCATTAACTCAATAATATATATATTCCATATATGTCATGAATGAGTGATATCTCTTTGAGGGGACGGTAGTCCGCACTTCCTCAAATTAAATTATCTTATTAACACATTATGGAAAGCCAATATGTATATTGTAAATTTAAAATACAGAATAACATAGACAATATAAATATAATATATATCATATATAAATATAGTTCCATCATAATGTCCCCCATGAGAGTTGGTAGCTGAAAATAAAGCAATCATTATTTTGTGAGGTAATAGTTCGCCGATTTTAGAAACAGTTTGATCATATATATTATATATAGGTTTGTGTAATTATAGTTCAAATAATTCTCATAAAAACATCATAGAATATTTATTATATTATTGTTTCTATGTAATCAATTAATAATAACATCATAGGGCGTGGAGATGGAAAATAAATGAAAAGAGATTGAGAGAAGATGTTACCTCTAAATTGGGTAACTTCTTTTCTTTTTGATCCAAAAGGATTTTTTGAATGTACTTAACCCCAAAGTAAAGATTATAGGAGAAAAAGAGGGGTGTTATGAGACTATTTTCAATGAATTTATATGAGTCAATATGATTGATTGGTGTGAGTAAATGGGTAGAGGTGATACCCTTTTATAAGAGGGGGCATGGGAAATTTAAGAAAGTTTTGAAATATTACATTATTATAAAATTATAATCAGTTTCAAATGGTCCCAAAAAAATTAATTCAAAATATAAGATTATATTGGGTCTAAAACTATTCATCCAATAGGTTTTAGACAAGTTTGGTTCAAAAATGTAACCTTATATTTTAGGTTTAACCCATAGTAAAAAATACCATCTCTTACCATGTCATCATGCATTTTCATAACATAAGGTGACTATATTTACAATTAAATTACAATAGAACCATAAATGGGTAATTATTTTAAATTTTAATATTATATATTTCATTTTTCCTATTCTTATTTTTTTGGACTATTATATCATTTAATAAAATAGTTTTGGTTTTAAAAACTCATTTATGTCAATTTTGACAATATAAAGTAATTTATTTATTTAAAAGCCATAAAAACATGATTCCTTTGATAAAAAGGCATTACCAAAAATATAATCGGTATATATTATCCATAAAATTATTTTATAACAAAAACATATTCATATTTCATTTATTATAATATTTAAAATATCATTTATTTGAATCTTTCATTGGTGAAGCAATCATTGTATCATCATTCTGTCATAATTATGATTTTTAATATATTATCTAAAAATTATAAATAAAATAACATGATTTAGTAAATATTATTAGATTTCTAATGACTTTTTATAGGAAATTAAAAAAAAATTATAACCAAATATAAAAATTGTTTTAGTAAGATACACATGTTTTTGTTATATTTCTTGTTACTTTAAATTAATTCTTATAAAATGTCATCATCACTCCCATGTTGATACATGGGGTCCAAAAATAGAGAAAAGGATTCCCATGGTCAAAAAAATATAGTCCAATAGGATTATGACATGTGTTAGGGTAGTCTAATATTATTATAATATTATTTTTTACTCTTATATACTCGATTTTCCCATTAACAATGGTAAATAAAATAATTACAGAAGATACTATTCATAATTTTCAAAAATAAAAGGCACATATTCACAAAATTTGGACCACATGATTCAAAATATAGAATAAATTTTCGCAATTTCAATACACATAAGATTTAGTAATTAATTTAAAATTAATTTCTATTGTCAAAACCAAAAAAGTAGGTTTTTAAAAGTAGTAACTCCAAAAGACTAACATGTGCTTATGACTTATTAAAATATAAAATTAATTATAGTTACAATAATTGATTTAAATTATAAAAAAATAATCCAATTATACATTAAAATTAATTAAAAATATAATCTAACTATATTGATAAATTAGATGAAACAATAGTTTTGAATTATAATGCAGTATTTTTTACTATTAATTAAAAATTAACATTACCAGAAAAATACCAAATTTTCATCAAAAGTAAATTTTGATGTCCCAATCTTAAATAAGAATTGTTTTTCAAATATAATGAAAGATAGTGACAAAAACTATATTTAAAAATGGTTATCCATCAAAAGGCTGTAAAACGACCATTAAAAAATAATTGAGTATTTCATGCTTAAAATTAGATTCATTCTATTTTATGACTATAGAATTTATTAGATTTACATAAAAACATTTAAAAACATTTTTAATCGTAATTTAGTTATTCTTGTTCATTCCAAATAATACAACTGCTATGTGTTAACTATCAGTTAAAATAATATTATTATTATATTATTCTTCGATATAACTAAATGTTGAGTGCAATGTAAGATTTCAAATAAAACTATTGTTTCTTGTTGAGTACTCTATCAGAAAAAAATTCCTTTAATATAAAATTAATATCTTATTTAAAAATATTAATTGAAAATTAAAAGTATTATTCTATAAATATCTGGTTCATTATAGTAAACATGTATAATTTTTAACCATTATAGAATATATAATTTTCTACTTTATTCTAGTTATATGCATTCATTAATATCATTAATGTTCTATAAAAATATTGAAAAACTACCTTAAGACATAGAGGTTGAGTAGTCAATAAAAAGAATAAGGGGTGAGATTATTTAATCTTAATTTTATAACACCTTCATAATTAATATTTTTCGGAAGAAAATTTAAAACAATTTATTTATTCTTCTTCTGGTATAATTCTATATTATATTGGGCATGGACTGGTTATCCTTAAATAAATCCAATTTCATCTATTAGGTGAAGAAAATCACAATCCAAGTACCAAAACATTCCCTTATTATATACAAGTGGAAGAAGAATTTAGAATCACCTATGGAAACAATATTTTAAGTTTGAATATTTTTCCCATGTAGGAAATCATATTTTATCCAAATGATTGATATAATGAAAAGAATTATTCTCGAATAAATGGTTATTGTTAGGAAATATATTAACATATTTCATAAATAGTTGTTTACATTCCACATTATCAAGAGGTAGATTTATCAATAGAACTACTACTGAAATCTCTAACTATATCAAAGATTTAATATAAAATTTCCCCCATAATACTGGAAGAGATTAATAAATAACTATGAGAAAACATATGTAAATAATTTTATAAACCCCATTGTATCTCCATGGATTGACCCAATCCTCTTTTTCAAGAAGATAAATGTGTAAATTAATATCCTTACCGATGATCATGAGATTAAGAATATCGTCATAAAGAATTATTATCCTATATCATGTATTAATGTCTTCATTGATCAAATAAATAGGGATCATTACTTTCCAAATGCAGATCTTTATCAATATATCAAAAATTGAAGTTGAAAAGTACAATATTCATAAGACATCCTTTCTTAAAAGATTTGCACACAATGAGTTCAAACTGAATCTTTTCGTACTCATTAATTCTCTAACTATGTAAAAATAATTTATGAGTAGTGCCTTTAGATATTTCCATGAAAAATTTATGGTGGTATTTAAATATAATATTCAGATATATGAAAAAGTATGGGATAACATAAAAATAATTTGTGTAGTATGTTAAAAACATTATAAAAATTAATTTTTATACAAAGTATCACGAACATGACATTTATATTGAGTACATAATACTCTTGGGTAATGTAATAACAAGAAAGGGGATATATATTTATCCTTCATAGACTATCAAAATTTCATAATATACAAGAAAAACATTTTTGAATATACTATCTGGGTATGATAGATGGTTTTTGAGAAATTTATCATCATTAAACAACACACGAACCAATTTTACCTTGAAATGAGTAAATATTTTATAGAAATAAAATATGGAGGGATAATCTAGGAGTTGAAAAAAGGATAGTAATTTTCATTATTACTCACACTATCCTCTAGGAGGGAAATATTTCTAATATAATGTGATGACTTAATGAAATTCGTGGATTTTTAAATCATTAAAAATGATAAATTGAAAGTATATGCCTCACGAATGTTTATGTTATATGTGAGAAATAACCCAACACATAATCTAGATTTGTCTGAAGTAAACTTTACATTGAAAATATTGAGGAATTAGATTTATGGATAAAATTGTGACATGTATATTGATAGTAAATTTTTAATGTATATATTCACATTAACGAACCTAAACATGAACCAATGAAGATGATTAAACCTGATAAAATATTATGAATTCATAATCCATTGTCAACATAAAAAATAAAATAATGTGGCGAATGGTTTAATATAAAATATCTTATAATATTTTCTATGATGATGATTATAATGGATATATTATTATTAATCATGAAAAGTATGGACATGGGAATAATAAAATAAGGTACACTATCTTACCTTACTCAAATGGATTCCCATCCATTTATCTTGTATAGGGTCAAGGTGGTATAATGCGATGATGTGAAGATTCAAAAGATGGCAGATGAAATGAGGAAGGGGAAGATATTATAGTAAAGCTTTGATAATGATAGAGATATAAGATTTAGAACATAATTATGTGTACCGTCTGATCCTAAGATGACTACGTAGATCTTAAATGTTCCGTATAGATCAACGTACATTATCTGTCTAGGGAATAAAAAAATGTATTGAGATCACAAAGAATAATTATAGTGGAAAAATTTGACGAAGGATTTTATTTAATATATATATATATATATATATATAATTTATTGGTATTCTAATAAGTTGTGGTAGAATGTAAGAAATACAAGGGGATTATTGTAACATTTCATGGGTTCTGTTAGAATAAAATATGATCAAAACATATGAAGAAACCAAATAGAGTTTCATATATATAATTATTGAAAAAGAATCTAATTAACAGTATTTACATGAATATTTACACATAAATTATAATGAGGTCCATATTGATGGATTATACTGTACTAAGATCACTGTGTCGAAAAAATATGGCACTTTTATCCCTTGGTAGTACACGGGCTACTAGAATCCATGTACACTATATGTGGACCCCATGTTCTCCTAGTGGTTCCATAACCCATTCACCTGCATGATAAATAAATAAAAGATAATAGGATTTATTCATATTGACTTGAAAATGCACCACACAACCAAACAGTAAGGATTGTATACCTTATATATCCCCACATCAATAAATTAATGAAGGTGATCAGCATCATCAAACATTTGAAATCGACCATACATTACCATTAATGTACTCTATCTAGTATATTATGATCATTGAATGTTTCATAAATCATAATAAATTTTATATTCATATATTAATCATCTTGATTATTCATAAACAAATATAAATGAATCAGGATATATAGAAACACTCATGGACTAAATATCACGTATAATATTTTATGTCATACATGATGGTACAATCATCACTTACCTTAATTGATAAATCCTAATAACTATTTGTCATAGGTATCAATATTCATATCACAAGTATCAATGACTAGGTTAATCTTATAATTCGATTCAGTTTTTTGAGTGCATATCCAATAATCTAATATTTAAACAAAAATCCCTTCTAGAATTTATAAAAATATAAAAACCCATTTTAATCCATCCAATATTTTTTTGATACATCTTATCAAACATGATTTATTTCTTGTAAAACCCTTTTTCCCAAATATAAGCCTTATTCGAAGGACAAACTATTTGAATCTATATCCCAATGTACTGTTGAATATATATATAAATTCAATAATTCTTAAATGTATGAAAAATGTGGCCTCTATCAAAACATCACTACAACTCAAGAAATAAAGGTGTCTCACATGATCATGATCAAATATTCTCATATCTGTATATGAACATGTACATTATAATATATATAATATAAATCAAATATATACTTATTTTATCCATTTTTTCATGACATCGAATGACTACTAGACATGGAAAATTTCAATATTGTATAGAAAAACTCTTTCATTATCTATTTAATGAGTCGGTTGATCATAAAGAATGATTTCGTCACATGTCAACCATTATAATAGAAAATCGGATCATATGTCACTAATCTATCCAATTGTAGGAATTTCATAAATCAGTTAATAAAAATCCCAGATGTTTTTTATTTTCATATTAGTGGAAAAATTCTATCTTAGTTAAACCCAACTAATGAAATAGTCAAAAATATACCCAACCACTTCCTAATTTTCTGATCTATATCGTTGGTGAAAGGAAGTTATCAATGAATTATGGTTCACATACAAAGTATCCTTTAAACCATAGTTAATAAGGATTTGATAATATGAATACACACCTATATATATAAATGATTGTATTAAATTTCACGTGATAAAATTTTGTGGGTAAGTCAATATAATAAATTCTATCATAAAATATTTTTATTATACATTTTATCATATATGATTCTTTTAATCATGCTAATATATAAACCTAATCACAACCCATAGTACATTATGATGGCCTTTGATTATATACACCATAAATTCATACTTTTATGGGGTTTTATCATTATATTTATCCAATTTTATAAATACCAAAAACATAAACATATGATAAATAGATATTTTCTTTATTATAAAAATATGATAAATTTCACAAGCATTAAAAATAATATCTTATGTATATAATACACATAGATTCAATATGACACTTATATTTTTATTGTAATAAATTTGTTTTGATGGACCTATTATATTCTCCACTATGTCCATCAAATATATCATTTTATTCTATATATTAATGATATCATGAATGAAATTCTATTTGAGAACGATTTTTTTGGTCTTTTGTTTAGACTAAGATTCATTATCCTGTGAAATTATACTATTGTTGTCAAAAATAAACATCAATTTCTACCTCAGTGCTAGGAACCACCCCATGTTTAGTAGTGAAATTACTGAATAAAAATAATCATTCAAATCATATGATATAGTTATATACTATACCTCAATTACTAATCCCACCGTGATGGATTATTTGGAACTTTTACAACTGATCTACTAACCATTAAAAAAACACAAGACTAGGTTGAGATATCATATTATATTTGTTTACTTGGAGACTATCATCAATATAACAATTTAAAATGAGATCTTTCCCTCATAAAAATACCACTAACATATCCTTACATTATCCCATCATTTACTGTGTGATTTCTCTTATATTCATAGTATTTCCCAATGAACCCCTCGCAACATTGTAATTCCCTATATCAGGGTGTGGTGTTTTACTACTATGTAATTCCTTTACTAAGCATAGTACTATAAATAAAAATTGGATCTCTTCCTTCTTTTAATCCCTTAAAATCCTGATACAGTCCAAACACACATATCCTAATTAAGATAAGACTAAAATAATGAAATAGATATGGAAATTATTTAATAATAGATTTTGTACCTAAAAAAGACACCTTGTTTCATATAATTATACTAAAAATATAACATTGTCTCCTAGAAAGTCAATCCAAAGACAGGTGATCTGAAAAGGAATAATTATATTTCACAATAATTAAAGATTTCAACTTCAATTTCGTATGAGATTCTCTCTTTTCCTTCCACGTTACACAAATTAATTGAATTGATTTCCTATAGATAACATCATTTTGGTATTCAACAATTTGGATTGGTTTTCCAATCACTCAAATATTTCAATCTAATACAATATAATCTATATTTAATAAATTTGTGGTATTGTGATGGAACATATTCATCCAAGACACATGGAAGATGTTATCAATTAATTTCATCTGATTAGGAAACACTATCTAATACATAACATTCATGATCATTTCCATGATCTAAAATGGACCCAAAAAATCATATTCTGGGATTCAGTTTCTTACTAATCCATTAGTGACCCAATAAATGGGATACAATGAAAAACACATGATCGCTAGTGAAAATCTACAAACGATTATAATAATTATTTTCATAAGATTTATGTAAGGCAGGTTGGTTGGGTAGGACGCGTACTCTCTCCATCATCTGTCAATCCAGTCTTGCGTCTGAGGATTCGATTCATGATTATGAGAGGGAACAAGATGATTTTGAAGGTATGTATGAAGATGATTTTTGTGTGTAACTTGTGGTTCTCACCCAACCAAGTGCTTTTTGGTTTATTTTGTCTTATGTCTGCAATAGTGGATCCCCTTGTGCATGCTCATGTTTGGATCTCACTCAACCATAATTTGATTTATTTAAAAATAAAAAAAATGTTTCGGGTATAAGATTTATGGCTACTTTGGGTTATCAGTAGTCACTGCTAGATAACATGAATATTTTTAGTAATCTCTTGAACATTTCATAGTCTCACTATATAATTCTCTACTACCTAAGACTATATTGGGGGATATAGACATGGTCTAAAATATTAATATTCAAAAGTATACAAAACAATATTTATAGCTATTATTATTAAAAAACTCAAAAAATTATAGATATGAGTTTCATGAGCCTCTGAATTTAATGTCACTAGAACATGGAATGTTCCATGGAATCAAGATCATCCATTACATCTTCTAATCCATTTATTGATGGTATTATAGGGTCAATATCACTTGGGATCTCATGGAATCATGAATTAATTTCCAAAATTAAGAGGGGAACATAGAATGTCTATCAGAAATGATAAAAGAAGGCACCCCATATTGGTTTATGATATTTTTCACATATAATTTTTTAAGATCTTCCACCTTGGAAATGTCCGAGATTAAGATAAAATTAGAAAACATATTAAACCAATCAATAACAACCTGAATGTAATTTTCCCCCCTCGTGGGAAAGATGTAATCCAATAATGAAACATAGGGATATTCTACCCATTTCTAGGTGGGGATTGGAATAGTTTTAAGTAGACCATCATTTTTTTTCTTTACATTAACCGGTTGATAATTATCACATCGTAACATAAAATTTGAAATGCCTTGAATCATACTAAGACACCAATATCTATTTCTAATGTCATTATACACCTTGGTTGCCCTATTATAGACTAGCCACTAAGAATAATTCTAATAATTCATCACATAATGTCTCATAGAGCTAGGGATCACATCTCACTTCATGACCCACATGGTACCCTTGATAGATAAAGGACAATGTTTTTTGGTCTCCCCATAAAATATAGTTCTCCCAATGTGTTATCATTCAATACTAGATAATATGGTAATTTCATTGGGTTAAAATCATGGAAATATCTATGTTTACCATGGTTGTCTCATATGGACACAGTAAAACAACATGTGGATGTTATTTCTATTATTGTAGTCTATAAACATGGTAAGATCCTGACCATGGCCAGGGGTCAGTTATGTCCATGGTTTATATCCATGGATGTAGCACTGTTTCAACATGGATTTTGATGTGTAATAAGACTATGTCCATGGCTTGGGATTGTGGTGATTGGTGTCACATATTTCCACAATAACAAAACAGTGTCATAGGTCTTAAAAATTATAATAAATTATCATTAATTTCGGTTTAATCATTTTTCCTCCTACTAATTGCATTATAACATTACACAATATCTATAGTATGTTATTCATAAATATATTTATTTATTTATTTCATTATTTATTTATTTATTTCATTATTTATTTATTTATTTCATAGTTATTAAGTATTAAAAAAATATAATTATTTTTTAAAATTACAGCCGCACATAAGAAATATGGTGGTAGCTATCTCGCGGCGTAGGACGAGATCATGGGGGATAAATGTGCGCTACCCGATAGTTGATTAGAGAATATTGGGTTCTTCTTAATCACTCATATCAGGTGCACCGTTTTTGCATCATAATGCCCAACGGTTCCATATCTAGCAAACAGTGTACATGATTTCCAAAGGCAGGCATTCGCTGGGTGGTTTGACCAGTGATGCTTAGGAACTCACATTGGTCGAGAGGATGGGAATTCAGGCTCATCACACATTTTTGGGGGAATTTTTTCCTTTTACGGGACTCTCTTATAGATTTATGAAAAAATCATATGTTCGTGAATATTTTTTTTATACCCAAGCATTGTATCCATGGATTACACATGGTTAGTGATGGTCAGCTAGACGTAGGGGTTCAGAATCATTTATACCTGAGGTTTACCATCCCGCGTTGGATTAATGACACCATGGAGTCTAGACTCATTGAGATGGCACTAGTTTAAAGCCTCGTAATTAGGAACTCTGGATTTTATTTTCATATAGGGGGGACTGATAACTACTTGATCATTTGGATCGAACCCACGATATGGGCTTCTTACGTATCCATGTGAGAGGAATTATAATTAACGTAGTTTGGTTTGGCATGGGGCTTACACTCTGAGGAATCCCAAGGTATAGGTAAACCGACGTAAAGGGGTCGGAATGACCGATTGTGGGGCTTTAAAATTGGTGAGGCTTCCTACGTACCCTGCCTAGGAGATAGGGATTGAATTCTACATAGTTCAGGTTGATATGGGGCTTACGCTCTTGGCTGCCCAGGGTTGGTGCGGTGAACAGACCTGAATATGGTCGAATAGACCGGGTGCTGGGATTAAATCTCAGGGAGGCTTCCTACATACCCTTCCTAGGATATAGGGATCAATGTCCAAGTAGTTCGGATGGGAGTGTCGGTGAACTGAAGTGAATGTGGAACCAGGGGTCCGATGGTGATCGGGCTTGATCCTCTTGGAGGCTTACTACGTATCCCTTTGGTGGTGAATTAAAGTCCACTTAGTTTGAATGGGTGTGTTGGAGAACAGACTTGAATGTGGACTCGGGGGGTCTGATGGTGATCAGGATTCAACCTCTTGGAGGGTTTCTACGTATCCCTGTGGTGGGGAATCAAAGTCTATTTAGATAAAATGGGAGTGTCAGAGAACCGACGTGAATGTGGACCCGGGGGTCCAATGGTGATCGGGCTTGAACCTCTTGGAGACTTCTTACGTATCCCTGTGGTGGGGAATCAAAATCCACGATGTTCAAATGGGAAAGGGGCTTACGCTCCGAGAAATACTAGGTGAGGATGTCATGGTAGATGCTTACTCTAAGCCCATGTGATTTATGATCGGTTTGAGAAACAAGAGACAACTGGGATCGGACGATCACGACGTGAAAGGTGCGTTCATGGGATGTGCGATGGGGATTATGCATGGGGGTGGCCCAGAAAGTCGGGTCATACTCCGAGATGGACGACCATGGCGATAAATCCCAGCGGGAAAGGGACTTGGCCCCTAAGAAGAACGGAGCAACACCCTTTCCCACTACACCCTTCCATGGCCATGGTCATGGGGAAGTACGGAGGTGCATGGGTGCCTCCTTCTAATGGGTAGTCCTCCACTCCCCAGGAAGGGGATAAGTTACCCAGTCCTAACAAGTGGAGGGGCAGAAAAAAGACTCCTGGGCTTGGACTCCGTATTACCATGGTAATGTGAACCCAAAAAAGCCTAGGGAATCCGCAGAAGGGTCGTACCAACCCCTTCTCCATCACTTACCGTTGGTATGTGAACTCAAAACGGTGCACTGATGCGCCTTATGGTTACATCACATGGGTCTGGTGGCTCTGGTGGAGGCCTCGGCTCGGGGCCGATGAATGGGACAATGAGGGGGTTGTGGAGGATCAGGTCGGATTCAAAGGATTTTATCTGGCTCGAGTAATAGGAACTCTGAAGGATATAGCATACCAAATGGGTGTAAGAAGAGTACCACCCTTCACGTTTGGAGGAGCTATGCGGCTGGAAAGGTCATCCGCAAACCCGGGTGGTCCGCTGATTGTTTGGCATCGCACGAACCAGGGTGGTTCGCGACTACGGGTTCGTCCCGCGTACCAGGTGGGTACACGGAGGGGGCCATGTGAGCAGTGACGGCCGAGGGCGGCACCACTTGGATGTTCATCGGTCAGGGATTCCCTTGCGTAGGAGGGTGCTACACGATGCGACAGATAAGAAAAAGATCATAAAATCCTTGGTCCGTGGGGAGTTCATCCGCTGAGGGATCGCTGTTCGCGGTATTCATTTCTTTGTTATTTTAAGTTTGCAGTTCACCATGTTTTTATGAATTTTTTGTTCCTTATTAATTCATATCCAGCTCTATACCTCTTATGGTTCACGAGCTGGAACATCACTGTTTGCGAAATCCTATGCTCCTTCCTTTGAAATCCTTCCACCTCAATCTGCTTGATCTCCCATTTTCCTCTTCCCCCTCCACATACTTTTATAGAGTGGGGAAAGAGACGTATCTTTGGACATGTGGCATATTTCTTGGAGGCCCATGACCAGAAACCCAGTTTACAAATAACTTGTTAAATCTGCAACTCACGGGGGGGGGGGGGGCATTGAACACACCCCCCTGTGAACCAAACTAGCTCGGGGAGTGTGTCACGGCTGCACAGGGTTCCACCTCTATTCTGCGAATGATAGCGGATGCAGTATGGGATGGTTGACGCGGTTCGCGGCTGGGGAAGTTCGTGATAGTGGACTAGGTTAGCGTCTATCCTGCTTCACACCCGCGGAGGATCCCCACATTTGCTCCGCGAATGACAGCAGTCCGCGGATGGGGGTGATTCGCGGAACTGTTCGTGTATCGTTATCATTGGACTGGTCTACGGACAAGTTCTTATTCTTCCATCCTTTTAGAATTCTCCACACCATTACCCAATACCTTGAGAGGAATTTGGGTATAATCTCCATTGTATTAAAGGGGATTATCATTCTCCGTTTTAGATTTTTTCAGGACCCAACAAATTCCCCCCATTAGAATGGGGTCTGATCGAAATGAAGAAGAGGACATTCCGATGTAGAGTGGTCCTGAAACATGGATGGTTTGCGGTAGGGGATTGGACCTAGTAGGGGACCACACCAATATACACTTGGGCCCTTCCTTTTTCTTCTACCATATTCCTCGTGAAACGAGAGCTCTCTTTCTTTCCATGCTTCTTCCTTCGAGAAATGCCTCAATCGCGAACCAGCAGCCACTTCCACAAACCATTCCTCAGTTACACCGACCTCTACCTGCGGAAAAATCTCCCATCTGTGAACTGACACTTACAATTAATTAAAAATTAATTTACAATGGGCTGCATAAGAATTCTATCCGTGGTTTTGATGGTCCGTGGACTGAAATCTTCCAGACATTGAAAATTTCTTAAGTATTCTGAACCAAACTATTTAAATCCGTGTTTATGATTCTACAGAGCAACTCGGTCCGTGGTTTTCTGGCCAACGCTCTGCATTCCAGAGTACCACGTACCTCTTCCGTGTATGGTTGGTTCACGGGATGCAGTCATCATGAACCACATTTTGAGGACTGCTCGTGGACCTCATCATGAAGGATTTTTTACTCCATTTCAATATGATTGGTATTTTTGTCCAGATTTTACTAATCCAGACTAACCATTTTCCTGGTTTTTATAATTCATGGTGAAAACATGGTTCACCATCGCTCTGCACTCAGGCCTACTACCGAGCTTTTCTCAATTGGCTCAGGGAGACGACTAGCTATTAATCGTAGAGTGAAGAGCATCAAAGAGGACCCTAGTCGATCCATCATTCAAGACGATGGTGTCTTGAAGGAATTTCACACTCATGATCTCCTAGGTTATCCATAGTCAATTCGACGTCCGCATTAAGACTTCAGTCTTCAAGGCGACATCCATATCCTCATAATTTCATAGGTCTTCCATCTCCTTGATTGGAAGAATCATCAAAGTGCATTCAGGTGATCCTTGACTCATTGGGGGAGACGATCTCTGATTCTAATCCGAAAGAAATTTTCATTTTGAGAGGCTCTGTCTGGACTCAATGTGACCAGTAAACTCAAGACTTCTATCAAGATGTTGTCATCAAGAATTACCCCTATATTATTAACCTTGTTTGAGTGGATCCTGATTCGGGGTGGATTTCTAGGTGGTATCTTCGGTCTGGTGGGGTTTTCTCAAATGACTTGTCCTGGGCCTTATGGGTCCATCATCATTGCCAGGAATCTCCCGAGTCACTGGAAGCAGTCAATTTGTACTCTGTAGTGTGGGCCTCCCAGTTTTTTGTTTATGCACCATCTTTGATCCTGCCTGACCGGGTCAATCGCTGTTGTTCCAGCAGTAATACTTTCCACCTTTCCCATGGTGAAATTGACATTAGTTTATGGGACATCTACTAATTGGTAGGGATTCCGATCATTGGTGAGATGTAGGAAGAGTTTCTTCCCACTCTTAATTCATGGGACGACGTTGAACAATTGCCTTCATTGGCGAGAGATATGCTTGTTATGGTGGAGTGGTCACCGGGTCAGGCCTTGCATGCACGTTCTCTTATTCCCTATAGCTCCTGGATAGGTTTATTTCATGAACACCCCTGGTCCTGTGCCGATGATCAAGCGCCCCCGCACTCATCCTTCTCAACAGTCACGAACCATCCCAGGTTCCTACTGGGCGGTTATGGAGGCAGTCGACTACCATTCATGGAGTTACGATGTGCGCCCCGATGTGCCTCCTATACTCAGGCTGGCATGTCTATTTTCTATGTTGTTGAGTGGGTGGCTATTCCCTTCTCAGGATATCAACCCTAGAATCAGGGCTAGTACTTTGATGATGGAAGTTGAGTTGGCAGAGGGTCACCCGGTGAATTTGGTCATGCCCACTTTGGATCGTATTTACAAACTACTAATCCACATGCAAGAGGGTGGGTCACCCCACCATCTGAGTGGTCCATTTCAATTCTTATATGGCTATATAGCGAATCACTGTACCTGTTATGAGTATTATCATAACACATTCATCCCGCTTCCTACCATTCAGCCTCCCCTACTTGATATAGCTGGGGTTCGCTTGATGTCCCTTAGTTTCGATGAACTCATCCATCTTATGAGTGACTTCTCCCAGTTTGCTTTCGATCCCTACCCCATCCCTTCTAGCGTCGCGATTGTCAACCGCAGGGGGAGCCCGGAGGAATGTTCTTACATGATTTCACTATAGGATGGGTTTTTGTCTACGCGGATTGATAGAGTTTCACTGTGCAAGATGAATGCCCCACCATCATTTTTTCCACTAGTTTGGGTATATGAAACTCTATGATTCCCTTCCCCCATCATCAGGCTCTAGGACTACACCCGACTACTCACTATCAATGGTGGTTGATACTGATACGAGAAGTATCTAACACACCGTTCCCTTGCCTAGAATAGGAGCGGCTGCCAGCCTATCCTTGGAGTACGCAAGAATGTGGGTAAAACATTATCTCGAAGGGATCCTGGGAAAGGTTGTCCGGCAGTTTCCCTATTCAATTATCATTTTGGCTATTGTGCATACCGCACCTTCCTCATCGTCTATTCATGAGGACCGATAGATGGCTCATCGGTCAAAGCGACTCAGGGGATTTTCTTCTCCCAACCCCTCTGGGGACGAAGTTCAGACGGACCCAACCATCTTGGAAATGGATGAGGATGACCATGTGGCTTCGGGTCATAGTGAGACAATTCCTGATATTTTTTCAGCCGATACCGGACATAGAAACTTGATTATCAAGTCCAAACTAGTTTTAGAAGCTTCAGACCATCTAGCTTCGGAACCATCTTCTAGCATGCACATGTCTGCACTGATTGCAATGCCAGACTTCATTCTCATGTCAACTAGCGAGGATACCAAAGATACTCATGTCATGGAAGACCACTGAGTATTGCACAGGTGGGAATGGCCCTGAATTTGTGAGATTGTTTCAAAAACTCCTTTGGCTGAGATTGTAGCTAAAACAGAAGCTCTCTGCCAACTCTTCCTGGGTTTGGGGTCAGGTGGCTTTGACTGTCAGCCATTTAATTTTATCTCTTGCTAGGTTGTCATGGACCATGAGGAAGTTTCCACTCATAAACTCAAAATTTCTAACTTTGATGCCTCTCATTGCGGGATATGATTTCTTGAGGAGTCCATGATGAACCTCCACCAGCTGACCACACTGAAGGTGGGCTCTCAAGATCAGGCGATCGACCTATCTACTGAGTTGCATGAATGTGATGCTCAAGAAGTGATGCAAAGGGATCAGTTGTCAACTCTGACTGGTAACCTTGAAGCTACCAAGAAAAGGATCAATGACCTCCAAATGACAGTGCAACATACTCGTTCGGTGGCTGATGTTGAGGCCAGGGAGATGGTCGTGTTGGAGCAGAAATGCAACAACCTTCACTGCACTGTTGTCGATCTGAAGGAGAGTGTGATCCAGGATCTATTATGACTGTCAGATCCATTCTTGTACACACTATTTTTCCTCGTTTGTTTCTGTGAGGGAGAGGCCCCAACTTGTGGACATCCTCCCTTTTTTTCAAATGGAAAACAATCTATGTCAGTCTTTCCTCGCTCTAAAATTCGATCGTTACTGGAACAATTGTGGCATAAATAACAACTCACTGAATCAGAATTGATCATAATTTATGAAAATAGAAACAAACTCTAACTTTTTCCTAGACCATGCTATCTAGCGTGGGTAGTTTGACTATTACCAGAGTTTTGTAGAAAACCCCCAAAAACCTATTTTCTTTTCTGTTAATACAATTATTTTGCTTGGGACCATTTGTTGTGGAACCAGCAGGTGTGGCCCGACTTTTTCTTAGGTCTCCCTTTTCGGGATTTCGTCCTAACAGGCTTTGCAACTCTTTTGGTGAGTGGTTTAATGTCTCACCGACAAGACTATCAGTACTGATGTTTTAGGACAAAAACATTTGAATAGATATGGTGGGGAGAGCACCCCAATGAGGTGTGGTTGATTAAATGATGTCTCGATACCCTTCAGACGCACGTGGGGGGAGAGTTTTCATATTTGAAAGACATGTAAGGAATGTCTCAGGGCATGGGAGCCATATCAGCGTGCATAGGTAGAAATAACATTGCTTAAGGAAATATTTCCTTTGGTAGACAGGCCAGGGGAAATCAATATGCAGATCCACTAAGTGAATGGTATGCATAGTTGTGAGAAGGTGTCCTTAATTCAATAATTGTCCATTCCTGATGTCCATACGACTTCATGGAAGTCTGGCTTATGGAAACCACCATGGGAGGATTGGAAATGATATGTGTCGTCTGGAAGGATTTGAGAACATCTGTATTAATCAAGAGTGTGGACGCAAGGTCCTTGTACTATAGATTTAGTTATCATGAAGGATGGTAAGAGCTTGGCGTAGTTTAAAGTCCTACAGCCGGGACATTCTTCAAATTGGAATGGCTTCTCCTAGTTCTTGGTAATATCGTTAGAGATGTTCCACTATATTCAGGTAGGGTTATGAAAGAAGTTCGTAAACTGGTGCTCAAAAGGCTTTTTAATCCTGGGATGGATATGGGGGCTCAAAATCCAAGAGGCGTATCGAGAGAAGCATTGCCTGAGGAAATCATGCCTTTGGTAGATGAGCCAGGTGAGATCAATATGCAGAGCCACTGAGGGAATGGTATGCATAGTCATGCAATGGTGTCCTTCGGCCAATGATTTCATTTCCCCGATAGTCGGGCAACATCAAGAAAGTTTCCAATTCGGGACCACCAGGGGTGGTTTGCAAGGGTTCAGCTCATTCTGGGTACATTGTGTGATTTATACAGAGATTTTGCTTGGATATGGGAGAAACATCTAGGATAAATTTCCCAGGAATGGGTGAAGTCACCCCTTCTCATGCTGGTGTGAGATGGTGGTTTGTGAAGGTTTATCCCATGAACTGAGGGACATAGGAAAAACTCCATTATTTATTGTACCCATGACAGGTTTGACCATGTAGTTTAATATCATGTAGAAAGGACGGGGGCATTTCAAATTCCGTTCAGTTTAACGTCAATTGGAAAGCATGGATTCTTGGCAGTTTAACGTCATGCAGTAAGGGTAGGAAGCATTTTGGAAGATTTTGTTCAGTTTAATGTCATGTAGTGAGGTCATGGGATCATTTTTAAATCCATCAAAATTCTTACCTTTGGATGTTTTTCTCTGGATGCTTAATGTTGTGTCGTTGCAGTTTCTCGCCATGCGGCAAAGAAATGTTCCGTGTAGTTTTAATCGTCATGCAGTAAGGATGTAGTTGCAAAGGCCAATCTTTATCATAATGTAACTGGGCCTGACCATCTCGGCATTTCCAAGACTTAGAGGGGTGTTTCATGGTGTAAATCGTGGTATCGAGGCTTCTTGGTTTAGGATAGATGATATGGGGGCTCTGAGGCCGGTAAGCGTACGAGGCTAGGAAGAGTGTCGCTCGAGGAAGTCTTTCCTTTGGTAGACGGGCCATGGGATATCAATATGTAGATCTGCTGAGGGAATTGTATGAATAGTTATGAAACGCTCTCCCTAGGTCCATAACATTCCATTTCTGATGGCCATGAGTGATTATGAGGATCCGCAATTGACCGGGCCGCGAAGTCTGTCATTTGGTAAAAAAATGTCTGGACATGTCGGGGATCTTCGTTCGTGGTTGCTGTCAAAACATGAAGAGTTTACCCCTCAAATTTATCATGTTCAAGGGTTATACCTTTAATCAATGCAATTTAATGTCGTGCATCAATGATGAAGTACTCTTAGTTTAACGGTCGTAGATTTCATACCATTGGGTGACTATTGATGCAGTCACCCGAAGGATAACTGAGTTACCATGATATGATATACTCTGAATAGGGTAGGGGATGAAGGTTTTAAACTCTATCTCTGAGGTTTCTCATATCATGAGATATGGTGTGGGGGCTCTGAGGCAGGTAAGAGTATGGATCTAGGAAGTGTACGGCCCAGGGAATTCATGCCTTTGGTAGATGGGATAGGGGTTATCAATATGCACAGCCGCTGAGGGCATGGTATGCCTAGTCATGAAATGGTGTCTCTGGGTCGATGAATTTCCACTTCCGATGGTCATGAGGGATTATGAGAATCCAATATTTCTCACATTACAATGTTGGGCATGTGGGGATAATGGTGTTCAAGCATACAAGAAAAATCTTCACTGCAATTTTCCTTTGAGTCAAAGTAGCCTAGCCCTAGATAGATGTTCATAGATGCATGTCATCATGCTAACCATGGGAGGAAACATAGGCTATCCAGGTAAGGATACCCTGAAAACAATCGGATTTGAGAGGGGAATGAACTTTTAAACCACTGCACCATAAATTTTTGGATCGGGATATATGATATGGGGGCTCTGAGGCCAGTAAGCGTACAGAGATAGGAAGGGTGTCGCCTGAGGAAATCATGTCATTGGTAGACGGGCCAGGGGCTATCAAAATGCAGAGCCGCTGAGGGCATGGTATGCATAGCCATGAAAAGGTGTCCATGGGTCGATAACTTTCCACTTCTAATGGTCTTGAGTGATTATGGAGATCCGCAATTACCCGGGTCGTGGAGTCTGATGTATGGAGTGGATTCATCCAAATACGCATGGAGTATTCCCATCTTGTTTCACCGTATATCTAGGGTTGGTCACAATGAAGTCTATCAAATTTATCGTCATGCGGTGAGGACGAGGTCCGTGCTATTTAACGTCTTGCTATGAGGACTAGGTCCCTGCAGTTTAACGTCGTGTGGTGAGGACAAGGTCCATGCTGTTTAACGTTGTGTGGTAAGGACGAGAGGTATATATAATGGTGTTTTCTTTTCTCGGTGGATAGGCTGTGAGATAAGATCCTGGCGTTAATACAAATCTAGCAAGGGTAGGAATCAAGCCACACATAGTTCTCTTTAGAATTCACCCTGTGTAGGTCAGGTCCATACACGGGGGAAAGGGGCACTTTTAAATCTTCTTATCCATGCAGTTTAACGGCATGCGGTAAGGATGAGGGATACACCCCATGCAGGTCTGGTCCATATACAGGGGAATGAGATTTTTTTAAGACTTCTTAGGGGATGGCAGAGTCAGGATGGGGGATCCCGGCGTCGCTACATATCCTGCAAGGGCAGGAATCAAGCCGTACGTAGTTATTTGAATGATAACACACCCCATGCAGGTCTGGTCTATACACGGGGGAAGTGGGAATTTTTAAATCTTCTTATCTGTGCATTTGAATGTCATGCGATAAGGAAGATGATTACACCTCGTGTAGGGATGGTCCATACACAGGGGGGAGGGCAATTTTAACTATTATTCGAGGGTGGTTGGGCAAGGATGGGGAACCCTGGAGTCGCTACGTATCCTGCGAAGGTAGAAATCAATCCGTACGTATTTTGATGAAAGATAATAAACCTCATGTAGGTCTGGTCAATACACGTGGGAAGAAGGAATTTTTCGATCTTTCTTATCTGTGTAGTTTAAAGTCGTGCGGTATGGACGAAGAATAAACCACGTACAGGTCTAGTCCATATACGTGGTAAAGGGAATTTTTAAATATTTTTTGGGGATGGTTGGGATTGGATGGAGGATCTTGGAATCGCTACGTATCGTGTAAGGTAGGAATAAATCTGGATGTAGTAATTTGAACGAAGTACACCTCGTGCAGGGTTGGTCCATACACGGGGGAAGGGGACATTTTTTTAATTTTATTCTATTTTTGAGTGGTTGTGCTAAGATAGGGGAACCCGACGTCGCTATGTATCCTATGAGTGTAGGAATCAAGATGGACGTAGTTCTTTGAAATAAGTACTCCCAGTGCAGGGCTGCTCTGTAAATGGGGGTAGGGGTACATTTTTTTAATTTTATTCCATTGGGGAGTGGATGATACTTGATAGGGGATCCCGGCGTCGCTACGTATCCTGTGAGGGTAGGAATCAAGCCATACATAGTTCTCGTAAGTTCGTTTTGTTTAACGTCGTGCGTTGAGGATGAAGAATACACATCGTGATGGTCTTGTCCATACACGGGGGGATAGAGTATTTTTTTGAATGAATGGGGAAGGATGCAGAACCCTGGAGTCAGTACGTATCCTGCGAGGGCATGAATCAAGCATCTGATAGTTTTCTAAAGTCCGTGTAGTTTAATTTCGTGCGGTGAGGATGAAGAATACTCCCCATCCAGGTCGGGTCCGTGCACGGGGGGAGAGATATTGTTTTTTGAATGGTTGGGCCCGGATGGGGAACCCTGGCATCACTACGTATCCCGTGAGGGTAGGAATGAAGCCTCTCGTAGTTCTTTTTTGGGTATACACATTGTGCGGGTCTGATCCGTAAGGGGGAAGGGTGTATTTTTGGCTTCATTTGAGGTGGTTGGGCCAGGGTTTGGAATTCTGGCATCACTACATATCCTATGAGGGTAGGAATCAAGCCTAACATAGTTATCTAAAATACAATACACCCCATGTAGGTTTAGTCTGTACACGGGGGAGAAGAGGCATTTTTTTCTTTTACCATTATCGTTGTAGTTTAACGTCTTTAGGTAAGGATGAGGAATAAAACTCATGTAGGGCTGGTCCGTACATGGGGGGAGAGGGAATTTGTAACTTTTATTTTAGGGTAACTGGGCCAGGATGGGGATCCCTGGTGTCGCTACGTATCCTGTGAAGGAAGGAATCAAGCCGTATATAGTTCTCTAAAATCCGTACAGTTTAACATCATGCAGTGAGGATGAAATACTCTTTGATTAGGGTCATAGAGATTGGACTGTCAGGTGCTTGGCATTTTAACATCCTGTAGCTCGGACGATAACTGCTTTTAGTTATGCGAAATACTTCTTAAGAAACCTCGCGTTTTGTAGGGCCGATGGTGAATTTCCCTTCCATGTTGATCAGGGCATATGCTTCATTGGAGTAGACCTTGTGTATAACATATGGTCCCTCCCATTTGGGCTCTAGCATTGGGGGTTTCTTTCTGGGCATCATTGGGGTCCGGAGGACCAACACAAATTCTCCTTCCAAGAAAGACCGAAGATGAACCTTCTTATTGAAGGCTCGTGTGATCCGGTTCTGGTATAACTAGAGATGGTGCAAAGTGTGCAACCTCTTCTTGTCTAGCTATTTCACTTCACCAAGCATTTTTTCTGATTTCTCATCGATGGATAACTGATTTCAAATGGAAACACAAAGTGAGGGAAATTGGAGCTAAATGGGTAGAACCGCTTCTGTTCCTTATACTAATGAGTACAGAGTAGCACAAGTAGTGGTGCAGATCGTGGTTCGATAAGCCCACAATGCATGAAAGAGTTTATCCGGCCACAATTTCTTGTCTTTGTCCACTATTTTCTGGAAAATGTTGGAAAGGGTCTTGTTGAATGCCTCAATCTGTCTGTTGGTCGTTGTGTGGTAGCGAGATGAGTGGTTATCCTTGAGACCATATTCTTGGTATAGTTTCTCCAATTTAGCAGAGCAGATGTTGGTGCCGTTATATGTCATTATGGTATGAGGGACACCAAATCTGGTGATGATATTGGTTTTCACAAAGCTGAAAATGTTTCTTGCCACGACATCCTTGAGGGGTACAACTTCTGCCCATTTGGAAATAAAGTTGGTTAACGTGAGGATAGAATTCAGCTGTTTGGTTGTGGTGGGAGGATATGGTCCCACTACGTCCATTCCCCATATGGAAAATGGCCAGGAGTACTTGGCCTGGTGAAGTAACTCTGATGGTTGATGAATGAAGTTGACATGAATTTGGCAAGAGTGGAATTTTTCGGTAAAATGCTCAAAATCTCGTGCCACTGTGGGCCAATAGTACCCAAGTCATCGAACCTGATGGGAATTCTTGGAACCCTGCTAATGTTCCCCACATACTTCGGCATGTACTTCATTCACAACAGCAGCTGTTTCTTATCCATCAACACATCTGAGGAGGATTCCATCGAGGCCTCATTTGTAAGGGACCTCTTGCTGACCTGCACCGCCATATAGGACAAAGTTGATTTCCCTTATCTGTATGTGATCTCGTTCAACCCTGTCTAACGGATGTTCTCCCCATTGAATGTAGTTTGCAATGGGGGTCATCTGGCCGGTGGTGGGAGCATACGGCTCGGGGGTTGGACTAACTTCGTTGATTTCATCTGTCTTAGTCTGGACAAATGGCAAGACCATTCGACGATGAGCAATGCTGATAACTGTTTTGTCCTGGTCTGGGTCAGCTAGGGTTGTGGCTGTAACACCCCCAAATGATAAAAGGGTTAAATGAATAAATGATATGACTCATGTCAACAAGGTGAACCTTCCATTTCCAGAGCCTTCATGATTAGAAATCCACAGTTAAGTATGCTTGGCCTGGGGTAGAGATCAGGATGGGTGACCTTTTGGGATGTTCTCAGGGTGTGTGTGAGAGAGGAAAAAGCACATTGGAAAGGACAATTGTGACATTCTGGGAAGTTCTCAGGGTGTGTGTGAGCGAGGAAAAAGCACATTGGAAAGGACAATTGTTGGCCTTTGGGTACTATCATTAGATAGATGACCCGTTTAGGAATGTGGGTGGACCCTAGGGTGCGCCCACATGTCTTCGGGGCAACTGGTGGGCCAGGACCTGATGACCATGTTAAGGTGGGGTGGTTGGGCTGTCACCGGGACCTAGTGGTTACATTTGGTATCAGAGGTGGTACCCAACCTTAAATGTGGTGCACTGCAGACTAGAAAGGACAAGTGTTGGCATGTGGGGACTATCATTAGTCATATGTCCCATTTAGGCATGTGGGTGGACCCTAGGGTGTGGCCCACATTTTTGTGGGGCAATTGGTGGGCCAGGACCTGATGACCATGTTATGGTGGGGTGGTTGGGTTGTCCCCGGGACCCTATTGTTACATTTGGTATCAGAGGTGGTACCCAGCCTTAAATATGGTGCACTACCTGGGTTGAGATGTAGGGCCCACAATGAGGACGTTGTTCTCTAAAGGGGGGGGGGGGGGGTGAATGTAACACCCCCAAATGATAAAAGGGTTAAATGGTTAAATGATATGAATCATGTCAACAAGGTTCACATTTGATTTCAAGAGCCTACCTGATTAGAACTCCACAGTTAAGTGTTCATGGCCGGGGGTAGTGATCTGGATCGGTGACCTTCTGGGAACATTTCAGGGTGTGTGTGAGTGAGGAAAAATCACACTAGAATGGACACGTGTTGGAATATGGGGACTATCATTAGTCAGATGACCCGTTTAGGCATGTGGGTGGACCCTAGGGTGGGCCCCACATGTATACGGGGCAACTGGTGGGCCAGGAGCCGATGACCATGTTAAGGTGGGGTGGTTGTGCTGTCACCGGGACCTAGTTGTTACACTGTTCGTATTAGCTAATGTGTCGTCCTGAGGATTTTGAGATCGGGGAATATAGGTCAATGTTGGTTCTATGAAGATTTCCTCCATTAACCCTCGGACATGGTAAAACAGGTGAATCATCTCCTTTTGATTAATAACATAGTCACCATTGACATGCTTGATGACTAGTTCCGATTCACCTTTCATCTTAAAGTGTCGTACTTGCTCCTGGAGTGGCAGATCGAGGCCTCCAATGAAGGCTTGATACTTCACCTCATTGTTTGGACATCCTTCTGACGTCGGTCGCCAGCCCTTGACCTATGGAGGCCGGCTTGGGGTAGTTGTGGCATGAGCTCGGGTAGGGTTGGGTCGTGACAAAGTGGTATCAAAGGTGGTTCGTTCCTTGGGACATTTTTCAGACATCCCTAAAAAGAATTGTTTGGGATTTAGGGAAACCGTGTTTATGTGTCCTGAGAGCGACTCTTTGGCCAAGGATTCTAGTGATGGTGTGGCGGCCGACATATCCATTCACCCGGACCCTAATAAACCGCTTGTCTATTCAGCATGCTGAGACACTCATTCCAGGGAAAATTCATTTGTGCATCACATAGGATTGAGTCTTGACTGTCTTTCTGGAGTCATCTCCCCATTGTTCTTACTGTTATATACACATATTCTCATCTGACCGCGGCACACGTTGATAATATTCTGGATGTCTCCGCGAGGACAGCCAGCAAGGATACCAGCTTCAGTTCGTGAGGACGACCCTGTGAGCTTGGAGGCCACAGTCCAGGAGCCATCATGCGAGACCCTTTTTTGGGTGGGCCGGTATCAGCACCCCCACCTAGTCAGCAGAAGACCGCTTCAGTAGTGCATACTGAGCATGAGCGCAGGTTGAGGGTGCTCTGTGAGTTCCAGCGGCAAAGACCGTTGAGGTTTGGTGGTTATCCAAACCCTCAGGCAAGAGTGTTTTGGCTGGAGATAGTGGTTTGCCTCTTTAGGATTTTGCAGACGCCGATAGATCTTATGGTTGCTTTGGCCGCCAGCATTTTCCACGGAGCAGTTGGGCGTTGGTGGAATCTGGTGACTTAGTTTCTTGACGAGTCGTCGCTTTCACGGGGAGACTTTCAGTTGTTGTTTCATGAAGAGTTTTTCCCCTTCATCTTACGCTCCATTCGGATTTAGAAGCTCTTATATTTTCAGCACGGAGGGATGATGGTGGCTGAGTATGCGACTAGTTTCGCAGACCATTCACGATTATTCTTAGACTTGGTCCATAACGGAAACTTCCGAGCATAGAAGTTCGAGCAGGGTATCCGCAGAGATATTCGTGCTGTCATGGTACCCTTGGGAATTTCCACATATTTCGGGGTGTTAGAGAAGGAACTGGTTACAGAGAGCTTCCTGGCACTTTTTACAGTTGGTGGCAATAGCAAGCTCGATAGTGCCAAGACGTTTGTCGCAGCTAGCGGGCATCGGGTGACAGAACCTCGACGCAGGTGGATTTCTGATAACTGGACTCAGGGGAATGGTCGTACACCATAGTGGCTCTAGAGGGCACCAGTGCAGCCCAGAGAGCATTGGTGCTATGCTGGCGATGGGTGTGGTCACATTGCACGGTACTGCCTGACCAGGCATACAAAGAATATCGAGCAGGCAGCAGGTGCACCACCACGACAGAGGAAGCATTGTGATCGGAGTAGTTCCCAAATATGTGGTGCTTTCATTTGAGCGGTAGGAGATTCATGTGGAAGATGACTTTATGAGGTCTTCCCACAACCACCAGGCAGTCAACATCAGGCTCCGGGAGCTGACAGTTGGGACCGCGGACAGACGTGAGCTTTGGATGTCTACGATCCTTCGGAGCATGAGGTGGTAGGATGTATTCTATACGAATCTTCTACTTCTTGCAGTAGAATTGTTAGACTCTATGTGTGAAATGATTTTCTCCATTCTCATTGTTTGAGTTGTTACCAGGGTGGTGTGGGGCGTCGATGTAATCCTATGTAGGTAAGGTAAAAGGCATTGAACCTTTTTCTTTAGTCAATGGTGTCGAATTCTTCGCTCTCCGAGCGTGTAAGAGAGTCTGGGTCATGAGACATCAACTGTGAAATCTTGAGTGACCAGATATCCTTGGGTGCATCACCATATAGATAATCTGAAGGATGGAATCACTAGACATTGTCCCTTGTCCAAGCGGTGATTCTAGTCGCGGTGTGCGATGTAGGGGTTTGGTCTGGGATGTGAGCTACCGCCGATAGTCTTCGGGTCATTTGAGACCGTTAAAAGGGATAAAGAGGTCCCATATCGCCTTGCCTTAACCCCAATGTCTAGAGTGGGGGCATGATGTCTCCCACATGGCATACGTGAGAAGACGTGTGCATACTCTTAATCATGTTATCGGCAAGGGAAGACCTCATGTGAGCATATCAAATCCTTTGGTCTGTGCGTGGTGACGCGGGACTGTGTAAGAGTTCGTTTGGGTATGAGAGATCCAGGAATGGGCTTAGTACCCTGAGTTATTCCCTAGTTTTGCTTTTCAGGGAAGAAAATATTGAAGGAGATAATGATGTAAAAACCTGGTTTTTTAAAATAAAAAATAATTTGAAATTTTCTTGTTGTTATTCCAGAGCAGCACCTTCAGACGACATGCGATTCTGAGCCCCTGTGTGGCCGGAATTAAATATTCAGTACGTTCACACTGGAAACGGAAAATAAATACAATAACTCTTAAATGGTGATCCAGATCAGAAATATGAGTGTATGTATGGGCCCAACATCGGGTGTTTACCCAAGGAACGACATAAAACATGTCGGCGCGGGACTTTGGGACCCCTCGCCTGTTGACGGAACTTTAAATGGATAAATAAAATAATTAATTTATTGGTTTAATGGTTATACTCTGGAATCGCTTAAAACGTTTCTTGGATAGAAAAACTGAGGGTACCGTTGAGTTCAGAATGTGTCGTTTACCCTAGGAGGGGTGAAACATTCACGGGCGTGGGCCTTCTGTGAAAAATGCTGCCAGGGACGTTTTTGTAATTTAGCGGCTTCAGACGTTAAACTTTATAACATTTGAACGGAGGCTAGGATTAAAATTTAGAGACCGACGTTGTGCTCGGGAGGGTGTGTTTACCCTAGGAGAGGCTTAACCTCAACCCCGTCGAGCGTTTTAGATGCGGTTTAAATTAGGGGTTTAAATTAATTAAAATTTTAATTATTTTTTCTTTATTTAAACCCTTCTCCCACCGTTGTTTTTTCTTCCCTGTCGCAACCCCTCCCAATGAAGAAGATGATGAAGCTCCTCCTCCATCCTCTCCTCCCCAAGATGGTGCGCAGCTCCTGCGGTTCGACGACGATGCTTCGGGATACGCCCCTGCAGGTTGGAGAGTTTCGTTTTGCGTTTCTAATTTCTGAACCCTTATTTCAAGTTGAATTATGACATCAATTTGTTATCTATTTGTCGAGTGAATCCCTTAATCCTGTAGTATATTATTTGATTTATCAAACTGATCGTTAATATTTAAAATCCTAAATTTGATGTGATCACAATTGTCCGCCGAAGATTCACGGGTTTTGGTGTTTACGGGCAGTTCTAACCAGTCCGACAGGTGTTCTGGTCAGCTTCCAGGCGGCGGCGGCAGCCCTCAGGTGGTGGCAGCGGGCCGACATGGTGTTTGAGTGAGGGAGACGAACAAAGGCTTTAGCGGCTCGACAGCAGGTCGACCGGGTTCGGTGAGGGCGCCATTAGAGGCGGGGGCACCTGTGTGCGGGGGCGCCAGCAAGGCGAGTACCAGGGCCGACTGGCTTTTGCAGATCGGTGCGCATGAGGGGAGACTGTGGTCAGAGATCCCGGAAGGTAGACCATGAACCGAAAAGGGGGGGTCATCGTGGAAGATAGCCGGTCTGGCTCCACCGGTCCGGGAAAATTGGGGCGGTCCGTGTGGTGAACCACAGACCGTCGGTTTAGGCACAGGGTGGGCCAGCCAAACCGGCCCGGCCCACCTATTTCGATCCATTAAAAATATTAAAACACCTCTACAACATGAACCAGGATTCGGGTTTGCGTGCCGTCTGCGATGACATGATCCTTAGATCGAGGAGGATAATTTGAGATGGTCTCATAAATTTTTAAATCCCAATACGGGGGCTCGGTGGAATGATTTTTACGTCATGTGGATTGACATTTTTCTCAGGGATTCTTGTTTTGGACATCATGGACACATCCGGTATCCAAATCGAGTTCCGTAAGTGGCGTTGAGACCCTAATGTTGTGCTGGAGTTTTCTATTGTGGTTTTGGGCATTGAAACCGGAGTTGAGGCGTGCGACCCATGACCCGTCTTTCGAGTTGTGTGCAGCACTTTACAACCTTTTCATTTGACGTCCATTCGGGTCGTGCGAGTAGTCGATCCTGGGTGGTTTTCCGAGGACATTGAAATGGTGTAATCTGCCAACTTTAATTCTTCACACTGGTGTGGGAACCCCAAGGTCTTTTTTGGGAGTTGGCGGTGATTTCTAGCTTTATCACTGGGTGTCCGTTTTGGAAAATTTAATAGTACATGTTCTGTACTTTTCCGAGAGGATCGCAACGGTGTTATCCATTTGTAGAACTACAGGACCGGGATGAGGGCCCCACGTATTACCGCTCGTGTGTGGTTTGGCGAGACACGTCTTTTTCTCCGGATATCTGCTGCACTCAAGTGAGATTTCCTTTTGACGTGACTTCCCGAGGGAACCACAATGGTGTGATGAACCCGACTGTTTTTGGGGCCGAGGCTCGGGATCATAGGATGCCATTCGGGTATAAATCAGGGTTGGACGACTTTTTCATCAAATATCAATTTGAGGTGAGTAAGTAGTCTATCTCAGATCTTTTTTCACGGTGATTACAACGGTGTGATTTGTTTATGCAAGCATAGACTCTTACATGAACTTATTAAATGTTGAAATCTGAAGGGTGCCCTAGTGGAGGTTCTTCTTGCTGTGTTCGGAAGCGAACCTTTAGCGTGCGATCACATGATCTATCGTGTGAGTGAAGTATTGTTTGAAGAGATGTGGTTGGTTGTGCCTCAGCCGCTGAGGTGAAAAGTTGGAGTTGTTAAGTTTACGCCATTCGCGTGGATGTTGGGTGTCGTGTGCACAATAGCCATTGAGCTGGAAACATTGTATACTCTGGGATTATATAGGAACACTTGGGTGTCGTGTGCACAATATCCTCTGTCCTCATTTTTTTGGCCAGCCAGGTTGAGTTTTCCCCCGGTTCTATTCTCGTTTGTTTGAGCAGCAGGGTTGAGTGGTTTTCCCCCCAGTTCCGTTCTAGTTTGTTTTTCTAGTAGGGTTGAGTGGTTTTCCCCTAGTTCGGTTCTTGTTTGTTTGACCAGAATTGTTGAGTGTCTTTCCCCTTGTTCTGTTCTCGATGGATTGGATGGATGAGTTGCTTCGTGTTCCCTGGTAGAGTTCTTGTGGATTTAGTGTGACCAACACATTACCCGGGAACCGATCCTCTACCCAGGAGGTTATTTCCAGCATGACGGGCCAGGAGGTTGTACCAACCACCAGGAATGGCCAGTACGGTACCATCCAGCAAGGATGGCCAGAGGGTTACCATCAACCAGGGATGACCAGTGGGTTTCCATCCAGCAGGGATGGCCAGCGTTGTACCATCCAGTAGAGATGACCAGAGCGGTTCTGGGTTTACCTGAAGCGAGGCTGGGAAGTGGTCCCCAATGATGGTTCCGAGCCTCCCTCTAGTGGAGTACCCTTTTTATAGGACTGGTCATTGGGACTCATCGACGACTTTAGTCGGGTCTCCCTCTAGTGGATTACCCTTGTACGGTACTAGGCAGTGTGGCACCCATCGACTTTTTTCGGGTCTCCATCTAGTGGGAACCTGTCGACTTCCGAGGATTACCCTCTAGTGGGGATGGGCAGGGGGTCGTCTGTCGACTTTGATCAGACCTCTCAGCTGTAGAGAAGTGATGAGGTGTGGTTTGACATTACCCAGAACTCAAAATTACGAGGGGCTCTTTCCCCACCGAGACGCGTCCTTTTGACTCGACCTAAAATCGTGCGGGCAAGTCAGTGCCTCCCAAAGGGGATAGTTTCGAGGTGCAGTGATTTGAGCCCCTTGACATTCAGTTCGGGGCAGACATGTGGGATGCTGGGCATCGATGGTGTTTACTTTTGTGAATGTTGGAGACTCACTTTGTTAGGCTGATCTACGAGTTAGAGATCCCCTTACGATATTGTTCGGGTTTCTTAACAGAGCATATATATATATATGTATATCTTGTTCCAGTACCCTCTTCTTGGGCTTGTATATCTCCATCCATGAGAGGCGAAGATGCGCAAGGTATTCCATGTTCTTTCCATGTCTAGATTCTCGTTGATAGACGAGTCTACTCTTCTGATATAGCTAGCGACGACTCAAATTGAAGTTCATCTTCTAACCATTTCTAGCTCCTTGTGTCTGGATGAGTCTACCTATTTTCTCTTGTTGGACTGAGCTGGAATCTCTACTATTACTTTACTACACATTCGGTTGTACTCCTTTACTTATCCATGTTCGATATCCTTCTCATCCTTCGGTACTCCTTTTTTGATCCCTCGAGCCTTTGGAGTATCCTACTAAGTTTTTTTATACTCACACCTTCTTGGGCTTTTCCCACACTTGGTGTGCCCTTTAAGACGATGGACACGTTGGTCATGACTTCGTCAGAGCTTAGGAGATCAGAAGAATATACCGCGTATGGTGGTCGTAGTCAGGTTCTGGGTGGGGGACCCTACAAGAAATTTTTCTTTTGTTTACCTGTTGCCGGGTTGTGGAACATTTTCTGGTTTGTCGTGTGCTTTCCCCTTATGTTTTTCAGTTTACCTTCAGCACTCACTTTGTAATGTTTAGAGGTTGATGCACTTTGTGGTTTATTTAGAGAAGTTGGTACTTTACTTTTCCATTTATACTACACATCTTCTTTGAGTGTGTTGTATGTGTGTGTATAGGTAATTAGGAAAAGGACTCCCTGAGTTAGATAGCCTTCGGCGCTGGTCGCCACACCCTGGCTTATGGAGGCCGGCCTAGGGTAATTGCGGCCCGAGCCTGGGTAGGGTCAGGTCATGACATGTGTTCTTATGGCAGCCTGCTTATTGACCCGGTGGACTTCTAGAATACCTAGGTGATGCATAGCCACTTTGGGATCGATTCCCAACATTTCTGGGTAATTACATGCAAAGACATCCTGGCGTTGCCTCATGAAAGAGGTATATATATCATGCTCTTTGGGGGACATGGTTGTACTAATGAGAGTGAGCCTCATATCTTCCTTGGTACCCCAGTTTATTTCCCGAAGCTCTTCCACAATGGTGGAGATACCTTCCTCAAATGCCGTAGGTGCATCCCTGAGATCTTCCGCCTCGACCTCCTCATTCAAATATTCCTGATCTGATGGGGGGGGGATAGTTTTCACCACAAGCTCTCGAGGGTTTCAGGGCGAGGCATCGTGAGCATCCTCGCTCAGATACATGTCCCCTAATTGAGGGTTAGCCGTCATTTCTACACTGCTACACTCAGAAGTTATGGATGAAATAATGAGGATAGTCGGGTGCATGTCCGGACTTGAACCCATGCTCTCAATATGGTCGATGGTCAGTATGTAGTATCTACTAAGCTATCTGATGGGGTCTTCAGGATGCATTTTCAGGCCATTTGGAGCGGGGATCTAGTCAATATCATCAGTCAAAATTTTATTACTCGTTTTCTCATTAAACCCTGCATCAATGTAATGTGACTCGGAGAGATCGAAAGGGGACTTGTCGGTGTGAAATGTCCTACTTTGTCCACTTATTCAATACTTAATACACTGGTGGTAGGATGAAAGAATGACCATGTGCTTATAGAGCCCCACGATTTCCAGCAGGATACTGAATGATGTGTTCATCCGGACCGCGAGGAATTCCGAGTAGGCTAGACGGTTGCCATAATGGGTTTTTATCTTAATTTGTCCCATTGGATTCAATTCACTCTTTTCATAACTTAATAGAGTTGTGGCTGAGGGTACTAGGTCATTCTCATTGCAGCCCACATTACAAAGTGTTCATACGAGAAGGAGGTTAACTCTAGAGTAATTTTCAATAAAGACATTACATATCTCAAAATCATTTTGTGTTCTAGAAACATATAGTGTGTGGATATTTTCTTAAAATACGACATCCTCATCCTGATCGGTGAAGCAAATTACCACATTGCATTCAGTCACGCCAGTCTCCATTGGATAAATCTCAGCAGCAACTACCTTGGCTTGAAACACATGGGGCTGAGCAAGGCTTCTATAAGTGCCTCTCTGAGGTCTCCTGACAAACTCACGGTGTCCAAGATCAACAGTTTTGCTAGTACAGATGCCAGCTTCATGAGGATGTCGTATTTCTGTTCTATCAGCAGGATCTTCTCCATTGGTGGGAGAGTTTTAGCTGGATGTTTGGCAGTTGTATTATGTGATGTGGAGGGACCGGTTGTGGGTTCGGATGTCAACGGTGTTACAACTTTCTGGGGATTCTTCCCAGCCAGTTTCTTTTGTGCACACTAGGTGGCTAAACTCTTGTTCCTCCACTAATGGGTACCACATAAATAACGGGGCCAGATTGGGTGCTTGTAGAGGTGGAAGGATATTCTTTCTCCTAATGAGCCCATTGAAGTGAAATCCCATGAGTTTCTTTGATATGAACGGTTTGGGCTGGGGTCCAACAGTAGGGTTTGTGTCGGCCGCGACTGCGCCTCCCCCGGTATCCTCTGCCTCTGAGATTCCTCGTCCCAGCTCCTTGTGTCGATAATTCGGGTTCATAACCATACCCTTCATCAGAGAACGATTCCATAAGATGGATGACGTTAATTGAACAAATTATTGGCTCCTCATCCTCATAAAAGTAAACCCGGTCATTTGTCCATGATGGTTTTGTTTGGTGGGTCAGTGCTCGTAGCACTAATATTGAGGTCATAAAATCTGTCAGTGTCGGGGCTAGCTTTGGCCTTGTTGCTGACTGCTTATCTTGCGCTTGTTTCCTCCATTCTCTATTAATCCTACATGAACGGATCGTGGAGGGTTATGTGGCTGATATTTTCATTTTTGTGGCATTAGGGGTAGTCAGTGGCAACACTGGCTACAGTAGTTGACCTCGGAGTATGCCTTGGGCTCAGTTGACAGTCTTCTAAGCCATCCATTTATCAAATTTCTGCCACTTTTTGCTGGTGACTTCATGCCACCCCTCCCAATTTTCAGTGTTGGTGGTAGAAAAGTACATCACATGTGCTGAGGGTGGTCACAGCTCGACCTGCCCAGAGTCTACCATCCCTTGCAGGAGGACTTTGAAGATGAAGCATTCGTGAATTTTGTGCCCCATCATTCTATGGTAGTGATAGAAATTTGTCATGTCATCACAGCTGACTTCTTCGAGTTTCCTTGGCTCTAGGAGGCGAAGAAAGATTCAATTCATGGAGGTGATGAAGTAGCCGCTGATTTGGTCCTCTCAAAATGATTATACATTGTGTCTTCATTCCTTAAAATTGCTTCTCTTCAATCCCCTCTGATCGTCCTACTTAGGCTGAGGCAGCCGCAGATATACAAGGGTCCCTTGATGATTTGGTGGAGGCATGGGCAGCTTAGCATGAGTAGGGGCTTGCTTGAGCATGACAATGGACTCTTCATCTCTAACTATTCACTTTTTAGAAGAAGTGAGGCTATTCATGACTTTAGATTAGTCCGCTGTAGGGAGTCCCCAATCCTCTGGGCGATGGCCGGGAGATGGAGGAAGCTAGTGGTGCACTCCAATGGTATGAGAAGTGTTCACAGCTCATCTTGAAGATTATCTATTCATATGGAAAGCATCTCATATTGAGGCATTTTCCTGTACATTGGGTATGTCAGACCTTTCAAACTAGCGATGAAATCCGAGACCCTCTCGTTCTTACTCTTCTTGCAGTTCATGAGGTCACTGACTGTTGTTTTAGGCAATGTTGAGCTGAAGTGGAACATGAACTGTTGTCGAATGTCTTAACATATTTTTATTGACTGGGCTGGCAGACTCATATTCCAGACGAAGGAAGATCCTTTCAAGGTCCGTACGAAGCATCTGATTTTCACTTCTTCTTGTTGTTTCATAGTTCCCATCATAGGGTTGCAATAAGACGCGTAGTGCTTCATATGATGTTCCAGATCGCTCGATCCATTGATGATAGGCAATACCTGGCTTCAAAAATTAGGTGGAGGAGGCGTGTTGGTAACCCAATTCGGGTAGGGCTTCCACTGTGGCTGTATCGGAGTGTGTCGACCTTCCATCACTTCTAATAGAGCCGTCAGTGTGTCGATGTTGTTGGTGAGAACCTGGTTTACATCTTGTTTGGCCTGGTCCTCAGTAGGTGTAGCCCAAGTCATTTCCTGGGGATCCCGCTCGGTTAGCACCAAGGGTGAATGTGTCATTTGTGACAACTTAGGAGGGATCAGACGTACTCTCTTAGGTAGCTTCCTAAGTGTAGGGAAGTCTTGGTATTAAACTGGATCCATATTTAGGTAGTCGGATGGGCCGGGTGCCTCTTTTTGAGGGACCCCTGACTGTGCTTTGTTTTCCGGGGAAATCCTTGGTCCATGAGGGGCACTTACTAGGAGTACGTGGTGTAGTCCTTCTTGGGAAGCTCTTTCAATAAGATAGTTCTTCTGGAGTAGCTCGGTGTTAAACCGCCTCAATTCTTTCATCTCCACTTCCTGTTGAGTGAATCTCTCTTCGAGCATAAGTGTATTATTTTTATCGAGAGAGGGAGGTAGGTTAAGGGTAACCAATACTTTTTTCTTATCATTATTGGAAGCTTTCAGGGTGAGCATAGGAAGGTTAGCTTAAGGGGTGGCCATATTTAGAGTGGCTCTCTGGTTCTGGGTGTGCACACCTAGTGGTTGTTGTGAGTCACAGCTTGATCGGAACCATCATCACCCAATCCATCCAGATTTGAATCTTCTCCAGTGTTACACATGGCGTTAACCTCTATCATGTTGATGGATGCATATCACGGGACAGAGAAGATGTCATCATCCGAATCGGAATAGGATCTCCCTCATCTTGTACTGGTCCTCCCGTTCATGTCCCATAATCGCTTTTGGACTCCTTTACAAAGGGTGAAATGGTGATTTCATTGATATGACCATAAAATATGCCTCCCTATTGAAGGGGATGATGAATCAAAGGAAGATATAGGGAAGAAACCTCCTCTTTTGAATGTCCTCCCTATATAAGAGAATACTGATTCTCGTGGGGGGAGGTTGTTGTTGTGGTGGTAAAAATGCCCCCAGCTCTGATGGTTGGGGTTGGCTCTGTTCCCTAGATGATGAGTCTCTTCCCATTTTTATTGGTCTTACGGGGGAATTTTTTGTAAAAAATTCCCACAACCCTGCAGGCTAGGGTTGACCCTGGATTGGGGAAGCGGCTGCTACTATCGCTATCAGCCTGATCTCGTGTGCCCCCATTCGGGGGTGAGCTGGGTTTGGTTCCGAGTTCTTCTATGAATCAATATCTTCTGGGGAGTCAAGCAATTACTGTTGATCATCCTCTCTTAGGCGAGAGGCCTATTGTATGCTCTCGGTGGTCTGATTTCAGAGTTTTTTTATGGCTTGTTCTCGTCGGGCCTAACGCCTCTGGGACTTACTCAAGGCTCGTCTATGTTGGGTGTCTCTCCATTTAAAAACATGGATAACACATAATTGATGTCATGGAGTGATGGGGTTGCAAGATATTACGCCAAACGAGTTCCTCTGGGCAGGTAGCAGAGTGAAATGCAGCGCCCCATGTTCTCCCCATCCTCTGATATAGACTCCAGTCAGGGCATCCCCAATAAGGGGACACAACTGGTGCAGAACAAGGAGGTAGGCTAACTCAGGGTTCCCTTTACGCCTCTCAGGTCGCAGTTACCACGCCGAAGGAAGAGCTTCCAGGTCGATGTGACACAGGAGGTCTCCTATTGTACTGACACTATCTACATACCCATCATAGTGAAGAAAGCTTGATTTTGGCCATCAGAGGGTTGTCCATATATTATAGCGGGTGTCGTGAATGCATTATTCCGACATCTTTCTAGATATGTCGAATTGATAGATGGTCATGGGCCAAAAACTAATTGGTATATCATCCCTGGTGAGTCATTTCCTCAGGTCCAACATGTCGGCATACTCCTCTGCTAGTTATTCCTCTACCTGGTCAACCCAATTGAGATTCTCACTGATTGTGTGGTCAGAGGCAGTGGGGAGACTGGTATTGAATTGTCATTTGGGTGATTCAGAGACGGTTAGAAGATGAATGTGGCCTTGAAACATCTCCCGATTGAAGAAGGGTGTCATTAGCCACTAGCTGGGAATATGAAATTCTTGATCCCTTCTTTCTGAGAGCCTCGACATATGAGGGATTTTATATGATTGATTCAATAAGGGGAGGAGCTTATTGTATATATGATATGTCATTGCGGGGAGGACCATCGCAATGGCGGACTCAATGGCGAGGACTACCATTACTACTTGATGCCTCACTGCATAGAGTTCTTTTGCAGTGCATACCCTGGGGAGGACCTCTAAGGCATGTCACAACAAAGGGATGACCTTCTGGATGCATAGCATTGTTACGGGTAGGGCCTTCGCAACAACTTCCATCATGGTGATGATGAACATCTTGGTCTGACTTTCGATGTGCATCATAGAGAGGACCTCCAAGACACACTGCGACAAGGGGAGGACATTCTTGTGGCTTGGGGCCACTACAGGGAACACCTTCATAATGGTGGGCGTGGTGGTTAGGACTACCATCACAGCTTCTGTAATGGAATGGCCTACCATTACAACTGCCACAGGGATAATATCCATAGAGTACACCCTGGGGAGGGCCTTCGGAATGTACTGCAACGAGGGGAGGGCCTTCTTGTTGCTTGATTTCTCAATGGGGAGGAACTGTGTTATCGGAGTGGTGAGGACTACAACCATGATCTGATACCCGGCTATGCGGGGTGTCGTTGCAACGTAACCCCTGGGGAGGACCTTCAGGGTAGGCCCCGACAAGGGGAGGGCCTTCTTGTCGTTATGAGATGTCACTGAGAGGAAGACCTCAGCAGTTGCGACAATGATATAAAGGACTACTAACATATTCTATGGTCCCACTGCATGGAGAGTGCTTGAAGTGTATAACCTGGGGAGGACCTTCAGTGTGGACCACTGCAAGTGGAGGCCCTTCTTGTTGCTTGATCTACTGGTCACACCGATGGCTGTCGTCACTCGCATAAAAAGAGAATCTCTAGTGATCGATCGTAATATTCCTGTGGGGGAGGCCCCTACTGGTGCTCTGGGGAGGACCTTCATAGCTACTAGTAGGGACATTGCGGGGAGGACCTTCACAACTACTATTGCCAATCCAATAATATGTTAATGGGTGGGAAGGGTTCTGAGCGTTTGATGTGTGCATAGCGGCCATGGGAACCCCAACTTCTACCAGATCAGACTCATGATCCTGCTCTTTAATTTCAGGCATCCATTCATGTGTTTGGGGCGCTTTCTTGTGGGAAGCAGGGACCGTCTGCTATTAACAACAACATTCGGCTTTGGGTCCCTATATAATTGGGTCCCTTGATGTTGTCGGGATACGCCGAAGAACATCTCTACATTTAGCAAGAATATATGCCAGCTCTAGAGCATCCACCATGATGGACGGGTGTCCCCCAGTTTGAACGAGTGAAGATACTCGATCCGGTTGCCATAGAATCTGGATGGCGGGTGTTGGAGGAGTGAATAGGTGTATGTGCCTATTCGTGATACGTCTCTGTGACTGGGCAGCGGAGCTCCACCTCAGGGACAAGGGTGATGACTGGTCCCTCATTGTACGTTTTCCACCCTTGTCAGGCGGTCTGAGGGGCCGGAGCTCGGGGCTCATGGTCCTGGATCCTCTGGGTGGCATCCTCCTTATCATGAGGATGTTGAGTCACAGTGTGACTGCGATGACGTCTTCTAGAGGGGCCTTAGAGAGGAACCCCCGTTCAGCGTTGATGAACTCCTCACCGTCGACCTCATCCACCTCCCTAAGATAAGGGAGGTACGCATTGTCTCGTTCTAGAGATAGAATCTCGAAATGGTTGGATACAGCAACAGGGGCCGTCTGGATTTGACTTTACGGTCGCTGTTGGGTGGGAGACCGGTGGGTCTTGGCAGATTTGTGGTCGTGCATGGCCACCTCCATCGTTGGGAGAGTATCGTTCACGTGGTACTCTCGGATCAATGCAACTGAGACCCAATGGTGAAGACGCTGGGTAGGTGACAGGGTCTTCTGTTGGTGAGGAAGTCCGGTCTTTACATTGTTGGAAGCATGGGCATGTGAGTTCCTTCATGACGTCATTGGATCGAAGGGAGTTATGAGTGGTACCTATAATATATTTTAACAAATACAAACAGAAAACCCATCAAAACAACATCTCATGACCCCATTATTAATAAATGACCTTGATTGTCCCTCCATGTGAGTAAAAGGGGGAAAATGGTGCGATTAAGTTAAATTTTTCATGCTTGGTTAAAGATTCACATAGGTTCACCATTTTTTGTCTCGCAGCGCACGATGGCATCGTGGGGTTGAAACATGCGCTACCCGACAGTTGATTAGAGAAGATTGAGTTATGATTAATCCCTCATATCAGGTGCACCATTTTCTCCTCGAAACGCCCAACGGTTCCATATCTAGCAATACGTGGACATGCATTCCAAAGGTAGGAGTTCGTTGGGTGGTTTGACTAGATATTCTTATGAACTCACATTGGTCGAGAGGATGGGAAGTCGGGCTCATCACACCCTTTTGGGGGGAATTATTACATGTTTCAGGACTCCCTTATATATTTAATATGTATTCATATGTTCTAGAATATTTGGTTTATACCCAAGCATAGTATCCACAGATTACTCCTGGTTGGTAATGGTCAGCTGGACGCAGGGGGTTCAGAATCATTTATACCTGATGTTTGCCATCCATCGTTGGATTAATGACCTCGAGGAGTCTGGACTGATTGAGACGACATTGGTTTAAAGCCTCATAACCAATCACTCTGTTGTTTATTGTCATCCAGGGGGACATATAACGACATGAGCATTTGGATCGAACCTCTGATACGGGATTCCTACGTATCCCTGTGATAAGAATCATAATTCACATAGTTTGGTTTGGAATTGGGCTTACACTTCGAGGCGACTCAAGGTATGGGTAAAACGACGTAAAGGGGGTATGAATGACTGATTTTTGGGCTTGAACCTCAGGGAGGCTACCTAGTACCCTACCTAGGAAACAGGGATCAAAGTCCACGTAGTTCAGGTTTATATGGGGCTTATGCTCTTGGCTGCCTAGGGTTGGTGCAGTGAAATGATGTGAAGATGGTGAGATCGACCGGGTGTTGGGCTTGAACCTCAGGGAGGCTTCCTACGTACACTTCCTAGGAGATAGGGATCAAGTTCAATGTAGTTCTGATGTAAGTGTTAGAGAACTGACGTGAATGTGGACCCGGGGGTCCGATGGTGATCAGGCATGAACCTCTTGGTGGCTTCATATGTATCCCTGTGGTGGGGAATCAATGACCATGTAGTTCAAATGGTAGTTTCGGAGAACCGACGTGAATGTGGGCCCAGTTTTCCAATGGTGATCGAGGTTGAACCTATTAGAGGCTTCCGACGTATCCTTATGGTGGGGAATCAATGTCCACGTAGTTCGAATTGGAGTGTCGGAGAACTAACGTGAATGTGGACCCGGGGGGTCTGATGGTGATTGGGCTTGAACCACTTGGAGGCTTCCTACATATCCATTGGGTGGGGAATCAATTTCCACATAGTTCAAATGGGAATGGGGATTACTATCTAAGGCAGCCCAAGAGAGGATGTCATGGTCGATGCTTACTCTAAGCCCACATGATTCATGCTTGGTGTGAGAAATAATAGGCAACATGGACCATATGATCAAGTCGTGAAAGGTGCATCCGTGGGAAGTGAGATGGGGCTTACACATGGGGGTGGCCCAGAAAGTCAGGGTTTACTCCGAGAAGGACGTCCATGGTGATAAAGCCCAGTGAGAAAGGGACATGGCCCCCAAAAAGAATGGAGCAACACCCTTCCCCACTATGCCCTTCAATGGCCATGGTCGTGGGGACGTACGGAGGTGCATGGGTGCCTCCTTCGGATGCGTAGTCCTACACTCCCCAGGGAGGGGAGAAGTGCCCCAGCCCTAAAATGTGGAGGGGCATAAAGGGGAATCTCGGGCTCAGACTCCGCATTATCATGGGAATGTGAACCCATGGAGGCCTCGGGAATATGCTCAAGGGCCGTAGAAACACCTTCGACCTCACGTAAAGTGGGTATGAGAACTCAAAACGGCACGCTGATGTGCCTGAAGGTTACATCACATGGGTTCGGTGGCTCTGGTGGAGGCCTCAGATTGGGCCGATGAATGGGCCAATGAGGGGGTTGTAGTGGATCATGCCGGATTGGAAGGATTATATCTGGATCAGGGAATAGGTCCTCTAAAAGATTTGGTGGGCCACACTGGGGTTAGAGGAGTGGCTCCCTTCGCATAGGGAGGTGCTATGCGGCTGGAGAGGTCGTCTGCAAACCAGGTTGGTCCGTGGACTAATGGGCATCTCACAAACCAGGGAGGTTCATAGCTTCGTGTTCAACCCACGTACCATGTGGGTATGCGGAGGGGTCCACGTGAGCAGCGGCGGCCGAGGGAAGCGTCGTTTGGAGGTTCGTCGGTCGGGGCTTCGCCTGCGTAGGAGGGTGCTACGGGGTGCGATGGATCTAAAAAGGGGCATAAACTCCCTGGTCCACAAGGAGTGCATCTACAGATGGACAATGGTTCGTAGTCTTCTTTTCTTTGTTATTTTAAATTCATGGTTCACCAAGTTGTTATGCATTTTCGATTCATTATTAATTCCTGTCAAGCGTCATACCTTTTCTGGTTCAAGAAGTGGAACATCACGGTTTGAGAAATCCTAATCTCCTTCTTTTGAAATCCTTCCACCCAAATCTAATCGATCTCCCCTTTTATTCTTCCCCCTCCATCACCTCTTATAGATTGGAGAAAGAGACGTATATTTGGTCATGCGGCATCTTTTGTGGAGGCCCATGACCGGAAACCTGGTTTACGGATGACTTGGTCAACCCACAACTCGCGGGGGGGCATTGAACGCACCTCCCCCGCGAACCAAACGAGATCAGGGAGTTCTTGGCAGTCACGCATGGTTCCGCCTCCATTCCGCAAAAGACCAGGGATTCTGTCCGGGCCGGTTGACATGGTTCGCAGCTGGGGCGGTTCGTGATAGTGGACAGGGTTGGCGCCTGTCCTGCTTTGAGCCCGCAAGGGAACCCTGCCTCTGTTTCGCGAATGACAGTGGTCCGCAGAGGGGGATTCTTTAGAGAACTAGATGTGTACCATTTTCATTGGAATGGTATGTGTACCAGTTCATCTTGTGAAATACTTTCAGTAATCTCCACACATTTTCCCAACTCATTGGGAGGAATTTGGGTAGAATCTCCCTTAGATTAAAGGGGATTCTCATTCTCTATTGTGGATTTTTCAGGACCCTACAGTAGTATAACAATGCCCATAGTAATTTCCTAACCATGGATTTTTTATATTCTAATAGAAATGTCATCCATGAGAATAATAATAATGATGTTTGAGGAAACCTAGTTCCCTGAAAAGTTGGGACCATAACCAAACATCACATTATCGTTACCACCCAAATAGACCGTGGATATATCTTGAGGCCTACCAAAATAGACAGTTTAGATTATAGTCATAGTATTTCCCTATAACACCCCAATATTTTATGATTTATTTCTTTATAAAATATTTAATTTCCCCGATAGATTGTGATTCACACAACATCATGTCAAAATGAACTCTAAAATAGTATATTGTTATATCATATCCATTAAATTGTAAGGTAGTAATAACTAAATTGTGGAAAATGTATGATTTTAAAATTAAAAAAAAATAACTTCATTGGAAATCAATTTATTATAAAAAAAATTAATTTTAAATTGAAAGAGGTGTTTTCTAAAAAAAACTATTTTTATATGCGCAACGATATTTTATCTAAACAACTTTAATTAATACATATTAGGGAATAATTTTAACTATATTTATATATTATATATTAAATCATATTTTTTAACATTCATATAATGTTTTTTAGGTGTGGGATAGTAATAAATACTCTTTTAAACTTGAAAATATATTTTTTAGAAAACTTTTGGTGTCACCCTTTATGCAATTTTTTACGATGAATTTATAAAAAATATAGAAATTAAATATTAAAAGATGGATACCAAATTTTAAATCATAAGTATCTTATTTGGAAAATATTTCTGTTTTTATTTTTTTCATTCTAAATATTAGTCATTATAATTTTTTTGTCACCTCATTTAGGGTAAAATATGTAAACCTGGTTAAAACATTGGGATAAGGCTTTAAAATTCCATTAAAACATTATTTTATCCTATTGGAAGAGATTAAATTGGTCATGTATATAATTATATAATATATGACCCTTTGGTTCCATATTTCATATATTATGACCGTTATAATATTTTATAAAAAGAATAAATAAAAATGTCACATGAATTTAATATCATAAAAAATTTCATAAAATGATAAAATCAAGGAACGTTGGGTAATAAATGTTTATTTTAAAAATAGATTTATTTATTATAAAAAAATTTATTAAATTTAAATTTTTAGGGATTATTTAATTAACTTAAATTCGTAAGAAACCTTTATATTGTATTTATTCAATTAATAGAAAAATAAAATAAATGATTTTAAATTTATTAAATGTAATACAATTTGGGTAAATTATTTTGATCCATGAATATTATATATTAAAATATAATGTGATTGTTATTTTAATTTTTCATATTTTAAAAATATTTTTTCATGTTATTTTCAATGTCCAATTATGGGAATAGTTCTCAAAATGACATTAAGAATATTTTATGATAAAATTGTTTTATTAAACTCTTTAAAAATATTGAAAGTTGAAAATTATGATAATAAATGGTCAATCATTCATCACATTCTCGTTTATGACTAATTTTTTCCATATATATAAAATTATAACCCTTTATATTAGAAATTCATCACAATGTATACGGATAATATTGGTTAACCACTACGTTAAACTAAAAGATAAGATTTAAAAGGAATCCAAAACCTATCAGAATTTTATTTTATGATTATATTTAAACCTTAGAATATTTTTATTCAAATATATGGCCATTTTTAATCATTTTTAAAATGAATGTCTCAGTTTTTTTAATATTTTTTAAATTCCATGAGTGCCCCTCCCCTTACATATAAAAGGGAACTTATTATCCTATCATCCTTGCATTTTGTTAGCCTTATAGATCATCAAATACCTTCCCAAATACATATTTATCTTCCTCAACCGTATAATTTTGTTAATGGTCTTTCCAAAAATTCCATCTCTTCTAGGATTAAGATGTAATCCAAAACAGGGTTCTCAATGAAGAGGTATAACAATTAACCGGGAGTTTTCAATATTATTTTTTATTAAACCTCTTATAAATCTAGGGTATCCATTATATATTAATTAATTAAGTATTTCAAATAATTTTAATTTTTAATATTATGATTTAATAACAATTTCCACCTTATTTCCATCCTATGGAAATAAAAAAACATTTCTTGTCTGCATGTACGACTTACCGTCTCCATGTAGCAATGTAATTTATATTTCATCAAAAATCTAATTGGACGGTTATAATGAATGATTTAAAAAATATATATGTTATTTATGATATTGTTATGACTCTATAGAGGTGAATTATTATTTACCTTAATTTTTTTGTCCATCAAAAAATGTAAACAACGTTCATGCGTATGTATAACCTATCATCTCTGTGAATGGTGTCGTTATTTTTTTCATATATACCTTTTATAGGTGAATCTAAATATATATATAGATAATTTATATATACTTGTTAATATAATTGTTGAAATTCTAGATACCATGGATCAGGATCAATATATAAAAACTTAAAGAGCCAAACAGAAACAGGCATGAAAATCAATGTAGTTATCACCTAGAATAGTGATTTTAATAAAGAATTGTTACTAAAGGAATGATAAGATGTTATTGGAAAATAATATGGTATATAATATATTTGAGTATATTTTTTAAAAAAAATCATAAAAAATATATATTTATTATATATGTGTTGAAAATGTGTATGTTGAAATATATGTCTTCTTGTCGGATATTGAGTTTATAATCTCATTGTTTAGTGGGAATATTTATGATCATGTTTCCACTATTTAAATATTATGAACAATATCTCCATAATCCCATGAAATTTTTTCTTATATGGTTATTTATATTGATTTAATTTTTTAACTTTCTTTTTTCTCACTTTATGTTGTCAGGAGACTAAATGTATGTTTTTATGGAAAATGACTTTTTTTATCTCTTCATTTGAAAAACCTTTTTCATAACTGCCCATGTTTTTTAAAAATGATTTCATGAATATATATATATTATTCTAAAAATAATTTTTAAATACATTTTTAACATTGTTCGAATTTAAAAAAAATTAAAAGGAATATTCTTTTAATTTTATTAATATTTTAATTTTTAGTTTTATAAAATAATATGAAATAAATATTTTTTAACATACATGACATGTAAATAATTTCCTTCTAGAAAGACAAATAAATTATTTGAATCTTCAACTATATGTTTCCAAGGTTCTTCTCAAGGTTGTTATTTTCATTAATATTTTAGAGATTTTTTGATTTTAATGTTATATCAAAATAACATGTTTAATATTCTCTTGAACTATTACATGTAATCATGTAATTGGATTTTCATAAAATATAACATTTATTATAATTTCTTAGGATTTATTGAGGATATTATCCAATGATAACATATTTATTATTTCTCTGTTTCTTATTTATTTATGATAATAATAAAATAATGAAACTATTATTTTCATTGGTTCAGTTAGAAATAATTTTTCTCTGATCTTGTGAAATTCATATGAATGGATTTATGAATATGTGATGAGATGGACTAGAATCATATAACCCTCAAAGGAATTGGGTAATGATTAATTTTTTATGATATAAAAGTGTATATTATATTTTATATCAATCACAATAAAAAATGGTACGCACGAGGTTATCCCAAGCCTAAAAAAGGATACACTGGAGATTATCCCAATCCCGAAGTAGGTACAAATGTGGTCATACCAACCCTAAAATATTATAAATTTCTTGGTGGGTATACATGATGTAAACATTCTTTGATTAAAATTATCACACAATTTATTACAATTTTAATCAACTTATAATATTCTAATGTTATGATTTCATGGCTCGTGTTCATTGATCCCGTTATGAATCATGTCTTATGAACATATAATATTTATTCCATGACTCAGGATTATGATTAATGACATTCATGGTATGGTTTTAAAATGATAATATCATGCTCCCATGCACTTATGATCATGTCTTTCTTAAGTGAACATTGATATCTCCCATTTTGATCGTTACTATGCATATATACTCGGATATTATTATATATCATTTCCCAAAGTTATGAGAAATGGTTTTACATGTGATATGTATTATAAGTGTCATAGTTATGAAGAAATAAGTGGCAGATGATGTAGATATTTTATGAAGTAGCTGTTTATGCATCCAATTGTCCAAATAAAATGATCCTATATGATTCTGGCATGGAAAGTAGTGTTATGTACTAAATATTCATCTAATAAGATGTTATATTATTGTATGAAAAGTAGAGGTTTATATTTTTACTAGCATGGTAAGGCATAGTAGCCATTGAAAAATATGTTGGGAAAAATTTCGTGAAAACACGTAGGATAATCCTATATATAAGAGAAAATTTTATATTATGGTAATGAAATACAGATGGTTCTCCTATAAAAACATCCAATTCTAGATACTATAATTGGACATGGTTTTGGTAAAATATTCATTTATTGGAAATAACTGTAACTATAGTTGGATGATTATATATCAACCATCATTCTAGTGCACATTTTGTGTACCCTTACTACACACCCAATTTGACACTACCAGGAAATATGCTTTGGATAATCCGAATTTCATTTATGAACCAATATAAAGTATTTAAATATTTTATGATCTTCGATGACCTATGTTAAACCAAATTTTTCATGGTTAAAAAATAAGGTGTCGTGATTTATATATTATATAAATGTTTTTCATTATTATGTGGTCTCCCACTATGATTAATGTTGATCACATGATATTTTTTAGTTTTAGTAAATGGTTGGAACCAGATGATTGGTTTCAATGTGGAATTTAAGGGATACTGAAATGATTACGCTCCCCAGTAACAATATTTTTTTTGGTTATGGATGATCACATATTTTAGATATTATTTTACATATTTCTTAATCCATGAATCATGATATGCTTGAAAACAAGAAAATGATGGAAACATGTTCTATTGATCCCTTCATGAAGAAACCTCCAAATAATTTTTGAGTGTCATATATCTCAATAATATCAAAAAAAAGATCAGTACAATTGAAAATTTATTTTATATTCACCAACATCCAATGAATTAAAAAACATTTCATATGTATATCATTTGGAATTTTAATTGGATATTTGGTGAACTCTCAATGAGAACATGACACAATTGGAAGAAATTGACTCTAATTAAAGGGATATGGTTAGAAAGATATTTTTCTATACGTACATTCATTATATTATTTTTATGAAAATGTAGAATGAATTTCTTGAGTTATGTAAGAAGGATGATAAATCCTTTACTACATATCAGGAATATTTTACAAGAATAAATAAAATTTCTTCTGGTATTATCACTGAACCATAAAGTATGATTTAAAAATTATTCATTGTTGTAAAACTAGTCTACTGAAACGGATTATAAATAATTGAATCTAGTAATTATTTTTAAATAATTCTATTTTCTACCATGGTAGAAATAGAGATTGGAGTTACCCATCACTATCATGGTTTTGATAAGAAAATAGAAATGGAATTAGATATAAATTATAATAATAAAAACCATAGAGTGAAGAAGATGATCCTTACATTTTGATTTATTTTTGTATATAGGTTTAGAGGAAATTTACCTAAGGGGACTAGAAAATACATTATGAATAAAAATAAAGGTCATTGGGAAATTTAATTCCAATGTGATGGTAAACAATTAACTATTGGTGGAGGAAATGAACCCAATAATACCCCACCCAAACACCAGTGTTTCAAATGTGATAATTATTGGAATTATTCTAACCAGTGATTAAATATTTCAGTTAATGATGATGATCAATGTAAAAAACATAATATTCCTAGAGAGAAAAAAATATCATATGATCCCTTTGTAGAATGAGGGATATGATAATGATGTTCTGAAAGGTATGTTTTCTATCCACTATAAAACTTATAATATATTATTTGATTCTAGATATACCAAATGTTTAATATAAGAAATATTTTTATGGGTATCATAGTACCACCTCAATGGTTAGATGTTCAATTTGCTGTGAAAGCCCATAAAAGTATGATGATCACATCTAAAGTCTAAATTTATGGACCATTTAATGATTGTGGGAATGTGCTTCCTAAATAACTAATTATTCTAAATCATGTTGAATACAATGTTATTTTGGGCATGCATTGGATTTATTTTCATAAATCCAACATCAATTTTCATGTAATAAAATTCATATTTTATATTTCAAACCAACAAGTTTTCATCTATTAATGAGATGATAAATATGAGCATTCAATTGAATTTTCATCCATTTTTTGGGTCATCAATTATATTAAAAAGTGGGTTATATTATGTTCTTATTTTATGGGGTTTTGGTCATTTATTTATGGTATATTTTCCTAGTATTCTTCTAAATCATGAATTTTTGTTTTTAATAGAACTTATATGTGGTGCTAAACATTTTTTAAAGACTCTATATATACTGGACCTAATTCTGTTGTTGGAATTAAAGAAGAATCTCCTAGATAATATTGAAAATGGATTCATTCGGGAATGTACATCACCTTTGGTGCACATATACATTTGGTTAAGAATAAATATGGATCAATGTGACTCTGAATTAATTATCGATAATTGAACCAGATCACAGTCATGAAAAAGTATCTTATACCTCGTATTTATTATTTTTTTGATATAATACATGCAGTAGAGTAATTTTATATGATTGATCTTCATTCTAAATATACTCAATTGAGGGAAAAGATGTAGGATACACACAGGGTATCATCCCATACATGGTATGCATACTATGAATTTATAGTTATTCTATTTGGTATTAAAAATCCCCCCACAATCATTATGGATTTAATGAATATAGTCTCTAAAGATTACCATGATCATTTTATGGTTGGCATTATAAACCACATTATTATTTATTTAATGATAAATGAAGAACGTGGTGATCATTTGAGGATTTTTCTGAAGACCCAAAGGAAGTAGTAAAGCTATGAAAATTTTTCATTGTGTGTATTTTGGCTATAAAAAGTTTCATTTTGGGGTCATATAATCACAAGAGAGGGTATATTTGTGGATCAATAATAGAAAGATACTATTTAAAGATGGACCATACCAAATAATGTGAAGAAGAACCATATTATTCATGATTTGTATGGACATTATAAATACATTGTGTAGAATTTATCACAACAATATAATCCACTAACCATGTTGTCTCATATGGGATCTAAGTTCAATTTTATATATGATTTTGAAAAAAATCAAGGAACTAAATAGATTGACAGTTAGAACACTTTTTATTACAATATGAGGTATTTGATAAGGGGTTTCGACTATAATGATTCATTTAAGAAGGTAATATGAAATTTACTAATGCATAATTATATGATTTTAGCTTATTCTTCATGACAACTGAAGGTCCATGAGAAAAACTAACCCAAATCATGATTTTGTGTTATTTGTTATAATCCTTTCATTGAAGATATTTAGGCATTAAAATTATATATAAATGTTTGATATAAATACTTTTAAAAAAATTGATGTATATTTTCACTCATACATAAATGAATACTTTATAGAAAATATGGATGGAATTGATTAAAGATTTTTAAATCTCAATACAGTACCAACCTAGGGAAAGAAAACAATATGAAATATGCTCTATATTAAAAGAACAATTCTAGATAATCAATTACGGGGATCACAAAGTATCCAATATTTCTATATTTTCAAAGTATTTGTGCATAAATATTTATGAAAGGGGAAAAATATTATCTTTCACAATTGAGTTTTCAACCATCCATCCAAATGATGATTTCAGTGGTGACGAAGGAAGGTTTTCAATTCTATAAGAAGGATAGAAATGTACCTAAGTTTGAACTTGATGACTATATAATGTTATGGTTCAAAAATTGTTTATGAATTTCATCCATACTAGATTTAAAGAAGCATATTTTGGATGATGCTCAGTGTTTATCATTCTCTATTCATCCTCGATGTATGAAGATGTATAGAGATCTAAAAGATTATTTTTGGTGGGATAACATTAAGAGAGATATTATAAAATCTTTATCTCAGTTCTAGGTATCTAATATGTATAAGGATAAGAGGTATAAGTATATGGTTTTGATACAACCATTACCCATACAATATAAGAAATGGAAAAACACCACCATGTTTTTTTTCATTGGACACCAAAAAATTTCTAAAGGGTATAATGTTATTTTGGTTATTGGCAATCACCTAATGATGTATTCACACTTCATTGTTATCATATATGATTTCTCTCTTGATCAACAGTACATTAATATATATCAAGGAAGTTGTAAGGTTCCATGGATTACGATATTATATTGTATCTAATTTAGATTAAAGGTTTACCATGATGTTCTGTTGAGGTATTCAGTAGTCTCTAGATATAGAGTTTATTTTCAGCACTTATTATCATCCTCATATCGATGTTTAGTATAAGAAAACACTTAATAACCTAAAAGATATGTTTAGATTATTTTTATGTGGATTTTGAAGAAGTTTGGAATCATCACATTAATAGAGTTTTAATTTCTTACAATAAATTATTTCACTCATGTATTCAGATGACTCCTTATAAATATATCTACGGAAGGAAGTGTAGAACTATAATATTTTGGGATGAATATTCTTAAATAAAGTCATTGGGACTTGATCTAGGTGAGTAAATTGCAGGTAAATTCAGGTCCATTCAATAACATATCAAGGCACTTAGATTCAATAAAATAGTTATACTGACAATTTTTAGATAAATAAAGAATTCGATGATAGGGAGAAAGAATTTTGTTTAAATGTATCCATTAAAAAAATTATAATATTTATAATGAAGGAAATTTTGAGTCCTATATATATTAGCCCCATTGATATTATTTATCTAATATGAAAATTATCTTATCTCTTGGTTCTTCCACTAAACCTATTTCAATTTAATGATGTGTTACATGTATCTGTCCTTAGGAAGTAAATACCTGATACATCACATGCCTAAAAATTATTGTTTATAGCACAAGAACATTATATTTCATGTGAATAAAAAACATGTATAAATCGTTGATTATTGATATAAAGTTCTATGGAACAAGAATACTCACATAGTTAATGTTATCTAATTGAATTATAAATTTGAAGAAGCAACTTGGGAACCTAATGTTGCGATGAATTTTATATATCTCATTTTTTTGAATTAGTGGGATGGAATTTCAACAGAAAATTTCATTTTAAATGGTTTATAATGGTACCCCATAAAATTTTATGATATATTTCCTTTTTAAATAAATTTAATTTCCTTGATATCTTACGACACAACTAATATTGTGTCTAAATGAACAATAATATTGTATACCATTATAAACAAATAATTAAATTAGAGGGTAGGAATAAATAAATTATGAAAAATATATGGCTTACACATGCATAAAATAAATTAATTGTAAATAAATTTATTAAATAGAAAAATAAAACTATTATAATGTAAGGTATCAATTTCCCTAAAATGTCTATTTTTATGCGCACAATATCATTTATTTCTTAATAAATTAAAATAATAAAAAAAATATGAATAATATTAATAAAGTTAATATATTATATATTCAGTCAATTTTTTTAATATTTATCCAATGTTTTTTCTAGGAATGTGATAAGAATTAATCTAGTTTTATTAATATAAATGTATATTTTAAATAGATATTTTTCTTCACATTTTGCTCAATTATTTTAAAATGAATTTATTCTATTTATAAAAATTGAATCTTTAAAATGGATAAAATATTTCTAGAATAAGGAGGACAAATTTTTCAAATTCGGCCTTTTTTATTATTTTCTTTATTAATAGTAACATTAGAAAAAAAATCCCCTGAGTAAGGTAAAAAACGGTAAAAACAAGGTAGAAACGTTGATTTAATGCTTTAAAATTCCTCTAAACATGACATTATCCTAATGGATGAGTGAATTTCAACCATTACCATCCAATTATCTAATATATTTCCACTTGGTGCCATATTTATTTGATTGTGACCTTAATATTAATTTAAGTAAAGAATAAATACAAAATTTCAACCTCTTAATTTTAATACCTATAAAATATATACATAAGGAAAAAAAGAAGATAAAATAATTTATCAATAATTTTTTAAATATAATTTAATTTTTTATCATGGTAATTTATTTTTTAATTTTATTATTCATATATTACATTAAATACTTAGGAAATTCCAATATAGTGTGTATTGAGTAAATATTAAATAAAATAATTGATTTTAAAAATATTAGAAGTAATACAATTTGGGTGAATTTTTGTAATCCAAAAATATTTTAGATGAAAATTAAAAAAAATTATGTCATTATGTTTTATATTCTAAATACATTATTGTCATGTCGTTTTCAAATTAAAATTATGCAAACAAATCGTAAAATAGAATTCATAGTATTTTATGATAAATATATTTTATTAAATTATTTAATAATATTAAAAATAATGAAACAGGGAAGTTAGGATATTAAATTTTAAGAAATTTCATCCCTTTGTAATTTATGGTATAGTTTTTACCTAATAAGTAAAATTATATTCATCTAATATTAAAAATAAATTATCATGGTTAAGATTAAAATTGGTTAACCAATCGAATAAAACATAATATAATGTTTAAAATTAAACCAAAACCCATATAAACTAATTTGTATGATTATATTTCTACATTTCCCTATTTTATTCAACTTCATTTCATGTTGGAATAATTTTTATTGACAATGAATCAATAATATTATAATATTTTTTGTAATAATGAGAGTGACCATCCCCTCATTTATAAGTAGGACCTTTTTATTATTACTTACTCACCACCAACTATACGTTTTTATTAAATAGGGGACACTTTTATGGATAATGTGTGAAACCAACAATTACAACCAAGCCGAAAAACACAATAGCACATTATAATATTTTTAAATACCATCTTAATCCCATTAAATATAATTTCTATATACAATGTCCATGAAAGAGATGTTACATTTTTTCCAAGGTCATATCTGATATTTTCTTCGAAATGAGAGGTCATCTTACCTCACGCTTAAAAGAACATATCGTCAACTATTTTCTTTTTGTTGAACACTCTGAAAAGGATTAGGTGTTTTTTGTCAATCCAATCACTTTCCTCATTGTTTGTGTCAACTTGAATCGATATTTCTTGTATTCTCTATGTTGCCTCAGCAGAATCATAGATGGATACCACCTTCTCTTCCATATCCTCTTCATATTGTAATGTCAACTCTTATAGATATTCCCTGATCTCAGCCTCCCCTTCTAGCTCCCTAGGTATTCCATATACTCCCACCATGGTATGTGAGACTGATTCACTCACTCGTGCCTTCAATCCCTCTACACCAACCTTATCAATTGGCTCGGTTCCTGCCTCAAACTGTGGACCAGGGGAAGTAGAATTCCCAACCACATCTATCATCTCCTCTGTATGAAAGTGATTATCCTCATGATAAACTTCTTCTGGTGAGGAATCATTATCATGAGAGTCGGATACCAAGACTTTCAAGGCATCCACTCCCTCCACTGATTGGAACCCGAGCTCCTTGGGTTTCCCTACTTTTTGGGACGACCGAGTCTCCATCGGTCTAGGACGGTAATTGTAGTACTTGAACCCCTTCGGGGAAAGATTCCATTAAACAATGTATCACCTTGGGTCCCTGTTCTCTTTGTTCACTTTCTTCCATCTTTGTTTATGCAAGCCTTTTCTCACCCCTCCCAAACAATTATCATCGATGAGTTTTTTTATCACCGTAAGACTCAGCCTTTGATAGACCCTTAGAATATACTTCAAACTCTCCCTCATTAATTAAACTCCAAAAACCGTTTTTGATTGAAATGTAGGACATAGATCCCCTCTAGTTGGTGTCCTTCTTGGTATCTGGTGCCATGCGTTTGCCAAGTGAAATCGTCTCCCACTCATGCCCTTCCTTCTACTTATTCTCACCCGGAGACACACTTTCAGAGACCATGCTATTGATATTACGAATCAACAATGCATAAGAGTACGTATATTGACTTGCCTCATCCCCAGAAGCTAGGACACCAGATCCTGTAGCACCAATAGACTCCCCCAGAACCTATGTAGTAGCATCGATTGTGTATTGAATTCCTTTAGCCACTTCACTGTCCTGATCGCCCCCATCCATATTCATGTTGTGAGGGAGAATAGCCAAATCACTAAAAAGTTTATTGATGAATATTCCCACAATAGATCCTGGAGGTAAGATCAAGGATGGTTTGTGCACCCTCATGCACTCCACCACCTCATGATAAATCTCTTACACCTTTCCTTGCTCTTATTTACCATAAAAAACATGCACCTTATGGTTCTCAATAGTATCAACTAGGACCACATTCCCCTCAGTCACAGTGATTTCCTCATGCATGACCCTATTCCCTTGGAGATAAATAGAGACTGTGTGTCCTATCTTGTGACATCCCAGGTAGATCACATGCCACAGTTCGAAGACAACCCTTCGTTTCCAACGAAACTCTTCACCAACCGAAATCCATAACCACTCCATTAGGGCCTCTGAAATATCAGACTCGACAAGTACATGAAGAGAGATCAGGTGAAAAACCAACAACATCCAACTATTAATTCACAAATATCTTCAATATATATTTCCCATCCTTCTGATAAATGAGGGTTTTTTGAAAGGGAGATGTAGATCTGGAAATCTTACCCAAACAGCAGATGAAGGCACGTCTCGATTGATAATGAGTTCGATTGACTAATGAATAAGAATAAATAAGAATCTGTTGACTGCACGAGTGGCTATGGACTAGGTGAAAATATGATTTTCCTCAAAGTAGAAATGAATCTTCATGTGACTTTGAATGAAGAGTCACATCGCTCCACATTCCTTAAGATCCCATGAATCAATGACGAACTTATCAAAAGCGTTGACCGAGGGATGACGACCTCTGAATCGGGCTAAAAGGGTCAAACAGTGAGGATCCAAGGCCCCATTGAACACTTTATTAGATATTAGTAGTGTGGGAGACCCATTATGAAGGTCATAGACCTTAGGGAAAATGGGTATAGATGGACTGGGGGAAGGAAATCCAAGTTTGTGAATGGGATGAAAGACCGAGCCAACAAGGGGGGAGGAAGAACATGCCCCCATCTTAGACAGTTTGATCCATTTATCTCATCCAAACCCCACCATAATACCTTCTTATATTCCGTTTCCACGCCCCAGAATGTATTTTATTTCAAAACGACCATCCTGTTAAGTAATAAGGATAATAAAAAATAATATTATTAAGTAATAGGTGTAACTCTTAACCGAACATTTTCAATTTGTTTCATAAAAATATTATAAATATGTGGTATCCATAATAAAATAAGTAATTAAATATATTAAATATAAATAATTGTTATTATTATGACTAATAACCATATTATACGTTATTTTAATCCTATAGAAATAGAAAACATTGCTCACTCATAATTATGGCTTATCGTTTCTATATAGAGGTGTAATTCATTTTTCGTCACCTCTTTAACTGGATGCTTATAATAATGTATTTAGTTAATTTTTGAGTTATATATGATATTATTATGATTATTAAAAGTTCAATTATTATTTATATTACGTTTGTTTCATCCATAAAAAAATATAAATAATATATATGTGTACGTACGACCTATCATCTTCATGGACTGTGTAATTCATTTTTCTATATCCAAATTTTATGGATGGATCTATATATATAATGAAAATATATAATATTAAAATCATGTTAAAAATACTAGAGAGGATGGATCTATGATCAAATTATAGATACCATGACTATCAAACAGAAACATGTATGAAAAACGAAGTTGTTATCACCTAGAAAAATAATTTTTATCCAGTATTATTAATAAATGGGTAGTAATATCTTAGACAAAAATAATTTATGATATGATATATATTATTACCGTTATATAAAAAATTTGTAAATTAAATTTATTCCTTATACAGAAGTTTCAAATATGTATGAATACATTTGAGACTTGAGGTATGGAATTTATGTTATAATCAGATTTATTATCTAGATTATTTATGATCAAGTATTAAATGAAATTATTTTATGAGATATCTCTAAATAATCCCATGAATATGTATGTAACACATATATTTCTAGAGATTACATTTTTCCATTCACTTTATTCACTTTACGTACTCAATGTACCGAATGAATGTCATTATGGGAAAATCCCTTGATTTCATTCTTCGGTCAAAACCCGTTTTTCTTCAATGTCCATGTTTTCTAAAAATATTTTGAATAATTTTTTTAATATTATGCTATTTTTATTTAAATTCCTTTTTAATGTTTTTTGAATTTTTAATAAATTTTTTAAAATAAATCTTTTTTTCAGTTTTTGAATGATGTGTATTTGACTTTTTCATTAAAAATTATAAAGGAATATTTGTTTTAAAGTACATAGAAAGAATATAATTTCATGTCATCATGACCAATCAATGCTTGGAATATTAATGTACAAGTTTACAATGATCATTTAAAAGAAAAATTTTCAATTATATTTTTCTAATTTATATTTTTTAAATTTGTTATTTCATTGTGAAAATTGTATTTTCATCAATAAATATTCCATGTGATCTTTTAAATTAAATTTTATTTTAGATAACATATGTTATTTTTACTCACAATTTAGTAATGATATGATATATTCTAATGATAATTATTTGTTCTCTAGATGGTTTTTGGTTATGATGATGAAATATTAATGAAACCCATTTTACATTCCACGAATTATGTTATAATTAATGTTTCTATGATCATATGTCATATATATGAATGGATTTTTGATTATGTGATGTGTGAGACAAAAATTATATATCCCTCCAATGAAGTGGGTAATGATTAATGTTTTCTGAGCATTACAGTTACCTAGGATGTTATCAAAATCCAGAGAACAGTTAATTTAAATGGAGGTTATATCAAGCCCAAATTAGGGTACACGAGAGGTTATTGAAAACCAATGTATGTACACTATTGGTTTTACTGGGTCTAAAATGTTATGAATATCATGGTAGGAAGATTTCATACAATAGTTTTTGTGATTATAATTATAACACACTCTATCCAATCTTTTTTTACAAGATCTTATTGCAATGTTATTTTCTCATGGCTCGTCTTCTTTGAGCCCATTATGATTAATGTATTATAAATTTCAAATATTTATGTCATGACTCAAGATTATTATATTTGATTTGAAGGGTGTGGTTTAAAAATTTCAATATCATGTTATCATACACTTATGCTCATGATATGTTTAATTAAACACGGATATCTCTATTTCATACAATTACATAGCAACTGAGCTTGGAATTTCTTTAGTTTACATTCCCTCGGTTATGAATAATGTTTTCAAATACGATATTTCAAAGAAGGGTGATAATTTCTAAGAACTAAGTGGTAGATGATGTAAATATTTTATGAACCTATTGTTTATTTATCCATGATTCCAAATAAAATAAACCAATAAAGTTCTTATATGGACCATAAATATATTTCATGAATATTCATCCAATAAGATGTAATACTTACATACGAAATGCATGTGTTGTAATATTCATCCACTCTTTCAATGCATTTAGCTCAGGCTTGTTCTCTCTTGCCACCAAAAACCATTCTTGTCATGGCCGTAGACCATTGAATAATTGTCTTATAGGCATGTCCTATGTGGAACATGGCCATATTATGTCCTACTACCATGGCCCATATTGAATTGTAGAAGTAGTCTAACCTATAGTCATGGTTCAAATGATCGTGTCCTTACACCCATATCCATAGTGCATTTTTTGGTAGTGGCACCTCATCCCCCTATTACTCCAAAAGATTAATCTAAAAAAGATATTGTGTAAACTAAAAGTTTATATAAACATGTTATTCTAGAATTATATTACTTTTATGTAAATATTAGTAAAAATGTTCATCAGATTTCATTCATCAATGGATTCCATTAATCCCTATGATTATAACCTCTTACTAAGAGCATGGACAACCACATTTATTTTCAATGGTGTATATTCAAGGTCAAAATCAAATGTATGATGTTATTCCACCCAATACCTTTATATGTTATTCAAGAATTATCGGAAATTATATAACTTACACTTTTTGATCGTTAAATATGATGATTGATTCACCAAGTAGGTTGTATTGAAAATCTTTTTGTGCATTAATAACCACTAATAATATAGGTTCATGGTTTGGAGAATTATTTTAATGTTTAAAAATTTAGAAAGAACCATATTCCACCACATGATAACCATTTATAAAAACATAACCCAATCCTTTATGTGATACATCAGAATATACAGTAGATATTTTTTTGGCCTTCATTATAACTATTATTATATTTGTGTTCAACTATCACGTCAATTCATAAATATATATTTTACATTTTGGGATCTATAAAAAATTCACCCCCTTCTAGGTAAGGGAAGACAAATAATATGAAATCCTATATGAGTCCTTGAAAACTAATTATTAACAACCTACTAGGCCAATGAATATATGTCTCATAAAGGAATTATTTCGTTCATTCCCAGACATAATGGCCTTCACTATCTTATGATAAAATCAAATACCTTTTTATGACACCACATGTACCAAAAACATTAATATTATTATCCATAAGCTACACTTTGATAACTTTTCACAAAATAAATAACCACGGAGTGTTCCAAAAACAGACCTCAAGTGATTACCATGCATATCAAAATTATTTAATAAACTATGATATGTTAAATGAATACCATGAAAAATTATTTGAGGTATCAATGGAAAACTATATTTATAATTTTCTTAAATACTATAGAAGTATTAGTTAGAATGAATGTCATTATGATATACATTAATTGACTATATCAAATTCTAAATGTAGTTATTTGAATCTTATACTCATTAACCCTAAGTAAATGATACCATGACACAAAGGCAAATATTTTAAAATATATATTACCCTTTAAATTAATCAATGAGGTAATAAATGGGAGGAAATGGGTATTTATTCTTGATAATGACTCAATTCAGCCTCTTATAGTTAATACACAATCAAAGGTTTCCTTTTTCCCAATAATTGTTATAATTCTTGCCCATGGAGAAACATTAGGTATAATAAATCCCTTGGATTCCAATTCATCTAATTTATTTTTTAATCAAAATAATTCATGAGGTTCCATTTTATGGGAATCAAAAAATATTTTTGTGATTTGGGAATTAAATAAATGGATAATCAAACATCCAAACTAGGAGGAAAACATGATATTTCATATAGTAAAACATCAAGAAACTACCTATTCATAGGATTAAAATCACTCAAAAAGTTCACCTCATTATCCTATGGTAAAAGTGAAAAATGTAGACATATAAACTTTTCATCCTCATGAAGACATGGTCCTCCTCAACTAAATCATGGGTCTTATTCTCCTAGTAATAGATGAGAGTTTACATCAGGGGAAGTTAATTTCATCCTCTAATGATGAAAATAAATATGTATCTTAAATTTAATCATATATTAATTTCTTAGAAGAATATAAAAGTGTTACATATAGAGGATAAATAATTCCAATGAAAATACTACCTTAAATTTAGAGACTGTACATGAAATACATTGAAATCCACAATCTTATTTCATCTCAATAAGTGTAGATATCCAAATTATATATGAAATAGATTTAGAATAATAGGTTAATAGATCTAAATATTGAAATATATAAATTAATATTAGAGGTTAATATATAAAAAATGGAATATCCTTAATGTATGTGATAATAATGGAACCCAACACAATTACAAGTTAGGCATCTGATTCTGAAGACCCTTTCTCCACTATATGAAAATTCCTTACTTCGAAATTGGAATGATTCCTTCCACAAGAAAAGTGATAAATTCTCATCTAAATTTTACCATATTATGAACTACGCCTATGTCCACAATAATGTGATTGGGTCCCCATTTCCTTATAATCCACTAAATTCCTTAGGGAACCCTTGGGTGATGAAGAAACCGCAGCGCTTCTCGGAAAAAATGATATAAAAACCTATGAAAATAGCCAATATAAATAAAAATTCATAGTGTAATCTTGTAAAAATTCATTCATATTCCCAAAAATATGAAAATTAAGGTATTTAAGATGTTTAATTCCCATTTATGTAGATGAAGCTAACTGTGATATATGATAAGTGGAACTATAGTTGCCACATCTAGATTAATCACATTTAATATTCCTTTCTAAATAAGAACATTCAATTCTAGCTTACATGGAAGAAGTATCAATCATTCCTGACATTCCATTATTTTCTTTTTCCACCATTAGGGATCATTCCACCACTTTCACATACATGGTATGTTTCAATATAATGAAATCTTTCATTTCATTAGAACATTTTGAATCATCTTGATTTCAACCCATAATTTGAAACCATAGTGGGTGTGAAGTGAATAAGATCAAAAAGATCAATTAGCATACATCATAGCTATATTTTTTCCCATATGGTTGAATTTAAACTCTCCTAACATTTGAAAAGTCATGGTATTAATGTAGAACTAATGGATAAACATTACCACTGTGTTATTCCACTCTAGGTTCTCATGAAACTTTTCATGACCAGTTGACTCCCCCAATTTCATGTAGGTACATCATGAATTAACTTCAAACATATTACATTAAGGATTTAAAAAGTCTCAAGTAATTTAAAGATCCTTTCGATATTATAAACCAAATACTCCATATATAGAGAATTGTCAATTACTCAAGGCATATGGTGGATAAATTAGAATCCTGGACCCTATCATGACACAGAACCGAACATACCTATTTAGCAAGAAATAAGATAGGAAACTACCATCTTTCCATATCTTGAATGGTTTACACACTGTATTAATAATACTATGATATAGTTTATGATTTTCATAGGGAAATTTATTTATTGATTCCTTAAATGTATTCATATGGGTCCTTCTAGGGGAATGATACCATAAAATATCATTTAAATAATAATAAAACAACTAAAACAGGTTTATAAAATCATTTAAAACCATAAAAATATATTAAAAACTATAAATAATCATGAATATTAATCTAATTGAGGAAAAACAATAAATTTACAAAAAAAAATATCACAATTATCTGTTAAGTTACATATTTTACCAAAATACAATAAACACAAGACATTATGAATAATATTTCTCAGTTAACCGTAGAAACTTAAGGCTTGTTATGATGGGTGTTGTCTAGAAACTCATTCATAACATACCCATCAAGTCCCAATGGTCATATATTTGTTATTACTAAACTCCCAACATATTATAAAAAAAATTGAGATGTGATAAAACATTTTTCATTAACCATCCCCAGCTACCCCTAACTCGGTAACCATAAAGGACCATAATAAGGAATGAAGTGTTCCTGGTCTCCATAGAGTAGAAACTAGTGTCCAGTTATCAATGATACACTCTTGGGAATATTTTTTAGAAACTAAAACAAATATATATACAACATATTGGCTCATAAAGATAAACTTCCAAAAACATAACAACATGATCAAATGGTCAAATAAAAATATATAGACACAAAAACACATATACATAAAATTACTAAAATTAATTAAGTTGATTAAATAGGATGAGAGATTATAATGTAATAGAGTTTATAATTTTACTATAAAACCCCAACCAATATCAACCCAAGATATTTTCTTCCCAAATCTATGTGAGATGATAGATAACTACCACTGTGTCAAAACCCCCTAACCCAAGTGCAACAAGCATTAATATCCACCACCAATAAAATATTTATTTAATTTTCCTACATCCTTAAAAACAATGTATATACATATGATGGGTGTATGATGGGTATGAGCATAACTAGTCCAGTAGGATCCCACAATGTGTTCCATGTGAAACCATTGTTACATAATAGAAGAATTATAGTTAAGAAATAAATATATATAATTGCACTTTAAATATATAAGAATAATTATAATGCTTCAATATTTTTAAATATTAAAGGTAATTTTATCTTAAATGTGTTTTCATAACAAAACCACCTAGAGAATTCTCTATATCACTAAGATAAATTCATACAAGGATCATCATTCTAATTTATATATGAACCATAAACATCAAACTAAATGTCAGTTCTTGAAAATGTTGAATACTATACTAAAAATATCATTAGATCCCACGGTGGAATCCTAACCACAGTGCCATAGTATTTGTCCAAAGTAATTATTCCCTGGTAAGGTATGTATACTAAGTTTCCTACTAAATAAAATGATGTTCCCATAATGAATATTAATTATCAAATAATTACTTTTCATTTCATGTAACACGTATCTTTGATATTTGCATTTATCAAGAAACTATTCATGAATAAATATATAAATGATTTTATCTAGCATACTACAGTCATCATCAAACTTCATGTTTTAAAATAATTATCAATATCATTTCATATAGTAATAGAAAATTAGAATTATGTCTATTATATGTAATAACATATGAAACTTTTATATAGCTGAAAACCTTATTTTTTAGAATATATCTTAAATATTCATTCAAACAAAAAAAATTAAATAAACAACTTAATTGTAGTTTGATAGACTATAAAATCAAAGAAATTATGTTAAATATGTATTGGATTAAAGGAAACCATAATATCTAAACAGATAACCTATTTTAGAAAACAACTAATAAAAAATGTTGAAATAGTGAGATAAATAATGATTAGAAACTCAAGTATAGCTATACATACCTAAAAATACTTCCCAAAATAATAATAGTAATTAATGGACAATAACCAATTATTTTCTCTCAATATTGTTGGATGAATGAGTTTGTGTGGAGAATTAGGTATAATCCTCACTACTTCTGGATGAAATGAAGAGACCCGTATAAATATCTAATTTAACTAATTATTTAGATTTTTGAAGAAAACAAAACATAAAAAAACACATTGAATTGCCCCAATATTTAACTATAACATCTTGAAATGATTTGATATATTCTCTTCAATAATTTTTCTTTCATGGATATCATTCACTACATGCAACACTGAGTTCTGATGATCTACAATATACTATTAAAATAGTTTTATTTAATGTGACAATAATCTATAAGATGTTGGATTGGAAGGTATGAATAATAATTACCAAATTATGAGTAATTATATAATACACATTTATAAAAATAATTAATTGTTCATAAATTTTATATAAATGTAAATAAAATCATTTAATGGTAAGAATTGTGGTTTCTATGAAAAATTATTTTCATGTACACAATGTGTTATTATATTAATAAGTAAAATTAATAACTATTAATGAATTATTATAATTAAATATTAATATAATATATTGAATCAAAAAATTTAACCTTCATCTAATATTGTTTTTAGGGAAATGAATGAAGGTGAACAACGTTTTGTGCTAAAATGGAATTTGGATAAAAATCATTTCTGTTGTGGTTTGTGCACTTCCTTTAAAATTAATTTTGGAAAATTATAGAAAATAAATAATTAAAATTAATTATTAATTTATAATTGTAATAATTAATCTAATTTAATAGGTTGATTTTTTTTCCATAAATAATAATAAAATCATTAAAAATGTATTTCCAAAGTTAAGGCTAAAACGTGTTTACCAAGGGGTTTAACATCAGAGATAAGGTAAAAATGTAAAAAAAAACTCTCTATAATGTGATTTTTGGAATTTTATTTGATCCTTAACGATTTTATAATATAATATTTGTAACATTTGAGACAATTTACTTGACTAATAAATTTTTATAATTTTATCATTTAAACTATCCAAGTGTGTAATCTCTATCCCTTATAAAAGGATTCAATATATACTCTCTTAATCCCACTTCATGAGAGTTATAAATTATATTATACCCACCATAATCCATCCCTAACACACCTCCTCATATAATTGTTCTCTTTTATTGATAATAATATCGTCCTTTTAATTCATAAGTTGAAATCTAAATGCGGTTTATAAACAAATATGTATAACTCTTTACCTATTACTTTCAATTTTTATGTCTTCCTATATATAATATAAATATATGTTATCTATTAATAAAATATTAAGTATCTTCAATATACATAATTTTTATTATGTTGATGGATCATCCATTTTCTACCTCATTTTATAAAAATGAAAATGAAAGTATCATGTGTGACTATGTGTGGACTACCACATCAACTTGGCAATATGATTCATTTTTCTTCACCATAATTCGTCTATGGTTATGATGAGGAATTTAATTTTATTTGTCATATTTATGAAATAATTATAATTATATTATTATATGTTCTTATCTACCTTATTGCCCTTTTGATGGAAAATGATAACGTCGCTCGTGCGTATGTGAGGACTACCACCTCCACATAACGATGTGATTATTTACTCATAATTAATTTATATAAATAATTATAAAAGTACATGTGAGGAGAAAATATGATACTTATTACATGAATAATATTATTGATATGAAAAAAACCATTTTCAATGTGAATGTATTCAGACCATCAAACTGAAATAATCATGAAAAATGGACCATTTTTTTCTTGTATGTTCATTTTAATGGATAATTTATTGATAAAAGGAAAACTGCAAATTATAAAGCAATTACAAAAATTATGTTATTTATTAATATGGATATAGAATATACTTATAATATATTTATATTTATCATACATGATAATTTTATTAGTATTAAGGAATACAGAATTAGAGGTAGGGGATTTAGGTTTCATTTTATTTTTATTCTTCATTATATATGCTTAAATTTTCATTTAGGGAAATTATATTGGTATTTTTTATTAAACCAAATATATATTCATATAATTTGGTTATTTATATAGTATTAATATATTAGTACCATTTTCAACTCTTTGGTCGTTAAAATGACCGTTAAAATGTTTTTTATGAATAGACGACCTAATTTCTTCTTTGGTAAATAAACATTTTTGTCCATGTATATAATCTTCAAATTTATATTATAAAATTTCATACCAATACATAAAGAGTTTATAATGATAATTTTTAATAACTATGAATTTATTTATTAAGGGTAATGAACTTATATTTTTAAATATTTTTTTTACAAACAGGTTGTTTTTGAATTATTACAATGGTGTGAAAAGAATTTTTTTTTTAAAAAAAATATTGCATGAACAGATTTTTCCTCCATTATGAATGTTATATTAATAGAATATTCATTTAAAAGATTATATTCTTAATTTAAAAAAAAATTATAAATATTATTTGATTTTTTAGATAAAATTGTATCAAAATAAATGGATATTTTCTCATTTTTTCAAAGAAATTTCGAATGATATTTTAAAATTATTTTTTTCTATCTCAACATTATTTAAGGATATTTAATCAAAAATGGGGATATGATATATTAATTCCCTCCACATTATCAATCAGGACATTATATAGAAAATATGTTTGAAGGATAATTCTATGAAAGACATTTCTTTTTGATGGGTTATTTATGTTATAATCATACCATCATGAACCCCATTTCTTTTCCACGAGTTATGATATGATGAAATGATAAAATATTTATGAAGCATTTTTCCTTTACATAGTTTAATATATAATGATATGATGACTGTTTTATGATCTTATGGAACGAGTATATAAGATTTTCATTATGATAGAGGTGGGACCAATGTTATATATCCCTCTACTACATTGGGTAAATATGGAAATCTCATGAGATAATATGGATTGTATTAGGGAGTGTAGAATTATTATGAATTAAAATTATCCACTATTATATTCTTGGGATTAAACCATGAGTATTGAAATAATGGAATAGGGAGAGAACCCAATAACCTATGATATCCTTTATAGTGATCCTTGACTAAGGAAATGATTTTCAATGTTTATATATATTCCAAAAACATATTTATTATCATTTTTATATAATCTCAGGGATCACAATTGATTATTTATTCCTCAAAACACTTATGAATTATGTATTTTTTTTGACACAGACTTGTTCTAAGATTTATTATTATTGAACATTGAACTATTGGGTCTGATTGTTATAACTTTTGATCATGTTCTCATTAACTTATTCTTATCTTATTCTCACTTATGGTCATTGATTGATATTTATTATGTTTACCCTTACTGAGCATATGATCTCACCATTTATTATGTTTCATTTCCCAAGGTTATGAAGAATGTTTTTATATAGGTTATGTCTACTAAGTGTAATATATGAGAAGATATTTATGGGTGATATTAAAGGTCTTTAAATAAATAATATTATTTATTTTTCTAGTCTCTAAATACTCTAAAACGTTATGGTCTGGGGCATGTTTTGATAAGATATGTATTTAACATTCATTTAAATTATTTAATATAAATATAAAAAATTATTAGGTCTCCACAATTGGCATCAAATAAGTTATTAATTGATCTTGAGATGTTTTTTAAAAAATAGATATGGGAAACCACTAATTTTTTATTAAACCTTGAAATAATAATTTATAATAGGGTTAGGAACTAATGTTCCAATTTTGTATAGTCCCATTACAATTTGATATCCTAAAGGCCCTATTTATTGATATCCTTCTTTCTAGGCATAGATGTGGTGTGGTTTTGCGAGAAAATATATCCCTTCCAAAATATTAGTAAGTGGATACATATATGGTATAGGTTCAACTTCTTTTAACAACTCTAAAAGGGGATAACATGGTTGTAACTCAATCATCATTGTTGAATTATGGATGGTCCTAAGACTATACATTTGGATAGACACTAAAAAGGTATATGTATGGGTTAATTTATATTTTATTTTTGATTCATTGATATGGATTCGAATCGATGATAACCATAAATGAACTATGTTAACCTAATGTATTATAGATTGAAAATAATGTGTCGTGATTTTGATACCAGGTGAATGATTTCTCATAATTAAATGATTAATCACCATGATAGTTATCTCCCACAATATAATTTATGGTATTAGTTAATTGTTGGACCCAGGTGTATTTTTTAATTCATAATATGATGGTAAATGAAACACATGTACTCATAAGAAACCAAATGAAATGGTAAATGGGATATAAAACCACACTGATATGCACACCTAACTCTCTCAAGATATAAATGGTAACATGAAGCAAGATTATATTAAAAGTTTCCAATAGAAGGAACCACTGATTGTTGTGTCTTGTTTTAGGAAACATCCTTTTGACTTAACTGTTCCCACTCATCCAGTAATTTCTAAGTATATCACTTAGAGGGTGAAATGGATTAACAGTGGACTCTTATCATGAATATAAGGAAAGAAAAGGAAATTGAATCCATGACATGGGATGTGTTTAAGAATTTTTTTTGTAATGTTTATCCCCTAAATTTTCAAATGAAAATGGAAATTTAATTTCAATAACTAAATAAAAAAGAAGATTAATCCATTATTACCTATGTGGAAAATGTCACCAGACAGTCAAGGTATGATACTTGCATTATCATTGGTCTTCAGTAAAAATTTGACAGATTATTTGTTATATTGAGACCATATCTATGAAATGAATTAGATATATAAGACATTGATATTTATAAAGAAATCATTCAATGTTATATCTATCTATAATTGGAAATTTTAGAGGTATAGTGTTCTCGTGGATTTTGGGGAAATTGAGGAATATATAATTTTGAAAAATGGTAATAATAATAAAATTAATGGATAAAAGAAAATTAAATTTTCTTTCTATCAAAAATGTGGAAGAAATCACATAGGAAACTTCATTATGGGGCCTCGAAATTTTTTTTACATGTGTAAAATATTTCCATTTAGAATAAGAATGTTTTAGTGAATTGAAGAGTCTATTTGATTAAATAAATGGTAAAAAATAAAAACTATATGTTCCAACCACACACCAATAATATAATTTAATGCAGTATATAAATTACACCAATTAATGTATAAATCTGAGGGCTAGTGATGATAATTGTCCTTATCAACCTATTAATACCATAGACTAAATAAAATCGCATGTGATCGTAACTAATGAAGTGTGTGATGAGAATGAAGTGGTGAAATTTATACTTACTATACAATCTTGAATTTAAATTATATTACTATATTCTAGATCTTTTCACACCTTTATATCTAAATAATTTTTTATGGGTATCAGGTCTCCACCTTAATAACAAGATGTTGAGTTTGTAGAAAAAACTATTAATAGAATGTTGATCGTATCTCAAGCCTATTTCTCTTATCTGATAGATGTTTTCAGAAATATATTTTTTGAAAAATTGGGAAATCTCCTTCTAGTTGAATTTGATGTGATAGGAATGGTTCTCTTTGTATAGATCCCATATCCATATTTTTTGGAAGGAAAGTCACATACTATATTATGAATTAATCTATGATCAAATTTCAATATGAGGATGAATATGAACTTCAAATGGAATTTCATTCTAATATATGGGTTTTAGTACCAATTAATTAAGGGTATTTATCTCTAATGTTTATGGAGAAACCCAACATCGATGATACACCTATTTTTTTGTATCTTTCTAGTGTATTTCTTGAAGACATTGTTATTCATCCCTTGAATCGTGAAGTTGAGTTTTCAATAGAACTCATATATGGTGATAAATTTATTTCAAATACAATTTATTGAATATCCATAATTTAGTTATAGTAATTTATGAAGAAACTCTAAAATAATTCATATAAAGTATTTATATTCCCTAGTGCATCATAATGGGGTTCACCTATTCTTTTTGTTAAGAATAAATACGTGTCAATGTTTATTTTCATTTATTTTCAACAAATTATCAATTTATCTATAAAGAAGAAGTATAATATACCCCATATTTATGATTTTTTGATCAACTACATAGATCTCAATACTTTCCTAGGATTGACCTTCATTCTGGATATCATCAGTTTACTGTCAAAAGGGAGGATATATAAAATATAGCTTTCCATAAAAGGTTTAGTAATTATAAATTTATAGTGATCCAATTTATACATAAAAATTCACTTTCAATATAAATGGATCCAATTAATATATTCATTAGAGATTAACTTTATAGATTTGTAATAGTATTTATTGATGATATAGTTATCTAATCAAAGAGAAAGTAAAATCATGAATATTATATTTGAATTTTTCTGAATACCCAGAGGAAGGATATGTTTTATTCCAAAATTACTAAGTGTGAATTTTGGATATATAATGCCACATTATTGGGTCATAAAATCTAATGTGATGGTATATTGGTGGGGGCTTCAAAATTAGAAGTTATTAATTAATTGATCAAACCATCCATGACAACTGAGATGCATAATTTTCATCGATTAGAAGGTTAATACCGACCCTAAAGGTAAATTTTTAATGGATATATAATCAATTAACCATGTTGATTCCAAAGGTATCCAATTTCATTTGGACAGATGAAGGTGAAAAATATTCCATGTAGCAAAAAAGAAGGTCACTCAACACATCCATACTTACACTACCCTATAGTGGATATGGTTTTATAATCATTTTTTATGCATAAAAACTTTTATTATGATAAATCCTCATAAAAAATGACATGGTAAGGGTTTATGACTTATTCAAATAGAATATTATTGAGTAAAATTACCCGACTAATGATTTTCAGTTGACGGATTTAGTTTTCCCACTAAAAATATTGATTGATTATCTATATAGTGAAATAAAATATATACATATACATATATATATATTGATCCTATAGTCTTTATGTATATATTTACATAGTAAGAGATGAATATTTACCATTTTAAATTTATGTATTTGATCAAGGATTATTAATTCTAAATGCATAACCACCTTGGGTAGGCGAACAAGGTGCATGATGCTCTAGGTCAAAAAGGCCATGCTAGTTTTACCAAAATAGTGATTGAAAGAGATGAAATATTTATGTATTTACATAATATTAATATTGAAATCATGAAAAAATTTGCATATATAATATCTTTATTAGATAGATCATTAACCATTCTCCTATGAGATGATTAAAGAGGTGAAGAAGGAAGCTGTAGAACTACAGAAGAACATGATTAATGGTCCGGAGTTAAACTGTGATTTTGATCAAATGATAACTTTTTGGAATCATGTATTCATGAATTCAATACCATGATGAAAAAATGTGTTATTTGATGAAGAATATATTTCAACATTCTCATTTTAACTGTGATGTATGAAGATGTATGGATATATGAAAGATTATTTTTGGTGGTATAACATAAAAATTGATAGTTTAGTTTAATTATCTTCATTCTGGGTATGCAGTAATATTAAATATTAGGGAAAGAAGTATTATGGGATATTACAACCAGTATCCACCATAGAATGTAAATGAAAATACATTAACATGACTTTCATAATAGTATTCCCCAAACATTTAAAGGTAATAATTATATTTTAGTTATTGTTGATTACATTACAAATAAATAACACTTAATTGACATTATATAATTTTTATCACATGATTAAAATTCTATTATACACATTAATAAAGGGGATAGATTTTATGGATCACCACTCTTCATTGTATTTGATCAGGATCTAAGGTTTACCTTAATGTTCTCGAGAATTCTTTAGAATGCTTTGGAAGCATAGTTAATATTCAGTAAAACATATAATCCTCAGAGGGATTTTAAAAATTATATTACCATAAAAAACTATAATATATGTTTAGATCTTATTCATTGAATTTTAAAATTTCATTTGGATCAACTCTTTTCTATGATAAAATTTTTGTACTATAATAGCTTTCACTCGAGTAATCAATTGAGCCTTATGAAACCCTCAATGGAAATAAGGGGTTAACTCCAACATGATGGGATAAAGAACTAAAAGTAAATATAGTAGGACCTGAGATAATATTTAAAATATTAGTGAAGGTTGGATTTATTAATCAACACCACATATCAGAGGAAAATAGAATGAATTGTAATAGTAAAAATCATTGATGAGATATAGAGTAAAAAAGATGGTGAGAATGTATTCCTATAAATTTATATATAGATGGAGGTTATGAGGTTTCTAAATAATTTAAAACAAATCGTTATATATATTGGTACCTTATAAAATATTTATCATCTTAGGATAGTTTCTCATCACTTCAAACTTTCCCAAATCTATCTAAAGTTCATGATGTGTTTAATGTATCTCTCCTAAAGAATCACAAACTTAATCATTCACATGTATATAAACTAGAGTTAATAATAATTGATAATGATATCTATTATAAGGAAAAAATGATTAATATTTTATATCTAATAGAGAATGTGTTTTGGAATAATACCACTAACTTGGTCAATGTTTTGTGGTGAACCCATAAATTTGATGAAGTTACATAGGAACCTGAAGATGTGATAAGGTAGAAGTATCTATTGTTGTTTGTATTTCATTAATATAATGTTGAGTAATAAATCATTATAAGGGGTATAATGTAACACCATAAGATTTAATGAAATATTTCTCTTTAATAAATTTGAATTTTTTGATAGCTTTCATTACTCGCAACACTAAGTTTAAACGAAATGTGATATACTATTCAAATATTAGTATTTAATATGATAGTTATTGAAGCACAATTGGACTGGAATTTGGTAATTTTAAAAAATCAATTATAAAAAATTATTTCTTACACATCTATAATATGAATTCATTGGTTATAAATAGGATAGACATGAAAATATATACACTTAAAGTTAAAAAATATACTCTTCTAAGAAAAATTTATGCATAAATTGACATTTGATCTTAAAATATTATTAATACATATAATTATGATTTATTTTAATGAAATTACTAGTTAATATATTCAATTAAAAATTTAAAAATTAATTTTAGTATTTTTTACATGGCATGGAATGGTTGTAGGATCAATATTATGTTTTAAAATACCATTTTCTAAAAATGGTTTTCAATGTGATTTGTGTGATTATTTTAAAATTAATTTCTCAAAATTATATAAATTTAATTGTAAAAATGAATTACATATTTTTATTCATAAATATTAATATAATTCAATATTTTCATTTTAATTTTCAGTCATAATGATTATTAAAAAGAATGTGTTGCCACTATTAAGGTTAATAAGAGTTAACTGAGGGTTAACCTAAGAAATATAGTTTAAAAAATCATAAAACACATTTTTTAATTTTACTTTTTATATTATTCTTTCCTTATACATCCTTTATTTGATTATTTTTAAATTTTTAGCCACTTATCTTGATTATGTCATTATTATGTTTTAATCTTTTAAAAAAATTCAATTTTCTCCTCTTCCATGCATATAAAAGGATAAAAATGATCATATATTAATCACACATAATTAAAAATAGATTTCATAAAATTATATCCCTAATAACTTTATAAAATTTATCCACATGTACTTAAGGCCCGATTTTGATCAAAATACAATCCTTTCAATTCATAAGGAGTAATCAAAAAGAGGTATCTCAACGAAGAGGTATAACTGTTAACCGTGTAGATTTATTTTTAGTTATTCTTAAACCATTTAACAATAATTTTTTAAGATCATTAAATAATTAGTTCAGTATATTAAATATACTTATTTTTTATTATTATGATGGATCATCCATTTCCCACCTCATTTCCATCAAATGGGAAATGAATGTATTTCTCATGTGTTTGTGGATTACCACCCCCAAATAATTATCTCATTCATTTTCCATAACCATAATTCATGGTTTCTTATCAAGATTAATAAAATATTTTTATATAATATTTTTAAAATAATTATTCAATTAAATTTATAATATATTATATACTTCTTACCTTTCTATTCATTGGAAAATGAAAACATCCCTCGTGCGTAAGTGTGGACTACCACATCCACACAATGATGTGCTTATTGTTCATTACTTCATTATATAAATTATTATACAATTAAATATTATGATTTTTTTAATTATTTATGTTTTAAATTATATATATGATGAAACGATGAAAATGGTGAAATATTCAGAAACATCCACCTAAACACATGCACAGAAAATATACCAGTTTTCACCTGGATGTTCTCATTAATAAGGAAATTATTAATAAAAAGATAATTGGAAATTACAAAGGAATGAAACATATTATGATAGGTATTAAGGAAGTTTTTGAATATATTTATAACAAATATATTATTAGTATATAGTATATTTGAACATGTACAACGAAATATGGAACTTGATGTAAGAATTCATGTTTCAATCTCATTTTAATTGAGATTGTTTATGCTTGAATTTATATTGAGAAAAATAATACGGATATTTTCCATTAAAATTGATTTATTTTATTATAATTTTTTATTTATATATTTTTTATATATTAGTACCATTTTCATATATTTTTTACTTAAAATTATTGTGTACTTTTTAAAATAAAATTTTGCCTTCGTTCTACTTTAGTAGATGTAATTTTTCTTCCATTTCTATACTCTTAAAAATTATTATATAAAAGATCTTACTTATACATGGAATTTTATAAAATGGTCACTATAACTAATTTTGAAATTATTTACAATAGTTTAAAATGTAATATGTTTTAATAATCATTTTAATAAAAATGTTATTTTTGACTTATTATAAAGGAGTGAAAGGAATGTTTTGTTTTAATATACAATTCATAGATATAATCTACCACCATCATGAACATTAATTAATTTAAATCATTCTCTAAAATATTTCTTCGTTAATTTTTAAAGAAAATATTACATTTTGGGAATTTATATTTAAAATATTGTCAAAATGAAAGGATATTTTCTCATGTTTTCAAAGAATGGTTTGAATGATCTTTTAATGGAATCTCTCATTTATGTCAACAAATTATATATATTTTTTTGATTCCATGGGTATATTATTTTATTATTTTATCCACTTTATTTCTCTAGATTTATTATGATGATGGTGATTTTAGGACCCATTTTATCACATAGGTTGATTAAGATATGATGAAACCTTTATGAAACCCATTTATTTTATAGGGGTTAAGCTATGATGAAATTTTGAGATTTTTATAAATCTTCTTTTCTTTACATAGTTTACGACATGATGATATGATAATGTTTTTATAATAATTTTTCACACATGTGTATGATTTTCATTCTGATATGGGTGGTCCTGCAGTTATATATCCCTCCAATGCATTGGGTAATGATGGATATCTAATTAGATAATAAGGACTAGAATGGGGAGTAAACCCAGTTCAGTAAGGGAATATTTTCACTATGATATTATTGGGATTGAACCTTGACTAAGGAGATGAAGGAATTAGGAGTGATCCCAATCCACTATGATACCCTTACTAGTGATCCTTGCCTAATGAAATGATTTCTTATGCATATTTACATTCCAAAAACATATGTATTCTGCTTTTGATATGATATCAGGGCTCGCAATTGATTATTGATTATTCAACATGATTATGACGTATGTATTCTTTATGTGAAATTGTTATACCATAACTTATGATTAATAATGTTTTAAAAATTGGGTATGATTATTGTAAGTTATGATCATGTTCAGAGAATATTATTCTTAACTAATTATCACTTATGACGATTGATTTATATCACTTATGTTTGCACTTAATATGAATATAATGTCACCCTTTATTATGTTTACTTTCCTCGGATTATGAAGATATGTTTTAAGGAGGGTATGAATAAGATTATCATTATATGAGAAGATATTTATGGGGTTTATTAATGATATTTCATAACATAAAATGATTAATGTCTACAGTATCAAAATACACTAAACCATTATTGTTACTGGGTGTGTTTTTATGATATTTACTTAATACTCATCTAAAATTATATATTATATACTTATTAAACTCTTGGGTCACCTCATCTATGGAAAAAACAACCTCCTAGAGTATACCAATAGTATTTCCCAACATGGAACTTCCATGGAACCACATATACACTATAGTGTGGCATCACCCCTCATGAAAATCTCATGATGTATCCCTTGGTTTTATAGTGTGACCAGATCAACACATTCAATTTTTGGAAAATTCTGTATTTACCATTACTTTTTAGGTAACCAATACACATCAATAATTTTCTATAAAACCTTATATATCATAGGAAACCCTAATAAAATAAAGGTTAACCTTATGTATGACCCTTAAGTATTATAGATCTTCCATTATGTACCCTAGAGTAACCCGTATATTTTATAAGGAAAACTCTGGTTACCCTTACATATCATAAGTAAAACTCTGGTAACACTTACAAATCAAATATTTTATCTCTTTTTCTAATCCAAATCAACCCTTACATATTAACCGGATCAAACCCTATATACTGGGTGTTTAACCAAACATACTGGGTGTTTTCCCCTATGTACTACATGGTAACATTTACACATGAGGTCCCTTATACACGAGGACTTTACTATCCTAAATGCATCTATATTTCATACAATCCTCCACATTATAGATCCACATTGATAAAATTTTATTCTAGATGAACCCCTATCTGTGTAGTGATTCTCCACATCATGGAGTAGTGTTATTTATGCTATATAATTTCATCCCTGACCCCAGAACAATCCCTAAAACTCAGTTCATGACCTACATTGACACCCTCAACACCTCAACAAGGTCCAAACACACATGGTAAAGTCTATATCCACACCTAATCATTAAATTGAGATAAAAAAAAATAGATTTTATACCTAAAAAGATATCACGGATATTACAAATATATCTAATGAGGAGAAGGTGATGTTAATATTTGAACATTATGATAAATTTATATAAAACCAGACAACTCATTTATTTAATGTATGGTGGTGAAATCACTATTATGAAGAAGATACATGAGATCTATAAGATATAATGAATCAAAATTACCCATATCTGTTTTCATCGTTGGATTTGAGTGGAAATTTTAAGGGGGAAATTTATAAATGGATAAAAATGAAATTACCTAGATGTTTCAATATGAAAAATTACCTTCTCAATGTTTGAGGGTATCATAATTAGGTATAATTTATAGTATAAGTAACACACATCACATGATAAAATAAATAGTTTTATTTAAGAAATATAATATATATATATATATAATAAATACACTCTATTAAATTAAATGTATTACAATAGGATAATAAAAAATCAACATTAAATGAATTTGAAAATTCATAGGGTTGTGTTCTCTAATAAATATCACATACATGAAAAAAAATTCGAACAAAAAAACTATTTAAAATGAGATCAAAATTTTAAAAATGTAATGTAAATAACTATGATAAAAATTTATTGAATGAATAATGAAGGAAATAAGAAGAATTTATACGAAGTATACTAATTATTTGATCATTAGGGTAGTAGTCAAATTTTGGAATACTAACCTAAATATTTGGAGTAGGAAAATTCTTAATAATTATTATTTATTGTGATTAAAATAATTAAATAAAAATTTTATAATTCTATAAAATGGTTTCTCAAATTATGTAACTTAAAAAATAAGTATACATTTTAATAAAACATATTTTGATTTATTTTATAAAATTAAATTTTTTATGTTAAAATTTAAATACTAAATTTTCAAAATTATAAAATTTATTTTTATATAATAAATATCATTTTATAAATTATCATGTTTATATTAGATTCGGTTGGATTCATTATTTTTCTTAAAAAAAATTATTTTTAAGTGAATAATAAAAAATAATGTGTTTATGAATACCATGGGTTTTATGACATCATTATGATATGAATAAAACTTAGTAAATTATAAAATATTTTTTAGGACATGGAATTTTTATGATGAGTAATATAATTTATTTCAAAATAATATTCTTAATTCACAAGCCTATAAATCCATTTTCAAAACCTATTATATATATTTTTTAAATAAAAATTATATTTATTTAGTATAAAAATAACTCAAGCCTACCTTAAATTTTGTGTGTATTTAGATGAAAAATAAAAATATATTATTCTAATAAAATTCTAATAAATTTCATAATAATCAACTTTATTAATAGAAATTAGCGTATATTATAAAATGATCAATATTTTATTACAGGATACCCCTTACCCAAGGATATAAACACCCCACTCTTACAAAACTTTATTATCACTTCAAAAACACTTTATTGTTTCGAAAATATACATAACTACATTTTAAAACACCCTTGTATATGTTTTTATGGTCCTGGTTTAGCCAAAAATAACTCTCTCTAATATATTTAAACTCAATCCAAAGGAGCTGACTCAAAGAAAAAAAAGGTTGGTGTTTAAAAACTCATGTATTGTCATTTCAGCTCTCATATAACATCCTTTATAATATATTGTATCATCAAAATAAATTTAAAATATTTAATTAATTATTATTTAAGGTTTTTATAATTGTAAAATATTCGTTAGTTTTAACTTCTATTGAAACTCTTTTAAAATATTCATCCAGTCAGGGTAGTTTTATACTACCTAAATGAATGATGATGTTTTATTTTTCACTTATTCCATTATTGAATATTCTTAAAAACAAATTTCCTTATATAATATAACGTTAGTAATATAATAATTTCTAGTCTATAATTATATAATGATAAAATATGTATCATAATGATGATATTAAAAGTAAACAATATTAGAATTTTTTAATCATCAAAAATAATCTTACAGAGAAATACTTGTTGATATATCATTATTTTAACAATATATTGAACTATTGATCTCGATAAATTTTGGAATGAAATCCATCATATAACATGAATCTTTTAGATCATATAAAACTATTTTATAGTGACTGTCAACTATTACCATTATGTTGAAGAGGATTTGTAATCATGAATCGAAAAACCCCTAAAAATGATCAACTTAAAAACATTAAATTAATTAAAAATTATAATAATTGAATTATAAGACATTGAATAAATTTAAATAATATTTTGAAACAATTAAATAATAATTTTTCCATTCATATTCAGGACATTAGAGGAGTTTCCAAAGATAATCGAGGCCCAAGGTAAGGGTTTTTTCCACTTTTTTGTTTTTATGGTTATATTCTCTAGAAATATATATCCTTATTCATATTTATCACTTTAATTTTTTTTCATTATATACTTCTATATGAAATATATTTTCCATTTTTTCTTTTTGATTATATATTCATGCCTCTCTAGTTTGCATTCCAATATTTTTGTTTAAATTAAATCAAACAAAGGGAACATTTCTATTTCCTATTTTTTTAAATTTTTTATAATTATAAATATTATTACTTTATATGATTCCAAAAAACCTATATTATTTAAAATAAAATATTCTAGTTTATTTTTGGTTTTATGTAATCCATACACTCTTATCAATTTTAATGATTGTATTTCCCATTTCATAAAATGTGGATTAAGGAGTATAATTTCATAAATTCTTCTTCATTTTTTCTTGTAATTATTATATCACATGGGGAACTATTATCTCGTATCATTATTCATTATTTGAAAATTAATGTCCAATATTCCTTAATCCCATTTTTTGTTAGATCCTATATTATCACATTATAATTTAACATTTACCCACTTAATATGTCTCTCATTTAATTCTAATGGGTTTAGTTAATGTTTATGATTTATATAAGTTTCTTTTTATAGTGAAACGTAGTTTAATGAAATATATTGAAGACTGGTAAGTCTATAATTATATAATACCATCCCTCAATAAATTTGGAAATGTTTTAAAAATATGACACCAATACTTGAAGGAATTGTTCAGTTATCATTGTTACAAACTTAGGAATTGATATTATGTAGATAGAATTATCCATTATGTTATGTTGACTTTTAAGTGAGTATTTAATTATTTTTATGATTAAATTACATCTATATGTGTAGTATTTTATTGACTATCTTGTTAAACATTCTCTTTTGATATTTTAATCTTGTTCGATGTTTTTATTTAGAAATTACTTTTCCTCTTCTTTACGATTTAATTTCATGATTATTGAAATTTATGATATATCTTATTATATTGAACATGGTGTGTCTCCATACTATGATTTTTATGTCATATCGTATTTTATGAATTTCCCCAATATATCTCATGATGTGTTATGGGAATGGTGATCTATATGAGAAAATTATAATGATAATAATAAAAAATTATGTAGTTTTTTAGAAATGTTTTCTGTTGTACATAATGTCCCAAAGACACTAGTTATTTAAATTTATATGTGAGACCTTTTAATATTTATTTTTAAAATAATTTAATATTATAGAAATGAGATGTTGGTAGTTATATTGACGGTCAAATTTCTTACTATAATGGTTGATCTTGACTTCAAAACTCTAGAATTCAAGTGAGTATGAGAAACTTCCAAGAAACATTTTTATCCCAAATACATCCTTCACATATAATACACGCATTAAAACCATAGTAAAAATGATTTATTGAATATTAAAAAAAATCAATTTATAGGTTCTTCCAAAAACCCATAGACACTTTAGAAGTGATCACCCTAATTTTGAAGGTGAAATGAGGTGAATAAATGAGATAAAATCTTACTCTATCAATGTCTTTAGAAGACCGTAGAACTTCATCAATGCATGATTAAGTAGAAAATCCATTCAATTCTTGTGGGTCTCATTACCACTCAATTACATCAAAATTACCTTAACAAATTGTCCCAATAAAGGAATTAACTTTTGTGGGGGTCATATTTGTGGAAACAGTATTCATTATAAGAGATTTCTTGTAACAATATAAGTCATTTAAAACCTTATAGGATATTATGTGAGTAATATTTTATTCTATTTTAACCAAAAAACATTAATGTAATTTCAATTTTTGAAAAAATGTTATCCAATTTATCAAATGATTGTAATTATTCTATTAAAATTTCATTTTTCTTTCCTGGCATTAATAGTTTCATTCAACATTAATAAAAATTTCTTCTCGTGAACATAATTAAAAATAAAATCATGTATGAATATTTCGTGTTTTCACATACCTCAAGTATTCTATTATATTTTCATTACCTTCTCTGATTATACCATTGAATAAATCCCTGAGGAGGATTATTGTGACTCATTCCATGTGAATTTTTAAGCTTTAATGAATTGTTTTCCCTTTGTAACAATGAAAAATAAATGGTTCCCTCACAAATTTTCTTCATTTTACTTTTACCTGTTTATCATAATTGCTTAATCTTTTATATAAAATAATTCATTAACACAATGATTATAGGATTAGTGATTATAAAAGTATTTAAGAATTAAATTTCCAAAAAATAGTTGTATTTAAATTTAACATTACTCAATATGATCTCAAATTTATTTCTTGAATGTTTCATTTTTTTAATAATAATTATAGTAATCAAATCCAAAAATATAAATCATATCACCCAAAAAAATAGAAGATATTTTATTATAAAAAATGAAATATATGAAATTTTCAAATTTTTATAAAACAAATTTGAGTCTATTTAAAATTTATTTACTAAATTATTAATATAAAAAAATGTATCAACATTAAAAATATCGATTTTTATGAGTATGAAATATATTTTCTTATTTTTTTTCTCTTTTATTTATTAATGATCTCTTAGAAACTGATATATTAATTAATTTTTAATAAAATAAATATTAAAAAATTGAGAAATTGAATATAAAAATTGTATTTTCAAAGCATCAAATATTAATTCCTCTTTACTTTTTCCTTTAATCCTAGAATTTATTCATTCATAAAATATATAAATAAATAAGTTATTTCGAATCATAAAAGAGATTATTATAAATTAGTTCGATGTCATTCCCAATAAAATGAATGGACAAATAACATGACAATGAAATTTAAATCACCTATCAAATATAATAAACGATTTAAAAAATAACACATATTTCGATTATTAGAAACACCCCCTTCAAACAGTAAAACAAAATTAATAGTTTTTTAATACATAATTTCTAAATAAAACCTCTATAAATTAGTAAAAAATTAAATTTGTTTTATTTTATTTCTTATATGTTTTATAATATGGTAAAATTCTTCCTTTTAGGAACTATTTTATAAATGGTTAGCTAGATGAGTATTTTATATATGGATAATTGTACATGGTGTTTGACTTCTCATTACCCTAAGAGTTTTGGATCTAACTAAAAATGTGTTTGTTGAATTCATTATTAGATAAAATATCTATTTAATATGAAAAAAGGGGTGTTCTCTATTGGCATTATAAAATATTTTCTTTTATGACTACCATTAAGGGTAAAACATTCCATGTAATCTTTTTTTTGCCAAATTTATCCCACCTGGCTTCCTATATGTTATCTATTTCCCAGGACTCTTGGATTTCACTCCCTCACTCCAATAATAACTACAAACACCCATCATCACTTCCCCCATCATTTTAATATATAACCCTTGTGAAACATCCCCTATTCATCATCACTATAGATCTCACAAGTCAATTATCACTATTCACACAACAAATATCACCCCTCGTTATTATTTTATCCCTAATCACTTCTTACGATCACTTATCTATTCCCATGTCCTATCCCAATTTATTTCATGGGTATTTATCATATAAACCCGCATGCATAGATCATTTTAGCAATTTCATCATCTCTTGTATCCATATTTTTGTCACCAACCCCCATTGACGGCCAACACTGTCATCACTGTCCCCCATTGACCACTACTATGTTGTTTCCCACATCGATTATTTTCCACTAGTGTCTCCCACTGTCACTACCAACAAGGTGAGTACACCACTATAACTGTATACTCGATAACATCTGATGCACACCATCAATTAATAATGGTTTTTTAGGAAAAAAAATAATTATCCACCTTATGTGATCACATAAGGGGTATTTTCCAACCAATATACAACTACCACTAAAATCAGTCCCAGAGCATTCATCCATGTCATGAAATCCCCATTCGTGAAAACTTTCATGACCATATATGGCCATTTGTATACTATTTTCTTCAATCAAATAATATTATTTAGAAATTTAGACATTGAATAAAAACATTAGTGTATCCTAATCAAGTATTATGTATGAAATCAATGATAAGTGTTATAATTTTTTTTACTTTCTTTTCAAATTAATCATAATAAATAAATAAAAAAAATATTTTTTTAATAAAAACCAAACCCTAAATTTGAAATCATGATTTTGAGGCTCACATAAATTGAACATTAAAACTCCTTTTCAATTTATTTCCCCTAATACATGTTTTTATCTTCAAAAAAACAAAATTATAATGAGAAAAAATAACCAAATCATGTTGATTAGGCCTCAACTAAATAGATATTAGAAATTTAAAATGATTTAAGATTTTAAAACTGATAAAATACAAATTTATTGTTATCAATATCTTAAAATACATGGGGTGGGATCAATAAAACCTAATGTCATGATCCTAAAGGTTCAATACAATAGTCAACAAATGCAACATCCTTATCCCTTGCTATCAAATGTGGGGATGGAATTCCAATAACATTAAATGATTCAATTTAAATGTTTCATCGTCTCTTAAATTAACTAGGGGGTGATCAAATAGTTTTTTAAATAAATAAATTCAATCAAAGGAACATTGATATTAAGATCATTCTCAACACTTAAAAGAAATTTTTGAACTCAGATCGCTCTGAAACATAAAAAAATTTCTAATAGAGAACACCACCTCCACCTCAACTCAATAACTCATTTATAATAGAACAAGAGGTCTCTCCATGATGGATATATGTCACAAATCTTAATGTTTATATGAAATATGTAAGACAATATTATATTGTATCATATAAGGATATAATATGGGATGGTATTCACATTACCAAGGCATGTTATATTCCTTATAAAATCATATCGTAAGGAATGATATGGTGAAATTTTAACACTTATTCCTATTGAAATCATTCTATAATAATGTCTATATCATATGGCATAGTGAATTATTTTTTATAACACACTAGGAACTATAATATTGAGTGTGGAATTCAAATATTAAATGTTTATTTTGTGGTGATCTTCCACATAATCTATCATTTATGAATAATTTTTTATAACACGAAACCTGTGAGAGGGTCACGACCCACCCTCACATGAACCCCACTTGGGTTCCAATTAAATAAAATTTTAACCATCGCAGCTTTCCTCCAATAGGGCATTGGTTGTACACTAGAACTAATGGTATTTGTCACACATATGGGTATAATTACCCTTATAATTCATAGAAAAATAAATAAAAACCACCAATGTAGTAAATATATTAATTGAAAATATAATATATCCCATTCCCAAACTATAACTACAAGAAAATTTATAAAATAAAACCACAGAAATTTCTAGACTAGCCACATTAAATTGTACTAATACTGCATAAATAGTTACATCCCCAATCTATTTCAAACAATCCTACAAAACAACTCAATAAAATTATTAAGGTGTTTCCCCTTGGGGGTACATAGTATGATAAAATTTCAAAAAAAATGTATCATCCTTGTGAAATAAATATTGTAGGATAGACATGACAAAGATAAATAAGAAAAATCTTAATAAGGTATTGAAAGTATGGCTAAATAATCAATTGTAGGTCAATATTAATTACATCACCACTTTCAACTACATCACAAAAAATAATTCCGTTACATTTTTAATTGACTAATATAATCAAATGAGGGTATATTAAATTTATTAAATCATACAACATTAAAGGGAAGGGTCTAGAAATAAATCACCACTAATTCATCCATTATTATCTTTCCACCATATCAAATCTATTGTTCCAGAAGTAAACAATGATGAATTCATATTTTTTAATTTATATAAATAAAGGTGATCTCAAAATATTATAACCATCATAACAAAACAACCACATCATTATCATTACAAAACCCATTTCAATAATCTCTTTAGGTCAATAAACCATATCCATCAATCCTTGAGGGGAATATCATTTTTATATAATAAAAAATGGTCTAGTAAATTCTTCCATAACTCATACCTATCTTTTTAGAGTCTATTTCAACTCAAATATACAAAAATCATGGAATAAAACTCATATCTAACAACTTAGGAGTTTTAGGATAAAACTAAAATCATATAATTACGTCATTATTGATCACCATCAAATTGTAAAATCATCACGAACAAAAAACATTGTAATAACAATATCCATATCACCGTCTCTACATCATATATGTTTTAATGAAAGATACTCATGAGAAATTATAGATTATTTTGCAATAACATAATATCATAAGATCAATAAATACATTATATCATATGTAACTTTAAAAATAAAATCACTATGAACATAGGTGATCAATGATACAACAAAATTGAAGAAAAAGTAAAATAAACATTATCATTATGTTATTCAATATATCATTATCAATACAATATTCATTACCACCATAAAAATTCTCATCATACCCATTAATTTGTTTACTTATACTCTTATCTGATTATTTCATTAAATCTATCTTAAAACATATGTTAATGAATATCATACCACTTTAATTTCTTTATCATTTAATTAGGAATGACAACATGTTTAGTAATAAATATTTTTAATTATTTAAATTCAATATTAATTTAGTTAATTAAAAACATAAACTTTATATAATTATGTCATATAAATCATAACTTATTAAATATGAATAACAAACCCCACTCAAAATTTATTCCATAAACCTTCCAAATCTATCACTTAATCTAACCTGGATCTCTCGATGACACTATTATGATTCATTCACCAATATCGAAAATCAGAACAGTTAATCCATTAAAAAAAACCGGAAACATCACACTTAGAATAAACACCTAATATCCTACTTTTTTGTACATAAATATTATCAATGTTGAACTACAATATTCAATGGACATACTAAGAAATAATTTACCACACCTAAATAGACTAAAAATAAATCTTATCTCAATTAATCATAATAAATAACCCTATATAAACTATCAAAACTATAAATAAGGAATTATAATAACAATAATAATTTATCCATACCTAAATATATAACAAAACAATAACCCATAGTAAACTTAATAATTACTGTTACACCCTGACATATTAATCTCCAAAGGCACATCACTTTAATCATTATTTGTATTGGTTAATTTTAATAATATATAATTAAAATCCCCCAATTTTAGTTATTTTACAATTTTATAATACGTTATGATTTTTGTAAAGGTTTAGGTCATTTTTGGGATATCCTTGGGGGTTTTGGGGATTTTTTGAAAGTTTTTAGGTTTAACGGTCTGTGAACATATAGGGGAAACTATACAAAATACCTAGGTATCCATGAAGGATTTTTCTAGGAAGTCTGGGTATGAACAAATTTTGGAAAAACTATGTGGTAACAATATTTCCTTTTGAATATTTGGACAATGAAAATCCAAATGGTTTTCACATGGTTTTCCAAACCATGTCGGAAATCCTTGTGTGTGATTAAAAGGGTATCTAAAAAATTCAATTTTGAACTTGTTATTTCTTTATATAGTTAATTATTATTCATGTGTCAATGGATTTCAAAGACCTATAAAATCATGATGGATTTTTTTATTTCCTTCCCTATTAATGAAAATTACACTAAATCATTCATCATTGTACATGGGGAATCGAAGGTAAGAGGTCTTATTCCCTTTATCTCTATGCTCTTCTCGTTATATTTGAATGGAACCCAAAAAATGGAGATTTTATTCTAGAATCTATAATATCATATTAGTTTTTAATAGTAATTTTATATGATATTTTATTGGGAAGGATAGGTGAGAACATATATATGATTATTCACAATGATTCTTTGAAAGGTATCCATTGGAGGTTTGTGGATTCACTCCCACTCTACTATTTCGTAGAATATGATGTATTTGGTTTTCAAGAATGAACTTCTTATATTTCATGATTTAAAACATGTGACAATCACCCTTATTTATTGACATTAAGATAATGGGTCTAGATTAGTTCAAACAAATGGTTCGAATAATAGTTAAATGTTAATGGTTTTAAAATAAATGTTTTTGGGTGTGAAAAATTTAATAACATCGTAGGTGTGTGTTCATGATAAATATTGGGTCCTTATTATTTTGGTCAGGTCTACCATGTTGATTCAGAGTATCTCTAGATTGTATCACCAGTGATGACCTTGGTCTAGAGGGATTATTTTACCTCAGGATTTTAGATTTTTTAGTGGTCTTTTGGGACAAGAATATATTGGTTGGGTAAATTCATGTGTGTTTTCATTACATGTGTGTCCTCTATGTTGGGAGTTACTATTGTTTTTCCTAAATTTATATCTCTCACATTAATTATTGAAAGTCTTCTGAGTGTTCATTTATATATATTTACTATTAATGAGAGAACTTATACTTATTCTAGTGGGTATGTGGGATGTATTGGGTATTTCCTACTTGGTTGTATACTCACCACCTGCATATACCACTTTCAGTGTAAAAAATATTATTTTTCATGATACAATAATGATAAGATGTCCTACTTCTCTAGTAGATCATATTGATGTTGTGGTGGATCTTGGAGTTGGTTTTTTATATATTTGTTTTGGGTGACATACTGGTTAACTAGGGTGTCTTGTGTAATTATATTTTTAGACTCAAGTTATTTGTTTTTGACTGATTTGACTTTGATTGTGTTTTTATTATATTCTATTGGTTTTATGGTATTTTTAACAAGTGACATATTTATTTATCTAATGTATTTTTTATCTATTTTAAGGTTGTGTTTTTGATAAGTTAAAATATTCCATTGAATTTTAGCAATTACACTGGAATTCAATATTTATCCTTGATGTTTAATATAATTTTACAATGGTTTGTGGAATCTCATTCCTACCCATGAAAATGGGTCAGATTCTGGACATTAAAATCGTAAAAATTTGGTTTCATTCATCAGTTAAGATGTTGATAATGGATATAGAATGTGTTAGGACATGAAATTTAGATTAAAAAATCCATATATCACCAATTTTTATAAAAATTAATGTTACCATTATTGTTCGTGTATAAAATCATTATTAAAAACTTTATGAATGGTTTCCTCTCATCACCATAGATTTAGTATATGAATATTCATAACATGTATTTGAAAAAATAATTACCTATATTAAATATTCTTTCAATTGTTTTTCTCATATTTCATATTATGAGTCAGTATATATTAAAATTAAACCATTAAAATTATTCAATTGTGACTCAACATTTATTTTTTATGACTATTGGAAAAATCCACCAATAATAAGACATTGAAATTAGCAAGTCAGTGCTGATGTGATTATGGTTGCAATGGAACCATAGATCAGTCAATAACCCTTCAGAAGAATTATGGAAGTGTAACAGACTATGGAAAAATTAAATCACATGAGTAACAACATCATGCGAAATTCTCACTCGAATTTCTAAGGAAAAATCACTGATTATTTTATTTGACATTGGTCTAGATTAAGAAAAATCATGGATTGGAAGAATGATTAGAATAATTAATATCTTGGTAACCCTAAATAAAATTTAATTATATATCATAGTGTTTAGGATTATGGACCTAACACAATAATTGCGGTATCTGGTTTTCCAAGATAAGGTTAATCATGGCCTCATATGGGATAGATTTGAAGAGTTATTTAATAAAAAATTCTATTTAAGAACCTTTCGAGTATTGATAATGATATAATTCCTTAAACATAATTAATGAATCTGCTAGGATAGGAAATATGAATACCAGTCCACATAATATTCTCATTTTTCACCAAAGGTGGTGTCTAGTGAATCATTCAAGTCACACATTTTTTAATCGGACCAATGACTATATATCAATACAAGGGTGGGAATGTTATACATTGATAGTTACAAATAAATTGTGGAAAAAGATATTGTAGAAGAAAAATACATTTATTGGAGTCTTGATAGAGGGAAAACCTTTTTCTTCTCACATATAGGTGTGAACCCTTATTCATCTAATTATCATAGAAGATATATTTTATCCCATGGAAGTGTGGCACCATCAAAACAATAAACCATATTAATTTTCTCCCACATTAAAGTAACCAACTAGGTTGTTTCTTATGTGGTTCATTGGAGAACTGAAATATGGGGTTCACAAAACCACTTCGACACTGTATTGGTTTAGGATGAAAATAATATCTTAAGAATTATTGTATAAATCCATAGAATATAACTAGGGATGATGGTTCTAATTTTTCACACGATTCTTGTGCTCAATTAATAAGATCACATCAGAATTGTTCATTCTTTAGAAATAATTGCAGATAGGGTTATTCTAGAAAGACCTAAATACCACAATAAGAACATCCTATGTACGAGGACATAAATCATTCAAGGGGAGTGAATTAATAGCATTTTGGAGAATATGATCTTATGAAAATGAATAAGTTGGTACCTTAGTAGTATGATATACAATTATACATGAATTTACCTTTATTAATGTTTTAATTGACACTAGTGTATCCCATTATTTTATTACATATCATGTAGTAAAGAAACTATTATTTCCTATGGAAACGATGTCTCACATTATAAGCATGAAGAAAAATATTCTCTAATGAGAGTGTTGGGGATTTAAATGATCATAATCTTCCATCCCCATAAAATAGGACCAATTATTATGGGAGTTTCCTTTCATTGAAATGGGAAAATTTGGTTTAATGTAGTGAATTCATTGGCTAGTAGAATTCAATTATCATATTTACTATTATTCTTGACGTGTAACGTTTACATCTCCTAAAGGAGTTGTTTAGGTTTTTAAAGGAATATGGGATGTGAATATGGGAAGAGAAATACTATTCATGATAGTAATTGAGATCATATTTTTCCATTTATAAATTATCAAATTAGATTCTATTGATGCAACCGAGCATAGATATTTTCATACTATATTACATCGATAACCTATAATATTTCCAGATTATTTCTCAATACTGTCATCTGAAAGGGATTTGTAATTTCATATCAACCTAATCCTATGAATGAATCCAATCTCACTTCTATTATATAGAGTTTTACCAATATAATTATGTGAGCTCAAGGTCCAGTAAAAAGAATTGGAGTGTAAGGGATTTTTAAGACAAAGTACATACCATCCTTGACTATTAACATATAATGCCATCCTCAATTGGTTTGCTAGTCATATTTTACTATTCTAAAATTGAAAAATATTCTTAGAACCAATGTGATGGAATTCGGTGGTTCCTGGAAAAAAATTTCATTTGGTTATTTTTTTATAAAAATTATTATCAAAATATATATACATATACATATATATATATATTTGTCCAAGAATAAGTCATTTTATGATCATCCACGTCACTCTTCACTTTATTTGGTACAGACTGGTGAAAATATTTGATTGGACCAAGGATTTTCTTTAAGACTATAGAAAAAATACAGATAATTAATAAATGATGAAAATATCCTAGATCATTCCAAAATATTATATGGATCATCACCATAGCCCTTTATATTTTTAACAGGGTGATCATGTATTCTTATGAGTCTCTATTTGGTTATAAAACCAAGATATGAGTAATAATGGTAAATTCTCTCTTTGGTACATTAATGTTTGGAAATTCAAGAGAATATTATGAAATTTCATTATCTACTAGCTCTAACAAAAAAAATTAGTTAAATTTATAATTTTTTCAACATCTCATAATTAAATAATTATCATCCAAATATAACCTATGCGATTTGTTGAGATCATGTTAAAATATAACCAAATATGAATTTTCTACACACCCTAATTTCATTCTATATATTATAGAGAATTTCTATCATTATAGACATATATCATTATTTTTAGTATTGTGGAGATAGGGACATCTTCATGAAGAGACATAGATACCATATAAATTTATTCAAAAAAATGGCTAGATATGTCCCAAATCATAAAAAAATATATTTTAGTTGATGGAAGTCCTCACAGTGGTTAGAATATAACACCATTTTTTTTAGTAATTTACTATTTTATACCACTTTCCTATGTTATGAAATTGTTTGGGTTTATTTTCATATGTATTAGTGGGTTTTGGTAAATTTTTATGATTAGTGGTGGTCTCGTAGTTTGTCAATGGTTAGAGAACATGTGAGGAATTCCTAGGTTAAAATATGTGAGTTTTTGGGAGAGTATATGTAGGATCAAGGTTGGAACAATATTATCTAGACCATGCAACATAATTTTGTAGCATTGGGTGTTATCCAGTAACACATTAACTATTGGAACATGATTATCCAAATGAATAAAATAATTAATAGTGCTCCAAAAATTAAATGTTTAACTCATTTTCCATATAACTAAAACAATTCCTTATGTGTCTTGGGATCGCAATCCTCTTGAACCCTTTGGTTTATTTTTATGATTCCCTTACCTCTTGATCATTATTCCATCTAATCTTAGAGCATTGGTCCTTGGTAATTAAAGGTAAATGTTTTGATTTTATTTACCTTGATTATATTATTGTTCTCTCTATGAAGGAACCTGTCAATAAGTATTTTATAACCAAATATATGGGATACGGTTAGTTTTTAATAAAATTTCATTTGTACCCTTGAATGAAATGAGAGAAGAGTATAGAACTATATGTTTTCCATAATTATTCATCAAGATAAATCGGTAGGAGGCATGTGGAATCTCTCACAATCAACTCTTTCATTAAAAATAAAATTCTTTGACTTTCACATATAAATTTATTATTTTTCATGACGGAATACTTTTGAAGATCTCTCTTTTTATTATTTTTAAAACTATGGGTTGTGGGATTTGACCCCAAATGTATGAAAGAATTATTAAATGAATTATTTTCCAATGAAATGTGTTTGTGTATGAGAACTTGTTATTGCATGGTTCGTAAGAGTTCATGATATATACTGGGGACATTTTGTTTCATAAATTGTCTCTATTCCAATTTGGGTGATGTTTTGATTATACCACCAATTGAAAAAAAATTTCTATAGGTACAGTTCACACTAATGATTTTATTCTGTTCTATGGAAATATGGGGTAACAATATATTGGTTGGGCACTTGAATGTGTGTGTGTTTTTTCATTTCATGTGTGTTATCTTTAATGTGATTTACATTAACTATTTAAATATTTATATCACCCTCAATTTATCTTTATACTCTTTATGGGTTTAATTTATATATATTTATTGGTGGGAGCTTACTTGTTCTAATTCTAGTGGTGGGTGTGGGATGTATTGGTGATTTCCAACATGTTTGTACACTCTACTTGTATATATTAATCATGGTGTATATGATGATTTTATTTATCCTAATATAGGTAAGGGTACAATTTAAATCTTTTATAGTAGGGCATCTTAATGTTTCAATCATTTTTATTGGGTGGTGGATCATGGAATTAGTTTTTTGAGGAGTTTATTACAGTTCCACATCGATGCCCAGATGTATCTTACGTCAGTGGATTTTCAGAAACATGTGATGTATCATTGACTATTGTGTCTCTAACAATGATATTATTATGTTCTATTGTGTTTTTGTGATTTTTATCATACATCATATTTCATTATTTACTATATTGTTTTGGTTTTTAATTATAGGTTGTGTTCTCATTAATGTAAAATTATCCCCCATGTTATAGTAATTACCTTATAATTTATTATTATTATTTTGTGTTCAAGGTTGGTCACCTATGTTAAGTGGAATCTTGGTCTTACCTGAGCAAATGGTTCAAGGCCGGGATGTTACATATTACCTTCTCATTTGTAATTTACTTCTCAAATCACATTCCATCATATCCATTCCATTTCTATCATTACATACTCTTTCTTATTTTCATATCCAAGAATATTCCCACCAAGTAGAAAAAAAAAACATATAGTAGTGTACTTACATATATATTACCAAATATATACATATAAATATGGAATTTAGATGAATCTAGTCAACATGATCATCCTTCCACTTCTAATACATAGTCATGTTTATAATTCATTAAAAGTCCCTTATTAAGATACTATAGCACAATAATATTCTTATTCATAAATAAATAAATTCATAATAGGTACTATGAAAAAAATACTAATAAATCTAAATTAATAAAAAATTAATAAAAGTTCAATACCTCCTTTTAATGGACCAAAATGAACTATAATAAGACCAATATAACGGAGTAATATATTAATGAAGAAAAACCACAATGACCACATCCCCTAGTCCAAAATAAAAACACCAATTGTGAGGGAAGAGTATAAACCTACCATATTAGCGTGCCATTGCAAGAGTTACAAAATGGTTAGGTTATTAATGGTTGGACTGGTAAAATAAATGATTCAAGGATTATAGAATTCATGGGTAGGAATCTAGGTATCAAGGTGCAAGGAAATATAAGAGGTAATTTGAGAAAATATGGTATTAGAGGACCCAAAAGGATAAGATGAAGATAGTAATTGGTATTGTTTTCTGTTTATCAATTTCTTATTAGAGGATGAAATGACATTCCAAGAATGTTATTATTTCATGAGATAAATGATACTCTTATAAATCACCTACCTTGTTGATGTCAACAAATTCCACACCTAGAGTACTAAATCAAAATACTAATGGATTTATGAGATGATTACTGGAAACTATAACATCAAATTCATCGAAAAACCATCAACTATAACCCATAAAAACTAATCAAAAACAATTTTACATTAATTCCATGAAGAAGGGAAAGAAGAAAAAGAAAATAATAGTAAGGAATATTAAATTCTGAAGAAATTGATCATATATAAAATAGAATAATAGAAATTATATAATCACTAAGAACCACAAAACTATCTCTCAATATATCCTATAATTTGATATAAATGAGTGAATAACAAGAAAAAGGAGGGAGAGACACCCTATAATCATACAACCTTATTATGTGCTAAAAACATATTCCTTAAAAATTATATATGATACTAACTAAGACAAACCACCATAAGAATAAATTCAACTTACATCATTTTAATTGCATAAAAATTTCATCCCACATAATATATCACAATACAAGGACTTAACGATTAGTTGTTTTAGTGATTGGGTATATAACCAACTTTTTTTCAACTTCCAAAAAATTTCCAATCAGTAATCTTCATATGATACAACCTTTTTATACATATCATACTTAATATATTTATTCATAACCAAGGTGTTGATCCCTAACCCATGAGCCACATACAATGGTACCTTGATCTAGTTCATCATTATCCCTTAAGCGTTCCACCCCATATACTAAAGGCCAACGACTAGTAGTGAGGGACTACTAGAGGTATAGTGGGGAAACTATACCCTATGGATCATTAATTAAATAGAAAATAAAAAATAAATGTTGTTATAGGGATATAATAAAAAATTATCATTAATAATAAATGAACGATTAATCATTTATTGCATGCTCTGGAATTACTATAGGAATGTATATACAGAACATGGTGAGACTGAAAAAATAATAAAATAAATAAAATACACAGTGTCTATCTTGGATAGAATCATGAGAACAAGCTCAATCCTTTTCTCTTGTGCTCCATCCAAGCATATAAGGATAAAATTAATCATGAATATTCCTTGAACATGATTTTGTAAATATGAGGTCTATCTAGGTACCAAATAGAGTCCCAAATAGGGTGTGTGATATACCCATTAGGCATCCATCAATGCTGTCTAAAAAAATTCATTACGTGCATATAGTCTATAGCATTGTGAAGATATAACTATCATAAATTTGTAAAGATAATTTGTAAAATATAGTCTATAAATAATGCTAGAACAATAAGTCTATGAATGTTTAATAACAATAAATAGTGAAGAGAACCAACTACATCCTATTTCATCATATCAATTATCGAGCAAGTATGGCATATGCTGAATAATCATGTATCAGACCTAAGAGGTCCTGGACTTTAGGAAAATGAAAAATGTGTTCCCGTTGAGTACCTGGATCTCATATAATGAGAAATCAATTTAATATAGACTTTATAGTTCTATGACATAAGACTATTGACCAGTGAATCCTATTCAAGTCTATGGAGTGTATTCATAGAAAACTCAGAAGAGACATGGGTGGTGTTCAAGGATAATGTACATAGAGGTCCAATAAATCGTAATCCATGGTTATAATCTATGGAATCTAATGGAACATATATATATCTAAGAATTTCATCGGTTGTATATTGTGTTATATCACCCCAATTCCATACCATGAAATCCCATTTAACATAACTCATGTAATAATTCTATGTCCATGTTAGTGTCCAAACCCATATCAATTGAATTCATCACATTACAATCTTAATTTAATCCATATATAGGAGATGATAAGTATGTCCATGTTAATGCACATATCATTAAATTAAATAAAAAAATAATTAGCATAAGTCAATGTGTTATCAATTTCAATTAAAAAATACAATTGAATCCATTTCATTAATCCTTTCATTTATAATGACAGGGTTCTAACCAAGGTATTCAACAATTAACATTACATTTAACTGTGTTTTTATACCATTAATAACATTGTAGATCAACACAGACCATGGGAGTCTTTAAATGTGGTCAATATAAATTACTCCCCTCAAGGGTGGTTCAGGTTGAGTTTGAATACCTACAATCTTGTGTACGGTTATAATAAAAAGATTAAATCATGGTCGAATCATTAGATTTATTGGTCTATTAATCTAAAGAGAAATGCCTAAAAGGTGTGACGTGTGAAAAAATGATGCAATATATTAAAAACAAAACCCTTTTTGGTAAAAGGTTTAGACCACATTCGTTGGATGTTCCACTCATCCAATATCAGTCTTTGATTCATGACAAAACGAGAGAAAACGAAAGATTTGACAAACACCCTAAAAATAGGGAGAATTTTCAATCATGGATTTAGTATTCCATATAATGAAATATAAAAATGAAATAATCATGATGAGTTGAAGACTAACTGATACACTTCCAACACACCTAGAACATCTTGATTCTGAAAATGAATGGAGGAGATAACTCTATGCGTATGAGGGGTAAATGTGCTTGAGTGTCCGACTACTGATTGTGAGTAAGTATGTCAAATGGCGTAGAGAATTTAAGAGAAAGAAATATAAAATAATAATTTCAACCGTATTAATGATCTTAATATTTTGGTACCACATTTGGGAAACCATTTACCAACCGTGGGGTTCCACTATCTAAAGAAACACACACTTAGCACAACTGGTCCATGGTTTCACAAACCATGTAAAATATGTGCAGTTATAATCTAATTTTTTTGTAGCTTGATGCATGTACATGTGTATCCTCTCACATGGAAATTACAAACATGTGATGCCATATACACTAATGGACCAAGTCTCATGGTTCTTCATAAGGGGTCGTATGGATTAAACTAATTGTGTCCACTTCCGACCTCTCCCAAAAGAGATATTTCAGATCACGTAACTCCTGAAACAATTCCAAACATTCATGACACCTCTATAAACTTAAAATAAATCCCAAAAACAATAGTTTCATGTCTTACAAAGCTCGTCTTTACATATCATGAATCATTTTGATATTCATACCATTTACCAAAGTAAAATTTCATTTTCCCTTGCAAATTCCATCTGAGTCTAAAATATAGGATCATACAATATCTCCACATTAAAAATTAGCAACAATGAAAATCCATGGGAGACAATGAAACATTTACCAAATACCTATGTTATAAATTTTTTCACAAAAGACCATGTGGTTGTTCATAACGCACAACACGCTACCTAGATCCACCAGAATCATATAGTGTTAAAACAACCCAGAGCTAGATCCAACGCTCGTGACTATAACCAAAAAATAGATAGGCCTTACCTGAGATTTTATATCCTTATACATGATCACATTATAATATTTATCATTAATTATCCTATATCACTGCCCACCATATGTTCTAATATTAAAGAAAAAATTATGAACCATGACAGTCTACGCTCAGAATTTCCTGACGTAACACATATATAGGATAAGGATACTCAAGATGTGAGTTTCACCAATGAAATTTTTTAGGGAAAAAATAATTTTATAATGGGAAAAAATAATAGAGAAATTTTTTCCAAATAAGGAGACTCACCAAAGTCCTTCACTGAATCACCCAAAACTGGAAATTCTAATGTAGAATGATGATTGAAGGCCTTATATCGATCATCGATAATACAAGATTGGGCTAAGTGAGTAAGAAACTAGGGATAATTGATTAAGAAACTCAACATTAAAGGTTTCTCCATGTTTCATCCAAAATAATATGATAGAGAATATATCATTAAAGAAGGTTTTTTATTAAGTTAATAGGGGATATGAATAAATTAATAACTTCCATAATGACACCACAATTGAACCATATGTTTTTAATTTTGGATTTTTTAATATTTTAGAAGGGTGGAGGCATTGAATTCATACACTTGAAAAATCCCAATGTTGATATAGCTTAAACCATTCCCTAAACATGGCCATATTGTAACACCCCAACCCCATAAGACTGGAGTAAGGGCATTATTTTATGAAATTGGCATGATTAGAAGGAATCAAATCCCAAATAACTAGTCAGTTTTGAGGTATTAAAATGATAGCTTACATATATGATAATCATAATACATTGGTTAATAATAAATAGAAACATGATACATAATAAAAATAGATAAAAAACATCCTAGAAACTCATTCAAATGATTCCACTTCATAACATGGGGAAACAAAAAAAATAGGGTAATCTCAAATAATCCGTAAGGAGAACTAAAGCAAAATTAATAACGAATCAATGGGAATAAATAAACATGGAATGGTGATGAACTAAAAATACATGCCATTGAAAAAAATATATTAGTAAAATCAATATGGAAAGGTAAGAAACTAAAACACATTCCACTTAAATATCAAAATGAGAATATGATGTATCTAAAGACATATAGATACAAAATATAATGGATGAAAGATAATAGAATATAAATGTATGAAATGATTATTTAGTTTATTTCATGTCTGAGGTACCTAAAAACTCATACAGTCAAGGACTTTCATAAGACGGTTAAAGCATTGGATAGAACCCTGTTTAATTTGGACAACTTATTCATCTCTTGAGAACCGCTTGATTCATCGAGGATCTATATAAAGTCCAAGATCCACCCATAATTACCATTCCAAATAATTCCTCATATTGACTAGTAGAAAAAATTAGTATTCCATATCAAATAGTCATTTTGAATAAAGATTAATTAATTATCAATATTTCCCAAAATAATATGATAACGGTCAAAGTAGACAACGTATGTAAAATGGTATATGGTTTAGGAAATAATAATATCCAATGTATGATAATATGGATATTCAAGTAAGTTTTAAATGAAAAATGATAGCTATAAATTAATGTTTTATAGATAATTTTAACAATGAAAAAATTAAGGTAGATTTCCTAGGTAATCATTAATGACATTCTTGAGGGAAATAATCGTTAAACATTCCAAAGTGTCAGACGCCACATTGAAACATTTAAATCATAATCCCTATGAGATAATGACATAAAATGAAAATTATAAAATCATTATAATAAGGATATTCATTATATTATGTTCCAAATTGTATTATATACATCATATAATAGTGAGTTCGTTCATAACAACAAATAAGTCTTAATGGAATATAAATTGAGATAAAATACATCACCTTAACCTTTATTTTTAAATGTTGTATTTATACTTATATATAGAGTTTTAAAATATATTAATAACTTTTACCATAATTATACTCATGTTTATAATATTTTTTATCATCTTTTTATAATATCCAATTACCCATTTTTTAACAATATTTCATTATTTTTACTATTTCATGTGTTAATTGTCTAGTTTTCTCTTATATGTTTTGACTTGTTATTTTTCCCTCCTATTAATTAGTTATTATTTAATAATCTAAGAAATTTAAATCATTAATTTTTTATCTAATATATTCAGTACATATTTATTTAGTATACTCTATAAAGTTTGGAGATAAGAAATGAAATTCACTGTTTTTGGACATTGTAGGTTGTATGTATGCAAAACGTTACTTTTATTACATTATCATATTAAAAGAATGAAAAGTAATTGATACATATGTATATTTTAATTATAGTATAATATATCTATCATATATGTTATATATTTTTATTAAAACTGTCCTTTATACATTCCATGTATGGTGTGAATGGGTTACATCACTTTGGGAGGCGTTAATCCACACTTCCACAAATGATGTTATCGTATTTAATCAAAATGGAATGTATAGAGGTATGTGTAAAAAAGTAATTAAATTAGAATAATTAAATTATAAATATCGTATATATCATATATATATATATATATATAGTGTTTACATAATAATTACTACCACGAGAGGCGGTAAAAGAAAAATTAACAATAATTATTTCCTGAGGTGGTAGTTTGATGTACACGTAAGAAAGATATTATTTACATATGAAATGGAATTGTTTGTAAGTGTTAGTAAAAACCATAGACTAAAAAAATAAGTATATTTAGGATAATTGTTTTTATACAATCATATAATATGGATATGTTTGGAGGTGTAGAACAAAAATGAAATTAAAGAGCTTGAGGAAACATGATACCTCTTAATCTGGTAACTTCTATTGGTTTGTACGAAAATGATTCCTTTGATGGATATATGCCCAAGGGGGGGCATATAAGATTAGTGTAGGAATTTTTAGGATCTATTTAGGTATATCTTTTTTGATCCAATGTTTCTTGTGATGTGGGAGGATGTAGGATGATATAAAGACTTTTATAGTCAAGGAGGAATGAGTATCTTGTAATATTTTGAAAAAGGAATTCCAATCACATTTTACACATTTCATGTGGATCTAAAAGTGCTACCAGTTATATAAAATGGATTATAGGGTCTAAAATTTCCATGAAATTCCTTTTTAATATGTTTCTAAGTCATGTGATCCCTTAAAATTGAGATTTAGTCCCATATTATGAATAAATTTACCTTAATCGTTGTAATAAATTTTAATTAAATTCCATTATATATTTGGGAAAAAATTATTTTACCTTTATATAAATTATAAATTTTTTTGGTTAAAGATATGGAATCCATTTTTAAAAATTAATAAAACATAAGTGGAAGTATTTAATTTTAATTTAATCTCGTAGGCAGGGTGAAAATGCAGGTTCTTAATGAAAAATCATTTGAAATATTACTTTCTTTTTATAGTCATTTTTCGAGTGAACTCCATTAAAATGACCGAAATTGGATTAATTAATAACAAAATGATATAAATAAATTTTAAACAAATCTAAAGCATAATTTATCATTATAAATAAATTATATGAAAAAGATGTTTTGACTAAAATTCAGTATTTTTCACTCTTAATTAAAAAATGAATCATCATAAAACATTAACAAAAATTCACCCTAAGATAATTTGAATATTTATATAACAAATATGAACTTTATTTTGAAATATTGAATTTATAAAAGTGTTAAAATTTGTATTTAAAATGTTTTCCCCATTAAAAGGTGGAAAAACTACCATTATAATGATATAGTATTTTATCTGTAACATTGAGTTTGTTCTTATCGTATACCATTAAAATATATTATATTAGTGTAAAAATATTTTATTAAATATATAATATATTATATATATATATAATTGATATCACTCAGTTATTGAAATTTAATTTATTTTATTACATTAAAATAACTTTATGAGTATAATAGTAGTTTTCTATAAAAACATTCTCTTTATATTCAATTGGTTCTTATATTAATTTCTAATAAATTTGTAATGAATTAATTAATTTTATATTTGAGTAAACCATATATTTTGATAAGTTACTTATTAATTTTCATAACATATTATTCAACGGCTTGGTTACATATTATTATATAAAATAATTATATTTTAATAATATATTATTGTTCAATTAAAAAATGGTCTTGTGTGTAATGCAAGCTATCAAACAAAGTCATTCTTGCATGCTTGGAAAGCTAAATAAGTGTTTTCATGCATTTTCAGCTATATAATATATTAAATTTATTTAATATATTAATTATATTGTAAATTCATGGGATTGTATATTCCCTTACATCTGTGGTGTCGTGGGTCATGCACGCTATCGAATATAAGGTTCATACATTCAAATCTAATGGTGTTACATTATCTCCACCTTAAATAAATGGATTTCTAACAATTTAAAATTGATCTCTATAATAGTGGGGTTTAAAATATAATATTGTAGGATGTCTCAAATCGTATATATTATAAACACATATTATTAAAAAGAGTGAAAGGAAAGTATAACGGTCACGTAACTAGGTTCCTTAGTAGGAGAACGTTGGTGGGAAATGAAAACATGGATATAGAAGAAAAACATAGAACAATCAAGTCCTGATGGAGAGTTCTAGAGAACATGTTAATATAAAAAAAATTTACCACAAAACCATGACTTATATGTGTGAATAATGGTCATTTATATCTAATAAAATTATGATAATAGGAAAAAAATTTGTTTCCAAGCCCTTTTGTTAGTGTTGAAGAATTCATTGAATCATTAAAAATATATGTAAATATTAATTTTTATAAACATAATATTCTCCTTGGATTATTCCATGAACTATTCTGTCTTAATATCATAGCAAAATATGCATCATATGGTGAAGTAAGGAATCAATCTCTAAATCCTTTTCTATAGATAAAATTAAACCACTTCATAAATTGTTACGTTTTACAAAATATTATGATCAAACATTTTATAAGGAAGGTCAATGAATTTCAAAATTGAACGTATCATTATCCTTTAATCTACATGAAGTAGATATTTAATCATCACACACCAAATTTTTGAATAACATAAACATGTATTCTATTTAAATATGATAATAACATGAATTACCATAATAAATTATGGGGAACTAGTATTCTTCCTTATTCCTTAAGTAAAACAAAATGTTATTGGATATATTCCATTAATCCAAAAGTGTCATAATCTCTATTAATGATAGAATAGACCACTTTTCGACAAGTCAATAATCAGTTCTAAGGTACTCAACACTTACCCAAATCAATTATTTCTTTATCATTATCTTAACATCAGGAACATATTAAGTGTTTCATTTTCCTCAATCACGTGTATTCCAAAAAATTTAACTTTATTCATATTAATATTTCTTGGAAACATTCACCATATTGTCTCAAATCCTTAATGAAAGAGTATTGTAGTAAAATATTTATATATTTGATAAATAATATGATGAGAACATCATAAATAAAATTCTTTTACAATATATTTCTTATATCCAATTACAAAATCACATTAATCATTCTACTTCAGTTGTCTCAATAACATATGCATGACCTTGATCCCTTATATTTTTAACAGGTATATTCTATTGATGTTTGGGGAAATCATTTTTTTAGTGACCTATATCTTTATAGTTGTAACACTGAATAGTAGCATCTTTATTCTTCCCTTTGCATTATTTTTCTTACTGACTGTTTTCTCCACATTTATAACAACTTCCCAATCCTTTCAAGAACTAACTAGGGTGATTATTTATATAGTTATCACATGAGGGAAAATTCTTATTTCTTTTATTCCCTTTATATTTCATTTTCTCTTCCTATATCATCTTTTCAAGCTTCTATTAGAATACATGGGACTTGGATAATTCTTTCACTATCCTGATTCCACATTAAATTATTTCATCATATAAAAACAGTAATTATGAAAAATTTACTTTAGAGATTTGGATTAAGTACTTTAATGAAATTTTTGTTCATGTATTCCATTTTGTGTATGAAATTTTTATCATACTTTTCTATCCTAGTAAAGATTTCTTCATACTCTACAACACATTCTTCATATTTTTTACATTAATCTAGGAAACATTATTTTATTCTTAGTTTGTTTCTGAGGAGGGAAGTATTTATCAATTAATGTATCATTAAAAATCCTCTATTCCTTGAGTTATATATCTTAATCCTCCATCGTATTCTGAATCAAAGACCACGATTAATCAATATAAAATTATAGATAATACAACACATGTGTAACATTTTTTTTTTCACCACCTCACAATGCAATGAATATTTTCTCCAAATACATAATCCATTTCTCAGTTTCCAATAAATCGGTAGTCCCACTATATAATGGGGGACTCTAGCACATAAAGTAATAAATCATAAGAGATTCTCTAGGAGAAATATCATTCTCCAATCAGTAAAGGATATCTATCATAAGATGACTAATTTTCCCTCACATATCTATAAATTTCTTAGTTCCAATACAAGTTGTATTGGATTCTTCAGCAATTAAATATCTATATTTTCCCCAAGTATTGATTTCATTATTCATTCTATAAACCATTTATAATATATTTAATATAATGGATAACATTATGTAATAATATTCATAATCCCAAAACTATTGAAACAATAATCATAAATTGAAAAAGTTTTTTTATAACTAATCTCCCTAATAATAATCATAGTTTCTTTGGGGATATCATTACATCTAAATCCATAATAATGGCAGGTAAATAAAACATGTATTATCCTATGTGTATCCCCCAAGAGTATCAAACTTGGTGCACTATAAGGCTTATTATCATGTATCAAGTTACACTGAGTTAGGCATGTCACACCTTATTAGATTTTTCCCTCATAGATAAATCTTTTCCAGAACCATGTCCACTTTTAGTATCTATATATGGATGTATATATAGGAATAGCCACATAAAATCTACCTTAAAAAAATTCTAGTATGTTCTTCTATACTTATCCACAATGCCTATATTGGGTTTGTTCTCCCTAATCTAATATTTCTAAATCTACTTTCTTAGGTTAATACTATACATCCTTTGATAGAAACTAAAAGTCTCTGCCCCCATAATCCTAGAGAGTATGTATTATTTTATCATATTGGTAGGATTATGAGGAATCAAATATCATAGCAGTGATTGATTTAATAGAATTTATAATACAGATTACATTCATGATATCTGTAATACATTGGGAAGTAATAAATAAAAACATGATAAATAATAAAAATAGATATATAACTTTATTGAAACTCATTCAAAGGATTCCTGGTCATAACTTGGGGTAAATAAACCAAATAAGGGTCAGATCAAATGATTAGTAATGGTAAGTAAATTAGAGTAATAATGAATCTGTGAGAATAAATCAATATTAATTGTGATTAACTAAAAACACATTTAATTTAAATAAGTAGATAAGGAAATATCAATATGTAAAGGTAAGAAACTAAAACACATTTCACTTAATCAGTAAACTGAGAAGAAAATGTATACATAGATATATCGATGAAAAACACCATAGATGAACATAATAAAAATTAAATGAAGGAAATGATTAATTATTTGACTTCATTTCTGAGGTACATGAAAACCTATACCATCATGACCATTCACAAGATAGTTAAAACTATGGATAGAAACATGTTTAATTTGGTCATCTTATTCATCTCATGAGAACATGCCTATGAATCGAGGAGCTATATAAATTCGGGGATCCTCCATTCATTTCCTACCCAAAATAATTACTCATATCAAATATTAAAAATATATAAAATGTGTTAAAAAATATCCATATTTAATAAATAATACATAATTATCAATATTTCCCCAGATAATCAAATAATTGTCAAACCATACATTGTATGTAAAATGGTATACGATTTAGGAGATTCTCATATCTATTTTATGATAATATGAATATTAATGTAAATTAACAATGAAAAAATATTAGAATAAATTGATCATTTAAATATAATGTTAATAATCACAAAAGTAAGTGATATCGCAAAGATAATCTTTAAGAACACTCGTGAGGAAAATAATATTTAAACATTCCAATGTTTCCCATAGCAAATTGAAACATTTAAATCATAATCCACATGATGGTATGTCATTAAATGAAACCTGTAGTATCATTAGATTAAGTATATTCATGATATAACGTGTTAAATGTAAGTATATACACCATATAAAAGTGAGTTGGTGCATAACGACAAATAAGTCTCAATAGAATGTAAATTGAGACGAAATCCCTTACATTAACCTTCGTTTTGTTGTGTGGTATTTATACTATTGTATAGTGTTTTAAAACATATTTATTACTTATAAAACACCATAATAATGTTTATAATATAATATATAATCTTCTATTTATATCTTATTACCCAATTTTTAACAATATTTCATTACTTTTACTATTTCGTGTTTTAAATGCCTAGTTTTGTCATGTATGTTTTGACTTTTTATTTGATGACCCTATAAATTATATAATGATTTCATCGTCTATAATATTTAAAACATGAATTAATTATCTTATTTATTCATTACATATTTATTTATAATAATCTATATTGTTTTGAGTTAAGAAATGAAATGCACCGTTAATGGAGATGGTAGGTCGTACATATGCATAAACACTACTTTCATTTCATTATTGTATTAAATGAATGAAAATTAAATTATACATGTGTATATTATAAATATAGTATCATATATATTTCATATATGTTACATATATTTACTAAATCTATCATTTATAATATCCATGTATGGCATGAATGAGTCACATCGCTTTGGGAGGCAGTAGTCCACACGTCCACAAACAATGTTATCTTATTTACACAAATGGAATATATAGAGGTATGTTTTATAAAAAATCACATAAGTATAAAGACATTATAAATCTCATATATATATATATAAAATAAATATATAATCCATCATAATTCCATCCATGAGCAGAGGTATAGGAAAAATGAACAATCATCGTTTCATGAGGAGATAGTTCACCATAAACATAATCAATACTTTCTTCTCACATTAGCTGGAAGTTTGTGTATGTGTAGGTAAAACCCTTATCAGAACAACATAATAGTATATTTATTTTTATATTGTTGTTATATTGTCATGACATGTCCCCTAAGGCCCATGGCGTGACTACCCCAAGCCTGCCTTCCATAAGCCAATGGCTGCTGACTAGAACCAGAAAGGCGTATCTATTAAACGTAAAGACATTGTCGTTAAACCTGTACAAACTCACATATTAGAACACAACAAGAGGTGAACAAACAGACTAGAACACACAAAAAAATCAATTGTGAAGTAAACTTCTATAGTAGATAGTGTTGAAAGTAATGGGGCCGGAATAAAAGCCCAACTGAAAAAACTAAAAGTAAATCTGAAAAAGTACAATACAACTAAAAAGTGGAAGGAAGCTCCTAGATTGTCCCCCACAGATCCTACCTGAAGGGTAGGTACTACTCATGATCTATAATCTATGTGTCACATCACACCAAAAAGTTCAATCCCCAAGCACCACCCAGTCCTAGCTCCCTCATCCTCAGTCAATGTTGTATGTCTTCTGCACCAGACGCAACAAGGTGCGAGTGTTGCCCATACAGGGGGGAGTATAATGATACTCAGTAGAGACCCTGAGTCACCTATAGGTCTCCTAGAGTTCCACAAATGAAAAACTACAAATCATTAATCAAATGTAAAAAAAAGTCATCTCACACCAGGTATCACTTTAGGTCAAGGGTAGAAGGGTTATCACATTAATGATCTCCATGGCTGCTAGAGAACTCCTCCTCTATTGAGAACAGTGTGCCTATCGGGTTACCACGAGCTGCTTCCCACTAACCTTGAACTACTGAGGAACTCCACCCCATATTGTACCGTTGGTATATCTTGTCAAACAGAGCATCCCTCCCCCACTGTGGCCTACTGATGTACTCCTCCCATTACATACCATGGTCGTCGAGTCACTCTGAGTCGAAAAGTCCATAATCGCCAGATCTCATACAGTCGCAGGGTTTCGTATGTAGGGCACCTGGTAGAACCGCTTCTCAAGAAAATTTCCACATATTGATATCCATATAATTCACCAAAAGTAATGAAAAAAGATTATTCCCCCCATGAGACTCCCAAAGCTGCAAACAGCTCACTAATAGGACGCGTGGTCTACCATATATTGGTATTTTATTGTCGAGGGCCCGATTGGATTCATAATCAATCCAATTAGGGAATACCTCAAATATTTACAAAACGCTAGTGGAGAATCAAAAAAGGACCTACTCATCCTATGGATCCCATCAACATAGACGTTTCATCAAACAGACGTCCGATTTAGAAGTTAGGGCCTATTTTGTGTAACAAGTCAGTACTCTGTCCGGGTCTGGTCTGCCTTGGTCGGACCCGCCCGTCCTGCTTCGGCATGGGCTGACCCGAATCGACCTGGGTCAGCCCAGCCTGAAATTGGTCTATCCTGACCATGGTAAACCCATCTCACTGGTTCTGACCTGACCCGACATGGTCGTGGGTCAGGCCGCTGGGCCGCGGGTCAGTCCGCTGGGTCGACCTGACAGTGCCACCCACCAGGCAGTGCATGCCGCTAGGGACACCTAGATGTGATGCATCTGGTCTGGTATAATGTTTTGTGAGGTCCACATCAGTGGTGAACCCTCTGGGGTTTAACCACCACATCTCCACATGGTGTCATGGGTCCCCTGCTGGCGCGCGCCCCATCTACCAGTCACCGGTAAATCCAACGATCTTTTCTCTCCCCATGAAGATCACCGGCTGCGTCCCAACTTCTGCATGGGAGCACCACCAGGGGAATGCCCCTCTTCTGCTCTGCATCCACCACGGGTGCTAGTTTGTCTTCATCCAGAAACACGGATGCTGCCACCGGGTGCTGCTGCCTCACTACTATGCATCGCTGCCAACACCGGGGCTGGTGATTGGGTGTTCGTCGGGCTGTCGGTCGCGCACCGTTGGCCTGGTTTCATACTCCATCTGCACTTGAGGCTTAAGATGATCGTGTTATTCGTTGCGGTAGTCCCTACATCAGGTTGTTTCCAACATTAAAAAAGGGTGATCACAAACATCACATTGACGGAGGGGCTCATGCCTTGATCGTGTCGGCATGCACCCTCCACATTAGTTATAATTCCGGGGGGGATTTGGGGAAATTATCAATTGGATTTTATTTCTTGGATTCAATTTCCAACCCCAAAAACAATACACACCCACCCGAATATAAAAAATAAAATAACGGTTCCACTTGTTTGTTATTTGATCATTCCTCGTCTTTTTAGAAAGAAAAGTGGGGAAAACCAAAATCAAGACAACCCCCTACATTGAAACATTTTAGAGTGCTCGTGGTTGAGGGAGTCTCATCATTCTCCATCCCCTCAATAAGCTTCCCTCACAACCGCTCGAACATCAAAATCTGGTTTTGGGTTTCGGTATCGCGCGTCACCTGCTAGTGGGATAGGCTCCGTCCAATAAGGGTTTGGCATTACGACACTCCATCAAAACTTTTTTGGTTGGAAAAGCTTGTCTGATACCCCTCCCCAAGATCTATATTTATAGTATAAGTGGAGGGTAATTAATTACATGGGTAGTTAATGGGGGATCATTAATTAAGAAGCTTCCTAATTCCACAACTGCATCATTACTTAGGATTTGGCTAGTCAATCCATTCATTGGCCTGACTCACTGCAGGTCCAACACTCTGCTTGTTTGTAGGTGGAAAATAATAAAAATTAAAAGATAAATTTATTTTATTTCACAAGTTTTAAAAGTCACAAAACACTACTTTTTATCGGGATCAACTGCGGTCAATGTAAATTCTTCTATAAGTGAATCCTGGTGATGCACATTCAACGATACCCTCATAATTTTAATCTGTGCACCGGTTCAAAAGATTGAAAAACTTGATTACAAGTTTAATTAATGTACCTTAATATAATTCAGAAATTATTTCTGGGAACACTGGACCTTGGATTCACACGCCATAAATTTTCATGGACTCGTGATATTCTATATAATTTAAAAAATTTACCAGGAAAATCTGGGTCATTACATTTTCCCCAACTGAGGTCCTTTTGACCCTAAAAGCCACAACATAGACTAAGGAATCAAATGGGGGTAGTAAGCATGAATATGAGCCTCCCGCTCCCATTTTCTCTCTGAGAGGTTCTCATGCTGCCAGTGAATGCGTACCAAAGGTATCGACCTCCCATGAAACTCGCTCCTATCGATCCTCAATACCTACTGGAACCTCAAAAAATGACGTCCCATCATCCAACTCTAGCTCTCTATGGTCAATGACGTGAGATTGGTCATGCACGTATCCCCTCATCTGGTATACCTGGAAGACGTCTTTCACCCTCTTCCAATTTGGTGGATGTTCCCTGTGGTACGCCACATCCTCAATCCTCCGAAGAACAAGAAAAAGGTCTGATAAACCATGATGATAACTTGTTGTCGCGGCCAAATCTTCGTAGTCCCTGCCAAGTGTAAAAATTCAATAATACATGGTCCCCCTCCTAGAACTCCAACGTTATCCATCTCCTATCAGAATATGACTTCTGTCTGCCCCGTGATGTCTTCATCCACTCCTGGATGATCTGTATCTTCATAGTGGTGGCACATACCAACTCTGGGCCCAAGAGTGTTGACTCCCTGGCTCTGTCAAACCTAGGGGTGATCTGCAAGGTCAACCGTATGAGGCATCGAAGGGTTACATACTAATGGTGGAGTTGTAACTATTTTTTTAAGAAAACTCATCCAAGGGAATGTGATCCTTCCAACTAAAACCAAAATATAGGACACATGCATGAAGTATTTCTTCTAGAATATGTATGGTCTACTCTATCTAACCATCTATATGTGGATGAAAGGTGGTGCTCAGACATAGCTGAGTCTCGAACTCCTCCTATAATCCCTTCCATAATTGGAGTGTGAAACGTGTTTCATAGTCAGAGATGATCGTTGATGGCACCCCATGGAGTCGCACAATATTCTATCCATAGAGGCGTCCAAGACCTCTACTAACCCCTTCTCACTGATTGGTATGAATATGTCCAACTTGGTGAGTCGGTCAACAATCACCCAGATGGAATCAATTCCCCTGGCCATACGTGGAATCTCATTCACAAAGTCAATGATGATCCCATCCCACATCCACTCTATCACCTCTATTGGTTGTACTAAGCCTGGTGGAACCTGATGCTTGACCTTCACATGCTGACAAGAGAGGCTTCATGAAACATACTCCACTACAACCTTATTCATCCCTGGCCACCAGTGCTGATGTCATAGGTCCTGGAACATCTTCACCACACCAAGATGTACAGCCATAGAGGATGTATAAAAATACCTCAACACCAACTCTTGTAGTCCCACTGATACCACATTATGTCCTCTGAAAAGGATGACGTGACAAGAAACTTTAGAAAATCCATCAGGTTCCTGAAATAAGGACATATGAGCATGTCGAACCCTATAGTCAGTGTCCCCATACTACACCTCCCTGAATCACAGAAGGAGTCGGGGAGTAACTATCATAGACTTGATGTATACTTCTCTGTCACGTTCCATGAAGAGTTTTTGAACCAGGATAGCTGTTATGTCACCTCACTTAGTAACTGCATACCACACCTCCTGCCAAGTGCTTCTGCTACCACGTTCCCTTTCTCAGGAGTATAAACTATCTCAAAGTCATAGTCCTAGAGTAACTCTATCCAACTCCATTGTATCAAGTTCAGGTCCTTCTGAGAGAAGATAGATCTGATACTCCAATTATCAGAGTAGATTGTAAATCGTTTTCCCATATTGTAATACCACCACATCTTTAGGGAGAAGACCATTGATGCAAACTACAGGTCATGAGTAGTGTAGTTATACTCATGTTTTCTCAACTGTCACGATCCATAGGTGATCACTTCTTGATCCTGTATCAGGACACACCCATGTTTGGTCCCTGATGCGTTGTAGTAGACTACATACCCAATGCCCTCTTCAGGTACCCTCAAGATGGGAGCACTCTTCAGTCTCTACCTCATCTCTTGAAAAAACTACTGGCATATCCCCATCCATATGAAGGGTTTCTCTATCTTCATCAACACTGAAAAGGGTGCCAAAACTCTGGAAATTTCAGGCACGAATCTCCAGTAGTATCCGACAAACCCCTATAAACTCTTCACCTCAGTCACACTCTTGTGTCTATCCCAATACAGTACAACCTCTACCATTGCTGGATCCACTGCAACTCTAGGATTCAAGATAATGTGTCCCAAAATGTGGTCCTCTTATATCTTTGACTAGCACTTCATGAAGTTACCCTAAAGTTATTGCTCTTAGAGTGTTTCCAGAACTATTTGCAGATGATAGGCATGCTCTTCCCCCATAACTGTGTATACCATGATATCATCGATGATGACCACCACAAAGTGATTGCGGTATAGCCGGATGACCATGTTCATGAGTCCCCTGAACACCGTAGAATCATTTTTCATTCCTAATGGAATAACCATGAACTCATAGTGGCCATACAGACATTTGAAGGTTGTATTCTGCACATCCTCAACTCATACTCTGAGCTGATGATAGCCTGATCTGAAATCTATCTTTGAAAACCAAAGAGATCCCTTTAGCTGATCAAAATGTTAATCAATTTTTGGAATTGGATACTTTTTCTACATGGTTATCTGGTCCAGGCGCCGATAGTCCACACAGAGTCTCAGACACCTGTATGCCTTCTTGGTGAATGAAATCAGGGCTGCCCACGGAGAAAAACTAGGTCTTATGAACCCATTTCCATGTAAGTCCTCTAACTATAACAATAACTAAAGAATATAAATGAGAGCCATTCGATATGCTGGTGTAGATATCGATGTCGTCCCGAGGAATAGGTCGATGTAAATTCCAACCTCTCTAACTGGAGGTATACCAAGGACATCATTTAGGGAAGACATCGGCATACTGTTCCACCCCTACAGTATAGCTCAGAATGATAACATCAACCGCCAAAAGGGTAATGCTATCCAATTGATGAGTGATTGGCTACACTATCCTCTGGGTATGTCAGTCCTATTCTGTAAAGGTTCCCTTATCACCAGTGAAGGAAAACATGGTCCCATCTATGTCGACGCACCACACATTGCCCCTAATACAGTCAATTTGAGCATGGACTATAGATAACCATTACACACACAAGATGACGTCGTAAGGCCTCGATGTCACTACTAAGAGATCAAAGCTAGAGATCTCACCTCCTAGATTAATCTCACGCTGTCAGAACCAATGTGTAATCATCAAATCCACTCTAATAAGAGTCTTTAGCCATATGGATTGTGCCAATAGCTCCATCGAAATCTCTGATATCTGAACGAGGGTCGTAGCATTAAAATTGTGACAGAAACATGTGTCTATAAGAACTACAACTAGGGTGGAGTAGACATATATCGTACATATAATCATATCTGGTGCGTCGTGTTCATAGTCCTTAGCTGCCTGGAGCTGAGCTCACCCATGTCCTTGTACTCCCTGCGGTTGAGGTGGACCTCTAGGTGGTGTTGGATATAGAACCTTGAAACTCCTCCCACTGCCTACTGCATGACCATCTCCACTTCCACGTCCGACACCCTGTGGACCACCTCACTCGAACCATTGCCTCTGACATGGCAGTCCCTTGACTGTCTGTTGGTCGTCTGTACAGCGGGTCATGCAGTGGCAATCCATATGATGCTACCCGCCATGCGTGTAACACTGCGTGGATCCCTGCTAACTCCCTCTAGAATGGGAGCCTCGTACTGGTATCCTAGAGTCCTGGGGTTATCCTATGAAAGACCTATCCTACTTGGGCTCACGCGCCTGATGCTTGTTGACTGCTGATGACTCTACTGACGGGTTTTTTCTATCATCTCATTCTATCAATTCCTGCTCCGACACGAATCTCTTCTCATGAAGGGCTCGATCATGTACTCTCTCCTAGGTTTAGATGCTAATGGTCACCACTAAATCACTAATATACCTCCTGATCCCATATTGAAAGACCCAATCCCTGAATAAAGGGTCTTGCGCCATATCGGTATAGTAGCGGGATAGCTCTGTGAACCTCTCTGAGTACTTGACCAATGTCTTACTGCCCTGTTGAAGGTGAAGAACCTACTGAATGTGCAAAGAGCATAACGCCATGGGGAAAAACGCCTCCCAAAAAATCTTCCAGAAGTCAACCAAAGTGAGGGTCACCTCAAAGTTAACTTGGATGGTAAAGATACACCATCTCATAGTTGATCTGTGAAGAAGGCTAGCTGCCAAGATCACCATCTAGTCGGGTGGTGTCCTCACTAAGCTGAAGACCCGTGATACGGCCTCTAGCCAGTCCTTAGCGACCTGAGGGTCTGTCTCACCACAGAACCTGAGATTTCTCTACCTCTGAAAATTAGGTTGGGTGATGAGCCTATGAACGTCATATACTGAAACCAGCAGTAGCAGGGGAAGACGATCTGGTGGTGGTAGCACTGGGTCACCACCCGGTGGGGCCATCTCAAACACTGGTCCCTGGACATACACCAGGTCAATGAGAGGGTTGTCCTCATGCATCTGGATCCTAGTTTTTCATCCTATTGGTGGAATCCTGAGATAAATCAAGACGTGCCGCTATTAGAAAAGTATAAATGGTGAGTTGAATTTTATTCAAAATCACAAAATAAAAATGAAACCCGCAATATCATTCATTGTGCCGAAGAGCATGACTCGAGGTTCTAGTGTATGGATACGTCGGTCGCCACACCATCCTTGGACTCCCTGAACCTGATGGTCGGACTCACAACACTCAAAACTATTCCTTTAATACAAAAACACAAATTCCTAGTCTCTGAGGTAGAACTGACATCCACTGATACCTATTTGTCACAACCCATCCCCTGGGGCCCATGTCGTGACTACCCAAAGCCGCCATCTATAGGCCAAGGGATGGAGATTGTCACTGGAACGTCGTATCCCTAAAATGGGAAGGTATTTCATTTAAACCTGTACAAATGCACTGCGTAGAATTCAACAAGAGACAACCACATAGACTAGAACGCATCAAAATAAATTTTGAAGTAAACTGTTGTAGTAAAGAGTGTTGAAAGTAAAGGGGCCCAGAATACAAGACAAACTAGAAAAAGTAAAAATACAACTGAAAAAGTTCAGAACAACTAAAATGTTAAAGACAACTCCTAGATCATCCACCACGGATCCTACCTTAAGGGTAAGTATAGCTGGGGATCTATATTCCCCGCGTCAAGTCATGCCAAAAAGGTCCAGCTTCAAACACCATCCAATCCATACTCCCTCATCCTTAAACAATGTTTTAAGTCGTCTCTAAAAGAGACAACATGGTGCGGGTGACGCCCATGAGGGGTGAGTATAACAATACTCAGTAGGGACCCTGAGACCCCTGTATGTCTCCTAGAGTTACACAAAGGAAAAAACACAGAGCATGACGAAAAAGTAAAAAACATAAGTCATATCACACCAGATATCACAATAGGTCAGGGTTAGAAGGGTTATAACATTAATGAAATCCTCTTCTATGAGAGAACATATCCATTATTGATTATAGTGGGACTGTTAGGTCACTCTGATCCACTTCCCACTAACATTGAACTGCAGAGGTACTCCTCCCCATTGCTTGTCGTGGGTCTGCAGAGTCACACAGAGCCTCCCTCCCCCAAAGTGGTATTCTAAGGTACACCTCCAAAGCATGTGTCATGGATTCTCTCCACCGTGTCCTACTATGGTACTCCCCCCCCCCATCGCATACCATGTTTTTCGAGTCACTCTGAGTCAAAAATTCAGAAGTCATCATGTCTCTGCCAGTTGCTGGGTTCCATACATAGTGCACTTGGGAGAACTACACCTCAAGCCACTTGCTGCATGTTGATATCAATTGATGTCACCACATGGTATTCCAAATGATCTATCTCCAAAATACAGTCCAAAATCTGGTCCTCCTTAGTCTGATCACCGTGACCCCATTCGGCATGGGCCGACTCAGATCGACCTGGGTTTACCCAGCCCGACTCCGGATTGACCCAAACTGGTTCAACCCGGACCACGGGGACCATCCTGACCCTACATGGCCACGGGTCAGGCCACTGGGCCGACCTAGTGGTGCAACCCCCCAGGGGGAGCGGGCCGCCAGGGACCCCCAGACACGATTTGTGCAGCTAGGCCTGATGTGTCATGAGGCCACAACATCGTTCAAACCTCAGGGGTTGAACCACCGAAGCGTCACGTGGTGTCGGTGTCCTCCGCACTGTGGCCGACAAGTCGCGGCTCTACCGCTGGGTGTGCCACTGGCGTGCACCAAGTCCACCAGCTGTCGGTCGAACTGGTGGCCTTTTCTCCCGCCGCAGCCATCGTAGGATGCGACCCTACATTTTCGAGGGCACGCTTCCAGGGGCGTGCCCCTCCACTACTCCTTCACCTCCTAGGGCGGTGGCCAGTCTTCCACCAGACACGCAGCCGATGCCATTATGTGCCACTATTGCGCCACTTCGCACCGTCACCGGCAACGATGCCAGAGGCGGGGTATTCGACGGGCCACCAGTCATGCACCAGGGGCCCACATTCCTTGGCCGTCTACACATGCGGCTTCCTGGGATATCATTATTGATTGTGGTAGGCCTTGGATCAGATTGTTTCCAACTTCAACAAAGGGAGATCATAAACAACACACGAATAGAGGGGCTCGTGCCTTTTTCGTGTTAGCCCGCACCCTCCACATTGAAGATTATTCCAAGGGAGATTCATGGAAACATTCAAATGGATTATATGGCCTTTGTTTCAATTTATAACCCCAATGATAATACACACCCACCCACGTATAAAAATTAAAATAATGGATCAACTTGTTTTTGAGTTGAACCATCCTCATATTTTTAGAAAGAAAAGTGGGGACCACCAAAATCAACACAAACCCCTACCATGAAACATTGTAGACCATTCACAATTGAGGGAGTCTCTTTGTTCTCTATCCTTGCAACAAGCTTCCCTCACCCCTACTTCAACATCAAACTCTATTTTGGGGTTTCAGTGTCGTACGTCACCTTTAGCTAGGATCAGCTCTGTCCTCTATTGGCTAGGTGTTATGACACTCTAACAGAACTTCGTTGATTGGGGGAGCTTGTCTGATACCCCTCCCCAAGCACTATACTTATAGGAGAGGTAGAGGTTATGTAACCACCCGAGCAGTTAATGGGGGCTCATAAATTAGGATTCTTCATAATTCCCCAACTACGTCGTTACTTAGGATTTGGAATTTCAAGCCATTCATTGGCCTATCTCACCATGGGTCCCATGCTCTCCTTGGCTGTTGGTGGAAAGGAAATAAAATAAAAAGATAAAATTAATTTTTTTCATTTCATTTAAAAGTCAAAAAATAACTTCTTCTTGGGACCTACTACGGTTAAAGTAACATCTCCCTTAATTAAATCATGGTGATGAAGATTCAATGATTATATCGGTTTTTTAATCTGAGCACCAGTTCAAAAGTTAGAAAAATATGATTACAACATTACTTAATAAACCATAAAAATGTTCAGAAATTAATTCATGGCACACCGGACCATGGATTCACGTGCTGTAAATTTTTGCAGACTTGTATAATTCCATATCATTAAAAAAATTACATGGAAATCAAGTTATTTACATTCTCACCACCTTAGGGCCTTTCGTCCCCAAAAGACAAAATATATACTTAGGAAACAAATGGGGGTACTATTCATGAATCCGAGTCCCCCACTCCCATGTTCTATTTTAGAGGTTCCTGTGCTTCCAGCAAACGCATACCAGAGGTATTGAATTCCCATAAAGGATATTCTCCTGTCAATCCTCAATCTCTACTGAAACCTCTATAAATGAATCCCCATCATCCATGTCTATCCCTTTATGGATTATGATGTGATATGGGTCCTTCACGTGTCCCCTCAGCTATGATACATGGAAGATGTTATACACCCTCTCCAACTTCGGTGGATGTTCTAAGTGGTACACCACCTAAACAATCCTCTAAAGTACTAGAAAAGGTTTGATAATCCTTGGGGTAACTTTCCACCTCGACCAAATATTCATAGTCTCCGTCTAGGAGAGACTCACAAGAATTCATGGTCCCCCTCCTGGAACACTAATGGTCTTCGTCTCTTGTCAGCAGATGACTTCTATCTACTCTATGTAGTCCTCATCCGATCCTGGATGATATTCACATTTTCAGTGGTAGGCTTTACCAACTCTAGGTCGATGAGTTCTTACTCCCCTAGGTCTATCTAGCATAGGGGTGATCTACAAGGTCGACCGTACAAGGCCTCAAATTGTGCCATACTGATGGTAGAGTGGTAACTATTGTTGTAAGAAAACTCCACCAACATAAAGTGATCCACCAAACTGAAGCCAAAATCTAGGACGCATGCACGAATCAAGTCCTCCAGCGTCTGTATGGTCCACTCTATCTGACCATCTGTCTGAGGATGAAAGGCGGTGCTCAAACATAGATGAGTCATGTTCGCCTCCTACAATACCTTCAATAACTAGGATGTGAAATGTGTGTCACGTTTGAAGATGCTCATAGATTTCACCAAATGGAGTCCCACAATCTCCTGTATGTAGAGGTGTCCCAAGCCCTATACTAATCCCTAATATCTGATAGGTAGGATGTGGGACGACATGGTGATTTGGTCAATGATCACCCAAATGGAATCATGCCCCCTGTATGTAGGTGGATACTTTGTCAAAAAGACCTTATAGATCCCATCCCACTTCCACTCCGGTACATCTAGTGGTTCTGCTAAGAATACTAAAACTTTATGCACGACATTCACTTGCTGACAAGTGAGGCATCATGAAACAAAATCTGCTATAACCTCATTCATCCCTGGCCACCTATGCTGATGTTGGAGGTCCATGTACATCTTCACCACACCAGGATGTACCACCAGAGGGGACATATGGAACTCTATCAACACCTCCTCTCGTAGCACCATTGGTACCACAATACGTCCTCTAAAGAGGATGAAATCCTCCCCACCTTCATAAAATCTATCAAGTGCCTATCCTGAGGATATCTGAGCTCATAAAACCTTACAGTCAGTGTCCCCATGATGCACATCCCTAACTCATTGAAGGAGTAGGGGAATGACTGTCATAGACTGGAGGTATGCTGCTCCATCTTTTTTCACAAACTATATCTACAATGCGGATAGCTGTTCTGTCACCTCACTCCATAAATACAGACCAAACCTCTTGCTGAGTGTATCTACTACAAGCTTTTCCTTCCCATGATTATAGACAATCTCAAAGTCGTAGTCCTAGAAGAACTCTAGCAAACACTGTTGTCTCAGGCTCAGGTCCCTCTGAGAGAAAATATACATGATATTCTTTATGATCAGCGTAGAATGAAAAACATTATCCAATCAAGTAATGCTGCCATATATTCCTAGAAAATACCACTACTTATAACTACAGGTCATGGGTAGCATAGTTCTTCTCATGTTGTTTTGACTGTCGCATGCCATAGGCAATCAGTACTCCCTCATTCATTAGGAAACACCCAAGGCTGGTCCTTGATGCGTCGTAGTAGACTACATACCCAACATCCTCTTATAGTAGCCTAAAGATAGGATCACTCTTCAGTTTCTTCCTCATCTCCTAAAAACTATACTGGCATCTCTCCATCCATACGAAGGGATTCCCATACTTCATAAATGCGGACAAGGGTGCCACAAATCTGGAAAAATCATGCACGAATATTCAGTAGTATCCGGCCAACCACAGGAAACTTCGCACCATGGACACACTCTTGGGTGGATCCAAAGCAAGTAAATCCTCTATCTTCTCTGGATCCACTACAAGTCCATCCTCCAAGATAACTTTTCCTAGAAATTGGTTCTCTCCTATCCATAACTAGCACTTCGAGAGCATACTATAAAGATGGTGCCCTCATAGTATATCCAAAACGATCTGTAGATGATAGGAATGATCCTCCCGCATGGCTGAATATATCAGGATTTCGTCGATGAAGATCACCACAGAGCGATTGTGGTTTGGCTGGAATATCCTGTTCATGATTCCTAAAAACACTGTAGGAGAGTGGGTCACGAATTATGGAATAACCAAGAACTCATAGTGGCCACACTGACATCTAAAGGTCGTCTTCTTCACATCGTCATTTCATACCCTGAGGTGATGATAACATGATATGAGGTCTATCTTCAAAAACAATTGAGCTCCCTTAAACTGATCAAAAAGAACATCAATTCTTAGAATCAAACACTTGTTATTCGTGGTCACCTGGTTCAAGTGCCGATAGTCCACACAAAGTCTCAAACTCCCATATTCCATCTTGGAAAACAAAATGGGGGATGCACATATAGAAACAATGGGTCTTATGAACCCCTTTCCCTGTAAGTCCCCCAACTATACATGTAACTCACGAAGCTCTTGAGGATCCTTCTAACATGATGGTGTAGATATCGGTGTCATCCTGGTGTAAAAGTTGGTGCAAAATTCTACCTCTCTGCGTGGAGGTAGTCGTGGGACATCATCGGGGAATACATCAGTATACTGATCCATCCCTACAAGATAGCTCAGACTCTCAACATCAACTGTCATGAGAGTAAGGATAGGCAACTGATAAGTGATTGGTTGAACCCTCATCTAGGTTTGTCTGTCATGTGCTGCAAAGTTTTTGTTCTCACCAGTGAAGGGAAACATGGTCCCATTCATGCGAATGCACTACACATTGCGCCTAATACTGTCAAGATGATAAAGTACTATGGATAACCCTCCCATACCCAAGATGATGTTGTAAGGCCTCGAGACAACTACTAGGAGATCCCAGCTCAAACTCTCACCTCCAAGAGTATGCTCAAAATTCCATAACCATTGTGTAATCTTCGAATCCGATCATGTAGGAGTCTCAAGACGTAAGGATCGTGCCAACAACTCTGTTAGAATCTTCGAGCTCTGAATGATGGTCATATAAATAAAAGAGTGACTGGAACCTATGTCTATAAGAACTGTAGATAGGCTGGAGTAGACCTAGATTGTACCTATAATCATATCTAGAGAATCGTGGTTGAAGGCCTTGGCTTCTTGGAGCTAAGATCTCCCTAGTTCTCCTGCTCCCTCTGGTCGGGGTTGGACTCCTTATAGTGGTGGTGGTAGAACCTCAAAATGTTGCCCACCGCCTGCTGCACGACCATCTCCTCTACCACATCCTCCACCCTGTGGACTGCCTTTCTCAAACCTCTGCCACTTCCTCTACGATCCCTCAACTATCTGTTGGTCGTCCGTATGAATGGTCGGGCAGTGGAGAGTCATATGACCCTGCCCGCCACATGTGTAACACTGTGTCGATCCCTGATGAATCCCTCTGGACTAAAATCCTCATACTACCAACTTGAAGTCATGAGGTCATCCTCTGAATGACCTGGCCCATATGGGCCCACGTGCCTGATGCGTACTGCCTGCCGAAGACTCTCCTATCTAGGGTCTGCTGTCGGATCCATCTATCAGCGCCGACTCTGACAGGAAGCTCTCCACATGAAGGTCCTGATCCATTAATCTCGCCTGGTTAGGGATGACGAGGGTCACCACAGAAGCACTTGTATCCCTCCTGATCACCTGATAGAAGTCATGATCCATGAAGAATGGGTTTCTAACCCTATCAGTACAGTTGCTGGAATGCTATGTGAACCTCACCATGTACTCAGCCGCTATCACGATGCCCTGTTGAAGGTGACACCGCTCTTGAATGCACACAGAGCGCAACTGTCGGAGAAAATATCCCCCAGAAAAAAGACTCTAGATGTCAACCCTAGTGAGGGTCACCTCATCGTGAACCTGTATGGTCAAGCTACACTATCTCACAACTGATCCATGTAGAAGTCTCAATGCCAAGATCTCCATCTAGTCGGGTGGTGTCCTCAAAAAGAGGAAGACCCGCGTCATAGCTTGAAGCCACTCCTTAGCAACCCAAGTGTCTGTCTCAACCCTGAATCTGGGAGGCCTCTACCTCTGAAACTCATGTAGGGGGATGAGCCTACGAAAGTCATCTACTGGAACCACCGGTAGCTAGGGTTATCCATCGAGTGGTGGTAGCACTATGGAACCACCTGGTGGGGCCCTCATAAACACTGGTCCTTGGAAACTGCCTCGCTGCTGAGAGGGCTTCCTCACGCATCTAGATCCTAGATGGTCGTCCTCATGGTGGAATCCTGAGATAAATCCGAACATGCCACAATTAGAACAATATACCTGGTGAGATTACATTAATTCAAAAAAATAATGAATATGAAGCCAGTATTTTCGTTAATTGATCCAAAGTGAAAGAATAAAGGTTCTAGTGTATGGATACATCAGCTGCCACACCCACCTTGGACTCCCCCAACCTAATGTTCGGACTCACAATAATAATCATAGTTTCTTTAAAACAAAACACATCATCCTACTATATGAGTTCAAACCGACTACCTATGATACCACATTGTCATGACCCATACCTCGTGGGACATTCCATGAGTACCCCAAGCCCACCTTCTATAGGCCAGAGGCTGGAAACTAGCACCAAAAAGGTGTATCCCTAAAACAGGAAGGCATTTCCTTTAAAAAATATACAAACTAACAGAGTAAAACATTACAAGAGGCACCCACACAGACTAGAACACAAAAAAAAGAATCTGTGAAATAAACTACTGTAGTAAAGAGTGCTGAAAGTAACGAGGCCAGAATACAAGACAAACTAGAAGAATTAAATGTAAAACTGAAGAATTACATACCAACAGAATAGTGAAAGGCAGCTCATAGATCATTCACAACAGATCCTACCTGAATGGTAGGTACAACTCACGATCAGTTGTCCCTACATCACATCACACTGAAGAGGTCCAGCTCCAAGAACCGCCCTGTCCTAGCTCCCTCAGCCTCAATCATTTCTGTAAATCGTCTCCACCAGACACAACATAGTGTGGGATAATCCCGTACATGGGTGAGGATAATGATACTCATTAGGGACCCTATGACCTATGTAGGTCTCCTAGAGATCCACAATGGAAAAACCACAATATATGAAGCAAAAGTACACAAAATATGTCATCTCAAACCATGAATCAGTTTAGGTCAAAGGTAGAAGGGTTATAAAGTTAATGAACTCCTCAGTTGCTGGAGAAATACTCCTCTATTAGGTATAGTGGCCCTGTTGGGTCACTCTGAGCATCATCCCACTAACCGTGAACTGCTGAGGTACTACTCCCAATTGCGTATTGTGTGTCTTCCAGGTCACGAAGAGCATCCCTCCCCACCCGTGGCCTGTTAAGGTTCTTCCTTCCATCACATACCATGGTAAATCTACACTGTGTCCTTCTGTGGTTCTATGCCCCATCATGTACCGTGCCCATCGAGTCACTCCGAGTCAAAAAGTCACCAATCGTCAGGTCTCATCTAGTCATAGGGTTATGTATGTAGAGCTCTTGGTAGTACCACTCACAATACACTTTCCATATCATGATATTCAAATAATCCACCAAAATTTATTCCAAAATATTTGTCTCCTCAAGAGATTCCTAAAGCCACAAACATCACGCCAATCAGATTCACAGTCAGTAAGATATGGGCGTTTTAGTGGCGATGGCCCAATTGTATTTGCAATCGATCCAACCTGGCCATACACCAAAATTATCTAAACCTCAAGTGGAGTATCACAATAGGACCGCCTCATCTTAAGGATTGTGTCTATATAGACGGTTCATCAAAAAGGTGTCTGGTTTAGAAGTTATGGCCTGTTTTGTGTAACAAGTCGGTACTGGGTCTGGGTCTGATCCACCTTGGACAGACCAGACCAACCCAGTTCGGCATGGGCTGACCATTATTGACCTATTTTGAAGTGGCCCAAATCGGGTCTGAGCCGACCTAGTTCCATCCGGCCTGTTGGGCCCGACATGACCTAGTTGGGGCACGGGTCAGGCAGCTGGGCCACAGGTCAGCCGGCTGGGCCGCGGGGCGGTCAGCTGGGCTGACCCGGCGGTGCCACCTGCCAGGCAGTATGGGCTACTAAGGACACCCAGACAAGCTGTGTCCGGGTAGGGCTGACGTGGTGAGGGACCACGTCAGCGGTCGACCCTCATAGGTTGACCCAATGTGGCACCATATGGAATCAGGGGTCCTCTACGTCAGAATCGATGAGCTGTAGCTCTACTGCAAGGCACGCCGCTGGTGTGCGCCCCGTCCACCAGCCATCAGTCGAACATGCATCCTTTTCTCCCACCGTGTCCATCACATTTCATGCCGCTACTCTCTCGTGGGTGTTCCCCCGTAGGCGCGCCCCTCATATGCTCTGTCGCCGCCTGGGCTGGCGGCCGGTCATCCCCTAAACACGCGATTGTGGCCGCCGCTTGCTGCTACCGTGTCACTGTCATGCCACAGTGTGCCTCTGCTGGCACCAGTTCTGGTGGCAGGGTGTTCGCCGGGCCATCGGTCATGCACCAGGGGTCGGATTTCCTACGTTGTCTGTCCTTGTGGCTTCCTGGGATCACATTATTCACTATGGTAGGCCATACTCCGAGTTGTTTCCCACTTCAAAAATAGGCGATCACAAACAACAAATGAACGTAGAGGCTCGGGCCTTTTTCTTATCGGCCCATGCCCACCGCATTATAGATAAATCTAGGGAGTTTTGGGAAATGTTCATCTGGATTTCATGCCTTTTTTTCAATTTCCGACCCCAACGATAATACACACCCTCCCGCATATAAAAAATAAAATAACTGATCAACATGTTTATGAATTGAACTGTCCTCATCTTTTTAAGATGAAATGTGGGGAAATAAAAAATCAACACAACCCCATAACATGAAATGATGTGGAGCACTCACGGTTGAGGGAGTCTCGTTGTTCACTATCCCCACAACAAGCTGCCCAAACTGTCGCTCGGACGATAAACTCCAGTTCAAGGTTTCGGTGTTGCATGTCACCTCCTACTGGGATAGTCTCCATCCTTTATGGTCTTCTAGTTACGACACTATAACAGAACATCATTTCTTGGCGAAGCTTTTCTGATACCCCTCCTGAAGCTCTATATTTATAATTTAGGCGGAGAGTATGTAATGTCATTGGGAATTAATGTGGGATCATAAATTAGGAAGTTTACTCATTCCTTCATGGCATTGTTACTTAGTATTTTTAATGTCAAGACATTCACTATCCTGACTCACCATAGGTTCCAAACTCCACATGTTCTTTGGTGGAAAAGAAAGAAAATAAAATGATAAAAATATTGTATATCATTTTTTTTAAAAGTCACAAAACATAACTTGTTCTCGAGACCTACTACGGTGAAAGTAAAGTATCCCTTAATCGAATCCCAGTGTTATGGATTAAATAGTGACTTCCGATATTTAATTCGATCACTAGTTCAAATGTTAGAAAAATATGGTTATGCGTTTACTAAACATAATTTAAAAAAGTCCAGAAATTAATTCTGGGCACATCGGACCACAGATTCCCGCACCATAAATTTTCACAGACTTGTAAAATTCCATATAATTAAGAAAACATACATGAAAAATACTTCCCTTTTACATATATAATAATATAATATTGATATTTTAGGGTTTTGTTTTAATTTTAATGAATCTAAAAAGCTTGAGGAATGATGTTACCTCTTAATTAGGTAACATCTTTTGTTTGGTACCAAAAGGATTATTTGAATGGATTTATTCAAAATGGGATAACTATAGGAAGTGTTTAGTTATTTTTAGGATATGTTTGGGATAATATTGGACTATAAAAAGTGTATTTATAGGTGTGAGGTAGTGGGATGAGAGGATACCTTTTTATAGTGGAGGTGGAGTGACACTCTGGTAATATTTTTAAAAAGGAATTCCATACATGTTTTTCAAATTGAATGTGGATCCAATAATGGAAAAAATTATATAAAATTCATTATAGGGTAGATAAATGTCCACAAAACGGATTTTTGACAAGTTTCGATGTCATTGGGGCCCTTCATATTGAGGTTTAGTACCATATTAAACTTAATTTTACCTTAATCATTGTAATTAATTTTAGTTAAATTCAATAATGTATTTAAAAAAAAATAATTTGAGATTATTATACATTATTAATTATACTAATTCCAAATATTGAATCAATTTTTCCAAATTCCAATCACAGATGTGGCGTAAATTAATTTAAATTTAATCTTGCAGATGTGATGAAAATGGGGGTTTTTAAAGTACAAACGTTTGAAACATTGATATGTTTTTATAGTCAAATTCAATGTGAAATGGATTAAAATTACCTGTATTTGATTAATTGATAAAAACATGATCCAAATAATCTTTAATTCCAATATAAAAAATAATTTGATGTAATAAATAAATTAGATGAAAAAGAAGTTTTGAACTGAAATTCAGTATTTTCATTATTCATTAAAAATAAATATTCACAAAAAATAAAAAAAATCACTATAATATAATTTTGATGTTTATCTAAAAAAATGAAGTTATTTTGACATATTAACTTTATAAAAGGGTCAATATTGGATTTAAAATGGGTTCCCCATCAAAAAGTGGAAAAACTACCTTTATAAAAATATTGTATTTTATGTGTAATATTGGGTCTGTACATATCTTATTCATATAAAATAAATTAGATAAGTGTAAAAAAATATTTGAATGAATATATATATACAAATATATTAAATTTACATCACTCAATAATTGAAATAAATTTTAATTTATTAATGTAAAACAACATTGTGAGCATAAAAATAGTTTTTTATAAAAACATTCTCGTTATATTCAATTGGTCCTAATATTAATTTCAAGTTAATTTGTAACAAATTAATTCATTTTATATTTATTTAAAACCTATATTTTCATATTTAAGCATCTACTATTCATAACCACTTATTTAATGGCTTCGTTAAGTCTTATTATATTAAATACTGATATTTTAATAATATATTGTTGTTTGGTTAAATCTTGGTCTTGCGTGTAAAGTATGCTATAGAACAAGGTCGTTCATGTGTGTAAGTAATGATAACATATAGTTTGCATGAATTTCATGCTATATAATATGTTAAATTTATTTGATACAGTAATTATATTCAAATGTTTTGGTATATTATAATCTCTTATGAAATTTCTATCGTGTTTCCTGCATGCATTTGAATACAAGGTTCTTACTTTCGAATTTTGGGTTGTTACACGTAGTGTTCATCAACACGCTAGGATGAAACAACCATCCCTACAACATATTCATAATATTTAGGTTATTTTCCCCCACCATGACCTCCACAGTGGGTGTTGTTTGGTTTCATAAGTTGTAGAAGAAATTATTCTTACCCAAGCTCTATAACATGGCCGCTACTTGACTAAGATGTTTCTATTACCGTTTTCACTAGGTACAATACAAGGACTGGCTTCATACCCTTATCCATATTATAGGAAATCCATTCTCTTGCATGTTCCTTACCAAGACATGATAGGGTCCAAATCAACTTGTTCCATGTGGATTTATTTGTCTATATTGGATAGAAAAAGGCTCCAAGACCCAATTTTTCCCACCATAAGCTACTCCAAGATCCCAAGGTTTCTCCAAATAATGGATCAACTCATAAAATCAAAGAATAATAAGTACAAGAAATAATTTTTGTACATGAAAATAAATTGATTCATTATAATTTTCATTCAAAAGTTGGGTACATTGGGTGTGTCATGAGTGATATTTATTAATGAATAATTAAAAGAAGGAATTTTCCCTTCTGATTAACGAATTTAATATCTCAAGATCAATGATTTAAATTGAATTTTTGAACTATAAATATATAGAAATATTGAATTTATGATTTGATTTAATATTTTCAAAGAAATGTGAATTGAGATCATAGGTTAAATACATGATTATGCAAATTTATTGATTAAGACATCTCAATGTAAAGGGATTATATTACATAAAGACAGTTCATATGTAGTTCTTGTAGTTTTGTCCTTAACTTCTTCCTCTATGATTGATTTAAATGTTGCATGATGTAGATATTTCACTGTATGAAAACTTTCATAACTTAACTAATGAAGAGTCCTATAGGGTCACTCAGATAGTGTTTCCACAATATCATTCTTCTTAAATTTAATAGTTGGAACAAATAATATTCTCTCGAGGGAGGAATAATATTTATTCAAGATTTTGTGGATCATAAATATCTGGTCCCCATTAATATTTTAATTATAATATATATGTGATTTCAATTATTATTCATAGGATAAAAAATAATACTTATTTATTAAATAAATATTTATTTATTTAATGGATATTAAAATTAATATTTACTTATCGGTCATTGAGAATAATAATTTTTTTGAATGAATGTTTATTATTTATTATTTGAGGTTCAATAAATGTTGAGGAACGTGGATGGATTGATTTGAGCACCTAGTTTTGGAATTGATATACTAAAAATCATTTAAATGAATATTTATTTATTTATTGATATTTATACTATCTATGAGAGATGCATATTTTAATGAAATAATAATATTAATATTCTTATTATTATTATGTATGGGGTTCACTAAGGATTAGTATATTAGATAAGGGCCTTTATTCCATTATTAATTCTATAAAACTATATTTTTTATATACAAGATTATATCATTTTTGTTTGAGGTGATTGTGATGGAATCATTTGTTTATGCACAATAATTATAATCTATATAGAAATATTTCTAAGAATACCTATAGTGTTTCTATCAAGAGTGAGGAATCTTCAAGATCATCATCCTCATAGTAAGTACTGATATAACAAGATATGTGTTCATTGATTTAAAAGGATAACATATTATGATGAACACATATTATGTAATACAGTCAATTCCTTAATGATAGTAACTAGAGATTCATCAGCGACCTTCTAGGATAAAAGATCATGTGTGGATTACCACTAAAGAAATTATACTTTCGATCCACATAGTGAAATTAATGAATATCATGAACATGGTTTTAATTATTAACATCTACATTTAATAAATAATTCCAATACTAAGGTAATTTTATTTATTAAATTAATTATAAATATAATGTGAAAATATTCTTTCTATAGTGTTAAAGGATTAATTCATAAAATTTCATTGGGTTTATCCATGAAACATGTAGACTAATAATCATGTTCTTATAGATTACTCATTAGAAATAATGAAAACTAATCATTTTACATGGAACTGATTGACATCCACTAAACCCAGAAACTTCAAAATCTACTCGAGATACCCAAATAGAGGCCTATGTGATCACAATCAATCTACTCTACAAAAAATATTATGAAAACGGTATAGAGGTAATCACTAAGGGATACTCAGTAGGATCATATTTAAAAATAATTCAACATTCATGTGAAATAAATGTTATGTGATAGACATGAGAAGGATCAGGCATGAAAAGGATAAATAAATAATCAAGAGTGAGGTTAATCAATCAATTATAGTTGAAGGAAAACATAATCACAACTTTCAACACATCACTTATATCCACCTCATTGAATTAAAAACCCATTAATGAAAAGAAATTATGATGATGTAAGATTTTTAAAATCATTCATGAATAATGGGAAATGTCCATAATAAAATCACTAATCTTTTATACATTATAATCGATCCACTCGATAAAACCAACTATTCCACAAGAAAAAGATGTTGATTTCAAATTACCAGGTTCATATAAATAAAAGATATCCCACAATCATATCTATATCAAAACTAATCAACCACATCATTATCATCACCAACACCCTTAAAATTATATTATTATATTAATAAACCTTAAACATTAATCCTTGAGGGAAAATACATTATTATATAATAAGAAAAGAGGCCTAAAATATACTTCCACTCTCACCTGTCAATTTAATGGATGTTCTAACTCAACCCGATAGTGATTTGGTAGGATAAACCCTCACTAACTAATAGGGAATCCAATATTGAAAATTAAATCATGCCAATAAATTATTTCTCATTACCATCCAACCATCATATTCTCAACACCAAACAATATCACTATAGCCACAACCATATCACCATCTATGATTTTTTTGTGTCCTATTGAAACATAACCTTAAACATTATAATTAACATTCAAATAACACAAGTTAATGAGATAAAAAAATATTTTATATAAATTACACAAAATATACAATTGTCATTACCATAAGTAAACAATAATCAATCAACATGATGGGAAAAGTGAAATAGACATCATCACTATATCATAAATGATGACATAATAACTACAAAATTCATAACCACCATATAAATTCTCCTCTTACTAATTAATTCATTTTTTATACTTTAATATGCATCTTCCATTAAGAATCCCTTAAAAATCATATCAATGATAATCCAAACCCTTCCTTCTATTACATGGAAATTTAATTAGGCTTCGAAACTTATTAGTAATCATTTTTCTAATTATTCTTCTTATATATTCATCAAGGTAATTACCAATATAGACTCAAATGTTTAAATAGTTAGGTCCTACATCTCATAAATTACTTCAAACCCATTAGAAACCCCAATCAAAACATACACCCTAAAACCTTCTCACTATAAAACATAAACATACCTATCAATAGTAAAAAAACTTCTACACTTCTTCCTTATATCCTAAAATCCCCAACAACATATCCTTTAAAAATAACCATCAACATCACCCTTTGAAGGAACACCGTACCACATCCTCTATAGAACCTATAAATTATCACTATTTTACCCCATCATTCTAGAAAAAGACTTACTAGGAAAAAACCACACCCAAATAGACTAACAAAAACACCCTATATATCACCTAACGATTAAAACCATCATTAGATAACCAACTAAAACTGGAAGGAACTATAATTATAATTATAAATCAGTCTTCCCTAAATCAATATCAAGACACTAACCCACTATAACATAAATAGTTACAGTGATATCCAAAAATAGTAAACACTTATGGAATATCACATTAATCATTATTTGTATTGGTTAACATTATTTTAGGATTACCTTCTCAATCATATATTAATTTTCAAATAACATTTCATCATATCAGTTTCATTTCTCGTTTTTATTCTCATTTTCATTTCCATACCCATGAATATTCCAATAGAATATTACGAACACCAATGAAGCATCATACATATACATAAATACCCAAAATTAACATATCAATATAAAATAAATATGAATATAATAAACACGATCATCCTTCCAATTAAAAAACATAATCAATTTCATACTTATTTAAAAAAACCTATAATAAACTATAGCATAATAATAATCTGTTGTAGAAATAGATGAAAGCAATAAGAGGTTATATAAAAAAACAAATAATAAATCTAAAATAATGAAAAAGGAAGAAACAAGAAATATCCAATTCCCATGGACTTAAATCCATAAAGTTGATGTCATAACCCAACCCACCAGGGCCCAACTGGACTGCATAAGGCTGATCCACAACTACCCAAATCTCTCTTCTATATCCTAGTGGCTAGAAAAATGTTTTGAGAGTACATATCTAAAATGGGAGGTCATTACCTGAAGTATATTTATGCACACACACATATCCAAGCCCATATAATGATGAAATGTAAAACATTAGATAAAAATTCATGCATGCATCTATAATAACAAAAACAATGTATGACATAAACTAATAAATACCATAAAAAGTGGATAAATAAGAACACACCAAAAATGGAAATTATAGTCTGACCTACTCTGAAGGAGAGGACCATTGTCAATGAAACCTACTCAGAACGAGGGGACTATTATCTATGTAGGGGTGAGTATAACAATACCTAGTAGGACTCCCCAAAACAGCAATCATTAAGCATTAATGGTAATTAGATCATCAAACACAATTATGTCAAACAATATATGATACATTACGATAATAAAGGATATCCCAGATATAATCCTAAAATACTTCTAGTCACAAAATATTTGAACCACTATTATCCATAGACCTATTTCCAGTTTCAAGGTAACACTCATCTAAGAGAAACTGCCCCCTGAGCTATATTTCCATTAATGACTCTCATCCTATATGTCACACTAGTTTGAGATGAACCACTACTAGATCTATAATTCCACTAATGAAAATTATCCTATAGGTCATTCATATCATTGAGTAACCAATCACAAAGATATACTTCCACTTATGTCAATCATCCAAGAGGTCACACTCGTCATGTCTATCCAAGAAGCGTATAGGAAACTAAGAGGGTTCATCTGATAAAAACACTCCATTAGGATAATAAGCCATTGGAAATATCATATATTGATATACATATAGGGGATCAATTACTAGGGATCACTGTGGGACAACATACCATGTTGGATACATCCTCTACGATATGGGATCAATGCCCGTGTAAGTGTTCGAAATTCCAATTTATCAAACCCCACATAGGTAAACCACGATAGACATCAGGATGGCTTCAGGCCTTTCAAAGGGATACATCCTCCATGTCAATAAGGGGTATGAGGTCCAATTCCAAGACAATATGTCATATAAACCCCAATAGAAGAGGACTGAGACAACTCACTCTAGAAGAAGAGAACTCATCCACACTGCACATATGAAAAGGAAGCTACAAGGTGTCACCATCCTATGACAATAATGGGATGTTTCACGAAACACTCATATAAGTGGACCAAGGGAACACACTCAACCGATACTTATTATGCATCACTAAATGAAGTGTATATCCTACATCACCTAATTTATTATATCTCTTTCGAAAACAAAGTTCATCATCATGTTATACATGGAAATCTTCTCAAGTTGGACTACTGATGTGCTAACATATGATTCTAGAAGAATCTCGATGAACACGCGGAGATCATCATAATTCTAAATATATAAAACATAAATCCACCAATATATCACATCAAATTGTCATGAATGATCAAATGGATCATTACATCATGAAATTCATTAAAAACACTCAATATAGGCTATTAACATGCCAAAAATGGACACCTAATAAAAAACATTTTATTCATAACACGTACCTACATTACATCATGGGCCTGATCCATGAGTATGAAAGAGGTACCCAACATTGGTATTGAATTTACCGCCTTAATTTCAAGGTCACATTTCATAGATGGTTCTCCAATCATATTTCATATGATGAATATATGCCAGATAAGAGATACCGTACAAATATTATTATTATTATTATTATTATTATTATTATTATTATGTGCTTTATGGTCACAATCCAAGTGCTTGAATTAGGTACCTCACAATATTTATGAAACATATTTCTTAATTATAGGGTCCAAATGTCATAGAAAGATCGTCATTCCTACACCGTATGAAAAAGCTACAACCGAAACTGAATTTTATAACAATAATAATAATGTTATCATTTTGTATTAATATTTTTATAAAATTTTACTGAATTGATTATAAGAGGATGAGATATCACACATGGAGGCTTTCCATGATTACAGGAAACCTCTCTACCTATCTCCAATCCATTTCTTTCCAATTTATTATCATTATTTTCTCTTCTCAATAGTTAATCCTCTTCTTCTCCATGATAAACACAGTTCTTGTATACACTATTCATAATCACCTCTTTTACATGGAAGAACCTATCATGAGGCCCTACTCACATGTGGAATCCTGAAAATCATCCCCACAAGATTGACTATGACCAAAAAACTCATTGAAAATTCAAAACCACCCCGGATTGTTGGATTGATGAACCCCTATATAACCCCATCGTCACATGAACCACCATTTGTGAAGCACCTCAATCTGATCACCCCATCAGATTCAACCAAAATAGAATTCTTCCAACACACCATTGACCTCCCCCTTGCACTGCACTACCATCCCCACTTTTTCTCCCCATCCAAATCAATACATTATCATTTTTTACTACCTAATGGTATTACAATACTATATTTATATATATATATATATATTAGATAATAGATAGAAGATTAAAGCAGAGATAGAATTTCATCACATCAAATTTTACCGATTAGAGTCTCCTTCAAGATTCAATTACAACATTGGATTTAGATGATTTAATTCAATTATTTCAAGCGATAAAATAAATTATTTGACCATATGTCAACATTCAACCAGAAAATCAATTTATCAGAATTGATTCACATTAAACATGGAATAATAATAAATAGGATTTAAACAAATAAAAAAATCCTTCATTTATTTAGACCAATCACTGATGAAAAATAGTAATATGTCATTGTCGTTGATGGGAACCACAAGTCACGTTGTCTTCGGTGTTTTTTATGGTACTCTGGTCCCCGATCCACAATCTCGATGTCTGAAAGTGTTCCTCCATGTTCTCCTCTCAATTCTCATGGTTATGAAGCTAACCCATGAAATTGGTTATAATATCATATTTATAAATGAAAAACTAAGTAGCTACATCAACATAATTAATAATTTAATTTGATTAATTTATTTCATTATTTTCACTTGTGATAGTTTCTAATTAAAAACTGATATTAAAAAATATTATCTCACATCTAGGGTATACCCCACATTCTGAAATCAATTTCGGTCCTAGATTTGTGAACCAAGATTTCATTTGGTTGTTATTCCATTTTTTAGGAAAACTACACACTAGTTATATTAATATATTTAAAATTTTTAAAATATCAATTTTACCCTTACTGGGCCTCAGAATCTCATGTTTTATCAGCATCTTGTTCTGAAAATATTCCAATAAATATTCGAAAGTATAATACTAAAAAAATGGAGACATTGTATTATTCCCCCATTCAATCATTTTAAACCTTAAAAAGCACAAACATAACAAAAAAGTGGGGATACTGAGCTCACAATAGAGTCTCTCACTCCCACAAACTCCCCCGATTATTTCATGTGCGGCCGAAAAACATGCACTAAAGGAAAAAACATCCCATGAAAGGTATTTCACATCAAGTTCTCAACGTCCCTAGCTCCATAAAAAAGGAACCTCCACTCTAAATTCCTATCTTACCTAGGAAGATATATTACAACGATTAATGCACATACCTCCTCAGCTATGATAAGTGGAGAACACCAAACAAACAAACTATTTTGGTAACGAGGTTAAGTGACACACCACATCGCTAACCCGAAACTGTAGTAGGAAATGAAAGGACCTATGAAACCCATAGATAGCTGACCACCCTGGATAAACCCTATAAAAACTATAATTTAGCAATGGTTTTTAAAAATGTTTCTATGATTTAAATTTAGTGAAATTTTTCTAGAAATGTCACCAATTTAGAGATGTTTTATTGAAAACATTGCTAATTTATGGACATTTATAAATATGTTCCCAATTTAGTCTGTTTTCCTTAAAATCATCGCCTATTTAGTAATGTTTCATGAAAATCAGTGCTATTTTAGGGATGTTTTCATGAAACATCGCTAATTTAGGGACATTTTGAGGAAACATCTTTAAAGATATTGATATTTACATAGCTTATTTCCCCACATCATTGTAAATATTCATTTAGATGTGTGATTGTCTGTGTGTATATGTTTATATTTTATATCTATATATAAGTTATATATTATATATATATATATTATGACATGCTTATATTTTATATATATCACTTGTTTATATTAATATATATATATATATATATATATTATGTATGCCTCTGTGTGTTTATATTTTACATAAATATATTTGTGTGTGTGTATGAGAGAGAGTGTAATTAGTCACATTTTAAAACACTGGTAAAAATGTCACTAAAATGGAAATGTTTTCATAAAAACTTGACTAAATTTAAAATATATGTGTGTTTCATATATAAATATATGTGTGTATATATGTATTTATATATGTGCGTGTATGAGTTTATATATATATATATATATGTTTATATATGTGTGTGTAATTGTTTACACATATTAATATATATATATACATATATCTAAATTTATTTTTACATCGATGCTGGGAAATGGGCTATACATATATAAATATTTTTAGCGATATTTCCCGAAAGCCTCTCTAATTTAAAGATGTTTCTTGATAATCGTTGCTAATTTAGCGACGTTTCCTGAAAAACATCACTAATAAAGGGACATTTTCAGGGAACGTGGCTAAAAATATTTATATTTATGTAGCTCATTTCCCCGCATCGATGTATATCTAAATTTAGATATATATATATATATATATATAAACACACACACATATATATATATTAATATGATAAAACAACGACACATATATATAAACACGTATATATATATGACAATACACAAACACACAAATATATAAATATAGATATATATATATATATAAAGAGATATATATATTATATATAGTCACATTTTTAAGGAAACATTTCTATTTTAGTTACAATTTACAAGTGTTTTAAAACATGATTAATTATACATATATAAACAAACATATATTTACACACACACACATAGACACATATATATATACACATATTTGTATAAAATATATATATATATATATATATATTAATATAAATGTGTGATATATATCAAATATAAGCATGTAATTTATATAAAATTTAAACATATATATAGAAATAATATTTATATATATAGTAAATATATATATATATATAAACACACAGATATATATATATATATAATATAAACATATTTGAAAAATATAGACATATATATATCTATAATATTAACTTATATATATAAACAAAAAATAAAATAAAATACTATATATATATACATATTAATATATATATATTAGTATATAAATATTATATATATATATCAATATATTTATTTTAGCATATAAAATTAAATATATATATAAAAAATATTTTTATTTTTTAAATACTGACACCTATATAAAGATATATATACACAGACATAGATAATATATACATATATATATATATATTAATATATATAAACACTGACACATATATATAAACACAAATACACACACATATATATATATATGAATATTTATATATGTGAACACAAATATTTTCTAAATTTAGCTAATTATATATCTATATAATTATATATATGTATACGTACACATATATATTTACACAAATACACACACAATCATACATATATATATTTATATAATCATATACAAAAAACATGAACTATAAAAATATATGTGTATAATATATAAACATAAATAATCATATATATCTATAGTATATAAATTATAATTACACACATACACAGATATAAATGAAAAATATAAACTGATGTATATATATAATATAATATAAACACACAAATATATATATATATATATATATATTATATACACACACAGAGACACATATAATATAAAATATAAAAATTTATATATAATATAATATAAGTATTTATTAATATATATAAACATAAAATAAAAAATAAAAAATATTAACTTCAACATATTAATAAGTGTATATTAATATAATATATATTTATTTATTTATAATATTAAATTTTTTATTCTAAAAAATATATATATAAATATGATATAATAAAATTAAATATTTTAAATTTAGTCATGTTTTAAGAAAACATGATTATTTTTAGCAGCATTTTAAAACATGGATAATTATATATATATATACATACAGACATTTACACAGACACACACATATAATATATATAAACATCAAATATAAACACACACACACACACACACACATATATATATATATATAATATAAACCTATATATATATATTAATTTATGTATATAAAAATTTAAATATATACAATATATTAATTTTTTTAATAAATAAATCTATATATACATAACTTAATACAAATATATCATTAAAATACTAATAAGTGAGTTGGTATGTTTACTTCTTATGATATTAGATGTCAACAAATCAAAAATCTAATAAATATACAATGGATATATTTTAATGAAACATCCCACAATAAATATCGATGAGTTGTACCTTCCTAACTCTCAAAAGAAGTGGATAGGTAATAACTATCGACTAGAGGTAATTTTCACCATCCTCAAGTGTCTCATATGGTCCAACTCATATTCTAATCACCCATGGATATCATCCAAGAAGGCTACCATGAACTAATTCACAATGTTTTAGGGTCTCATTCAACTAGACATACAAATATACTAAGGCGTACAACATGCCAAAGGGTATCACCACAAAATATAAACATCTAAAATGTTTTTGAAAAAAACTAGTATATCTTGATCAAGAATGAGATGTTGTGGTAACCTTTCTCAAGGTCAAACTCTGATAACCTGTTTCCCCTAAAACAACTAGTCTAAGTACCCATCAACTCACCATATTGGATACTCTTCCTTGCGTCACTTGGTTCAAGTGACACTAATTCATTCCCAAATTCCTACACTCATTCACCTCTCAAGTGAACACCCCTGGGATGCCCAGGTGAACACACTAGGTCTTATAAAACCTCTTTCTATTCAAAATCCATACCGCACCTTCAACTTATAAATCTCAATGGGTTCCATTTGATATGTTGTTTCAACAATTAATTGTGATCTCTAGTTCTAGTCCATACAGAATCATAATGTTCAATGTAAAGATAAACCAAAACATTTTCTTAGGAAATAATTCCCCATACTTCCCCACAACAACATGAAAACAAAATCTCATACAATCAATTACTCTCAAGGTATAACTAGCTTACTAATAAGAAGATGGTCGTAACCTCTTGCACATGATCTCATCCTACTGTTGTTTGGGATCACTTCTTAACAAAGGTGGAAATTTACATCGCAAAAATATGAATACACCACCACACTCACTGGTGGAAAATCGCTGGGCATGGATGGTAGGTAACCAGTACTTCCTAAGGAAAACATCATAGGGTCTCAATGCCACTATGAAGATATTACACAAGAGGCACTCTATGTCCTCCCATTATCAGGCCATGTTGTCAATAGAAGTGTGTAATCACTGATCCTCTCCAAAAAGATCCTCCAACACATGGTTCAGGAAAAAAAATTCTCAATTCTTATAACTAATTCTCAAACAGGGGATATGCTCAGGGATAAGTGGATCATTTCTTCATGTGGAAACAAAATATTTGGTAGTAAATACTTACATCATACCTCAAATCGCACTCGAATCCTATATGAGAACATAATTATTGTAACTCATCCTTTACCTTTACCACCTATTTAATAGAAACCAGGTTGATCTGGAACCTTGCATATCAAAAGGACCTCAAACACACAAGTTAAGGGAACTCATCCACCACACATTGGCACTACACACTTTGGGAGGAACTGACTTTCCCTCATGATTTTGGATCATGTCTCAAGAACACATATCAGTAATGAAATTATCTCCATTCTATGTGATTACAAAACATTATCAAATGTCAACAACATGGTGCTCTACCGATTCTCTGCATCACCCCAGAAAAGTATCAAATGAAGGAGATAAATTGAGAGACCTATACCTGTGTCTAATTGTGCTACAAAACAGGAACACAGATCATACCTCGAAACACCATGTTACCAATTTTGGATTGTTCCACCTGGGGGTGGTGTTTGTAGAATAAATACAATTTTCCAACCACCCCTACTACTCCCCCAACTCCTCCATCATATCCACCACCCTATAAACCTCCTTACTCTAGTGATTTCCTTTACATAGGAGGTTTATCAACTACCTCTCTTAATTCAACAAGACAGGTAGGAAAATCCCATTTGATGTGTATATACTAATCACAATAATATAAATGATCATGCCTCGATGGACTGAACTATCCCCGAGGACTCCATAAATAATGTTGCATCCTTCAATGAGACTTGCATTGAAAGCATATTTTCAGTAGGTCCTATTGACACTGCATCCTAGGAAATAACTGCCTCAGAATCACTTTATACATTCTTGATCACCTTACATAATCATCCATCACTAAAATATACATCCATGGATTAGTCTTAAATGATGCATCCACTTGGACCCCTGAAGGTGGGATTGTGAGCTGATCTGTGGGAGAATGTGCCACCTGCAGAACATCCTAAAGAATGAATGCCTCATGAATATGAACTTTTTGGGATTCCTCATGACTCTTTTGGTCATACAATCAAATTTTTTTGGAAACATCAATGATTATTATGGTGGAAACATCCTTCAAGAGAAAAGATGTTCCACAATAAATGAGTATATCTAATGAGCTAACTTATGAATGACATGGAAAAAACAAAACATTCCTATATCATGAAGGTACTATTGTTTTTCTACAAGTAGTTCCTACATTTAATGATGCAAAAAAGGTAGGATATCATGTTTCATTAAATGGATAGATCAGTTTCTTTAACAACACTGGATCCCTTGGTGTAAAATATAAACTCTAAACATTTTAATACGTTTTTCATAGTGCCCAATCCAAACATCACGTCAAGAAAAACCTCCAAAATCTATTCCTATGATGAAAACCAACTATGATGCCACTCTATCCCGACCTGATAGATAGAGGACTACCTAGATGGTAGAAGGGAAATCTGTAACTACCACAAGCCTTCCACAATATGATAGGGACTGGAGACAAGCACCAATAAGAGATATCTAAAATTGGATTCCATTACCTAAAGTACATGTATTAATTCACACACCTCTAATCCCATACAATTATGAAATATATAGAATCTAATAATAATGCATGCATAAATATATAAACCCATAATAACAGGACATCATAAATACCAAAATCATAAAAAGGGGTCAAATAGAAGCCCACCCAAAATTGTAAAATAATTTCTAACCTGCTTAGAAGGAGGGGACTGATATCAATGCAACACTGGTATACCCCTTGGTTACATTAGCCCAATCTAATCTACACATACTCCTAGTCCTTTAATGACTCTATAAAAAAGCGTTTCATCTATATATGACATGACATGTGGAGGAATATCCAATTCATGTGTGAGTAAAATATTACACAGTAGTAAACCTAGAAAACACCAAATATTAAGCATCACGAGTAGTCAGTTAATGAAACATGGGTATGTCAACCAAGATATGATACATAATGATATCAAGAATATACTAGATATACTAATAAAATATATAGCAGCACAAAAGGACTTAACCACTATCATCCATAGATCTGATTGAAGTTTCAAGGTAACGATCGTTGAAGAGTAACCTCTCCCTATTCTATACTACCATGAATGACACTCATCCCAGAGGTCACACTCATCTAGAAGGATCCAATCCCCAAGAGATACTCTCACTAAAGAGACTCATCCAAAAGGTCATGATCGTCATGGAGGATCCACTCCCCATGCTATACTGCCACTAAATATAGTCATCCCAGAGGTCATGTTCATTAGGTATACCCAAGAAGAAGTATATAGGAAATTGAGTTTGTTCATCTAGGATACACACTCATTCAAACTAATTCCCCATCAAAAAGATTATATCTCAATATAATGATTGGGGGTCAAAACCAAGAGCTCATTGGGGGGACACCAGAACCTGCTGGAAAAATCCTCCTAGATAGGGTATGAAGGACTACGTAATTTTTGTTAAAAAAATTCCAAAAACACTACCCGGGGAAAAAATGAGTTACATTAGTATCACTCTGGGCCTCTCTGAGGGATACATGCTCGAAATCACCGAGGGTAGAAATGTATGAATCGTGTGATAACATATGATACTAACCCCTATAGATGTGGAATGAGTAGACTTACTCTAATGGTAACTCATCCACAATGCACTGATCAATAGGAAAATGTAGAGGGGTCATCATCATATGATGAGGATAGGATAAAGCATCAAATCCTTATAGTAATAGAAGGGAATACACCTAAATGATACATATTAACCATGAATTAATGAATCATCTCACCCACTTCACCTAGTATCATATATTTTATTCCAAAATGAAGGTCATTATCATGTTCTATAAGGAAAAATGCTCAAGTTTGACTACTCATGTGACTATATATTAGTCTAGAAAAATCCTGACAAAAAAGTAGGTCTCATTGTCATTCTAATGGGATAAAACATAAATCCACCATTATTTCACTAAAATATTTTTGAATGAACAAATGAATCATGTCATTGTGATCCTCATGAAAAACACTCAGGATATACTCTTTACTTGCCCGAAATGGACACCTATTAACACTACAGAAAAACTAGCTTATATCAGCACTAAAAAGGCCATTATAAGTGATAGAAAATTGATTTTAATCATGCCACTATTAAAGGGGGGTCCTATTTATTAGTGATAAAAAATTGTTGATAAAGCCCCAACTTTATCAGTGCTATTGTTAGCCCCGATAAAGGACCCCCCCCCCCTTTATTAGTGCTGTTCAAAGTGCTAATAAAGTCTCCATTTATAAGTGCTTAAATTAGCCCTAATAAAGGATTCCATGTACATGAATACTGTTTATATAAAAGCACACCCATCAACTTGAAAAAAATAAACAGCATACCAAAATAACCAAACCATCCAAAAATAACATGCAAATAATATAAAAAACCTTCTAAAAATTTACCACTAATAGTATACACAAAAGAACCAAATACATGATGGAAATTATGAAACAACAAGCGGCACACACAAAAGTTTGGAAAAAATTCTATACACATTTAATTGAAATCGTGAATACAAAAGTATTCACTCATGGTATATAATAAAAAAACAACTCTACATATATTTTGAACAATTTTTTATAAAAGTTCATTTACCAATATCCCAAAAACAATTAAAAACATTAATGTTTTCTCTTTTGACGACTGTGGTCCCCTCTAAAAAATGTCCTCATATGGTAATAGTTTCCAAAATATCATCTCAACTCGAGAAAAAGTTTCCATCTATATAATAAAATAAATATTACATTACTAATACTATAAATAAATAAATTAAACATTAATATGAAGAAAACGTTGAAAAAATGTCAATTTTCAATAAAAATCATACTTTTGGAGTTATGCTGGACACATCATGCATCGTATTGAGATGTGGTAGATTTCTACACATAAAATTACTAAGTGATCGCTGTCCTAAAGTATAAAAACAATCGAAATTAATTTCTTCAATTTTCACTATGTTTGTTGTTTTTTACTAAAATGAAATTTCAAAATAAAAACATGGAATTAGAGTCCAACCGGTTGCATCATGCATCAGTTTGACATGAGGAAACATAATACATGTCACAAAAGACATAAAATTTATTTGCTTAATTTTGATGTAAATTTGAGTGAATTTATATGGGTTTTAGTGAATAAAAATTTTTGAGTTAAAATGTCCATTTTAAACTGATAACAGACACTTTTAGTCATACCAGTCACATCATTTGTCAGAACGAGGTGTGGTTGATTTCTAAACGTCCAAACTGACTCATGGATCATTTCAATAAAATTTAAAAACAATAGGAATGTGTTTTATTGGTTTTCAGTATGTTAGTTGTGTTTTTACTTGAATTAATGTCAATTTTATATAAAAAGTCACATTTGGAGTCATACCAGTGACACTGTGCATCAGATTGAGTTTGGGTTTAATCCTACACATCAGAAATGATTAAAAGATTATTTTCCTAAAGTATCAAAATAATCAGAATGAATTTCCTTGGTTTTTCAGTAAGTTACACATGTTTTTTTACTAAAATGTCATTTCAAACTGAAAAACTGAAATTTGAGTCATACTGGTCACATCGTGCAGTGGTTTAATGCAAGAATACTTCATAATCATCACAATGGACTTTTGAATTTTTGTCTTCAATTTGGAATACTATTGGAGTACGTTTTATTTTTTTTATTGAGTGACATGTTTCGAACTGAAATGTCAATTTTATACTCTTAGCAGGCACTTTTAGTCACAATGATCACATGTTGCATTAGATTGAGGTGGGATAGATTCCAACCAATCAAAACTGAACCATAGAGTTTTTCAAATGTATCAAAATCAATCTGAATGTGTTTTCTCAGTTTTCAGTATGTCAGTTCTGTTTTTTACTTGAATTAATTCCAATTTTGAATAGCAAGACACAATTGGAGTCGTACTGGTGACACCGTGCATCATATTGAGGTGCTCTTGATTCCTTCACGTCACAAATGACTAATATATCATTTCCCTAATGTATTAAAACATTAGGAATGTATTTCCTTGGTTTTTAGTATGTCAGCTCTGTTTTATTACTATGATTCCATTTCAAACAAAAAACATTCAATTTGAGTCATACTGGTCGCATCGTGCATCAGTTTGAAGGTATTCTTCTTGATACACATTATGAAGAACATTCAAATCATCACCCTTATTTTGAAAGATGATTGCATCACATCTAAATTAATTTTAGTGAGTAATACGTTTTGAAATAAAATGTCAAATTTAAACTCATAACATACACTTTTAGTCATACTGATAACATTATTCATCATATTGAGGTGGGATTGATTCATACATGTCTCAAATAACTCATGGATTGTGATCCTAAGGTATCAATACAATCCGAATGCATTTTCTCGGTTTTCAGTATGTCTGTTTATTTTACTGGAATTAATGTCAATTTTAAATAACAAGACACATTTGGGGTTATAATGTCACATTGTTCGTTGGGTTGAGGTTTTATTGATTCATACATTGCAAAAATGACTAATAGACTGATTTATTAATGAATCAAAATATTCAAAATTCATTTTCTTAGTTTTCATTATGTCTGTTGTCGTTTTTTACTCAAATGTCATTTCAAACTGAAAACATGCAATTTGAGTCATACCAGTAACAACATGTGTCATTTGGATGTGAGTTAGCTTGATACATGTCACAAAATACTTATGAATTGTTGTACTTAATTTGGAATACAATCATAGCACATTTTCATTATTTTCAGTGAGTGACATGTTTTGAACTAAAATATCAATTTTAAATTCCTACAAAATATTCTTTATCCTAATGATCACATGCTGTATCGGATTAATGTGGGGGTTGATTCCTATTTGTAACAACTGACTCATGGATTTTTTCTTAAGTATCAAAAATATATGAAAGCATTTGCTCAATTTTCATTATGCCATTTTTGTTTTTTTTACTTTAATTAATTAAAATTTTAAATCACAAGATCCATTTGGATTCATTTTCATGACACCATGCATATTATTGGGATGTGGATGATTCCTATGCATAAAAAATTACTGATATATCATAGTCCTAAAGTATGAAAACAATTTGAATTCATTTCCTCAGTTTTCATGATGTTAGTTGTTTTTTTTAATAAAATTTTATTTCAAACCAAAAACATGAAAATTTAGTCGTACCAGTCTTATAGTGTGTCGATCTGATGTGATATTACTTGATACATTTCACAAAGGACATAAAAATCAATTTTATTAATTTGGAAGACAATTGGAGAACCTTTTCTTTATTTTCACTGAGTGACATGTTTTGAACTAAAATGTAATTTTTAAACTCAAAACGGATAAAATAAATGCACAATAAAGAAGAGAACCATGTGATCCAGGACCAATATAATAGTAATGAAAACCAATATTGTTAGCTACACTAATAAATCAAGCCTAAGGATGTTGAAATCAATATAACTATTTAGTCTTCTATAAAGAGCCACCGATAAAAGAACAAAATGTCATGGGATATACCATAGTTACTAGTGTTTGATGATCCAAAATGGCACTATAACTACATGGGAAACATATGATATATGTTTCATCCAACAATAACATGATCCATCCAATGAAACCATACTTGACTAATCATTTTGTAACCTTCACACTAGCTTTGTCTTAAACCCAACTAGGGGGACAATAGATGTTTTTGTAACAACTAGGGTAGCATGAATCAATACCTCCCACCTAGACACCCTAGTTACCATAAATAGACAGCCAAGGGGGTGAGAAGGAAATCAATATAATTAATAAAAAATTTGTCTCACACCTCACCTCCAACACCATCACATATAATGTCCCCTTTTCACATCATATATCCATTATATAAATAATCAATAACCCATAACAGGTGAAACAAGTATAGTGGAAATCATTGAGGGTCACATGAGAAATAAACTATTTACTTCATAAAGTGAAAAGGGTGTTCACATGAAAATGATCTTGGTATGTATAGTCTAAATCCCCTTCATTAAAGTATCATCATTTCAATTATTTTGGAAGCACCTGAAAAATATCCCTTTTTCTTTTTAATGCATTCATCATGAATATGTAAATTCCATTGAAATACCAAAAAATGAATAAGACAGAAAATCAATAAAAAATCATTTAAATGACCCTATGAGCCCTTTCAAATATGATTTTCTTGTGAGTTAATCTAATTTAAAAATAGTACAGGAAATTCTTATGAAAATTCCCTTATTCTAAGCATAGAATTTAGGAACGAAATTTATAATTTCACCCATGAACCCTTACATTACTATACCTTAACTGAAAATAAATTTATAAATTATACACAATCCTTGAATTATAAAATAATTAAAGATAGAAGAAACACCTACTTTACCCTAAATGGTAACCAATACAGAAGATGTCACCGTCCATGGAAAACACTCAAAAACACCTAAAGCACTAAATCCTCATGAAAAATTGATTTCAATTCATGTGAGAAGGTGAAACCTGTGGGAAATAGAGAAAATAAGTAGGATGTAGATATAATAGAGAAATAGTGGGAAGTATTATTGAAATGGGAAAATAATTTTTTCTTAAATAAAGTTAAAAAACACATAACAACAAACTTAAGAAATTATTGAATTTTATACTTCTCAATTTCCATAGAAAATCACATCATAATAATATATTAATTGTGAAAAAATATCCCTACATGGAATCAATTCTAAGATGATAAATATGAGGGAAAATAAATATGTTTTCCCAAAAAAATTCAAAACATTGAAGTGAAAATTATCTTTAATTTTCTTGAGGGAAATAGAATATTATTGAAAACATTTTTATAAATAGTTCTTAATAAAAATTTATTAAATAGGAATAAACATTTTAAAAACAAGAAAAAACTATTTTAATTTTTTTTATTATTTATAGAATCCTTTATAATTCAAACTTGAAAAATACATAATGTATTTATGGGGAAACGATTCTGTAATGTGGTAAATTAGAGACCTCTAAGTCATGATGTTGATGGTTTTTGAGACAATCTGTTTGTTCCAGGAATGATCTTTGACCTATAAAGGGATGAGTAGTGTGGTGATGAAATCCATGTTTGGAAATTTATCGTGGGTGTTAGCTCATCATAATTATTTGGTCAATTGTTCTTTTATATATTAGTTGATAAATGATTTGTTAAAATAAATTATTTCATAGTATTACTTTTCTAAAATTTTAGATACATTATACCTCCAATATTTTTTGGAAAATCACTAAGGGGGATAATTTATTGAATAATTTGTTAATGTAAAACCCGTAGAATGTTATTTATTTAGAAGATAATATTTTGGGGGATATTTTTTTAGAATATTTTTTTCTTATTTTATTCTTATGGAAAAATTTTATTTAAAAAAATTGAGTTATAAAGAAAGGTGGAGATAATAAAGATAGGGGAGAAGTGTTCTTAAATGATTAATGAGTTTTTATGTTTTTCAATGTTATTTATTTTTCTTATTTAAGTGTTTTATTTATTGCTTTTAAAAACTATGGAGATTATTGAGTCCAAAATTTTAATTTCTACAATTTCTATACATATTTTTGAAAATCACAACCAACCATCTTGTAAAATTTGTTTTACGAACTATAAATTTCCCTATTCTTTAGAATATTTTTGTTGAAAACAATTTATTCATTTAGAAATAGAAATCCTTCAAAAATATTTATTATAAAATTTTACACTGAAGTATAGTTCATTAGACCTACTAATTTCTGATCTATCAAAAAGACAAAAGTATGACTCATTGGATCGACAAAGTAGTCCATCATAATGAAAAAATTCCAATCCATTGGAATAAAAAAATTCAAGTCTATCAAAATGACCAAATCCAATCTATCGGTATGTCTGAGTGTAGTCTGTCATTAGGAATGGGTTCAGTTAATTGGTGTGAATGAGATTAGTATTTTTATTTGACTATGTTTAGTATATTAGTGTGACAATGTTTAGTCCATTATATTTAAAAAGATTTATAAAATTGGAATAATAATGTTTATATTTGTACAGTCTCAACTATTTCTACAAGACAAAGGACCTTTTAAAACATTGTAATGGTGATATCAAAACAACATTAGATGGAGATGTACTTATTGAGTTTCATGGATTATCTCATCTAATGTAATTGAATCCAACAGTAATTATCCCATATTATGGCAATTAGAGGTGTTTCAATAGATAGAGGGTCATTCAAGGAGTTGGGAGTTGATGATTTTGCAACTCAACCCGTCTAAAAATTTTCACTATTGTTAGCTCTTGTTACTTTCTCTTTGTTAACATTAAAATATTTTTATATTATAAGGAAAATATGTGAGTATTTTAAATTCCTTAGAAAATTGTTTCATTTTTATTCTATCTCCAGTCTTGGTTAATATTGATGGGTTCTAATTATAGAAAAAATAATGTTTCTAATCTGGCTGAATGGGGGATTAAAGGGATAGGAAGACATAGTTGATTTTGATCTTTCATATCAAGGGATATCATTGTTATGAAATTCATACATTACAGTTAGGATTAAAATTTTGGATAATCAATGTCAGAGTTTATTAACATCCTTATCTGTTACTGTTAAACAACATAATTATTTTATAAAGCTATAGTAAATTAGTTTTACTTTTACATTAAATATTAATTTTACGTGTTTCCATAGGATATTGTAAATAAATTAGGGATTGATTTAGAAATTTCATTTTAGTAAACTTTAGAACTATGATTTATTGGAAAAACTCTATGTCTGATATAATTACACTGATCATCAGACGATAGCTAAGTTTGATTAACAATAATAAATAGGTTTGGTATTTTAATTTGTTTAATTTTTTAAATAACAATTCACCCCCTATTCTAGTAATTATAATCTCTTAAGATCCCTCAATTATTTTATTAATGATAAATATTTTTTTTATGATGTCATTAAGGTTCTTTTATGAAAAATTATAAAACTTATTAATGATATAATTAAAAAAAAGCATCGATAGTTTTATCATTTAAAATAAGAATTCTAAGAGGATAGTATTTTATTAAAATTATGTAATGTTTTCATATCCAATAGTTTTTTATATGTCCTTATAATTATAATATATCACACTAATAAGAAATAAATAATATCATTATTCTTTTGGTATAAATATATAAGTATGCTTTTGGAATGTTTATGTTTCGGTCGGTTTGACCACCTAATCAAATAATATTATGAATTTACCACGTGGATGACTATGAGCAATTTTTTACTTGTGTAATATGATATAAATATATAAATAATATTATGTTTTTTTATTTTAAGGTTATATCCACTTTTAACTCATTAATTATGAAAATTATTTTCGTTCACTACGAATCACTGAAAGATGATCGTCATCAATATAATCGTCATGGTACTTATCAAAAATTTAATTGAAATGAAATTTTAACAATATAAACTATCATGGAAAATCTATTCCAATATCTTAGATGATATAGTAATGATAAAATTTGAAAGAAGAATATACACTAACAATGCAATTAAGAAATTAAAACAAACAATAAAAATTATAAACACTTGATGTGAAAAATTGGATGAATTCACATAGAGAATTACTAATTGTGAAGAGTATGAATGAAAATGGATATTGATAAGGTTTATAATAAGGTATTAGGATATATATATATATTTATGTTTTTTATGTTGGAGTATAAAGTACATTCCTGGAATTCAGGACAGGAGGTAAGGGTCTCAGTCTCAATTTCCCTTCATTGTGACATATTTATGTTATTCAACGTGTTTTATATTATATGATGTTCTTAGCACAGAATTGTAATATATATATTATGATTCTATTCTATGTCATGATATTTAATATCCAATTTCATGTTATCTTTCTCATAGGATTTTGGTTCCAATGTTTTAAAGGATGTAATGGTTATAATATCAATTTCCTTTCATTGAGACAAGTACTGGATTTATGAACATAATTTCGTTTTTATTGTGTATATACTACCTAATAAAATAACATATAATTAATTATCTATTAATCATGGTATTTTATGTTCAATTAAAATATCTCTATTTCAATGTGTTTTGACTAATGTGCTAGTCAATGTGCAATGTTTTTCTTGGTCACAATCCAGATTCATTAAGTCATAATATATTTTGTGCACCATGATTATTTTATATGGTGTATTCAATACCCAAAGATAAATTTTTATCATAATAATTTTATTTTATGGTATTCACTGGATAAATCATGTTCCCATGTTCAAGTGTCTAGCGATTCAGTTGTTTCCCCTGTAGTCATGTTTTTTGGTAACTCAATATTTTTCATCAATTTATGATCATTCATTGATCTTATTTCATATATATATGGTATATAATACCAATTTAATGTTTTATTCGGTATTATCAAACATCATTTTCGTATATACATTGCTACCACATGAACTCTTTGATAACTATTTCCCACTTCTTGGGATTTGTTCTTTTGAAATCATTCTCCAGATGAATTATGATCGTGTTATTTAAGAATTGACTTGGCCGTATACTCATTGTTCTATATAATGTTAATATCACATTTTAGAAAACTCATATTGGATTATGTTCGCCTAGATGGTATGATATTCTATTGGCATTGGGAAAAGTATTGGTATCCCATATTTTGTTATTCCAATATAGATATTTATTGTCAAGTTTACTATGTATTGTTTAATAATCTAAATTAATCATCCAGATGAGTTTTGATAAGGTTATCCCTTTTATTGACATGGGTAAATGTATTGGAATTATATATGTTGTTATTTCAATATATATGTTTATTTTCACAGTTGATTCTGTATAGTTGATTCATTTTCCCTTATGAATAATTCATTGGACTTAAAAAGTGATGGGTGATCCCCATCATTATATATCCCCTCAATTCATAGACATGTCTCATGAGACACAACAAGTTTGTTTTTGGTGTACATATTTTCCATGAAAGGTTACGGTCTTGGCCAAATCCAAGATAACAGGATGTCATGATTGTGGTCTCAACAAGTAAAGTGTCTTGGAACAAGGCCTTACTAGTAGGTTTATCATGTCTGAAATTATAAATTCCATCAGTATGAGATTAGAATCAATGATATTCATGTTTTCATTTATTATCATAGATATATTATGCTACTAGTTTCATGTTGATTATGTATTCATGTTGTTTACTTATTTCATTCCATAACATTTATGTCATGTTTATTCGATGATTCTTTCGGTTATATGTTTCCATACGAAGTGTTTGAGATCACCTCTTCTTCTGTTTCCATTTACCCATGTTATTAATAAAAGTAGTACATGTGACATGTTATAAAGATAACACATGCACAAGAATTTGTGGGAGATTTTGAATACTTTTCAGGATGATGTAGTTTGGTATATAATTTGAAAATTTTCCATTTGATACAAAGAACATGGGATTAAAAATTTATATTGTGTCCTTATTATCTAATTATCTAAACCAAAAAACATCATTCAGATTTAATATGTTAACAATCATTATTATTTTTCTAATTATGGATTGCAATATCAAGAATTTTAAAATTGGTATCAATGAAAGTATGTAATGTATGCATCATGTCACCATAACCAAGAGTCCGGGTCCAAGGTGTAACATTAAAATTCTCAAAAACCCTCAATCGTGTAGACCCCTGCAGCACTTAGGGGTGTCCATGGGTTGGGTCGGGTCGGGTAGGAGGCGTTTTAGGGCCCGACCCGAACAAAAAGTTCGGGCCGAGTCGGGAAGGGTCACATGTTACCTGAGTAGCAAACCCATCCCAGCCTAACCCGTTGGAGTCGGGTTACCCGTCACATGCCCGAAGGACCTAACCCAACCAAACCCACTATGGGATGGGTCAATTCGGGTCAAATTGTATGTGTAAACATTACCCGAACCATCCCATCCCATCCCAACCCATCCCAACCCGTCGGACCTGAACCAACCACTTAGACCCAACCCCCCTAGTCCCAACCAGATGGACCCCTACAATGCACCAGCCTGCTGCACCCCTCCCCCAGATCCAACCTGATGGACCCATGTCCCTTCCCATTACAACATCCTACCTGTACCCCTCCCCCCAAAAGACCAGCATGACACATCCCCCACCATTCACCCCATCCCGAGACTTCCCCTCTCCCCCTTCACACAATACAAAGCCCCCTCCCCCTTGCATCCCTTCCCCCTCCCCCTGCACACTAGCCTTCCCCTTGCACAACAGTCATCAGACCCAGCCTCCCCCCTGAACCCATTAACAACACCCCTCCACCCCTTCACTACACCCATGCACCCCTGCACCAGCCTCCATTCAGCCCTTCACCTTGCCCCTTTACCCCTTCACAGTATCCTCCCCCCTCCCCCCTATACACTCTACCCTACAAAACCCCAACCTATCCCCCTGCCAACACACCAGACCCAACCTCCCCCCTACAACCCTGCCCCTCCCGTCTGCACACTCCCCATACAAACCATCCTATCCCCTCTCCCCCCAACATGTCTACACACCAGACCCCCCCCCCTCACACCCCTACACCAGCCTGTCTCCCTCCCCCCTCGTGCAACCCTTCACCCCGGCCCCCCTCCCCCTTGCACACCACCTCCCCTGATGCACACTCCCCCTGCAAGGAAAACCAGTTTCCCCCTCTCCCCCCTTCATGCACGCAACAATAATTTCCTCCCTTGACACCCCTTCCCCCTCCCACCTGTACACACCAACCCCTCCCCCCCTGCTTACACACATAATACCCAGCCTCCCTTCAACCCTAAACCCCTGCCCCTTCCCCCATATAAACACTAGACTCCCCTCCCTGTAGATTATCCCAACAAACTGTCCTCCCCCTCCCCCCAGCCATCCTACACAGCAAACCCAGCCCCCCCCCCCCCCCCACACCCCCAACACCAGCCCACCTATCCTCCCCCTCTTCACCCCTACACCCCTTCCCCCCCTCACCCTTTTACACCACCTCCCCCCATACACGCCCCCTCCAAAACAACCTACCCCCTATCCACCTACATGCATACACCAAAACCAGCCTCCCCTCCTGCACCCCCCCCCCCCCCCGCACACACACACCAGCCCCCCCTCCCCCCGTACACCCCTTCACACCAGCCTCCCCATCCCCCTGTACACTCCCCCTGTAAACGAGACTTCCCCCTTTCCACCATTCCTTCTCACACCAAACCCAGTTTCTCCCTAAACCTCATCCCCCTCCCCACTACAACCCCACCTCCCCTCCCGGACACTCCCCCTACAAATAAATTTCCCCCCTCTCCCCTGCACCCATGCACCACCACCCCACCTTACAACCCTAGACAAGCTGGGAACCTGCACCCCTTCCTGAGAACATACCCAAAAAAAATAGTTAACACATGTAAGAAGTAGCCACATATATCTTAGACAAAAGGAAAAGTAAAAAAGGGAAATAAAAGATAATTCAAAAAAAACTAAAATATTGTATTTGTTTTAAAATCGAGAATACTAAATACTAAATATGTTTCTTTATAAAAATAATCATATAAATCTACTTCCTTGTGAAGTCAATCACACCAATAAACACGTATAAAAAAAATAAAATTGAATATAATTAGGCCAAAATTTCAATAAGGTATGGTTCATATTAGTAATTAGATGTTCAGATATTCATAAAATGAGTACGCTATGTGTATGTAAGAAAACTAGTTAACAAAAGAAAATAGCTAGCATCCAATCTTCTGAGAGAAGAGACTCCACCATCTATCACCCTATATACGATCAATGTTTTAGACAATTTATGAATAAAATATAGAAGGGATTAAAATTTAAGAAGAACCATTTATAACATAAATGTTAAGAATCAGTCACCCAGATCAATTTCCGAAAAACAGGTAATATAAAATTGGAATCCATTTGTGAATAAATTTCTACACAACAAACCTGCAAAAATCACCCAGAAAAAATATTTGTCTCATCATACTCTGGAATTTTATGAAACAACTTATAAAAACAAACACAGACACACACACAGACTAAATTATGGGATGGACCATTGCTCACAAAGTAAATATATCATTTTACAAAATTTAGAAACAAATGACATGAAATTTCTATCCTTGTATATATGTAGAAGGTACAGTCATGAAGGATAAAAAGATAAGGTATCAATGAATGTTGATAGGATAAGGTCCTTATGCGGTGATATGGAATGAAATAAAAAAACACACAGAAAAAAAGGCATTATTTCAAGATTTAAGAAGTTAAGAAGGAATGTGAGAATCCCAGACACATTGGTCAAACAAAAAAATATTTTTTAGTTTGGCATGATCAATTGGATAAGACTAAAAAATTTAATAAATCATAATCTCATGCTCTGAACAAAGAAAAACTTGTGGTTTTAGTTCATGGGGATTCATTCGCAATATATTCCTTGAAAAGAAAACTGAGATAGATGAAACAACTTCACATGAGGAATAAATTCCTTGGAAGAACCTATATATTATTTGTGGATTATCTATGTATGTGATGATAGTATTATGAAAAGAATTTTTAAAACAATCCCAAATTTTTACCTTAATGAAGAGTTCTCCATCTGCTATACTTTCTTCTTCTACATTAGATAGTGAAACTCTCCTAACTTATTGTGTTGGATGTGGGAATATCATAATAAATCACAACAAATTAAATGAAAAGTCAATATTTTACATTTTAAAAAAAAATATAATTGAAAAATGAAAAATGATAAAAAAAAAAATCATAATATTTTCAATGGTACTTGATTCAATTGATTATGCTTCTTCTAGTTGCATTCAAATGTAAATTTTTTTAGATATTCTAAATCAATTCAATGTGTATATTAATGCTTCAATGGTGTTTGGATTCAATAATCTACGAAACGGATCAACGACTCGTCCTCCAATACTAAGAACAAACTATAATGATACTGTAGTTAAAGTAATTTCAATAATATATATATGAATTCTTGAGATAATGTTATATATTCTTGCATTTTCTGTCCACAGACATTAAATATCATATCCTTCGATATCATCCTCACAATAATTAATCCCAAAATATCTATCTATTTCATTATTTTTTTGTGTTAATTGTGTTTTCCTTTTATTTAATCAGTATGCCAGATTCCATTTATCACCATCCGCATTACGGGTACTAGCATCATGAATAAGATACTCTTGATGATAAATTGACTCACATTTATCATAAATTGGAATTGGATTTTTATATTTTTAAAACTCATAGGGATTATTCAGAACAACTTTTAATTTATTGAACAACTGATTTATATACTTTTTCATTATCAAATATCATTTCAAAACTATCCCAAACATATTCATTTTTATATTTGGATCATGAAAAATTTCCCCAAGTAATATAGAATTAAAATTTAAACCAATACCCTGATAGTTGTCCAAATTATGCTTTATAGAAATAGCCATTGCAGTCACTGTAATATCACGACTCTTCACCCATTACGTAATTTTTCAATATATGTCAAAAAGTGTATGAAATAAAGTGCGTCATTTCACATTAATAGAACTAGAAAACACAATAGGGCTATAATAAATTTAACACTCCAAGCTTCCACGGTATGCTTCTCTTTGAATAATACAGTAGCGTGTGTTGTACGCAACTTCGAGTTCTAACACACCACAACCAATCTAACTAGCTGTTATCAATAGTAATACCCACTTTTTGAAAATATATATATTTTATCTTTTAAAATGGACTTCATTTTTGGATTCGGAATACCAAAATTAGCCTAGGGTGAAAATTTGTTATTTTTCTGCAAACATTCAATTTTTGATGAATAGTGAAAAACACAGAGCTATAGTTTAAAACCAAATTTTTATTTAAATAGATATTTATTTTATTAAAATTTATTCTAGTTAAAAATTGATACATAATAACTATATAAGTTCAATTTAATTCATTTGAGTCAGTTTATAATAATTTTAGTCATATAAAATGTTTATTGAACTTTTCACCGTCTTTTACCCATCTCCTAGGATAATTTGCAAATTCACATAAAACATAATTTTATCACTTCTGTGAGTTGAATTTCAAAAATCCTAGAGATACAGTTAAGATTAAGGAGTAAAATTTTGTTCAATAATATAAAAATAATTTTTGGTAAATAGAAACTTTTTACTTTTATTTACCAGTATTAAAAATAAGTTGGGTAATTAAGGGTAAAAATGATATTATTATTACCTTAAAACATATCCTAATTATGTTGTCTAAGTATAATTCGACCAAAAAAACATAGGAATACTATTTGAACTTCATTGGTCCACATGGATTAGATTAAGACATTTATTATTATTTAATTCAAAGAAGAGTTAAAAGAGATAAAATCAAAGTTAAATAACAAATACATTTTCAATATAGGGTTATAAATAATATAAATTAAATTATAAATATTAATTAGAAAGATAAAAATATTTCCTACATAATTATAGTTTTCTTATAATTTTTAGAAATTAAATAATTTAATTTAATTATGACACAATAGTGATGTTGTAATTACCTAATTAATGAAATATTAAAATAATTTATAATATAAATATCAAAATAAATGTAATTTGAGACTTTTTATGAAATCCAATAATCCTCTAGGTTAATATAACATATTTGGCTTTGTTAGAGGAATTTTAGTCGAATTAATAATCCTCTTATGAATTTATAATAAAAATACCAAATAGTGTCAAAATTGACATAAAATAGTTTTTAAAACAAATATTATATTATTAATTCATATTATATTCCTAAAAATCAAAGGTTCATCCAAAAGACTTATATAATAAAATTTGAATAATTAATGAACCACTTGGGGTTATCTTGGAAGTATATAGTTTGTTTATTAACCATATAATATAAAAATACAAAGAGACATGGTAAATGCCAAACTATTAATCTAAGAGTTAAATATATATGATAAGGTTAATATAGTGACCCAAACCTTTCTAAAATATATTGGTTGAATTTATTTATACCCATACCCACATTATCCTATAAATACGTCCCTTGGGAGACATTATAAACCAAATATGAATTTATTATAAAATAATATTTTATATTTTTCCTAAGGTGCCCCTCACCCCACTTATAAAAGGGCATTCCCCATTCTCTCAAATTAATACCTTCAAAAACTTTTAGATCGGCCAAATTATGCCCAAATATTCTCTCAACTTCCATCAATTCAACCTAGAGGCCTTATTTTGATCAGAAATCCAACATTTGGAGCCATTTTGATCAAATCAAAAGGAAGAACCCAAAGAATAAGTAATGTTTTCACCAACCACATTCAAGTTCCTTTCTTCTTCCACTTCTTTATTATTTGTTATTTCCATTTAAAATTAATAAATCCAGTATATTATATATAATGTGATGTTATTATAAATATTTCTCAACTATATTCATTATTCTATCCATATTATGAATGATAATGTCACCATGCGTGCGTACGTACGGCCTACAATCTCCACACCCTGGTGTAACTTGTTATTCAACACAATGTTATTTGGATGGATATAATGATGAGTAATATGTATATAAATAATAAAAATAACTTCATAATATATCTGTAAAATTAATATACCATCCAATTCCACACCTTTAAGGAAATGATATTGTCGGTCATGCGTACGTATGGATTACCGTCTCCATGACACGAAGAGATTAATTTCCACATTCACCATTCATCGACGATTATAAAAATATATATTCCTAATATGATTGTAATATATGAAATAAAAATTCTACTGGATATATATATGTGTGTGTGTGTGTGTGTGTGTACTTACATATATTTTATTCACTTAGTTCCGTTCAAAATGTTATAAAAACGGAAACAACGTTTATGCGTATGTACGGACAACCATCTCCAGAAACAGTGTTTTCCATTTCATATATATATATATATATATTATACATAATTATATTATAAATATATATGATATATAAATCATGTTTTATATTCTTGGATGTTTTTAAATCATGATCTAAGTGATACAATCAAGAGTAACAAGTTAAAACACGTACGATAAAGAATGAAATTATTACCTGAAATGTTTATTTAAAATTGAAATTATTATTACATTGGTAGTATAAAGTCATAAATGAATAATATATGATATCATAAATATTAATATCAGGTTGGTATAATTTAATAACATATTTCGGTCTTCATATAGGAGGTTAAACTTAACCTTGACTAAAGGAAAGTGCGAGGTAAGGGGTTTTCATCTCACTTCTTATTCCCATCAGATTCATACCATATTGCCACAATTACCTTTTGTGTGGTGTATGTATTTCCCATAATTGTATTCATTGTGTAATAAAATTTAATTTATGTTTATTTACATATTCATTGTATGATACCTATTTCATGGGGTGTATGTTTCGTATGTTACCAAATTGGTAATGTTTAATTCCTCAATCTCATTATTATCCAAGATTCTTTATGTGTATGTAGTTACTGGGAAATTTTTGACATACTTGTCCATTATTCATAAAAATGATTTCAAAATAAATATTTTAAGGATATTTTAAAGGTAATATTTATCAAGATCATAATTTTATATGTTTTAACGATTTGTCTTTCTAAATATTTTTAATTAATGTCCATGTTTTCAAAATTATTTTAAGGATTTATTTATATGGACATGAATGTTTTGAAATGATAATTCTTTTCAAAAGATTCATAGTGGTATGGGACAGTTTGAATCAAAAATCTCTTTTAAATTAATTACTTTATAAATTCATGTCTTTTCGATGATTTAAAAAAAGAGATATTTCTCTCAAATTGTTTTGATTTCATCTATGTCAACATCCTTTGATGGATTTTAAGATTATTTGAAGTTGATTTATTATGATAAAAAACTTCCATATTGTATTGATGTTTTTCTGATATGTTCGACTATGGATGTGTTATTTTAATACCATTCATGGTTTATGTAGAATTTATTGACATTTAGTATGCTAGTTTTAATACGAATGTTTATGTTATGTTTAAACATGTTCATATGAGGAATGAATTGGACTTAGTAAGTGACGGGTGGAGGCTGTTATAGCTCCTCGATGCAACGATAGGTCTCATGAGACAAACTAGTGTCTTGGCACATGGCTTTGAAAAAATATTATTTGTATTCTTGGCACAAGGCCTTGACTATGTGGTTATGATAGTCTGGCATTATGAATTCTATCATTATGAAAGTGGTTAGTGATATTGCATGTGATTATTCGACTAGTAGAATATCCATGTGAATAAGTAAATGGAATTAATTCATTTTATTTTTCCATATTATGCTGAAGTTCAAGTTTAAAAGGCTTTTGTTTCAGTTATACATTGACTTAAATGTTTATGCCTATTTATGAAAGTTTCTACTGTATTGTTATCCTTACTAAGCATTTGAGCTCACCCCATTCTTTGTTTAATTTTTTCCTGGATTCCACGAAGTGTATTGTGATTGATATGCAGGGTTAAGCCAATGTATCATTGGAATTCATAAAAGATTATTTAGGTTGTTTTGTATTTTATGATGTGTAATGTAACATTCATTTCATTAATCTATTTTCGAAGACTGCTAAACTGATCAAACCTTAGAGACTTTATTCCTTGTAATCATGCCAATGAATTAAAATAATGAACCTACTCTAGGTAACTGGGGTCAGGGCGTTACAGTTGGTATCAGAGGAAGTTTAGCAATAACCTTTGAAACTAGATTTTGATAAACTCTGATTAGAGCACATTACCCTAAGATATACTGTGAGGAATAATATAGAATAACTTCCTAGAATTTTTTTAAGGTAGTGATTTTGTGAGTGTTCAAAGCAAATACATCCTTGTCTGGATACGAGCAGGTTGAGGTGCCTCTGGCACAGATGTACCTAGGGGTAAAACCCGAAAACAATGCTTTGAGGTAGACTCAAACGGGAAATAGTTCACGACAATGGGCCTTGATGCACTCTATGTTACGACACTATCGGGGTATATTCATAGGATAATTCTCATTTTATTTACAAATCATTATGAAGGATCTACTAGTATATAAATTCTCAAAGAAAATATTTTTATGGATTATATCTGTAAACAGTTCAGTTTATGTTAGGTATTTGACAAGTTTGGAATTATTCATTGTAATTCATAAACTATCCTAGTCTATACCATTGTATATAAATTGCACCGAGTAGAAGGAATGTGAACTCTAGTAATATGTAAGATCCAAATGGTAAGAAATATCATATCTTTCTTGGTATTAATCCTACATTAAGATGGAAAATAGTCTCCCATGTATTCTCAACATATGAAGATATAGTATCATGTGTTAGTAAGATAAGTAATGAATTTTCTGAGTCATATGGATTTGAAGAGAAACAAGAGAAGAAAATGATGGAAGGGAGAATGATGGATAAATAGATGAGGGAAAAAAGAATTTTCCCTCATGTGATAACTGTGGGATGAAACTCCCTAGAACATGCCTAAAGGGAATGGGAGTTTGTTATAAGTATGGAGAAAAAGGACACCATGTATGTGACTGCATGGGAAAGATAAAGGTTTCAAATGTATAATGCTTCATCTGCAATGAGTTGGGACACTACACGTACCAATGTCCAAATCATAAGAGTATACCAAAAATGATGTTATTGGATTATAATCAAGTTCTCATACTACTTCAGATGAAGAGGAATGACTAGTGTTCTTATGTTGTTATTTCATCTGAGTGTTGTATCAACACTATAATACTTACATGAATTATGGAGATAAATAAGGATTGTACCGCAGTATAATTTTATTTAGGATTTGAAATTATATCGTTCTAAGAAAAGTGACTTAATAGTAATCTACACTTTTTGAAAAATACATGGTAGAAGGAAATGTAATCCTTAATATGGTCCCAATAATTTGGTAGTGTTTTTTGGAATAAGTGATTTTTGATTTTTTTTATTCAGGATGTTGCAATGTTGTAAAAGAATACATGATGATGGAGTTCACATGTTATTACCTAGAAAAAAGGATCCTCATTATGTTGAACTTCCTTATAAATTTTTGACTGAGAGCTTGGATACAAGTATTTTGGAAAATTCTAAAGGCCGGAACGGATTATGTTTGAAATTGGATACTATTATTAAGGTTATTTTTGTATTTCGATAAAAAGAACAAACTGGAGGTCGGGCGGCAACTCGTCATGTCGAGCAAAGCCGTAGGACTTGAACCCACAATCGAAGGGCAACAAGGGTGTATCACCGACCACTTCCCACATGATGTCCTGGATTGAATTATTTAGTCCTTTTTTACAAATATTCTGGTAGATGAATTATAAATTAATTTTTTTGAAACCTATACAAATAGAATAAATTGAATATTATTTTTAAGTTCTATTATCTTTTAGAGTGATAGATTAGTTTGGGGTAGAAATTAGTTAAAGTATTGGACTTTACTTGTCAAGTAAATATTTTTCTTCTTCTCTTATTCAAAGAATAAATTAATTCGTATACTTTAGTGAAGGGATCATAAAACCAAAAATGTCTTATCCTAATACCATATGATCCGATCTTTTTGAACTCTGAGCGGGAATCACCAATGAAGGCACCTCACGCGCCGCCCCCTTTTTCAAATTTCTCGACCGTTCCGGCTGGTCCCTCCTGGCCTCCCCACCTCTCCCGACGGCGTTCGACCCTGGTTCTTCCTCCTTCCCCGCTGCCCCCCCTAGCGGCCCCGCCTTCTCCAAGCTTGGCCCGATCCAATGGTGATGGGCCTTATTTTAGGGATGCTTTATGTGGGTCTTTGTGGCATGTGCCCCCTTGCTTTCCGGCGATCTCTGTGTCTCTTGTGAAATCGTCGCGTGTGGGCAATAGGGTTCGTCTGAATGTCCCGGCCTCTACGTTTGAAGAGGCCAAAGCTTGCCTCAAATGGAATTTGATAGCCAGGTTTGGGGCGTCCACTCCACCGCTTGCTGCCTTTCAGCACAGGATCTCATTCTGGGGTCTTCAGCATCCGGCGCAGGTTTCAGTTCTTCATAGGAATTCATTCTGCATCGTTCTGGCTTCAGAGGCGGACTTTATTCATGTCTGGTGCAAGGTCCCGTGATCCATGGGCCGTTGGGGCTTCAGCCTGGCGAGATGGTCCATGGAGGCTAACCGTGGAAAGGAGAGTTCGTTGGCCGCGGTTTGGCTTTGTCTTCCAGGGTTACCACTGTCGTTTCAGAATGAGGGATTACTGAGGTTGATAGGTGACACAATTGGGATCTTCCTGTGCTCCGATGATAGGACGAGGCGGGGTCTATCATCAGCAGAGGCCCGCATCTGTGTCGACCATGATCTTTCTGACCCCCTGTCGGAGAAGCGGGACCTTCAGGTGGAGGATTCTTTTAACTGGGTTCAGGATCTGGTGTACCCAGTGTTCCTCAGATATTGCTCGCATTTCCACCTTCATGGTCATTCTCTCCATGTTTGATGGCGCCTACGTCTTAAGGGCTACGGTAGAGATTTTAGAGGCGAGGCTAGGCAGGATGATGGTGAGTGCTCTTCCCTCTCGGCTTCTCTAGAGGTGAATCCAGTGATGGCTTTGGATCCTATCTGTGCTTCCCCTCTTGTTTGCTCGGCGGCTAACTCAGTGATCTCTCCCGAGGATTTGGTTTCAGAAACACCAGAGGGGGCTATGGGCATTGTTTCCTGTATCCCGAGGAGTTTTACCTCTTCCCAGCCCTTCCCTTCTCTGTGTGCTCTTGGAAACCCCTTTAAGCTCTCTCTAACAGGTGGTGTGCTGAAGGGCCCGGGCTTTCTCCCTATTCCTCCCCTCGCTGTGAGTGCTTCTGGGTCCATTTCAGAGGAGCACCAGTGGGTTGTAGTGTTTTTTCCCCTTCCCAAAGGAGTCCCCTCTGAGGGATTCTCCCCTACATTCTCGGACCCCCCTCCATAGCTACCTTTCGTGGATCCCTTCCCTTTGACAGATGAATCCAATGCAGGTGGACGGTCAACCGTGGTGGCCTCCATGAGGAAACGGTCTTCTTGCAGGGTTGGTAGCCCTGCCTCTCCCATGGTGTTTCCGGGTGAGGTACCAAGGGTGTTCACAAGATAAAAGTCCAAGATGCATCAAGGGAGCTCCTACTCCCACTATGATAAGGCGAAGAGCTCTGGTTCCAGTCCTAGGGTGCTCTCTTTCCAATGATTCCTTTGCTCATCTGAAATGCTCAGGGTCTTGGAGCCCGGGTCAAGTCGGACTTTCTTGCCTAAGTAATCTCCAGGCATAAAGCAGCGGTGGTAGCAGTCCTTGAGCATAAACAACAACCCAATATAATTGGGGAGTTCTCCAAAATGCTTCGGATGCATGGAAGCACGCAGAATGAGCTGGTTAATAGCCATATTTATATCTTTTGGCTCATGAGGTGCAATGTGGTCCTAATTCAAGTGGGGGATCGGTTCCTCACTGTTAAGGTAACTCTTGGCCCCGTTCCTGTTTATGTTTCCTTTGTGTATGGAAGTTGCAACATGGACTCTAGAGAATCCTTATGGAGAGAGTAAAGCTTTTTTGTTCTTGGCCTCGGGCCTTGGATTGTGGGGGGATACTTTAATGTAATGGCTGCTCCGGATGAACGGCAGGGTAGCGGCCCCTTCCCAAGGCAAGCTAGTCTTGATTTTGTTCATTTCATGGCTGGTAAGGGCCTCTCAGACATAGGATTTGTGGGGGACAAGTTCACGTGGAGTAATAATCAGCGGGTATCATGTTGGTCGTGGGGCGTCTGGATCGCTGCCTGGCTAACATCCATGCTATCTCATTCTTCTCAACCACTAAGGTGACTCATCTGGTTCGGGGAAGCTCAGACCACTCACCTCTCCTTGTGTCGCTTGACTCCTCACCTCGGCATCCAGAGTGGTTCAGATTCAGTCAGTACTGGGTGGACAAACCAGGATACCATGACCTAGATGGTGCAGTTTGGGCCACTCCTTTGCAAGGTATCAAATGGATCATTTTGCACAGTAAACTGAGGAGGCTTAAACTCAATCTCCAATCATGGGAGATGGACCTGTCTCCCTCTGAAGAGGTTGCTACATCTATTATGCAGGAAGTGGAGAGTCTTGACCTTGGTCTCGAGGTGGAGTGGGATGAGTGGTCCTATGCGGCTCTTGTAGAGAAGAAGGGAATTTTGGATGATCTACTTCTGAAACAGGAGCGTCTGGATAGGGAGAGGGCTTGAATCAAATGGATTAAAGAAGGAGACAGGAACACAGCGTTTTTTTACGCGTGCATCAAGGAGAGGGGGAAGCTTGTCAAATCGAACATCCAACTGGAGGACGGTTCCTTCACGGAGGACAGAGACATGATTGGAGGCATGACCAATTCTTTCTTCCAGGAGCTTCTGGCTGGTCCTAATGAACGATTAGCTACTGGTTATCCTTCATAACCTTATGACATTTTTGATTTGATTCCTACCTATGTGTCCGGCCAAACCAATAAATGTTTGGGGGTTGTGCCTGGCGAGTCAGAGATCAAAGAAGCTCTCATGCATTTGGACCCAGAGAGCGCGGCGGGTCCTGATGGGTTTCCTGCTTCATTTTACAGGGCCTCCTATGTCTCAGTGATAGAGGATGTGATTGATGCTATATAGGATTTTTTTAGGGTAGGGAGATTACCCAGAATTTCTTGTGCCACCACTCTCGTTCTGCTTCCCAAGTCCAAAAACCTTTCATCGATCTCACACTACCGTCCGGTGAGTATGTGTAATGTGCCATACAAGATCTTGTCTAGCATTATTAACATGAGGATGGCTATCCATATCCCTCACTGCATTTCCTTGGAACAACATGGGTTCATTAAAAGTCGCTCGATCCAGGAGGCCATCGCTCTGGCTCAAGAGATGCTCAGTGATATCAACTTCAAGACAAGAGGGTCTAACATGGTCATTAAACTTGACATGAGCAAGGCCTATGATCAGGTGGAATGGAGCTTCATTAATAGAGTTCTCTCAGGTATGGGTCTCAACTCATGGAATATTGATCTCTTCTTATGTTGCTTCAGCTCTTCGTGGTTATCTGTGTCCTTTATGGGAAAATCGTACGGGTTCTTCAAGTCTACTCGAGGCCTCAGGCAAGGGGACCACATATCTCTATCTCTGTTCTTTCTCATTCAAGACGTCCTGAGTCACCTCATCTGGAGGAGCATCATCAATGGAGGTATCCATCCATATCGGCGTCATCTGAAGGCCCCGATAATCTCTCGCATTATTTTCGCTGATGATACAATCTTATTTATGAACTCTAAGACTAAGTCCATTCGTAGTATTAATAGAGTGCTTGATGTTTATTGTCGATGGAGTGGTCAATTGATCAACAAGGGTAAGAGTGTCTTCTACATCTCCAATAAGTGCTCCACAGAGAGAGTGGAGGTTGTCAGTAGCTTGATTGGCATTCATAGGGGGGTTTTTCCTATGATTTACATTGGTGCTCCCATATCACTGGGAAGGCTTTGAATCCGCGACATTGATGACTTACATATCAGGATCTCAGATATGATTCTGAAATGGAAAAATAAATTCATGTCATTCGGTGGATGAATCGCCCTGGTGAACAGGGTGCTGCTGGCCTCTCCAATCCATGGTTTATCGTCCAACAAATTCCCTATGGGGGTGATCAAAGCCATTGACAGGATCCTTGCCAATTTCCTTTGGGATCTGGCTTCGGAGGGCAAGAAACACTGGGTGGCGTGGGGTAAATTGGCGAGGCATGCGAGGGAGGGTGGGATTAATGTACACAACTTAGAGGACACACTTTACTGCATGCATGTGAGGCTCGCTTGGAGTTTTCTGGAGTGTCGTATGCTCTGGGGGACCACCATGAAAGCGTATGCCTCGGGCTCCAGGGGTTTAGTGGAGTGGAACAAATCATCCCTCTGGTCTTTGGTTGGCCCCATTGTTGAGAAGCTTCGGCCCTTTGCTCGGTGGATTGTTGGTAATGGTGATGTCTCCTTCTAGCACCAAGACTAGAGCGGTGCAGTGCTGGGGTTTCCTGGATGTCCGATCACAGATATTTCGTACAGGGATGCTAGTGTTTTCCCGGAGTTCATCAACTCGGTTCTGGATGATAATCAGCTTGAGTGTTTCAATCTCATTGAGCATAATACAGAGATCGATAAATGTGTCTTCACTGCTTCCTCCATGGGCCGGATCTCCTCGAAAGACTTCTGCCGCATTACTTTTGAGCCAGGTTAGGCAGGGAGCTGGGATGAGGTCGTCTGGGTGAAGGACATTCCAACTAAGCTCAATTTTCTAACCTGGAGGATTCGAAACAGATAACTTTCGACGGACGAGAATGTCAGGAGGTGTGGCATCCATATTGAATCTAAATGGGTTTGTTGTAATGTGCATAGAGAAGAGAGCACTTCACACCTGTTCTTTGGCAGTGTTTGGCGCAGGCGAGGTCTAGAAGTCTCTTGGAGAGTTCCCTGAAACCCTTTCTTCGAACGAGACCTTATCCTCCTTTCTTGTTAAGTGGTATCATTGCTCAGAGGGTGGGGGCCTAAGAGATTTGTTCATTCGGTTTTGATGCATGTGGGGTGTTGGTGTCTTTGGTAGGCGAGGAAGAGAGAAAATTATGAGGGTGTCGCTGTCTCCGCTGCATTTATTATTGTCGGGGAAAATAATCGGTTACTGGACCTCTACAAGGCGGTGCGACATTGGAGGGAATCTCCTTCCTTTCACCGGTTTCATTTCAGTTCCAGCAAGGATTGTACCTCTAGTCACAGGAAGGGCAGTTGGGTCTGCTGGCAATCTCGCTCGGGTGGCTTGAAGCTCAATTCAAATGGCTCTTGTGTCCAGGAATGGATTCGTGGAGGAGGTGTGGTGAGGGATAGTAAAGGCTCAGTTGTCTTAGCTTTTTTAGCCAGCCTTGGCCATGGATCTTCACTTCAAGCAGAGGCACTGGAAATGCTTATGGGACTCAAACATTGCAGGAAACAGGGGTTGGAGGTATCCGAAATTGAAACAGACTCCTTAATTGTCTATAACTCCTTGGCGGAGAATGGTGAAGTCCCCTGGTCGATATGCTATGTCATAAGGAAATGTAAAAGCATTATTAAGAACAAAATCCGAATTCTTCACACCTGGAGAGAGGGGAACAAGGTTGTTGACTACTTGGACTCTGTGGTCCGTAATGGCATGGAGAAGGTGTTTCTTCACTCTGCTACAACTATTACTCCTATTGGGATTGACTTTATTAAAGGGGATGCATTAGAGCTGCATCATTTTAGGCCCCCATAGTTTCTTTTTTGGGCAGGGGCGGGGGTGGGAGAGGGGTTTATGTGCTTCTCCTTTTTGTATTTTTCCTCCCTATCCCTTTATAAAATTACATGATGATGATGACGAATTCCATATGTTCTGTTGTACCAATGGTATTTAAAATAATCGTAGATTGATGAATTTAAGTCCCTAAATTTTACACTTGTTTGTGATTGATGACCTCAATCACTACATAAAAGTATTTACGTTTCCCCCCAATTATCTATCTCTAATTTCCACCAATGTTCTCCTAACCGAGATCATAATTTGGTGGTGACCCTTTCATTTCTCTTTTCCCCTTATTATGACTAAATTTTATTAACCAAATTTCCGATTTGGATATTACCAAAGGTATTTTCTATATTCAACCTTTTATTTTTGATAAATAATTTCAAATTTCGAGGATCAAATTTATTAATGGAGGGAGAATGTAACACCACAGGCTTCCATGGTACAATTCTCTTTGAATAATATAGTAGCGTGTGTTGTACGCAACTTCGAGTTCTAACAAACCAAAACCAATAAAACTAGCTGTTATCAATATAAATACCCACCTTTTGAAATTATATAAATTTTACCTTTTAAAAGGAACTTCATTTTTGGATTCAGAATATTGAAATTATCCTAGGATGAAATTTTTTTATTTTTCTAAAAACATTCATGTTTTGATGAATAGGGAAAAAAACTGAGTTATTGTATTAAACAGAATTTTAAATTAAATCATTATTTATTTTATTTAAATTTATTTTAGGTCAAAATAGATACATAATACCTATATAAGTTTAATATAATTCATTGGAGTTAGTTTATTATAATATTAGACATATAAAATTTTTATTGAACTTTTCACCATCTTTTACCCATCTCCTAGGATAATTTGTGAATTCACATAAAACATAATTGTACCACTTTTGTGAGTGGAATTTTTAAAATCCTAGAGACACAATTATTAGCAAGGTGTAAAATGTGGCTCAATAAGATAAAAATAATTTTTGGTGAATAGTAATGTTTTACTTATATTTACCACGGTTAAAAGTAAATAGGGTAATTAAGGGTAAAAGTCATATAATTATTACCCTAAAACATGTCTTAATTCTATTGGATTAGTATAATTCGACCAAAATAACCTTAGGAATAAAATATGAACTTCATTGGTCCACTTGAATTAGATTAGACATTTATTATTATTTAATTCAAAGAAGAGTTAAAAGAGATAAAATCAATGTTAAATAACTAATTTTTTATAATATATGGTTATACATAAGATAAGTCGTATTATAAATAATCATTAGAATGCTAAAAAATTTCCTACATATTTATAATATATTTATAATTTTTAGACATTAAATAATGTAATTTATTTAGGACATAATGGCGATGCAGTAATTACCTAGTTAAGGAAATATTAAAATAATTGATATTATAAATATCATAATAAATGTAATTTGAGAAATTTTATGAACTCAACAAATTTTATAGGTTTATATATCATATTAGGGTTGGATATATGAATTGTTTTCTAAGTAATAATGCTTTTATGAATTTAGAAAACACAAAATACCAAATAGTGTCAAAATTGACATAAAATTGTTTTTTTATATTATATAATTAATTCATATTCAATTTTTAAAAATCTATGGTTCGCCCAAAGAACTTATATAATTATAGGTGTATCATTAATAAACCACTTTGGGTTCTATTGGAAGTATATAGTATGTTTATTAAATATAAAAATACAAAGAGACATGGTAAATGTTAAACTATTTAACTAAGAGTAAAATATAAATGATATGGTTAATATAGTAACCCAAAACTTTCTAAAATATATTGGTCGAAAGGATTTAGACCCATCCCCACATTAGCCTCGAAATAAGTCACTTTGGTCCCATTATAAATGGAATATGAATTTATTATAAAATATTATGTTATGTTTTTCCTAATGTGCCCCTCACCCCTCTTATAAAAGCGCACTCCCCCTTCTCTCAAATTCATACCATAAAAGCCTTTTGGACCAGAAAAACTCTACCTAAATATTCTCTAAAATTCACACACATCATCATAGAGGCCTTATTTTGATCATAAAGCCTACCTAAGGAGCCCTTTTCATCAAATCCAATGGAAGAACCCGAAAAAGAAGTAAGGTTTTCACCACCAAGATTCAAGTCCCTTTCTTCTTCAACTTCTTCGTTATTTGTTATTACCATTCATAAATAATAACTCCAGTATAATCTATATATTGTGATGTTATTATAAATATTTCACAACTATATTCATCATTCTTTCCATCTTAGGAAGGATAATGTCACCCCGCGTGCGTACGTACGGCTTAACATTTCCACACCGTGGTGTAATTTTTTATTCAACACTATGTTATTTGAATGATATAATGATGAGTAATATGTATATAAATAATGAAAATAACATGATATTGTCTCTTTAAAATTAATATACCATCAAATTTCACACCTTTTACAGAAATGATATTGTCGCTCGTGCGTATGTATGAATTACCATCTCCATGACCCGATGAGATTCATTTCCACATTCACCATTCATTGATGATACAATTTTCACCATCTACATAACATCAATTATGTGTAAATGTGGACTACCACCCCCATGAAGTGATGTGATACAATATTCATTTAATATTGAAATGGATGTTAATAATAATATATTTAATTAATATATATGATACATATTATAATATACTTATTTTATAAATGTAAATTCTTATTTACATTTCATTCATCCCATCCTATGAAAAATCGAAACCATGTTCATTTGTATATACAACCTACCATATCCATGAATTGGGTAATTTAGTTTTCTATATCTAAATAGTAATGGTACATGCCTTCATGGTCCATTACATTGAGAGTTTGGTAATTGGAAATTCATGGAGGAGGCTGGGTGGGAGTTTGGAGAATTCCAGTTTTTAAAATCTAGATGCTGGGAGGTTACATGTCCTATAACTTGATTTCAAAACCTAAAGTGATGTTTCTTGGATTTTACAAGTTGATTCAAATAGTAAAATTCCTTGGGCTCTGAATAAAAAATTAAACTGAGAGTTGACACATCTATCAGATGAAGTGGACCTTGTGGGATTTTGTAGTGTGAAAGTGGATTTCACATCATGTAATCCCCTGATGTTATAATGTTTTAAAATAGTCTATTCACTCGAGTTTTCAGGAATCCTAAGGATGTATAAATATCTCTCATTCCAAAAGAACCCTAGGTGCCGTGAAGAGTTCTTTGAAGACTCTTCCTCCCGCATCAATCTGTTGACGTTTGTGATCATTCATTGGAGATTTTTATTTATCCAATGTACATTATCCAATTATTTAATAAAATATTACCTCAGTCTGGGACTCATTATATTCCATATAATCTTCACATTACACGAGGTATTCTTATCGATGATTCCTAATTGGGAATATCTTTTTTTTGTCAGTGCGGTAGTGCCGCATCATCCATGGATGGATGCTAATCATGCAGGGTAGGTGATCAGAGGTCCGTTACATGATCCATTCTCAGGGGAAGAATGATGAAAACCCTTTGAGGTAGGTATTACCTTGTCTATGTTTATTTTTTCATCAAGAAGAATGGGTTTTTATTTTATTTCCTTGGGATTATGGTTGTACCCGCTTAATCAAATATAAAAACTTTATAATTTAATTTAAAGGGGTTGAAGAGTCTAATGCATATTTTTATTATCATTTCATATTTTTTTGTGATATTGGTATTATGTGGGTTGAATTACCTGATAAAATGGTGGACCTCGATGGATTTTTTTGTGCTCGTTATATATATTGTGTTCAATTATTTTATAGAGGATATTGTGGTATCACCCTAAATGGAAACTGATAAATCATGTACACCTGGATAATGAATTGATGGCCCAAGATCTTAAAACTTCTATGATAACCATTGAATTTTCAATCCTAAAAAATAAAGAATCCCTTAATTAATTTGGAAGTTATAGATTTGTTTTGTTTGTGTGGTGATATGGTAGAAAGCATTGTTTTGTGTTTTATGTGGGTTACATGGTTGTGTATGAGGGGATGGATCAGAAGATGTGATGGAACATGAATTTGAGATGCAGATTGATTTTGTAATGGATGAGTAGTTTTGGGAAGTGGGGCTACAATTGGGTTATTCTTTGGTTCTGTTGCTAAAATGGGATTAAGAGTTTGGGACTTGTTTTTGTTGGTATGGGTAATTTGCCCAAAATTTCTCCATGTTTGGACTTGGTTGTGCTTCTTTTTATGTGTTGTTCTTGGTAATTTTTTAGATAGTAATGGAATATATGAAAAATTAATTGATTAATAAATTTTGGGTTACACCTGTGTTGTTCTAGTTAACAGAATGAATAAATGAATTGTTAATTAAGAATGGTAATGGCTTAAAAAAAATTGGTTGGATGTTGGAAAAAACTTGTGGCTTATTATGTGGTGATTTCATTTAGAGGTAGAAACAACGTTGGATGTGTCGATAGCTAGCTGACTGTTTGAGCACCCATATGATGGGCATGAGTGTTTGGTATCATATATGTATATAATTTTATTTTCCTTGTAATTTCTATATACACCGCACCCTTGTAGATCACTATGTGCTGAACATACCCATAATCCTAGGTGAGGGTGTCTTTCCCAAAAAACCCAGTGGGAGGATGAATGAATGGACACCTACTCTCCCCTAAAACATTTTCTAGGTGGCGGTAGCACAATATTAATTGTGATGGTTGTTGTTTGTGGGGCACAGGTGTGTGCGGGTGAGTTGTGTTCTCCCAGCTATCTTCCTGATGAGATGTGTTGTTTTTTATGAGGTCTTCTGGATGAGGTGTGGTGTCTGGCCTAGGTGTTAGTGGACTGGATGATGGATGGTATTTGTCCCATGTTTCTATGGGCATGATGTGAAGGGGTATGTGGACCATATGTTTATGAGAAAGATGTGGTTTTGAGGCCTAGGTGTTTGGGCGGGTTGTGATGTGTTCTGTTCATAAGAGGTGGGAGCACCGAGAAATTTTCCATTAGAGAGTGAGAGTGTATATTCAATGGGAATGTGGAACTGGTTACCCTATTATTGAATTACATTATATTACTTCAATTGAATTTCTTTAATTGATGAGTATGACTTGGTGTGGATGGAGTGGTTAGTATGCCTACTAAAGTGTTTTTTGGTTTTGCTATTTTCACACAAGGGCATTAGTATGACTCTTCGACTTGTGCAAGAGAGATTATGGTTTTCCTACTTATTACACATGTATGATAAAACTACATATATAAAATCATTTTTTGGTTTATATGTGGAAATCACAGACAGTTTTGGACATTACGAGCTCAGGCCATTATAGTCGGCGTGTCCCTACATAGCTATACTTTTGGTACATATATTGGGGACTTTTGTTCTATATCATTTAAATTATAAAATTGCATGTTGTATGAATTTGGATATCTTATATATATATAAATATATATTTGTGTTGTTTTGGGGTGATACATCTTATCTCCCGATCATATTTCTTTTAAAATGGTAATGCATCCCACATAGTGATACTTCTATACCCTATGTATTGGTTTCTACCTCAGGTCCAACTAGAGGATGAAATCATGGGTTCTTATCTCCTTTTATTCATTAACATCCAAGGAGGGCCATATTTGGGGAGAGGAGGTTGTGAAACGTTGGTATCAAAGATGATTGTTGAGAGTTATGATGGAGTTCGGAGCTAAGAACAATAAGGATTGAATGATTTTGAATGGAAACAATGTCAAGTGATCTTGGTTCAGGACATAGGCCCCAGAAGACGATCTATAACATAATATTTTATTCCCCCCATGATCCTTTGTATGGACTTTGAGCCTACCGAATGACCAAGTAAGGATACATCGTTTTCATGGAAGAGACTATTGGAAGGTACATACATCATAAGGACTTGTGTTCTATTTTCTTTTGGGTGTCTTTGGAAATTTTAAATGGATGATGAATTGACTTAAAGGAGTTAAAATAAATATATAATAAAATTACAAACTTATCAGGATTAGGACTTCCTTGTTTTCCTTTTTGGTATGGAACCCAATCTTTATCCGCATATAACTCGGGTAGTTGAGTATTAGTAGGCTAATCTGATTGATCAGTGGGGTGTTGATTTGGGAAGGAGGTTGACTACTATCAAAGAAAGTTACATCCTTTCATGAAAAAGGCCTTGGGAAATTATGATGGAAGTGTTTCAAAAATTGATATGGAGAGCTAGCATTAGGAGCTTGAGATCACCTTCAGTTTGAAACAGACTCTGACTGAGTTCTGGGTTTCCTTGGAAGTGATTCAGATTTGGGGATATGGACACTAGTGGTAGAAACATTATCTGGTGGAGTGGAAAGAGGACACTGTGTTTTGCATCGATTATCTAATGTAATTCCAGGAAGAGTTCCATTTCCAACCATGAAGGACAAGAATTGGATGGAGATACTCTCTATTATACAATAACGTATGTTAGTGTGGGAACATAGGATCAATTTCAATGATATTCTTCACATCCCCCAAGATCTTTTTTCAGATGAGAAGTCTCGGGATAGATGTATTTAGGAGGCCCTCTTCCCTTTTATCTAGTATATTGTTACTCCTTTTACATTTTCAATGCATCTAGTGGTCCAAAAAAAGGTAGAAATGATTGATAGAATGCACTCTTGGGGATTCTATTGTGAGACGTGGTCCAGTAGATGTGTTAAAGTGAAAGGGCCATAAGTGGAATATATCATGTTCCATGACATTAAAGGTTTCAACTGGTAGGAAGGTGACCTTAGTATCTTACTTTCTAGCCTTTTCTTGTTATAATTTTCAATGCCTTTTTATGGGCCTAGGGCTGATGTGTTTCTTTTGTGAGGTTTGTGTCCATCATCAGAATCTGGGTTATAAAGCCATTCATGCACGGTATAGTAGATGTGGACTGGTTCCGCTCCGACCTAAAAAAAATTTGGCGTATAGTCTATTTAATTAGTAGCGACATTTGGATCATGATCCAATAAGTGGAGATGAAGCAGGTAGAGGCCAACAAGAGTGTGTTCCTCAGGGACATCGGCCTGGGTAAGGTTATTGATGCAGTCTTCAGTATAGGGGAAGAGTAAATGGGCGTGGTCAGTTGATCGCAGTGGTAGTAGCATTTTTAGTAGGACCAGAGATCATTAGAGGTACAATCAGCTTCTTTAGTAAAATTTATTATGATTTGGATGATTCATTATATTTTCATTCCATTTTTCCTCCTATCCTATCCCATGATATGGAAATAGACGTAGAGAGACTTTGCATTTACCTAGTGTTGAGTATGAAGTTTGGAGGTGAGACTAAATTGTTTGATGTGTAACGAGGATGTAAACTACTGATGGGACCATATCAGTACCTTGTGGATATTTTCTTTCAACAAATTCAGCCAAATGATGTCATTCCTAGAATTGAATGGTTGTATTCCATTCATCCTGTTATCAAATGTTTCCATATTAGAGTTGTGTTTTCAGAAGTTGATTGCCGACATGTGGTTTTCATTGGTGAGCGGAGCTGTCAGGTGATAATTTTGCATATTGAGCCTCTATATTCATTTTTGGAAGATCTCTTAGTGGAATCAGAATAGGATGGTATGGAAGAGGCTCCTAGAATTATTGGGATGTTTCATGTAGTTTTCTCAAAGAAGGTTGTAACCATACCCCCTCTATTTGATGTTATGTCCAGGATAGACATACAGCCCGGTGCTTCCTTTATTATATTGTCTCTTTATAAAATGGCACCATCTGATTTTTGGGAGTTGAGGATTTAGAGAGATGATCTAATAAAGAAGAGCTTCATTTGGCCCAGTGTGTTGTCGCGGGTTCTCCAGTGTTGTTTTCAAATATAGTGTATGATAGTCTAAGGTTGAGTGTAGACTAACAGAGGTTTAATAAAGTGGTGGTCAAAAAACTTTTCCCTCAACCATTGATAGAGAATATTTTTTACCATATAAATGGGTCATTATGGTTTTCAGTGATTGATATAAATTCTGGATATCACCAATTGTGGGTGAAGGAGGAATATATCTTGGTGACTATTTTAAGATGGTGGTCTGGGAACTAAAAGATCATTTTCATTCCATTCAGTGTTATGAACATGCAATCCATGTTCATTGGGCACATGAACTCTGTATTTCATGAGTTCCCGGACCGTTTCATCATCGTATTCAATGATGATATCTTTATCTACTTGATTTCATAGGAGGATAATTACAAGAATCTCAGAACAGTCTTATAGGTTCTTTGACAACACCGGCTCTATGGAAAATTATTCAAGTGTATGTTATAGAAATCATATGGGCATTTACATGGGCATGTGGTATCCTGAATGGGTGTGGCAGTTGACCTGTGAAAGGTTCAAAATGTTGTTTCTTGGGAAACAACCAATAATGTGGCAGAAGTTCAATGTTTTCTTGCTCTTGGGGACTGTTATCATATGTTTGTAACTAATTTCGCATGATTTATAGATCCATTGACACATCTGACTAGAAATGACCAAGATTTTGTGTGGAGTGATTGGTGATAGATAGTGTTCAGTTATCTAAAAGGGATGTTGGTCAGTGATCTAGTGCCCTTGGTTCTAGAGGAATGGGTGATGTTAGAGGTGTTTTCTGATGCTTCCCATCTTAGTTTAGGATGTTTCATGATGCAACAAAAAGTAGTGTTCTTGTATGAGTCTAAGATGTTTTCCCCCATGAGCATATATAATTCCCAGAACCTAGTTAACAAGTGTTGGTGAATAATTACATAATGTTGGAATGATTACAAGGAATCAAGTCCCCAAGGACCGATCATTTTAGTAGTCTTGGAAAATAGAAAACATACATGAAGTTCAACATTACAACTTGAAAAGAAAAACAATAGTAATTTATTCCTTTAGAAATTCCCAAGCCTCCTTGATTATGTATGAAAGTCACTCATAACTATCTTCTTCATATCCTGTGAAAATAAAACATAAAAAAGGGGTGAGATCAGATGCTCCGTAAGGGTATGTAATTTAGTGTAAGCTATAAACTTTTAAGGCAAGATGTGTAATAAAACAACAACCTTTTAAACAAAAACATGAACATAATATGGAAAAAATAAATCAAACATTACAATATAATCATGCACATGGATATTCTACTAGTTTAATAATCACATGTAATAACTAAGTTAATAATGAAGGAATGTATAGTACCAGACATTAATTTATGTGTCAAGGCCTCGTACGTGGACCTATGTGCTAACTATAACAAGACCCAAACTCGGAGAGCCTCTATAATCGGACTCCATCCCTGAGAGCCTATATAACCAAACTCGAGCCCGGAGAGCCTTTATAACTTAACTCCAACCTGGAGGGGCTTCAGTAACTGGACCCCAACCCAGAGGGCTTACTTTTAGCGGTCCCCAACTCGGAACATACTATTCCAATACATTCGTCATATGGAACGGTCGAAATATAACATAAACATTCGTATTAAAACAAGCAAACAAAATGTCAATACTTAATCTATAAACAATGAATGGTTTAAAAATAACACATCCACTATCAAACATATCACAAAACATTCAATACAATATTGATTATTTGTATCATAATAAATCAACTTCAAACAAGTTTAAAATCCATTAAAGGATGTTGACATAGATGAAAATGGTCAATAATATGCTTCGAGAGAAATACCTCTTTTTCATAAAATCATTAAAAATTATAAAAATTTATTAATGTATTTATTTAAATGGGAATTTTAAATCTAAGTATTCCATTATAATTTGAAACTTTTTAAAATAATTATTATTTCAAAACATTCATGTCCATATAAATAAATCCTTAAAATCATTTTGAAAACATGGACATTAATTAAATTGGTTTAAAACGAATAATAATTAAAACATTTAAAATGATGATCTAGTTAAATTGAACCTCCCATGAAACCATAAAATATTACTTTTGAAATCTTTTTTATAAAATATGGGTATCTATTATAAGTATGTCCCATAAAATACTTACAAAATGAACACTCTCGGATAATAATGATATTGAGGAAATAACCCTTACCTCATTTTCATCAATCAAGACGTTTGAATAGTAGTTAATAACAACCAAATGAATCAAAACAATATCATAAATATAAATAGAATCATGATAATATATATGAAATGGAAATTCAAAATACACCACAATAAATAAATAAGTGTTGAACAATTGAAATATCAAAATATTAAATGTTAGATAAGAAACCCCATTACCACGTGTCCGATTTGACTCGCTCGTATGTTCCTTGTTCATCCTGAATAATAAAATTAAGTTAATTTATACTTGATTAAGATTATATTATTGTTTATTATTCCTTTTATATCACTTATTACCTTTCTATAATAATTAGTTAATTATTTGAGTTTATATCAAACATTTTTTCAATGTTTGGAACTTAAGTCAAAAATGATCTTTTTATAATTATAAATTGTCAATGTGGTCAAAAGTGAATTATATATAGAATGATATTAGTCATTTAGATTTAATATATATATATATCATATATTTACAGTATATATATGTATTTATAACAATACAAAACATTTCGAGATAAGAAATGGAATGCCCCATTTATGGAGACAATAATCCGTATGTACGCATGGACACTACTTTCATATCTTTTTTTTATAATAATGGAATTAAAACCTAATGATACATAAGTATCTTATAATTCCAGTATAATATCATATATAATATCATTAACCACAAAATTTATACGTCCCACATAATTCATTAACGAGTCATATCACTTTGAGGGGGCGGTAGTACACACATCCTCAAATGAAATTATCGTGTTTTATCCATAATGGAAACCATAAAGGTATGATATAAATGGAAAATAAATAAGCTCAAAGAAAACAAAAAAATAATATTTAAATATATCATATATAAATAATGTTCCTTTTTATGGCCACCATCAAATGGGGTAGGAAATAATCAAATAATCATCATTTTGTGAGATGTTAGTTTGCCAACCACAGAAACATTATGTTCTTCACCCATTAGAAGGAGGTGTGTAGGAGTGTAGTTATAATGATTCTAATAAGAACATCTTAGTATATTGCGTATACTGGTTTGGTCATAAATGAAACGAATAAAACTATTTTAGGTGGGTTGGAGAAGTAAAATAAAAAAAAAAGAAAAGAATTTAAGAGAAACTGTTACCCTTAATTTGGGTAACTTCCTTTGGATTGAACCAAATAGTCTTTTTGAAGTAACTTATGCATATGGTAAGGTATCTATGTCTATTATATTGATCATGAGAGATTATTTTGGCAGGGTTTGGACGAGCCAAGGGGCTTGAGAGGTGTGTGGAATGGGTTAGAAGTAGTGTCCTTTTATAAGGGGGACGTGGGGTTCTTTATGGAAGTGTGAAACTGTTATTTTATTATATTGTGAGATTCGGTTTCTAATGGACAAAAACTAATTAAAGTTGAATATAAGATGACTCATGGTTTAAATAAATCATCTAATAATAATTGGACTTGTTTTTCATATAGTTTTTATATTAATAATATTATTTATTTAAATCATTTATTAATGAGGTAAATACAACATCATTATGGTGTCATAAATAATTTAATTCATTTGATATATAAAAATAATAAAAAATAAAATAATGTAGGAGATAATTTTAGTTTTCCAATGAATATTTTTAGTCAAAAATTTGACTTATATAACCCTATGTAAAAATTGATTTACTAAAAGGTATTTGATTATGTAATTTTTGCCTTTAATTTAAGTTAATTAATATAAAGTGTGATTATCATTCATAAGTGGCTCCATGTGGTCCCCAAATCGACAAAAGGATTCCCATAGACGGCCATGACTCATCCAATAAGGTTAGAAAAAGTGTTAATGTAATATTATATTTTTAAAATATTCTTTTTAACATTAATTACCCTATTTACCTTTAACAGTGGTAAATAAAGGTCAAAAGATACTATTTACCAAAAATTATTATCATCTTATTGACCAACATTTTAGTTACAGAGGATAACTATATCTCTCATATTTTTTAATTTTAATTCACCGAAATGGTAAAATTATGTTTTATGCAAATTTTCAAATTCTCATAGGAGGTGCGTAAAAGACGGTAAAAAGACGAATAAAATTTTTATATATCTAATCTTATTATAAACTGACACCAATGAATTATATTGAACTTGTATAGGTATTATATATCTATTTTTATGTAAAATTAATTTAAATAAAATAAATAATTATTTAAATAAATAGTCGGTTTTTACCAACAACATGGTGTTTTTAACAATTCATAAAAAATTGATAGTTTTCATAAAGATACCAAAATTTTACCCTAAGATAATATTGATACTATGAATTAAGAAATTTTGTCTATTTTTACAAATAAAAAACATAGAGGGTTCATTTATTAATTTAAAAATAATTTCCATTGTCAAATGAAAAAACCGTGTTTTTAAGAAATAATAACTAACAAAAGATTGATACTTTTTTATGTTCAATTTCAAAGTGAAATGATTTAAAATGAATAAAATAGGATTAAATGGTAAAAATGTAATATATTTATACTTAGAAAAAATTAAAATGTATAATTTAACACTACAAAGTATTTTGATTAAAAAAGTTTTTTTCAATTAAAGTATAGTATTTTTCACTATTCATCCAAATATGAAAGTTATCATAAAATCACCATAAAATTATTGAAAAAAATTATAATGTCTAGATTCAAAATAAGAAGATTATTTTTTCAAATTTAATATAAAAACGTTTCAAATATTGGATTTAAAAATGGTTCTCCATTAAAAGGTGGTAAAATTGTATTTAAAAAAAATACTTCTTTTATCTGAAAAAAATGAATTTTTTTTCATTATGTCTAAGAAACACATAATATGGAATATAAAATAATAAGGATTATATAATATTCAAAAATTAGTTAATACTATTCAAACCCTCTTTTTAACGGCATGATTGGTATGTCATGGTGCGCTTGAACTCATTGTTGCGTGTAGTGAAAGTTATTGAATTTCATTGAAGAAATTGCATACCATGAAATCTTGGGGGGTTACATTCTTCTCTCCTACAGTAAATCTAATCCTCACAATTTTTTATTGTTCTTCTAAAATAAAATGTTTAAAATAGAAATTACCTTTGTGGGAAAATCCACATCGGAAATTGGGTTAGTAAAATATAGTCTTAATAAGAGGAAAAGGGGAATGAAAAAGTCGCCACCAAATTATGATCTAGATTATGAGAACAATGGTGGAAATTACAGACACATAATTGGTGGAAAACGTAAATATTTATAGGGAGTAATTTAGTTCATCAGCCACAAACAATTGTATAATTGAGGACCTCAAAGCCATCAATCTCTGATGATTTAAAATATCATCGGTTCAACAAAAAATAATGTATTAGGATAACCCATTTTTAGTTTTAATATCCCTTACATAAAGTTTAATAATTTATTTATTCATATAATAAGAGAAGAAAAAAAATATACATGACAAGTAGAGTTCCATCCATTAACTAATTTCTACCATAAACTTAACTTTCACTATGAATGATAATAGAACATAAGGAAATAATCTATTTATCCAATTCGTATAGGGTTCCAAATAAATTGATTTCCTAATTCATCTATGAGACCATTTAGATAAACTACATTATTCAATCTTGGACATCACATGGGCCAGTTGTAACGACCCAAAGTTTCATTAATGGAAAATCCCTCTTGATCCAGTTAAATGTTTCTTTATGAAAAAAAATTTTTTTATAAGATGTCAACTTCTTTAGTTTTATGTTAAGATTTGTGACCGTTACTTTTATAGCCGTTGAACAGTGATCATCTGGGTAGTTTAAATATAAGGCTTTAACGAACCAATTTTCTACTCAGACAAAGGAAGCGATGGTCTCATCCAGTAGAATTTCCCCTTACGAAGCCCATTTGTCGGAGCTCGGAAAGGAGGTGGCGTCTTTGGGATTTTCCCTTGACCAAGCCCAAGCTGAGCTTCATCCAGTCAAGCTCGAACGTGGTCGTCTACGGGAAAAATGGAAGTTGATAGAGATTACCACTCGAGCAATGTTATCCGAGCAACCCCAAGAGTCTGTCACCATCGCACACCTTACCCTTAGGTCTTATGCGGCTATTTTAAGGGGTTACGTAACAAATAAGTAGCACCATGTTCATGTACATTATTTTTGTATATAATAATGAATATAATTTCTAGTCATTTTTGATACATTGTAATTAGTTTTTTTAAAGTACAAACAGTGTTTTTAGTTATTATTTAATTAAGAATTATATTTTATTAAATTAAAGAATTTTTGAATTAAATAATATTTTAATAAAATATTATTATTAATATTAAATTAATTTTTATTAAATATAAATGATCTTATAATTTTATGAATGTAATTAAAATTTTTTTTATGGTTTGAAAGCCATTTCTGTCAAAACCCGTGAATTTTTTATAAATGTCGGTTTTTATTTTAAAAGTGAAAATTCACATATTTTGAAAATTATTTATATAAAATAAATATTATTTTTGGAATCAGGACGTCGAAATTATCCAACGGTGAATATTTCATAATTTTCTGAGACAGTCAAATTTTTGGGTAAAAATTAAATCACATTTAAATATATAATGTGTTTTATGACATCATAATGACCCAATGGTGATGTAATAAAATACCATAACCCTTATGTTCGGCCAATATGTGTTTTATCATTAAAATAATGAGGTTTTGGGTTTGTTTGACTCACTTTTCAAAGCATTAATGGAGCCCTCAAGACTTATTCAACACTTTGCCTTTTTAAATTAATTTCCATGGGAGTGTGACTCACCTCCACATAAGCAACCCTAATTTTTTAATAAGTTCGGACCTTGGCCTTGTAAAATATTTTTTTCCTCTTTCATTTTCCAGAAACCATGGGCAAATACCATGGGATGGTTTGTGGTTTGGATTATTTTAATATAAGGGGTCCCAAACCTAAATAATAAAGAATTCTCTCACCTTTCCTATATAAACCCACCCAAGCTCCCACTTCCTCCTCACCCAAAGCCCTTGAAGTTCGTCCAACCTCTGCCCTACTCTCTCTAGAATCCTCTCAAGGTGCCCCAAGCTCCCAAGAAGCCTCTCACAAGCCACTCTCTAGCCTTTGGAAGCACACTTCCAAGTAAGGGTTTTTTCTTCCTTTCTCATTTTTGTCAATTTTATTTAAGTTGTATTGCCCTTTTAATTTCAATTATGAAAGTTGGGGTATGGTTTCACACCTCTCCCATACTGCCCTCTTATTGTTTGAATGATGGGAGAACCCTTTCTCTCTCATTAAATGCCTCCCATGTACACCCGTTACTATGCCGAAATTCCGAAAGGAACTTCTCTCTCTTCTTTTACATTCAAGCAATACTTTTGTATCATGAATCTAAATTCTATTTCTATTGTTGGGACATTTATATATATGATCTCCTTACTGTCCATTACATGTAAATATTATGAGGAACCCCTTTCTCTCTCATCATCCTTTTTTATGAATTCTTATGTCACGCCGTTACGCTGCCGAAATCGCACCGATTTTCTAAGCCAATGTCTTTGTGTAGTGAATACCATGCCCATTTATCCATCAAGGGTATTAACCTTTATTCACATATACATATTTATTGTAAAGTTTAATGTATGAATTCCACATTCCTTTATCGTGGAAGAAATGATTATGTTTTATGAATCCATATTTATGATCCATGTGGCACACTTATGCATGAAATGAAATGTTTAAGAAGGGTGCACCCTGATAGTGCTCCAATGCATTGGGTAAAGTATAGTATCATGATACGTCATGTGCAATGAGTGTTGACTCATGCTAATTCAAGTGCAACGAGGGTTTACTCGTGCTTCAAGTGCAATGAGGGTTTACTCATGCTCCATGTGCAATGAGCCTTGGCTCATGCTAATTCAATGTTAAGTGTTGTTGCCACATTTCCATGTTATGATTATCATCCTTTATCATGCCTTTATGTTCATGTCTCTCTTATGATCTATTGATATGACTATTGCCTAACATGTATTGTACTCCTCATGTTATTCATTGTGTACTCCCTTACGGGGCTTTATAGCTCACCCTTTTCTTATGCATGTCCTCAGGTTATCCCATGAAATGCTAAGTACGAAGGAATGTAGTGTCCATGTAAAGGAAGTTTTCAATAAGGATGTTGTATTTCATGTTTAAAGTTTTTATGTAATGATCCTAAGCCCCAAAGACACTAAACCTCTCGATCTTCTTTGTTGTATCAAGTGATGTTTTATGTAATAAAGCATGTTTAAGTTGTAATAAAAAGCAGGGTTGTCATAGTTGGTATCAGAGGATAGGTTTAGTTATTTTTGGGATTAGGAAACCCTAGTAAAGCCTTAGATACAAGACTAATCATAATAAAAACATCCCTAAGTTTTGGTAAATACTAAGTAAGTGGGTTATCAAACAAATACATCCCTGTCTGGATACGAGCAGGTAGAGGCGGCTCTAGAACAGATGTATCCTATGGGTAAAACCCGAAAACATCGCTTTGAGCTAGACTCGAATGGGAACTGGTAAACGACAACGGGCCTTGCTGCACTCTTGGTTACGACACTCCTAGGGGATATGTTTTGATAAATTCACAATCTTAGTATGAACCCTTATTAAGGGAAAAAATTCCCCTAGGAATATATGTTAGAAGGAAGATCATGAAAATCCTGGATTGAATCCTATAGACTCATGAGTTAAAGAGATTAAAGTTTATTTATAAGTCATCAACTTTTGTCTTTGGATTACCCTTTATGTGTTACCCCTAACTTTCCTTTTATTCCAGCCAATGGCCGGTAATAGGAGAACTCGGGCTAACAACCGTTGTGAAGATCAGTGTGATGATTGTACTTATGAGATGCCCAATCCAATGGGAGCGGGAATCACGAACTTTGTCACACTTCTCTCTCAGCTAACTCAAGTTTTGAATAGAAACACTAGTCAAGAGGAACGTTCAACCCCCCTAAGAAAGAACAAGTCGCTATTGAAAGATTCATGAGACAAAGGCCTCCTACTTTTAGTGGATCATCCGATCCCACGATTGCTGGACAATGTATCAACTCCATTGAAAAGATATTCTCCATCCTCCAATGCTCTGAAAAAGAGAAGGTTCTCCTGGCGGCTTATCGTATTGAGGGTGAAGCTGATCAATGGTGGACGTTGATCAAAAATACGAAGCCTGAGGAGGAGATCGGGGCTTTGGAATAGAAGGTATTCCAGAAGATGTTTTTCGATAAATATTTTCCACGCACCCTCCGTCTTAAGATGGAAAGGGACTTCCTTTCCCTCAAGCAGAAAGATGAGGAATCTGTGGGAGCGTATGAGGCAAACTTCACAAGGCTTGCACGATACGCTTCCGGCTTTTTCGTTACCCCCGAATGCAAGTTTGACCGCTTCTTTGGTGGGCTGAAGCCTAGCTTGCGGAAAGCATTAGCGATCCGTGACTTCGACAGCTATGAGGAAATTGTCCGATGTGCTCTCAAGGTTGAAATGGATATCGTAGAATCACAGGGGTATCATGGGGACAAGAAGCGGAAGGTGGACTTCAATGCTGGTGGTCCGATGGATAAATCCAACGGTGCTAAGAAATTCCACCACCCCACTTGCCAAAAGTGTGGAAAAAAGCACCCTGGAAATTGCCTTAGGGGGACAAGAAAATGCTTCAAGTGTGGAAGAGAAGGGAACCTAGCTGTTAACTATCAGCAAGAAGGACCCGCGGCTGCGATGGAGGAGAGGAACGCTCCGTTCGAACCTCAACGCGTTGTTCAATGCTTCAAATGCAATGAACCAGGTCATTTTGCGAATCAGTGCCCTAATCCAAGGGTTATCGGAGGCAATCAACAACCTCCAAGACAGCAAGGAAGAGCTTTTGCCATCACTTCTGCCGAAGTGAACCACGACAACGAAGTGGTGACAGGTACGCTAGTTATTCATTCAAGAATAGCGAACGTACTTTTTGATTCAGGTTCTACGCATTCTTTTATATCTCAAAAGTTTAGTAGAACAATCCCTGCACCACCACAAATCATGGAAGTAAAGATGTCGGTGAGTACGGAAAATGGGGCAATCATTGCATCCCATGAGTATAAGTCCTCCCCTGTTATAATCTGTGGATTGAATTTCCCGGCGAACCTCTTCATACTCCCTTTGGTGGAATTTGATGCAATTCTTGGCATGGATTGGCTTTCCTTATATAGAGCCAACATAAATTGTCGGGAGAAGGAAATCACACTCCATATGGAGAATCGACCCTCGATTCTTTACAAGTGTCAGGAGGAAGATGAATCTCCTTTAGCTCCATCATCTCAAGCATGGATATTACTGCCTTATGAGCACGCATATCTGGCTCAGATGATTGAGTCCAAGGAAGAAACCACCCTTGAAGAAATTCCTATTGTGAGGGAATTCGCTGAAGTATTTCCCGAGGAACTTCCTGATCTTCCTCCAAGAAGAGATGTTGAGTTCTCAATTGAACTTATTCCTGGGGCGCTACCAATATCCAAAACTCCATATAGAATGGCTGTTGTTGAGCTTGAAGAGCTGAAGAAACAACTATAGGAGAATCTGGATAAAGGGTTTATACGCCCAAGTGCATCACCATGGGGTGCACCAGTCCTCTTCATCAAGAAGAAGGATGGGTTAATGCGGATTTGCATCGATTATCGTGAACTTAACAAAATCATGATAAAGAACAAGTATCCTCTCCCAAGAATCGATGACTTGTTTGATCAGCTGCGTGGAGCACAATACTTCTCCAAGGTCGACTTGCGGTCGGGATATTATCAAGTAAGGGTGAAGAAGGAAGATATCCCCAAGACTGCTTTTCGTACAATGTACGGGCACTATGAATTCATAGTAATGCCTTTTGGACTCACCAATGCTCCAGCAATATTCATGGACTTGATGAATAGAGTCTTTAGAGATTACCTAGATAAATTTGTGGTAGTCTTTATAGATGATATTCTAATATACTCTAAAACCAAGGAGGACCATGAGGAGCATTTAAGAACTGTACTGGAGACTTTACGCAAGGAGAAGCTCTATGCCAAGTACAGCAAGTGTGAGTTCTGGTTGAAGGAGGTCTCATTCTTGGGCCATATCATCACAAGCAATGGGATATCTGTGGACCCCTCCAAAACAGATGCAATTGAGGGATGGCCGAGGCCAACATCAGTAACTGATATCCGTAGCTTCTTGGGGTTAGCTGGATATTATCAACGATTTGTGAGAAACTTCTCAAGATTGTCCAACCCTCTTACCAAGATAACTCGAAAGGGAGTAATGTTTGCATGGAGTGATGAATGCGAAGAAAGCTTCAAGGAGTTGAAAAGGAGGCTTATCACTGCACCTGTGCTCACATTACCCACAAGTGGGGAGCTTTTTGTGGTATTCAGTGATGCTTCGAAGAAGTGCTTAGGATGTGTGCTGATGCAGAATGATAAAGTGATATCCTATGCCTCAAGACAGTTGAAAATCCATGAGCGAAACTATCCAACGCATGATCTGGAGTTGGCGGCGGTGATCTTTGCCTTGAAAATATGGCGGCATTATCTCTATGGAGAGAAATGTGAGATATATACTGACCACAAGAGTCTTAAATATATATTCACACAGAAAGAGCTTAATATGCGCCAGAGAAGATGGATAGAGCTCATAAAGGATTATGACTGTTCAATACATTACCACCCTGAGAAGGCGAACAAGGTGGCAGATGCCCTAAGTAGAAAGGATCCAGCAATTCTATCAATGATGAGAATTGAGAAGGATCCAATCATCTTATACTTGATGAAGATGGACGTGGGAATCATAAAGAAGGGAACATCATCAATCCTTTCACAAATTATTGCTCAACCATCTCTTTTGGAAAGGTTAAAGGATGCTCAAAAGGATGATGCGAGATTCCAAGAAAAATTGGAAGCTATCAAAAAGGGAAAATCCTCAGAGTTTAATGTTAATGAAGAAGGAATTGTGTGGTTTGGGAAAAGACTATGTGTCCCATCTAGTTCGGAGCTGAAGAAGGATCTTTTGGATGATGCACATAGTTCAAATTTCTCTATTCACCCAGGGAGCACAAAGATGTATCGAGATCTCCGAGAAAACATTTGGTGGGATAATATGAAGAAGGATATCGCCGAATATACATCAAAGTGCCTGGTGTGTCAGCAAGTGAAGGCAGAGAGGCAGAAGTCTAAGGGGATGATGCAACCATTTCCCATACCAGAATGGAAATGGGAGAACATCACCATGGACTTCGTCACTGGACTTCCAAGGACATCCAAAAGCAATAATGCAATCTGGGTTATTGTGGATCGTCTTACAAAGACTGAACACTTCATTGCTATTCGAGAGGATTTCTCTTTGGATCAACTGGCACGGATATATATCAGGGAAGTGGTACGGTTGCATGGAGTACCACTATCTATTGTGTCTGACCGAGATCCAAGATTTACCTCTATGTTTTGGAAGAGTCTTCAACATGCTCTGAATACTGAACTGAACTTCAGTACAGCCTATCATCCTCAAACTGATGGCCAATCCGAGCGGACTATCCAAACACTTGCGGATATGTTGAGAGCGTGCTCAATGGACTTTAAAGGAGGATGGGATCAACATATTCCTCTATTTGAGTTCTCTTATAATAATAGTTTCCACTCGAGCATCCAAATGGCACCATATGAAGCCCTGTATGGGAAAAGGTGTAGAACACCGGCATGTTGGGATGAGGTCGGTGAACGTAAGCTTCTTGGACCAGAAATGGTGGAGAAGGTGAAAACCATTCAGCAGCATATCAAGGCAGCCCAAAGTCGACAGAAGAGTTATGGAGATAATCGTCGACAAGACCTTGAGTTTAAAGTCGGAGACATGGTGTTTTTACGCATATCTCCGTGGAAGAAGGTCATGAGGTTTGGAAAGAAAGGGAAGTTAAGTCCAAGGTACATAGTCCCCTTTGAGATTCTTGATCGTGTTGGGGCTGTGGCCTATCGACTAGCACTTCCACCTACTATGGCCAAGGTGCATGATGTCTTCCATGTATCCCTCTTAAGGAAGTAAATACCAGACCATTCACATGTACTCTCTTCTGGGGTGGTACAATTAGAAGACGATCTTTCTTATGAGGAGCAACCAGTGAAGATCTTGGATCGTAGAGAAAATGTTCTACGAAATAAGACAATGCCCCTCGTCAAGGTGTTGTGGAGAAACCACAAGTTTGAAGAAGCAACTTGGGAGTCGGAGGATATGATGAAGCTAAGTTACCCACATTTGTTTTAGTGTGGGAAAAGGAAAATTTCGAGGGCGAAATTTCTTAAGGGGTGAATGTTGTAACGACCCAAAGTTTCATTAATGGAAAATCCCACTTGATCCAGTTAAATGTTTCTTTATGAAAAAAAAGTTTTTATAAGATGTCAACTTCTTTAGTTTTATGTTAAGATTTGTGACCGTTACTTTTATAGCCGTTGAACAGTGATCATCTGGGTAGTTTAAATATAAGGCTTTAACGAACCAATTTTCTACTCAGACAAAGGAAGCGATGGCCTCATCCAGTAGAATTGCCCCTTACGAAGCCCATTCGTCGGAGCTCGGAAAGGAGGTGGCGTCTTTGGGCTTTGCCCTTGAACAAGCCCAAGCTGAGCTTCATCAAGTCAAGCTCGAACGTGATCGTCTATGGAAAAAATGGAAGTTGATAGAGATTACCACTCGAGCAATGTTATCTGAGTAACCCCAAGAGTCTGTCACCATCGCACACCTTACCCTTAGGTCATATGCGTCTATTTTAAGGGGTTACGTAACAAATAAGTAGCACCATGTTCATGTACATTATTTTTGTATATAATAATGAATATAATTTCTAGTCATTTTTTATACATTGTAATTAGTTTTTTTAAAGTACAAACGGTGTTTTTAGTTATTATTTAATTAAGAATTATATTTTATTAAATTAAAGGATTTTTGAATTAAATAATATTTTAATAAAATATTATTATTAATATTAAATTAATTTTTATTAAATATAAATGATCTTATAATTTTATGAATGCAATTAAAATTTTTATTAAGGTTTGAAAGCCATTTCTGTCAAGACCCGTGAATTTTTTATAAATGTCGGTTTTTATTTTAAAAGTGAAAATTCACATATTTAGAAAATTATTTAGATAAAATAAATATTATTTTTGGAATCAGGACATCGAAATTATCCAACGGTGAATTTTTCATAATTTTCTGAGACAGTCAAATTTTTGGGTAAAAATTAAATACCATTTAAATATATAATGTGTTTTATGACATCATAATGACCCAATGGTGATGTAATAAAATACCATAATCCTTATTTTCGGCCAATATGTGTTTTATCATTAAAATAATGAGGTTTTGGGTTTGTTTGACTCACTTTTCAAAGCATTAATGGAGCCCTCAAGACTTATTCAACACTTTGCCTTTTTAAATTAATTTCCATGGGAGTGTGACTCACCTCCACATAAGAAACCCTAATTTTTTAATAAGTTCGGACCTTGGACTTGTAAAATATTGTTTTCCTCTTTCCTTTTCCAGAAACGATGGGCAAATACCATGGGATGGTTTGTGGTTTGGATTATTTTAATATAAGGGGTCCCAAACCTAAATAATAAAGAATTCTCTCACCTTTCCTATATAAACCCACCCAAGCTCCCACTTCCCCCTCACCCAATGCCTTTGAAGTTCGTCCAACCTCTGCCCTACTCTCTCTATAATCCTCTCAAGGTGCCCCAAGCTCCCAAGAAGCCTCTCACAAGCCTCTCTCTATCCTTTGGAAGCACACTTCCAAGTAAGGGTTTTTTCTTCCTTTCTCATTTTTGTCAATTTTCTTTAAGTTGTATTGCCCTTTTAATTTCAATTATGAATGTTGGGGTATGGTTTCGCACCTCTCCCATACTGCCCTCTTATTGTTTGAATGATGGGAGAACCCTTTCTCTCTCATTAAATGCCTCCCATGTACACCCGTTACTATGCCGAAATTCCGAAAGGAACTTCTCTCTCTTCTTTTACATTCAAGCAATACTTTTGAATCATGAATCTAAATTCTATTTCTATTGTTGGGACATGTATATATATGATCTCCATACTGTCCATTACATGTAAATATGATGAGGAACCCCTTTCTCTCTCATCAACCTTTTTTATGAATTCTTATGTCACGCCGTTACGCTGCCGAAATCGCACCGATTTTCTAAGCCAATGTCTTTGTGTAGTGAATACCATGCCCATTTCTCCATCAAGGGTATTCACCTTTATGCACATATACATATTTATTGTAAAGTTTCATGTATGAATTCCACATTCCTTTATCGTGGAATAAATGATTATGTTTTATGAATCCATGTTTTATGATCCATGTGTCACACTTATGCATGAAATGAAATGTTTAAGAAGGGTGCGCCCTGATAGCGCTCCAATGCATTGGGTAAAGTATAGTATCATGATACGTCATGTGCAATGAGTTTTGACTCATGCTAATTCAAGTGCAACGAGGGTTTACTCGTGCTTCAAGTGCAATGAGGGTTTACTCATGCTCCATGTGCAATGAGCCTTGGCTCATGCTAATTCAATGTTAAGTGTTGTTGCCACATTTCCATGTTATGATTATCATGCTTTATCATGCCTTTATGTTCATGTCTCTCTTATGCTCTATTGATATGACTATTGCCTAACATGTATTGTACTCCTCATGTTATTCATTGTGTACTCCCTTACTGGGCTTTATAGCTCACCCTTTTCTTATGCATGTCCTCAGGTTATCCCATGCAATGCTAAGTACGAAGGAATGTAGTGGTCATGTAAAGGAAGTTTTCAATAAGGATGTTGTATTTCAAGTTTAAAGTTTTTATGTAATGATCCTAAGCCCCAAAGACACTAAACCTCTCGATATTCTTTGTTGTATCAAGTGATGTTTTTTGTAATAAAGCATGTTTAAGTTGTAATAAAAAGCAGGGTTGTCATACCAGTGGTTGGTGATACACCTTTGTCTCCATTCGGTTGCCAGTTCATGTCTCGCGGCCTTGCCTAATGTGACGGGTTGCCGCCTAACCCCCTAAGTTGTCCACTTTATGGAACTCCAAAAATAATTTGAAACTAGACTTATCCAAAATACTTTTTTCCATAATCACAGTCCAAAATTTATACGTAAGGTAAACATAGTGAAGATCCTTTTTTCCACGTCATAACATGTGAACACCTTCATCATGTATTTTTTTAAAACACTAGAACATCCTAAATTACCATAAAACCATCTTGATTACATTCATCCTCGATTATTCCTTATAGAATATTGTATATACTCCTTCTATCAAAAAATAATGTAAACTATAACAATGATGGAATAAACAAATCATTAATCAGTTTCAAGGTAGTAAAGAATATCCAATATAATTTATCCAAATAAATCATGTATTATTCCAAAATCTCTATCTCGATATCAGAACCATATTATGAATTAAGTTTCTATCAACCATATATTTTTAACGAATTCAACCTTCTATTGATTCACTTTTCTTGGTTCCATACAATCTCAAGTCCTTAATGAAATAGTACCGCAGTACAATCCTTATATACTCTATAATCATTATAACATGTAAATAATTAATACAATACACAAATGACATATTAAATTAATAACAACGTAAGGAATCTAATCATTCCTCTTCATATTCAGTAGTATTATTACATTATTATAATCCTATAGTGGCATTTGGGGTATACTCTCATTATTTGGACATTGATTCATGTAGTGTCCCAACTCCTTGTAGATGAAGAAATCTACATTTGGAACTTATTTTCTTACCCTCACAATCACACAGTTGGCATCCTTTTTCTCCACAATTATTATAAACTCTCATTCCCTTCAAGCATTTACCAAGGTGATTCTTTCCATAGTTATCACATATGGGAAAATCCTTCATTTCCCTCTTCCCTTTATCCATCATTATCTCTTCCATCCTTTTATTCTCTTGGTTCCATCCAAATACATAGCACTCAGATAATTCATTACCTATCTTATTAACACATGACACTATTTCTTCATATTTTGAGAATACATGGGAGACTATTTACATTCTAAATGTCGGCTTAATACCATGAATTATATGGTCCTTCTTACTCATTGGGTCATTCATTTTGCTGGAGTTCACATTTATTCTACTGGGCGCCATTTATATACAATGGAATACACTAGGTCAATTTTTTAGTTTCAATTAATTATTCCAAATATGTAAAATAACTAATTTATGGATATAATCCATAATCATAAAAATATTTTCCTTGCGACGGTATATACTCATAAATACTTCATTATGATTTGTAATGAAAATGAAAATTATCTTATGAATTTCCCCGAGAGTGTCGTAACCTAGAGTGAATTAAAACCTATTTTCATGCACCACTTTTTGTTCGAATATAGGTCAAAGTGGTGTTTTTGGGTTTAACTCCTAGGTACGTATGTTCCAAATCCACCTATACCTACTCGTATCTGGTCATGGATGTATTTTCTGGGAAAACTCACAAAATTTCTACATTACCAAAATTATAGGAAGTTATTATATAGTAATCCTCAAAGTCTATCTTAGGGTAATATTCTCTAATTAAAGTTCCCCTAAATCTAGTTTTGAAGGTTATGGATAAACTTCCTTCAATTCAAAATGTAATTCCCCGACCCTCATTACCCTGACTCAGTGCATTATTGCATAACATTGGCATGATTATAATGAATCATGTCCTGAAAGACCGATTAGTTTAGTAGTCTTAGAAAATATATTACATACATGAAGTTCAACAATACAACTTGAATAGAAAAAAAGTACTTTATTCTATTATAAACATCAATTCCATCTAGATTATTCCTACAAGTCACTCATAACAAACATTTTCATATCCAAGGAAAATAAAACATAAGAAAGGGGTGAGCTCAGATTCTCAATAATGGTAAATAAGTTATCATAATCTATAATCTTTTGAAGAATGATGTGTAATAAAAAAAATACTTTTAAACATAAACTAGAAAATAATATGAAAAAAATTTAACATTACTATATAAACATGAACATGGATATTTTACTAGATGAATAATAATATCTAATAACTAATTTCATAATGAGGGAATTTATTGCAAATGACATTAATCTCAATGTCATGGCCTGGTGCAAGGACCTACGGTATAACTGTAACCGAACCCAAACCCAGAGAGTCTCTGTAAACAGATTCCATCCCAAAGAGCCTATATAACCGGACTCCAACCCGGAGAGCTTCTGTAACAGGACTCCATCCCGGTGGGTCTACTATAACCAGACCCCAACCCCGAGGGCTTACTTTTAGTGTTCCCTAACCCATAACATACTAGTCCAATACATTCATCGCAAGAAAAGGTTGAAATATAACATAAACATTCTTATTAAAACTAGTATATGAAATGTCAATACATTATCCATAAACTATGAATTATATAAAAATAACACATCCACCTTCAAAAATCTCACATAACATTCAATACAACATGGAATATTTTTATCAAAATAAATCAACTTCAAACATGATTAAAATCCATTAAAGGATGTTGGCATAGATGAAAATGATCAGTAAAATTCTTTGATAGACATACCCATTTTCATGAAATCATTTAAAATTATCACAATTTATTAAGGTAATCAATTAAAAAGGATTTTTGAATAAAATTTTCCCACACAACATTGAAACATTTTAAAAGAATTATCATTTCAAAACATTCATGCCCATATAAATAAATCCTTAAAATCATTTTGAAAACATGTACATTAATTAAAACGGTATAGAAAGATAAAAATTTAAAACATTTAAAATGATGAACTAGTTAAATAAAACCTCCCATAAAACCTTAAAATATTCATACTGAAAACTTTTTTTTAAGATATGGTTATCTATGATAATTATGTCTCAGAAAATACTTACACATGAATAATCTCGTATAATAATGAGATTGAGGAAATAACACTTACCTCATTGTAATCAATCGATTCTTATGAACAATAGTCAATAACCACCAAATGAATCATAGTATATCATGAATATAAAAATAATAATGATAATGTATATCAAATAGACGTACACAAAACACCACATGCAAAAATAAGTGGTGAATAATGGAAATCAAACAGAATTAAAAGTGAGATAAGAAACCCCTTACCACGTGTCCAACTTTACTCGCTCGTATGTTCCTTGTTCTTCTTGAATAATAAACAAAAGTTAATTTATACTTGATTAAGAATATTTTAATGTTTATGATTAATTTTATATCACTTATTACCTTGAAATTACAATTACTAAATTATTTGAGTTCATATCGGACATTTCGTCAATGTTTGGAACATGAGTCAAAAATGAACTCGTTATAAATACAAATTTTCCATGTGGTTAAAATTTTCGTATCTATAGAATGATATTAATCAATTATATTTCATATATATATCATTTATTTCAATTATATATATTTATTTATAACAGTACATAACATTTTTAAATAATAAATGAAATGCACCGTTCATGGAGATGGTAAGCCATATGTACGCATGAAAGGTACTTTCATTTATATTTTGTATTTTAATGGAATTTAAACATAATGATACAATGTTATATTATAATTCAAGTATAATATCATATATAATATCATTAACTCCATACTTTATATGTCCCACATAAATCATTTATGAGTCATATCACTTTGAGGGGGCGGTAGTCCGCACATCCTCAAATGAAATTGTCGCATTTTACCAGTAATGGACACCATAAAGGGTGATATCAATGGAAAATAAAGAAGGACTAATAAAACATAAAAAATATATATATCTTATATAAATACAATTATATCTTAATGGCCACCAAGAGAGGCGGTAGGAGGTAATCGAACAATCATCGTTTCGTGAGGTGTTAGTTTGCCAACCACAGAAGCAGTATATTTTTCCCCAATTACATGGAGGTGTGTGAATGTGTAGTTCGAATACATCTCATAAAAATAAACTATGATATTTAGGATAGTGGTGTTTTCATAAAATAAAGTAATAAAAATAGTTCAGGGGGTTGGAGAAGTAAAATAAAACAAAATAAAAGAAAAGAATTTAAGAGAAACCATTAACTTTAATTTGGGTAACTTCCTTTGGATTGAACCAAAAAAAACTTTTTGATGTGGCCTCTTCCTAAGGTAAGGATTCTAGGTTTATTATAGGGATAATTACAGCTTATTAGGTCCAGTTTTGGACGATCCAAGGGGCTTGAGAGGTGTGTGGAATGGGTTAGAAATGGTGTCCTTTTATAAGGGGAGGAGGGGATCTTTAGGAATGTGTGAAACTATTATTTTATTATATTTTGGTAGTCGGTTTCTAATGGTCCAAAACTAAGGTAATGAAGAATATAAGATGACTCATGGTTGAAATAATTTCATCCAATAAGAATTTTACATGTTTTGGATATTGTTTTAATATTAATAATATTATTTATATAAATCATTTATTAATGATGTAAATACTACATCATTATTGTTTCATTAATAATTTAATTTATTTGATGTCTAAAAATTATATAACAAATACCATAATTTAGGAAATATTTTTATCTTTCCAATAAATATTTATAGTCTAAATTATGACTTATATAACATAATTAAAAAATTCATTTACTAAAAGATAGTAGTTTATGTAATTTTTTCCTTTACATTAAGTTAACTAAAATAAAGTGTCATTATCATTCATAAGTGGCTCAATGAGGTCCCAAAATTGACACAATGATGCCCATTGTCGTCGAGGATTCATCCAATGTGGTTAGGACAAGTGTTACGGTAATTTGGTATTATTAAAATATTCTTTTTACCTTGAATTTCCCTATATAACTTTAACCGGGGTAAATAAAAGTAAAAAGATACAATTCACCAAAAATTATTTTCATCTTAGTGAACCAAATTTTACATTCTGAGTTTAACTGTGTCTCTCAAATTTTATAAATTCAACTCACAAAATTGGTAAAATTATGGTTTATGCAAATTTGAAAATTCTTTTAGGAGGTGGGTAAAAGACGGTAAAAAGATCAATAAAATATTTATATATCTAAACATATTATAAAATTACATCAATTAACTATATTTAAATTATAAACATATTATGTATATATTTTTACATAAAATAATATTATATAAAATAAATAATTATTTAAATTAAAAGTCGGTTTTAACCAATAACTCAGTGTTTTTCAATATTATCAAAAATTGAATGTTTCAGAAAAATACCAAAATTTTAGCCTAAGATAAATTTTATATTATGAATTAAAAAATTAATTCAATTTTACCATATTCATATCATATATGTTTCAATTATTAAATTAAATTTAATTCCCATTGTCAAAACCAAAAAGCCTGTTTTTAAGAAATAATAATTAACAACAGATTAATACTTTTCTATGTTCAATTTCAAAGTGAAATTATTTCCCATGAATAACATTGTATTAAATGGTATCTATATAATCTATTTATACATGAAAACCATTAAAATTTATAATTTTCCAATACAAATTATTATGATTGAAAAAGTTGTTTTTAATTAAAATATTGTATTTTACACAATTCACCAAATATGAAAGTTATCAGAAAACACCAAAATTTTATTGAAACTAAATTATAATGTCACAATTATAAAGAATAAGTTTATATTGTAAAATTTAATATATAAATTTTTCAAATATTGGATTTAATAAGGGTTAACCATTAAAAGGTGTTAAAATTTCATTTTTTTCAAATAATTATTTTATCTGAAAAAAATGAATTTGTTTTTAATTATATCAAAGAAACTCATAAAATGGATTCTAAAATTATAAGGATTATTTAATGTTAAAAATTTAGTTAATACTATTCATAACCTCTTTTGAACGACTAGTTTGGTAAGTCGTGGTGTGTTTGAACTCGGTGTTGCATGTAGTGCAAGTTATTGAATTACTTTGAAGAAATAAGGTACTATGAAATCTTGGGGTGTTACAGCATAACTATGCCACCAAATATCTAATTTCAGCAGCAGTTGTGTTCTTTCTGATGTTTTGGCGACATTACCTCATTGGGGATTGCATCATGGTCTTCACAGATCACAAGAGTCTTAGGTATATATTTTCCTAATATGATCTGAATCAATGGAATCAAAGGTAGATGTAGTTTCTTCAAGAAAATAATTTGAGATAACCAACACCTATGGAAAGGGTAATTTTGTGGTTGATTCTTCGAGTAGAATGTTGCAGAAGGAGGTTGTTCAAATATATAGATATTTGGAAAGTGATGTAGGAGTTGAAATCTGTACACTTAGATGCAAGAACGAATGGTGATAGAGGATGTTTTTTAGATATTATACTAAAGTATTATCCAATGCAGCCAGTGTGCGATAATCATTGGGGAGACTCAAGGACAAAGGTGTTTCACGACCATGTTGGCCTTGGTGATGCTCTCAAGTGATTGTTGGAGGATGGTCAGAATCATATTCAAATCCGCGGGAGGTTGTTTGTTCTGGTAGCTATGTATGAGGGATTTTTTCATGAGTTTCATAACTCAACTTTAATGGTACACCAAATAATATATAAAATGCACCATGGCTTGAAGATTCGGTTTTGGTGGCCCAGGATGAAATGGGCAGTAGTGGAGTTTGTGGCAACATTCTCGGCCTTCCAGTAAGTAAATCCCGAGCATGGTGTTTCCGATATTTTTTTGTTTCCCTTGTATGTCCTCGAGTGTATGTGGATTAAATATCAAAGGAATTCATCATAGAGTTACCCAGGGACCAGGGAGACTATGATGCAATCCAGGTAGTATTGTATTAACTTACGAAATCGGCTCACTTCTTAGCGATCAATGAGCCATGAACAATAGATACCTTATCCAAGAGGTATGTGGATGAAGTGGTGATATTTCAGGTAGTTCTAAGGTCCATTCTCTCATAATAGGATTCATGTTTTACGTGACAAGTATATAGTGTATTAAAACATATTTTTTGGAAACCAAGTACTCCTCAACACTACTTTCCACCCTCAGACATATGTGCAGACCGAGCGAACTATTGATACATTGGAGGATTTGTTATGGGTGTGAATATTTGACATTGAAGGATATCAGGTACAACACCAACCCTTTTTTGAGTTCACATATACTAATATATATCACTATTCCTTTAGTATGTATCCATTTAAGGTGTTTCATAGGAGACCATGTTATTCTACATTATTCTAGCTGGAGTTTGGGGAGACAAACATAATTGGTCCAGACATGGTGCAGAGCATGATAGAGAAGGTTTATCATGTTCGTGAGAGGATGAAAGCAGTGTAAGACTTCAAGAATTTTATTTTGATCATTGGAGGAGGCCTTTGGAGTTCAAGGATATAGAAAATGAGTTTGTTAAGGATTCCCCTAGATGTGGACATCATAGTATTGGAAGAGAGAGAAAGATTTTTCATAGGGTTTTTCGACCATTAGAGGTGTTAGGACTTGTTAGCGAAGTGGCATACCATTTGGCATTGTCACCATAGTTGGAGAGGATTCCTGACATATTCCACATCTGTAAAATTTTCCAGTATCATCAGGATGAATCCCATTTTCATGGCTTGGGAGAGTTGGACATCGATGATGACGCTATATACATGGAATGACCAATATAAATCCAAGATCATATGGAGAAGGTGCTTCATTGACAGACCATTCCATTGGTTCATGTGTTGTGGAGGCATGGTGGCTAGGAGGAGAGTACATGAGAGTGATAAAAAACATTGTGAATACTATATAGAGTTGTTTTGAGTTTTTCCTAGTTATATTTTGTGTTGAAATTTAATTTTTGATCTTTTTTTATTATTGAGCTGTTTTTCCCTTCGTTTTAAATGAGTGTGGTAGTCCTAACACATATAAAGGGGAGGAACCTATTCCTAATAGAGATGCATTAATTTTGATATGATTAAACCCATGGGGTGAGTTACTGCCTCCCACATTGTATATTATCTTGACATAGAGGACATGATTCCTTGATTTTTGTGTTTGAGATGAAGTGGTTGTTGTGCTCCTGCGGTGTGTCTTGTGGTCATTGTAGGTTGATGTTATAAGTCCTGGTTACATGTGTCTATAGAGGTGTTCCTAGATATGGGGGTTTAAAATCCAACTTTCCAAAAACATAGGATGGTTTATTATTTAATGTTGACGTGATTCATTGTTTTCATTGTTTCAAGTGTAGAGAGATCCTTAAGAGTTATCTCATGGGTTGGTTGTTTGGACCACTTTTTTTCATATGAATGGTTTTGGATCATGGAGGGTGGAAATAGTTTGAGACTTATCTAATATAATAGTCAGCTTCTTCATGGCCTGTTAACTTTCATGTTTTGACCTTGGATGTTTTTAGAGGAGGCTTAGAGGGATTTTGGGGTAGCTCAGTTATTAAAATCCCGATGCTGGGAGGTTACATGTCATGTAACATGATTTCATGATGTGAAGTTTTGTTTCATGACTTGTCCACGGTGATTCCTGATGTTAAATTTTTTAGGGATTGAAAAATAAAATTAAACTGAGAGGTGACACATTTTTTGGTGGAAATGGGCCTCAAAAGATTTCATGATGTGACAAGGGATTTAATATCGTGTAATCCCCATATTCTATAATGTTTTAAAACATTCTAGCCAATTCGGTTTTTACAATTCCTACAGCTGCATGAATATCTCTAATTCCAGAAGAACCCTAGGTGCCCATAGGAGTTATTCTAAGCATCATCCTTCCCCTTCGATCCATTGATCTCGGTGATCTCTCAGTAGAGATATGTGGTGATCCAAGGGACGTTCTACCTTAATTTTATAGTAGCATCCCTAAGTTGGGTCCCATTATCAACCATATATCCTCTCCATTCAATGGAGTGTGCTTATCTATGATTCTTAATGGGGTCACTCTTAGTTTATGTTGGGGATGTGGTGCCACGAAGTCCTTGGATGGATGCAGATCTTGAAGGGTAGGTGATTAGAGGACCGTTACATGATTTTTTCTTGTGCGAAGAACATTAATATCCCTTTGAGGTTGTTATTCCCTTCTCCATAATTATTGGTGGATCATATGATATGAGATTTTCTTTTGTAACCATTGGATTATTTTTTTATTGGTTTAATTAAATATACAAATCTAGAAATTGAATTGAAAGAGGTATATAAGTTTATTACATCATTTTTGTGTATTTTCTTATTATTTGTGATACTGTTAATATAAAGTCAGAATACCCTATTGAAAATGGTGGATGTGTGTGTATTTCTTTCTGATGGTTATATCTATTGTGAGTGTGCTGATTTGGTTGTGGATATTGTGGTATCACCATAAATAGAAATAGATAAATCATGTACACCAAACTAATGAATGAATTCCCCATGATTTTACAACTTTTCTGATAACCAATAAATTATCAAGAGGAACATAAAAAGGGACTCCTCATTTAATTTGGAATTTATATATTTTATGATTGTGTGGCGAGACATTATCTTGAATAGTTGTGTGTTGTCTGAGGGTTTTGTTGTTGTGAACAGTGGGATGGTTCAAAAGGTGTGATGGAAACATAGATTGATATATTTATTTATTGTGGAATGTATAACCAGTGTATTGTAGTGGGGATGCAATTGGGTTGATATTTAACTGTGTTTATAGATTTTGTTGAGAATTAGGGACTTTTTTATGTTGGTATGGGTAATTCTCTAGGATTTTCTCCATGATTGGCCTTCGTTGTGTTACTTGTTATGTGCTATGCTTTGTAGATTCCTGGATAGCAATGAAATATATGAATACGTAATTGATTAAACTTTTTTTTGGATAGTTTGGGGTTGGTCTAGATAATGAAATGAATGAATTAATTGTGAATGAAGAATGGTAATATTTTAACAGAATTGGTTAATTTGGAATGATGTTGTGGCTAGTTATGTAATGATTGCATTTAGATTTAGAAGCAAGGTTGGATGTGTTGAGAGAAATTTGGTTGTTTGAGAAACATTAGGATGGGAATGATCATTTGGTATCATATATGTATATAATTTTTTCCTTTTGATTTATATATGCACCCCATTGAAGATGATCCCTATGTGCTGAACACCACCATCATCATGGGGGAGGGTGTCATTCCCAAAAATCTTGGTGGGAGGATAGACGTCTGGCCACCCCCACTTGCATAATCCTTCTTCCAGGTGGTGGTAGACTAAGATTATTCTGGAAAGTTGTGGTTTTTGGGGACTGGGTTTGTGCGGGTGTGTGTTTTCTCCCAAGTGTCTTTGGGATGAGATGTGTTATGTTTTCCCAAGTGTCTTCAGGATGATATGAGTTCTGTTTTCTTAAGTGTCTTCAAGATGAGATATGTTGTGTTTTCCCAAGTGTCTTCGAGATGTGTTGTGTTATGTGGCCCAGGTGTCTGTAGGTGGGTTGATGTATGGTATGTGGCCCAGGTGTTTATGGTAAGGATGATGCATGGTATTAGGATCTGGTGATTACAGGCAAGCTTTGTTCATGAGGCCTAGTTGTGTGAGGGTAGGCTATGATGTGGTGTGTTTGGAAGAGGTTGGAGCACCATGATGTTTTCCGTTAGGGTGAGAGAGTGGCTAATTAGTGGGAAAGTGGTGAGGGTACCATTTTATTTATGAGAATTATATTACATTAAGTGACTTGCGTTATTTGGTGAGTGTACCTTGGTGAGTTTAGGGTGGTTAGTATACTTTATTAGGTGCTGTTTGGTTCTACTGTTTTCTAATAGGGGAATTAGTATTCTTATTTAACATATGCAAAATAGACTTTGGTTTTCCATCTAAGTATACATCTATTCTCACCCTACATATATAAAACTATAATCAGGATAATAATCACATGATTTTAAATAAAATAATCACCTGGATATCAATAACTTATCTCATAATTATATAATTAATAATACCGAACATCAAAAACTGACCATCAAATCTTTATGCCAAAACATCAAAAATACAAGTTGGTTGCTATTTATTTAAAATCATGTGATTATTATCCAGGTGATTATTTTACTAGTTATGATTTCCATTAGTAAATTTTAAAATCATGTGATTAGAAATATTTCATTACTTGGTTGCTATTTATTTAAAACATATTATTCTTAATGCTTAATATATTGATTAAATAGAATGTGTTTTCATTTATTTATTTTTCAATATTGATTATAAATTCTTTATTCATGATATATTCCACTCTATGCACACACTTACATAGCATATGTGATCTCCCCTTTATTATGTTACCATTCCCCATGATGACACAATGTTTATTATGATTGATATGTAGGGATACTATAAAGGGAATAATGGTGTTATCTATGAATACACTATAGTGTTTTTTAAGATTTGAATTTTAATGTGAGATTCCAAAATATATATAGTTTACCAATAAAACAAAAATATTCAATCATTTAAGATGAAATCAATTGTATCTTATGCCAATGAAATAATGTAACCACCAATTCCTGGCTACTGGGGTCACAATATTTATATGTATGCAATCAACAAAGACCGTAAACCATTTGTTCCTCGGATTGTGAGATTATATATGAGTTGTAAATTTTAAATAATTTAAAATATAGGAAATTAATGTACCCAATGGTAGATTATGACACATTGTATTTTTTGTCAATATTTTGTGTCAAATTCAATATGTATGTTGATGGTGGTGTTGCCTCTAAATTTTATGGAAGCAGTTCCGCCTAATCTTCGTAGTGTAAAAAGTTGAACCACCAGAAGTAGGAACATCGTAGATTCATGATATAATAAGGGAATATGCATGTCTCTAATCACTATAAGTAAGAAGAAATATATGAAAGTTAATTATACTAATAGTTGGACAATCATTCACTAAATATACAAGATCTGTGAAATAATTGGATGAAATGAGTTGACTGAATGTTACACACTATACTTATGGAGAAAGAAGAGTTACCAATATAGAAATTTGAAAAGGCATGATGTGTAGTGGAGTCTTTGCTTAACCGAAAAAATAAAAATCACTAGAAGAAAAACTAAAAGTAATATTTTGGAATTTATTGAGATGATAAAGATGCTAACAGAGTTAATATGATTGAGTAGACTTTTAGGTTAGATGAAATGTCAGATGATGCTATACTATTCAATCAGTATAAGAATAATGGTTCATTATTTAATGATAAAAGTCTATTTTCATTAGAATAAAGGATAGGGAAGGAATATTCTCGAAGACTTTGAAGCTTAAAATAAAGGAAACATAATCTATGAAAACATTGAAGGATAAATCAACAAGAGATGAGGTACCAAAATTTCTTCTAATCAGACTAGTTTTTTATTTTGGCTAAAAGAGAAGTTATCGAAAGATTAATTTACAAATCCATGTTATGATAGACTTAAGGAGAAATGTATGAGTGGAATTCCAAATTTGTGCAAAAAAATAACATTGAAAGAATGTGGATATATGTTAAGATGATTAGAATTTTAGTTGGGTTGAAGAAGATGTCACATACCAATGATTGAATAGAATGAAGGTAAAAAAGAAGAAGACTATTAGAATAAAAATAATCAATTAAAAAAGTTCAATGGACCAAAGGATGAAAACGATTAACATGAGGAAAAGGAATAACCAATTTATAGTAATAGGAAATACTGTCATGAGATAATGGTCACTAAATTTTTATAAACACCATTAAGCCACACTCAAATAGATGATGCTGGAATAGATGTTTAAGAAGTAAAGACTCATGAAGGGATTTCATAATCATAGAAAGGATTTTGAAAATAGGTGAATACAGTTAATGCTAATTTTTTAGAGGATTTTATTAATCCAAACATTGATATCATCATATTTTATTAATGGTGGTTGAATAAATACTTCGAGTGAATAGTTGTTTAACATTGAATCCTGTAGAATCCCCACATATATCAAATGTAATTTAGATATATAAAGGGTAACATGATTTGAGTGAGATATGATGAAAAGAAATTATTGAGAGATCTGTTGTTTTTATTAAGTAACAAAATGAGAGGAATAAGAACACCAAGAACACTTCAAAATATTATAAGTGATAACAAAGTTATAAGACCATAACATTAATTTTTGTAGAGCTTATTTAGTTCTATGAATTCAAAATATAGAAAGGATGAATGTTATACCGACATCATGTAGTAACCTATAGAACTAATAAATTCATAAGAGATGAAGTATTTTCTCTAATATAATGTAGCAGACTAAATGAAATGATATTTTTCATCCTAAATTCTTAAAAAATACCAAGATTTTGAATATAAATCCAAAAGAAATTTCAAGGAGACCACTATAAGAAAAGTGGTTCTTTTTAAAAACATTCAACCATTTATATGATGATGTTGAAATATATTTTTGAGATATAGTTAAAAAACATGGTAAATTTAATAGTTTTGGAGTTCAGGATGATCCCTAAAATTAGTTTGAAAGATAATTTATTTCCTATTTTATGAGTAAATGATGATTTTATGACTCAGAAATCTAAATAACAATAGGGAGTAGTTATCCCACATTGTGGTTGAACCTTACTAAAATCCTTCTCTGAGGATTCTTTTAGATTATTTTCATTTCACAATGGAGTTCGTGCTGAGGGGAAATATCAATAATCCTTACAGGCTAACCAAAAATATGTGTTTTATAATCTTAAAAGACATAAGGTTTACCTTAATCAATAAATGTTAGCCACCCAGGATTCACTCCCTCCCTACAGCATGACTGCACATTCATATGCAACTCTCAAGTGGTATCATAGAATATATTCCCTCTCCTTCAATCTATATTTTTATTCCTAGTTATTTTAAATTATTCACATGAAGTACATATTTTTAAAAGTTTATGAAGTAATTTTTGTCGTAAAATAATAATGTTATTAATATGTATTCTCAGAAAGATCTGAATGATGATCCAGAATTGAAGTTAATGAAAGATACATCTATTGTTTTCAACATTGATGTTTCATCCAGAACATTAAAGAACCGTAAGAAGAAATAATCTCAAAATTATTGTAAGTTAATATATGAAAATCATCAAAAGTAGGATCCACTATTATCAAAAACTAATCAGAGTGGATGTTTTATTAAAAAATCGATCAGAATTAATCCTCTACCTTATATATATTCGATCCTTGGTAAGTATGAGTGTGTTGAAACTAATTTAGTATTTTAATATGAAATCAATTATTACATGAATAATGATCATTGCTAGGTTCTTGGAAATATATTTGTATTTATGAAGGGAAACCATGAAAAAATTTCCATGTTCAGAATATAAGACGATGAGATGGAAAATAAATTAGATAAGAAGATACAAATCCATGACTCTTCTAGAAAACTCATTTATTAAAAATATAAATATGTTTCACATTGTAATGAAATATATTCCCTTTTAGTAATATAGTTTCAAATGATATATTGAGAAAAATTTGTATTTAGCACTTTTTTGTAAAGAACTAATACATGTATAATTTTTCTTATTAAAGTCAATAAAACTACATTGGAGGTAAAATCATGTTGAATAAAATAACTTAAAATATGTGTAAAATGAAAGAATGATGCATAAAAATGAGTTATATGTAAAATATGTATTTTTGGATTATATGAAATTATTTAAAGATCATTAAATTAATTTATGTATAAAGTGTCTTAATTAGGAAATAAGGTTGAGAAATATGTAAGATAATAAATTTTAATCTTAACATGAATTTAAATGAGGACGCACTTCCATAACTTGAATGGAGAGTATTTACTAATAGAAAACTCAATCTAGTGGTAAGGATAGTGAAAAATCATCAGATGTATCATCTTCATGTAATCCAAATAAGAAGGTAACCTATATTATGATGAATTTTTATGCACTAATTACGATTCATTCAATAATGTAGGTAATAGTATCAGAAAAATATTGGTGAAGATATGTATTTATAAACAAACCTCTTCTATGAAGGTCTAAGTAAGAAAGTAAAATATTAAAGGTTCTTTCATTAATATGTCAAGAAGGAATTTTTTTAGAAGAGACCATCATTATAAGAATAACACTAAAAAGAACAAGAGTGTATTTCTTGGCTACAAGGGTGTTGTGAAAAATTAAGACACATAGACATTGATTTTTGTAACAACTATTGAAATGTTAGGAAATGGAGAACATCAACATTAAATGGGAGTATAAAGAAATAAAAAAAATATAGTTAAGGAAAAATAGAATACATAATGAAATGAAAATATATTCACACCCAATATAATAGAATATATTGAATTTTTTTATGAATACTATGAAATATTTGATCACAATTACAATGAGTTTTAGTTAACAATCACCAATAAAAATTCATTTTCAACCAATGAAATGATACCACAAATGTTGAAAATGAATAATCAAAAGTCAGATGGAATGTATTCCTTGTAGTGTAAATAAAAGGAATTTACAAACTTGATTACTCTCAAGAAGAAAGTAAATAAGGATGTCATGAAAACTAATAAAATTGATCTTAAATGGAAATATATTTGATATTATGGAAATATTCCTGCAAACCATGAATATTGAAATTAAATACAAAAAATCCAAAAAATAATAATCAATATATGAAATAAAAACAATGGAATGGTGGGTGACATCTTTAATATAGACATTAAGGTTTATTGGAAGTTACCTATAAGGTGTAACATACTATAAATTAATAGTCAATGTGGTTAGTGTATGTTTTCTAGGAACACTTTTAAAAAATTAATGACATGTTTACCTGATAGGATATATTTGGGAATAAAATGTAGAAATGATCAGAAGATACTTGTACTAAAGAACATTCACAACACAAGAATAATTTTGACCATGCACCCAATGTTTGAATGACTTTATGGCTAGATCAGTTTAAATAATAAATGAAAATATATGAGATTTAAAATAACTATGAATGAAAATTTCTAAAAGAAGTTGATAATAAATAATCACATTATGTAAAAGGTGAAAATAATTTGATGTATTACATGTGGGAAAAAAAAAATATATCATCAAATCAAGGTTGAAAACAAAAAGAAACATAGAGATAATGTGAAGGAAGTTTCTAGGTTAAGAAATAGTTATCAATCATACTACTCATATTAAAGGAAAACAACATTCCACAATATTCCCTCTTTGACCAAATGAATTCAAATGAAAATAGGAATTGAAGGTGATGATATCTAGGGGTATATAGAGAAAAATGATTCATATCTATTAAAATTAATCCATTTTCGAGTACATTATCTCATGTTGGTATCATTAATGATGAAGAAGGAAGATGGATTTTACCCATTTAGGGGGAATAAATATAATGTCAGATGTTCTAGACCACTTTCAACATGAAGTAAAAAAGACTAAATTAAATAAAATTTATAATATAAGAAATTGGATGCTAAAAATCCAGTGTAATGAATATTATAGAACATAAAGACAAAATCATCAGATTATGATAATTATGTTTTTTATACAAAAAATATGGACAATTTTGTTGTTTTAATCATTGAGGAAGTTTTTCTATACTCTCCTATCCTCATATTGAAACCTATGTTTAAATGAAAAGGAGATGAATTGATCCTTTATGAAAAAGTATGAAATATATTGAAAATGGGGAGAACCATGCCATTTTCGGTTTGAATATTTTTTAATTTTTTATTGAGATACATTTAGGATATACCTTGAAAATTCATTGACATTACTCTAGGAAGATAATTTTCAAATGTATGCTCCACCTAATTTTTTAGGGACATCTTTTCTGTTCATGATTAATCACCGCTATTTTCAACACTGAGAATAACTCACGCAGTCATAGAGTTTGTTGATTTATATCTAATTTAATTAAGATAACTGATTATATACTTACCTATAATATTTCAATATTATATAAAATTCAATATAATTTGAGCGAAGAAAAAGATAAATCATGATGAATTCCCCTAACACTATGATATCAAAAGATGTATATATAAGAGACATTGAATATAGAGTCAATAGTAGGGATAGATTTTATTGGATTATGTTTTGAATGGGTGTTGAAAATAAATCCAAAGGGGGATAATAGTGTACAAAACATATGATAATGATGATAGATTATACTTGTATTCAATATTTTTTGGAAAACTCAATGTGTATGTTAAATGTGATGTTGGAAATGAATATTTTTAAATTATGACCATATAAAATTCATACTAATATTAATAAAACCAATTTAAGTGGGAACATTGTATATGAAAGCTCGAATACCAAAATATGTAATTATTACATCCCAAAAAGTAATGAGAAAGATATATTATTTAATTCTACTACTTATTAGTGATAAATTACCTAATTTTATCAGAAGTATCGTATACACATATGAAGATTACTGAACTGTTATTTAAGAGGAAGAAAAATAGATAATGGTTCAAGAAGGACTTTCTAAAAAAATTACTTGTAATGAATTATTCAATGGGATACATGTTTCAAATTATAAACCTATATCTACATATATGATGTACATACTACATATTTGACATATTATATGATGACCATCCTTATACTCATGGTATATTAGGTACCTAATCATTTTATTTATTTCTAGGGGATTTCATTTTAAAATCCATAAGGGGTTTTATTTTAAATCATTTCTTTTAAAAATATGAAGTCTTTTACATAACTGTTTTTCCTCATTGTCCATATTATTTATACAATTTCATGAATGTTATTCTCTATATTTCAATGATTTCCCATGGTAATTTTAAATTTCCATTTAATTTCATTACAAATGTCTTAAAAGGAATATTATTAATGTATTTTTTTGTATTTGTGACACTTTAGTTTCTTCAAAATAGATTGAACATGATATAATTTTAACATTTACCACTCAACCATATTTTTCCTTATTATGAATAATTTTTTATTAAAATTAATTTCCATGTTTCTATATTTTTTAATGAAAAATCATTTTCCCATTATTATAGGATTTTTTATATTTAACAAAAGAAAATTATATTTCTTAATTTGTTGAAATCATATGTATAATTATTTTATAAAATTATTTTTTATCTATGTCACCATTCTTTAATGATCATTATACTTCATTGGGGAATTATCTAGATACACCATAAACATTTTTTATCTATTTGTATTATTATGATGTTTTATGTAAATTATAATGGAACCATTTTTTGCATTGGTTTCATAATAAATGAAGTAACGGTGAACTATCTTATGTTATTATCGGATGCATATGGGTGGTTTATCATTATGTAATTGGTGGGTCAGTTATTGACCTATATAATATGTGGGTAATGTTTATATCTCATGATATTAAAAGGTATCAAGGGTGGTTTTTACAAACCCATGGTTACACAAGTGGTTTCCCATATTCCAAAAGGTACTCAAGTTGTTAACCAAATCCTACTTTTCCTTCGGAAGGAGATTATCATATACCATTATGAGATTAATTTATTACTAATTAGCATTGGATTGTGTTATGATTCCTATGATTATTTTTATTCCACACTCTTAGGACACATAATGATAAATATCTTATAATATAAGGGATCATGATTTTTCTCTCACGACTCATGTTTTTTAACAAAAGCATTAGGCGGTGGTTTATGTTTTACGACCCATGACTTATTGGGTATGATTAACATATGTTATGACAGTTCAATCTGATTATGATCTTATACCCAAATTCTAATATTATAATAACTTGTTATCTTTAGTTGATATATCCTATGTTTACCCTAACCTATAATATAAGCTTATAATATTCCTAAATTTTATCCCCTAGTGTAATATCCAATGTTTTGGAGATGGGGGAAATTTATATGAAAAGTTGGTCTTTTATTTTGTGGATAGTCATATTCCGAAACTAATCCATTATTGGTAAATACAATAACTATAACACTTAAAAACAATTTGGATGTGGATTAAGTACCGGGAGGTTTCTCAAATGTTTGGATGAGTTTGAAGAGCATCGAGCTCCAATAACGGACTTTCTAGGGGGGCAGGTAGGACGCATGGCTAGTTTAAACTATGTGACCCCTCAGTAAGAACTATTAGGATTGGTCTTGGAGTGCATAGGGTGTCTAAAAATTTGTACTAACCATGAATGATGAGGTTTACCACAACACATGGTTCAGTAGAAAAATTCATAGGAGTACCACACGGGCTGGGCATAGTTTTTCAGACCATGGGATATGCATTCAAAGTGTGGGTGTCCATAGATAGTAGCCCCACATGGTTGGAGAACTATTTTCCATAACATACTTATAAACTATGTGTCTCATTAATTGGATATAATTTTCCGTTTTTTCCATGGGATCTTTTAACTTCATTCCCTCCTTTCTCCTCCACACTCACGCATAGTAGGGGACCACTCAAGATCATGTCCCCCCTTCCTATATATGGAGCTATCTCCTACATACGTGATTGAAATATAGTTCCACCAGGTGTGTTGGAAGGATATTGTTCATTAACAAAATCCTTGTACTTATTTTTTAATTTATCATATCATAATAAATTCTAAATCCGTGAGAGCTAATTCAGCCTATTTTTAGGGTTCTTGTTGAATCTTATTTCACTCCATTCCAACTCGAATCAAATCCCAATATTGGATGAGTGGACCATTCTATGCATGAGGTCTTTTGTATATAATGTTTTTCTAAAATTTCTAGGTTTTAATAGCTTTCCATTGTACCACATGCTAGACCTTACAAGAATTGATCATTAAATTAATAGATTATTAATTTATATGTTTAGTCCAAAATTTAATCATGTTATTACACCTATATGAATTGATTTCTGTCATAAACCTCAACGCGAATGACCCTTGAGGTGAGTATGTGATATTGACCATGTCTACCCCAATACATGGAGTGTGTTGAGCTTGAATCATATTAATGTGATACAAATACAATTAAATTAAGTGTTAAAGTTTGACTAACTTGGATAGAACCATGACATTATATGTGAAAGGATTAACAAAACTGATTAAATGGAAGTTGTGGAATGAATGGACAATCCATTTACATATACAAATTATGTAGTTTTTTAATGGAAATTGCGTACATTAACATAGTAATCCTTATTTTCTATAAGTGGATTATATTAAGAGTGGAATGTAATGAATTAAATTAATTTGGGAATGAACACTAACATGGAACCTTGAACCCTTATATGAATTATGTTGAGTGGGATTGTATAGTATGGAACTACTGAGACATAACAAGGTATGAAACTGACGACAGACTTATATATATAGATATATCTATGCGTGTATATGTGTTACATTGGATTCCATAGATTATATCCTTTGATTCTTCTTCTTGGAGTTCCTTGGACATTCTTCTTGGGAACTTCCCATGTTTTTGTTGATTTTTCTATGGATGCGCTCTGTGGACTCGATGAGGGTACCCGGGTCAATGGCCATGTTTTATAGTCCTAGTATGAAAATATTTCATTAAAATTTATATGGATGAGCTCCATGGGCTCGAAGAGTACACCGTGGTAAGTGGTATTGGGTCATGTACCTCATTAGTCTGATACATTATTATTTGGGGTATGAAATTCTTTCTTGAAACTTAATATGTTAGTGTAGGTAATAGTTTGTGATTTTCTCTATTTACATCTATTCATCATTTTTAGGAATCATGTTATAACATGTGGTTATATATTGGATTATATAACTTATCCTTGCAACATTATTCTATTAATTTACACCCATCTATATCATATATTGCAAAACTATATTTTTTATTAACCCCATTGGTGGCGGCCTACTATATATAACTCACACCCTATTCAATCCACCATTTGGTACCAATATATATGTCATGTTTGTAGAAAAATGTTCTTGGATTTTTCATGATTTATGTTTTAAATTTTGGATAGGATGGATCATTGGAGAAAAGGACCAAAATTGTTCTTAAGATTATATCAGAGATAGCCTCTACATATTTTATTTATTTATTTATTTCCCATTCTCACAATGTTCTTTGTATACATGACTGTTTTTATGTGAGGGAATGTCAATAATGATTAATCATTCATTTATTATTGATGTTTTTTTCTTTTTATATTATACTAAATTTATTTAATAATACATTAATATGTTTATTATTTATCAAAAGGTTATTCTCTCTCTAATGTACAACTAGTGGACCATGTTTACAGTTGTAAGCCTCCGGTGTATAAGGAGGTGTCCTTGAGACCTAGTGGCAATTCTTCACAGTGAACTATTATAATTGGCCCCTAGTTCAGATTCTACAAATGATACAAATGGTTTATTTTCCTTGTTTTATTACTATTTGGGATTGTAAAAAGGATACTTGGAATGTTTCAGAAATTAGTATATAGCTCGTGCATGGGACCAGCCAACCTACACATGAGTGAAAGATCATGTTGCTAGTGATAGGATTGTTGTCTTAAATTACACTTGATTATTATTTCAAAATGTGTGTTTGTTATACTTCCAATGGTAATTAATTTATAGGTTTATAAGTAATTACCCACTTAATGATATTGTAGTGTGTGCTGTTACATAAATTATTATAGGGACACCGAATCCACATGTCAATGATATGCCATCCCATTGAGGTTGCCTCATATATTTCCGGGTGGATGCTGATTTTGATTACAATCTTTTGTATTTATTTATCAATATTTCTTGTACAAAATTATGTGTGAACTATATTCATGATTATTTGAACAAGAAATCATGCTATATAAATACCTTATAGAGCATTGAATGGGAATCAAGTTGTAATTTATAAAGCATTGAATCCATAAACTGGGAAAGGATTCCCATCTAATTGTACCCATGTTAACATGATGAGACCATCATAGGTTTTCTTAATCATTAAATCCCTCATACATAAAACCATAGAGGTAATATTATGTTAATGGGATGGTTATTTAAGTGTATTGTATCCACTTATATGTTGTTAAGTATAAATTAATTGTGGAATTTTACTTAAATAGTTTATTTATTTAATAAAATCCATGTTATCAACCTATGAGCATTCTCAATTAAAAACCAAACATTATTTTTCTCTATATGTTGGTAATTGAATTTTTTTATAGAGAATGTTTTGAAATCTATTCAATCAAATTAATTGATAAAATATAAATTTTGAGATAATTTTCCTAATTATTCATAGTCCCAGATGAAAAATGTATATGGTAAAATTTTTCTAATATCTATTACTTGATATCCATGTCAAATGAACTATTTTATTTTCCAACATAAATGAGAATATTTTAAATTCATTAAAATTAATTCTTTTAGATGTTCTTGTGCAAGGAATCTATATAGGGGTTAGTTTTAAATGATAACTATGATAGTTTCCATGAACATGAATGGGGATGTTACCATGGAAATTTGATGAATTATTCTGAGGCTGTATTGGACCTACAGGTTTGGTAGTAAGGCCTAATGATATTTTCATGAGTGACCTAGTTTTAGGTTTGATGCCTTGTGTATGTTAGGAGTTAACCGAGTTACGGTGGCACCTTATAACCATAATGAATTTTTAAATGATTCATTTTAGATTTTATATGAGAGGATCCATTTGAGTTCTCATTGTCTTGAATATGACTAAAGATAATGGAACTAAACCCCAATTATAAAGATGATTTTCTAGTAAGTTAAATCTTTAGGGTTATTACCGTATCTGTATGTGATTAAGTGTCAAAAAATTAATTATTTAAATTATCATTTTTCTCTTTCAGTAATAAAACCCCTATTAAAATACATAGAGACGATCTTAGCCCAGTATCATGATGTTTAGAAAGTGATTTTGTTATTCCTATGAAGATAGATTCTCACCCTTATAGGTCAATTCTTCCATATATGTTATAGTTGAACCTCTAATAAAAGATTGTTTCCAATCACGTTAGATGTTGTGCAATAAATACCCCTAAATGGGATATAATTATTGTGTGCTAGAACATAACTCTAGGTGGGAGATATAAATACCCTTATATTGGGATCACACCCTAGTAGGTCAATGACGTTGTTCTATTAAGGACCACTTGTGGAAGATATTTTTCCGAGACTATGTTTTTCATTTTACAGTGAGCTACATTTTATGTACGTCTATAGACCAATACATGGTCGATCTCGATTATTTTTATTTTTTCATGATTATTCCCTTTATTTTGAATCCAAGAGAACTTTTTTATTGAAACATGATATATTGGGTAATACTATTTGGGTTCCAATCCATGTTGAATAGTTCTTATGCTACTAAAAGTTTCTTCTAAAAAATGACGTCATGAGGCAGGCGATCATTCGAAAAATCATGGAACATGTCAGATGCCTTATTTTTAAGGGTATTTACAAGGGAATAATAGAAATATTAAAATACTAGCATTCAAGGTAGAATTATTAGTTTAAAATTGTTGACTAAATAATCTCAGAAGAAGGAGTCGAGATTATGAATTTGGTGGTTCAAGGTGTACACCTACTGTGTATGGTAAATTCATCTTATGACTATTGCAACAGAAGTATTTTAGACCCTAACATTTCTCATAACATAAGTAAGGGTTTAGGGTCAACATATTTGGGTTTTGTTCTTATGAGAGGGTTCACCTAGATCTTTGAATAATTAAAGGAAGTGATCATTGATGAGGGATAAAATAGAGATGGTCCAGGATATTGGATTGTTATTTATTGAAAAAATGCATAGATGGGGGTGAATTTTCAATTTAAAAATACTAAAAACACTAAGATTTTATAAAATATTAAATTTTATTGAGGGTATTTTTCTTTAGTTTTATCAAAAAAATGAAACAACCCAAGATTTAAAGTAGTTCATATCACAAATATCACAATATACTCATAAATATCTTCTAATCCTTGAGGAGACTGGTAACCTGTATGAAAATCACTTTTAAAGTCCTAGAAAACTTATTACAGATCCTTCCTTTTATATGACATCAATTTACAACATTGTCATGATATAGGAGACCAATCTGGTCTCCTTACCTAACTTTTGATCAGGAGTCACAACACAGAATTCTTTTTAGGAGGTGGAATAACCAGAGATATTATAGGCTTGATTTTGTTAGAAAAATAAAAAACAAAACATGTATAAATTACATACAGAATGAAATAGATTACTTGAATAAAATAATACAAGTAAAATAGTATAATATCATAATTTCAAAGAAGTTTAATCTAGATGATAATTGATCACATGGAAGAAAAAAATGTAAAAGATGATGTACTTTGGTGATCATAGAATGAATTAAGAGGTTGCATATATTTGTGAACAATTTTTAGAGTATATGAATATTAATGATGAATCACATAGTTTTCAATAATGATATTCATATGTATATATTTTTATTGCTTAAGGAGAACATCTGTATCACTAAAAAACCCATTTAGGAGCGTTTCCATAACCAATATATGCATGGCTATTATTAGTTCATAAAAATAAGAATAAAATTATGGTTACTTTTGTTTTGTTAAAGCCTCATTGAATAACAAATATAAAATTGGTATATTTATTTTATCATTTAATATTAATATAAAACATTTAAAAATTATAGTAAATCCAATTTTAACAATTGATATTTTTAAAACAATTGAAAAAATATTATCTTCTAGATTACACATACAATAAAAATGAAATAAAAAAGATTATGGAATGAACATCAAAAATTATGTATAGAAGTTCATAAAACAATGTTACAATTATTTTCTAAAAACTCTATAATTTTATTTAATAATAAAATTATAACACTTTTAACAAAATAATTATTTTAAATAACATAAATTTGAATAATAAAAATGATTTTCGAAGCATAAAATTTATATTAATGGTGGATCATGACATACCATTGAAAATAGAGAGTGTTGGATCATGTATTTCCACTAGAAATATCTAACAATGGAATAAAAAATTAAGATATTGTGGAAATTTCTGGCATAAGTAAAATGTGTGAACCAAAATCAAATAAATATTCCTTGTAACTTATAAATAAAACGATATATGATACGTAATAAAAATTTTGTTAATGTTTAAATTCAAACAGTGACTCATGAACTACAATTTGAGGTATCCAATGGTAGCTAACAAATAATATTTTACATTAAAAAAGACAAAATAAATGATAGGAAAATTAAATAAGAAATTAATTTAAACAAATGGAAAATAAGTTAAAAATGTTCTAAAAAGAATAAGAAAAATCAAAACAAAAAATGTCATCAGATAAAAATAAATAAATACTCTAGAGAATGAGTATAGAAGGATGATCTTGATGAATCTATCACTAAGATATATACATAAAAAATATCTAATGTATAAAAAATAACATAATTATTATGTAAAGTTGTTAGTAGAAAGAATCACCATTAAAATCAGGTTGTGGCTCACTAACTACCCCACCATTGGGTTATTTCAAGGTTGAATCGACACACCCAACATTTGTATTTTCCAATGGATACTTGACTCACCCACCACCGGTATTTTACATCGGTGAGTCAACTCACCCACTGTTGGTATTTTCTAATGCTGACTTGAATCATCCATAACTGGTATTTTAAATCGGTGAATTGAATGACCCACCATTTTTATATTCCAATGGCGACTCATTGAGAAAAAAATATGCGAAGACTAAAGAACCATTAGAACATTATATTAATGAAGGTGAAGTGGTTAACATCATCCAAATTATTCAAAAATGTGGAATGAGTTCAAAATTATCACCAATGGAAGAAACTACAGTAGAACTTGTAGGTAATAAATCATATGAAGACTGTTAGAGTGTGGATTCCGGTGAACTAAAAGTACATGGTGGGTCGAGGAAGAAGAAAAAATGCACGGGAGGTTCAAATAAGAATGTGTGGGATCATAAAAAATTTCAAATGACATATATTAAATGAGATTTATACATGAGATTAAATCCAAACTATTATGCTCAAAAAAAGGGAAACCACTTATTTTCCAAAAATAAAAACTAGCGTATTATGAGTGCACATTTTTAAAATCATGTTTCATCGATCCTTGGATCAAATTAGAACCTAAAATACACATGTCTTGAATCCTATCCCAATCTTTGCGTTCTGCGGGCTCAATCAATGGGCCTTGTACATGGACCTGCATGTTATAGGATTTCACTATAAACACAAAAGACCAACCCCCTTGTGGGTTATCCTTAAGAGGAACTTCCCATAGGGTTGACCCAATGGAACCACCATGTGGTTGAGGATTAGCCAAGGTCCCTCAGTATGGATGGGCCATATGTTTTACTTATAAAATATTATTCATGTTAAAAAATATATCATGAAGTATCATTAAAACATTTTAAAAGATAAAAATATTAAAACACATAATTTTTTTATTATAACATTGTAATTAATAATTATTATTTAATTAAAACACTTGTTAATTTAATAAGTTATTAACGAAGATTAATTTATCAAAACATATAATAGTAAAAATGTATTAAATCATATTCAAATACTAACAATCTAACCATTTTTTGTAAATGTAAAAGAAAATCATTTATTAAATTTTAAATTAAAATCTCCCCTCTTAGAATTTCATAATGAATTACATTTATATATAAATTATATTCCCTTAAAAAATCAAAAACTATTAAAGAGAGTAAAATGATAGAAAAAATTGTATTAATAAAGTGTTATAGTTTAACAAATCATTTTTATACAGAGTGGTTATGATGACCCAGAACTCTATCAATGAAATTTACCTTCTTATGTTTATTTAATATAGTACATATCATATATAATTAATTTTATAACACAATAAAAAATTACTACATTAAGAATTAATTAAATAATATGTATTTATTGAAGTTAATGAACATATACCAATGAAATAGTAACATTCTCTTAGGAATAGAAAGGTGCCCCTTATGAATAGTAAACTGGCCAATATAATATGAACCTCACAAATGAATGAATTAATAATTTTTTCCATATTATAAATTTAATTATGATATAATTATATCATAGTGAAAGTAAATTAATATTTTAAAAAATAATAATTAAGTGTTGGTATTTTATTAAGTAATAAATATTTATTTATAATTTTATAGTTAATAAAATTATTTAAATGAAAATTTATTTTCAAAAAATTTATAAATAAATTATCATTATTATTCCTTAGCGTTTTAGGATAATTTTATCTGAACAAAGATAATTTTTTAAAGTGTTATAAAATCACTTATAAAATTTACACAGTATTTTTTGAGTAAATAATGATTTTAATTAAAAATTAAATTTCCCACATTTATAAAATTATTTTCATAAAATGTAGTTTATTTCTAAATTCTAAATGATAAAAATGGGTTTGGGTTAATTTTTGATATTTTTCTGAAATACTCGAATTATTTGTGAAAGATAAAATACGGTAATTTTGCAGTATAAATACATTATAAGATTAATACACTATTCATTGAATCATGGATTATGTAAGAACCCTTGGTAAAGAATCACATAATATTAATAAATAATTTAGTCACAATAATCAACAATATTTATTGTCTTGAGAAAAATTATAAAATAATGAATAAAATAATGAGAAATCACTCCTCTCCTCCACTATAAATACCACCCCACACCACCACTTATCCTCACACATCTAAGACTTGGAGATTGTAAAAATTCTTCCCAAATCCTCTTTCCTATTATATCTCTACATATAGTAACCCTTTTTATTTACAAAATTCCAAAACCCTTCCATTAAGGGGGTTCTCAAGGAGTATAATTGAAGCGGTAAATCCACTTATTTTTTTATTTAGTTTCATTTCAATTTATTTTATTTTATAATACTCTCCTCAACTACAATGTTTAAAATATCATGATAACTCAAATATATTCTATATAGTATAATTATATAATTTTAATTGAATATCCTTGATAAAAAACATTTCTCTCTAACTTTTATTTTGAAATCAAAATTATCTTTCCATAGGTATCGATCTACAACCTTTATGGACGACAAAATATCATTCATTAATTTCTCCATAAATTCTATTCATAAAACCATTATTATGGTTTAAACAGATTATAAAATATGTATTGAGTATTATTTATTTCTATGGAACCATTTTATATACATAATATTAAATTATCGAACAAAACTAGTTCATTGTGATCAAAAACTGCTAAAATTAAGCTAAACTAATATCATTAACATGTAATCTAATGATTCATCCTCATATATGAAAATTAATAATAATAAATAATAAAACATAAAATAATTATTTTTGATTAATAAAATTTAATTCTATTTTTGGAGAATTATACTCTGTTTACATGAAATCCATTACTTATAAATATGCCAATTGATAATGAAAACCAAAGAAATGAACACTCCAAAATGATAAAATTGTTTCGTATAACTCATCAAATGACCATAAATAAACTTAATAAAATTTTACAAAAATAAATAAAAATATTAAATTATCTTAATTAATTAATTAATAGATTAAATTTTATTATCCTTGACCTTAAGCTCAAGTGTAGAACACATTCAGAGATACAGAAAGGGTTTCCTACCCGAACATCCAATTTTGTTTTGGGTCACTATTTTTATTTCTGTACACCAATGAAATTATTAATTATTCATATTTATTGATCATAAATTCTATTTGATTTTTTTATTTATATTTACCTTTCTAAATACTTTTTCATTTATTGGGAGTTAAATTTTTTAAAAGGATATTTCTCAAATTCTTCGTGATAAATAAGCTTGATTGAATGGAAATTCTCAAATTCATTCCTATTTTAAAGTGCACTATATAATCTATTTACACCACCATTATTTTTAAAGAATAAAATATTTTATAAGGAAAAAAACTATGTTATTTAAATTTTGGTATTATACTTTGTTTTTTCCAAAATAACTATTCATTACAAATTAAAAGAGAATTTATCATAAGTATTATTCAACGGTTTTATAAGAGAATTTTCATTTATTTCAACACTATTGTCTGTTATTATGTTTATTTGGGATTAATATATCAATTATATAATATAAATTCTTTTATGTAATGTTATAGGAGTAGTTTTACTTTTCATGATTTATCTTAATACCATTCATCATATTACTCTGAATGGTTAGTGTTTATATTTACTAATTGGGAAAAGTTATTTACATTTAAAATGTTTGTTTCAATATGAACATAAATATTGATTATGATTTTAACCTTCCATATGATGAAATAATTTTAATTATAAAGTGATTTTTGAGTCCTTCTATATCCCCTCAATGCATCAGTAGGTCCCATGAGAAAAACTTGCCTCAGTTTTTACCCATTATGTATCGTGTCTTGGCCTAGGCCTTGAATTTATGATAATGATGTCCATAATTATGAATTCCCCCATTATTAAGCTATTAATTATTTTCTATGTTATTATTGTATTATTATAATATCCATAGTTTTGTTTTATTATATAATTCTCTGTTTTTAATTCCTACTATTTTATGAAAAAGATTACTTTTAATAGCATGTGAAATTATAGTTATTCACCAGGATTTGTATTGTTTCTTCCCCTATATTACATACCCTTACTGAGCATCAGATCTCACAAATTTATTATGATTTAACTTTACCTAGGATGTGAAGATATATATATATATCAAAGATGAATTGCAAGGATGATTAAAAATTTATGTGTGTTTCTAGTATAGATATTGTGCTTTACTGAATTTCAAGTTCCACTGGAACTATTATGTATGTATTTGGTTTTCCACTTATACTAAACTATTTGTTCCATTGAGATAAAACTTTAGTGTTTATATTTAAATGATATAAATTAAGGCACTGGCTCTAGGCAACTGGGGTTGGGGCCTTTATAATTTATATTAAAGGAATTTTAGTAAAGACCTTGGAAACTAGATTAAGAAATCATATATTAGCGAACAAATACCTAAGATAGAATTCGAGGATAAGAATAGAAGAACATCCTGAAATTTTGGAAAATTAGCGATTCTATGAGTCTTCATTGAAATAAATCACTTTATTGATACTAGAGGTGGATGTGGTAATAGATTTACTGAGGGGTAACAACTCAAACAAGGTGTTCCAAGAAAGACCTGGCATAACCTGGTACACGACAATGGGATTTTCCATGCACATAATTGGAAACTCGTGGGGGGTATACATAGGGTAAGTTATAATTTCATTAAAAATCATTATGAAGGATTTAAAATTAAATATTTCCCCAATGAAACAATTTTTATGATTATGAGAATAGTTGTGCAAAAGACTTCAATTTTTTGTGTTTTTCTATTTTGATATTATACATTATGATCCAAAACCTGATCTTGTGTATTCAATTATATAGAAATGTCTCCTAGTTGATGTAATGGAAGATGTATCAATGAACATATTATATATATGGATTTTACTCATATGCAATATTATGATGTCAATATTGGAGATGATACTAGTGCTGAGAAACTTATAACTATTTTGGTCCAACTGGATCATGTTATGAACAATAATGTTACTCATATGGAGCATCCTAATCCACAATGTGGAGGAGAAAAATTATATAGATTTATGTGAAAACTACCTCCATAATTCAATGGGTCTATAAAACCATTTTTAGGCGAGTAATGGATAATTTCCTTATAGAATAAATTTCATACATTGGTAAGTAATCAATGGGAGAAGGTTGTCATAGATGTTTATCGTCTATTGAGAGATGAGGATCAGTATCGGTTACTAATACAAAAAAAATAAGAGGAGGAAGAAATTACAAGTCTCTATTGAAGTTATTTAATATAAATTTTCCTAGAAAATTATTTACCTCGCAAAACTTGAGTGGATACTGAAATAAAATTCATGAATCTGAGGAAAAAGGAGGATAATAATGTTTATAAGTAAGAATCCACCGTTACAAGGTTAACTGGGAATTCCACAGAGTACATATGTAATCCAAGAATCAATATTGATAGATTCTTTAATTGTTTAAAACCATTCCTCTGAAGGGAACTATTCTCCCAAAATTTATTATCAATCTAAGATATAGTGTCATGTTCTATCAATAATGAAAAATAATTCTCGAATCATACGACTTCAATGAAAACCAAGAGAAGAATATAGATGATAAACACAATGGTAAAGGAGATAAGTAAATGGGGAATAAGGGAAGAGTTGATATTCATTCTCGAGATAATTTTGGGATGGAACACACCGAAACATTCCTAAAGGTTATGGGTGTTTTTAAAATTTTGGAGAAAATGTATACTAAGCTCGTGATTTTAAGGGTATGAAAGAGTATACCAATGTTCAGTTCTATAATTGAAAAGAGTTGGGAAATTATGCAAATGATTATCCTTATTTTCAAAGAAACAATCCCCAATGAATGCCAAAGGAGAAAGGACAAGCTTAGGCCAAATGATTTAGTGGTAGGTACTACAACCATTTCCACAAATTTAAACAATGCTTTATTTTATTCTTTATCAACACATTATTTTATATCTTCCTAGTTTTCCAAAAAAAATAGACATTTCCAATTTGTTTTAATAAATGATTTTTAAGTAAAAACTCTTAATGGAAGTGTAATTGTAAGAAGTATTTGTCCATCAATCAACTTTATGATACAAAAACATGTTTTAGTTATTGATTATCATCATACATATGATTTAATTTGATATAATTCTGAAGGTCATATGAATTTCAAATTATTATGTGAAGATCTATTATAAGAAGAATGAAGTTAAAATTTTTGTGAATTATGTAGAGTATCTTATATTTAGAGAAGAAACCAAAGCATATGATTCTTATATAGATCCACCCCAAGAATCACTTATGATTGATATTCATGGGGTGTAAGAGAAAGAAATATCTATGTGTGGGGAAAGAAATCATCAAATCAAGGATTTATCTATTCTTCCATAATACATTTATGTATTTCTATAGGATTTATATGAACATCCAATAGTGTTAAAAAATTATTTTTCTATTGATTTAATTACTAGTTAAAGACCTATTTCAAAGGATCTTTATAGAATGGATATAGTTTAATTAGTGTATATAAAGAAATAACTAGATGAATTGAGTGAAAATAGATTTATTTACCCTTGTGTTTCTCCATGGGGAGACACTATTTTATTTTTCATGAAGAATGTTGGATCGATGAGGCAATGTATTAACTATATAGAAATAAATTCTATTATAATATAGAACAAATATCATCTTTCCTTCATTAATGATTTATGTGATCAACTGCATGGACCCTAATATTTTTCAATGTTTTTAATTTTATCTAGATATCATTAGTTTCATGTGTGAAATAAAGATATTCAATATATAGTATTTTGAAAAAGGTATGGGAATTATGAGTTTACGGTAATGCCTTTGGTATTGATGAACGAACCTTATGTTTTCATGGATAAAATGAATAGACTTTTCAACGAATATAGTTATGAAATCGTTATGGTATTTACTGACGATATATTGGTACACTAAAAAATATATGAATACCATGATAATCACTAACACATTGTCCTAAAGACTCTTTGATGAAACGAGTTATATAGGAAACATAGGAAGTGGGAATTATAGATTTAATGAGTTTCATTTCTTGGCCATATTGTCTCTAAGGAAGGAATCTTAGATGATCCTGCAAATAAAAAGGTAGTTAAAGAATGAACTACACCAACGAACATAACTGAGGTACATATCTTTATTAGTTTAGAATGATATTGTTGGCATTTCGTGCAGAACTTCACTTGATTAGCTTACCTATTAACCAAGTTTACAAGTAAAGGGGTTAAGATTTTATGTACAAAAGAGTTTGAATTTTTTTTGAGGAATTAATGAGGAGATTGGAAAAGGCTCTGATACTAAATTTACAGTCATGAAATGGTGTGTTTTTGATTTTTAATGCTATATCAAATAAAGGAAATGGTTTTCCCCTATGCAGAATGAAGGATTCATTTTCTATGAATCTAGGTAGTTAAAAATTCATGAATAGAACTGTCCAACTCATTATATTGAGTTGATGCTATAATTTTTCCTCTAAAGATAGAATGACACTATCTCTAGGGTGAGATATGTGATATATATATGGATCAAAAGTGTATGAAATATAACAGCTCACAGAAAGAACTCAACATGAGGAAAAGGTGGTTTATCAAAATACATAAGGATTTTGATTATTCAATACACCACCAACTCAAGATGGAAAATAAGGTAGCAGTTGGTTTGAGTAGGAAGGATCATGTAGTTCAGACAAAAATGAGTATTTATAAAGATCTAATGTACATGGATCTAGAAATTATGGATATGGGCATTATCAAGGAAGGTGAAATACCATTAATTTTCAACTAGTTTCCAAACTATCATTATTAGAAATAATTAAAATTTCTCAGTGTAATTATGGGAATACTGAAAATATAATCAAAGCTATGAATGATGTGATATATCCAGATTTTGTGTGTGAGGATGGAATTATGAAATTTGAGAGGAGTATATGTGTTCCCACTATACCCGAGATAAAAAGAGATTTACTTGATGATTCCCACAACATGTATCTATATATGTACCTTTTTTGTAGTAATATGTATATAGATCTGAAGTAAAATTTCTGGTTTGATAATATGAAGAGTAAAAAGGTAGATTATGTATCAAGATGATTAGTATGACAATAGGTGAAGGATGAAATTAAACACCCTAGTGGTTTCATGAAACCCTTGTCTATTCATAAAAGGAAATGTGATGACATCACAAATTATTGATTCTCTGGATTTCAAACAACCCCATGAAATAATTATGTAATATGGATGATTGTTGATCAACTTACCAAATCTTCACATTTACCCTCTATTAGGGAGTATTTCCACTACGGTTCCTTGAAAAAATCTATATTAATGATTTTGTAAGAATTCATGGAGAACCTCCCCCAACTGTGTCTAATCATGATCCATGTTAAACATCAAAAGTATGGAAATGTCTTTAAAAATCATTGGATACAAAGCTTCATTTGAGTATTACATAACATCTTCAAAGTGACGAGCCATCAGAATGAATGATCAAAACATTATGATAAATATTAGGATCATGATCACTTGACATTCATGGTATGTGTGATTAATATTTACCATTATTATAGGTTTCCTATAATATTAGTTTCCTTTCAATTATAGAAATCGCACCATATGAGGAATTGTATGGAAATAGATGTCATACACCAACTTGTTGGGATAAAGATGTTGAAAGGATGCTTGTAGGCCAAAATCATTAGGAGGAAACAACACCGAAGGAAAATACTATTCAATCCCATATGAAAGATGCTCAAAGAATTCAAAATATCTATGATGATATATGAAGTATTGTTTTATAATTTCATGTGGTAGATCACATTTTATTGAATGTTTTTCCATACATGTGTGTTATAAGATTTGGGATGATAGTGAAACTAATACCTAAATACATTTGTCGTTTTGAAATTATGGAGATAATCATTGTAGTGGATTATCATTTAGTAATGATTCCTAGCCTTTCTAAGGTACTAAATGTGTTCCACATATCATTGCAAAGTATGTATATGTTAAAACCAACACATGCACAGAATTATGAAACAATAGATATGTATCCCCACTTATCTTATCATGAATAGCTTATCTGGATTCTAGAAACTAAAGAAATGGTGTTTAGAAATCAGTGAAAACAACTGGTAAATATACTTTGGAAAAGTGATGAAATTTAAGAGGCTATGTGGGGTCCTAGGGACCTTATGAAGATGAAATACCCAAATCTTTTTATTTGGTGAAAATCTGAAAATTTTGTGAATGAAATTTTTATAGGAGGGGGAACATAATGAACCAGAACCGTATCAATGAAATTTACCTTATTATATATATTTTTATATAGTATAGTTCATATAAAATTACATATAGAACATAATACAAAAGTCATAAATTAATAATGAATGAAATAAGAGGTATTTTTTGATGTTAAGGAACCTATACTGATAAAATAGTTACATCCCCTTTAGAATAGTAATGTGATACTTATGAATAGTAAAACTAATAATTGAATAGTAACCTCAAAAGTGAAATTATAAATAAAATTTTAACATCTTGTAAATGAAATTATGAGATTATTATATCATAGTGTATGTAAATTAAAATTTTAAAAAAATTTAATTAAGTGTTGGTATTTTTGTAAGTCATAAATATATAAATACTATTTTATAATTAACAAAAAAAATTAAAATAAAATTTATTTTCGTAAAATTTATTCATAAACTTAAATTTTTATGGCTTATTATTTTAGGATAATTTTATGAGACCTTATTTAATTTTTGAAAGTGTCATAAAATCTGTTATAAATTTAAAACTGTATTTTTTGAGTAAATAATGATTTTAATTAAAAACTAAATATATAATATTTAAAAAATATTATTAAAAAATATTATTTCATTTTATTATTCTACAAATTGAAAAACAGATATGGTGAATTTTTGGGATATTTCTAAAATACATTAATTTTAAGTGAATTGTAAAATATGGCAATTTATGGTATAAATGTGTTATATAAGCTAAATAAATTATTCCATGAGTAATAGATGATGTAAGAACCCTTTTTCCAAACTAAAATTCACTTATTAATTTGATTATTCAAAATAATCAACACTATTTATTATCATGAGCAAAATAATAAAATAATGAGAAATCCCCCCTCTTCTCCACTATAATTATCACGACTCGCTACAATTTCTCCTCACACATGTAATCCCTGAACCATGTAAAAAATAATACTAAATAATCATCCATATTCTCTTCCTAATTTCATGTGATATTTGTTTTTCCAAAACACCATTACCCCTTCCCTTAAAGAGGTTCTCTAGGATGAAGATTAAAGAGGTAAATCCTCTTACTTTTTCATTTAGTCTCATTTCAATTTGTTTTGTTTTTTTATCCTATCCTCACCTCCTATGTAAAAATGATCATAATAACTCTTTTATCATATATATAATATAATTATATCATGTTATTGAAATATACTTCATAAAAACCCTTTCTTTCTCTCTCACTCATTATCTATCTACCTCTCTCTTTTATTTTAAAAATGAAATCGTCTTTTGGGTGGGGTTGATTTACAACCTTCATGGACGACCAATTTGTGTTTTTTAATTTCTCCTCAAAGGATGTTCATGAAGCAATTTTTATGATTAAAATATATTATAAAATATTTATTATATCTTATTTAAAGTTATTTAACCATATTATATACATTTTTTAAAATATTAGAAAAAAACTAGTTCATTGTGAATGAACAACTGCTAAAATTAGGCTAAACATTTATCATTACCATGTTATCTAATAATTAATCCTAATATATGGAAATATAATAAAAAAATACCAATTACACCTACTTTTTCATTAATAACATGTAATTCCATTTCTTGATAATTATACCCATTTTACATGAACTCAATTATTTATTAAGAGGTGACTTGATCAAGAAAACCAAGTAAACGAATGCTCCAGAATCATAAAATTGTATCGTATAACTCATTAAAAGGACATGAAAAATAATAAAATAAAAAAAATTAAATTAATAAAAATTTATAAATTATTTAATTAATGGATTTAATTTGTTTATCTAGTAAAATATGGTTCATTGCTGAACACATTAAGACATGAGGTATGATTTTTCTACTTGGACTTCCAATTTCATTTAGGTTAATATTTTTCACTCATTACACCCAATTAAATTATTAATTATTCTCCTGAAATCATAATTAATTATGTTTTAATGATATATATATATATATATCAATCATAATACTTATTTATTTTATCTAGAGATAAAATTTTTAAAAAGATCTCTCTCAAATCATACCCGATAAACTAGCTTGATTCAAGGGAACTTCTATAATTTTTACATATTTTCATGTGAAATATATAATCTATTTTAATAGACCATTATATTTATAAAATCAAACATTTTATTTTGATAATACTATAAGAGTTCAATTCTAGTTTTATACAATTATTTTTCTAAAAGAAATCTTCTTTACAAAGTAAAAGAATATTTCTCTTAAGTATTACTCAATGATTTTTTAAACTTATTTAAATATATTTCCACACTATTTTTGATTAAAATGTTTAATTAGTATTAATATTTTAGGATATAATCTTCCATATTTTATTTAAGGGTTAATGATTAGTATGAATTTTTATGTTCTATCTTGATACCATCAAGTATATTACTTTGAATGGTTCATGTTTATGTATACTGATTGGGAAAACTTATTTACATTTCATTTGTTAGTTTCAATTTGAATTTTTATATTAAATATTATTATCCCATTTAATACGAGGAATGAACTAGACTTATTAAGTGACTGGTGGGATCCTCTATATCCCCTCGACGCATCGGTGGGTCTTTTGAGACAAACTATCCAAGGTTTTTACCCATTATGTATGGTGTCTTGGCCGAGGCCTGGATGGTATGATTATGATGTTATACATTATTAACTCACTCATTAAGAAGCTGAAAAATATTTTTCCATGTGATTATTATACTACTATAATATCAATTTTTATGTTTTATTCTGTCATTATCACTTCATAATTCTTTCCATTTTAGGCTCAAGTTTACTTCTAATGGTGTTTTTACATTTAGTTATTCACTATGCTTTATAGGTTTTCTTCTCTTGCATTACATACCCATACTGTGAATCTGAGATCACCCCTTTATTATGTTTTATTTTCCTCGGGATGCAAAGATGTATATTAAGAATTACATGTGATGATAATTAATAATTTTATTGGTATTTCCAATATATATACAAGGTTTAACATCATTTAGAGTTAAAATGAAACTATTTTATATGTATATAGTTTTACTATGCAACTAAACTGGTCATTCCTTCAGGAAATAACTTCATTGTTTATATGAAAATGTAAAAAATTAAGGCACTGACTCTCGTAAACTGAGGTCAAGGTCTTTATTGTTATCCAATTATTATTTAATTAGAGTAGAAATAATATTCATTTATAGAACATATATAAATACATATTTAAGAACAATGATCACTCACACAGATATTTTAATCTTCTGACACACCTAATTATAATTTCATCTTCTTTAATTTAATTGAATGTGAAGTTTATAAAAATATTCTATTTTGTTGATTCTCATTGGGAATGAAATTGATTCATATAACATCTTTATTTACATGATCTCTTATAATCTGAAATCATACATCTTTGTGTTTAGTTCTAGAGTGGTGAAGAGGATTTTTAGAAATTGAAATAGCACTTCAGTTATTAGAATAAATAATAATTTTATATAAAATTATATTGAAATAATAATGTATTTGTTTTATCCATAGTAAATATGAAAAAAAAAATTAACCACAACAACATATTCTGCCACAACAATTGACAGTTCCACTGAAAGTTCTTTTTGAGAGCTATACGAAATTAATATTTATCCTAAAAAGTGACATAAAACTGTAGTGATTTTATGATCATGTCTGAATCCACCAATTCAAAATTAGAGTAGGACAATATATAAAAATATATCTAATTATAATAGAATAGTTTAGTGAAAAAATACCCAGGATATCTTTAATTATTATTTTAACGAGTTTAAGGTGACATTCTTTGGGGTTTGACTGAAACCTAACACACAACAAAACTAAGAACATAATTTCTTATCTAGAAGTAGTAAGCTACAATATGCTACCTATAATGCATTTTTTAAATTTAATATATACTTATTTACCCGATTCATCTAAGTCCAATTTTGAAGTAGTTCTCATAATGGTTTTCAATGTTTTTATAAAGTCAAGTCCAAATATTTTTTCATGTTCTATATCATTCTTAAATTCATTTATGAACAAATCGTCAATTAATTGATTAATTTTTAAATCAATAAATTTTTTTTCTCCAATTAAGTTAATGTCAAATTCACTTATCATAAGAATAGAAAAATCAATAAAAATGAATCGTTTTAGAAGAAAATTTTATATCATGAAAATATATATATTTAATAAGTATATCATTCAAAACTTTTTTTATAAACAAGGTTGGATCAACCATTCCATTAATAAAATCATTTTTCAATAAATATTTTGTAATTATTTTATACCATTATCTTGGAGTATGTTTAATAACAAATAAGGGATTTATTATGTCTAAAAACATGATCCATTAAATTACAATTTTCAAATATATGGGGTTGTATTACATATAATTCCTATGAAATAATTCTATATAAAAAGGTAGTTTTTAAATTAGTTTGAAATAATTATATGTTTTAAAAAATTAAAAATGCTAATTGAATTCTAATATATTTCATTCTAAAAAAAAGAGAAAAATAATCTTCAAATTCAATTACAACTTTACGGTAATATCCATGTGTTAATAATCATAATTTATTTTTAACTATGTTTCAACTATCATCGTATTTATTACGAAATATCCATTTAGTTCCTTTAAGAGGTTTTCCTTTTTAAAAAGAAACTACGCCCCATAACTTTTTTCTATAAAATTTATTTAATTAATCATGAATATAATATATCTAATTTGAATCAATTAATGGGTTTTCAATATTTATAGGAACAAAGTCAGAATCAAAATAAAAATTTGCATAGAAAAGAAAAATTATTTTTCTAGTTTGAATTTTTATTCTACATTACAAATTACATTTTCAACAGTATGATCATAAAATTCCATTGTTTTAGTTTGAGAATATATATACCCCTAAATAAATGAATTATCATTATCTTTTTGATTATCTTCACCATAGTTAAATTCTCTAAAGTCATCATTTTCTTTGAAAGATTCAGAATCCTTCTTTTTGAATTGTTTTCATTAAACATAACAATAACATATTCTTGAACAACTAAAGTTTTTTTATTTAAATCCCTATAATATTTACTAGCATTGGAATATCATAAAAACATACCTTCATCATATTTAGAGTCAAATTTTCCTAATTTATCTTTTTTACAAAAGATGAAAACTTTAGAACAGAAGATCCAAAAATAGTCAAAATTATGTTTAAGCACTTTTAAAGATCATAAGCGGTATTATTTATGATATTTAAATTGAAACCCTAATTAAAACATTAAAATATATATTTAAATATTTTCCATAGAATATTTAGTTATACTAAATACTATTAGCAAAGACATATAAATTTCTCGAATAGAGTTTTTCATTATTTCTACCAAAAAAAATTTTTCTGGTGTCTTATGGGATAAGAAATAATGTTTATATATATTTGATTCAAAAAATTTATGAAATGAAAAAATCACAAATTAAATACCACTATCACTTCACATAGATATTATTGAATTATTTTTAAAAAATTTAATAATCTTGTAGAAATCACAATTTTTTGATAAATTTTTATTTTTATGAGATAATAAATAATTCTATATTAATCTTTTGTAATAATCTAAAATTACATATTATATTTTCATCCACTAAAACAAGAAATTTCTTTAGGTACAAAAAAATTAAATTCAATAATTCAAAACATCTACCAGTATAAACATAGATTATAGATTTAAATCATTCAATTAATTATTTTCCTTTTAAAAAGAAATCACACATGAAATGCTTGCATGGAACATGGGATGTGGAAGAACCTGCTCATACTTTGAAAGTATTTGCAATAGCATAATATTTTCAGGTCGAATCCTCCTAAGCCAAAATATGACATCTTCAGATATATAATTTATAAACTTAATCTTTTGTCAATTTAGTTCATAAAAATCAATAGTATGTATATTTTCATTTCTTATTATAGGAAAAAATAAATTATATTCAACGAAATTACAATTATCTTTTTGAAATAAAAAATCTAATACATCATAGAAAAGCTTTTATATACTAATAATATTGAGTTTTAAACCACATATATATATATATATATATATATATTACTTTTTAAATAATAACTATTTTAGAAAAATAACCTTCACTATTACATTATTTAGCCCTTCAGTGTTGTCTAAAAATGTGAAAAGGCCACATTCACATGTTTTAAAATATAAAAAAATAGAAATATCACCTTATATATTCCTAGTGTATCCTCTAACTATGTATCATGATTCATTGATACCTCTAAAGATGAATTCTTGAAAGAAAATAATCAGGCAGACTTTTTTTGTAGCCATGCCAACTTGGGTCCAAGTAGATTAGTAGAAGAAATGTTAGGCACATAAACTGATTTATTGAATTTACCAGTGGGAAAATTTTATATAAATAATTATTAATTAATGTACTTTTATTCCCAAAATATTGTAAAAATATTAGTGAAAACTCTTTGTCACAAATACCTTCCATTTGGAATTTGAAATTTTTTACATATGAAATTATCCCATTTGAGATTTTAACAATGTTATTTTAATTTAAAATTGGGGTTATACTACTGTATCCATAATCATTCTTATTAGTGATTATTACCATTAAATATAACATACAATCATATTTTTTACCTTTTACAAAAGTATATAATTCCTATTTACAATTTATAACTTCATATTTCAGGACCATATTATCCTTTTGAAACGTTTCTAAATCAGTAAAGATCGTTTCATTGGATCCAAACGCTGTGTTTCTTAATTTATTATTTTTTTATTTAATTTATAATATTTATTTTCTAGTTTGGTTAGGTTATAAAAAAAACTAGTTTATATATTCTATATCTATTTTTTTCATTTACAGTGAGACCATTTTTAATACTTTTATTTTTATCTTTTAGTTTTTGTGATGGATAATTATAATCCTCTTTATTTTTATCAGGTTGGGAAATAAAGATTTTCATATTTTCACAATTATCATTATATTTAATGAAAGTTTTATTCATAATTTTAAAATAAGTACACTTTTCAAAAATTAGGGATCCATCCTTTTTAATGCATCATTTTAATTAATAAATTTCTAAACATTTTAATTTTAGTAATCCGAATCAAAACATGAATTATAAAAATTTTCCATTTCATTCCTAGAACAAGAATCATGATCAAAATTTGCAGGAGTTATTAACTGATTAAGTAGAGATTCATTTACCTCACATTTAATACCCATCATGGTAGGATTCAATGTCTCCAGTTCACTTCTTGAATCACAACTATATTCAGAACTATCTAAATAGTCAGAACCTCCAAACCAATATTGTTGTTCATTTCTTATTTTATATTTAATTTTTGTTGGATGTTTAAATTTAGGGAATTCAGTATTTATGTGATATTTAATCATTCTCCCATAAAAATTTAATTCTAAATAATCATTATCATTGGTAGTATTACCATTCTTACATGCCTTTGTGGAATTCCTCTTGAACTACCTCTTCCAACTTTTTTTTCAGGAACCTTAAAAAAAACTTTATGAGGTGATCCATAATAGTTTCAATTTTGCAAAACATAGATTCAATGGAATTATAAGTATCATCATACTTGGATTTAAATTATATATCATTCCATTATAATACTCTTCACCATCGATATTCTTCATCTCCAACTCATACTGTAGTAGAGAGCCTATGAGTTCATATAGAGTATAATTCTTAAAATTCCGACTATCATCGATGGCCACCTATTTTCATGAAATCACTTTAGAAGATCTCTAAATAAACTTTCCATTTGTTCATTTTCATCAAATTTTTCTCCAAGATAACTCATTCCATTTTTTTTATAGTGAATCTATGTAATATTTGGTTTATATATTCATTATATCTCGTATTGATGTCTGGGTATTCTTCGTAGAGCATTCCTGGCTTAGATATCATCATATTTTGAGTACCATAATGCGTCACTTTTAGTAAACTTCATATTTCATGGGCATTATTAAAATATGATTCATTACTATATACACTTATACTTATAGCACAATATAAACTATTTGGAACATTATAATTAAAAATATATTTTATAATGTAATTTTATACCAATGTCTTAGGATCCACTTTGGGTAGCTCATATATATTATCAAAGATAGTCTAGTGATCCAAAATAAATTGTTTAAAGATATATTTTATTATATATTGTGACTAGAAATAATCATTCCAATTAAATATTATAGTTTTTTGTGGAATCCATCCATCATTAGCAATGACACAAGCCATACCAACTACTAAATCCATCCACTTAAGATGTGAGTGTATCGCCTGAGAGGCCCTCAAGGACTTGTTTTTTAGGGAATCATTTATTAATATTAAAATGATTGACCAATTATTGGATTTTTATAGATCTATAAAATGTGTAATATAAGGTATCTAAATAATCCAATTGTTTTACTCAGCTACTTAAATTTTCTCTTATATTTGTAGTAAATGATGCGCAAATGGATATTATGTTCTAGATTAGCCATTCTCCCAAATATAGGAAATAGGTTAGGGCCTTCAAAAAAGAGACATATCCTGAGGTTCTGTAAAAATACTTCTCTATTTAGAAGGTTATGAAGGAGGATTTAGTAGTTGGTATTATTCCCCCTTTCAGTACCTTGGTGAGCGTACTTATTACTGATAATATCATTATCTCTTCTTGAAGTTTGAATAATAATCTCGGGGATGTGAAATATGGTAGTGGTACGATGTTTATGTATATTTTGGCATCATTAGTTCCCTTTGGAGGAGTACCGCCATGATTCAACTATTGGAAGTCCAGTCATTACCACGTGGTTTCAAAAAACCATAGATCTAGTATGAAAATTATGTTATTATGGGGTAACCTCTAGTAGTTTTTCACTAGATCTATGTGTTTTGGTTTTCACAGATGGTTGAGGTAGACACAATCATGGAACCTGGGGTTTGGTTGATGTACTCAAGAGTAAAATTAGACGATGACGACTTAAGAAGGTCCTGTGTATCAGGAATAGGATTTAGAGATGATATCAGCTGAGTTTATATGGTGGATCAGACACCATCATATAGTGGTGTGTGATTGTATACTTTTTATGGTATTATCTTGATCACGTCTATGTTGTTTGCCGCTATGTTTGATAAAAGTACCTCCCATTCCTTTATATCTACACTATTTATTACTATACCCAACATACCAGTCTTGTTTTTATTTGAGTTACATTCTCTCAATGCACAGTTGGAATGATGTTGACCATTTTTAGTGATTTTGAGTGTATCCTATTTTCATTTCTAGTTATATTGATTTGTGGGTGTTCAAGATTATGAGGATGATGAGATTTGATGTGATTCATGGAATGGACTGGATGACTAGCTTCTAAGATCACATTAGTTGATATCAGATATGTGAATCAATTTGATCCCCATAGCGAGAGAAGAATTAATGACTAGAAATTGGGAACTGTGAGTGGGTAGAGTTGGTCTTGACTTATGTCAGCTTGGGATGATCATGAAATATATTGTTGGATTGAAAATTTTTGTATGAACTATGGTATCCCTCTTATATTTTCCTCCAATTGTATATCTCTATCAAGATATATTTCTAGATAGAGTAAAAATTCCTCCTCTTGATATCGGTGTTTAATTTGAGATAGAGATAATACTGAGTGTGAAACCTATATTGACACCCCCTTTTCATATAGTGCTAGAATTGTTGAAAAAGATCATGTTATATCTCGAATATTTATAATGGAAGGTCTTTATCGGCCCAATTACATCACTATAGGGTGAACCTTTTTTTACTAGAAGGTGGAAAATAGTATTGAAATATATATATATATATAATACTATATTATGAATCAAGTGAATATGAAGAATAGATATCCTTAACCCATGATCAATAATCTCATTTATTAGATATATGGCTCCCACTATTTCTTCAAGATTTATCTCTAATCAGTCTATCATCAGTTGTGAGTTAGAGAGGGGGAAATCCCAGAGATGAAATTTTAGAGTAGGTATGGATTAAATGATTATATGGTAATGCTATTTGGACTCATGAATATGATGAAAATGTTAATGTATCTCCTGAACAAGATCTTACACCCATATCCTAACTCGTTCTTCAATGTTTTCATTGATTACATCATCATTTATTCACCAAACCCATAGTATCATTCTAAAAATATCAAGATAATTCTAAGTACACATCAAGAACATTATATTTATTATATGATGTCAATGTGAAAAATTTGGATTAATGAGATTATATTATTTGGGAATGTGGTGTATGTGATAGGTATGTTTATGGACCTAGAGAATGATGAGTTATGATGTCTGGGACACATCGCCAAGACATATTAATAATCCATATCTTTCTAGGTTTAGTAGCATACTACCGACACATTATCCGAGACCTCTATAATTTATTAGCACCTATGATTTTGATAATGAATAAGGGATTTATGTTATAGTGGTTAGAGTAGTGTGAATTTGTGTTTATTTAGATGAAGAGAAGGTTTACTATATGTACAATGTTGATACCTCATGAGACAGAGATTGACTTTTCTATTTTATGTGATGCATTAGGCGTTGGTTTAGAGTTATTAATGATATAGAGGGAGTTAATAATATCTTAGGGGTAATGTTAGTAGTTACTCATGGGTAGAAACATTCTACCAATTACTTGGATCTGGAAACTATGCTTCATTCTTTGAACTGTTAGTGACACTATCTCTTTTGTGAGAGCTTTATTTTCTACACAGAACACATGATCCTTCATTGTACCTTCATGAAATGAGACATGAACATGAGAAAGAGGTGTTTAGGATAGTTTATGTAGATGTTTAACTTTTATATGGCATAAAAATTAGGTAACTGTAACATAATTTCTTATTCTATTAGTCATTAGAGGCATATAGCTCAGGATATTGATGAACCAACTTCAATGGTGATGTGGCACCTGATTATCTTGTTAGTTTATTAGAGTATGGATGATTATGAAGAATAATGATTTATTATGTGTAATTATTTTTTGGTAACATTTATTTTGTACAAATAGTAATGTCTATATAGTATATTTACTAAGAGTGCATTGTGATGCAAGAATAGCTAATAGTTGGTCACCCGATACCTAGGTGGTTATTGAATAACAAGGATCCGATCTTAGTACATGGGGGAGTAGTAGTACTTATTTCAATAATGTAAAATATGATGAAATAATTTCATACCTCTAACTGGGAATTGAATCCTAGATCTAATAACATGCACCATGATTTAAGGATATAGTCTTAGTGTACAGTTATAAGGAGAGAAATTGTTGGATTAATTTCATGAAGCCTTACCTCCAGAAGATAAAGGCCAAGCACCAGTGTTCTAGTAATTTGATCATGAAACATCATGTTCCTATGTCGAAGTGGTAGGATGGCACTATGGACATTGTGATCGGTATACCCTATACTACGAGGCATCATCAAAATATCTAGGTTATTTTTTATCAGTATAAAAGTTACTCATTTCATACTGATCTATGAGACTAACTTAGTAGATGAGTTTGGAAATTCTTATGTCCATGAATTAATACAATTTAATGAATTTACCTTAATTATTTTATCTATCACTGACACGTGTTTTAATTCACGGTTTTCTAAATGTTTAAAGAAGTCCTTAGATACTCATCAATGAATGAACATAGTGTGTCATCATCAGACATAATGACAATTAGAACATTTGATTTGTATACTGGAAGATATGCATCCAGCGTACATCCATGAATTAAGTGGAGAATGGGATGATCAATCATCCTTGGATGAGTTTTCATACAAAACTATTAACCAGGATTTGATTCATATAGAACTATATGATTCTATCTATTGAAGGTCATGTTGATCACCACATTAGTAGAATGAGGCTAGTGAGGTAGCAGTTCTAGCGAATAGTTTGGTATAGGATACCTTTATGAGAGTGAAATAGATTCAGAATAGTTTAATCATATCTCAGAGAAGGAGAATATCTTATGTGAATCATAGGAGGATACCTATAGAGTTTTCTATAGGCAAGTAGGCTTAATATGGGAGTTACTCATTGGTAGGCCATTGATGTTTGAGGAAACAAGGAAATATGGCCTTGTATTTTGTTGGACCCATTGAGATCACTTAGTGGGATGGGTCAATGGTGCACCATCTAGATCTTCCTTCACATTATTATGGTATGCATGATGTGTTTCAGGTGTCTCAACTATGATGGTACATTCAAAATCCCATGAATTTCATCAACCGTGAGGATGTAGAGCTGGATCTTAAGGAATCATACATAGAGTTTTTAAATTTTATTTTAGACCAGATTGATAAAGTATTATGAGGGAAGAATTTTCCAATAGTTTAGATCATGTGGTAGAACAGATGGATCCAAGAGGTTACATTGGAGTAGGAATCTGATGATTGAGCTCAATGGTCATAGTTTCTCGAGCATGACATTTACGGACACTTCTTGAGAATGATAAGACCCTATATGAGGATATTATAAAGCTGTGATTTGTTTAGTTTCATGTTTTAAAATACGTTATTCCTTCTCTACCATTATTATTTTGAGTCGATCCATGCATAGGTGGAACCTTGTGAGCATAGTGTATCTTATATAGTCTAAAATTGGGTTTTGGATTAATTTTTGTCCAAAAAAAGAAAACAAAACCTCCATGGAAAAGCCTTTTTAGACTCTATCTAATCGTGGTCAAAAACAGGCAAGGAAAACGATTTCTGATTTCATGGAGGAGGGAAGGGAGGGGGTCCATAATTGTTCCTAGGTACAAAATTACTAGGGAAATGTCTTATCCAAACAATGGTGCTTGGGTAACACTCTTGTTAGACATGGATTGAGAAACCACATGATGTCTATTTTGGAGGTTGTAATGGGGAAAAAATCCCCATATTGTAGGGACACACCCTAGGGAAAACTGTTTTATAATGTTGTGTTCATGAAAACCATTACCATGACTAGGATGTGGTGAGGTTTTTTTAGAATTAGATGTTTTGAATTGGAAAATTTTAATTCCTCCCCCCTTCTAGAATCATGAAAAATCATAAAGTAAAATGAGTAGGGATTAATTGTGGGGTCTTTATGGATGTTATTAATTTATTCCTAACCCATATTAATTGAATGAAAATACATTCCATAATGATTTATTCATTATAAAATGATTTTGAATGTAACTTGGAAAACACCTTCGAATGATGATATTATTGATCTATTATCCTTGGTCTCTTCTTCTTTTAGGTCAATCTTGTATTACCCTTGATTAATCTAGGGACTCGTCTCAATTTTCATTGTTTGTACATCCATTTTTGGTGATTTAGTGAAGGTTTTTAGAGAGTCTCCTTGTTTGGATGGTTTTCCTCCCTTATTTCTAATTTTATCATTGAATGATGTTTTTATGGATTATACATTGATTCTACATTCCGTATAGTGTTTTAATTCTAGAAATGGGTTATCAACAACCTTCTTGAGGATCGAGACATTCTATAACATTTCAATTATGTTCTATTGGTGACTTCCCCTATAGTATCAATCCAAGTGTTATAGTTTTTTCTACCTTATAGTGGTCTTGGATGTTGCATTTTCTGAAATTCATTATTGGATAAGTTTTGTTTTTCCACATAGCTTGTTCTTCCATGTGTCATGCTCTAGAAACCATTTTATATGTGAAATTGGTTCTAGGTGTTCTGGTAAATTGAAATTATTTCAATTGGTGTGAGAACATGGTTCAGGAGATGAAACTCTTGAATAACCTTGATGTTGACATTAAAATCTTTTAGGTTGTAATTTTCTTAAAATTTTAGGCACTTTTATACACATATTTCGTTGGTATGATTCTTGTGTTATCATACATTATTGACCATGATTGATTACGATCACTTCTGGGTGTGTGTAGTGCCCATGTGACATGTTCGAGATACTTGTTTCCATGAGTATGCTTAGGTTTTTTATCCTTGTTAGATGATGATCACAAGTAAATTATATTACTAATTTGTTCATGATTATATTCTATGCTTTACTTTTATGATCTTCCCTATTATGAGTGCTGTACTACTTTTGGAGGTAGGGTTCTTTGTGCTTCAAATGGACGGTTCTTAAAGACATGGTTATCCCTTAAACTAGAGTGTTGATGACATACATTATTGTACATGAGAATAATATTTGTATACAATAATTCCTCTTATATTTTGTGTGTTTCATTAGATTTGTAGTGGATTCCACGTATCATGTTTACCTGAGGCCTAGTGGAAATCATGTTGCACGATCACTCTATGACTTTTGGATATTGAGAACCTGACTCAATTGATAACTATCGGATTCCATGTCTCTTCTTCACATGATGACAATAGTTATGTTTACTTTCCTTGTGGAATGTTATTGATTACATCGAATACGATTACATTCATTTTGTAATGGATCCAAATAAGTCATGGCTTGGGATCCTGGTAGCTTGGTTACCACACGAGTGCTTGGTATGTGATTTTTTAGGATTAATTGAACATTTATTATTATAAAAAAATACACATGATATGAATGATAACATTTTTAGGACACGTTGGTTGTTTCTTACTGGGTTTTATTACTCACACCTTATACCACCATCTCAATGATTATGAAAACTTCATGTATAGGGATCCATGAAAGGGAGATGGGGCCATGGTAGAAGGATGAGATAAAGACTATGGAGCTAGTAAGTGGGCTAGGATTGACTTCATAGGATTTCCTATTTATTTACATTATTCATTTATCTTCGCACACTTTACTCTCTGGTTTTGATTGCCACTTTAGAAGCTCGTTTATTTATCAGTATAACCTGTGTTCCATATAATATTTAGTAGTATTATTATTATAATGCATTAATAATTTTTTTATATTTTAATTATTTGTGCAAGGATATGATACATATGGTATAGTCTCCCCACTGATTTCATTCATACCCTCGCTGCTACTCCATAGCTTCTTGCATATGCGGAGGAACGCATGATGTCATGTGACTTTCCAACTCAAACACTGTGGTTTTGGATGGGGTGTTACAACATATAGAATCAAAATTTTATTCAATACATCCAGGTAGTCATCTCATTATATTCATTTTTAATAATCTCATGTCAAAGTATAATTATACACTTTTATAGATAAGAATATACAATGACATGTAAAATTTTGAATTACAACAGGTGGTTCCATTCTCATAATCTCCGAACATAGAGATTACTAAGTGAGAACATCATGAGATGAAGTATCATCCACTTGAAATCATTAAGAACCTGATAGTCAAACATTCACTGTATACCATCATATAATTTCATTCGGTTTTAGAAAAGAAGTTTAAGAATAAAATCATAGAACTTCAAGGTTATCATCATATCAAGGAATTGATTTGACCTTTCAATGTGACCTATAGTATAAAACATTTTCATATTAATATTAAATTGAATTATTATTACTATTAAATAAGATAGATATTAATATTTAGGACCCTGAATATATATGTAATTTAAAGAAAAAAGTTTATAGTTCAAGGGAATAAACTCCAACATACTCCTACATTCAGTTGGGAAAACTGTTAATAACATTCAGTTGACTATATCACACATGATAATCACAATTCTACAATTATAATTCTTTATTAAATGAGTCCACATTGTTATCTTACATGGGAAATATTATTACTACAACATCAAATATTCAAGAAAAATCCCTTAAGAGATGATATCGTCAAGTATTTAAATTTTATTCCCCCATTAGAAACCCGTCATTTTGGCTAATAACATAGTTAAACCCTATCCTAATAATGATAATAATTTTACTATTTGTATTACCCAAATTTGGTATAGGAAATTGTTAATCTTATTCTTAAACTACACAACATAATTTGTTATTGTAGATATAATAACCATGGGTTGTAATAATTTTGTCTTATATATTATCTTAACCTTACTATAATCCTATATCAAATGATCTTATGTAATTCTTGTTTTATATTACTTGTATTCCTATTCCAACTTTCACTATGAACTAATCGTGTTCTACTATCACTAGTACTATCAGATTGATATAACTAAAATTTTATGCAGTTAATCTAGTTTTGTTTGATATATTCCTAATCTAATTTATACATAAGACATATTCAAAACAAATATATATCATTTAATATACGACATAATTACATTACTTAATCATATGAAATTATTTTCATAAGACCCTCCTTTTAGGATAGATTACATGTTATATCACAGGGGTAATAATTCAGTTAACAATTGTTCTATATTTAATTTCATCGTTAACTTTTCAACATTTGTACTACAACTAAATTTAAAAATATATAGATATATGTTTATATATCTTATTCCCTATAACATTAGTTTCTACTTTCTGTTGTTTTTATTTAAATAAATGGCTTAGTATTAGAAATAGGTATGACTAAGTAACCTTTTTCTATAAATTATCAATGTATATATCATGGAAAAATATTGATCTCTCACTTAACATTTTTAGCCACATGGATCTTCTTCATTCAAAGTGAATCTTCTATGATCACAATTTATGTTTTATACATAAATATATTTCTGTAACTTTAATAACTTATTTATTTTATTGGTTTCCAAAACCCTTCTAGTTGTGTCATATTGATGTGTACCAAAGGGTTTACATTAATGAAATCATACTTAACATCAAAATACGCAATAAAATTATTATAAATAAATTTATATGACAAGTAGAATTCCAATGGATTTAGCCTACATTTTTTTGTGATGTTTTTTTCATATACAATCTCGATATATCATTTAATCCTTTAAAAATTCAATCATGATTAAATGGTTTGGTCATGACCATCTGTGTCTTGATTTATACTTGAATACCCACCAAAATTTTGAAAACATGAATAACATCAAAATATTGAATCCCTAAATTTTAGACCATTGAATCCAATATTGAAATATACTAAAAATTTTCTATTTCACCTTATTTAAAATCATGGAATAATTTTTGATTTTATTACTCTTAAGAATAATATATCACCCATAATAGTGAATGGAAAAATCACTTTTTTTATAACTCTCCTACATAGTATGTGTCTCAAGAGAAACTCATCACACTAAGATATAATGTATTTTTAGTGATATAATACCAACTACTATGAATCTTGAAACTAAAATTCATCAATTTTTAACTTTCCCCACTATCTCCTATGGATACATTCTCCTTATTTCAAAGAGTAGGTAATTTATTAACAAAAATTATTTTATCTAAGAGTTTATATAACTAATATCCATTAGTTTCTTTTTTTATCCAACAAAAATACACATAATGCCTTGTGGTGAATTTTGATTTCAAATATATCCTTGATAAATGATTCAAAAACCCGACACATGTATATATATGATAACAAAGACTTATTTCCATAAAAATGTTCATATGGAATACCATTTTATAATTTTTTGGAATATGTGTTATATGTCATACAACTATTTGTGAAAACAGACATTAGAAAAATCAGAGAATATTTTTTGTACATATAAAACATTTCATTAATACCTTTTACTACCTCCAATACGTTGATTTATAAGGAAATTTGTGTTTTAGAATACCTCTACTCCACATATAAGTGATTGTTGAATACGTTGTTATTATATGCATCGACAAGAACCCTCAAGGGTATCTATATCATTTAAAATTCACATTAATCACTCTACTATGATTTCCCAAAATTTATTAATGGAATATCATGAAGTATATAAATTTACCCATAGATTCACCTTTGAATAGTTCTCATGATATTGTTAAACTAACTCAAAAATATTTGTGGCATACCTTTATTTCTAAATATTCTTTTTTCCTAATACATGATAATGTAGTTTCTTTTTATACCTAGTGTATTAGCTCAAAATATAGAATCAAATGCCCTTATGGATATAAAATTTTCAAGCATTATTAGTTATATTGGATAAATTACTATCTTTCCACAATTAAGCACTATAAATTTTTATATATATTCACCATTAATTACCATTTTGTATATGTATGATTCAATAATTACTGAACTTTTAGTTGAGTAAGAAGCACAAGAACATCATTGTTTGGAACAAATCTCTCAAGGTAACATTGGATCATTTTTAGGTTGACTGTATTTGTCGATAAAGTTGGTTTCCAAGGTATGTCATGGAAATAAATAGGTACTGTTTAAACAATATGATGAAAAATATCCAATTAAATGTAATGGATGCCTTAGAAGTGGTACATAAAATTTCATACACATGGTAATATTGTATCCCAGAGTTTGCAAAAATTGTGGGGTCAAAAATTTCGAGGATGAACAACATCATGAACGATGGATTTACATGGAATTATAAAAATTTAAAAAACGAACCGGTTTTTTGAAGACTAAGAATCATTAATGGGATTTTGAGAAGGCTCAAAAAGTTTTATGGTGATCACCGTGATAATGAAAAATTAATAAATGGAGATTTTTTATACAGATTTGAGAGACAGGGAGCATCGCAAATGAAATGATGGAGGATCATGAAATGGTGATGATGTGGCATGAAGCTTTTGGAATTGGTGGTAATTTATATAAATAGGCATGTACCTACTTCATAAAAGTATGGATACATAAATATGATTCAAAGGTTCCAGATTCAGAAATGTTGTTTGCGAATATTTTCCTTGTCAAAATGTTCATGAAGGAAGGTGCTCTATGAAGGATATAAATGCCAATAGAAAATTATTATCATCGTGAAAGTAGTGATGTTCATGATGGGTGTAAAAATATGTTTCAAAATTGTGGGTTTTATGAAGTATAAGTAATCTTTAAAAGAAATTTTGATCATCACAAAAGTAGGTTGCTTAAAGAATGCAATTTTAGCTTCATAAAAGAGGAGAAAATATTTATGTTAGTGAGAATCACAAAATTGTTGTGATATGGTTAACAAATGTAACTATTGTAAATTAATTTTCATCAATTGGATGAAAGTGGGACATCAATAGACCATCTATCTACATTAGAGTTTTTATTAATTAGTGATAATGAAGGGATATAAATTTTAATAAACATTGTGTGGATCATTTCCCATGCTGTGAGAGAAGGAAGTGGAAGAAGGTGATGATTTCCATCAGTAGTGAGCCACAAAAAGTGACACAGGGAGTGACCCTTGGGAATGTAGTGAGCTAACCCTAATCCTTGTAATGGTAGTGAGACGAGGCATAAAAGTTATTTAGCCTAAACAATATCTTTTCTATGAGCCTTAGTGGATTTGGTACATCAGAACATTTCCATTTTATACTCCTTGGACATTGACCAAAGAGGGTTAACCAAGTAAAATTACTATGTCTCATGAATGATTTAATTTTTTTTCATATATTACTATGGAAATTGGATAGAAGAGAGTTTTTAAAAAAAAATTAAACATGATCCTAAGGGGAAATTTTTCTAATATTCCATACCCTGGTTCACCCACCTCTCAGGGTATTTAACCGACTTGAGCTAACAATTATTATCTGATACAAAGATTGAAATTACGTTGTTATATCAGTAGAGAAAATAGAGGTTTTCAATCAAAAATGGATTCATATCTTCTATGGAAATAATTTTTAATTATATAATAATTGTATTCATCACTACTTTCGGTCATTAGGAATTGAGTTATTTACTGCATCGATGCATGGAATATCAACCAATATTGATAGTGGTGATTTATCAGATGTTGAATATAGGAAACTGGATATTGATGATAAAGAAATCAATACTTTTTAGGGGGAGTTATATCCAAGGAAATATATTCAAATGTGATGTTGTGTATGTTGTCAAATGATAGGTAGTAAAAGTTGCTGAATATTTATGAGGGTGACACAAAAGTAATAGAAGAAACACTGCAAGCTCTATGGAACAAGTATGAGGATCTCATAATGCACCCTAACGAGTTTTTTGATGCATTATTTAACTGGGAAAATTTTTTTTGGAAGAAATGGGTGATTTAGGAGAAATTGTTGAATATTTAAAGATTGTTGAGAAAATCCTGAGAAGACTTCCACCCCAGTTCAATTTGAAATTTTATATAATGGAAGATAAATATCCAAAGGAGTAAAAAATTTATATCATGCATAATACACTTATTGTGTATGAGATGAGAAATAAATATAACAAGTATGTGGAAAAAGGGAAGTCCAAAGAAGTGGATAGTAATTATATGAAGAAGCTCACCAGTGAATATGGTCCGGAAAAAGAGGTTGTGAATTATGTTATGGAATTTTATTCCTAAAATATTCAATAACGAAAAGGAAAGTTCAAATGTAAACTCTCACTTGCATGCTTTCAGTAGGTAAATATTAGACATATTGCAGCAAGATACCCCCAAAAGTTTTAGGAAGATGAAGAGGATGAAGTTGAAATTCCCATGAAGAATTATTCATCCTATGTAAAAGGTAATAAAAATTTAAGAGAAATTTATTCAAAAAGAAGAATCTATTGTTAAGAGGATAGGACAATTCTTATGAATCTACAGCAGAATAATTGGGGGACTGTAAGGATCATGATGAAGATGCTATGGTGGTAGTTGTAAGAAATTCCATAAAAATATATAAAGGACAAAGAAATAGGGGAAGTTGAAGGAATAGATGGACTTCAGGTCGAATTAAAATCTACAATTAAAGAGATATATGTTTGGAGAGTGAAGATGCAAAAATCCAACAAAGTGCTTCATGATACTAAACTATATATGCAGCAATATGAAGTAGAAAAGTATGATCAAAATGATGAAATTTTTTAAAATGTCTTCAATTATAGTTATGTCGTGTATGGTTGTTGAGAACAAGAAAAAATTTTATGAAAAAAATAGAGAAATCAATAGATTTATTTAAAATAGAAAAGAACAAATCAATCGTATTGAATAACATGAAGAGGAAGTCTTTGGGTTGTGATTAACTGTTAGGAATCAAGGAAAACTGTTTACTATCAATATGACATGTGGAAAAAAACGTACAGGAAAAATAAAAGATGAAAGTGGGGTATAGTGGTCTAGTAAAACAAAAAAATAGTCAAATCCAAATAAAAATGATTGTACGTGGATTGATTGAAAATAGAAAGTAGTAATAGTTGAAGTGAGACTATATGAAACCACTCTGAGATTGATGATTTATTTCGGTATGAATCAGAATCAGAAGATTCATACAACCCAAGGTATAACTAGTGGTTCACTAGTGAAACATTGTAATGCACCCAACATTAGATTCTATTGATCTAGAAAGCTGGGAAACTCAAAAAAATTGATCAATAAAAAACTGGAATCTAAGGGAACATGACCAACATAGGAAGCCATGCTGAACTCAGTTTTCTAGGATATCATTTAATGGTCACTATTCTGGGTGTAAAAGAATCATACACATCGTAAGATATTGAAAACCAATAATTTATTAGAATATGGCAATCCATACTGAATATAATCATAATAAGCAGCTAAATGCTTCATTAAATGAGATGAAATTATAAATAAATTTGTCTATATGTAGGATGAATACAGTCATTCATACTTCGATAAAGATCATGATTATTAATCCATATTATGTATGAATTCTAAAACATTGATCAAAAATAAACGTGATGAACATGCAGTGGTTGAATAGATTGCTTTTAAAGCATCAAAAAACCCTGGAATATAAATCATTAACAATTGATAAACCTCACATATGATAGGAAATAATTATATGGTGATAGGATTTTAGAATGATAACGAATGCATCATAATAATGGGTAATTGTGAAGGACTAGATATTATTAACTTAGGAAAATCAAGGTTTGGGGGAAAATACATGATATGTCAAGATATTTTGGTTGTTGAAGGTATCAATCACAACATGTTATGTGTAAGTCAATTTTGTTACTCCACACATTCCCTATGCTTCTTACGGAAATTATATATTATTAAGGAAAAATATGGTGATGTTTTTTTGTAGGGAAAGTGTATGAAAGGTAATATCTAAATTATTAGTGGACGAAGAAGATTTGTGATTTTTGTATAAGGAATAAAAAAATTATGGCATAAATGCCTTGGTCATTTATGCTAAATTTCCTTGTACGATCTGGTGAAATATGATGCTACTAGAGATCTCCTTAGAATGTCCCGTGATTGTACCAATACATGTGATGATTTTTTATAAGGTAAAAATGTTCAAAATAAAAATAATGCAAAAGATAAATGGTCAAAAAATACTTGAGATAGTGAATACTAATGTGTGGGAACCTATTTTACTAAGATAAATTTATGGGAGGAGATACTATGTTCTCTTCATTAATGATTTTCATAGAATGGAATGGCTTTTAATCATCACCCACCAATTTGAGGATTTTAGTTGCATAAAAACTTATCGAAGGGAATTTGAGAATATGTTAGGTCAAATAAACTAGAATATTTGAATAGATAGTGGAATATAATTCAAAAATATGCAAGTGGAGGATCATCTCAAGAAACAAGCGATAAGACACAAAGTTTCAGCAGTATTAACTCTCCATCAAAATGGAGTAGTTGATAGAATAAATCCAATTATCAACAACATGACTATAAAAATTATCATTTAGAAAGACCATAAAAATAAATTTTTGAAAGAAGTAGTGATAAAAATAGTCTACACATCAAATTGAGTGTTATTATGTCCAAAAGAAGATATTAATCCATATGAGATATAGTATTGAAATATAAAATCATTGAAGTACATTTGAGTCTTCAAAAGTAAGTGTTTCATTATCAATTAAGAGAAACATAGTATGTTAGAATAATGTGGAGATTAATTGAAATTACTTGTCTATTAAATGAAAATAAAATAATATAAATGGTTCAATAATCATCTAGAAAATGTTGTTGAAATCAATGATGTATCTATAGTATAAAATTAGTAGAAGCACTAGAACATACATGATCAGTATTATAAAGATAGTGATGAAGAGATTAGAAGATCATGGGATGTTATAGATCAATATGCCTATTCAAAATTAGATTTAGATAATTAAAATGATGATAAAAAACTAGTATAATCACAATGATCGAAGAGAATAGATGAAATTTATAGACAGAACATAATTGGTTACAAAACAGTGCTAGTGCAGACATAGAGAATGATGACTCTACAAAAATAATCATTATTATCACATGTAGAGCCTAAATGTTTTAATGAAGAATATATAGATGAGAATTTGGTTCAATATATGTATGAAGAGATTTTCCAAATTGAGATGAATCGGACATGGTAGATTGTTTCAAGACAAACAGAAAAGAATGACATTGTTACTGAATGGGTATTTTGCAATAAGATGAATGAATATGGTGATGTGATTGAAACAATGAATAAATAGTTTGAAAATGGTACTCCATGAAATAGGGTATTTATGTTGATGACAAAAGTTCTCCTTTTCCATGCCTAGATATAATAAAATTATTCATGACCCTAATAGTGAAATGAAAGTTCAATGTTTTCTAGATGGATTTCAAGTTAGCATTTCTAATTTCATGTTCGCAGTAATGATGTAGATATTCCCTTTCATACACTTTACCTAAAAAACAACTTCACCATATTTTTACTTAATGATATTTAATTTCGTTTAGAAGTTTATGGAATATCTTGAGTTACAAAATTGACTTACACATAGCAAGTTGTTATAATTACCTTCAATAACCAAGATATATGCACATCTCATGTCTTTTCACCCAAACTAGGATTTTCCTGAGCTAAATATGTTTGGCCTTCATCATTACCTAATCTTATGATACATTCCTTATCATACATGATTCCTATCACCAGATACATATTTACAATCATATGTGAGTTTAATCTACTGTTAATGATCCATATTCCAGTGTGATATGATACTTTAAAAGCAATATATATAACCACTGCTTGTTCATATCTTTTATTTTTTATCCACGTTTTAGAATTAATATATAATATGAATTGATAATATTGATCTTTATTGAAGTATGATGGACCATATTCATCCTGTAGAGCTGCAAATTGATTTTTCATTTTCACCTCATTTAATGATGCATTTAGCTGCTGATTGTGACTATATTAGGTATACCTTCCCACGTTCCACTACATTGTTGATTTCCAATATCATACCAGGTGTCTGATTCTTATACACCCAATATAGTGACCATTAAATGATATCATAGAATATTGAGTTTAGTATTGCTACCACTTTTGGTCATGTTCCCCTCAATTACTCTTGGATATAGAGCATAAATTTTTTGAGTGTCCCATCTTTCCAAAACAATTGCATCTAATGTGGGGATCATTCCTATGATTCACTAATGCACAGCTGGTTGTCCCTTGGGTTCTCTAAATCTTCTTATTCTTCTTCATATCAAAATCAATCATTAATCTTGGAGTGGTTTCTTGTCTTCATATGTCAACTATTACTGCTTTATATTTTCAATCAATCCCCATACCAGCTTTATCATTTGAATTTTACTGTTGGTTTTGTTTTACTAGACCACTATGCTCCACATTAATATTTTCTTTTTCATGGACGATCCCTTTTTCCTGATGTCATACTAAGTGTAAACATGTTTCCCTGATCCTAACATTTAATCTAATCCAGAAGACATACTCTTCATGTTCTTCAATATGTTTTATTTGATCATTTCTAGTTTCAATCAAACTATTGATTTATCTTTTCTATTCTTCAATTTTGATCTTTTACTCAACAAACATATCTGAGATATATGTAATTGAAGTGATCATTTTATTAGTTTAATCATTCAGCTCATACATATCTTCCTCCTATTTCTGGATATGTAGTTTAGAAGCATGAGCCAATATGTTGGATTTCTTCATAATGTATCTCCAAACATCTATCTCTTCTTGTGTAGCTTCTAATTTGACATGAAGTTCAACTCTTCATTCAAATAGTATTTTATATTTGTCACTTTCTTCCTTTTTATGAAATTTATTACAACTACAACCATAGAATCAACTTCATGATCGTTACAGTCGCCCAATTCTTCTAGATTAGATTCTTATGAAGTTTTATTGTTCTCTTAACAGAATATTCTTCTATACGAATAAATTTCTATTAAATTTTTCCTTTCTTTCCCATAGTTTGAATAATTATTCATGGGAATTTAAACATCATCCTATTTATCTTCCTGATACATCTTGGGACACCTTTCTTCATGATGTCCAACCTTTCCACATTTAAAGCATACTAGTGGGAGTTTACCTTTGAACTTTCCTTTTCACTATTATTGTTTGAGGAAGGTAATGACATCACATCATTTGTTTCCTCTTATTCCATACCATATTCATAGGTGATATTCCTAATGGCCATAAAGTCCACTTATTTGGACCTACCCTTTCCACAAACACATTATATTTTTTTCATCTCATACAAAATATGAATATTGTTCAAGCTATAAAATTTATACACCTTTGGATAATTATCTTCCAACACAGAAACATTAATATTTAATCGAGGTGGAAACCATCCAAATATTTTCTTAAAAATCATTATATATTTAATAAATTATCCTACATTACTCATGTATTCCACAAAAACATTTTCCCAGTAAAATAATGCATTAACAGACTCATTAGGGTGAATTTTGAGATCCTCATTCTAATTCCATAGAACATGAAGCTTTAATTCCCTTACATTTGAGTAACCCTCATTAATATTAATCATCCTTTACCACATATCATGTGAGTACATACATAGATTCACCTTTTAATATATTTCATTGGATATAGATTCTAAAAAAGTATTGATTCTTTTTTCATCGTTATCTAATTTCCTCTGTTCAACTTTTGATAAATCACCACAATCAATATTGGAAGATATTTCATGCATGGATGAAGTAAATACATCCAGTCCTATTTATCAGAAGTAGTGATGAATTTAATTATTCTATAATTAAAAATTATTTCCATAAAATATTGGAATCCATTTTTGATTGTAAACCTCCATTTCCTTTACGGATATAACCGTTGACTTTCAACTATTGTATCTGATAATAATTGTTATCTCTTGTATGTTAAATACCCTAAGAGGGGGTCAATAAGGGTATGCCATGTTAAAACAACTACCCCGTCAGATCTTGTTTCTTCATTAAACAAAACTCTCTTCTCTCTATTTCTCATAGTAATGTTTGAACAAAAATTAAATCATGCATGAGACAAAGTAATTTTACTTTCTTCCCCTCTTTGGGCTATGTCCTAGGAGTATAAAATGGAAATGTTTTGATTTAAAAAATCCACTAAGGCTCACTAAAAATATATTGTTCACGATATATCACATTTATTTCTAGTCTCACTGCATTTACAAGGATTAGGGTTATCTCACTGCATTCCCATGGGTTGATCCCTGAGTCTCTTTCTCTTGCTCACTACCTATGGAAAGTAGTTCCTTCTTCCAATGCCTTTTATCACTACTATGGAAAAGACCAACAAAATAATTATGGAAATTTATTTCCCTTCATTATCAAAAATGAATACATACTCAACTATACATAGATGCTCTATTGAAGTCCTAATTTCATCCACTTGATGAATATAAATTTACAACTATTCCATTTGTAAATCATATCAAAAAACATTCATGATTCTCACTACCTTCAAGAAGATATCCTCTTTTACAAAGCTTAACTAACCTTCATAATGCAACATCCTTTTGCGAGGATTAAACTCTTTTTTAAATTGTACTTTTCCATCATGAAGAAAAATATTTTTGAATTTCTTTTTACACCATTCAGGAACTTTCCTACTTTAACGATGATCATAATTTTATATTGGAATTTATTGCATTCACAACCCACATTCTTTCTTGAACATGTTCTCAAGGAAAATACTCGTGAACTACCTTTCTGAATCTAGAACATTAGAATATTTTTTTAAGTATCAAAACTTATATGATGTAGGTAGAGGCCTATTTATAGGAATTACCACTGATTCTAGAAGCTTCCAGCCACATTATAAAAATTTAAGGATACCCCCTCATTTCATTCATGATGCTCCCTATCTCGCTAATCACTATAAAAATTCATCATATTTTGAAACGTCTCATTATCATGGTGATAGCCATCAAAAAAGTTTCACCATTACAACACACCATTCATGATCTGTAGTCTTCAAAAAACGCATCCCTATGTTATATTTTTATAAGTCCTTCATGGAAATAAATCTTTCATAATGTTATCCATCCTCCAAATTTTAGACCCAAATATTTTTGCAAACACTGGGAAACGAAATCAAATTGTGTATGCAATTTTATGTACCACATCTAAGGAATCCATTAAATTATCATGGATCTTTGTTAACATATTGTTTCAATAATAACTCTTGAGTTCCACAAAATACCTTGGAAACCATCTTTTTCAAAAACACAATCAACCCAAAAATGATTCAATGTTTCTTTGAAGAATTTTTTCTGAACATTGTTGTTGTGTTTTTTCATACTCTCCTAATAGTTCAGTAATTCATTAATCATATATATAAAAAATGGTAATTAATGATGAACATATATACTAATATGACTAATTAATTGTGTAAGGATTGTTATTTATCAAATAGAGCAGATAATTTATAAAATAATTATATCCATAAAGGTGTTTTTAGTCTATATTTTGAGCTAAGTCACTTGGTATACTAAGAAACTACATTATCATGTATTAGACAAAAAATATTTAGAAATAAAGGTATGCCACAAAGCTTCGTGAGTTAGTTCCACAATATCATGAGGACTATTCAAAGGTGAATTTATGGGTAAATTTATATAATTCATGATATTTATTTAATAAATTTTACAAAATCATATTAGAGTGGTGAATATGATTTGTAAAGGATACAAATTCCTCTAAGTGGTCTTTTTGGGGTATATATAAACCATGTATTCATAAATAATTTACATGTGGATTAGAGGAATTCTCAAACACGCATTTCCTTGTAAATCAAAGTGGTGATGGTAGTAAAAGGTATGGATGTAAATTTTTATATGTACTAAAAATATTCTATGATTTTTCCGTGGTCTATTTTAACAAATAGTATTATGAAATCTAACAAATATTACAACTAAATTAGAAAATGGTATTCCATATATTCATTTTAATATAAATAAGTCTTTTTGATCATATCTATACATGGGTGTGGTTTTTTAGTCATTTATCAAGGATATATTTGTCAAAAAAAATCACCCCAAGGAACTATGTGTATCTTTATTGGATTCCCAAATGAAAATAAAGGATATTACATATATAAACCCTCAGATAAAATAGTTTTTGTTAATAAATTGCCAAATCTTCATAATAGGGAGAACACATCAAAATGAGATGGTGGGGGAAAGATTAACATTGAATAATTTGAGGTTAAGGATTCACTATAGTTGGTATAGGAACACTAAAACCCCATTATAGAATAGTGGGATGATTTTCTCCTGAGACACATACTATGTAAGAGTGTTAAGGAAAAAATGATGTTTTTTCATTATTATTGGTGATATATTATTCTTAAGAGTAATAATTCTGAAAATCATTCTATGATTTTAATGAAGATGAAATTGAAAATGTTTTTTATATTTTAATAAAGGATTCAATGGTCTAAAATTTCGGGATTCAGTATTTTGATGTTTTTTTTATTTTGATACTATTGGTGGGTATACATGTAAAAAAAAGACATAGATTGTCAAGACCATACCATTTAATCATAATTGACTTTTTGAAGGTTTAACTGATATATAGACATGATCTTTGACAAAACCTTCACAAAAAAATTATTGTTAAATCCATTGCAATTATTATTTCCATATAAAATTTTTATGATAATTATATTGGGTATTTGTATTTCAAGGACAATTTCTTTCATAGAGACCCTTTGGTACATAGCAATATGACGCAACTAGATGAGTTTTTGACACAAAAACAATATAATAAGTTGTAAATGTTACACAAATTAATTTATGTATAAAACATGAATTTTGATTATAGAAGATTATCTTTTAATGAACAAGATACTTGTGTCTAAAAAAGGTTAGTGGGAGATCAATATTTTTCCAAGATATATACAATGACAATTTATAGAAAACGGTTAAACAGTCATACATATTTATAAGACTATGCGGTTTATTTCCCCAAAAATAACATAATGTAGCAACAAATGTTATAGATAACAAGATATATAAACATGGATCTATAGGGTGATAAATCTAGTTTTAGTACAGGTGTTGAAAAATTAACGATGAAATAAGTCAAAATTGGATGCTACATTATGTTATTGGTGAAAATGGAAATAGGAATAATAGTGAAATAAAACTAGTATTACTTAAGAAAATTTAATCTAGGATTATAGTAAGGCTAAGATAATATATAAGACCAGGGTTTTACCACTAATGGTTGTCATATATATAATAACCAATTATGTTGTGTATTCTAATGAATCATAAGAAGGTGTTTATAGATTTCATATTCCTAATTTGGGTAATACCAAAATTAAAATTATTATCATTATTAGGATATGATTTAATTATTGAATTATCCCAAATTTCAGGATTCCTATTGGGGAACAAAAGGTAAATACTCAAGAATATCATCTCTCAAAGGATTTATCTCGAATAGGTGAGGTTGATGTAAGAATATTTACCATGGAAGATAACATAGTGGATTCATTTACTAGAGACTTATCATAGTAGAATAAATATTATCATGTGATATATAGTAGATTGAATGTTATTATCCGTTTTCCCTAGTGAAAGTATGAGTCTGTTGGAGTTTATTCCCTAGAATTATCAACTTTTTAATTTAAAATACCAATATATTCAAGTTCATTTATATTAATAACTATCATATAGAAAAGTAATTATTATTCGATTTAATATAAATATGATAATGTCCTAGAGTATAGGACACATTGAAAGGTCGTATAAATTCCATGATATGATGAGAACATTGAAGTGAGATGATGATTTTCCTAAACTTTTTTCCTAAAAACGAATGAAATTTTATGATGGTATACATAGAATGTTTGTATCTAAGGTTCTTGATGCATTCAAGTGGATGAGACATCATCTCATGAAGTTCTCACTTGGTAATCACTAAGTGAGGTGATTATTAGAATAGAGCCACCTATGGTAACTCAAATGTTACGTGTCATTTTATATTCTTATTTATCAATGTTTATAATTATCCTTAGATTTGAGATTAATATTAATTAATATCATGAGTTTACTAACGGGATATATTGACCAAAATCTTGATTCTCTATGTTGTAACACCCCAAACCAAACCACCATGTTTGGGATGGAAAGTCACATGACCTCATGCATTCATCTCGATATGCAAGAGGTTGTGGACTAGTAGGGAGGGTATGAAAATAATCAGTGGGTAGACTATACAATATGTATCATATCCTAGAACAAATAATTAAAATATAAACAAAATTATATAAATAATAATGATAAGAATAATACAAAATATTATTTTGAACACATGTCATTCTGATAAATAATTGGGCATCTAATGTGGAAATCCAATCCAAAGTGTAATGTGTGGACAGAAAAATAATTAATGTAAATAAATATGAAATGATCCATATTCTAGCCTAGTCACTTTACTAGATCTATGGTTCTCATCCCAACTTTCTACCATTGCCCCATATCCCTTTCTTGGATCCCTGTACATGAATTTTTCACAATCATTGAGATGCTCGTATAGGGTGTGAGTAATAAAACCCAGTAGGTAGCCACCAATGTGTCCTTAACAAATGATAACATCTATAACATGTGTATCTATTGATAATAAAAATTGTTAAATTAATCATAAATTGTCACATACCATGCACCCTTGTGCTAACCAAGCCCCCATGATCCTCAGCCATACCTAATTTGGATCCATTTTGAAAGAAATGTAATAGGGTTGGATGTAATAAATAAATACCCACAAGGCTAGTAAATATACATATTTTCATAATGTTAATATGAAAATTGGAATCCACAAGGCTTCTAGTGATTCATGTTCTCAACCTCCATTAGGCAAAGAGTGATCTGGCTACTCAATATTTACTAGGCCTCGAGAAAACATGATACTTGGAATCCACTAAACATCTAATGAACCACACAAATGATTTGAGGAATAATTGTATCCCTATATTATTCTCATTTCCATCATTGTAAGTCATGAACACTCCCCCTTTATGGGATAACCATGTAATGGAGAACCATCTATTTCAACCACAAAGAACACTACCTCCAAAAGCATTATATCACTCATAATATGGTAGATCAGACAAGTAAAGAATAGAATATTGTCATGAATAAAGTATAAATATATAGTACATCTGATCATTATCATACAAGAATGAACAACCTATGCATACTCATTGAATAACATATCATGAACAGGTCACACGCGCTATGCACATACCCACATGTGATCATAATCAATCACAGTCATCAAAATCTACTAACAAAATGAAAAAAAAAGTAAATATGTGTATAAAAGAGCCTAATATAGTAATAAACGTCTAACCTCAAGGTTTTTAATGTCAACATCAGGGTTCTTCAAGAGTTTCATCTCCCGACCCATGTTCTCACACCAATCGAAACAAGTTCACATTCCAAGAACTCCTATAACTAGTTTCACATAAAATAAAATGGTATCTAGATCATGACACATGGAAGAACAAGATATGTGGTATAAAAACACTTACCAACTAATGAATTTCAAAAATTGTAACATCTAAGACAAGTTGAAGGGAGAATAAACTATCACACTTGGATAGATACAAGATGGGAAGTCAATAATAGAATAGAATCAAAATGTTATAGAATTATGCTGATCCTCAAGAAGGTTTTTGATAAACCAATGCTAGAATGAAAACACTATACGAAACATAGAATAAATGTATACTCCATAACAAAATCATTCCATGATCAAAAAAGAAATAAGGTAGGAAATTCATCCATACAAGGAGTCTCACTAAACACCTTCACTGAATCACCAAAAAATGGAAGTACCAACAACGAAAAATGAGATGATTCCTAAGATCAATAAAGCGTAATACAAGATTGACATAAAAGAGGAATAAACCTATGATAATATATCCATAAACTAAAAATTCTAAGGGTTTTTCTGAGATTCATTCAAATTCATTTTAGATTGAATAAATCCTTAATGAATGGTTTTTTATTCAATTAATATGGGTTAGGAATCAATTAATAACTTCCATAAAGACCCCACAATTAAACCCTAATCATTTTCTTTTATTATTTATCAAAATTTAAGAAGGGGAGGGGAATTAAAATTGTCCATTTCAAAAATCCTGATGCTAAAATAAATTACACCACAGCCTTGTCAAGGTCATGATTTTCTTGAACACACCATGATGAAACAAATAGACCTGTATTGTGTACCTGAGATCTAGGGAATTATTCCCCCACCACAACCTCAAAAATAGACATCATGTGGTTTCTCAATCTATGGCTAAAAAGAATCTTACTTGAGCACCATGGTGTGGATAAGTCATTTCCCTAGTCATTTGGTACCAAGGATAAACTAGGGACCTACTCCATTACCTATTACATGCACATGGAAATATTTTCCATTCCTATTTTTCACCATGATTTGATAGGGTATTAAAAGGCTTGTTCAATGGGGTTTTTGTTGGCTTTTTTGGACATAAATGACTCCAAAATCCAATTTCAGCCTCTAAAAGCTCCTCCATGCTCACAGGGTTCCACCCAAGCATGGATCAACTCAAAAACCAAAAGCAGAAGAAGGAAAAATAGCCTTTTAATACCTCAAAAAAATCCAGGCTTTATAATATCCCCTATAAGGAGTTATCATCCTCTAGAAGCATCTCTAGTAGTACTGCTTGAGAAACTCTATCCATTGATCTCAAATAGTTGATTCCTACTCCCATGTATCCTTTTTGATCCATACATTCTACCACATGATATAAACATGTGGTACCATCTTCCCTCATAATACTTAGACTAGTTTAAAATAAACATCAAAATCTCTATGTATGATGCATCAAGATCCAGCTCAACATCCTCATGGATGATGAAATGCATGGGATTTGGAATTTACATTAAATCTTGGGACACATAAAACATATCATTAATACCATAATAATTTGATGGACAATTATGATGATTCACCACTGACTAAAACCATTCAGTGATTCGAAGGGTCCAACAAAATACGGGGCTAGCTTTCCTTGCTTCCTCAAACATCAATTCCCTAACCAATGTGTTACTGTCAGAAAAAACCCAATTTACTACAGAAAACTCTATAGGTATATTCATGTGATCATAAAAAGATATTCTTGAACATTGAGCTATGATTAACCTCTTATGAATAAGCTTCACTCTCCAAAATGTATCCTAAACCAAACAATTACCTACAAAATGCTACCTCACTAGCCTCATTCTAATAAAGTGGTGAACAACATGAACATTTATAGATAGACACATATGGTTCCATTTGAATCAAATAATGGTAAATATTTTTGTATGAAAACTCATCCAAGGATGATATATCTTCCCATTATCAACCAAAGTCTTGGATGTATGATGGAATCATATGCTATGGTATACTAAAAAAATGTTCTAATTGTCTATATTTATAGTGGTGAAGAACTATGTTCACTCTTCAAAGAGTCTCTAAGGACTACATTAAACCATTCCAAAACCATGAATTAAAACATGATTATTTTGTAGATAAAATTCTTAAGGAAACTCCATTAAATTTTATGATCTCATGGATATACGGATTTCCCAACTCATCTACTAAGTGAGTCTCATGGATTTTAGCAAATAAACAATCACCCAAATTGTTTCATGACTCCTTGGGGTCATGGGTAAAACCATCACAATGTCTGTAGTGACATCCTCCCACTTCGACATGGGAACATGATGTTTCTAGATAAAAACACTAGGAAAATAGTTCTTGTCCTTTATCTTCAAGAATATAAGGCATCGAGAAATGAGTCCAACAATTTCCCTTTATATAAATGGACACTATGACTATATCATGAAGTCATGGTGAATGTTTTAAACCTAGGATTCAAATCCCATATAGAGGTATGGAATTATCTCATAATATTTTTCATTATAGAAATAGGGACTACAACTCCCCCGTGTACTAGTATCACATATTCACCATTCAATAACAACCTAGGTATCTGGTCAACAACTACTAGATATTCTTTCATCACAATGCACTCAGAGTAAATCTCAAATATATCCTTTAATATTTCTACAAAATAATATGTGACCCCCAATGGATTACGCTTCATCAATATATGGTCCCTATAATCATCCATCCTCGAATTGGAAAACATGATCATCAGGTTCCAATACCTCAATGATGGTTGTTCAACAATATCCTGAGCTATTTCCATCTTACAGCTAAGAGAATATGCCATGATGTAACCTTTACATATTTTATAGTCCATCTCAATTTTAAAAATCTATATATACTCTACCCAAAACCTCTTCATCAAGTTCATGTCTCATTTAATAAAGATATAATGAAGGATCTTTTGTTTAGTGTAGAATATTAAACTCTCACTAAAGACATAGTGTCACTAAGACTTCAATTAATGAACCATAGTTCCCATTTCCAGGTAATTGGTAGCATATTTCTATGCATGGGTTCAAAAGTAACACGACCATAAGCTTTTAACCACTCCTTATATATCATTACAACATATAAACCACCACCCAATTCATAACATAAGATATCATAGTAAATAACTGTATCGAGAAGTATCAACATTGTATCTATAGTCAACCTTCTCTTTATGTAAGGAAACACCTCTTCACACTAATATATCCACTAAAACTTCACTCCCTTATTCATTATCTCAATCATAGATGTTGATAAATGATATATATCCTCGATAAAGTGTAATTAGTATTCTACTAAACCTATAATGATCTTGATTATGAACACGTCATGGTGATGTGTCCTAGAAAACACTACATTATCATTCTCTATGTCGATGAATATACCTACCACATACAACACATTCCCAAACAAAATCACCTCCTGAATCAAAATGTTTCACTTTTAGAGCTTATAATAAATCTAATTTTCCTGAAGTGTATTTATAATTATCTTGATATTTTTAGCACGATACTCTGGTTTTGGTGAATAAATGATGATGATGCTAATGAACACCATGAAGAAAGAGTTTGGATATGGGTGTAATATCTTGGCCATGAGATAAATTAACATTTTATGAATATTTTTGAGTCCAAATAAGATTACCAAGTACCCATTTAACCCATACCTACTCTGAAATTTGGCCTTCGAGATGTCCCCATCTCTAACTCACAAATAATGATAGCTTGATTTGAGATAAATCCTGAAGATATAGTGGGATCCCTATAACTGATCAAAGAGATCATTGATCATGGGTTAAGGATATATATTATTCACAATAAATTGATTCATCTTTTGGTAATATATATATATTTAAAGTCTATGTTCCACCTTCTAGTAAAAAAATAGTTTCCCCCCACAGTTATGTACTTGGCCTGATAAATCCCATCCATTCCAAATCATCAAGGGATAACTTGAGGTCCTTCAACTCATCAAGAACAATATGATAAGTGGGCCTCAAAATTGGTTTCACACTTATTACTATATCTATCTCAAATTAAACACCTATATTAAGAGGAAGTATTTTAAATCCTTTTATAAATTTATCTTGATAGATATCTACAACTTGAGAAAAATATAAGGGGATAAAACTGATCCTACTAAAAGTTTCAATCCAACAATATATGACGTGATCATCCCAAGATGACTTAATTCTAGACCAACTCTACCCACTCCCAGTTCCAACTACCTAGCCATTAATACTTCTCTCCCTTTGGTAATGTTAATGATACCCATATCTGATATCAATCAATGTGTGCTGAGAATCTAGTCAGACAGTCCATTCCATGAATCACATAAAATCTCGTCATCACCACAATCATGAACTACCACAGATCTATATAACTAGAAATGAAAATAATATACTCTCAAAATAACTAAATACAGTCACCTTAATTCCCAATATTTCATTGAGGGAATGTAACTCAAATGAAAACATGCATGGTAAGTCAGGTATAGTAATAAATTGTGTAGAGATAAATGAATTGGAGGCATTGGTACTAAACAAAGTAATAAATAACATAGATGTGATCAAAAATAGAACTTATAATGTAGATAGTCCCTTTCCACTATATGAAGGAGTTGGATCCACCATATAAACTCAGCATGGCTCATCTCTATAACCCTACCCCTGAGACACATGATCTTCTGGAGTCATCGTCATATAATTATACGATTGAGTATCTCATCCAAACCCCTTGTTTCCATGATATTGAATACCTCAAACCTATGTGGAAACCTGGTCTCATATCTTTAGAGAAAAACTACTTGTGTTTTCCCCTTCATACCAAATTTTTCATTCTAGATCTACGGTCCATGTGGTAATGAATGGCATTCCCATTGTTGAATCATGGTGGTATTCCTCCAAATGAAACTACAGAAGCCAAAATCTACCCCACTATCTTACCACTACCCTATTTAATGTACCTGATATTATTATTCCAACTACCAGAAGGGATAACCCTATTATTAGTAATAGGTACACTAACCTAGGTATTGAAAGGTGGATGAATATAAAATTCTCAATCCTCTTTCAGACCCTTCTCGATATTCAAGTCCTTTTACAGAACCTCTGGGTAGGTCTCTAGATTGAAGGTCCTAACATTTTGCCTAATGTTGTGACAAAAACTAATCTAGAACTTAATATCCATTTGTGCATAATTTCCAAACAATATAATAGAAAATTTAAGAAGCTCTGTAAAGCAAGAAGATTATGTAGATACATTATTTCAACCATTTTTAGATCTATAAATTCCAATACGTGGTCTTGATTTAGCATATTGGGAAAGGATTCCCTGAAAAATAGGTGTTTGAAGGCATCTCAGGTGATATAATGACATCATAAAACCTACCCCATCATGACTCACTACCTCTTGGAAGGTCCATATATCATGAATGATTCTATATTCACCTTACTTTCCTCAAGTGTCTCAATGAGGACAATGATTCCATGATTAATATCTATATGGTCCTCTGCATCATGTTGCCCTCCAATAATGTAAATGGATAGTGGATTATAGATATAGAAGTCTCTAGCATAGTCGACCATGGACCTTGGTACCCCTCCACCTAGGGTAGTTATATGTAGAAAGACTCTTGGTTAAGGTGAGAAAATATCTTACACTATTGGAGTAGGTGAGGGAGTGATCTATGTTCCACCATCTAGTATAACAAATGGTCGAATAGTGGAATCCACCCTAGCAAGTGCATCATATCCCACCTCAGATAGTGGTCCCATAAGTCACCTTTAGGTTGTAATCTTATAAAATTGGAATAAAACATTATAGCAAACTAATTTTGTTACGACATATCCTAATCAGTATATGGGATCACACAAAGGTTATCCTAGTAGACTACCCATAACCCAAGGCATATCCTACCTGGACTAACCAATATATCTGTCCATGTATGTTAGACGTAGTCACATATATATATATATATATATGAAAAAATAACAATATTCTTGGTTCCATCTAATTAATGTCAATAGTTATATTAAAACAATATGGAAATAGATATACCAAATAGACAAAGAAAATGAGTCTATCCAAAACAAATAACACAAATCAAGGAATTAAATTAAAGAACCAATAAGAAATATAAAACAGGTGTATATTTATATAATTTGATCCTACGTTCCTAGTCATGATGCATGGACATAATCAAATTATATAAAATAGTAACAAAAATCCCATCAATGGTAACTTATAGGTCCATTGCACATAAGATGTCAAGGAACAAGGAAACACTCCTAACTGATTCCAATATAACCTATATACTTTCTACTATGTCCTAGGTTGGTTAAAAATGAATATAGGAAAATAATGCTCTGATAATCTTTTGTAATGCACCAACCAAACTGATCGGGTCATATTTGAAGACTCACATAACCTCATATGCACCTCCTCATGTGCAAGAGGATTCCTAATAGCAGTGAAAGTCTAAACACCATTAATGGGACACTATATGTTCAGTATAATATCCTTTAGTAAATAATTAAAATATAAAAAATAGTATAACATTCATAATAACTAGTATAAGACTAAATATCAAATGACACAAATGTCATACTAATAAAAAAATGGGATTACAAAGTGGAAATTCAAACCGGAGTGTAATGATTAGGTAGATAAATAAATATTGTTACAGAACAAGAAAACCTTTAGAGTTTTCCATGACCCCACTACTAGATCTATGATCCTTAGGTAAAACTTATACAATGGAACCCTTTCCCTTGATTTGATTCCAATACATGAATTATATATGCACATTGATTTCCCCTTGCATGGTGAGAGTAAAAAAACATTGTAGGACACCACCAATTATTCATTAACAAGTGTGCAGATGTATAATAGGTATATTTAATGATAATAATAAATGATTAATAAAGCATAAATAATCACCTATTGAGAACCTATGGGATAATAAAGATACCATGAGCCCCGATCACACCTGCTTCAACTTCATGTTGGAAGAAATATCCTAGTTTCAGATGTAATCAAGGCATATCCGTAGGTCTAGTTAAAAATTGTTTATATCTTGTGAAACATATACATAGAATATCATTGGAATTAATTGAGTCATGTTCTTAGAATCTACTAGGCATCGAGTGATCACGATACTTAACATCCACTAGGCATTGAGTAAATATGCTACTTAGCATCCACAAGGAATCAAGTGAACCTTAATGAATGTATGAGGAATTATCATTCCCTACCTTGTGCATAGGTCCATCATCTTTATCATAACAATTCATGTAACCTCCCCCTCTAATGGATAACAATGTCATGATGGTCAACTATTTCTTAGAATAAAGAACAATACCACAAAATGAATGATAATGCACATAATAGGGTAGAGTGTACAACAAAATCATATCATATCATCATGATAAAAAATTTATCATCATAAAATACCTTTGATCATAATAAAACATGAATAAACAAGCTATAAGAATACTAATTGGGAAAGGTATCATTAATGTTTGATAGAGGACATGCACACACCCACATTAGATCACAATCAAGAATGGTCATCAAAGTAAGTTGAAAATAATATTATTATTAAGGAAACATGTGCATAAAAGATACCAAAATGGTAAGGAACTTCCTACCTAATGGTTTTGAACATCAACATCAAGTCCTGTCAATATTTTCCTCTCTCAAACCATGTTTTCCCTCCAACTAAAACAAGATCACATGCCAATAACTCCTACAAGTGGTTTCACATAAAATAAAAAGTTTCTAGAGAATGGAACCTGAATGAAGAAACCAAGTGGTAGAATTTGTTTGCCAAATAATGGTAAATAAAATTGATTGAATCTGATCCCAATTGAAGGTAGAATAATCTTTCACACATGGATAGATATAAGAGGATAAACCACAAAGGTAATTCCACGGATATTTCATATAATGAAACCAATCCTAATGATTTTTATTGATACATGAACAAAAGAATTACCTCACTGGAATACACAAGGAATCATCATACAATCCATAATAAAATCATTTTATTATTGAAAAATAAATAATAGAGTACATTTTTTCAAATAAGTAGGCTCAGCAATGTCCTTCACTGAATCACCCAAAACTAGAGGTACTAATGAATATTGATGGTTCAAGGCCTTAGATCGATCCTGGAGAAGACAAGATTGACCTATGTGAGGAAGAAAAAAGTGATATTCGATCATGAAACTCAACATTAAAATGGTTTTTCCATGCTTCATCCAACTTAATATGAGAATGAATAAATTTTTAATGAATTGTGTTGATTAGGTTAATATGGGATATGAATCAATTAATAACCTCCATAATGAACCCAAAATTAAAATCTATTTTGTTCATTTTGGTTTGTTCAATATTAGAGATGGTTAGACACATTGAATTCATCCATTTTAAAAATCTTGATGTTGAATGGATTACACCATGGCCTAGACATGGCCATTGTGTAATGCCCCGGCCCCAGAAGCCCAGAGTTAGTGCATTATTGTATTACATTGGCATGATTACAAGGAAAATAAATCCCAAATAACTGATCAGTTTATGGGTCTTGTAACGATATATTACATACATGATAATCATAATACATTGGGAAATAATAAAGAGAAACATGATACATAATACATAGAAATAAAAAACATCCTTGAAACTCGTTCAATGGATTACTCTTCATAACTTGGGGAAAAACAAAATTTCTGTGATCTCAAATAATCAGTAAGGGTAATTAAAGTGGAATAAAAAATGAATCATTTCCAATAAATTAACATGGAATATTGATTAACTAAAGAAACATGTATTCAAATAACTATATACAGAAAATCAATATTTAAAGGTATGAAACTGAAAAACATGCCACATAATCAATAAATTCAGAATAAAATGTATCTAAAGATATGTAGACAGAAAATATAATGGATGAAAAATAAGAAAATATAAATAAATGAAATGATTAATTATTTTAATTCATTTATATGGTACCTGAAAACATACATTGTCAAGGCCTTTCAGAAGATGGTGAAAACTATTGATAGAAACCCGTTTAATTTAGCCATCTTATTAGTCTCATGAGAACATGTCGGTGCATCGATGAGCTATATAATGTATAATATCCTCCCATAATTACCCATCTAAATCATCCTCATATTGAATATTCAATATAAACAATATTCCTTATCAAATATTTTAATTGAATAAAGAATACATAATTATCAATATTTCCACAAATAATCGGATAACATCAATGTATACACCATATGTAAAATGGAATACAGTATAGGAAATACTAATATCAATTTTATGAGAATATGGATATTCAAGTAAATTTTCAATGAAACATATTACAATAAAGAAATTTTTTTAAGATAATTTTAGCAGTCAGAAAAGGAATGGATATTTCAAAGATAATAATAAAGAAAAATCTTGAGGATTATAATCATTAAACATTCCAAAGTGTCCCATGAAACTTTGAAACATTTAAATCATAATCCACATGAGATAAATACATGAAATGAAAATTATAATATAATTATAATAAGTATATTTGTGATATTTTGTTCCAAAGGGTAGTATATACCCCATATAAAAGTGAGTTGGTGCATAACAACAAATTAGTCTCAACGGAATGTAAATTGAGATGAAATATCTGACATTAACCTTCCTTTATTAAAGTGGAATTTATCCTTATATATTGTCGTTTCAAATATGTTCATAAATTATACCGTAACTATAATCATGTTTATATTATTATATATCATCTTCTTATAATATCTTATTACCCATTTTTTTATAATCTTTCAATGTTTTTACTATTTTGGGTGTTAATTGTCTAGTTTTCTCATGCATGTTTTCACTTGAAATTTTTTTCTACTATTACATAGATCACGATTTAGTCATATAAAAATGTAAAACATGAATTAATTATCTTGTATATTCAGTACATATTTATTTATAATACTCTAGAAAATTGGGTGATAAGAAATGAAATGTACCATTTTTTGACACATTAGATTGTATGTACGCATGAATGATACTTTCATTATATTGTCATATAAAATGAATGAAAAATAAATGATACATATGTATATTACGATTATAATATAATATTTATGTCATATATGTTATATATGTAACACCCTGACCCTAGAAGCAAGGAGTCGGTGCATTATTTTAATACATTTTCATGATTAAAAAGAATCAAATCCCGAATGACCGATTTGTTTAGTAGTTATGGAAAACCAGATACATACATAAGTTCAAAATTACTACATGAAAAGAAATAAAACATATTGGTTTTATTGGGAACATCCACCACTCTAAGATCATACTTGTCGATTAATCATAAAAAAACTTCCTCATATCCTTGGAAAATGAATCATAAGAATGCGGTGACCTCAAATTCTTAGTAAGGGTATGAAATACAGTGGAAGATATCATAAACATAACAAATATTCATGGTGAATAATTGATAACACATGCCTCCACACTTTAACATATTATGGAAGGAATATTAGATGATTAAATAATTCCATATTAAAACATAACCATGGGTATTCTACTGGTCAAATAACCACATTAACATTCAATTACTAGCTTCATAATGAGTAAATTGCATATGCTGAAAATTCAGAAACATTTTGTCAAGGCCTCAGCCATGATGTCTATGAATGATTAATGCCTTGGTAAAATCCTCATATCGAATTGGGAAAGGCCTCATCCAATTAAATATCTGTTTGTATCATGCATAGAGGGTCTATAGAGGGCCCCACCCATAACATAATAAGTCCAATTAATTCCTCATATAAATGTGGATAAACATAAACAACATATAAATTCATATTGCAACAAATATATTAAATGAAATTAAATATCCCCAAACATTAAGCCTAAACACAATCTATTCAGATTAAATTGATGAATTATTTTAAAATATCACTTCCATAGTCTAACTAATAATAAACCATTCAATAAAAAAATTTGGATGGCATCATTGGAGACAATCCTCAATGAAGTACATGATTCAATAAGGTATTTTGTAATATATAAAGGAATTTTTAAATTATACCTTTGAAAATTTCCTAAATAAATAATCCTTAAACATTCCAAACTGTCTTATACCACCTTGAAACATCGAAATAATAATCCCTTAGAATATTATGGGAATAAGAAGACTATTTATATTATATAAAAAAGTGTAGTACATACACCACTTGCATGGAATAAGTGGGGAATAGGGAATATACTTCATAAAAGTGAACATGAGATGAGAAAAATACCTTTTTACTTTTGAAAGAACATTTCTTTTGGAAAATCAATTTTATTTTACATGAAATAATATTGAAAACATGTATATCCTATAAAATAAAAGTAAATGATATTAAATTTATATTTGAGTCAAAAATTATGTCTCCCTAAATTGAAATCATTTAAAAGGAGTTTTTAAGAATCTTTATAAATAAACCATTTTAGAGAATTTTATAGAAAATATTAAAGAGAATTTTAAATCCAAAAGGCATGTTTTTTTTCACAAATACATAAATGATACAAAATTATTTTTATAGATAAAGTGAGTATTTTTATAAAAAATGGATTCTTAAAACATATTCTGGTGTACACTTGAAAATAGGTAAGAATTTGAAAATATCCTTTCAATTGAGTTTGTTTAACAGGATAAAATTTTTGGATGATCCATTAAAAACATGTAAATCCATATAAAATAAAGAAGGATTCTGGACGGTATACATTTATATGACATTCAAACAGAATTTATGTACAGTACATATGAATAAATAAGAATTTAATTTATGTATGTAGATAAGAAGAGACATCTGAATCAAAATGTAGGTTTGGGTAGAAATCCCTTACCACTTTATAATCAATCTATTTGTATGCCCCAAAATTAATAATATTCAAATGATACATTAAATACAATGAAAATAAAAATATTCATGATATGTTACATCATTTGGAAGCATACATAGACCATACACAAGTGTTGATAGTGAATATGGAAAATCACAAAAAAAATGAATGTGAGATGAATAAACCCTTACCTTAAGTCTGAATGTCTTCCACTCATAAACATATGGTTCTGGAATATGAAACAATACTTATTAATAACATATTTAAGAACCTATTATACATGTATTTAGTTTATCATTATTCCTTTTAGTTCATTTATGCCCTTATTGATAAGTTATTATATTGAATTTTGTCATTTTGGTGTGTTCGTTATCATTATTTTCATAACTGGTTCACTTGTTCTTAACTAATGGAGTTCATGTGGAATGGATGTAAATATTTAGAATTGAAATTACATTTTATTTATGAACATCTATATGTGTTAATGGTCATTTATATAAATTGGTTATATGGAAATAGGATGAATCATTAGATGAAATATATATGTCATTCACATTGATTATTTTAGTAGTATTTTTATTATTAGGAACATGTATAGACATATAATTTTATAATATGTATGTATACTAGTTTATACATATTAATTAGGTAATAAAACATACATTATAGTCTGGTTCAGCTGTCAAAATGGTTTCAAGACCAGTAATGAAGGATAAATTGAAGAACGAAACATCTTCGTCCACGAAAGATATAAATTGGACCCTCGTGGACGTTGATTTTATTTATAAAATAAAAGGAAGAGAGTAAGAATATCGATGGTGTGTCATGACCTGTCCCCCGGGGGCCATTCCATGACTACCCCAAGACCACCTTCTATAGACTAGGGGTTGGAGACTAGCCCCGAAAAGGTGTATCCCTTAATGGGAATGCATTTCCCTTATTCCTGTACAACACACAAATCTAGGAGTACCACAAGAGACTACCATGAAGTAAACTGCTGTAGTAAAAAGTGTGATGAAAGTAATGGGGTTGGAATAGAAGCCCAAATGGAATGTACTAGTACTACTGAAAAGATAAAAACAACTCCTAGACCTCCCATCAAGGATACTAACAGAAGGGAAGGTACAACTCACGATTAGTAGTCATAATATCTTTTAATGTCAAAGGTACACCTCTGAGAACTATCATGTCCTGGCTCCCTCGTCCTTGATCAACATTGTACGTTGTCTACACTCGACACAATAAGGTGTGGTCGTAACCAGTGTAGGTGTGAGTATAATGATAGTCAGTAGGGACCCCGAGACCCCCGAAGGACACCCAGAGTTCCACAAAGGAAAAAACACAAATCAAGACTTTAATCACAATGAATGAAGCAATAATCAACTCCACATAGGTATATTCCCATTTATATACCTAAGTTATCATGATATACTCATCTCATACAAGAGGGAATAATATCAAAATGGGTAACTGTAACACCCCGAGATTTTATGAGATATATTATTTTGATGTCTTCTATTATACACAACACCAAGACTAGCTTGTACTATTCACAACACCATTTTAGATTTCAGTGTATGAAACACTATTCTTGGATCGTGTTATACACAATTTCAAGTTCATTTTGGGGAAATTATTCTACACAACATTATGTATAGATTATGTTTAATGTTTAAATGAAATAAGTTTTGATTATGTTATACGCAACACCAAACGAAGATTTCACTACACACAGCCTTGACTTGTCATGCATTATACGCAATCGAGACCTTCTTCGATAGCGTGTGTAGTACGCAATACCAAGTTTCACTAAATAAGATATTATTATAATATTATTATGAACTAGCCGTTATGAATAGTAATAACCACTTTTTGAAATTTTATAAATTTTATCTTTCAAAATGGACTTCATTTTTAGATTCGGAATATCGAAATTATCCTAGGGTGAATTTTTGGTATTTTTCTGAAAACAATCAATTTTTTATGAATAGTGAAAACACTGGGTTACTATTCAAAAACCGAATTTTTTTTAAATAATTAATTATTTAATTTTATTTTATTTTAGGAAAAAAATTAAACATAATACTTATATTAATTAAATTTAATACATTGGAGTCATTTTAAAATAATTTTAGATATATAAATATGATATTGACCTTTTCACCATCTTTTACCCACCTTCTAGGAGAAATTGAAAATTTACATAAAATTTAATTTTACCGCTTCTGTGAGTGGAATTTAGAAAATCTGAGTGACATGGTAAATATCAAGAAGTAAAATGTGGTTCAATAAGATATAATGTGGTTCAATAAGATAAAAATAATTTTTGGTGAATAGTAACTTTTTACTTTTATTTACCACGGTTAAAAGTAAATTGGGTAATTAAGAGTAAAATGATATTATTATTACCCTAATCCATGTTGAAATTCTATTGGATAAGTATAATTTGACCAAAGACATCCTTAGGAATATAATATTATCATTTATTTGTATCGTTATAAAGTAGTAACATAAGTATTACTTATATAATTATAAGTTATTATAAATATTAAAAATCCTATTTCACCTTCTATCCATCCTATGGAAAAAGAAATCACCGCGTGTGCGTACGTACGGAATACTGTCTCCACGTCGTGGTGTAATCTGTTTTCAACCACCACCATACTTGGATGGGTATAATGGTGTAAAGAAATAACCATATATGATTATTGTAATGTGATATTGAATCTGAAATATTATATATACACATCAATAAAATTCCACGATCATGAGAATGATATCATCGCTCGTGCGTACGTACGGACTACCTTCTCCACGACGCGATGAGATTCATTCTCCATGTTAACCATTCATGAATGATTATAAAGTATATATAATGAATAATAATGAAATATATGAAATAATAATGATACTGGATTTATTTATATATATTTATGTATTTCATCAACATAATTCAATTCAAATCAATAAGAAAACAAAAACATCGTCCATGCCTACGTACGGCCTACCGTCCCCATGAACGGTGTATTTCATTCCATTTATCGATCTATAATATAAATATGTATATTCTGAATTTATATTATATATAAATCATGTTTTACATTATGAATTATGTAAATCGGGATATTAGTAATAATATAAAGAACAACAAGTTGAAACACGAATAATAAATGAAATGATTTTACCCAAATCGATGATTTTACATAGAATTTACAAAATAACCGGTAATATAAAGTCATAAGTAAACTATATATGATATCATAACAATGAATATGATTCTGTAATAAGTCAATTACATTATTTAAATCATTATACAGGAGGTTCGGATACATACGAAGCATATCAGACATAAGGTAATGGATAACTATTCCAATCTCGTTCTTATCCGAGATTGTTTATTCGTAAGTATTTACTAGGGTTATTGTTATCATCCATGTCCATGTTTACTAAAAATGTTTTCATTTATGTTTAATGTCCCTTTTACCCATTTTTGAATTTTAACACATTTTATGAATGTAATCTTACATTTTTTACCACATGAGGAACTTTTTGACTTTTCCGACAAAAGTACGAGAAGAATGTTATTTTTAACTTATACGGCGTGAATGGATTTTTACGGTTCCATAAAGACTTATTTAAATGAAGTTTACTCTAAAAACATTTATGAATATTTTCAACAAAATACTTTTCTTTTAAAATTTCATGGCATTTTTTGAAAAGAAAATTATTCTGAAGAAGAGAGAATATTTTCCTCAAAAATTCATTTCAGTGTTTTATCAAAACCATTTTCCATATAGGATGACATTATTTCATATGTGTATGTTTCAAATATAATTTCTCTATTATTTACATGGTTTTACTTATCTTATGATTAAATTATATCCATTTTTTATATGGATTATGTTATGATGGGATGATGTTTATGAAACCCATTTTATTCTTTGGGTTTTGATGAAGGTTTTAAGTTTATTTTGTGGCCAAAGAAATAATGGTTTCATTATGAGATTGGGTGTTACCTATATCTCCCTCCAATGCATTGGGTAAAGATTTTTATCTCATGAGATATACATGGCTGGAATGGTAAGTTAATCCGGTTCAGTGTTACAGAACTGAAATGAGGAGTGAACTCGATTCAGAAAGGGACATTGTCCACTAAGATGGTCATGGAAGTAATGCCTTGGCCACTATGTAAATCATAACATGTTATTAATGGTTGCCACAATTACATACTTTATTCCCATTCTATTTTATCATGATTGATGATCCATTATGATATATGCCTTACATACTTCCACGATTTCTGTCTTTGCCAAAGATTTTTATGTTTAGATTTTATGTTCATGTTTTTGCATTCGAATGTTTATGGATTGTTTTATGTTCTCTATGTTTACCCTTACTGAGCATTTGAGCTCACTCATTTTATGTTTACTTTTCCCCAGGATACAAATAATGGTTTTAGGTAAGAAAACCAAAAGGGGAAGATCGTTATGGGAGATTTTGAACATCTTTCACCATTATTAGAAGATAACATTCTGAGCTTCCAAAGACACTGAACTAATACGATCTTTGGGCATTTGTTTTTTTCATGAATTATGTATTCCGCAAAAGTAATGTAATGTCCATGTACGTCAAAATTTAGGTCTCTACAGTTAGTATCAGAGTGGAGGTTTAGATAACCCATGGAAACTACGATGTGAGAACATTAGTGAGATCCCTAGAGATATTTCTAAGGTATGTCTAGGGATGTCCATAAGGATAAGAATACATATAGGTTATAGTCCTAGAATTATGGTAACGATTTTAGAATTTAACCTAAGAAGTTATATATTAATGGTACTCCCCCTTTATTATGTTGTTTTCCGTAGAATGATTTTTGCCTCTCACACTATTCTTTTTGGGTTTTAGAAAATGGCTGGAAATAGGAAGATTCATGATAATGGAGGATATGATGGACAATGGAATGATATTCTTCATGAGCAACCAAATGAAACGGGATTTGGAATTCCAATCATAGTTATTATGCCTAATTAACAATCACATAATATGATCAATAATCTCAACTTTGGTAAGTTTCCCAACTCAACTAATAAGAGAAATATGATGTTTCATGATCATCATAAAATACAGAAAGTTCAATTTCTCCCATGTAAATCATGTGGGAATAGGAATCAAGGAGAATGTTTTAAAGGAACTAGAAGATGCTTTGGGTGCGGAAAGGAAGGGAACAAATCCATTATGTGCCAAGGAAAAGGGTCAGTTAACACAATGGAGAAGGATAATGGAATTTCTATGACATCAAAAATGAATAGATGTTTTAAATGTGGAATGTATGGGAATTATGAAAACCAATGCCCTAATGGAAAATCTCATGAAGAGAATTAGCATGGTCATATGGGTAGTATTTATGTGGACGATGATGAGGAGACTACAAATGATATATGAGATGAAAGAAGTGTTGATGCTTGGTCAATGGTTTAAGAAGGTAGTGGAATGTTTTATGTTTATCAAGAGTTATGTTGTACAGTTAATGGTACTATGGAATAAAGACACATCTAAGGATTATTACATTATTTTTTTTCCTAAAGTATTTGAAAGTATATGTTGAATGGTTCTGGTAACCATGAAAGGTTATTCCGATATTTTTGGAAAGAAGATGATATGTGTATAATGAATCGATAAGGAGAAAATAATATGTTTGATAGTATTAATGAGCTCATGATTAATAGAAGGACTAAGTGATATCATGGTTTGAGTATATAGAAATTTTGGGATTTTGGTAAGTGAAAGAGTTAAGTTTTGATAGCACTCATATTTTCACTATGGTTATATGGTAATTCATGTTTTAAAAAAATACATGATTAAGGTATTCACATGTTTGGAATGTGATTAACAAGATATATCGTATGATATATGGGGTATAAATGATGGTTTTCTCATGCTTGTTATGTGACCTTTCAAGTAATCGTTTTCTTTATACAATGAGATTGGAAAGATGTATTTTGGATAAGCCTAAAGATTGTAATGGATTATGTTGAGCATTAGATAGTATTATTTAAGGATATACCTTTTTTCGATATTATTTTTGGAATGTTATAATAGTATAATTTTAGAAAAAGGACAACCCGTAGGATGGGCGAAAACCCATCACGTCGGACAAGGATGCGGGGATCTAACCCACAACCGAAGTGAGACATGCCTTTATCGCCTATCACTGGCCTACAGAAAGTCCCTAGTTACTACAAACTAGTTTTATTAAGTGCTATGAGAGATGAAGTATAAGTACATTTTAGCAACCATATATGATTAATCTCTTCATAGAAGGACTTATGTATATTTAATAAATTGTGCTAAACTTTTTGTGATAGAAACAAATGGAATGACCTATCATTCAATCACATAATCTCCTAACACATCACGAATGACAAATTCAAGTTCATTTATTTATGAGATTAAGTGGAAATTGTTCAAGGAACGAACAATGATGAGATTGTACCAAAATCAAGTAAGTATTTATTTTAATTCAACAATTCTTCAACATTAGGGAAATGATATTGAAAACCAAAATTTTTTTCCTAGTGATATTATATCTAATGAATTAGATGGTACCTTAGATCATCACAATTTTATGGCTTTGTGACTGTTGGATATTCCATAGCCCTGTTCTCTAACACTATCCATCAGAACATGATGGGAAGATTTCTTTTCCATATCCATTTTTTCATCTATAATCTCGTATGTGGGAACCCAAGTGATGATTCCCTTTCGTAATCCGTTTTGATTCTAACATTAATTTTTTAAAGTAAGTTTTAGTATACCTTTTTACGATGTGGGTTTCTATGAAAGAAACTTTCAAGTAGAAAACCATTTATAACCACGATGAATTTCTAGGGAGAAATTCATTTTAAGGGGGGTAGAATGTAACACCCCGAGATTTAATGAGATATATTATTTTGATGTATTATATTATACACTACACCAAGATTATCTTGTACTATACGTAGCACCTTATTGGCTTGCAGTATATATAACACTATTCTTGGCTTGTGTTACAGACAATTTCAAGTTCGTTTTCTGAAAATTATTCTAGACAACATTATGTATAGATTTTGTTTAATTTTTAAATGAATAAGTTTTAATTATTTTATGCACAACACCAAACATAGATTTCACTACACGCATCCTTGACATGGCATGCATTACACGCAATTAAGACCTTCTTCGATAGCTTGTATAGTACGCAATAACAAGTTTCACTAATTGAGATATTATTATAATATTATTACGAACTAGTCGTTATGAATAGTAATACTCACTTTTTGAAATTTTATAAATTTTATCATTCAAAATGGACTTAATTTTTAGATTTCGAATATTGAAATTTGCCTACGGTGAATTTTTGGTATTTTTCTGAAAACTTTCATTTTTTGATAAATAGTGAAAGCACTGGGATACTATTTAAAAACCGGCTTTTTATTTAAATAATAAATTGTTTTATTTAAATTTATTTTAGGTCAAAATTGATACATAATACCTATATAAGTTAAATGTAATTCATTGGAGTCATTTTATAATAATTTTAGATATATAAAAATTTTATTGAACTTTTCACTGTATTTTACCCAGCTCCATGGATAATTTGAAAATTTACATAAAACATAATTTTACCACTTATATGAGTGGAATTTTGAAAATCTGAGAGACACGGTTAATATCTATGAGTAAAATGTTGTTCAATAAGATAAACCATATTTTTGGTGAATAGTAACTTTTTACTTTTATTTACCAGGATTAAAATTAAATATGGTAATTGAGGGTAAAAATGATATTATTATTACCCTAAAACATGTTCTAATTCTTTTGGACAAGTATAATTCGTCCAAAAACAACCTTAGGAATATAATATTATCATTTAGGTCCACTTGAATTAGATTAGGACATTTATTATTATTTTATTTAAAAAAGAGTTCAAATAGTTAAAATAAAAGTTTAATAACTAAAACATTTTTTATATAGGGTTATATGTAAGATAAATTCTACTATAAATATTCATTAGAAATATAATAATATTTCCTACCTAATAGTATTTTATTTATTATTTATAGACCTTAAATATGTTATGTTATTTATGACACAATGGTGATGTCGTAATTGCCTAAATAATGAAATATTAAAATATTATATATTATAAATAAACAAATAAATGTAATTTTAGACTTTTTATGAATTAAAATAATTTTCTAGGATAATATGACATGTTATTATTGATTTGATTAACTTTTTTCAAAATAATCACGTTGTTAGGATTTTCACAAAAATCAATTACCAAATAGTGTCAAAATTGACATAAAATAGTTATTAATATATATATTATATTATTAACTATTTTTATATTCATAAAAATCTTGGATTGGAACAATGACTTAGATAAAGTTATATATATTAATAATGAACCACTTGGGGATCGTTTGGCTGATTATAGTAAGTTTATTAACCATATATTGTATGAAAATAAGAAGACATGGTAAAAGTTAAATTATTCAGCTTAGAGTTAAATCTAAAAGATAAGGTTAAAATAGTAAACTAAACTTGTCTAAAACCTATTGGGAGAAGGGATATAGACCCATCCCCACTTTAGCTTCGAAATAAATCAATTTGGAGCTATTATTAACCGAATTTGACTTTATTATAAAATTTTATTTTATGTTTTCCAAAGGTGCCCCTCTCCTCCCTTATAAAAAGAGAACCCCCCTCTTCCCATCAGACCCTTTTGAGCCTTGAAGCTCGTCAAACCCCTACCCATTTCTCTTCTACACTTCCCTAGAAACATTATGGAGGTTCTGGTCTTCTCAAAAGACCAACTCCACTTCCTTAAGAGGAAGCTTAAAGGAGGTGCATCGAGGAAGATGTAATCTCTTCTTCTGATTCTCTCAAGTTTCATTCTTCTTCTACTTCTTCTTCTTTATTTGTCTCAATATAAAGTAATAACATCAGTATTAAATATATACTGATATGTTATTATAAATATTAATCAAACCTATTTCACCTTCTATTCATCCTATGGAAAACAAAATCACCACGCGTGCGTACGTACGTAATACCATGTCCACGTCGTGGTGTATTCTGTTTTCGACAACCACCTTACTTGGATGGGTATAATGGTGCAAATAAATAACTATATATGAATATTGTAACGTTATATTGATTCTGAAATATTATACATACACTTTAATAAAATTCCATGATCATGAGAATGATATCATCGCTCGTGCGTACATACGGACTACCGTCTCTACGACGTGATGAGATTCATTCTCCATGTTAACAACTCATGAATTATTATAAAGTATATATAATTAATAATAATGAAATATATTACATAATAATGATACTTTATTTATGTATATATATATTTATTTCATCTACTTAATTCCATTCAATTAAATAAGGAAACGAAAAAACATTCATGCGTACGTACGGCCTACCGTCTCCATGAACGGTGTATTTCATTCCATTTATCGATCTATCATATATATATGTATATGCTGACTATATATTAAATATAAATCATGTTTTAGATTATTTAATTAAGTAAATCTGGATATAAGTAATAATATCAAGGAAAAAAAGTCTAAACACGTACAATAAATGAAATAATTTTACCCAAATCGCTGCATTTACATCGAATTTACAAAAGAACATGTAATATAAAGTTATAAGTAAACTATATATGATATCATAACATTGAATAAGTTTCTGTAATAAATCAATGATATTATTTAAATCATTATACAGGAGGATCGGATATATACGAAGCATATCATACATAAAGTAAGTGATAACTATTCCAATCTCATTCTTATCAGCGATTGTTTATTCGTAAGTATTTACTGGGGTTATTGTTATCATCCATGTCCATGTTTTCAAAAACAATTCATGCATGTTGAATGTCGTTTTTACCCATTTCTTAATTTTAACACATGTTATGAACTAATTCTTACTTTTGTTTACCACACGAGGAACATATTGACTTTTCCGTCAAAAGTACAAGAAGAATGTTATTTTTTACTTATACGACATGAATGGATTTTTACGGTTTCATAACGAATTATTTCAATGAAGTTCCCTCTACAATATTTTATGACTTTTTTTGAAAAAATACTTTTCTTTTAATATTTCAATGCATTTTGTGAAAAGAAAAAGATTTTGAAGAAGAAATAAGATTTTCCTTAAAATTCATTTCAAGTTTTTTATCAAATCGATTTTCTATCTAAGATGACATTATTTCATATGATTATGTTTCAAGTATAATGTCTCTATTATTTACATGTATTTACTTCTCTTGTCATGAAATTATATCCATTTGTTTTATATGGATTATGTTATGATGGGATGGTATTTATGAAATCCATTTTATTCTTTGGGTTATGATGAATGTTTTCAGTTTATTTTGGGGAATAAGTAAGAATGATTTAAATATGAGATGGGCGGGGCCTATATCTCCCTCCAATGCATTGGGTAAATATTTATATCTCATGAGATATACATGGATAGAATGGTATGTTAATCCACTTCAGTGTTACAGGACTGAAACGAGGAGTGAACTCAATTCTGAAAGAGACTTTTTCCATTAAGATGGTCATGGCAGTAATGCCTTGGCTACTATAGAAATCATAACATGTGCTTAACGGTTTCAACAATTACATGATTTATTCCCATGATATATTATCATTATTGATGATCCATTATGATGTAATCCGTATGTACTTCCAAGATTTATGTCTTTGCTCCAGATTTTGAGGTTTATATTTTGTGTTCATGTTTTTGCATTCAAATGTTTATTGATTGTTTTATGTTCTATATGTTTACCCTTACTAAGCATTTGAGATCACCATTTTTATGATTTCATTTCCCTAGGATATAAACAAAGGTTTTAGGTAAGAAAACCAAAAAGGGGAAGATATTTATGGGAGATGTTGAAGATCATTCACCATGATTAGAATATTAAATTATGAATTTACAAATACACTAAACTAATACGATATTTAGGCGTCTGTTTTTTTCATGTGTTAAGTATTCCACAGAAGTAATGTAATTTCCATTTACATCATGATTTTGGTCTCTACAGTAACACCATTGAAGGAAAAAGTACCACACATGTAACATCACGAAGATAACACTACGAAGGTAAAAATACCACAAAGGTAACACCACTAAGATATCACCACAAAAGTAAAGGCACCACACAGTTATCAACACGAAGATATCACCATGAAGGTCAACGTACCACACAGGTATCCCCATGAAGGTAAAAGACTCATCTCAAATAGGTATTAGTGATGTATTGAAGTACAGATGATTAGTCGTGAAGCTAGATTATCTTATTTTGTTAAAAGGCACTGATACTGACCATACAGAGTATGACCCGCATAGGATCGGTTGGTACTAATCCCTATAATGATCCACATAGGATCTGACCTGCCCAATGTAGATAGGTATTATCCCCCAAAATGACACACATAGGATCTGACCCACACATGATCGGTATGTGCTGACTCAAATAGGATCGCAGAGTTATAACCCACGCAGTAGCTAACCCACACAGGATAGGTGATGACCCACACATGATCACTCGGTACTAACGTCTATATGATCTGTCTCCAACCTCCGCCTCACTACTAGAAACTAGATTCCCATTCATTTTACACTTTATTATGGGATAAATTCTACTAAATCTATCGTTCATACCTCAACATTCATGACGCTCCAATAATATGTAACCCGATTATCCGTCTCTTCATAATGGTTCCAATGCAACAGACAACATGTTAATCAGATGTTTGGTCTTTATGTTATTGTAATTTTACTGCTGGGGCCTGGTTGGATTTGGAGTCGATCCAAATGACATGTTCCCAAAAATTCCCCAAAACTAACATGGAGTATACCAAAAGGACCGCCTCATCCTATGGGTTTTGGTTCTGCAGACGGTTCGTCAAATAGACGTCTGGTATGTATGTTACACCCCTTTATGTTAAATGGGGGTAATCATACATTGTTCCAGCGTGGCACGGCCGGGCCCAATGAAATACAACAAGGAACTGATTCCAAAAATAGATCACAACGCCATTGACAGCATGTCGAATGGACCCCCAGTTTGTCAGTTACAAGTGTTTCCCTATTAGGGAACTGGTTGGGTCTGGCCCCGATCTGACTCGGTCAGACTGGACTGATGCAACAGGTCCCATGTTTCATCTGACCCTGCTCGGGTCTGGCCTAGTAAGGGTTAGCCCGGTTTGGTTCGCGGCCCATGGATGCTATTGGCCTAGCTCTCCTGGTTGTACTATGTTCACACGTGATGGCCCATCGGGCCGCTGGTTCGGCCCAGCCCACTGGAGGGTCCATCCCACTCGGTCGACCCACGTCCGTCCCACTCGGCCAGCCCGCATTTGAACTGGTCTTCCAAAAGGCCGAACAATATTCCCAATGTTCACTATGGGTGCATGGCTGTGTCATCCATCTAGTTGTGCACTGCCCCACATCAATTACTGTTCGTTAATTTTGGCTGACCGGGCAGTCGGTCGACATGGCACGACGTGAGGGCCGCACAGTTCTCCATCTGTTGTGGCTTTGAGATGCAGCCTCTTCCTGCGGCGCACGGTGACCTACGACTCTGCCTTCCTCCATGGCCGATCAGTTCCAGCCTCCACTCCACGCCTCAGCTACATGCCATGACCCCCTTGTCCGATAGCGTGCGATAGCGCTCCACTACCTCCTTCACAGGTGGCCGAGCCGGCCGCTGTCTCCACTTTTTTTGGCTACAGCTGTAGCCTTCTTCACTGGTGGTGCACGACGGCTCGCCACAATCTCCCTCGCGATCGGCCCTTTCCGACCGCCACCATCGACCGCCATCCTTCGGTTCGTGATTCAATGTTACCTATCACTGACCGCTGGAACCGGCAACAACCACAAGGGTTAGTGTCAATGCACATTATAATCACTTCTTTGCATGGTGAATACATGTCGATACCTCTCCCCAAGCTCCATATACATGGGACAGGGTAAGGGTGAGAAATTGTTGTAGAATTTATGAGGGTTCATTTAATAGGAACCTACCTAAATTCAAACGAATTTGTTACATTGGATTTGAAGGGTCATGCCATTTGATGGATTGATACACCGTTGGTCCCACAATGCCTCTTGTCCATTGTGGGAATATAAGGAAATAAATAAAATATCAATGTTATTTAATTATTATTTTAAATGTTCCAAAATATAACTTTTTCTACAGACCTACTACGGTCGAAGCGAAATCTCCCTTAAAAGAATCCCAGCACTGTGGATTCAATGGTTCCCTTGGATTTTTAATCCAAGGACATGTTCAAAAGTTATAAAACGTCGCTCATGTCTTTACTGAACATACCTTAGAAAGAGATCATAAATTCATTCCGGGCACACCGGACCGCAGAATAACGCACCATCAATTTTTTCCTCTCACACTATTCTTTTTGGGTTTTAAAAAATGGCTAGAAACAGGAAGATTCATGATAATTAAGGATATGATGGACAATGGAATGATATTCTTCATGAGCAACCAAATGAAACGGGATTTGGAAGTCCAATCATCATTATTATGCCTAATCAACAATCTCATAATATAATCAATAATCTCAACTTTGGTAAGTTTCCCAACTCAACTAATAAGAGAAAGATGGAGTTTCATGATCATCATAAAATACAGAAAGTTCAATTTCTCCCAGGTAAATCATGTGGGAATAGGCATCATGGAGAATGTTTCAAAAGAACTAGAAGATGCTTTGGGTGCGGAAAGGAAGGGAACAAATCCATTATGTGAAAAGCAAAAGGGTCAGTTAATACAATGGAGAAGGATAATGGAATTTCTATGACATCAAAAATGAATAGATGGTTTAAAAGTGGAATGTATGGGCATTATGAAAACCAATTCCCTAATGTAAAATCTCATGAAGAGAATCATCTTGGTCATATAGGTAGTATTTATGTGGACGATGATGAGGAGACTACAAATGATATATGAGATGAAAGAACTGTTGATGCTTGGTCAATGGTTTAAGAAGGTAGTGGAATGTTTTATGTTTATCAAGAGTTATGTTGTATAGTTAATGGTACTATGGAATAAAGACACATCTAAGGATTATTAAATTACTGTTTTTCCTAAAGTATTTGAAAGTATGTGTTGAATGGTTCTGGTAACCATGAAAGGTTATTCAGATATTTTTGGAAAGAAGATGATATGCGGATAATGAATTGATAAGGAGAAAATAATATGTTTGATAGTATTAATGAGCTCATGATTGATATAAGGACTAAGTGATATCATGGTTTGAGTATATAGAAATTTTGGGATTTTGGTAAGTGAAAGAGTTAAATTTTGATAGCACTCATATTTTCACTAAGGTTTTATGGTAATTCATGTTTTAAAAGAATACATGATTAAGGTATTCACATGTTTGGAATGTGATTAACAAGATATATCGTATGATATATGGGGTATAAATGATGGTTTTCTCATGCTTGTTATGTGACTTTTCAAGTAATCGTTTTCTTTATACAATGAGATTGGACAGATGTATTTTGGATAAGCTTAAAGATTGTAATGGATTATGTTGAGCATCAGATAGTATTATTTAAAGATATACCTTTTTTAGATATTATTTTTGGAATGTTATAATAGTATAATTTTAGAAAAAGGACATCTCGTAGGACGAGCGAAAACCCATCACGTCGGACAAGGATGCAGGAATCTAACCCACAACCGAAGTGAGACATGCCTTTATCGCCTATCACTGGCCTACAGAAAGTCCCTAGTTAGTACAAACTAGTTTTATTAAGCGCTATGAGAGATGAAGTATAAGTACATTTTAGCAACCATATATGATTAATCTCTCCATAGATGGACTTATGTATATTTAATAAATTGTGCTAAACTTTTTGTGATAAAAACGGATGGAATGACCTATCATTCAATCACATAATCTCCTAACACTTCACGAATGACAAATTCAAGTTCATTTATTTATGAGATGAAGTGGAAATTGTTCAAGGCATGAACAACGATGAGATTGTACCAAAATCAAGTAAGTATTTATTTTAATTCAACAATTCTTCAACATTAGGGAAATGATATTGAAAACCAAAAATAAATTCCTAGTGATATTATATCTAATGAATTAGATGGTACCTTATATCATCACAATTTTATGGCTTTGTGACTATTGGATATTTCATAGCCCTGCTCTCTACCACTATCCATCAGAACATGATGGTAAGATTTATTTTCCATATCCATTCTTTCATCTATAATCTCGTATGTGGGAACCCAAGTGATGAGTCAGTTTGGTAATCCGTTTTGATTCTAACATTCATTTTAAAAGTAAGTTTTAGTATACCTTTTTACAATGTGGGTTTCTATGAAAGAAACATTCAAGTAGAAAACCATTTATAACCACGACGAATTTCTAGGGAGAAATTCATTTTAAGGGGGGTAGAATGTAACACCCCGAGATTTAATGAGATATATTATTTTGATGTATTCTATTATACACTACACCAAGATTAGCTTGTACTATACGTAACACCTTATTGGCTTGCAGTATATATAACACTATTCTTAGCTTGTGTTACACACAATTTCAAGTTCATTTTGTGAAAATTATTCTAGACAACATTATGTATAGATTTTGTTTAATTTTTAAATTAATAAGTTTTAAGTATTTTATACGCAACACCAAACCGAGATTTCACTACACGCAGTCCTGACATGGCATGCATTACATGCAATCAATACCTTCTTCGATAGCTTGTGTAGTACGCAATAACAAGTTTCACTAAATGAGATATTATTATAATATTATTATGAACTAGTCGTTATGAATAGTAATACTAACTTTTTGAAATTTTATAAATTTTATCTTTCAAAATGGACTTAATTTTTAGATTCCGAATATCGAAATTAGCCTATGGTGAATTTTTGGTATTTTTCTGAAAACTATCAGTTTTTTATAAATAGTGAAAGCACTGGGATACTATTTAAAAACCTGCTTTTTATTTAAATAATAAATTATTTTATTTAAATTTATATTAGGTCAAAATTGATACATAATACCTATATAAGTTCAATGTAATTCATTGGAGTCATTTTATAATAATTTTAGATATATAAAAATTTTATTGAACTTTTCTCCGTAGTTTACCCAGCTCCATGGGTAATTTGAAAATTTACATAAAACATAATTTTACCACTTATGTGAGTGGAATTTTAAAAATATGAGGGACACGGTTAATATCTATGAGTAAAATGTGGTTCAATAAGATAGCCCATATTTTTGGTGAATAGTATCTTTTTACTTTTATTTACCACGATTAAAAGTAAATATGGTAATTAAGGGTAAAAATGATATTATTAGTACCATAAAACGTGTTCTAATTCTATTGGATAAGTATAATTCGACCAAAAACAACCTTAGTAATATAATATTATCATTTAGGTCCACTTGAATTAGATTAAGACATTTATTATTATTTTATTTAAAAAAGTGTTAAAATAGTTAAAATAAAAGTTTAATAACTAAAACATTTTTTATATAGAGTTATACATAAGATAAATTATACTATAAATATTAATTAGAAATATAATAATATTTCCTACCTAATGGTATTTTATTTATTATTTATAGACCTTAAATATGTTATGTTATTTATGACACAATGGTGATGTCGTAATTGCCTAAATAATGAAATATTAAAATATTATATATTATAAATAAACAAATAAATGTAATTTTAGACTTTTTATGAATTACAATAATTTTCTAGTATAATATGACATGTTATTATTGATTTAATTAACTTTTTTCAAACTAATCATGCTGTTATGATTTTCACAAAAATCAATTACCAAATAGTGTCAAAATTGTCATAAAATGGTTATTTAAATAAATATTATATCATTAAATGTTATTATATTTCTAAAAATCTTGTATCAGAAAAATGACTTAGATAATGTTATATATATTAATAATGAACCCCTTGGGGATCGTTTGGATAATTATAGTAAGTTTATTAACCACATATTGTTAGAAAATAAGAAGACATGGTAAAAGTTAAATTATTCAACTTAGAGTTAAATCTAAAAGATAAGGTTAAAATAGTAACCTAAACATGTCTAAAACCTATTGGGAGAAGTTATATCGACCCATCCCCACTTTAGCTTCGAAATAAATCAATTTGAAGATATTATTAACTGAATTTGACTTTATTATAAAATAATATTTTATGTTTTCCAAAGATGCCCCTCTCCTCCCTTATAAAAAGGCAACCCCCCTCTTCCCATCAGACCCTTTTGAGCCATGAAGCTCGTCCAACCCCTACCCATTTCTCTTCTACACTTCCCTAGAAACATTTTGGAGGTTCTGGTCTTCTCAAAAGACCAACTCCACTTCCTTAAGAGGAAGCTTAAAAGAGGTGCGCCGAGGAAGATGTAATATCTTCTTCCGATTCTCTCAATTTTCATTCTTCTTCTACTTATTCTTCTTTAGTTGTCTCAATATAAAGTAATAACATAAGTATTACATATATAATGATATGTTATTATAAATATTAATCAAACCTATTTCACCTTCTATTCATCCTATGGAAAACAAAATCACCGCGCGTGCGTACGTACAGAATACCGTGTCCACGCTGTGGTGTATTCTGTTTTCGACCACCACCTTACTTGGATGGGTATAATGGTGAAAATAAATAACTATATATTAAAATTGTAAAGTTATATTGATTATGAAATATTACATACACTTTAATAAAATTCCACGATCATGAGAATGATATCATCGCTCATGCGTACATACGGACTACCGTCTCTACGACGTGATGAGATTCATTCTCCATGTTAACCACTCACGAATGATTATAAAGTATATATAATTAATAATAATGAAATATATTACATAATAATGATACTTTATTTATGTATATATATATTTATGTCATCTACTTAATTCCATTCAATTAAATAAGGAAACGAAAACAACGTTCATGTGTACGTACGGCCTACCGTCTCCATGAAAGGTGTATTTCATTCCATTTATCGATCTATCATATATATATATGTATATTCTGAATATATATTAAATATAAATCATGTTTACATTATTTAATTAAGTAACTCAGGATATAAGTAATAATATCAAGAACAACAAGTCGAAAAACGTTCAATAAATGAAAGAATTTTACCCAAATCGCTGCATTTTCATCGAATTTACAAAAGAACAGGTAATATAAAGTTATAAGTAAACTATATATGATATCATAACATTGAATATGATTCTGTAATAACTCAATGACATTATTTAAATCATTATACAGGAGGATCGGATATATACGAAGCATATCAGACATAAAGTAAGTGATAACTATTCCAATCTCATTCTTATCAGCGATTGTTTATTCGTAAGTATTTACTGGTGTTATTGTTATCATCCATGTCCATGTTTTAAATAAAAAAATCATGCATGTTAAATGTCTTTCTTACCCATTTCTTAATTTTAACACATGTTATGAAAGGATTCTTACTTTTTTTTACCACACGAGGAACTTATTGACTTTTCCGTCAAAAGTACGAGAAGGATGTTATTTTTTACTTATACGGCATGAATGGATTTTTAAGGTTTCATAACGAATTATTTCAATGAAGATCCCTCTACAATATTTTCGGAATTTTTTCGAAAAAATACTTTTCTTTTAATATTTCAAGGAATTTTGTGAAAAGAAAATTATTTTGAAGAAGAAAGATGTTTTTCTTTAAAATTCATTTCAAGTTTTTTATCAAATCGATTTTTCATATAAGATGACATTATTTCATATGATTATTTATCAAGTATAATTTATATATTATTTACATGTATTTACTTGTCTTATGATGAAATTATATCCATTTGTTTTATATGGATTATGTTATGATGGGATGGTATTTATGAAACCCATTTTATTCTTTGGGTTATGATGAATGTTTTAAGTTTATATTGGGGAATAAGTAAGAATGATTTAAATATGAGATGGTCGGGGCCTATATCTCCCTCCAATGCATTGGGTAAATATTTATATCTCATGAGATATACATGGCTATAATGGTAAGTTAATCCGCTTCAGTGTTACAGGACTGAAATGAGGAGTGAACTCGATTCTGAAAGGGACTTTGTCCACTAAGATGGTCATGGCAGTAATGCCTTGGCTACTATAGAAATAAAAACAAGTGCCTAATGGTTTCCACAATTACATGCTTTATTCCCATACAATATTATCATTATTGATGATCCATTATGATATAATCCTTACGTACTTCCAAGATTTATGTCTTTGCTCCAGATTTTGAGGTTTATATTTTGTGTTCATGTTTTTGCATTCAAGTGTTTATTGATTGTTTTATGTTCTCTATGTTTACCTTTACTGAGCATTTGAGATCACCATTTTTATGATTTCATTTCCCCAGGATATAAAGAAAGGTTTTAGTTAAGTAGACCAAAAAGGGGAAGATCTTTATGGGAGATGTTGAAGATCATTTACCATGATTAGAATATTACATTCTGAATTTACAAATACACTAAACTAATACGATATTTAGGCGTCTGTTTTTTTCATGTGTTAAGTATTCCACAAAAGTAATGTAATTTCCATTTACATCATGCTTTTGGTCTCTACAGTAACACCATTGAAGGAAAATGTACCACACATGTAACATCACGAAGATAACACTACGAAGGTAAAAGTAACACACAAGTAACACCACTAAGATATCACCACAAAAGTAAAGGAACCACATAGTTATCAACACGAAGATATCACCATGAAGGTAAATGTACCACACAGGTATCCCCATGAAGGTAACAGACTCATCTCATAGAGGTATTAGTGATGTATTGAAGTACAGATGATTAGTCGTGAAGCTAGATTATCTTATTTTGTTAAAAGGCACAGATACTGACCATACGGAGTATGACCCACATAAGATCGGTTGGTACTAAACCCTATAATGATCCACATAGGATCTGACCTGCCCAAAGTAGATAGGTACTATCCCCCGAAATGACCCACATAGGATATGACCCACACATGTTCGGTATGTGCTGACTCAAATAGGATCGCAGAGTTATAACCCACGCAGGAGCTAACCCTCACAGGATAGGTGCTGACCCACACATGATCACTCAGTACTAACATCTATATGATCTGTCTCCAACCTCCGCCTCACTGCCATCAACTAGATTCCCACTAATTGTACACTTTATTATCGGATAACTTCTACTAAATCCATCGGGCATACCTCAACTTCCATGACGCTCCAATAATATGTAACCCGATTATCCGTCTCTTCATAATGGTTCCAATGCAACAGACAACATGTCAATCAGATGTTTGGTCTTTATGTTATTGTAATTTTACTGCTGGGGGCCAGGTTGGATTTGGAGTCGATCCAAATGACATGTTCCCCAAAATTCCCCAAAACTAACATGGATTATACCAAAAGGACCGCCTCATCCTATGGGTTTTGTTTCCGCAGACAGTTCGTCAAACAGACGTCTGGTATGTATGTTACACCCCTTTATGTTAAATGGGGGTAATCATACATTGGTCCAGCGTGGCTCGGTCGGGCCCAATGAAATACAACAAGGAACTGATTCCAAAAATAGATCACAATTCCTTTGACAGCATGTCGAATGGACCCCCAGTTTGTCAGTTACAGGTGTTTCCCTATTAGGGAACTGGTTGGGTCTGGCCCCGATCTGACTCGGTCAGACTGGCCCGATGCAACAGGTCCCATGTTCCATCTGACCCTGCTCGGGTCTGGCCTAGTAAGGGTTTTCCTGGTTTGGTTCCCGGCCCAAGGATGCTATTGGCATAGCTCTCCTGGTGGTACTATGTTCACACGTGATGGCCCATCGGGCCGCTGGTTCGGCCAAGCCCACCGGAGGGTCCGTCCCACTCGGTCGGCCCACGTCCGGCCCACTCGGCCGGCCTGCATCTGAACATGTCTGCCAAAAGGCCGAACAATATTCCCAATGTTCACTATGGGTGCATGGTTGTGTCAGCCATCTAGTGGTGTAGTACCCCACATCAATTACTGTTCGGCAATTTCGGCTGACCGGGCAGTCGGTTGACATGGCACGACGTAAGGGCCGCACAGTTCTTCACCCGTCGTGGCTTTGAGATGCAGCCTCCTCCTATGGCGCATGGTGACCTATGACTCTGGATTCCTCCATGGCCGATCAGTTTCATCCGCCACTCCACGTCGTAGCTACATGCCATGACCCCCTTGTCTGATAGTGTGCGATTGCGCTCCACTACCTCCTTCACAGTTGGCCGAGCTGGCCGCTGTCTCCACTTTTTTTGGCTACAGCCTTAGCCTTCTTCACTGGAGGCGCACGATGGCTCTTCACAATCTCCCCCGCGATCGGCCCTTTCCGACCGCCACCATCAACCGTCATCCTTCGGTTCGTGATTCTATGTTACCTATAACTGACCGCTGGAACCGGCAACAACCTCCATGGTTAGTGTCAATGCACATTATCATCACTTCTTTGCATGGTGAAGACATGTCGATACCTCTCCCCAAGCTCCATATACATAGGACATGGGGAGGGTGAGAAATGGTTGTAGAATTTATGAGGGTTCATTTAATAGGAACCTACCTAAATTCAAACGAAGTTGTTACATTGGATTTGAAGGTTCATGCCATTTGATGGATTGATACATCGTTGGTCCCACAATGCCTCTTGTCTGTTGGGGGAATATAAAGAAATAAATAAAATATCAATGTTATTTAATTATTCTTTTAAATGGTCCAAAATATAACTTTTTCTACATACTTACTACGGACGAAGCAAAGTCTCCCTTAAAAGAATCCCAGCACTGTGAATTCAATGGTTCCCTTGGATTTTTAATCCAAGGACAGGTTCAAAAGTTAGAAAATGTCGCTCACGTGTTTACTGAACATACCTTAGAAAAAGATTATAAATTCATTCTGGGCACACCATACCACAAAATAACGCACCATCAATTTTTGCAGACTCATAATAACTTTATGTAATTAAAAAAACTACATGTACAATCTAGGTATTTACATTCTCTCCACCTTAGGGATTTTCATCCCGAAAAGTCACAACATAGACTAAGAAAACAAATGGGGGTACTGAGAATGAATCTGAGCCTTCGGATCCTATTTTCTCTCTTGGAGATTCCCATGCTTCCAGCGAATGTGCACCAAAGGTAACGATTTTCCACGAAGGACCCAATCCCGTTGATCCTCAATATCTCATAGAACCTTCATAAATGTATCCCCATCATCAAATTACAACTCCCCATGACCGATGATGAGAGATGGGTCATGCATGTATCACCTCGACAAGTATACGTGGGAGACGTCATGCACCCTCTGTAACTGTGGTGGTAGTTCCAAGAGGTATGCCACCTCGTCAATCCTCTGATGTATCAAAAATTGTCTGATAAACCACGATGAGAGTTTTCCACCTTGGACAAATATCTATAGTCCACGTCAATGGGAGAATCACAAGAATACATGGTCTCCCTCCCTAAACACCAAATGTCTCCATCTCATATCAGAATAAGACATATGTGTGCTCTGTGCAGTCTTCATCCACTCCTGCATGATTTGAATCTTTTCTGTGGTAGGCCATACCAACTCTAGACCCATAAGTGATGACTCACCTTGGTCCATCCAGCAAAGAGGTGATCTGCATGGTCAACCATAAAAGGCCTCAAATGGTGCCATACCAAGGGTGGAGTGATAATTTTTATTGTATGAGAACTCCACCAAGGGAAAGTGATCCCCCTATGTGCGGCCAAAATCTAGGATGAAAAAATGTATAATGTCATCCAGCATCTGAATAGTCTACTCTGTCGGACCATCCATATGTGGATGAATGGTGGTGCTCAAACGTAGATGAGTCTCGAACACCTCCTTTAATCCCTTCAACAACTGAGAAGTAAAATTTGTGTCACAGTTAGAGACGATCGTCGATGGAACTCCATGACGTAATGCAATCTTCTGCATGTACATGCGTATCAAGCCCTCTACTAATCCCTACTCTTAGATTGGTAGAAATTGTGCCAACTTGGTGAGTCGGTCAACGATCACCTAGATAGAATCATGTACCCTGGATGTATGTGGAAGCCATGTCACAATTTCCAAAGAGATACCATCCCACATTCATTATCGCACCTCCAGTAGTATTTATAAGCCTGCTGGAAGCTAATGCATGGATTTAACTTATGGACAAGTGAGGAATTGTGAAGAAAACTTGGTCTCTTCTTTCTTCATCCCTGGACACAAGTACTGATGTCGAAGGTCCTAGTGCATTGTCTCTACAACAGGATGTACTACTAGAGGAGATGTATGGATCTCCCTCAACGCCTCCTCCTAGAGCACCACTGGTACCATGGTGATTCCTCTAAAGAGGATGAAGTGCTCCCAATTTTCATAAAACTGATAAAGTGCCTATCATGTGGATATCTAAGCACGTCATGAATGAAAGTCAACTTCCCCAAGATGCACCTCTATAACTCACTATAGGAGTGGGGGAGTGACTGTCCTAGACTAGAGGTAAGCTTCTCTAGATCAATCTACGAAGGATATCTACATCATGGAAAGGTTCTATGTCACCTCACATAGAAACTGTATACTAGACCTCCTATTGACTGCATCTACTAACATGTTCTCCTTCCCAGAAATATACACTATCTCAAAGTCATAGTATTAGAGGAACATTATACATCCCCGCTGTCTCTGTTTTAGTTCCTTTTGAGAGAAGATATACCTGGGACTCTTGTGATCAGAGTAGATAGTAAAATGTTATCCCATAAATTAATGTCACCACATATTTAGGGAGAATACTAATACTTATAACTCCAGTTCATGTTTACCATCGTTCTTCTATGTTGCCCCAGTTTTCATGAGCCATTGGCAATCACTTCTCTTTCCAGCATCAAGACACACCCATGTCCTGTCCTTGATGTGTCGCAGTAGACTACATTCCCAACACCCTCTTCTTGTAGTCTTGAGATGGGGGCACTCGTTAGTCTCTGCCTCTGCTCCTGAAAACTCTGTTGGAATATCTTCATCCATACAAAGGGCTATCCCTTCATTATCAACGCTAACAAGGGTGCCGCCACTCAGGAAAATTCTGGCACGAATCTCTGGTAGCATCCAACCAACCCTAGGAAACTTCACACCTCGGTCACACTCCTGGGTGGCTCCCAAGAAACCAAAACCTCTATCTTCACTGGACCCACTACAACTCCAGCCTATGGGATAACATGTCCAAGAAGGTGGACCTTTGGTATCCAGAACTAGAACATCGAGAGCCTTCCAAAATTCTAGTGCTCTCGAAGTGTATCCATTACTATCTATTGATGATAGACATGATCCTCCTATGACGCTGAGTATATCAATATGTCATCGATGAGGACAACCAAAAAGTGATCAAGGTATGGTTGGAAGGTCATATTCATGATTCCAATGAAAACTTATGGGGAACTAATCACACCTGATTGAATAATCGTGAACTCATAGTGGAAATATTGACATCTTATGTTCATCTTCTGCACAACCTCATCTCATACCCTGACCTAATGTTATCCTGAAATGAGGTCTATATTCGAAAACCATGGAGCTCCTTTCAGCTGATCGAAAAGATCATCAATCCTCAGAAGTTGATACTTGTTCTTCACAGTCACATTGCTCAGGATCCAGTAGTCCACAAAGAGTCTCAAACTCTCATATTCTTTTATGGCGATCAAAATCGGGGATTCCCATTGCGAAAAAACGCGCTATATTAACCCCTTCCTTTGAAAGTCCACCAATTGTACTCGTAACTCATAATGCTCCACAGGCGACATTAGATATACTGGTGTAGATATCAGTTCCATCTTGTGGTACATGTCGATGTAAAATTCATCCTCTCTATGATGAGGTAGTCCTAAAACATCATTAGGGAATACATCAACATACTAGTCGACCACTATAGGATATCTTGGACTATCAACAACAATTGTCCTGAGGGTAAGGCTGGCCAACTGATGTGTGATTGGCTTCACCCTCAATGGGTTAAGTCAATCTTGTGCTGCAAAGGTTCCCTTCTCACTGGTGAAGAAAAAACTGGTCCCATCCTTGTGTACACACTGCACATTGCTCCAAATATTGTCAATATGTGTGTCGATAATGGATAACCATTCAATACACAAGATGAAGTCATAAGGCCTCCATGCTGCTACTAGAAGATACTAGTTGATGATCTATCCTCCTAGAGTAAGCTCAGAATACCAACACCAATGTGTAACCATCGAATCTTCTCTCGTAAGAGTCTCTATCCATAAAGAACGATCCAATGGCTCCACTAGAATCATCAAGCTCTGAACGAGGGCCATGGAAATAAAAGACTGACTGGAACATGTGTCTATGTGTACTTCAGTTATGGTGGAATGGACATAGATCATAAATTTAATCACCTCTAGAGAACTATGGTCATAGGCCTCATCTACATGGAGCTGAGCTCGTCCCTGTCCTATTTCTCCCCGTGGTCGGGGTAGACCACTAAGAAGTGGTGGCGAGAGAACCTCAAATTTTCATCCACCTCCTGCTGCATGGATAATTACTCTACCACATCCTTCCATCTAAAAACCTCCTCTCTCTCTAACCTTAGCCTCTTCCTCGGCAGTCCATTGACCTTTTTTTGGTAATCCGTATGGCGGGTCGGGCAGTCACGAGCCATGTGACCCAAACCACTGCATGAGTAGCACTACCTGATCCTCAACTGTCCTCATCTGTCCCGTGTGACCCTCAACACTTACCCTATATCCTAGGGTCTCCCTCAGATGGTTAGGCATGCATGGGCCCTGGTGTTATCCATCTACTGCCTACTACAGATGACTCTACTACCTGACGTCTGATGGTGGCTCTCGTAGTCGATGTCTGCTCATCTAGGAATCTCTCTACCAAAAGCACTCGCTCTAGCACCCCCAAACTTCATAGGAATGATGAGTGATACCATCGATTCTCTGATCTCTCGTCGAAGACCCTACTCAAAGGTCAGGGCCCTAATGAAAGGGTATTTTACCATGTCGGTGGAGTAGTGGGAGAGATTAATGAACCTATCCAAGTATTGGGCAACGGTCATGTTTCCCTACTTTAAGTGCAACTTCTCTTTTATATGCACTTTGTGTAAAGTCATTTGGAAAAACTCTTCCCTGAAAAGGCCCTAGAAGCCTTCCCAGGTGAGGGTATGCTCATCATGTATCTGGAGTGTCTGACTCCACCATCTCCAAGATGCTCCCTGGAAGGGACTAGCATCTAGGATTACCATCAGATCATCTAGTGTCCCAACTAAGCGAAAAACTATGGCCACAACCTCTAGTCAGTCCTCATCCACATGTGGATCTATCTTTCCTTGGAACCTTGGAGCCCTATTCCAATGAAACCTGTGAAACTTTCTTTTTTTGGCATGCATTGTCTACTGGTGGGGACAGTTGCAACAGCTTCCCAACGGGTAGTGGTTCTACTGGTACTCCACCCGATGGTACTAACACCATAAGAGGTCCCTATACTGAGGCCTCATCTCTTGGGGGGATTTCCTCATATACACTCTTGGGAATCATGGATGGTTGTCGATGATGAGACATCAGAAAAGAAAACAGGTGTTTCATGGTCAATAAGTAATACCTGGTGAGCTGACTAAAAGAAAAACATACGAACACATTTACAAACAGACACAATCAGTATTTTCGTGTACTGAGCCAGAATTCAAAATTCAGGGTTCTAGTGTATGGATACATAGACCTCTGCACCAGAACTAGATTCCCCAAAATAAAAACCTCACACATAACCTAAAAAATATCACTACATTTAAAAGAGAGGAGTAATAGTTCTTCATTATAACTGACTCCTCTAATACAACTTTTTCATGACCCGTCCCCCGAGGCACGTGTCGTGACTACCCCCAACCCACCTTCCATATTCCAGGGTTGTAGACTAGCACCAGAAATGTGTATCCCTTAATGGGAAGTCATTTACTTTAATCCTATACAACACACAATTCTAGGAGTACAACAAGAGACAACCATGATGTAAAATGAGGTTGTAAAAAGTGTGCAAAAAGTAAAGGGGTCGAAAATAAAGCCCAACTGGAATGTACAAGTACAACTGAAAAGTGAAAAACAACTCATTTATCATCCATCGAGGATACTGTTAGAATGGTTGGAACAACTCATGATCAGTAGTCACTACAACACGTCATGTCAAGGGTCCACCTCCGAGCATCGTCCTGTCCTGGATCCCTCAGCCTCGATTATCATTCTTCATCTTCTGCACAAGACACAACATGGAGCGGGAATAGCCAATTATGGGTGAGTTTTATGATACACATTAGGGATCCTGGGACCCGCGAAGGTCTCCCAGAGATCAACAAAGGAAAACCCACAATTCAAGACTTCATTCTCAAATCATGAACCAGCCGTCAACTCTACCTAGGTATATTCCCATACATATACCTAATTTATCATGATATACTAGTTTAATACATGAGGGAATAATATCAAAATGGGTAACACCATGAAGGTAAAAGTACCACAAAGGTAACAACACAAAGATAACACCACGACGGTAAAAGTACCAAAAAGGTTGCACAACGAAGATATCATTATGAAGGAAAAGGTACCACAAAGCTATCACCACAAATATATCACCATGAAGGTAAAAGTACCACACAAGTATCAACATGAAGGTAAAAGATCATCTCACACTATTATAAGGGATGTATAGAAGTAAATATAATCAGTCGTGAAGCTAGATAATATTATTCTGTCAAGAGGCACTGCCAGTGATCATGTAGAGTCTAACCCTCATATGATCGATATGTACTAACCCCCACAATGATCTACACAGGATCTGAGCAACCTATATTCGATAGGTACTAACCCACGCAATTACCCAAAATGTTTCTATATGTGCTATCTCACATAGGATTGTTGAGGGCTGACACACATAGGATCTGACCCACACAGGATCAGTATGCAATGACCCACATATGATTTTTGAGTACTAACCCGCAAAGAATCTTCACCACACTGGATCGGTGTTGACCCACATAGGATCACTTGATACTAACCTCTGTATGATCTATCTCTAACCTCCGCCTCACTGCCTGCCACCGGATTCCCGCTCATTGTACGCTTGATTTTGGGAGAACCACTCCTCAATCCATCGGTTGTACATAACCTCCACAAATCTCCATGAAGAAGTAACCTGATGATATTTCATGTCATAGGGTTTCCAACACAATAAATATCTCATCAATCAGATGCCCGGTCTGTAAGTTATTTGTATTTTATTGTCAGGGACCCAGTTGGATTTGGAGTCTATCCAACCCGAACATTATCGAACATTCCCCAAAACACTTTAGGATTATACCTAAAGGAACACCTCATATTGTGGGTTCTATTGCTATAGAATGTTCATAAAATAGTTTTCTAGTAAGTAAGTTACACCCCTTTCAGAGAAACAAGGGTAATCGCACCTTGCTCGTGTCTGGCACACTAAGGGTCGGCCTAGTTTGGTATACGGGCTCGAACCGAAGTTGGCCCAGCCCGCTGGCGGGTATGGCCAGCTCAGTCGCGCCGCATCCGGCCCGGTCCTCCAGAAGATAGACCGATCTTCCCAGTGCTCCCCGCTGGTGCATAGCTATTTCACCCAGCCAGTGGTGCACTTCACCACAGCAATTACCTATCGAACATTTCGGCCAACAGGGCGGTCCGCCGACCTAGCACGGTGTGAGGGCTATGCCATTCTCTACTTGTTGCAGCTTCGAGCTAGAACCTCCTCTAGCGGTGTGTGACGACATGATGCAATGCCTTCCTGCATGTCTTGCTAGTCCTAGATGTGGATGCCCGCCGCATCTACATGTTGTGGCCCCCTTGGCTGATGGAGCACGACGGCATGCCACCACCTCCTTCATGGTTAGCTGAGCCGGACTCCATCTCCACCCACTGCAGCTATGACTGCCGCCTTATTCACTGGAATCACATGACTGTGTGCCGCTATATCCTCCATGATCGGTCATTGTTGGCCACTTCCATCATCCTTCGTCCATCAGTTCGTGATTCGGTGACACCTGTCACCGCCCGTTGGAACCGGCTCTGTCCTCCACGGTTGGTGTTGCGGCGCATTATCATCACTTATTTACTTGGTGAAGTCATGTTGATACATCTCCCCAAGCTCCATATAAATAAAAGAGCGGGGGTGAGGTACGCTGAAAGAATTTATAAGGGTTTATTTAATAGGATCCTTCATAAATTAAAAGGATGATAATACATATGATTTGAAGGATCAAGAAATTTAATGGATTGACACACCATTGGTCCCACGTTGTCTCTTGTCCATTTGAGGTAAAGAATAAATACATAAAATAAAATAAAATATTTTTATTTTTTTAAAAGGTCCAAAATTTATCTTTTTCTCTAGACCTAATGCGGTCGATATGAAGTCTCCCTTAAACGAATCTCAGCCCTGCTGATTATACAGTTCCCTCAGAATTTTAATCCAAGCACTGGATCAAAATTTAGAAAATTTTTCTTGCACGTTTACTAAAAATAAATTAAAAAATGTTCATAAATTCATTCTGGGCATTGGAATCATGTGCCTTCAATTTTTTGCAGACTCGTAATAATTCTATATAATAAAAAAATTACCTGGAAAATCTGGGACTTTACATGATGTTTCATTCATTCACATGATAAAATCCGAGTATATAGATGATACTGGATCTATCATGGTCATTTGGACAGATGAGGTGAGTAGAGGACAACAAAAGAAGATATGTAGAAATGAGACTAAATGAAAAAGAAAGGTGTTTTACCTCTTGGAATAACCACATTGAGAACCTCCTTAATGGAATAGATTTTGGTATTTTGGAAAGACCAAGAGATTCATGGTCCTGCGGAGTGACTACGGAAGGGTATTTCGGAAGAACATTGAAGAGATTAAAGGCTTATAGGAGTGATGATAAGAGGGAGTGATATGTTTTTTTTATTGTGGAGGAGATGAAGGTTTTTATAATTTTTTAATCATTAGTTTATTAATTTCCAGCAAGACCAGAAATAGTGATGATTTCATTACCAAGAATAATAATAAATGAATGTGAGTTCTAAAAAAGTGGGATTACATCACATATGATGTCACAAATAGTTAATTTAAGTGCTAATTATTATATAAGGTATTTTATTGTATTTCATTATTCACCAAAAAATCAAGTATTTCAGCAAAATCCCAAAAATTCACCCAGACCATTTTTTGACGTGTAGAATTCAAAAATTAACTCCAATTTTCGAAAATAATTTTATAAATATTATAAATTTAAATTTTTAAATAAAATAATAATTTATTCCAAAAAATCACTTTTAACTATACCTCGTTTTATAAAACCTTGAGAAATTAATCTAGGACACATAAAATTATCTTATAGTCATAAGAAAATAATGTAACAATTTATGATTACATTTTATTAAAATAAATTTCCATTTTAAATTATTAATTTAATCAGAAAATTTTAATTTAATTATTTTTGTCATAGAAAAATATCAATACTTATACTATGATCATTTTTTCACTTTTAAGATTTCTAAATTATATTTATACATTCACAGGTGAAGTTTATATTTTTTATATTGTTTTCTATTCATTAATATTCTTAAGGGTGTGTCACTAATAATAAGGGTATGTTACTATTAACCAAAAAATAATTTTGTCTTATCAGAATCTGAATATCTTACTGAACACAACCTTTTATGTTAGTTTTTCAAAATTCAAATCACAGAGGTGGAAAAATTATGTTTACATGACTAAGTTATAAAATATTCCTGTTTTGTAGAGACTTGGTGTTTCATGCATTAAATAATAATTATATTTGTAAATTCAGGGGGTGTTACAATATATGTTTATTAAAACTGTCCTTTATAAATTTATGTATGGCGTGAACCAGTCACATCACTTTGAAAGAAGGTATTCTACACTTCCACAAACGATGTTATCGTATTTACACAAAATCGAATGTATAGAGGTATGTTTAAAAAAATAAATAGAGAAATATAAATACATTTTAGATATAATATATATCATATATGAAGATTTTTTTCATCATAATTTCCACCATGTGATGTGGTAACGGAAAAATTAACATTCATGGTTTCGTGAGGCGGCAGTTCGACGTACACATAAACAATATATTATTTACATATTAAAAGGAAGTGTGTGTAAGTTTAGGTATAAACAAAAGAATAAAAACATATTAGTATATTTAGGATACTATATTTTTATATAATCATATAATAAGGATATTTTAGTGGGTGTAGAACAGAAATGAAATTAAAGAGCTTGAGGGAATATGTTATCTCTTAATCGGGTAACTTCTTTTGGATTGTACCAAAAGGCTTCCGAGGATGGATTTCATCCCAAGTGGAGGATTCTAGGATTAGGGTAGGAATGTTTATTATCTATTTGGTTAGATATTTTCCAATACAAATTGGCTTTATATGTGTGAGAAGTTGGATGATATAAGGCCTTTTATAGTGGAACAGGAGTTGTACTATTGAAATATTTTGACAAAGGAATTCCAAACAAAATTTTAACTTCTCAAGTGCCTACCAAAATGGTAAATATGAGATAAAATGCATTATAGGGTCTAAAATGGCAATGAAAGGTATTTTTAACTTGTTTCTAATTCATTTGGTCCCTTAAGATTGAGGTTTAATCCCTTTTTATGCTTAATTTTACCTTAATCATTGCAAAAAATATAATTACATTCACTAATTTTTTTTGGAAAAACATAGTTGACCTTAATATATATTATAAAGTTTGATGATTCAGAATATGGAATCCATTTTTCAAATTCAAAACATAGATGTGGAAGAATTTAATTTAATTTTTATCCTGCAGGCGGGATGAAAATGCGTGTTTTTAAAGAAAAATCATTGAAAAGATTACTATATTTTTATAGTATATTTCAGAGTGAAATTAATTAAAATGTCCTAAATTGGATTAATTGATAAAAATATTATTTATTGAATCTTAAAAATAAATCTAAAACATAATTAAACCTTATAAATAAATTATATAAAAAGCAAATTTGAAATAAAATTCATTATTTTTCAATCATAATTAAAAAATGAATCTTCATAACAAAATACCAATAATTCTCCCTAAGCTAATTTTTATATTTTTATTAAAAATATGATTTTTATTTTGAAATATTCAATTTTTAAAAAGATCAAAATTTGGAAATTAAAACGTGTTCCCCATCAAATGGTGAAAAAATACCTTCAGAAAGATGTATTATTTTATGTGTAATGTTGAGTTTGTTCTTATATTATGCCTGTAAAATATATTATATTAGTGAAAAAATATTTTATTTAATATATATATATATATATTAAATTTATATCACTCACTTAATGAAATTAATTTTAATTTATTCGGGTAAAACAACTTTTTTTTGTAAAAAAATATTTTTCTATAAAAAAATTATCTTTATATTCAATTGGTTCTTATATTGATTTCTAATTAATTTTAACCAATGAAATCATTTTATATTTTTGTTAAAGTTATATTTTCAGAAGATAGATATTATTGTTCATAACCTTTTATTTAATGGCTATGTTATGTGTTATTATAATAAATAATTATATTTTAACAATATATTGTTGTTCGGTTAAAACATAGTCTTGTGTGTGACGTATGCTATCAAACAAGGTCGTTTTTGCATGTAGGGAAAGATAAATTAGTGTTTTCATGAATTTAAAAATATATAATATATTATATTTAGTTAATATATTTATTATATTGTAAATTCATAGGATAGTATATTCCCTTATGTGTTTGGTGTCGCGTTTCATGCACGCTGCCGAATATAAGGATATTACTTTTGAATCTCATGGTGTTACATTATCTCCACCTTAAATTATTTTTGTCCTCACAATTTAAACATGATCTCAATAATAGACGGGTTGAAATTATAATATTGTTGAATGTACAACATTGTATATAGGGTTAGAACATATTATTAAAAATATTGAATGGAAATTATAATGGTCACGTGGCTAGGTTCTCTTGTAAGAGAACATAGGTGGTAAATGAAAACATGGATATGGAAGAAAAACAAACAACAATCAATTCTTGATGAAGATTTCAAGAGAAATTGTTCAAATGAAAGTTGTTGACCACAAAACTATCAAGCATATGTGTGAATAAAATTTATTTATATTAAAAAATGATGATAATAGGATAAAATTTTTGTTTCCAAACCCTTTTCCTTGAGTTAAAGAATTCATTCCCCATTTAAAAATATAACTAGATTTACATTACATTAAAAATAATGTTTCCAATTTATTTTTCCTAGAAATATTTATACTTCATATATTAGAACATGATGCCTCATATGATGAAGTAATGCATCAATAACTAAAAGATTTCCAAAATATCAACATAAACCATTTCATAAATGGTTATGTATTCCAAAATATTATGATCCAAAAATTTAGAATGAAGGAACCTGAATTTTAAAAAATAACTTATCATTATCCTTAAAACTACAAGAAGTAGATATTTAATCATAACACACCAAATTTGTGAACACCTTCATCATGTATTCTATTTAAATATTTTAATAACTTGAATTTCCATAATAAATAGTTAGGAACATTAATGATAGCAGACCACTTGTTGAAAAGTCATTAATAAGTTCCAAGTTATTCAACACATACAAAAATAAATTATTTCATCATCATTATCTCAACATCAGGATCATATTATTGGTTTTCTCTTTGTCAATCATGTGTTTTCTGAAAATTGTAACATTCCTCATAATAAATTTTCTAGGTACAATTCAGTATATGATCTCAAATCCTTAATGAAAGAGTATTGTAGTTCAATAATTATATATTTCATAAATTTTATAATGAGAAAATCATAAATAAAATACTTTTACAATATATTTATTATATCCGAATACAAAATCACAGTAATCAGTCCACTTCGGTTGTCTCAATAACATATTCTTGACATTGATACCTTAGCTTCTTCCTAGATATATTTTATTGATGTTTGGGGAATTATCTTGTGTAGTGACGTATATACATACAGTTGTGACACTAAATAGTAGCTTTTTATTCCTCTATTTTCATTATTTTTCTTGGTGACCCTTTCCTCAACCCTTATGAAAAACTCCCAATCCTTTCAATCATTTACGAGGGTTATCCTTTCCAACGTTATCACATGTTGGAAAAAAATTCATTCCCTTATTCACTTTATCTTTCATTTTATCTTCCTTTATCTTCTTATCATGCTTCCCTTTGAATAAATAGGACATGGAGAATTATTTCTCTATATTGATAGCACATAAAACTATTTCATCATATGAAGAAAAATTATAAGAAATCAGTTACTTCTAATATTTGGATTAAGTCATTCAATGAAAGGTTTCATCTTGCATTCCATGTTGCGTATGAAATTTGTATCATACCTTTTAAACCTGATAAAGTATTCTCTATGATTATCAACACTTTCGTCCACTTTTTTCTTTAATCTAGGAAACATTATTTTAATCATATTTTGGTTCTCAGGAGGGAAGTATTTATCAAATAATGTGTCATTAAAATTCCTCTATTCCACAAGTTCAATTTCTTCTTCCTCTCTAGTATTCTGAATCAAAGACCACTATTAATCACTATCACATTGGAGATAATACCACACAAGTGTGACCTTTTACTTTTCATAAAATCACAATGCCATGACTGTCTTCTCTAAAGATTTAATCCATTTCTCAGTTTCCATTATATCAGTAGTCTAACTAAATTATGGGGGCCTCTAACATGTAAATTAATCCAAAATATGATATTATCTATGAGGAATAGGTTTTTTCATAAGGGAAAGGTTATTTATCCTAACCTGAATAATTTTACCTAATATATCATTAACATTCTCAGTTCCAATACATGTTTTATTGGTTTCCTCATCCAGGAAATCTCTACATTTTCCATGAGTATTGATTTCATTATTCCTTCTATAAACCATTTCTAAGCAATGAAATATATGAGATAACATTATGTAACATGATGTATAATCCCAAAACTATTGAATCAATAATAATAAATTAAAAATGTTTTCCATAACTAATCTGATAATATTAATCATAGTTTATTTGGGGGTATCATTAAATTTAAATACATCATAATGGTGGGTAAAGAAAACATGAATTATCCTAATTTTATCCCCCAAGAGTTTCAAACTAGGTGCGTGGTAAGTCATATTGTCATGTATCAAGTAACACTGAGTAAGGCCAGGGACACCTTATTAGATTTTTTACTACTAGGTACATATGTTCTAGAACCACGTTCAATTTTATTATACAGATAGGGAAATATTTTGAGAAATAACCACATAATGACCACCTAACCAAAATTATTGGAAGTTCTTATATAATTATACTCAAGATATATATTATAGTTTTTCTCCATAATATATGTTTTCTAAATCTTTCTTCCAAGGTTACTTTTAATCTTCTTTTGATACCAACTGTAAGGCCTTGCCGCTAGAATCCTAGAGCGGGTGCATTATTTTATTGCATTGGCATGGTTACAAGGAAGAAAATTCTGAAACACTGATCAGTTTAGTAGTTTTGAAAATATAGATTAAATACATGATAACCTTAATAAATTGGGAAATAATAAATACTAAAAGGGTACATAATAAAAATAATTAAAAATCATCCTTGAAACTCATTCAATGGATTTCTCTTCATAACTTGGGGAAAAAACAAAATAAGGGTGAGCTCAATTGATCAGTAAGGGTTAGCAAAAGAGGAGTAATAATGAATCAGTGATAATAAATAAATATTAAAATTTTATTAAATAATCAATAATTCCATTTAAAAAACTAGATATGGAACAATCAATATGTAATGGTATGAAACTGAAACACATTCCACTTAATCAATAAACTATGAATAAAATGTATACATAGATATATACATGTAATACATCAAGGATGAAAATAACATAATATAAATAAAGGAAATTCTTAACTATTAGACTTCATATAATAGTAACATGATAAACTATACCATCAAGACCTTTCACAATATAGTTAAAACAATGGATAGAAACCAGTTTAATTTTTTCAGCATATTCATCTCCTGAGAACATGTCGATGCATCGAGGAGAAATACAAAGTTTGGGATCCCCCCTTCATTTACTACACTAATAATTACTCAAATATAATATTAAAAATAAATAATACATCTTATTAGATATCGATATTGAATAGTGAAAACATAATTATCAATATTTCCCTAAATTATCATATAATTTCATAGGCATACTTTGTATGTAAAATGGTATACGGTTTAGAAGATAAAAATATTTATTGTATGATAATATGGATATTAAAGTGAATTTACAATGAGAAATTATTATAATAAAGTGATTTTTTCAATATTAGGTTAAAAATCACAAAAGGATGTGAGATTGCAATGATATTCTTTAAGAAAACTCATGAGGATAGTAATATTTAAACATTCCAAAGTGTCCAATACCACATTGAAACATTTAAATCATAATCCCCAATATGGTATGACATTAAGTGAAACTTATAATATCATGAGAATATGTATATTAATTATATTATGTGTTAAAGTAAAATATATACTCCATAAAATAGTGATTTGGTGCGTATCATCAAATAACTCTCAATAGAATGTAAACTGAGACGAAATCCCTTACATTGACATTATTTGTGTTTTGTGGTATTTATACCCTTGTATAATGGTTTTAAATATGATTTTAACTTATATAAAACCATAATAATTTTGTAATATTATATATGTTTTTCTTATAATATCTTATAACCCACTTTTTAACAATATTTCATAATTTTTTCTATTTCGTGTGTTAATTTCCTAGTTTTCTCAGGAATGTTTTTACAAGTTATTTTATGATTATATTACACAAATAATGATATAATCATATCTGAAATTTTAACAATGAAATAATTTTATTATATATTCAGTAGATATGTATTTATAATAATCTATAAAGTTTGGAAATATGAAATGAAATGCACCATTCATGGAGACGTTAGGTCGTACATACGCATGAACGCTACATTCATTTCATTGTTGTGTTAAATGTATGAGAAGTAAATGATAAATATATATATTATAATTATGTTATAATATATATTTCATATATATTATATATATTTATTAAATATATCCTTTATACATTTCATTTATGGTGTGAACGAGTCACATATCTTTGCGAGGCACTTGTCTGCGCGTCGAAAAACAATGTTATCGTATTTTCACAAATGGAATGTATAGAGGTATGTTTTATAAAATAATCACATAAGTATAATGAAATTATAAATATAATATATATAAAATATAAATATATTTTCTATCATAATTCCCACCATAATAGGATGTACATAAAAAATGAACAATCATCGTTTCGTGAGGCGATAGTTCATTGTATATGTAAACAATATGTTCATCACACATTAGATGGATGTGTGTGTAATTGTATATAAAAACCTTATCATAACAACATATTAGTGTATTAATTATTATATTTTTGTTATATAATACAATAATAATGATATTTGAGGGGTTTTTGAATTTTAATAAACTAAAAAGCTTGAGGAAAAAGTGACACTCTTGTAATATTTGGACAAAGGAATTCAATACATGTTTTTCATATTGAAATTAGACCAATAATGGAAAAACTTCTAGAAAATGTATTATAGGGTATAAAAATATCCAAAAAAATTTATTTTTGGTAATTTTTTAAGTCATTTGGTCCCTTAAGATTGAGTTTTAGTACCTTATTATGTTTAATTTTACCTTAATCTTTGTAATTAATTTTAATTACATTCATGTGTATTTTGGGTAAAAACATAATTTATCTTATTAGAAATTATAAATTATAATAATTCCAAATATGGAATAAATTTTTCAAATTACCTATCACATAATTTGTAGAAAATAAAGAAAATTTAATCCCGCACACGGGATGAAAATGCTAGTTTTTAACGTAAAAATTGATCGAAATAGTGCTATGTTTTTATAGTCAGTTTCAAAGTGAAATTGATTAAAATGACCAAAATTGGTTTAATTGATAAAAATATGATCTAATTATAATATAAAACCAATATAAAACTTAATTTTAACTCATGAATAAATTAGACGAAAAAGTGTTTTGAACGAAAATTCAGTATTTTTCACTATTCATTTAAAAATGAATCTTCACAGAAAAATTCCAAAAATTAACCATTATATATTTTTTATGTTTATCCAAAAAATACAAAGGTTATTTTGAAATATTTAATTTATAAAAGGTTCAAAATTTAATTTAAAATGGGTTATCTATCAAAAGGCGGAAAACTACCTTTATAAAAATATAGTATTTTATGTGTGATAATGGGTTTGTACGTATATTATTCCAATAAAATATATTATATATGTTTAAAAACTATTTTAATGAATATAAATATAGTATATATATATAGTAAATTTATATCACTCACTAATTGTAATTACATTTAATTTATTAGGGTAAACCGAATTTGTGAGCATAAAAATAGTTTTTTATAAAAACATACTCATTATATTAAATTAATCCTTATATTCATTTCTAGTTAATTTGTATCCAATGAAATAATTTTATATTTAAGTAAACCACATATTTTCATAAATTAGTTACTACTATTCATAACCTCTTATTCAATTCCTATATAATGTCTTTGTTGACGCCTAAAAAAGACCATAACACTCGGAGGAAGTTTCGAAATGACGAAGCGAAGTCATATTCAGAATCAGAGGCCTGATCCGGAGGCCTGGGATGTGGTGCGCGAAATAATGGAGGATCCGCGCGAAAAAATTTTCTGCGCGTGTAGAATCACCGGGTTTCGCGGAATTGAGCCGATGACGCACACAATATTTGCGCGCCCCGGTTCTGTGCGGTGAGTTTTTGTGCTCCGGCTGCGCTCAGCGCGAAGAATTTCACGCGCCGCCTGGATTCCGCGCCGGAGGTCGCCTATAAATAGAAGGCGACCCCGAAAAGTTGGGGGGTTCCAGAATTCGAAGCGACTCTCGTGCGTGCAATTCGGCTTCCCCTGCGCGCAAGATGGCTTCCAGGTAATCCCTCATTTCGCGCTACCTTGCCCCGGAGTCTGCCTTTGTGCGCAACTCCACCGGCTTCAGTAAATTTTCCCCCTTCCCCGTATTCCCTCCTTTCGCGCAATCTGTGTCTCATACGCACAATACCCTACCATGCGTGCAAAACCCTGCACGTAATTCCCTATCCGCGCGCAATTCCGTTTCTCCAATTGAGCGTCATCCCGATGTTTTGCGCACAAACCTTCTTTTTTGCGCGCAAAGCCCAGGACCCTTCACCTTGACGCCCCTTGGCTACCCCCCTGCACCGGCACCTAATGTCTCCCCTGTCGGGCATGCGCTCCATGCATTGTTTTCCCGTATGTACTTCCGAGCTCGTGTGAAGTAACCTCAAGGTCCCTTGGACCGTGTTTCCTGTTGCGTTGCTTTGACTTATGTTTCTCCGCATAGGCATGCTAACGGCTCTTTCTTCATTGCATAGCCATGCTAACGTGGACCCCCTGGTGGTTCTCCCTGCGGCCCACCATCACTATGGCCTTGTCGATGCCTTCCCTCCCACAAGGGGTAAAGAGTGTTGGGCATGTAAGCCCTCGGGGTGTGAAGCGAACCCAGCTCGTCCAAGCTGCAGGACGTTAAACTGCTAAGCACATCGTCCATAACACAAGACGTTAAACAGTGGTCTGACCCCGTGCTTCGCACGCAGGGTCCCCCCAGCTCGGACATTTTTTACGCCCACTCATCTCCACGGGAATGGACTCTTACTCACATGTAATGAGATCCTCCTTGGCGGAGTGGCGTTTGTCCGCGGTGGAAGGGCCTCCTCAGAGCGTAAGCCCCTAGACTTTCTTGCAGATGATTGCACTCGTGCATCTCCGTACTTCCCCCCTGCCAAGGCCAGTGGAGTCCTTTTCCCACTACGCTTTGTCGCACCACGGGCCTCCACCCTGGAGTAATCCTCGGCACCAAGGGCTGCTAACCACGCGTAAGCCCCTGTTTCCTCTTTGGGCCGCTCAACGCGTAAACCCCATTACGCTTCTCACGGACGCACCCTTCACGACGTGATCGTCTGGTCCCTGCTGCCTCTTGTTTCCCACACCGAGCATGACTCACGTGATATTAGAGCGTGCATCGACCATGACATCCTCTTATGGGCCGCCCCAGAGCGTAAGCCCCATCCCAGCGAACTACGTGGATTTTGATCCGTGCTAACGCATGGTACGTAGGAAGCCTCAATGACGTTCAAGCCCACCACCTGGTCATCCTGACCTCTCCATGTCGGTTCCCTGACCACCTTGGGCCGCCTTAGAGTGTAATCCCCAAACCACTCATCCTGCATGACGTTAAACTGTATCTCGTCCCCCGTGATGTTAAAATGTATCTCGTCCCGCATGACGTTATACTGTATCCCCCCTCTTGGGCCATCTCAGAACGTAAGACCCATGACTCACTCCAACATCCATCCTGATCCTTAACCGGGCCGCCTCATCCCGGTGAGATCATGCCACCACATCCCACTCCATGGCATCCGGGAAGCCGCCCACGTGCTGGACCCAACATCAATGTTCCCCCCTAGGGGTCCTCCAACCCGATCCGTCTCCACAAGACGTTAAACTCGCGACATACACCATGTTAAACATGGGAAGCTGAGGAAAACCTCAGACGGTACACATTCCCCACATTTGGTGTGGGATGCCTCGGGCTTCCGCGCCCTCGAGAAGCCCTGTGATGAGGGACCAAATACAGACACGCCAATGACTCCCCAATGTGACCATTCTCCTCACCGAAGGTTGCTACCCCGACAAGACCCCTTGGAGCGTCTTGATAGAAGAATATTAATTAACTGGCGTCTATGTAGATATGGCACCGGGAATGGGCTTCACGAACCCGTCTAAAATCTATGAGGGAGACCCGGACTAGGTGATGAGCTTTGAGGAGGAATCCACGGAAGGAAGAACGGACATCTCATCATCCCGGTTTTGATCATGGATAAGACGTCCCTGAACAAGGAACGGATGCCGCCCACCTTTGGAAAGTGGGAATATGGGGTAACAAGCAGTGCATCCTCCCCACAGACGGATGCGCGCGCCACGGCGAAATCCTCGGAGCAACAAAAATGGTGAACCCAACGTGAAGCTCTTCTCTACAATATGGTGAATGGTAGCCATCGGGGCGTTGGAAGAATAACATGTCACCAGGTCCGGGTAACCCTCATCGGGACGTGAACCCACCAGGGGTCGAGGCCGTCAGGACGTTGACCACTCCGTTCTGCGACATTATCAGCGTGGATCCCTCTCGCCGACCATGGAAGACGGAATGACGATGTGCCTTGGTTGTTGATCTCCTTTCCTATTGATGCTAATGGGTTCATCTCCTTGCTTCCAGGAATCAGATCACTGCATTCGGAGCTCGATCGCCACCTGCCCACTGGCGTAGGGGAAGGGGCAGTACCGACGCGGCTACCCCCGCGCGGTCCCACCTATTCCACGGTCGCTCTGACTTCGACCGCCGTAGCATCCGGGCGCTCGTGCCCCCTCTCCCCATCAGAAATCATCCATCGGAGTGTGATCAATGACCTAGTTCGTAGGTATGATGAGGAATGGATCATCCCCGCCAGGGGAATGGCCTGCATGGATCTAGAAGCTGATGCGCCTCACCACCATCGCCACCCTCGAGGGCCGCGTAGGGAGCCACCGCTCCCCACGCCGACGTTCAACCACTTCGGGAGCCTATCCCCAGAGTGCCTTGACACATCCCTCCCCTACGCCAATGAGGTGGGGGATGTCCGGGTCCACTCGATCGGTGATCCATCCCAGGGGTTAATGGCAAGAACCCCCGCTAGGCTGGGTTGACGCCGCCGCCCGACTCCCCGAGCCAAGGAGTAGGCAATCTTCATGCATGCACTGCCGGTTCCGGCCCATCTGACTCGACTCCAGCGTCCGGCACGAGTGGGAGAGAATGCCCATCCTGGGGCATTGACATCAGCAACCACTGTGGCCCGAGCCACTGCTGAATTTTGTTACCAGATCCCCGCGCATGTTGAGCAAGGGAAGCCACGTGCCCGACTGGGATCGAAACCCCGACCGCCCTGCAGGCAAGTTGGGTAGAATGTCTCGGTCGCGGACACTAGCAATTTCCACTTCATACAAATCTGAGGTAGTGCCGCTCACCATGAAGGCTCATTCCGTGCCACCAATCTGGAAAGCCGAAAGCTTCTTCTCGATGTCTATGCTCTGGGTATGACTCCTTCTAGCGCCCACTGAATGGGGTATGAGGTCACTCCCCCTACTTCTGGCCGTGAGTATGGAGCTGTTGTGAACCCAGTCGCTCACTCACATGGAGGTCCTCCCCATGTCCCTTTCGACATCTGTCCTGGTGCTTCTCGTACCCAGGCCTTCAGTCCCCTCTGCCCGAGCTCTATTGTGGCCGGGGGACCCCATGATGAAAATCTTCCTTACCCTGAGGAGCTACCCAGGGGCAGGAAGGCCGGGCGTCGTCGCCGTAGGAGTAATGTCAGGGGAGTCCGGATGGAAATTAGACCAGTTCGTTTCTCGGATTCTGAGGCAGAGTACAACTCGACGATGGAACCCCCCCCCCCCCCAACCCTTCGAGTTGACGGCAGGGATGGGGACACGGCACGTCAGTCTCGTACTCCCCGAATGCGAGATCTGTATGATTCCCTCCTCCCTTTAAAGGTATATCCAGGAGGACAAGGACTTGGCGTACCACCAGGGATCAAGCCCGCAATTTCCAATGGCCTCCTCGGGAGCACGACCCACCCCTGTTAGGGAGGGTGGAGAAAATTTCTGGGGACCGACAGAAGAGTTGGGAGGAGACACACCATCGACGAGCACCAACGATGTGACAGGAGTCCCATTCACCATCCCATCCTATCGAGACGTGGCAGCCAGGGCACTGCAACCCCTGGAGGATGACCTAGGGATCGGCGGCCAATCGGCATGTTCACCGTATTCCCCGCCAGCCATCCCACCGCCCTGACAGCCTGCCTCAGCTCCATTTCCAATTCCCCGACTTTCCTTGGTAGATGAGCAGGGGCGGCAAGGTTCGGACCCCAAACTGGAGTCGTGGAGCTTCTGGACCGTTCTTGTAGCGGGCCAATTCCCTGATAAGTTTTGGCCGGTCACAGAATCGGATTTTGATGTCCCAGAGTTACTCACCCTGAGAGAGTTTGAATGCTTCCGCCAGATTCTTCGGGTGACTCACTCCCACCTCTTCCATCAGCTAGCGCCTTATCCCGGGAGCCAAGCGCATCTCGAGGAGATCGGTGAGCAGTGTCGTCGGGTCAACCTAGCAGCACTCCCCGCGGTCCGGCACCCCGAGTCGCTGGACCACCACGAGGACCTCCAATAACAATGTGTCCAGAGTTTTCAAGTACTCCGCAGTGTTATTGAGGAACCACCCCTCACACGCACGTCCTTGGATGGGGGAAGTACGCTGCTCTCCTCTTCTGTGCGATCTGCTGACAGCCTGATCCACTGGGCGGCCCAGAAGGAACGTCGCCAAGGGCAGTGGAAGTCAACATGGATGACCTTTCAGATGAGGGAAACATTGTGGAGCCCCTCGACGGGGACTCACCCCCCGAGGATAGGCCACTATTGGACCCATCTAGGAGGATTACTGGCCAACAGAGGAGCCTCCTAGGTCTTCATGTACCCACGGAGGCACTAACATGGGCCGAAACATCGGCAAGGGTAAAGAGCATGTTGGGTCTGTCAAACTCATCGACCCATCTGTCTCAGTGCAGAAGGTAGAGGAAGATCCCGAGAAGGCCACACTGCGCCAACATCTAGCTGAGAAAAAGAGGCTGGTTGATGTGCCCTTGGACGAATGCATTGCAGAGCGGCGGCCTGACTACGGTGACCCTAGACCGGGACAGCAGGGGCAGGAGCATCTACCCCTTGCTGAGATCCCCACGGGCAACCGTGACCATGTCGTGTTCACCGATAGGGGAGACACTCGAACCCATGGAAAGAGGGCGCGATATGTTTTGCCGAACCCTCCCGAGTGGCGAGACCACCTGGGGGACCCTGCTCGGTTTCCTCCCGCCGCCCCGAGAGTCACTCTACCAGCTGCCCCGCGAGCCGCTGAGCGCGACTACCGTATCGAAGAGCCTGGAAAAACGCTTGTGGTTAGAGATCCCCGTCAGTATAGGAATCCGCATCTGGATGATCTGATGGAAGTACTCATTGCCCGCTTGGAGGCCCTGGAAACTCGGCAGGTGGAAATCCCACCGGATGGCAAGCCTTACCCAGCATGGGTGGATGACATTCCGGCTCCGCCAAGATTTGGGAACCCCACTTTTTCCCCCTTTAACGGGACTGGAGAGACGCCACAACATTTTGCCTACATCAACTCGAGGTACGAGCCTATGTTAGGGACTCCGGTGCAGCAGGAGGCTGCCATGCTCCGGGGCTTCGTTCAGACACTGGATGGACCAGCATTCGTCTGGTACAGCCAACTCCCTGTTGGATCTGTGACTAGTTGGGAGGACCTTCACCGGCAATTCCTCTACCAGTTCAGTTCCACAACCTAGAATACGAACATTGCAGACCTCTTCAGGTGCAAGCAAAGGCCCGATGAGCCAGTCGCGAACTTCGTCGTCTGGTGGAAGGGGATCACGTACTCCCTTGACAAGTCGCTAACTCAGGAGAAATTACTGACGATGTGTGTAGGGAACGTCAAGGCAGAGTTGGTTCCTTCTCGGATCACACATAATTAACCTGGAGGGTTCCGGTACTTCTCAGGCAAGGCTCAGCGCCTCAAAGAAGCCCTGCAACAGGTCAGTCAGGCACGCCCACTACCTCCTGTAATCTCTGCAAGGAGAGCCGCCAGAGCCGAGCCCACTGTTGTGGCACAGATAGAGGCCCCAGATAGCTATATTTTCTGCCAGTGAGGCCAGCTCAGCATGATCATAGGGGTACACCCCCACGAGCACAGCCTCCGGCCCAGCATCAACCGCCTCAAAATTGGTAGGCGCCATCGCGTAACGCACCACCACCACCTAGGCGAGGTAATCCGGCTCCGCCTCCTCGGCCTGCTCCTCCGGCCCCTATTCATGGTCAGCCCCCAAGAGTCCCCTTTCCAGATAGAAGGAATCAAGATTACTCATTTGGCGAGGCCCAGATCCCTGTTTATTTCCATAGCACCTTGGAGCAGAGGATCGTGCGACAGCCTGAGTACTGGAAGCCAGAAGAGGCGTGTCTCACTGATCACCCTAACTACTTCCCTTATCACCGGATCCTGGGACACACCATCCAACAATGGTATGTGTTCAAGGACTGGCTCTAAGACCATATTGACAAGAACATAGTCAGGTTGGGCCCAGCCCTGGCATAGGTGGAAGATGTCTTCGTGGGATCAGATGGCAGTAGTGACAACGGGGATGTGTGGGAATAGGTTTCCGACCATGGGTCCTGGAAGTATAATGACTGGATGGCCTGCAGGACGGTCGCCCATGCCCATGGCATCATCTGTGCCCGCCTGAGTCAGCCAGAGCCCTCGGAGTCTACGAGTGTCTCTTTGGAATCGTCATCCCAGTGTACTTCTTCCCAGTTGAGCAGGCGGCGGCGCAGGAAGAAAGAACGTGCCCTGCCATTATCATCATCTTCTCGCACGCTTGGTGATTTCATGACCCCGAAAATGGGGATCCCTCTGAGACCCCATCTGGTAGTGGGTGACTCCTCGAGTGAAAGTCCGGGGTATGCTTCGGTTTACACCGTAGAGTTGGTAAATACATTTTTGGTTCCCGACGATGAGGAGCGCCAGGTGGACCTCCCCGAAAGCCCGGGGTACGCTTCGGTTGACACCGTAGAGTTGGTAAATCCTTTTTTGGCTCCCGACGATGAGGAGAGCTAGGTGGACCTCCACGAAAGCCCGGGGTACGCTTCGGTTAACACCATAGAGATGGTAAATACCTTTTTGTCTCCCGAAGATGAGAAGCGCCGGGTGTACCTCCCCAATGTCCCCATCCATCGCCAACGTCGACGGAGCCGTGGCTACATGAATCTTCGGGGCATGGTAGTCGCCACCTCCAGTCAGGCCGTGCACACTACCGAGAATAGGCAGCAAGCCCGGTACAGAGAGCAGCACTCGCGGCTCCCTCACCCGGTGAAAACAGGTTCGCTTCCACCACCGATTGTGTTGCTGGATCGGGCGGAACCGCATTGCTCGCATCGCAACCAGCCCAGCCCTGCCACTGGACGACTATGGCCTTCCGGTCCTAGCATGACAGCCACCTCCCAGGCTTCAGCTAGTGAACAGTGGGATGTGCCCAGTACCAGTCAGTCACCGGTCCCGCCAGCAGGGCCCGTCATGCCCTCAATCGCAGAGCGACCTCCTGTAAGCAGAAGATCGCGTTTGGCACGGAAGTATGATGTCCTGAAGCATCTGAATGGCATTCCGGAAAGTCTTTCCATCCTTGGGTCCCTTCTCCTATAGTCTGAAATGCGTGAGGTGCTCGCCGAGGCTCTAAGGAGCCCCCTTCAGTTTGAAATGGAGGTAGAGGCCGTAGAAGCCATCCAAACCAATGTGATTGAGGACGACGAATGGCAGGTGGTTATCTCGTTTTCCGGTGAAGATGAATACCTTCCCATACAGGGGCACATCCGCCCGTTGTACATCACCGGCCAGTTCAATGGCAGGGAAATCTGTCGTTGTCTTGTCGACATGGGTTCTGGGATTAACATGATCCCAACTCGGACACTGCGAAAACTGGGGTTATTTGAGGATGATTTAACTCCCTCCGACCTCAGAATCCAGGGGTATGACAGGACTAAGCAAACTCCACTCAGAAAGATTCGTCTGAAGACCTAGTTCGGCAGCTTAATTTCCAATACTGAATTCATGGATGTCTCCTAGGACATCGCCTACAATGCGTTGATGGGCAGGCTGTGGCTCCACCTTCATGCAGCGGTTCCCTCATCATACAATCAGTGCCTCAAATACTCCCTTAACAGTCGAGTGGGTGTGCTCTAAGGAGATTCATCTATGTTTTCCTCTTGTGAAGCTCATTACCTGGACGCTGGCTATTACAAGAGCAAGGACAAGCAAATCCTGGCAGGTGCGGTTGAGCCCGCCGCTGTCACAAGTGATCCCTGGACAGGTTTGGATGACACATATGTCTTCCCAATCCATCGGTTTGAGGACATGACTCCTGATATAGGAGGTTGCTTTGTTGTCTCAGGTACCAGAGGAAGGCATATTTCCGGGTCTAAGCGACTGTGGGAAATCACCTCATACTCTTACACCAAACAGGCTCAGGTGATCCCCGAGCCTCCTACCCCTGTACGATATCGGGACGTTGGGATCATGGCAACGACAGTACATCATACGTGTCTGTTTCACCAAGCCGGAATCGACCGGATCAAGCCAACGCGTCACCACTGCTTTGATGTCGTAAAGCGTGACCCCTTGGGCCGAAGGCCAGATGGGATTGTATCAACTGAATTCGTCGCCATGGTCTCTGCGGTGCATGAGTCTCCCGTCATGACGACCTCTGCCACCCATGCCGGTGCCAGCTACCCATTAGGGTCGAGCAGCCCCGAAACGGCTCCCCCCGTGGACAATCCTTCCACAAGTGGAGAAGAAGACATGGAAGACGCTCCTCCTTCCTTGGAGGAGGGAGTCTTTACCATGGTCGATGAGCTAGTACATGTGAACATCGGTAGTGAGGCGGACCTGAGACCCACATTGGTCAGCGCCGCTATGACTGCCGAGGAACGAAAACAGTACATAGAATTCCTCAGACAGCACTGTGATGTGTTTGTCTGGAGTTATGAAGAGATGCTGGGACAAGATCCCCAGGTAGTCGTCCACCGAGTTGGCCTTCCAGCAAACCATCGCGGGTTCAAGCAGCCTCCCAGGAAAATGCACCCCTTTCATGGTGACATGGTTGAGGCCGAAGTTGATAAGCTCATTAAAGCCAACTTCGTCAAGGAAGTCCAGTACCCTAGGTGGATAGCCAACATTGTGCCCGTCAAGAAGAAGAAAGGGAAGATCAGGGTCTCCATCGACTTCCGTGATCTTAATCTACACTGTCTGAAGGATGACTTTCCCCTTCTAGTGACAGAGCTGTTGATTGATGCAATGGTCGGGTTCCAAGCCCTCTCCTTCATGGATGGGTACTCCGGGTACAACCAGATCTGGATGGCCACCGAGGATGAAGAGTTCACTGCCTTCAGGGCCCCCCAGGGTACTTTCTTCTACCGGTTTATGCCCTTCGTCCTGAAGAATGCGGGTTCCACCTATCAACGGGCTATGCACCACATATTCAAGCCGATCCTCGGGTCACTGGTGGAATACTACGTTGATGACCTGGTGGTTAAATATCGTTAGCGCCGGGACCATCTCAAGGACCTTGAGAAAGTGTTTGGTTTCCCTGTTCTCACCACTTGAAGATGAACCCGTTGAAGTGTGCCTTTGGGGTCACCTCTGGAAAGATTCTTGGCTTCATTGTTAGGTATCGAGGTATCGAGATCGACCCCGAGAAGATCAAGGCCATTAGTCATATGCCTCCCACGAAAAATATTCGGGAGCTTCGAGGCCTCCAAGGCCACATAGCCTATATACGCCGATTCATTACGAATCTGGCCGGCAAGTGTAAGCCCTTTTCTCAAATCATGAAGAAAGGCGCCGCCTATGGCTGGGACGAAGAGTGTCAGACCGCTTTTGAGGAAATCAAGCAGTATCTGCTTCAACCTCCGGCCCTGATGCAACCTGTTCCCGGAAAGCCGCCGGTCCTTTACGTGACCGCCCTGGAGCGATCCCTCGGCACCCTTCTCACCGAGAATAACAATGAGGTAACAGAGAATAGACTCTACTACCTCAGCCACATGCTCCTAGATGCAGAAATTAGATATTCTCCCATCGAGAAGAGCTGCCTGGCGCTTGTATTCACCGTATAGAAATTTCGGCACTACTTGCAGCACCATGAGGTACAGCTGGTCTCTCTGGTAGACCCGTTGAAATACATCCTGAGCCGGCCTATGTTGACTGGCCGATTGGCACGCTGGGTGGTGATCCTCCAGTAGTTAGACATTAGGTTCGTACCTCAAAAGACCGTCAAAGGACAAGTGTTGGCAGACTTCTTAGCTGCCCACCCAACCTTTGTGGACCAGCCACTGGATTTGGGATTTCTTGATGTGGCAATCCTCTCAGTCGATCACACCACCCCATGCTGGCAGATGCACTTTGACAGCTCCTCCCGAAGCCCTACCAGTAGAAGGCTAAACAATCCTAGGTTTAACAGAGTGGGCCTGGGTATCGTCTTCATCACACTGGAGCAAGACGTTCTGCCATATTCTTTCTTGTTGTCAGAAGGCTGCACCAACAATGAGGCAGAATATCATGCCCTCATCACTGTCTCGAGTTGGCTCTGGAGGTTAACGTACCACACCTATATGTAAAAGGGGACTCTGAGCTAGTCATCAAGCAGGTTAATGGTGATTATGCTATCAGTAAGCCAGAACTCATGTTGTTGCTGGAGTGCACCCTCCATCTAATGGCTAAGTTTCCCTCCTGACCATATGTCGTTCACCTTCCCCGGTCGCAGAACAGTCGAGCAGATGCATTGGCCAGCCTAGCCGCATCACTCGCGGAGCCCGACCATAATGACCTAATCATCCACGTGGCGCACCGGAGATTCATTGCTTCTGTTATCCCATAGGGCGATCGTGGCCAGTGAGTGAACCATCTCACCGCTGATGCCCCTGCGTCAGGACCCCCTGAGGCTTCAGGCATGGTGATCGAGACAGTTCCTGACTGGAGGACACCCTTGGTATAATATCTCCAGCACTGCAATCTTCCGATGGACCGAGTAGAGTGGGAATGAATCCAGCGCCACGCGCCGCAGTTCACCCTTCAAAGCAGTCCCAGCCGTGAGTATCTCCTTTACAGGAACGGGTTTTACGGTGTTCTCCTCCATTGTCTTCAAGGAGTTGAGATCCCACAGGTCATGTAGGAAGTGCACGCTAGTTCCTGCGGCGCCCACCAGGCCAGGTCGAAGTTGTCCCACCAGATTCGAAGGCTGGGATACTTCTGGCCCTCCATGATCCACGACTGCATCGAGTACGCCAAGAGGTGTCATGCATTCCATGTTCATGCTAACTTTGTTCATCAGCGACAAGATCATATCCATACTACTAAGTATTCTTGGCCCTTTGCATTCTGGGGGTTGGATGTTGTAGGGACTTACCCGCCGATGACGGCCCGCCAGTGCCAGTTCATCATAACAGCCACGAATTTCTTCTCAAAGTGGGCAGAGGCAGCCCCGCTGATGTCAAGGCTGGTTCTATCGCCGACTTCGTGAGCTCCAATATCATCCACCGGTTTGGAATACCTCACGCTATCCTCAAGGATAATGGAACCAACTTCTGATCGGCCGAGATGAAGAGATTGTACGCCAAGTACAGCATTCTCTCTAACCACACCTCCCGCTATCATGCGCATGAGAATGGACAGATTGAGGCGTTTAACAAAACCCTCTCTAACATTCTGGAAAAATAGGTTGGTCAGAAAAAGAAAAGTTGGCCGGACAAGCTCCCCAATGCCCTCAGGGCTTATAGGACGACGACTCGCAATTCCACCCAGCTGACTCTGTATTCCCTCGTATACGAAGCTGAGGCCGTCCTTCCCATTGAGGTCCAGCTGCCCTCATTGCGCACGGAGGTCTATGACCAGCAAGCACCAGATAGAGTTGTCGAGATCCGTCTAGCCGATTTGGAAGCGCTGGACGGAAGTAGGCTTCACACTTTACATAACATGGAAAGGAATCAGAGAAGGATGGCTTAAGCTTTCGATAAGAAGGTTCGCCTCTGCTCCTTCCTGCAAGGTGACTTGGTGCTGGCTCTTAGAGCGCCAATGATTCCCAGCAGGAAACCACCCAAGTTGGAGCCCAAGTGGGTGGGGCCATTTATTGTCCACAAGGACTATCCCAATGGAGCGTATTCACTGGTGACTATGGATGGTGAGCGTATCACTTCTCCCACCAATGCCAGGTTCCTCAAGAAGTAGTTTTCCTAACCAGTATGGTCCTGCATGACCTTAATCTGTATGGTCCTGCATGACCTTAAACTGTATGGTCCTACATGACCTTAAACTGTATAGTCCTTCATGACCTTAAACTGTATGGTCTTGCATGACCTTAAACTGTATAGTCCTGCATCACCTTAAACTGTATGGTCTTGCATGACCTTAAACTGTATGGTGCTGCATGACCTTAAACTGTATGGTCTTGTATGACCTTAAACTGTATTGTCATGCATGACCTTAAACTGTATGGTCTTGCATGACCTTAAACTCTATGGTCCTGCATGACCTTAAATTGTATGGTCCCGCATGACCCTAACGTCTCTTTGGTCCGAGTTCTAAGACCGAAAAATATGATCCTCTTGGTCCGAGATCTAAGACCTAAAAATAAGATCCATATTTCGTCCAACATGACGTTAAACTGTATTTCCAGAACTACGTCTAGCTTGATTCCCACCCTAATGGGATACATAGGAAGGCCTAGACCTTTCGTCTTTGGGACCAGCTTGAAGTCTGATGTCGCGTCTGTTTCACCTTTGGGACCTTGACCACAGGATCGCGTGGCGTGGTGTGAGATTATGTCCCCATTCACATCGAGTTTGCAATAGATGCACCACGCGCACCTTGTCCTCAGGATTTAGCCCTCTTATGTCCAATGGAATTAAAAGATGATTTCAAGAACTACGTATGGATTGATTCACATCCTTATGGGATACGTAGGACCACCTGAACACCTAGATTTCAGGTCCAACCCCATCTCTTAGGAGATCCCACGATCTCTCGGTTCCCAGGGTGTTTGGCATTACGCCCCCTCTTTTGCCTGGGGATCCGCCATCTTTTGGCCGCTCTCGGACTGAGCCCTCTGACCCTTTCCAGTGTTCTACTGATGTTCTCAAGGCACTCTGGTCTACTACTTGGAGTGCCAGATTCGACTTATGCAAGTTACATCCACTTTCCAAGCTTCGTGTTCCCCTTCATTTGGGCCACCGTCATCCTTCACACCCGGAGGGACCCCCAATAACGGCCTGGATACAACGCCCAAGGGCTCTCCAACCATCATGGGCCAACGCCCCTAAGGGTTTCAGACAAAAAATTGATACAAATACTGGGTTTCGAACATGGTCAGCGGTTGATGCTCATTTGTTGGTCCCCATGGCTGACACGAGAGGATGATGCGTTGCGAACATGGTCAGCAGTAATCCTCTGTCGTCACGATGGATTCGTCGAGCCCTGAATGTTGGTGGCATGGTTCATGTCTTGTTCTACCCCGCTGTGTCAAGGTGGAATCTCGACACTCCTTGCACTAACACTCAGTACACCCCCGCACATCAGACAGACCGAGCTACGTAACGGTGTCTCTCAAGGCTCCCGCGATCTGAGCTCTATAGTATGTGCTTGGGTCTCTTCTTTACAGGTTGCGTGCATCTTGACCCTCATCCCCATGGGGAACGAGGAGTCTTCCAGACATTTCATTTCAGGCCCAACATAGTTGGGATCTAGCATCTCATTCCCCCCCCTAATTGTTGAACCCTCGTAGCCCCCTTTAGCCCGAGGCTCCTCTCTCGGATGGTCCAAACCTTACGACCATAAACGGTGTTGTTGGTCCAAACCATATGACCTTAAACTGTGTTGTTGGTCCAAACCATACAACCTTAAACTGTGTTGATGGTCCAAACCATACGACCTTAATCTGTGTTGTTGGTCCAAACCATACGACCTTAAACTGTGTGCCGGTCCAAACCATATGACCTTAAACTATGTTGTTGGTCCAAACCAAACGACCTTAAACTCTTGTTGGTCCAAACCATATGACATTAAACTGTGTGTCAGTCCAAACCATATGACATTAAACTGTGTTTTTGGTCCAAACCTTATGACCTTAAACTGTTGTTGGTCCAAACCATACGACCTTAAACTGTGTTGTTGGTCCAAACCATACGACCTTAAACTGTGTTGTTGGTCCAAACCATACAAACTTAAACAGTGTTGTAGGTCCATGCGCTAAGACCTTAAACTAAGACGCTTTCAAGAACTACGTATGGATTGATTCTCATCCTTATGAGATATGTAGGAGCGCCTTGGGAACATCCCCGCGGGCCCAACCTACCTTCGTGTTCGGTCCCTCGACATGATAATTTCCCTGAAGAGCACATGGTAAGTAGGGATTAGGTCCTCATTCACGTGGTTTTGGTCACCGCACCGTACACACACACTATTCCCATTCACGCCAGGTGTTTGAGTTACTCCACCGTGTGCCTCTTATGTTTCCATCCGACCTTTGGCCCGAGTTCTAAGACCTAAAACTAAGATCATTTATTTGACTCTTTATGACTCACTCTCTCTAGTGGGATTGCGCGATGTGGTGCAGGATTATGTCCTCATTTACGTCGGGTTACTCGTCGTGCCGCGATTATCCCCAGATAAGACGTGTTCCTCACCCCGCATGACGTTAAACTGTATTCCGTCCCACATGACGTTAAACTGTATTCCATCCCGCAAGACGTTAAACTGTATTTCGTCCAACATGACGTTAAACTATGTTTGAAGAAATACATGTGGCTTGATTTTCATCCTAATGAGATACGTAGGACTGCCCAAACAATTTTTCTTGGTTCCATCCCTAGGGATTACTAAACCTCGTCCTTCCTTATTGTTGGCCCCTCGGCCCGACTTCATGGGAAGTGGTGTAATCAGGACATCTACCCAGAGCAGGTTCGGGATGCCCCATGATAATAATGGGAAGTGGCAGTTCTCTCGCCAAATAGGTCCCGCCTGTAAATTGGGATGACCCGTGATCAGGTCGGTATGTCCGCCTAATGCGCCTTCGCCATGGTGGTGCAATATCAGGAGTTTTGGACTCTGTTCGAACAAACCACCACTCCACCCTCCACGCTTTGTGTCCCCCCTTATTCGGATCCTCATTTCCTTTCATGTTTGACGGGACCCCCTAATAGTATGGATGCTCGACCTATGGTCCGCCTACTCTCCTGGGCCAACGTTCTGGAGGACTGGTCATGTTTGACGGGACCCCCTAAAAGTATGTATGACAGACCTATGGTCTGCCTATTGTCTTGGGCCAACGTTCCGGAAAACTGACCGTCGATATTTGAGTTAGGCCCCATGTTGCGAACATGGTCAGCAGTCAGCCCTCATTTATTGTCCCCCATTCCAGGCCAACATGATATGGATGCTATGTTTCGACCACGTTTGACAGTTATCCTTCATGGTTGCGCCCCATTGAGTTCCGAATTTGGGCGGCGTGATTCACCCTTCCTCTCCACCCCCCAATGTTCGCAGGGATTTCGATGCCCTGGCATCTCCCCACTCGTGTGTTATAGAACACTGAGGAGTCGACACATCAATCGGCCCGGGGTCTCCTCAAGAGTCCAGGCCCAATTTTGGACGCCTGAAGCTTGGTCAATGCCCTACAGTTGAACGAAATGATGGTACAAGCATCTTTTTCTTCTTGTGTTGGGCACGACCCGCAGGAGCCTAGGGAAGAGTTGTTATTCGTTTCGAAACTATGGTTGAGGGAATTAAACCAAGCGCAAAAATGAATGGATTTGACCATATGTTGGATTGAGACGATGAGAAGTACAAGTATAAAGTTCATGAGATGGAAAAAACAAATCCCTTAGGGATCAGCGTGCTGAAGCGATCTTTCCAGGGCTGCTACCCTTTGGATGGTAGCCTCCAGGACCGCTTCTCACTCTTTGAAGACTCTCTCATAGTCGGCCACCATAGAGCACATATCGCCATCCCTAGCTTGTGCTTGCGCCTGCTCGGTTCGAAGTACGATCATCTAGTGACTCGCCTCCACCAGTTGTTCATGCGCATCAGCCAGCTGGGCCGTCAGTTGCTCCACGAGCTCATAGCATTTCGTGATGAAGGCCTCCTTATCTGCTGCCTGCCCTTCGAGGTGTCGGACATCCTGCTCCGCCGTCAGCAGTGCTTGAGAGCTGGCCGATCCTCCCCGACACTGGGAAATGTCGATGCGCCGGCTGCTCTCGCGTATCTTCTCTGCCATGTAATCATCGACCGTCAGATGAAGATGCGGAGCGTCAGCCCCTCCGGCACACATGATGCGCATTCAGGTCTGATGTGATCCCATCTGCCTCATCCAATTTGACTGGGGATGTCTGGGGAAGAGCTGGATACACTTCCACCCCTTGCGCCATGTCATCCGGCTCTCCTCGGCTGCCTCTGTGTCTAAGTCATCTATCTCCTTGGGGTCAGCGGGTCGGTATATAGGGAAGGCATCCAGCAGATCGACAGTAGGATCCGCCACAGGGACGCCTTTGTGAGGAATAGAATCCTCGACGTCCGAGCGACCTTCTTCTCTAACCCTAGCAGCAATGACGCCTCCACCAGATTCTGACCTCGTCTCGGGAATAGCGCCGCTGATGTCTGCCGCCCCATGTTCATCAATTTTCGGGGCCGACTTAGTGCATGGAGCATGTTCTGAATGAGGTGGTATGTCTGCCGCTAGTCCACTCACAGACAGTCCGGGCTCCGTAGCCTGACGTGCCTCCAGTGTTGAGATCACTGCGCAAGGCATATGATGGTTAGACGGGATCTTTTGACACCAAGCACTAGTAGTGAAGCGTGAGACTTATAGGAATCCAGAGCGTCGGTCCCCAGTGTTTCGGTCACTGTAGGAGCTGTCGTAAGGGGAGACCCATTCGTGCTTGTTAATTCAATGATGGGTGTTAGATCCCCATCATGTCCCACTGGTTCCTCTCCTCCCTCCTCTAGTGGGGACGCCCGTCCAATGCTCTACTTCTCCTAAGTAGGATGGGGAAGTGAGTTAGAAGTTGGAAAGGAGAATGGATGAATAAAGGGAAATGAATGAAGACAGAGACAAACCTCGAGAATCTCAGTTATGTCGAGATCAGATTTGAAAATCTCCCCACTCACTCGGAGACTCCCTTGGTAGGTTTCCCCTTGCGACCCCTCACCTTCGGTCTCTTCTTCTTCGTCTTCTCCCTCACCTTCATCCTCTCCGGTTTCCTCCTCCCCCTCCGGCTCCTCGTCACAGTCACCTTCTCCCGGCAGCATCGCTTCTGGATCATGCTCCTGGTCGAGCATCACTTTCACTAGTAAAGGTGGCTCTGCACGAAGCCCCCTTTGGCATGTGTATGCATCCTTGGCCGTTAGATAAGAATTTCACCGATGGAAGTTTACTCGGCCGGTAATTCGAACGAGCCCGAAGTCTGTTAGTTGGATCCCATTTTACATTATCTTCTGCCAGATGGCTTCGACGCTCAGTGATTTCCGTGGGGTTATCCCGACTCACCATAGTGCCTGGAGAATTGCGTCTTTGGAAGGTTCAAGCAGATATCTTATCTTCTTCCCCGGAAATTCTCTGGCCGCCTCATGTGACCCCCCACCGGGTAACGAGGACGTGACATCACCATGTGATGTTCCCATTGCCGAAGTCCCGGCCTGCGTAGGCCTTGCTTCCTGAAGCGCCCGTGGTCCTCCCCTTCCGATGGCACCATGCCTTCTTTCCTGTCACCCGGTTTCCGCGTGAGTAACCTCGAGTTTCCAGACGCGGTTGCATAATAGGCCCTCGGGGTACGCAATGGTTTAGTGTTCAGCGTATTCGGTTGCTAGGCTGGCATCGACCCCAGCGGGGGGAAGAGTGACGACATCGCCAGAACCATAGGTGGTAAATATAAACCACATCTGGCATAGGACGCATGGATTCCTCTCCTTCCAGACAGTTGTGAATACCTTCTTCGGCATCCGTTGGAGGCACCCGAACTGCCTGGCGAATCGGGATGGTACGTAAGGCTCGCAGATCACCTTCCCGTCGATCCGAGCCACGAGAACCCTGCCCCGAATGCTCTGGAAGTATTCCTGCTATTCCAGAGATCCTCAACCATTGTCCACCAGTTGGCCAAATGGGGTGGGTAATGGGATGGAGTTGAAGTTGGCATGGTTGCCGATGCGGATCCTCACACCCTCCTCATTGAGCATCATAGGCGCCACCCCTGTGATGTTTAGCACGGACGGTCATAGACCATTTTCCCGGAGGAAGGACGGAGTTTGGGAAAGTATACCCGCCGAGATGAGATTCCACCCATCCATGGAAGATCTGGAAGGGACCACATACTCTCCGAGGAGACCCCCCTCAAGAGATGTGCCCCAGGATGGCATACAGCTTGGCCAGTACGGGGACGCCCTAGTTGAACCGTTTGTTGGTGGCCATGGAGCCCGCCATCACCAATGTTGCTGGACGGACGCCCATCCTCGCGTCCCGCATCGGCAGGAGCCACCCGCTCATAAAGTCGGTAAGGAACCCGGCATAACAGACGTTCGGGTCCCGGGCCTCAATGATGCGGTAGCCCCATGATTGGTATTGCCCCGCCTCCAGGGTCCTTCAGTATGACCCATACCTGCTCCTCTGAGTCGCGGATGGGCACCATTTTTCCCATCCCGACATCTTGATGGCTGGATCCTTCTCGAGGAACAGGCTGAACCAGCCCTTGAAGGAAACGTCCTTCAGGAGGTCCTTGACCCCCATCCTCTCTTTGGCTAGCTCCAACAGGTGCCACGTCAACATAGGCGTCCGCGACCAGTCTCCCCAGGTGCTCTTTGGAGGAACGAACTCATCGTATTGGTAACCCTCCAGTGGGATACCTCTGATGCAGTGAACTTTCTAGAGACTGATGCTGACTTCCCCATGATGAAGGTGGAATGTGTTGGTGTCAGGAGACCACCGGGTGAATAGCTCCGGTCCGAGTTCAGGCTGGTGGTGGAAGTGGAACTGTGATGTCCATACCGCCTCGAACAGGCCGATATACAGCAGTTTGTCCCCAAATTGGTCACAGGTATGGGGGACCCAGAATGCCCAGGCCCATTCGCTGGTGAAGTTTCCCCCAGACCGCAGGTCCCAATCCTTGAGCTAGGCCTTCGTGTCATCCGTGATGCTCTGACAGAACGTGCTCGCATAAGGTCCGGAGAATCCTCTGCCACAGGCTCGTCCCTGGTAATGGTCCTAGTCCTCAGGTTCAGGACATATACGTCTATATGTCTAGTTTTCCTAGAAGGATGGCTGTTGTTGGTGATGTTGTAGCGAAGAAGTGCGTCCTCTCGAGTCACCCAAGACCGCGGCGTGTCCACCTCGAAGCCCGGCAATGGCACCTCCTACAGGATTCCAAAATTCTAGAGTGGGAGGTTGTCCGACAAGGGATATGTCTTCAAGGCTGGAGTCAGCAGATTGAACAAGGTTAGATTGTTGGAGACAATCACCTTGGCGCCATAAAGCTCCTTGGTCGCCGCAATTTCTGTCCTACAGGCAGCGGCTTCCCTCTCATCAACTTGGTTTGCAGCCATCTCGAAGCTTTCAGGAGTTGGGAAAAATCAGGATGCAATGCACGGAATCGGAGATTTCTGCGCGAAATCTGAATGAGTTGCGCGAAATCCTAGAGATGAGCGTGCAAACGTCACGCGAAGCGCGGAAAATCCCGAACAGGCATGACATCACGACCAAATTTCGAATGAAATTCCGCACTGCTAGACCGTTTTTACGCGCAGATGCGGAAGCGATTTCGCGCACGACAGTGATGAGCATATCGCGCGGAAAAAGCAGAAGTACAGATTTGGGACCCAATTCCCCTTTTTATAGGCGAGGCCAAGGTTCTGCGCCGCGCAGAAAGAGGATTCCACGTGTGTCCGTAGGATTTGTGCGCCCCATCGTAATTTTGCGCGCAACTTGGCCAGGAGACTCAGCACTTCGCCGTTTCCATTGAAATCTGATCATTGCGACCTCTCACCGATCCAATTCCAAGGGGGGGAATGTGTTGACGCCGAACAAATACCATAACTCTCGGAGGAAGTTTCGAAATGACGAAGCGAAGTCATATTCAGAATCAGAGGCCCGATCTGGAGGCCCGGGGTGTGGTGCGCGAAATAAAGGAGGATCCGCGCAAAAAATTGTTCTGTGCATGTAGAATCACCTGGTTTCGCCGAATTTAGCCGATGAGGCATGCAATCTTTGCGCGCCCCAGTTCTGCGCGGCGAGTTTTTGCGCGCCGGCTGCGCTCGGTGCGATGAATTTTCACGCGCTTCTTGGATTCCGTGCCGGAGGTTGCCTATAAATAAAAGGTGACCCTGAACGGTTTGGGGGTTCTGGAATTTGAAGCGACTCTCGTGCATGCAATTCGGCTTCCCCCGCGCACATGATGGCTTCCAGGTAATCTCTCATTTCGTGCAACCTTGCCCCGGAGTCCGCCTTTGCGCGCAACTCCACCGACTTCAGTGAATTTTCCCCCTTCCCCGTGTTCCCGCCTTGCGCGCAATCTGTGTCTCGTGCGCGCAATACCCTGCCGTCCACGAAAAACCATGAGCGTAATTCCCTCTCCGCGTGAAATTCCATTTCTCCAATTGCATGTTGTCCTGGTGTTTTGCCCGCAAATCTTCTTTTTTGCATGAAAAGCCCAGGACCCTTCACCTTGACGCCCCTTGGCTGCCCTCCTGCACCGGCACCTGATGTCTCCCCTGCCGGGCATGCGTGCCATGCGTTGTTTTCCCATACGGCCTTCCAGGATCCTATGAAATAACCTCAAGTTCCCTTGTGTCATGTTTCCCATTGTGTTGCTTTTCCTTATGCTTTCCGCATAGGCACGCTAACGGTTATTGCTTCTTCGCATAGCAACGCTAACGTGGACCCCTCGGTGGTTCGCCCTGCGGCCCCCCTTCACTATGGCTTTGCCGATGCCTTCCCTACCACAAGGGGTATAGGGCGTTGGGCATGTAATCCATAGGGGTGTGGATCGAACCGACCTCATCCAAGATGCAGGACGTTAAACTACTAAGCACATTGTCCTTAACACAAGACGTTAAACTGTGGTCCGACCCCGTGCTTCGCACGCAGGGTACCCCTATCTCGGACATTTTTTACGCCCACTCATCTCCATAGGAATGCACTCTTACTCACATGGAATGAGATCCTCCTTGTCAGAGTGGCGTTTGTCCGCGGGGTAAGGGCCACCTCAGAGCGTAAGCCCCTAGCCTTTCTTGCGGATGATTGCACCCGTGCATCTCCGTACTTCCCCTCTGCCAACGCCAGTGGAGTCCTTTTCCCACTGTTCTTTGTCACACCACGGGCCTCCACCCTGGAGTAAGCCCCGGCACCAAGGGCCGCTAACCACACGTTAGCCCCTGTTTCCTCTTTGGGCCGCTCAACACGTAAGCCCCATTCCGCTTCTCACGGACGCACCCTTCGTGGCGTGATCGTCTGGTCCCTGCTGCCTCTTGTTTCCCACACCGAGCATGACTCACGTGGGCTTAGAGCGCGCATCGACCATGACATCCTCTTATGGGCCGCCCCAAAGCATAAGCCCCATCCCAGCAAACTATGTGGACTTTGATCCGTGCTAACGCACGGTACGTAGGAAGCCTCCATGAGGTTCAAACACACCACTCGGTCGTCCCGACCTCTCCATGTCGGTTCCCTGACCACCTTGGGCCACCTCAGAGCGTAAGCCCCAAACCCCTTGTCCCGCATGACGTTAAACTGTATCTCATCCCGCATGACGTTAAAATGTATCACATCCCACATGACGTTAAACTGTATCCCCCCTCTTGGGACATCTTAGAAGGTAAGCCCCATGTCTCACTCCACCATCCATCTTGATCCTTACCTGGGCTGCCACATCCTGGTGAGATCATGCCACCCCATCCCACTCCATGGGATCCGGGAAGCTGCCCACGTGCTGGACCAAACATCGGTGTTCCCCCTAGGGGTCCTTCAACCCGAACCGTCTACGCAAGATGTTAAACTCACGACATACCCCATTTTAAACATGGGAAGCTGAGGAAAACCTCAGATGGTACGCATTCCCTGCGTTTGATGTGGGATGCCTCGGGCTTCCTTACCCTCGAGAAGCCCTGTGATGAGGGTCCAAAGATTGACATGCCAACGACGCCCCAATGTAAACATTCTCCTCACTGAATGTTGCTGCCCCGACAAGACCCCTTGGAGCGTCTCGACGGAAGCAGCGTAATTAACTGGCGTCCATGTAGATATGGCACTGGGAATGGGCTTCAAGAACCAGTCTTAAATCTATGAGGGAGACCCAGAATAGGTGATGAGCTCCAAGGAGGAATACACGGAAGGAAGAACCGACATCCCATTATCCCGGTTTTGATCAAGGAGAAGAAGTCCCTGAACAAGGAACGGATGTCGCCCGCCTTTGGAAAACGAGAATGCGGGGTAACAAGCAGCGCGTCCTCCCCACAGACGGATGTGTGCGCCCCGGCGAAAGCATCGTAGAAATAGTCTTATTATATTAAATACTGATATTTTAATAATATATTGTTGTTCAGTAAAATCATTGTCTTCTGTGTAATGAAAGATATCAAACAAGGGCACTCATACATGTAAGGAAATTTAACGTAGTGTTTGTGTGAATTTAAAGCTATATAATATGTTAAATTTTTTAAATATAGTAATTATATTGAAAATTATTAGAAAATTATATTCTATTTTGCATTTCCTATTGCATGTCAAGAATTCTATCAAATATATGTTTCTTACTTTAGAATTTTGTGGTGTTACATGTGGTGTTCTAGATTACACTAGAGAAAAAAATCCATCCCTACAATGTTACTCGGATATCTAGGTTATTTTTCCCCCACAATGACCTCCAAAATTGGTGTGGTTTGGTTTCATAAGTTATGTAAGACAATATTCTTACCCAAGTGCCATTAAATGGTCACTTCTTGGATAAGACATTTCTCTTCAATTTTTTTCAATTTGGAAAATAGAAGGACCTACTCCATGCCTCGATCCACATTCTTGGAAATCCATTCTCTTGCTTGTTCTGGACCACGGCATGACAGGGTCCCAATCAGATTTTTTCATTAGAATTTTGTTGGCTATTTTGGATTGAAATCATCTCGAGGACCCAATTTTATCCTCCATAAGCTACTCCAAGATCGGAACGTTCATCCCAAGAATGGATCAAATCAAAAAAATTAAAGGAATAGGAAGTAAAAAATCATTTTCAATCATGAAAAATTGAGGTATTATATTCTTCATTTGGAAGTGGGATACGTTGGGTGTGTCATGAGTGATTTTCATTAATTAATAAGTCAATGATGGATTTTTTTACCTTCTAATTAACAAAGTTATATCTCAGGATCATTTATTGGAATAGAATCTTTTTATCTAAACATACATGGACATATTGTCTTGAATATTTAATTTTAGATTCTTAAAGAAGTATAAATCGAGATCATAGGTAAAAGACATGAGTATGAAAAATTATTGATTAAGATATATTGTTTTAAAGAGATTATATTACATAAGGAGTGTTCGTATGTGGTTCTTGTTGTTTTAACATTATCTTCTTCTTATATGAATTATTTACATGTTGCATGATGCAGATATATCACCTTAGGAAAACTTTCATAATTTCACTGATGAAGAGGCCTAGAAGGTCACACATATAGTGTTTCCATGATCTCATTCTATTTATAATTAATAATTGGTATAAATAATATTATCCTGAGTGAGGAATAATATTTAATCATGATTTTTTGGATCATAAATATTTGGTATCAAGTTTTATTCTAATTAGAATATATATGTGAGTTGAATGCTTATTGACAACATAAAATATAATATTTATTTAGGAAGATATTGAAATAAATGTTTACTCATAGGACCATGAACATAATATTTGTTTTTTTCTCTTGAATGAATATTTATTATTTATTATTTCAGGTATAGTAAATTTCGAGGAAGGTGTATGGACTGATTTCAGCATGCGGTTTTTGAAATGATCTACTAATCATCATTTAAATAAATATTTATTTATTTATTGGCATTTAAATAATCTGTGAGACATGCTTGTTTTGAAGAATTATTATTATTATTATTATTATTATTATTATTATTATTATTATTATTATGTGTGGGGTTCACTAAGAATTAGGATATTAGCTAAGGTAATTTATGAAATTATTAGTTCTATAAACCTAGATTTATTATATACAATGTTATATCATTTTTGTTTGATGTGATTGTGTGAGAATCATTTGGTCATGCACAATAATTATCCTCCCTATAGAATTATCTCTAAGAATATCTCTAGGGTTTCTATCAAGATTGAGGGATCTTAATGATATTCCTTTTCTCCCTTAATATAGATATAACAAGATATGTGGTCATTGATTTCAAAGGATCTTTTATTATGATTAACACAAAAGATGCAATATAGTTGATTCCTCCAACATCATACCTAGAGATTCATCAGCGACATTCTTAGATCAAGGATCATGTGTGGATTACCACTAATGATATTATAATTTGGATCCTCATAGAAAAATGATGGTATATCATGAACATGGTTTGAATGATTAACATTTAAATTGAAAAAAATAATTCCCATACTAAGGTAATTTTAGTTATTAAATTAATTATAAATTGAATGAGAAAAGATTCTTTCTATAGTGTTTTAGTATTCGTTCTTCATGTTTCATTTGGTTTACACATGAGACATGATGATTAATAATCATGTTCATATAAATTATTCATTATAAATGAGAAAAAATCATCATTGGTCACGAAACTTATTGACATCGACTACACCCAGAACCTTCAATGTCAACTCGAGATACCCAAATATAGGCCTCTGGGATCTCTATCAAACTACCATTCCAAACATATCAACAAAAGAGTATAGAGGTAAGCTGTTGGGGGTACTCAGTAGGATCATATTTCAAAATAATTAAACATTCATATGAAATAGATGTAATGGGATAGACATGAATGGGATCAACCAAGAAAAGTATAAAGAAATAATCAAGAGTGAGGTTAATAATTCAATAATAGTAGAAGGAAAAAATAATCACCACATTCAACACATCACCTATAACCACCTCATTACATTAAAACCCCATTAATGTAAACAAATGAGGGTGATGAATGAATTTTAAAATAATACAAGAATAAAGGGAAACTTCCATAATAAAATCACTATTATTTTGTACAACATAATTGATCCACCATAATAACACAACTACTCCCCATGTAAAAAAGATGATTTCTGATTACCAGGTTCATATAAATAAAAGAGATCCTACAATCATATCAGTATCAAAACTAATCAAACACATCATTATCATCACCACCTCTCTTAAAATTATATTATTATATCAATAATCCTTAAATATCTATACATGAGGGAAAACATGTTATTATATAATATGAAAATGGGCCTAAAAATATACTTTCACTCTCACATATAAATTAAATGGATGTTCCAACTCAAACTGATAGTGATCTGGTAGGAAAACCCCTCACTAAAAAATTAGTCTTCCAATATTGAAATGTAAATAATGCCAAGAAATCATTTTTCATCACCATCCAACCATCATATTATCAACAGCAAACCATATCACTATAGCCATAGACATATCACCATCTATGAATTGTATGTGTCCTATTGAAACGTGAACTTAACCATTATAATTAATTTTCACAAAACACATCATCATGATTTAAAAAAACACAAAATATTTGAGATAGCTTCTACAAAAGATACAATAATCATAACCATAAGTAAACAATAATCAGACAACATGATGGAAAAATTGAAACAGACATCATCACTATATCATAAATGATTTCTCAACAACTATAATATTCATAACAACCATTAAAATTCTCCTCTTTATAATTACATCATTTTTTAAACTATCATATGGAGTGTTCCATTAAGAATCTCTTAAAATTCTTGTCAATGATAATCCAATCCATTCCCTTAATTACATAGTCATTTAATTAGGCTTGCGAACTTATTAATAATCATTTTTTAATTATTCTACTTCCATATCCATCATGGTGATTATAAATATAGACTCGAATGTTTGGAATGATAGGTATTACATCTCATAAATTACTACATACCAATAAAGAACCCCAATCAAACATTACTTCATAAAACCTTCTCATTCTAAAACATAAAAATACCTATCTCTCATAAAAAAATTCTTAACATCTTACTTATATCCTAAAATCCCACACAAAATATATTTTAAACACAACCAGCAACATCACCCTTGGAAGGAACACCAGACCACCTCCTCTAGAGAACTTTTAAATTATCACTATTTACCCCATCATTCTAGGGAAAGACTTACACGGTGGAAACCACAACCAAAGAGACTAAAAAAACACTCTATATATTGACTATATATTAAAACCATCATCAGATAACCTAAAAAAACTTGATGGAACTATAATTATAATGATAAAATAGTCTTCCCAAAATCAATCTCATGAAACTAACCCACAGTAACACTAATAATTACAGTGATATCCTAAAATATTAAACAAATAAAGGCATATCACATTAATCAATATTTGTATTGGTTAACATTATTCTAGGATTACCATCTCATTCATATTTTCATTTTCAAAACACATTTCATCATATCAATTTCATTTCTATATTTTCATTCTCATTTTCATTTCCATATCCATGTATATTCCAAAAAAAATTACTAACACCAATGAAGAATCATACATATACATAAATACCCAAAATTAATATATCAATATGAAATAAATATGATGATATAAACATAATCATACTTACACTTCCATTACATAATCAATTTCATACTTCTTTTCAAAACCAAATTCATAATAAAATATAGAAAAATAATATTCAAGTGTAGAAATAGAGAAAGTAATAATAGGTAATATAAAAAAAGTAATAATAAATCCAAAATAATTCATAAAGAGGGAACAAACAATATCTCATTCCGGTGGACTAAAATCCATAATGTTGATGCCATGACCCGACCCATCAAGGTCCAACTAGAAAGCAAAAGGCTGATCCACATCTTCCCAAAGCACTCTTTTATAGGCCGGGGGATAGAGACAAGTTTTGATAATATATATATAAAATGAGATGTCTTTTCATAACGTACATGTCTACACACACACATATCCAAGCCCATATAATACTGAAATGTAAAACATTTGATAACAATAAATTCATACATTTATAATAACACAATCATAGTATGAAATAAAATACTAGAAAGCATAACATGGGTAAAAATAAGAACCCACCCAAAACTGGAAAATATTGTCCGACCTACTCAGAAGGAGGGGACTGATATTAATAAAACCTTATCAGAAGGAGGGGACTACTGTCCATGTAGGGGAGATCATTACAATACCTAGTAGGACACCCAAAAAACACCAAATATAAAGCATTAATAGTAAATACATCATCAAATATAGGTATGTCAACCAAAATTTGAGACATAGATATAATAAGGTATATCCTAGATATAATCATAAAATACATTGAGTCACAAAAGGTCTCAGCCACTATTTTCCATAGATGTATTTTCGGTTTCAAGGTAACACTCATATAAGGGAAACCACTCCTCGAGATATATTTCAACTAATGAAACTCATCCAATATGTCATGATCCTTCGAGAGGAATCGCTCCCAGACATATAATTCAACTAATGACAGTCATCCTTGAGGTCATTTATGTCATAGAGTAAGTAATATCCATGATATAATAACATTGATGAAACCCATCCAAGACGTCATGCTCGTCAGTTCTATCTAAGAATCATATAGGAAACTGAGAGGGTTTATCTGATATACACACTCCATCAGGATAATACCCCATTGAAATGATAACATATTGATACACATATATGGGGTCAATTTTGAGGGATAACTGGGGTGACACCATACCCTATTGGATACATCCTCCTAGACAGGGGTTCAATGCTCGTGTAAGTGTTGGTCGTGCCAATTTCACAAACCCTTCCTAGGAAAAACACAAAGGACATGAGGATCACTTTGATCCTCTCAAAGGGATACATTCTCCAAGTCACTAAATGGTATGAGGTATAACTATCAAGAAAATATTTTATATTTACCCCCAAAGAAGAGGACCGAGATAACTTTCTCAAGAAGAAGGGAACTCATCCACACTGCACTGATGAAAAGGAAGTTAAAAGGGGTCACAATCCTATGACGATGATGGGATGTTGCACCAAACACTCATTGGAATGGACCAAGGGAACACACTCAGCCGATACTTATTAATAATAACTCAAATAAGCATATCTCCTATATCACCAATTGTCATATGATTGATTCGAAAACAAAGTTCATCATCATGATCTACATGGAAAAACTTTCAAGGTGTACTACTCATGTACTCACATATGATTCTAGAAGAATCCTGATGGACACATGGAGATCATCAACATTCTAAAGAGATAAAACATAAATTCAAAAAAAATATATCACTTCAAATGGTCAGGAATGTCTAAATGGTTCATTCCATTGTGATATTCATTGAAAAACACTCAAAATAAGCTATTCACTTTCCCAAAACGTACACCCGGTAATAAAAAACATTTTTTCATAACATGTACATACGTGACGTCATGATATTGGGCCACGAGTCTGAAAAAGGTACCAAACATTGGTATTGAATTGACCGCCTTAATTTCAAGGTTATGATGTTGTAGATGGTTCTTCAATCAGATGTCGTGTGAAAAAGATACATTGGATAAGAGATACCATAAGAATAAGAATAATAATATTATTATTGGGTACTTTAGGGGCCCATTCCATGCACATGGATTAGGTACCTGGAATTATTCATGAAACATATTTCTTAATTCTATGGTCACAATGTCGCAGATAGTTCATCATTCCTACACCATATGAAAAAGCTACAGGAAAAACTAAATTTTATAGCTATACTAATAATGTTATAATTTTATATTATATTTTTAAAAAAATTTACTTTATTCATTATAAGAGGATAATATTTCACACATGGAGGATTTCCATGCACACGGGAAACAAAGATACCTCTCTCTAATCCATTTCATTCAAATTTAATATTTTTATTTTTTTCTTCTACAGGTTTAACTGTATTCTTCCCTGAAACAAACATAGTTCCTATAAACCCTAATCCACAATGCCTCCTTTACACGGAACCACCAATCATGCGTCCCTCCTCATAGGTGGAATCCTGAAAATCATGCCCACAACATTGATAATGAAACAAACCTCACTGATGATCCAAATTCACCACCGCTTGTTGGATTGAAGAACCCCTCTATGATTCCATTGTCACATGCACCGCCATTTGTGAAGCACCTCAATCGGATCACCCCATCACATTCAACCAAAATAGCATATTTCCAAGATACCATCGACCTCTCCCTTGCACCACACTACCTTACCCACGTTTCCTACCCATCCACATTAATACATTTTTATTTTTTACCACCTAAAGATATCACAATATTATATATATATATATATATTAGATGATAGAGGGAAGATAAAAGTGGAGAGAGAATTTTATCACCTAATATTTTTCTGATCGCACTCTGTTTCATTATTAAATAATAACATTGGAGTAAGATGATTTAATTATAGTATTTCAAGGGATAAATTAAATACTTCGGCCTTAAGTCAACATTCGACATGAAAATCAATTTATCATAATTGATATCTGTTCTACATGGAATAACGAAAAAAATATTTAAACCAATCAAAACAAAATTTCTACCTTGATTTTCATTAATCACTGATATAGAATAGTAATACGTCATTTTCATTGATGAGATACACAACCCGCATTGTCTTTGGTGTTCCTTATGGTACTCTGATCCCCGATCGACAATCTCGAGGTCTGATACCATTTCTCCATGCAATCCTCTCAATTCTCAGGGTTCTGAAGCTAACCCAGAAAATTGGTTATAATAGAATATTTATAGATGAAAAACTAGGTAGCTACATCAACATAATAAATAAATAAATTTGAATAATTTATTTCATTATTTGCGCTCGTGTGAGTTTTTAATTAATCATCTAATACTGAATAATATTATCTCATGCCTAGGGTAAAATCCACATTCTAAAATCAATCGCGATCTCAAATTTATGAACTAAGATTTCATTTTGGTGTTATTACACTTTTTTAGGAAAACGAGACACTTGTGATATTAATATATTTATTATTTTTAAAATATCAATTTTAGGCTCACTCGGCCTTAGAATCTAGTGTTGTATCAGCATCTAGCTCAGAAAATATTCCAATTAATATTCAAAAGTATTATACAGAAAAAAACTGGAATATTTCATTATTCCACCATTCATGGATTTTCAACCTCAATGAGCCCAAACTAAACAAAATTTTCGGGATACTGAGCTCAAAAATGAATCTTTCACTTGAACAAGATCCCCTGATGATTTCCTATACTGCCAAAAAACATTATCCCAAGGAAAACACTTGCACATGAAATGTATTTCTCTTCTAGTTCTAAATGTCACTAGCTCCTTGTAAAATGAAAATACACCCTAATGGCCTATCCCTCCAAGGTCGGTATTTTAAAATGATTGATGAACATACCTCATCAACTGTGATAAGTTGATAACACCAAACAACCAAAACTATTGTGGTCACGAGTTTATATTGCACAACACCTTGCTAAAGTGAAGCAGTAGTACAAAAAGAAATGTCCAATGAACCCTATAGAAAGCCTTCCTCCCTGGATAAACCCTATAAAAAAATTATAATTTAGAAAAGTTTTTTAAAATCATCGTTACTTTTTAAATTTAGTGACGTTTTTTAGGAAATGTGGCCAATTTTGCGATATTTGGTGAAAAACGTCACTAATTTAGCAAAATTTCTAAAAGTGTTTCCAATTTTGAGTGGTTTCCTAAAAATCATCACTAATTTAGAAACGTTTCCTTAACATCGTGATAAATTTAGGGATTTTTTCAGGAAACATCGCTAATTTAGTGTCATTTTCAGGAAACATCACTAAAAATATTTATATTTACAAAGATCATTTCCCTGCATCGATGTAAATCTAAATTTAGATGTGTGTTTTTCTGTGTGTGAGTATTTGTTTATATTTTATGTTTATATATATGTTATTTTTTATATTATATTTATGTGATTATATTTTATATATATATATAACATGCTAATATTTTATATATATCACATGATTATATTAACATATGTGTGTGTGTGTGTGTCTTTATATTTTACAAAAATATGTTCATATGTTTGTGTATGTGTGTTAAACTACTCACGTTTTAAAACACTAGTAAAAATGTCACTAAAATTGCAACGTTTTCATAAAAACAAGAATAAATTTAAAATATATGTGCATTTTCATATATAAATATATGTTTTATATATATATATTTATATATCTGAGTGTCTGTGTTCATATATATATATATATATATATATGTGTTTATATATATGTCTGTCATTGTTTATACATATTAATATATTAATATATATATATTTATGTATCTAAAGGTATATTTACATCAATGCATGGAAATGAGCTATATAAATATAATTTTTTAGCGATAATTGCTACAAACATGGTTAATTTATAGATGTTTCCTGAAAAGCTTTGCTAATTTAGATATGTTTCTTAAAAAACATCACTAATTTAAGGACATTTTCCGGAAACCTCGCTAAAAATATTTATATTTATATATCTCATTCCCCCGCATCGATGTAAATCTACATTTAGATATATATATATATATACATATATATTAATATGTATAAACAATGACACATATGTATAAACATATATATATATATAACCACTCACAAACACATATATAAACATGTATATATACATACACATATATTTACACACACACACAAACACCCACACACACACACACACATATATATATATATGTAAAATATAAATATATATATATATATATTAATATATACAAGTTATATATATATATATATTATAAGTGTGTAATTTATATTAAATATAAACACACATATATATAAAATAAATATATATATAATCATAAAATATAAACATATATATGTATATAATATAACATATAACACACACACACATATATATATATAAACATAAAATATAAACATATATATATATAATAAAATATAATGACATTGATATATAAACATATATATATATATATAATTAAATATAAACATATATGAAATATATATATATATATATAATATAATATGAACTTATTTATATATAAACATAAAATATTATATTATATATATGTATTTTTATATTAGTATATAAAATATAATACAATATATACATATGTATGTATGTATATATTTATATTAGAATATAAATATATATATATATATTATTTTTATTTTTTAAATACTGACAAATATATTAAAATATATAAACAGAGACACTTATAATATATAAATTTATATTTTTATTTATATATTTATATATATAAACACTAAAACATATATATAAACACAAACACACGAATATATAAATGTATAAATGTATATATATAAAAACATATTTATATATGTAAAGACCAATTTCTTTCGAATATAACCATGTTTTAAAGAAAACGTGTCTATTTTAGTAACATATTTACCAACGTTTTCAAACATGGCTAATTATATATATGTACACCAACAGACAAACACATATAAAATAAAATACTAATATATATATATATATAAACATAAAACATAAACATATATATATTATAAACATATATGTATATGTATATAATATAAACTTATATGTAAAATATAATAAAATATAATATGAACTTATATATAAATAAAAACATAAAATAAAAACATATTAACATATGTATATATATATTAATATATATAAAACAGACACACATATATAAACACACACACACACACAGATATATATAAATATATTGGCGCACACACACACACATACATACATATATTTATAAATATAAACACATATATTTTAAGTTTAGCAAATTATATATATATATAATTATATATATGTATAAGTACACATATATATTTACACACATACACACACACACACACATATATATATAAACACACACACACAGATATATATAATATAAACATATATATAAAAATGGATTATAAACACCCACCCACACACACACATATACTCTATAAACCTAAATATATATATATAGAGAGAGTATATAATGTATAATTACCCTCAAACACACACACACAAATATAAACATAAAAATTAAACAGAGGTATATATATAATATATTATAAACATACATACATACATATATAAATATATAATTATATAATATAAACACACACACATATATGTAATATAAAATATAATCATTTATATATAATTCAATATATACTTATATAAATACATATAAGCATAAAATATAAAATATAATATATAAACATATATATATAAAAATTCAACAACATGGGGCTCTACCGATACTCTGTATCTCCCTAGAAAATTATCAAACCAAAGAGATAAAAAGAGAGACTTGTAAATGTGATTATAATTACTATGAAAAAAGAAAAAAGAACACAGATCATACCTCAAAACACCAACATACCAATTCTATATTGTTCTTCCAAGGGTGGTGGTGGTAGAATCAATACACTGAACCAGCCACCTTCTACTACTCCCCTGACTCCTCCATCACATCCACCACCCTGCAAACCTCCTTGCTATAGTTATTACATTTTCCTAGGTTTCTCATAAACTACCAATCTGAATGAAAAATGATAGGTAGGAAAATCCCATATGACATGTATATACTAATCAAATTCATAGAAATCATCATGCCTCGATGGACTGAACGGTCTCTGAGGACTCCATAAATGGAGGTTCCTCTTGAAATGATACTTTCATCAAACACCTATTTTCAGTGGGTCCTACTGACACAAAATCCAAGGAAATCCCTACCTCATAATCCTATGATACATGCTTGAAAATTTCACATCATCACCCAATACTAAAATATCCATCCATGACTTAGTCGTACATGATGCATCCACTTGAACCATTGGAGGTGGGTTTGTGAGATGATCAATGGGAGAAAGTGCCTCCTGTAGAACATCCTAAAGAAATACTATCTCATGAATAAGATCTTTCGGGGAGGCCTCATCACTCATCGGGTCATACTCTCAACCATGTTGTGGAAACCTCACAGGTTATTTTCATGGGAACAACCTAAAGGATACAAGACATACAACAATAAATGGGTATATTTGGTGAACTGACTTAAAAATGACATGGAAACCACAACTCATTACTATATGATGATGGTACCAATGTTTTACCAACATCATGTTTCATTATTTATTGATTAAAAGGTAGTTTATCAAGTTACATTGAATTGATATGTAAGTTTTCGCACCAACAATGGAGTCCCTCACCTTAAATCTGAACTGAAATCATTTTAACACTTTTTCTCTAGTGCCCAAACCGAACCCCACATCTAGAAAAAACTCCAAACTCTATTCCATGGATGAAAACCACCTCTGATGCCACTTTATCATGACCTGATCGACAGAGGACTACCTGGATGGTATAAGTCCAGTCTGAAACTACCCCAATCCTGCCTCCATAGGCTAGGGACTGGAGACAAGCACCGAGAAGGCATATCTAAAATGAGATTCCATTACCTAAAGTAAATATATGCATGAACACACCTCCATCCCATACAATTATAAAATGTAAAGAAACTGATAATAATTTATGCATAAATATATAACCCCATAATAATATAACCACATATAGTACCAAAATCATTAAAGGGTCTAAATACAAGCCCACTCAAAGTTGTAAAGGAATGTATGACTACATAGAAGGAGGGGACTTCTATCATGGAAATACTTGTACAAACATTGGTCTGTCTTTCCCCAACTAAGATAAAACTACTCATGGACCACTAAGGACACTATAAAAAGGATTTTCATCTATATAAGACATGAAATCTATAGGAATATCCCATTCGGGGGTGTGTATAATAATACACAACAGTAAACCATGAAACCACCAATCATAAAGCATCAAGTGTATTCAGATCATCAAAATAGGGGTCTATCAACCAAGATATGATACATAATGATAATCCGAGATATCCCAGAAATACACATAAAATACTTAACAAAACAAAAGGTCTTAACCACTATCATCTATAGATCCAATTGAAGATTCAAGGTAACTCTCATTTGAGATGAACCTCTCCCCGATCTATACAACGATGAATGACACTCATCCTAGTGGTCACACTCATCTAGAAGGAACTAATACCAAAGAGACACTATAAATAACGACACTCATCCTAGAGGCCACACTCATCTGGGAGGATCTTCTCTAGAAGCCTTACTGGAACTAAAGACACTCATCCTAGATGTCACACTTGTCAGGTCTATCCAATAAAATGTACATAGGAAACCGAGTGGGTTTATCTGTGATACAGATTCCCTCAAACTAATACCCCATCGAAAATATTATATCTGAATACAAATATAGGTGTCAAAACCTAGGTATCATTGGGGATAAAATCGACCCTACTGGAAACATCATCGAAGATAGGGTATCAATGCCTATGTAATTTTTGGTCACACAAATTCCACAAACCCTACCCAAGAAAAACACAAAGGACATGAGGATCACTCTGGACCTCTCAGAGGGATACATGCTCCAAATCACTGAGTGGAAAAAGGTATGAGGATTTTTATGACATGTAATACTAACCCCCAAAAAAGTGCATTGAGGAAACATACTCTAGAAGATAGTAACTCATCTACACTACACTGATCATTAGGAAGCTGCAGATGGGTCATCATCCTATGATGAGGATAGGATAATGCATCGAATCCTCATAAGAATAGACCAAGGGAACATAATAAAATGATAAATATTATTAATAATTTAAAGAATCATCTCACCAACATCACCGTTCAACATAAATCTAATTCCAAAATGAATGTCATCATCATGTTCTATGTGAAAAAATGCTCTGGTTGGACTACTCATGTGCCCATATCTGAGTCTGGAAAAATTCTGACAAACAAATATGTCTCAATGTAATTCTAATGGGGTAAAACATAAATCCACCACTATTTTGCCACAATGGTTTTGAATGAACAAATTAATCATGTCATCGTGATCCTCATGGAAACACTCATGACAGGCTCATTACTTGCCTAAAATGGACACCAAGTAACACTACCACAAAACCGAATTTAATCATTGCTAAAAAGGCATTTATAAGCGTTAAAAAGGTTTTATTAATCAAGATTCTATTAATGGGGGTCCCCTTTTTTAGCGATGAAAAAGGCCACCCTTTAACATCACTATTTGAAGCACTAAATATGTACCCATTTATCATCTCTTAAATTAGTGATGATAAAGTCATCCCTTTCTGGGCATGCTATTTATATAATAGCAGACCCAACAACTGGAAAAAAATAAACAGCAGGCCAAAATAACCAAAACATAAAAAATAACATGCACAAAGCATCAAAAACCTACTAAAAAAGAACCACTCACAGTATATACAAAAGAAAAACATACATGATGCAAATTAGGAAAAACAAGAGTCACACACAAATGTTTGGAAAAAAATGCTATATAAAATTATTTGAAAACATGAATAAAAAATATTCACTCATGGTATATACTAAAAAAACACTTTAATAGACATTTTGAATAATGTTTTTTAAAATTACCTTTACAAATATCTAACAAATAATTAAAAAATATTGTTTTCTCTTTTGACGTCTGTGGTCCCCTCTAAAAAATGTCCTCCGATGGTAATAGTCAACGAAAAAATCATCCCAACTAAAATATAAGGTTCCACATATATAAGAAAAAATCTATTACATTAGTAATACTATAAATAAATAAATAAATCATTAATATAATGAATCAGATGATTTTTTTTCAATTTTTAATAAAAATGACACATTTGGAGTTATAGTGGTCACAACGTTCATCATCCTATTGTGGGGTTGATTCCTATATGTCAAAAATGACTGATGAATCATATTTCAATTTTTCAAAACAATTTGAATCCATATTTTTAGTTTTCTATATGTTAGTTGTGTTTTTTTCTAAAATGTCATTTCAAACAGGAAACATGCAATTTCTTTCATACAAGTCGCATCATGCATCAGTTTGACATGAGACTACTTCATACAAATAAAAGAAAGACATAAGATTTGATTTCCTTAATTTGAAAGTCAATCGGAGCGCATTTTATTTGGTTTTATTGAGTGTCATGTTTTGAGTTAAAATGTCAATTTTAAACTGATATCAGATACGTTTAGTCATAGTGGTCAAATCGTTTCTCGGATTGAGGTGGGGATGATTCCTTCACATCCAAACTGACTCCTGGATCATTTTCCTAAAATTTAAATACAATATGAAAGCGTTTTCTTGATTTTCAGTATATCAGTTGTTTTTTTTCTACGTGAATTATTGTAAATTCTAAATATCAAGACATATTTGGAGTCATACCAGTGACACTGTGAATTAGATTGGGATGAGGTTGATTTCTACACATCAAAAATGACAAATAAATTATTTTCCAAAAGTATCAAAATAATTAGAATGCATTTCCTTAGTTTTCAGTATGTCTGAGGTGTTTTTCTACTAAAATGTCCTTTGAAACCAAAAACAAGAAATTTGAGTCATATTTGTTTCATCGTGCATCATTTTGATGTGAGAATACATGATAGACGTCACAATGGACTTATGAATCACTTTCCTTCATTTATAAGACAATCGGATCGTGTTTTTTTTCAATGAGTGACATGTTTTGATCTAAAATTTTAATTTTAATCTCATAATGGAAACTTTTAGTCATACTATTAAGATGATGCATTAGATTGAGGTGGGCTTGATTACTACATGTCACAACTGACTAATATATATTTTTACTAAATTATAAAAACAATCATAATTAATTTTCTCAGTTTTTAGTATGTTAGATGTATTTTTTCTTGAATTAATTTCATTTTTAAATAACAAGACACATTTGGAGTCATACCGATGACACATTGCATCATATTGAAGTGCAGTTTATTCCTACATATCACAAATGACTGATAGATCATTTAACTAATGTATAAAAACATTGGGAATGTATTACCTTTGTATTAAGTATGTTAGTTTTGCTTTTTTACTAAAATGTCATTTAAAACTGAAAACATTCCATTTGAGTCATACCGGTTGTATCATGTGTCGGTTTGATGTGCGACTTCTTGATACACATCACAAGGAACATACAAAATCTCTCTCCTAAATTTAGAAGAAAATCAGAGCATGTTTTATTTATTTTTAGTGAGGGACACATTTTGAAATAAAATGTCAATTTTAAACTCGTAAGAGACACTTTTAGTCATACTGATCACACAATACGCTGGATTGAGGTGTGGTTGATTCCGAAACATCAAAAATGACTCATGGATCATTTTAGTATATCATCAAAACAATACGAAAGCATTTTTTGATATTTTAGTATGTTAGTGTTGTTTTTTACTTGAATTAATGTCAATTTTAAATAACAATATGAATTTGGTGTTATACCATCACACTGTATGTTGTATTGTGGTGCGGTTGATACCATTATTCCAAAAATGACATTTGTATCTTTTTTATAATGTATTAAAATTATCGGAATGTAGTTCATTGGTATTTGGTATGTTAGTTGTGTGTTTTTACTAAAATATCATTTTAAACTAAAAACATGCAATTTGAGTCATATCGGTCTCATCATGCATCTATTTGATGTGAGACTCCCAGATACAAGTCACAAAATACTTACGAATCTCTAACCTTAATTTGGAAGACAATCATAGTGTGTTTAATTTTTTTTAATGGGTGACATGTTTTGAAAAAAAATGTCAATTTTTTACTCATAATGGATACTTTTAGTCATACTGATCACATGGTGCATTGGATTGAGTTGGGGTTGATTACTACACATCACAATTGACTCATGTATTTTTTTATGTATCAAAACAATCCAAATTCATTTTCTCAGTTTTCAGCATGTCAGTTGTGTTTTTACTTGAATTAATGTCAACTTTAAATAACAAGACACATTTGGAGTCATACCATTGACACACTATGTTTTATTGAGGTGTGGTTGATTCTTACACATCACAAATGACTAATATATTGTTTTCCTAAATTATAAAAACAATCAGAATTCAATTCCAAAGTTTTCATTGTGTCGATTTTTTATTTTTACTGAAATTTCATTTCAAACTGAAAACATGCAATTTTAGTAATATTGGTCACATCGTGTGTCGAGTTGACTTGAGACTACTTTATACACAACACAATGGGCTTTAAAATTGTTGTCCTTAATTTGGAAAACCATCGGAGTGAGTTTTCTTTATTTTTAGTGAGTGGCATGTATTGAAATAAAATTTTAATATTAAACTCATAATAGAGAAAATAAATTCACAATGAAGAAGGGAACCATGTGATTAAGGAACAATATAATAGTAAAGAAAACCAATATTAATAGTTACACTAATAAAACAAGAAAAATGTGGTTTTAATTAATATAATAATTTAATCCTTTTTATAGAACCACTGATCAAGGAACAAAATGTCATGGGATATACCCTAGGTACTAGTGTCTGTTGATCCCAAACGACACTATAACTACATTTACCAATAGCTGATATATAATTCATCCGACAATAATACGATCCACCCAATTAAACAAAATTAAATCATCATAATGTAACATTCCCACTAGCCTTGTCTTAAACACAACTAGGGACACTATATAAGTGAGTGTACCATCTAGGGTAGCATGAATCAAGACCTACCAACAAGACACCCGAGTTACCAAAAAAATTAACCATGGAGGTTAGAAAGAAATCACGATAAATACCACAAAAATTTCTCTCACATCACCTCCAATACAATCACATATAAAATCCCCTTTTTGTGTCATGTATCCATCAAATAAATAATCATTAACCCATACCTAGTGAAAATTTATTGGGGAAATCATTGAGGGTCACATGAGATATAAACCATTTACATTCTAAAGTGAAAAATGGGTCTTCATATGAAAACTAACTTGGTATAGGGAGTCTCACTCTCTTTCTTTAAACACTTTTTCTTTCTAAAACATACTCCAAGAACATGTAAAATTCCATTGAAAAACAATAAAAAAAGGAATAAGGCCTAAATTTACAATAAAAACTTTTAAAAGACCATATTAAACTTTCCAAATATTATTTTCTGGAGAATTAATCTAATTTCAAATTTATACATGAAATTATTATGAAAACCCCCTTATGCCAAGCCATGAATTTAATAATGAAATTTATAATTTCACCCAAGAACTAATACATTATTATAAATTAATTGAAAATTAACATATAAAGTATACACATTACATTAATTATAATATTAATAAAGTGAAAAGAAACACCTACTTTAAAATGAATGGTTACCAATATACAACATGTCACCTTCCCTGGAGAACATTAAAAAATCATAAATCCCTAAATCCTCATAAAAATGAATTTCATTTCCTAGGAGAAGGATAAACCTATGGGAAATAGATAATAGATGAGGGATGTGGGAGATAAAGGTGAATGAGTCGAAGAATGCCAGAAGTGGAAAATTAATTTTTTTCTTAAATAATTCAAAACAAATCTCATAATGAAAATTTAAGAAATCATAAAATATTATAATTAATATTTTCCAAAATAAATCATATCTTCATAATATATAAATTATGAATAAAATATCAATACATGGAAAAAAATCCTAAGATGATAAATCTATGTGAGAATACAAACCTTTTTTTCAACAATTTTTTAAAACATTAAAGTAAAAATTATATTTAATTTTATTAAGTGAAATATATTACTATTAACAACATTATTAGAAATAATTCATAATAAAAAGTTATTAAATAGAACAAAGGATTTAAAAATGATAAGTAAAAATACTTTAAAATTTTTTAATTTTAATATAATCCTTAATAATTCCAACTTTAAAAAGACATAATGTATTTATGAAGAATGAATTGTGTAATGTGATAAATAAGATACCCCCTAATTCATGGTGTTGTAGGTGTTTGAGACAATCAATTTTTTTGGGGAATGAACTGTGACCCATCAAGGTATGAGTAGTCTGGTGATTAAATCCCTGTGTAAAAGTTCATTGTGGGTGTTATCTCATCATGATAGTTTGTAATTTGAGTAATGATTAGTTGTGGCTCATGAAAATCCTATAATTTTTTTGGTCACTAACAAGCCCATGTTAGGATTTGAAAATTAAATCTCTGAGAGTCATTTCTGGGTAAGTTGATGGGTCCTTGAGTTATTCCATTTGGTTTAGTGATGTGAGGATGTATGGGTCTTTTTGGGGATTATTGTGAGTGTTAATATTTTGATGACAATTATATGTGTTCATGCCTATGTTTTTTAGTGATAGAATTTCTGAATGCACATTGGGAGTGGTGTGTAGGTGAAGCTGAACCATAGGTAGAGGTTTTTTTTTTGTGTGCACATAAGTGGATGAGTTGCACTAGTATATGATAGATACCCATGTAAGGAAATTGGTTATTGGAGATCATGAATGAATTAATGAAGTCATCATATAGAGTAGGGCTTGGGTTGTTTGGGGAACATGGTGATGGGAGCTAGTATGGTTTATCAATTAGTTCATGGGTTTTTATCATGTGACAAATCACAATGAAGTTATATTTAAACATCTACACTTGGGAAATTAAGAAAACATGGTATTATTTAGACATTGTTTGAGAAAAATATTCTATGAATTATTTTTTGGATTGAAAATATATTGTGAAGTAATATGGTGCTTAAAAGTTTAGTTTTTTTGAATCATGGAATTATGCAATAAGAATATGTGAGTTCGGAGTCTGATGCGTAGGTTTAGTGGCTCAAGATAGTCGAGAAAGACCTCTAGAGACAATTCTTAGGGATGATAAGTCCTTTTATGGAGAAATTTTAATGGACTCAGACTTTATGGATGTGTTATTCCTTATTTCCATCCATTCTTTTATCTGATTTTAGTTATTATCTTTTAGGGATAAATCATTCCCATAGATAGGAAAGTCGATACCCATTTGGTTATCGCAAACACATGGTGATCTAGAATGGGATTCATGACTTGAACCGAGCCATATTTTGTGACATTTAATGTAAACCTATTTTAGGTTGTTAGATATATTTACATGAATACTTATGGGAATGAATATTTTTATCACCAACTGAATATTGTTATCTTATGAAACTATAGGCTTAATCTTATTCTACTACATGGTGTGATACTGTTTGTTATAGATTTTAATTGTAATGGTTAACCTTAAAATTTCAATGCTCACACAAGAAAAAATATGTTATGGAGAATATCTCATAATTATCCATTTACTTGAACATGACAAATTGACTTTCTCCATCACACTGTGTTCACATGGAATCCAAGTATACATAATCACTCAAACAAAGATGTCCTATATGGAACGGAAATCACAATCTAGGTAGAACCACCATGTTCTTCTTAATCCACTTCACAAAATTTATATACTAACCATGACATGAATAACTCTTACACATTCACCTTATAGTGCAGACATTATTACAATTACATGAAATCTATTATATATTAATGGAATTATATATATTCCCATTAAAACATTCGCAAATATTGATATTTAATCTCTTATATGATGATGCACATTTATCAGAGTGAATTAGGGTGTTATGATGTTACTTTTATCATATATATAGAATTTCAATAATTTATTCCCCAAACCATCCAAACTCTATCAACATTCTCGATGACATCATATTCTTTTTTGAAATTACCTTACACATTGGTACATGTCACCTTCATGTATCACTATAAAGTTCTCCATACATTTCCATATCATTTAAAATGTGGCCTTTATAATTTTATACATAAAATGATTAATATTCATGCTCCATTTTTCTAGTAACTCTACTCATGGTGTAATACATATCCTCATTCCATCGTAATTTCTATGTCTTATGAAATTTATCAAATGAACTCCATCCAAATAAACTGCATTATCAAAATTCTAAAATTATTCTATTGAACATCTTCATCCACTCTTATAGAATAACATCCAAAATAATCAAATACATATTTTATAATAACGTTCATAATAACCATATATCATTCCAACCATCTACTTTCAGAACAATATCCAATAACGAATCATGTGTTGATAATAAATCCAACACTAATAATCAATATATGTTGAAAACAAATTTATCACTGTCCATGATTATAAGACACTCTTTTATTACGTTTTTTCCAAAAAAAAATTCACCTACATGTTACCAATAAATCCAATACTAACCTATATACATTAATATCAAAATTAATACATTTACAATAAATTCAATACCAACACCAATTATCAATTAAATCTTGAAAATATTCCCCTATCAATTATTTGGATCCTCTATCATGAATCAAATACATCATCACATCATCCTTCCTACTCCACATTTAAGGTACCAATATATTCATGTATTCATCATGATTCCTACTATCCATTTCACAAAAAATATGAATAAAACACTCATCGCCAATGAAAAATATAGAGCCATTGATAAATCCACTTCCTCATGAGAGTCACGGAAGAGGAGAGGCGTGGCGGAGAAGAGCCACTGGTGGATGAGAGGCGCAGTGGAGGAGAGTCATTCAGTGAAGCTCCGTTCGCGGAGACAGTGGAGTCGGCAGCAAAGGAGGATGAGGAGGCATAAGAGTAGGGAGGAGAGAAGGTAGCAGCTGTAGCGACAGTTGTTGGAGCGGTGGCGGAAGAGGCAGCGGCAACAACGATAGCGGCGGATGTAGGGATCAGCTTCTGTGAGAGCATGGGGGTGAGAGGAATGAGGATAATGTTATGGTTTATTTATAAAACATGGCCACACATTTATCAGTTAAAGATAGAAAGTGCTGATAAATTTGTGTTTTATCAGTTCTAGAATAGAAATCATTGATAAAACATTCCATTATTATCACTTTTATAGCATTGAAAAAGGACCATCTTTATCAGCGATACAATTAAAAGAGCTGATAAAATATTCTTTTTTCATCACTTTTTTAGCACTGATAAATGACGGTCATTATCAGCACTAAAAAAGAACTGATAAATGTTAGTTTTGTCATTGCTGATAAAACATACCATTAATTATAAAATTATAATCAATCTATTTATTACATTTTCAATTTTATAAATATATATAATTAATATATTTATCATTTCAAAATACTATTTTCTTATTTTATTTTTATGTAATCATATTTAAATTTAATTAATTATATGTTACTATTATTATATTTAATAAATTTAATGAGATTTTAATTATAAAAAAATTTGTATTTTATAATATAAAAAAAATATATTTGTTTTTTATTTAAATATATGTATTATGATTTTATGAATTTATGCGATGATAAAGCTTCATATATATAGAAAATGAATTAATACAACATGTATATATAGTACTATAGTATATATGTCCAATATTAGGGTAAACAATGAACATATATTCATGAGAATATAAACGTCACATCAATTGACACATTCATTTGGAAACATAAATTTATTTAAATATATATATATATATGTAATAAGTATTTATATATATATATATTAAAACAAGTTTATATATAATATTATAAACCAATAGTATAATAAATATATAATAAAGATATATCTAAAAATTATAATAATAATAAAGATAAATAAAACATAAACATAATAAACATGAACTTTTTGATCACTTAACTTGCACACATTCTGAACTCCCAATGAGGATTGAAAACAAAAACACACCATAATCCAATTCATGCGTAGAACGACAATGGTTCTAACACATAAAACCAATGAAATACCATCGATGAAATGATGATAATAAATTATAATTAGATCATATATAAGATTATAAATATGAATATGGTTCTATTATAAATTAATATAATGTTTTAAGCATCATACATTCAGTTAAATCAAGTTCAAGAAAGATGAAGCGTTGGGTAAGATATTTATTCTCAATTTTCTCTTCATTGAGAGATATTTGATTGTTTCGCTCTGGAAAACCAAGAAAGGTGTTGATGGAATTTTATTTTGGTGGTGGAATTACCATTATCTTTAAAATAATATTTACGCATCCTTGTTGAGTGTTTTCCAATGGGTTTTGTTTATGGAACTAGAAACACCCAATGGTTCTTTTATTCGAGATGATTTACGATCCTACTTTGTAATGGCGTGTGGTAATTGGGTAATAGTTCCAGTAAATATTATGGACACAAATTGGTCATTATTCTAGTATTTTTTTATCATCACAACCATTTTAGGGTAATGTTTTACTACTTTAGGAATCAATTATATATTTAAGAAATATTCATGAATCCATTATTAAATCCCAAATATATCACAGGTGGACATTTAATTATCAATAGATCGTTAGAATGTATTGTCTTTAGAATCATCTATATATATCTAATCTTCTTACTTTACAGATTCATTTAATGTATCCAATGTTTTCTATTAATGTTACCCTTTTGTATGTATCAATTATAGATTATTTGGTCATTTATAATTATGATGATGGTTTTAAGACACAGAATATTTTGGAGTTGGTTCCCTATAACCAACTTCTATGAAATTTTTTATGACCTGTAATAATAATTTGTAATATTAATAAACTTCTTATAACATCATGATTTTTCATCTGTATAACATTTGATGTGATAATTTCGAAGGTGTAGTTGTCACACTAAAAGGTCAAAGCAGTTCACCACTATGATGAGAACCCAAAGGTTCTATGACATTATTAATAATATATATGTTCTATAGATGAATGATATCATTTTAGGGACACAAATGATATATGATATCATTTATGTATATTTATAGTAAATATATACACCTTCTCATGGTGTACACACTTCATATTATCCAGTGTAAGATATTATGAGAATCAGACCCGCCATTAGAAAATCCACATTCATATGTGTTGTTGGATGTTCCTATATAAGAACATGTGTATTGAACCTTGGACATTAATATTACTATTAATGAATATTATAAGTCTCTTAATTTTATGTATTGACTTAATCCATGATGACATACATCCACAAAAAGATAGGATACGTTGGTTGTGTCATGAGGAATATTGAATTAATGAATAATGCAACAAAGGATTCTTCCATTCTATTCATTAATGAATGTTAATATCTCAGGACCTTTGATGGAAATGATATAGCCTAAATAAATCCATGATAATGATGTTCTATGGTCATGTTTGATTTTTGGAAAGTCAATGAAAGAGACATTGAGCATATAGGTTGATGGCACTCGCATGCAACCTGCTTTATAAGAGATATTGAAATAAAAGTATTGTATTACATAGTGAGCATCCATCTGAGTTATTATGTAATTATGGAATTAAATTCATTCTCTATGGTTACATTGGAGTATTTCTTAATGATATCCATCTAATTTAGGTTTCTTCACCTAATGCCACTGAGAAAGAGGCCAAGAGGGTCACACACTATGTGTTTCCAGAATCTCTATAAAATTATAATTTATTATTTATTATTTAACAAGTTGAATAAATATTATTCATTCACATGGTTTAATAATTATTCACATAGGCGTGATCACATATATTCTGTAACTAGTTATTCGAGAGAATATTATGTGATCAGAATATTTAAAAAATATTTATTTTCTATTTAGTGCATATAATATTTATTTATTTATTAGAGAATATTGAAGTGATATCTATTTATTAAATAAATTATCATTATTAAATGATAGATAAATATTATGGATGAATGTAAGACCATGTATTTATGGCTGGTATGAAATAATATATATTGAATATTATTTGATAAAATAAGATTTAATTTAATTCTTATGTTAAGTGCATGTTATGGAAATAATAATATTATTATTATTATCTTAGACATAGTGTACCTTAAAAGTTTAAATATATATTAATTGAAATTTTAAAAAATATTTATTTTTTAAACCCTAGTGATATTTAAACCTAATTGTATTATTTTCCATGAGAGAAAATTCATTATTTTTACAATGATACCCAGGGAGGGTCCTCTCAATCCCTATAGAGATCACTCTCCATGAATTCTCCCAAGAATGAAGAGTGATTTTCTTCCACCTCCCACTAACGATTCTAGAGAGATCACTGAGAATTCATTGGAAGTGATTATAATGGAAGTCAAAATAAAATTATAAAAGCATTAGGATCTTCCATGATAGTACCTGAATATTCCTAGGATAAAATTTGATGATTTTTGGAACACGTGTTGGTCACTACTAGAGGGAGTCTGATCTTGATTCCTAAAATGCAATGACCACACAATGTATATCTATTGTCAGATAAATCAATGAATGAATAATTCAAATAAGATAATTCATTAATTTATAAAATTAATTATAAATAATATCTACTGATCATGTACATGGTTCTAGAGTTTTATACCATTACCTTTTTCTTTGATTAAATTTTGTTGATTATGGCATGCATCATCATATAAATCTTGTATTGGTCCTCGATTATGACATAAAAAAGAATGTTTTGCATGAACCCTCACAAACATCTTATGAACCCAAATCCATCAAGTGGTATCCTAAGGGTTGAATAATTATTTATAATTATCTAAAATATTGTTGATTTATTTTCAAATTTTTCATTTACTTTTCAATTCATGTTTAGTCGTTCTTTAATCTAAATTGATAGATATGTTTCATACTCATTTGTTTCTAGAAGATCAATCCAAATTGGTTAATTTTATTAATAAAATAAAATAAAAGAACCCATAAAGTGGTTATGAGGATTCTGGATATATAACACAATATTACACGCCAAGTAACTCTACTTAGACAATGTTTACTAGTGTTCAATGCATGAGGAATTAATTAGGAATTAATTCAAACCATGTGTATTTAATACACAAGGTGGATTCAATTTCTTACACAGTGTATTATCCAAGCACGTATGGTGCATGGTCAGATGGAGTACACACCATGTATCCCATGTACATGGAGTGTAGTCTATTAAGTCAAATATGGGTCATATATTTTCATTCATGGCATACCTAAATAGTTACCATATAACTCGGAGACTACACACACCGTGTATCCCAAGTACAAGTCGTGTAATCTAATTTTTCTGTACATGTCTAGGCCTGAGGCCTGTGCCTCATATAGATAGTGAGAGATGCACACACCATGAATCTCCATTTTATGCATCATGTAATTATACTAATTTATTCAATATTAAAATTAAATTTTTATACTATTTAAAAAATTTCTACATGTGTTTGTGTGTGATCATTAAGTTGATAGGACACACCATGTGATGGGTTTTGATATATATATATATACATATATAATATTTTAATAAATTTCAAAATTAGGTTTAGATATGAATATAATGTTTGACTTGTATTATAGTTATTACTTTGAGTGCATTGAATCATTACACATAACAAAAAAATCATGTAATTCATGTACTCAATAAATTTATAGAACATTTCACGAATGTAAATGATATCACCTGTACTCCATAAGTAACAAGATAAAAAATTATACGAGTATAATATATGTTGGTTATATTCAAATGGTTATTCACCTTCTTTCCTCTAAGGTACATTTATGAACATAGTAATTTTAAAATAAATTTACCTAATTTTTTTAAAATTTTAGTGGATGAGAATCTCAAAAAAATCAGATGAAAATTATGATAAAAGAATTGATTTATTAAATAAAACAAATAATTTATTTGAGTGTGATTTATCGTAAATAATAATTATAAATAATTGAATTCTAGTTTTATTAAATAAATTATTCATTGCATGTGTGTGTTTGAGCATGATCATAGACCAGACCTTTGTATGCGATTAGTTTCATTTAATATATTATTAAATAAAAATACTAACTTTAATGTCATGTCTCAACTTATAATGCACGGGCATGTGTGCCCATGGATTCTATTATGTAAACCCTTTCCCCTCACTTTCATGTGAGTAAAATCAGATGTAATGGATAGAGCTCCTGGGCTAGTGGAGTTTGTTCATATTTTGAGTTGAGGTGAAACCAATCCAATATAGATACATAGGTGGATAAGTGGAAAGCTAAAACACATACATTAATTGGATAAAGGTGTTTTTCCCTTGTTCAATGGTTATTTTATCATTCTCTAGATAAACTAAATATTAGTTTAATATCATGATCATACCACATAATTATTTTATTTTCATTATGATTCGTGGTTATTTCATTATGGATTTTTTTCCACATTCACATGAATTAATGAATTAACAAGCTTGTGATAGAGAACAATATTAAAGTGTCTTATGTGTATTTATTATCTAATACATGGTTAATGCCTAAAGTAAATCCATATAATATTAACAACCATGTGATAAAGATAATAATTGGAAATTTAAATATAATAGAAAAAATACCTCAATTATATTTATTAAGTCAATATAGCCTTCCACTATAGTAGTTAAAATTGAACCATATTTTAAAGATCCTAACCATACAATGTTTGGGTACATTCAATTATTGCATAATTCTAGAATGATTTCGACATAACATAGTTTTCATCATTGGTTGACAACCAAATTAGGACCTACTTTTACTAAGATTTAAAAGTTGATGAAATCTAATTTAACGATTTTAGTATCGGGGTGTCTGTAGAATCGATCAAGGAAATGTGATAGCTATTATGTTTCAATAAAATAGTTTTAGATTAATAAATATAATAATAATTTACTTTTCTAAATTTTACCAGATAAATTACTAAATCTATGATCTTCTTACTTGAAGAAAGAAAAATAAAAAAACATCAAACATATCACTATGACTCATAGTTGGGAAGGATAACCTTCTTACCAGCATAGTTTTCTAGTAATGGAAAAGGTGATTACGCATTACCCTTCACCATGAAAAGAAATTGTATATGTTGGAAGAACCTATTCCTAATGATCATGGTAATTAGGATAATGATGATGATTTATCACTCTATGAGAAAAATCCAAATGACGTTATAGATGTTCAGTGTTTCATGTTATCATGCATGAAAAATGATATTTTGGAGAAACATCAGGACATGGATCTGTATATCATGATATCTCAACTTCTATTTCACTATCAAGAGAGGGAGATACAAGAGATATTCAAGATCATCAGTGATTTTTTTAAAAGTAATCTTAGTGAGTTTTCACCATCTGAGCCACATATATCCAAGATTATTGGCTACAGTGAATGCATAGACATGTTTGGGATTAAATCCCACATGATTTTCACATAGATTTTATACTTTCATAAATTCCTGAGAACTTATATTGTTTTATTGTTGATTATAATATGATAAAAAATTATAATATTCTTTCAAAACATATTACTCTGATTCACGAAGTGGATAAGGACATGGGGCCTGATAATACCACCTTCTTTAGGGTGAATAAGAAAAGGAAGAACAATGTTAAGGGGGAAAAGACTCATAAATATTCAATATCTCTCGAGCACTATATTTCCAAGAAGATGAATATTCAAAATAAAGGTCAAGGAAAAGGAGGAAACATGATTTAGATGGGAAAGCAAGGACACTAGAATAATTAATGAACCCAAAAGCAAGGGGAAGTTAAAAGTGAATTCATTATAGAGTGTAATGTTTCAATATCAACACATTTGGTACTAGATATAGCTTTTAATTATAACATGTATATCCAAATGAAGAACCATGTATATTTCAATATATTTCTTAGGGATCGGTGGATCTATGAGATACCAATGGTGTGAGGTTGGATTCTCTAAGCATTTCTTACCACAAACATTCATTACCTTTGGGAATGCTTTTTATTTTAAAATATTGTTATTATGTACCTACTATTACCCATCACTGACATTCCTTCCTTGTGATACTCACATCCATCTCATAAACCAGATGACACTATGATTATTTCCAATGACCAAGTCACCACTATGGATGGGGATGTAATAGAACCTAGATCATCCAATGAAGGTGTTGGAGATAACCCTGATTTGGGGGTGTTTGAAAGTGTTATTCCTACTGAAATTACAGTGGATACATATGATGGTGGATATAACTCAGGCCATGATCCCAACATCCATGATAACCTTACAAGTGTGGATGCTATGTGATTTGAAGCACTAAATAATGAAATAATGGAAGACAATTATCAAGATATTGATATCCATGGCTCCCTAGCAGAGGTAGGGGACTTGAATAAGGATTTGGATGGATGTGAGTTTCTATTTTAGTTCATTATTAAAATACCAACCTTATGTCCAATGAATTAAATAAATGATAATGATTTAAATATATTTTTCGATTGAAATAATACCCATGTGATCATTAAATAGTGTTTTGAGGTCCATATTGCACATACTATTATGGGAATGTTAGTTTATGGTCTCTATGTTGGAAATTCTTGAGAGGCTTCCATCTTAGTCCCCACAAAAACATAGGATAATGATATTTAGAAATAAATCAAGGTTCAATGTGTTGATAATAGGGATGCTAGAGTGAAATCCAACCAAGAAACCGATCCATCAATGGGTGATAACCATCAAATTCTTTGAATCTCTTTTATATTACGCATCATATTTTAATTGTCGATGACTAAATTCATTCACCCTTTAACAGCAAAAGTTTCTGTGGATAAAAATAAAGGGGTGCCATCCTCCACAACTAAATATGCTGTATAAGGATAGGGTTAAATCACTCCCATGTGGAAAATTCATGTCACATCTATAAGCGAAAAAATTCCAAAGTACACATCTACTCTTGAGAGTAGCTCCATGGTAAGCCAGGAAGTTCAAGATACGTTCTGAGCATGCCAATGGATCATATGGAATGAAATATGGGATTTATTCTTGAGAAACCCATATAATATGTACCTTCAAAAATACATCAATTCTAGATATCGTATGGCATGATTAGGTATGGTGGATTTGATTGTTTCATGGTCTACAATATATTGAAGGAGATCATTCACTAATGGTAGAAAGATCACAACTCACAACAACAACTTAAAAAATATGGAATGCTCAAAAAAACTAATGACCTATGAGGTAAATTATCCCAACCGTATCTCAAACATGTATAGAAATTGGTGGAGTGAAAGAAGTGGGTTGATGTGAAAGGAACTAAAATATCATGCCTCCAACAAGTTATGGACACCGCTATAGGGGATCTCATAAAACATCTACATTTGTCATAAGGGTTTCATGTTTAGGGGAAGTCATCCTTTGTGACTGTGGTGGGAGAACTCTGCCTAGATGAGATTGTTGGGGCTATCTATCTAGATAAGATTTGATAGGCTGTAAATGATGATCATGATACCCTTCAATAACAAGAAATATATTATGAATCCCTTTTGAAGAATATGATATATAGACTCTAATTTTATGGATATTAATCTATCATTTTTAACAAAAATGTAAAGATTCTTGTTTTTAATCATTTATTTCTTCATCCATGTTTTCCTCTATAATTATAACATAACACTAAAGATGGAATATTTAACAAAGATTCCTCAAACAAATGTGTATCAACCATAATGATAAGAACAAAAGGGTGATCTAATTTTTTTCCGTGGTCATTAGACCTAGCGATTATAGTTCAACTGTTGCTTGATTCATTTGAAAAACCATATGAACTTTGTGTCTTTAGTTTCATTGTAATAAAGTTTATCCTATGTTAGATACAAATAATAAATAGAGAGTGAGGCATGAATTTTTCTTAGGCCACCCTGTTTAGGTTTTCAATATAACAAGTTGTATGAATTATTCATTCCATTACCATTTTTTTCCAAAAACATATGTAGTGAATGTTTTTGGAGCTGGTACTTGACTTCTACATAGGATTCCCTATTGTGGGATTTCAAACCATAAAGTACTATGTATCTTCTTATGGATAGTTTAGACTCTTTAAATTCATACTAATGTATATGGTATTTTATGTCAATAATATTTTACCATGAGTTATGGGATGACAACACAAACATGGATTTCTAGCCGAAAATATTCATAAATTAGTTTGAAACACTAAAGGGAATCCTATGTCATGATTTTTTGATTTCTAGATATGAAAAATGATATGAGATAGGTATTTAAGGATCAACCACTAACCATTTTCCAGATGATGTTCTTGTCATGATATTTTTAGGGCATAAAAATATAGAATGGATTTATCCTAATGATAAAGGCTCCTCTGGATGATAGGCCTCTTGGGTTTCACTTATGAAAATCCAAATAGGGTTGTACTGACACATAATCATAATCAAGGAATTCTCAATAATTGGATATTCTATCACCAATGGTCGAGGAGTTTATGATAAATGTGAATGAGAATAATAGAACACATAAATTTCTTCCAATGGAAATGCTAGGACTAAAATGAAGAATCTAGGAATCAGTAGGTGTCTTTATGGAATAAGAATTGTGTTTTAGACAGTTCATTGGGGTGAAATAATGTATGAACAATATCGATAGAAAAAGGCACTTCCCTAAAAAGGGTTAAAGCATCATGAAATTTAATGTCATGTGACAAGGAAGTTGATCATGTAGTTTAACATCTTGCAACAAGGATTTTGGGGGATAAAATTGGAGGATGATAATATTTTACAAATAAATTAGTGATTTTCCCATTCACCGTAATCTATCCAATAATGTTCTATCAACATCATTCATAATGTGGTAAAGTTGTAAGATATGTTTTGGGGATATATATCTTTGAAGTGATATGGAAATTTTTTGTAAAGAATGATCGTGGACCATTTTAGAAACGTGATTTGTAGAAAAATGTTGTTAGGGAATACATAGATAGAAGAGGTTTTTCTAGAGGATGAATGTGAATTTGGATGATAGGACTTTTTGTGGTGAATTTTGAAAATATAAATTGGGGAGTATTAATTCATAGTAAATCTACAATATCTTCTGGTTGATAGGAACTTTTGTTAGAGACTTATTCAATGAATAATGGGGTATATCAGTTCATAGTGGAAAAAGGCATCATCAGGTATCATACAATCTATCACTGATAGATATGGAAATATTATAGAGATTAATTATAAGTCCCCAGCCTTAAACCTTAATTACTCATGAGTTATTACAAGATTACACATTGAGGATCTTTTTAGGTTTAGAGTTTTAGATAATTAGATCATAAAACTTGCATTACATTCCACATTTAAACAAAGTGGTTACATGAAAGATAGTATTCATTTTTCCCATCAATGGAAACATATTTAAAATAATACATGGATTCTTTCTTGACACTTACTTGAGACTATCATCATATCATGTACCATTCCCTTGACCAGTGAAAAACATTTCAAAAGCTTGGGATGAGCATAAAAAGCTCACTAAGAGTTATAAAAAGTATGGAAAGGAAACATGAGTACATATATACATAAGAATGAAATCATACTTTACCCATAAAACATAAGAACATAACATACCTCATAAAATCATGATTAAATCATAGAAATCAGAAGACATAATGGTAACTTGAGGAATTAATAACATTCGTACGTAGGTAGTAACCCTCTTGGTTATGTTTGGAATACACATCACAATATATTCCCTAAATCTCTTCAGAGAAACCATAATGTTTAACTCCTTCGTGTTACCCAATGCATTGGAGAGCTATATCGGTCTCACCCACCCATAGTTTATCATGGAACCAACCATCTTCATAACAATGCCCAAGAACAATAACATAATCATATCACATAACTGAAGCATAAAGGAAAGATAAAATTCCGACATTGAAATAACAATATAACATTTTAAGATATTGAAATATTGTATCCATTCTAAAAACCATTTTCAAATCCATTTAAAACATTTAATAATGATATTTTTAAATCAAAGTATCCCATACCACATTGAATATTTTAACATTTTAAACCATTAATATCCATATAAATAAATCCTTAAAAATATTTTGAGAACATGGATATTAATGAGAAATATTTATAATATTAAATCATTAAAATATTTAAAACGATATTTTAGTTATCGGGTTTTTAACAAAATGAGAGACACTTGAATACAATAATTGAGGAATGAAATTTCATCAAAACTTTATAATATCATGATAATAAAGGGATTCAAGATATAATATTCCAATGGACAGTATATAAACCATATAATAGTGAATTGGTGCATAAAAAAAATGAAGTCTCAATGGAAATGTAAATTGAGATGAAATCCATTATAAAGATGGTGTCCTTAAATTAAGGATAAATCAATATCATAATTATGTGCGACAAATATAAATACACCCGATATAAGTGGATATTAAGTGTAAAATAATCAAAGGTTATTCACAAATATTCAAAGGATGACATATTCAATAACTACATGTTGAACCCAAAGAAATCGAAATTGGGTTAAGAAGTTCCCTTGACAGCCTAACGGCGTCACATAAAATTTTAGAAAAAGAGTTGATGAGAGAGATAAAGGGTATCTCATCTCTTGGACATAAAATTTATGGCAATAAAGATGTATAAGAAAATATCCCCACATAATAATATGAAAATTAAAAGACATAACAAAAGAAGTCTTCTAAAAAGAGGAGGGTGAAAGGTTCCCTTTCCGATTTGGGTAACTTTCGAAACGTACACCCCATGAAAGAAGAACTATAAAACTCTAATGTAAATACTCATAAACAAAACTATGTTACACAAAGATTAGAATAATGGATGGTACATACACCACTCAAAAGGAAATACTGTAAAATGTATCATGAATCTCACGAAAACACAAAGTGAGATAAAAAGCCCCTTACGAAATTTCGGCAGCCTAACGGCGCCAATTAAAACTTCCAAAATGGATTGATGAGAAAAAATAGGGTCTCTCATCAATTGAACATAAAATTTATAGTATGATTAATATAAAATAACATCCCAATCATATGAAATATGAGACTAAATGGAATGAAATAAAAGAGTGTACATAAAAAGAATGAGAGAGGTAGGATCCCTTACCTCGGGTCCGACATGACTCAATCGTTATTTAACCTCCTGAATAATAAACATGAGTTAATTTCTACATGCATAAGAACCGTTTTAAAGTTAATTATTTCTTTTATATCACTTACTACCATGCTATGAACACTATGTAATTATTTATGTTAATAATTGTCCTTTTGTAGAACATTTCTACTTGAGTCAAAAATAAACTCTTTATAATTACAAGTTGTTCATGTGGTAAAATATATATTATATCCAGAATTATATTTATTATATAGATATCATATATATCATATATATCCATTATATACATTCATTTATAATATTACATAACATTTATAGGTAAGAAATATAATGCATCGTTCATGGAGACGGTAAGCTGTACGTACGCATGAACGCTACTTCCATTTCTATTTCTTATTTAATGGAATTAAAACATAATGATACATAATTGTATTATAATTACATTATGGTATCACATATAATCTCATTAAATCTATCCTTTATACGTATCACATATGGTATTAACGAATAAAATCAGTTTGAGGGGGTGGTATTCGGCACTTCCTAAAATGAAGATATCACGTTTAACCATAATGGAAACCATAAAGGTATGCCATAAATGAAAAATACAGAAGCCTAAGTAAAACCTAAACATATTATATATCATATATAAATATAGTGACATCATAATGTCCACCATTTAGGGTGTTAAAAGAATATTGAACAATCATCGTTTCGTGAGGCATAAATTCACCATCCACAGAAACAATATGTTCATTAACCATTAGATGTAGTTGTGCGTAAGTGTAGAGGATGGTAACTCTTGGAAAGTTATAAAATATTACTTTATTATATACTTATTTTCGGATCTTGAAGGTCAAAAAAGAACATATTTTGAGGATAAGGTGATAAGGTTTCTAAATCCACCCATCCAATAGGTTTTTTACGAGTTTAGGTCTTAGATTTTACATTATCTTTTCATTTTATTTAAATCGTTAAATAATGTGGTAATCACTGCATCGTGATGGTGTCATAAATAATTTAATTTATTTAATGTCTAAAAATTAAGAAAAAATATCATGTTGTAGTAAATCTTTTAATATTTCTAATGAATATTTATAGTCAAAAATATGACTTGTATAACCCCATGTAAAAATTGTTTTAGTAAAACTACACATGTTTGTGACATTTTAATTTTAACTTTAAAGAAAAAGTTATTAATGTCATTTTCTAACCAATGTTTCTCCATGGGGTCCCCAAGTTGACCCCTGGAATTCCTTGGTCGGCAATGACTCATCCAATAAGGGTAGTACATGTGTCAAGGTCATTTCATATTATTAAAACTTTATTTTTACCTTAAATTACACTAATTACCTCTAATCGCGATTACAAAATCAAAAGTTACTATTTACAAGAAAATTATTTTAATCCCATTGAACCACATTTTACAACCTAATGAAAACTATGTATGTCAGATTTTTGAAATTCAAAACACATAAGTGGTAATGCTTCATTTAAATGAAAAATCAGTTTTTAAACTACCACTTAGTGGTTTCACTATTAATCAAAAATTGATGTTTTTCAGAAAAATACCAAAAATTCAACCTAAGAAATATTTGATATTCCGAATTCAAAAATGATGACTATTTTAAAAAATTCAAAACATATATGTTGCATTAATTAATTTAATAATTAATTCCCGCTGTCAAAACAAATAGTGTGTTTTTAAGAAACAATATCTATTAAAATATTGACACTAGTTTATGTCCAATTTCAAAGTGAAATTAATTCCACTGACCACCATTAGATTAAATGAAAAAAATATATTCTAAATAAACTATAATCTAAATTAAAAATATAATCTATCCATATAAATAAATAATACTAAAATAAGGTTTTGAATTAAAATGCAACAATTTCAATAAAAATGATCTTTATCGATAAAATTACAAAATTTTACACAAAGTAAATTTTGATGTCCAGATTCTATAGAAGGATTTTATTTTGTCAAATACGACATATAAAATTGTCAAAAGTATATTTAAAATGGGTTCTCCATCAAATGGCGGTTAATCGAACTTTTAATGAATATTAGAAGATTTAGGCTTAAAATTGGATTCATATGCATTTTAAGCCTCCAACATTTATTGGAAAAAAGTAAAAATCTTTGACAAACATATATAATCATTTTGTAGTTAGTTCCGTTCATTTACACCATTACAATGGCTAGGAATTAACTAAATTTTAAAATAATATTATTTTATTATTAGAGTGCAACGTAAGATTTCTAAGAAACCCGTTGTTGCGTATTGGGTACGCCCTCGAGCATAGCATTCCATTTAAAGTATTATTAATATTTTATTCAAAAATATGGATAAATATGAGAATTTCATATTCTTTATTTACCTGGAGTGTTACATCCTTCCCCCCTTTTGGGAATTGCGTCCTCGCAATTTTAAAATTGTGCATAGAAACTTCATTGAAAATCCCACATCGGAACAAGAGTCAGTAAAAATATCACTTTAAAAGAATGCGAGAGAAGTACAAATGTCACCCGAGTTAACCCATACTATGATTCCATGTATGAAAATATGGATATGGTGGAAAAACAAAATGGTCATGTTCTGATGGAGAGTTATAGTAAACATGTCTAGGAGAAAGTTAACAACATGAAAATCACAAACTTGTGATGGGTTAAACAGTATTTGATTTCCCATTAGGAAAAATTAACACACAACATTTTTGTTTTAAGTTACTTTTTCATTGAGGATTTTATTTATGAGCTTAACTAAACCATAATGAATCATACTTAATTGTCATGTTGACTTTCAACTTTTACTATATTTCTTACACGAACTCATATTTTCTCCAAAAGACGAGTATTTAGGATGACTTGTTCACATTAAGAGAGATATAATCAACTTCTAGAGAATCACCTAATCCACAAAAGAGAACTATATACTTCCCATGTCTTTAGAACTTAACCAAAACTAAAATCCAAAGTTCAAAAAAGACCATTCAATAAACATATATCCCTAAAATTATACAAAGTAAACCAAACTAAGATTGAAACCCAATTCTCTCAAGGATTTAATCACATAGTCTCCTAAGATAAATTTTAACATTTTTCTCCAAAATAACATCAGTTACTCTTACAATATCATACTGAAAAGTAATTAACCTAATCACATATCTTCCATGATAGGCTAATCATTTCCATTGATAACAAAAAAAATCAACATACTCTTAATTAATAAAATCATCTAACTAAAAATAATCATTCAAACTAACCAGGGACTTCACATAGTCCAGTAGTAGGCGATAAATACCAGTTGCAATTTGTTTGTGGGTTTGATATCCACAGCTTCGTCCGACACGATGGGTTGTCACATGGTCTGCGTGTTGTCCCTATTAAAAAACTATATAATTTTATGACATTCCTCAAAAAGCGATAAATTCATCAAAAATAACCATAACATATTTTAACTACAAAGGTTATATGATAACTTCCATTTTGCAACCCAAAATGTATTAACCAGTAATTGCCTTAAATTCGAGGATCATATAAACCCAAATGGTTCTTTATTACTATATCCACAAAAGAAATGATAATTATTAATTGAATAAACTTTTCGTATATCAAACATCAGGGTTACTATAAAAAGTCTCCTAATGTAACCCCATCATCAAAAGAGACTTAATACATCTAAGAATTTCACCATCATAAATTCTAACATAACTCTTGAATCCCTTATATGATGACTTCTTACTCATTCAACATTATTCATGATACACTATCCATTCCTTTTCAACTTATTCTGAAATACCTCTTTCCTAAAAACAAAATCATGAATCATATCCTAAGATTCCAATAAAAGGAAAACATATGTTAAGAAATATTCTATACCTTTCATTCTTCATTGTCAGTTTCTTCAACCTCAATCGGAATGGAATTAGGTATTGGTAAATGAATATTTTTACAATCTTGGTGTCCCCTTTCCCGAAACTTCTTCGTAGGACATGTGTTTGCATAATTACCATGCACACCACATTTAAAACATACAATTGATCCTTTAGAAATAACTTCTTTCACTTTCCTAGAGTCAACTAGATGCTTCCTTTTCCATGGAAGAATCTTGCTTTATGACCTTAATTTCCACATCTATAGCATCTTCCTGTCCCTTTGAAACATTTTCCTATGTGTTTCTTTCCACATATTTGACACGTAGGTTTTTGAACATACTTACCTTTATTATTATTAACTGAACATCTGTAGGGATTTTTTTCTTGCATATACGATGCCTTATAAAAATCACTAAGGTTCAGGTGGTAAATCAAGACTTTAGATAGTTGGTTGAGGATAACCACAAGAGTTCTCATTGTAGCTCCTATATCATTCAGTTTTTCTTTCATAAAACCATCACAGTTTTCTTCAAATCTATTATTACATTGGTGCCTGCTAGATCCAGTCATTTGCTAAAACCAAAAAGGTCAGTGTGAGTATATCAGTAAAATCATAAAATAAAAAAAGGAAGATAAACACCATGATATACTTATCCAATTTATCTCAAACTCATTCTATCTTTCAAAAAAACGATGACTCCATATAATATACTAACCATTGTGGTTATACACAACTTTTCACTTTTTCATAAATAACACTCTAACCTCTAATGTTATCTAAACCGACCTCTGATACCAACTATAAGGCCCCAACCTTAAACCTTACGTAATCTTGAGTTATTACAAGATTACACATTGAGGATATTTTCAGGTTTAGAGTTTTATAGAATTAGATCATAAAACATGCATTATATTCCACATTTAAACAAATTGGTTACATAAAATATAGTATTCATTTTTCCCATCAACGGAAACATATTTAAAATAAAACATGGATTCCTTCTGGACACTTCCTTGACACTGTCATCATATCATATACCATTCCCTTGACCTGTGAAAAACATTTCAAAAGCTTGGGATGAGCATAAAAAGCTCAGTAAGGGTTATAAAAAGTATGTAAAGGAAACATGAGTACATATATACATAAGAATGGAATCATACTTCACCCATAAAACATAAGCGCTTTAACATACCTCATAAAATCATCAATAAATCATACAAATCATAAGACATAAAGGTAACATGAGGCATTCATAACATTCTTATATAGGGAGTAACCCTCTTGGTTACGTTTGGAATACCCATCACAGTATATTCCCTAAATATCTTCAGAGAAACCTTAACGTTTAACTCCTTTGCTTTACCCAATACATTGGAGAGATATATCGGGCTCACCCGCCCTTAGTTTATCACGGAACCACCCGTCTTCATAACAATTCCCAAGAACCATAACATAATCATATCTCATAACTTAAGCATAAAGGAAATAAAACATTCCCACATTTCAATAAAAATATAACATTTTAAGATATTGAAATAATGAATCCATTCTAAAAACCATTTTCAAAACCGTATTAAAACATTTAATAATGTGATTTTTAAATCAAAGTGACCCATATCACATTGAAGAATTTAACATTTTAAACCATTAATATCCATACAAATAAATCATTAAAACCATTTTGAAAACATGTATATTAATGAGAAATATTTATAATATTAAATCATTAAAACATTTAAAATGATATTTTTGTTAAAGGGTTTTTAACAAAATGAGAGACACTTGAATACAATAATTGAGGAATAACATTTAATCAAAACGTTATAATATCATGAGAGTAAAGGGATTCATGATATAATATTAAAAGGATAGTATATAGACCATATAAGAGTGAATTGGTGCAGAACAACAATGAAGTCTCAATGGAAATGTAAATTGAAATGAAATCCATTATAAAGATGGTATCATTAAATTAAGGATAAACCAATCTCTTAATTATGTGCGAAAAATATAAATACACCCAATATAAGTGGATATTAAGTGTAAAATAATCAAAGGTAATTCACACATATTAAAAGGATGACATATTCAATAACTATATGTTGAACCCAATGAAATCTAAATTGGGTTAAGAAGTTCCCTTCATAGCCTAACGGTGTCACATCAAATTTTAGAAAAAGAGTTGATGAGAGAGATAAAGGGTATATCTTCTCTTGGACATAAAATTTATGGAAATAAGGTTATATAAGAACATATCCTTACATAATAAGATGAAAATTAAAAGACATAACAAAAGAAGTCTTTTAAAAATAGGAGGGTGAAAGGTTCCCTTACCGATTTGGGTAACTTTCAAAACGTACACCCCATGAAAGAAGGACTATAAAACATTGATGTAAATACTCCTAAACGAAATTATGTTACAAAAATAGTAGAATAATATACAGTACATACACCACTAAAAAGGAAATATTGGCAAATGTAGCATGAATCTCACGAAAACACAAAGTGAGATAAAAAGCCCCTTACGAAATTTCGGCAGCCTAACGGCGCCAATTAAAACATCCAAAATGGATTGATGGGAGAAAATAGGGTATCTCATAAAATGAACATAAAAAGTACTGTATAAGTAATATAAAATAACATCCTAATAATATGAAAGATGAGCTTAAAAGTAATGACATAATGGAGTTTACTTAAAAAGAAAGAGAGAGGTAGGATCCCTTACCTCGGGTCCGACTTGACTCAATCATTCTTTAACCTCCTGAATAATAAACTTGAATTAATTTATAATTTCTTAAGAACCACTTTCAAGTTTATTATTCATTTTATATCACTTAATACCATGCTATGAAAACTATGTAATTATTTAAGTTAATAATGGTCGTTTTGTAGATCATTGCTACTTAAGTCAAAAATAATCTCTTTATAATTACAAGTTGTTCGAGTGGTAAAATATATATTATATCCAGAATTATATTAATTATCTAGATATCATATATATCATATATATCCATTATATACATTCATTTATAATATTACATAACATTTAGAGGTAATAAATGAAATGCACCGTTCATGGAGACGGTAAGACGTACGTACGCATGAACGCTACATCCATTTCTATTTCTTATTTAATGGAATTAAAACATAATTATACATAATATTATTATAATTCCAGTATGTTATCATATATAATATCATTAAATATATCCTTTATACGTACCACATATGGTATTAACGAATCAAATCACTTTGAGGGGGCAGTAGTCCGCACTTCCTAAAATGAAGATATCACGTTTAACCGTAATGGAAACCATAAAGGTATGACATAAATTAAAAATACATAAGCTTAATTAAAACATAAACATGTTATATATAATATATAAATATAGTGACATATTAATGGCCACCTTTGAGTGTGTTAAAAGAATATTGAACAATAATCGTTTCGTGAGGCAGAAATTCACCATCCACAGAAACAGTATGTTCATTAACCATTAGATGTAGTTGTATGTAAGTGTAGCTATAATAAATCTTATAACAACATCCTTTTATATTTTAGACATTGTATTTATTGCAAAATAAATGAATAAAAAGAGTTTAGGGGGTTGTAGAAGCAAAATAAAACAAAAGAACACAAGTGAAGACATTACCTTAAAATCGGGTATCTCTCTTTAATTTGAGCTCAAAGGCTTCCTTGGGAAGACTTATTCCAAATGTGAGGTTTCTAGGAGTAATAGAGGGATGTTTAGAGACAAAATGAGCAGTGGGTTTCTAAGACAAAGGCTTGAGAGGTGTGGGTAAGGTGGTAGAGGTGGGGGCCTTTTATAAGAGGAGAGGAGGGGCACTCTTGGAAAGTTACAAAATGTTACTTTATTTTCAAATGCGTTTCGGATGTTAAAGGTACCACATTGATGTATTTAGAGTATCCGTTGGTAAGGGTTCTAAATATACTCATCCAATAGGTCTTTTACAAGTTTATGTAATAGTTTTAACATTATCTTTTCATTTTATTTAAATCCTCTATTAATGAGGTAATCGCTGCATCATCATGATGTCATATATAATTTAATTTATTTAATGTCTAAAAATTATAAAAAAAATATCATGATGTAGGAAATATTGTTATATTTCTAATTAATATTTATAGTAAAAAATATGACTTGTATATCCCCATTTAAAAAGAAATTTAGTAAAACAACTCATGCTTGTGACATTTTTATTTTAACTTCAAATAAAAAGTTATTTATGTCATTTGCCAACCAAAGTGGCTCCATGGGGTACCCAAGTTGACCCATGTATTGTCTTGCTCAAACATGACACATCCAATTAGGTTAGGACTTGTGTCTAGGTCATTTCATATTATTAAAACATTATTTTTACCTTAAATTACACTAATTACCTCTAATCGCGATTAAAAACATAAAAGTTACTATTCACCAAAAAATTATTTTAATCCCATTGAACCACATTTTACATCTTAATGACAACCATGTATGTCGGATTTTTGAAATTCAAAACACATAAGTGGTAAAGTTTCATTTAAACGAAAAATCAGTTTTTAAACTACCACTTAGTGGTTTCACTATTCATCAATAATTAATGTTTTTCAGAAAAATATCATAAATTCACCCTAAGCTATATTTGATATTCTGAATTCCAAAATGATATCTATTTTAGAAAATTAAAAACATATATGTTGCATTAATTAATTTAATAATTAATTCCCGCTGTCAAAACAAATAGTGTATTTTTAAGAAACAATATCTATTAAAAGATTGACACTAGCTTAAGTCCAATTTCAAAGTGAAATTAATTCCAATGACCACCATTAGATTAAATGGAAAAGACTATATTCTAAATACATTATAATCTAAATTAAAAATATAATCTATCCATATAAATAAATCATATTAAAAGGAGGTTTTGAATTAAATGCAACATTTTCAATAAAAATGATCTTTATCGGAAAAATAAAAAAAAATTACACAAAGTAATTTTTGATGTCCAGATACTAAATAATGATTTTATTTTTTCAAATACAACATATCAAATTTTCAATAGTATATTTAAAAAGGTTTCTCCATCAAAAGGCGGTTAATCGACCATTTAATGAATATTAGAAGATTTATGCTTAAAATTAGATTCATTTGAATTTTAAGCCTCCAACATTTATTTGGATAAAAGTAAAAATATTTGACAAACATATATAATCATTTTTTATTTAGTTCCGTTCATTTTTTCCATTACAACGGCTAGGTGTAAACTAACTTTTAAAATAATATTATTTTATTATTAGAGTGCAACATAAGATTTCAATGAAACTATTTATTGCGTATTGGGTATGCCCTCGAGCATAGCATTCCCTTTAAAGTATTATTAATATTTTATTCAAAAATATGGATAAATATGAGAATGCCATATTCTTTATTTACCTGGGGTGTTACATTAATATTTACCAATACATAGATTTCAGTTTTTTTAAGGAATGTTCATGATAATGAGAGTATCATTTCTTATAGAAATTACCCAAGAATAGGGATAAATGTATTCCTTTGTAGATCTGACCCACACAATGGGAAGTGTGATTTTTTTTTCTCCTGGGACCAAGACATAAGACCCATGAATTGCTATGTATATCATTAAATCAATAATCAATCCATACATAGTTCTAGAATCTATTCCCCACACCAATGGAATTATTTTTTATAGAATTTCCACTTTATTAGATTACGAGATCCAAAAAAGGGTGAGAACCCATACCAGACCCTCCCATGTAGATCTAGTTTATACACAAGGGAGGGGTTATTCTATATATTGATACTAGACTAGGATGTAGGATCTGAGCATCACTACGTACATCATCAATGTGTGAATCATGATACTCACAGTTCTATGATTTTAGTCATTTAATGGATTTCAACCATGCAGTTTAATGGCACGTGACAAGTATGTTTGGTGTGCCTTTTATGGTCTTTCATCCAAGACTAGGATAACCCTAACGTTAATTTATATTCCTTGGTCATCCTTGAATGATTTTACAAAAAATCATAATACCCCATGAGTTGCTATCAATGTGATAAATAAAAAATGTTAATGTATTATTTCACCATACATAGGTGATTTAATGAAAGGATAAGAGAATCATGACCTTATGGTGGTTGGACCAGGATGTAGGATATGGGAAGCACTATGTATCTCATTGGAATGATAATGAAGATGTATATAGTTATAGGAAGCCATGTTGACTAATTGAAGGATACTAGGATGATGGTTTCTTATAGTTTTATGTCATATATCTAGGACTATAAATCATGGAATCTTGGAGTTATATGAGGCTTATCGGGCTAAGGATGTTCTCATAAACATCAGTCCTGAAGAAGAAAATAGTAAACCCTAATCATTAGATTATCATATCAATATAGGCGATATGGGAAAAGTACGCACGGATAGAACAAATACTACGTTTGAAAAGAGTCATCCATCATGAGGTTGTCAGGGCTTACGAAGATAGAAGTGATTTCCCCAAAGGAAGAATGTTCCTCTGGTTGATAGGATCTTTTTGCAAGTGACATATGAAAATCCAGACCAGGGAATATCTATTCCTAATTAAACAATGATATCATATGGTCTATAGGACCTTTTGGGGTAAATTATACAAATCTAGACTGGGGTGTATCAATGCGTAGTCAAAATGATGTTTTCTTTAATAATAATACATTCTATAAATGTTGGAAAGAGAATGATTAGAGGGATAAAAATTATCTATGAGAGAGAGAGTATGTTGTTTGGAATGAATGTGTTTGTGTATAAAGGATTTATTTGGACTAGCATTAGCCATGGAGTGTGGAGTTAACTACATAGATCATTGTTTAGATGTAAGGGAGGTATAATTTTCTTTACTTTATGATCGGGCCCAGTAAATAAGAAATAAGAATCACGATGTTATGAATTTAGATGAGAATCAAGACACACTTAGTTATAGAATAGAGGTGTGGTAGTAGACCAACATTAGGGATCATGATTCTCCCAAGAACAAATAAAAATTTTATGTAGTTTTATGTCATTATACAAGGGAGTAAACCATGCAGTTTTACATCATTTGATAAGTATATTTTCAAATAGTTTACCATCTTACGACTAGGAAATTATGATATGTAGTATAGAGTCCGACAGCTCTGACTATAGTGAATTCTAGTTTTTGTTTGTTTCACTACTACAAAACATGCCTTTAACAGTGCTGGAATTTATCAGTGAAAGAAAAAATCACTTATAAAGTCCACCTTTATTAGTGCTAAAATAAGTGATGATTATGGCAGCCTTTTATCAAGGCTAAAAAAAGCGTTGGTAAAGTAAACCCGTTATCAATAATTTTTTAGTGTTGATAAACAATAAACTTTATCAACACTTTATTTTAGCACTGATAAATGGTTCCCTTTATCAGTGCGTTTTTGGGGATGATAAATGTTTTCCATTATCAGTGCTTTTTTATCACTAATAAATGTTCATAATAAAAATAAAAACTAAACAAACAAAAATAAAAATATAAAATTAAGAAAAACATGAATCATTTTATTAATTTAATTATTATTGATCAAAATGATTAAATTTAATATATATATATATATTATAAATATTAATAAATAGTTTATATTAAATATATATAAATATATAAATGAATTAGTATAATATTTATAAAATGTTAATTAATAATGTATAAATGTCTTATTCATTTTTAATGTTGTTTGATTTTTCAATTTAACCTATATCAAACATTGTGTGTTGAATTTATTTCACATACATATATATATATATATATATCTGTGTGTGTGTGTGTTAATTCATTTGTATAGACAAATACACACCCAAATATATTTATGCAACATATAGAAGCACATAAACCTAATATTTAAGCAATTTATTAAAATTTCAATATATTTTAGAAATTAATAATAGCATGATACATTTAATATATATAATGTTTTTAATTGGTAAATTTTATTTCTTAGTTTTTAATACTTCAGTTAATGTATTGATTTTTAATGTTTTTTACTTTTTATTTTATTTTTGAATTTGATCGTTTTTTATTTTTATTTACATATATTTTTTTACTATGTTTTAGTATTTTCAATATGTATTCATCAACTTCAATATATATATATATATCTATAAATCAATATTTTAATAATAACTTATATTTAATTAATAAAACATATATATTTTTTCAATATTTTTAAAGCGTACTCATTTTAAATTGTTCAGTTTCACATATTTTTAAAATGATATTATTTTAGATTATATTTTCATTAATAATGCACAATATATATTTCTAAATAAAAATTTATAAATATATATATATATATATCTATAAATATATATTTACTATATTTATATTTACTATAATTAAATTATTAATATTTTTTAGAATAGTATTTATATAATTATAAATAAGTAATTATATATATTTAAATAATTATAAAATTATAATAAATTTATTTAAGTAAGGATATAATTATAATAAATTTATTAAAATAATTATAATGATAAAACATTTATAAGTGTTTTTTTAGAGAAGATAAATTTCATTTTTTAGTGTTTATACATTTAGCACTGAAAATGTGATTTTTATCATCTCTTTTTTGAAATCATTGTTAAAAGTTTCCCAATCTATTTAAAAAATCCCAAACCACAACTCAGTCACTTGTGATTATCATTCTCTCATAGAAATCCTCTAATACCAACGTGACTCTTCTATGTTCCCTCATATTAATCAAGGCTAGCCTCCAATATATGTTATTTTCTACTGTTCCTCTATCATTGTTTGATGTTTTGGGAATCAAAATTTACATTTTGTTCACATTTCATAAACATGATGAACCCTACATCCCATCTCGTAGCTTCTAAAATACAATGAGTGTGGTTCTATTTCATCATTTTTTAATATGATTAATGGTTTAGTGTAAATGAAATGATGTTTTCATATGGTAAGGTTAGTCTACATATATGTATGGGTCTGTATGGATAAATAAAATAGATTTTGGATATATAATATCTATACATCCTCCCCTCCCAAGTCTCTCTTATCACTCATTTATTATTATTATTATTCATTAATATGTATTTGAGTGTCCATCCAATTTTACCCAAGAGACACACATAGATAGTATACTCGCCTCTTAACAATATCAAAGAGACCTATCATGCCCATCAATTTTATCATTATTTAATTAATATAGGGTTCCAAAATCTAAATGGTTTCTCAAATTTAATTCATCTTATATACTAGATTGTAGATTGTAAAGGATTAACTTTACATTATCCAAATTTTAGTGATTAATTAAGAGGATTTTTATGAATTAGGGGATACCAACATGTACCCCTAATTTATGGGTGATGAACTTATCGGGACCATGGTATGTGTAAAAATCATTAAAACAAGTTTGGTGGATTTTGGTTATTCATGTAAATTGTTAAAACATGAAATGGTTTATTTAGATTTTCGATTTTGATGAATTAGATTTTATTTAATTCCAAAAATTATATAATTAATTCATCATGTTCCAAATATTATTTTAGTGATGCATGTTTTGAGAGTTCATTTTTTTTAATTTATTCATGATTATTATTATTCTTTAACCATGAGTTACAAATAGTGATGTGGAGTTTCTATGGTGAAAAAATTATGCCCAATAATTTTTTTTAAAATTTCCTTGATTAGATAGAGTTGAGAAATCATTACGCAAATAGACATAAAAGTACACAACAATATATAATGAGTTTATTCCACAAAAGTAAGTGAGTTATCCATGGTTGGATTGTCAATCAAGAAACGTATGATATTCGAATTATTAATAATTTTACAAAGCAAAATAGATAGGTAATTAATTTATCAGATAAAAAATAATTTGAAAAGTCATCTAACATGGTGAGATACCGTAGAGAGAACAAAAATTGATAAAAATATACTTTTGATTATTTGGATATTTATGTCCTATAAGACCTGTAATTTTTTTATCCATGTCCAAAATGCACAAAATAGATATATAATATTTTCTAATATCCTAGAATCCTAAATGGAAATTTAAGCTTATATATGCATTTATCATAGGTGACGATATATGGATAATAATTATTTTGGTGGGGCATTAAATATATGAAATAGTATGAATGAATTTGGATAATTAACCCAAATGGTTTCTCATAAATTATAAAATCATAAGGAGAATTGTATATGTCCTAAAACATGTAATGAAACACTTAATAAATGAAGTACTTCGGCATGATGAAATTATCAGATTCCATGAGATGGTGGTCAATGCTCATGGAACTCTTTATTAAATATAGATTTGTTGTAATGGTATATGATCCCCCTATTGTAATTAATCCTTTTTCACATTCCATAGATAAATCTGTCATATTCTTTGATCAGTGTTTATCACTAGGTTAAGATTCTAGAACTTCTTCGACGATTGAGGGTCCTGAAGAATATTTTTTTGATTGATGGATAGTGTAATCTTTTAAAGGGATTGAAAAATATGTTTTCTACTTTAGTGTTTTAAAAAAACATATTACATTGAATCTTAAAGAGGGATTCCACTGATACTATATTATAAGTACTCTATAGGTATTTTTTCTTATTTTCATTCACATTTATACTTGAGATAAATCATCCCCTATTTAGGGTTTTTATCCCTCTAATAATAAATGGATGATACCCTAAAACTCATTATGTTGTATCATAGACTTGTTTTTTGATGAAACAGTGTATTAAATGATTATTTTTAAGAATAAATAAATGTCATATTGTATTATGTCAATATTATATATTATCATATAATGTGTTTCTTTATTTTACCATATCATATAGATATTATATATCATATGGTATGATATATTGAAAAGATAAGGATTTGAACTACATTTTATCATACAATTTTTGATATCATAAAATATAACTCCATCTATGGTTTATATGAAAATAGAGTATCAATGAACAAATACAATATCACCTCAATTTTTAATTATGATAAAATTTATACCATATCTCCAATCATATTTGGTGAGACCAGTCATGGCATATGATTAAAGTTTCATCCTCGAATATGATTGAGTTGGGGGGATACATCTCTCAAATATTATATTTCACAACCTATTATATCATTATTAGTCATATAGCAGGCCATTCATAGAGGTAATTGTATATCTACATTAAGGTATGTGGTATAATATTAAATTATGGGAAGTATATATGGTTACTCTATGATTTTTTTGTAATATATCCTAATAATAAATTTAGGATTGAATCAAATAGATTCATTTCATTTGTAAGAGTAAAAAAATCTATATCAATACTGAGCATAAGTTGAAAAAATAATCCATTAATGGGATGTCTGATTTTAGAGTGATCTTCTGGAGGAATAAAAAAATATCCAAATTGGGAAACTGAGGAATCCTCAAGTAGATAGAAGTGATGACCAATGTAGGTGGGGTGAGATTCATTTCTTCCAGACCATTATATTGGAGGTATTCAAATTCCTCTTCAATTGAGGATATTTTTTTAGTGATTCTATTAGTGTAGGTTCCTAGTAAACATTAATCATTAAATTCATGATTTTATTACATCTTTTTATAATGGATTAACATCCCTATTTCAAACCATCATTCGTCCCATCATTATGGTTCTTATGATCATTGATTACATACATCCAGAATAGTGATGGGATGAAGGCTAGTTTGGTAAATGGAATGAGTAGCCTCAAATTCATAATTAATAGATGGAAGGAAATCAATCATCTTAGGATAGATTAAATAAAGGAATTGAAGGTTATTTGTATTATAGTATTGATTTATTATATCTTTGTTTGACACATTAAATTTTTTAATCAATATGCATGTAATTGTCGACTTTTATTCACAGAGTGTATTTTATTGTTATTATTCAAGACAAATTAAATGTTTGACTACTCATGCAGACAATGTATTTTCAAAATTATGATGTTGCCCATCCTGAGGAAGAACATACTATTGATTATGAAATAGCATAATAATTATGGGATCATAAATATATTTATGAAAAAATCAACAATGATGAAGCATCATAGTTTTGAATAAAATTATCATGGAAATAATCCAGGGTATACTATTTGAGGGTTTTTGGAATCAACGTGGACAACCCATTAACCACAACAAGTAAATGTTTGTTAGTTATCATGGGGTCACAATGAGGATGAATGTGTCGATTGATATTGAATCATGCCACTGCATCTACCCAGTAATGAAAGAAATCCTTTGGAAAGATATAATGGTAATGTTACAATATACTTTCAATATTTTACAGATAAATTATATAATTAAATGTTGATTTAGTTTTCATTATTCCTTTTAGAATTCATTTATTATAGAATATTTCCTTAATAAATTTTCCTTAATATCCACTGGAAAATCCCATAGAGGCTTCCAGACAGTTCTCATGAAGTTACCTGTTAGGGATGCTTAAGGGAAAATAAATCCCCACCCTACACTTAGTTATGAACACATTATAAAGAAGAAAACATGGTTATATATTAGAAATTGTTTCAATGACAAATCATTTAAGGTGAATTATGGTCGATAATATATTATTTGATATTTTTAATTTTATCCAACTTGATTCAAAAAATTTAATTTATGAAACAACAAAATAGTATTGAAAATAAATAATTCTCATAAAAACCAATGTAACCCTCTCGGAAATGAAGGATGGAATATGCTTCATTAGAGAATAAATTGGAATGTATTATAAATCAATAATGAATGTTTATTTATGTGATATGAAACATTATATGGTCTATCGTTTATATGTAGATTGATGAATAAAAATTTAAGCTACTTCTATTCCACGTCTTGTTCTGTAGAAGGAGGATCACATAAATAAGGATGGTATATTAGTTGATGCAACCCCAAAATTACTATGGGAACCATGTGTAAGTATGAAATAATTGTAATTTGTTATAATTTATTACAATATTAGAAAAAAATAAATCTATTCATATTTTTTAATATGGTTTAGAGACAAGAATCAACAATGATCATACGAGAAGAAAATTACCTTTCAATTGCTTTGATATGGCCAAAACAATATGGTCATGTTAGAGGATTAGGTGTCGGAGTATCTCCTAAAATATACTTGGAGATGATAAAACCACCTGAAGATACATATAATATGGTGAGAAAATTGCATAAAAAATAGACTCACTGTAAGATATTATTATGTTGTCTTGTTTGGTAGACAAATGTATAATAAAGGATCAAAGAAAACAGGTGGTGTTGAAAATATCCTCACATGAAACAAATGATCCCACATGGTTTGGGGATAGTCATCCACCCCAACCACATAACTTACCAGAGGTAATCAGTTTTTTCATTACTCTTTCTCCTAAATTTGAATCCAACAACTTCTGATAACTTTATATTACTAAAATTATATAGGGTTCTATTGTATGTGATTTTTATCTATAAACAGCCACATACCATTAGGTTACGATGTGTATAGTGTATACTATCCTAATATACCTACTACAAAATCCATCCCTCACAAAAATTCACATGATATTGGGGATTCAGATAGATTATGATCTGACTGTTGAGTTGTATGTTCCGCTTGATGGTCTGGATATTACAATGGTCGAAACTGCTAATGTATGTTTCATTGAATTATCTTCTAATTTTATAAAGAAACATGAGGTACGTATTTAAGAAATTTTTTCAGATGAAAAACATTTATCAGTTGGAGATTAATGTTTTTAAGTGATGTATGATATTATAGATGGATAAAGAGGCGATGAAATGAATGTTTGAATCACAAAAATCTATTGAATAAACCATGAAAACAAAAAGTCTTTCTATGATTATGTTCTCTACACTAGTTCCAAAGAAATATTTATTGTCATTAAAACATCAATAAGAGTCCAAATTTAATAAAATCACTATGTATTACATTAAATATGAAGAATACATATACGGTGTTTTTTTCACAAATGGAATTTTTCTCAAGATTATAATTGAGATTCTCTAGAATTGATTTATGGGTGTTTTAGTTGTGAATACATATATAAGGTGTATTTTCAACATACGTCTATCCAAATAGTTATCTAAATAAGTTTATTTAATTTAATAACTATTCATATTTTATATAGGCATTTATATTACAACTATATAAATAGAAGATCATGCAAATCATTATTTGAATTCATTAATCCCTACACCATTTCGATGTCAGTAATTACATTTAATGAGGAAGAAATTAAGAAGACAAAAGATGAGTTACTCAAATATTTTAATAAAAAAAATATAAAAGACTGTTTTTGATTCCTATATAACATGGATAAAACTCTAAAATCTAAGGACATAACATATTTTTTTAATTTTTTATTTACATAATTGTTTTTGTTTTTTTAGTAGGCACTGGATGCTGATATCAGTGCATAGAGACACCACAAATATTTATTTTATTACATTTAATGCATCAATTCACATCCAACTGACCACAAATGTGTACTGTGAATATATAATACACTTCTATATACATTTTATATACAAAGTTCAAATAATATGTTCAGTTTGTGCTTCAATTAGATTTTTGTTAGGGTAGGGTGGTCACTGAATACATGAAAGAACATGGCATGAAGTTGGTGTTTGAAAATATAGAGACTATGGACTACTATTAATGTAAGTAAATTAATATATATATATATATAATTATTTAACTATCAAAACATTTCAAAACATTTTACATATTTTTTTCAATTTTTTTGAGTGTCCAAAACCAGACAATGCATTCGATTGTGGATATTATGTTTTCAAATTTATAAGAGAAATCATAAATCATGAAAAGATCAGCATCCGATAAAAGGTAATTTCAGATGAAAATTAAAATTTCATTAAATATATTTCACAACTAGTCATTTGTCTATATTTGTTTTAGTACTATCAAGATTTCCAAAAACAGAGTTCCTTTAAAGAAAAAAACAATTTGTTTTGAGATGAGTTGGAAACATACTTTTTTGCAGAATGTATGCTAAATTTTTTTGGTAATTACCTACTATGTTTGTGATCTATTACATGTTAAGTCCTTCAAATGTTATTTGGGGTGTGAATCATTAGTTTCAGAATGCATATATATTATTTTTAATATCGTTCTCAAGGAGAAGAATAATGGAGGAAATCAATTTGTTTAGAAGTTCTGACTTATGGAAAATAAAATTGTTAGTAAATCATGGAAGTGGAGATAAATTTATATGCAAAGGAATTGGATGAGATAGAGGTTAAGGGGAAGGTAGAGTCAGAGTCAGAGATTGACATGGAGGAGGAGGTAGAGGTGAAAAATTAGGTGGAGACTGTGGTAGAGGTGGATAAAAACCACAGGCTTGCAAACAATAACTTTTTTGGTAAATGAATTAGAATAAGAATTATAACATTATTGTGTATGAGAGTAATTATTTAATGTTGAAAACTACACTAATCACTTAAGATATGGTCTATTATGCTTCTTTCAAGTTTAAAATGACATTTTAGTAAAAAAAAATTGTGGCATACTCAAAAAAAACACATTAGGATTTTTTTGTACTTCTGAGAAACAATATATAAATCATTTTTGAAGAGTAGGGATCAGCCTCACCTCATCCTGATAGATGGTTTCATCGGTAAGACTCCAAGTGTCCATTATTAGTTTAAAATTGACATTTAAATACAAAAAAGTATCACTCACTGTAAATCGAGCCAACATGCTAAGATTATCTAAATAATTTCGGAAAATCATTCATAATTAATTTTTGATATGTATGAATAATCCCCATTTAATATAAATACCTAATTCCACCTTTATGGATAAAAGTACATTTTTCTAACTTAAAATGCCATTTTAGTAAAAAAAACACACATGGCATACTCAAAAATGAGAAAACACATTCTGATTGTTTTGATACTTTAAGAAAATGATTCACGAGTTATTTGGGATGTGTATAATTTATACAAGACTCAGTCCACAACACAGTGTGACCTATATGACTCCAAGTGCATCTTTTAATTCAAAATTCATAGTAATTTTTGTGAAAAAAACAACTAACATTGTCAAAACTGGGAAAATGAATTAATATTGTTATGGTACTTTTTGAAAATGATCTACACATCACTTGTGATGTTAAGGGATCAGAAACACATAAATTTCACACATGAAGTCACCAGTATGAATCCAAGTGTCTATTATTAGTTAAAAGTTGACAGTTTAATACAGAAAAGTGTCAGTCAATGAAAACCAATAAAACATGCTCGACTATTTTGATATTTGGGGATAATAATTCATAATTAATTTGTGATGTGTATGAATCCTTATCATCTCAAACCCACACACGATGCCACATGTATGGATCAAAGTGCAAGTTTCTAGTTTTAAAAGACATTTTAGTAGAAAACACATGTGGTGTACTCAAAACTAAGGAAGAAAATTACAATTGTAATGATACTTTATAAAAATTATAAATGAGACATTTGGGACATGTATCATTCATATTATTCTTAGTCCACTGCATAGTGTATCTGGTATGAGTCCACATGAATCTTTTTATTTAAAATTGACATTAATTGTAGTGAAAAAACAACTAACATACTCAAAACTGAGTAAACAAATTTGGATTGTCTTGCTACTTCTGAAAAAATATCCATACATAATATGGGATGTGTTGGGATTAAACACACCTCAATTAGACATATAGTGTGGCCAGTATGACTCCAAGTGTCCGTTATTAGTTTAAAATTGACATTTTAATACAAAAAAACCTCACTCAATGAAAAATAAGAGAAAAATGCCCAGATTGTCTGGATAATTTAAGAAAAAAATTTATAATTACTTTGTGATTTGTATGAATAAATCTCATTTTTAACCCACACATGATGACACATGTACGGATGAATGTGCATTTTTCTAATTTAAAATGACATTTTAGTAAAAACCACACGTGGCATACTCAAAACTGAGGAAACAGATTCTGATTGTTTTGATACTTTGGGGAAAAAAATCCATGAGTCATTTGGGATGTGTAGCATTCAGCCTCACGTTAATCTGTCGTACGATGTGACCAGTATGACTCGAAGCAAATCTTTTTATTAAAAATTGACATTAATATTAGTGAAACAAACTGACATGACCAAAACAAAGAAACCACATTTTGATTGTTTTTTACATTAGGAAAATGATCCACACATCTCTTTTGACATGTAGGGATTGGATTCACCTCAATATGATGCATGATGTGACTAGTATAACACCATGTTTCTGTTATCTGTTTAAAATTGACATTTCAGTACAAATGATGATCCACTCATTGAATGTCGAGAAAACATGCTTGTATTTTCGTAAAAATTTGGTTCAATGATTCATAATTCATTTTGACGTTTCTAAATTAGTCTCATGTGAACTCATACATTATGCCACGTATATGGATCAATGTTCGGGTGTCTAGTTTAAAATGACATTTTAGTAAAAAATCAACACAGTGTACTAAAAACCAAGGAAACACATTCTGATTGTTTTGATACATTAGTATAATGATCAATGAGTCATTTTAGATATGAGAAATTCGTCGGAACCTTAATCCACCTCATGGTGTGATCGTTATGACTCCAAGTTCATCTTTTTATACAAAATTGACATTAATTTTAGTGGAAAAACATTAAAAAACTAAACACTAAGAAAACACATTCATATTGTTTGTTACTTTAGTAAAATGATCCATACGTCACTTGTTATGTGTATGGATTAGACGAACCTTAATCCAATGCATGGTGTGACCAGTATGCCTCCAAGTGTCTAGTGTTAGATTTAAATTTTTATTTTAATAAAAAAATGTGTCACCCATAGAAAACCATGAAAACAAAGTCATATTGTATTGATAATTTGGAACAATAATTCTTAATTTATTCTTGATGTGTATGAATCAGTCTCATGGAAAACCCACACATGATTCCACCTGTATGGGTCAAAGTATGTGATTCCAGTTTAAAACGACATTTTAGTAAAAAAAATATGGTATACTAAAAACTAGGAAAATGTATTAAAAATGTTTTTAAGCATTATGAAATCGATCCATAAGTAATTTTGGATGTTTATAATTAATCCTTTCCTCAATCCACCTCATGGTGTGACCAGTATGACTCCAAGTGCGTCTTTTTGTTCATAATTGACATTGATTTTAGTGAAAAAAACAACTGACATACTCAAAACTGAGAAAATTTATTCAGATTGTTTTGGAACATTAGAAAAATTATCCACACATTATTTTTGATATGTAGGTATCACCTTCACCTCAATCTGAATCACGGTGTGACTGGTATGACTCTATGTGTTCATTATCAGTTTTAAATTGACATTTTAATACAAAAAAGTGTCACTTATTGAAAGCCAACAAAATGCACATAGATTGTATTGCTAATATGGGAAAATTATTCATAATTAATTTATGATATGTACGAATAATTCTCATATCAATCCCACAGATGATTCCACTTTTATGGATCAAAGTTCATGTTTCTAATTTAAAATGACATTTTTGTAAAAAACAGATTTGGCGTACTAAAAAATGAGGAAATAAATTCTAAATTATTTGATACTTTATCAAATAGGTCCATGAGTAATTTGGGACATGTTTCATTAGTCTATGCCTCATTTTTCTTCATGGTTTGACCGATATGACTCCAAGTGTGTCTTTTTGTAAAAAATTGACACTAATTATAGTGAAAAAAAAGCAGCTGACATACTTGAAACTGAGAAAACAAATTCATATTATTTTGGTAATTTAGGATAATAACCATATGTCACTTGTTATGTGTAGGGAATATCCAAAACTCAATCTGACACAAGTTGTGACCGGTATTACTCCAAGTGAGTCTTTTTATTCGAAACTGACATTGTGTTTAATAAAAAAACAACTAACATACACAAATCTGAAAAAAAATATTTTTATTGTTTTGGTACATTATGAAAATGATACATAAGTAATTTTGATGTGTAGGAATCACTCACAAATCCATTAAACTGACAGTATGAATGGAATTACTCCAAGTGTGCCTTTTTATTCAAAATTTTCATTAATTTTAGTAAAAAAACACTTGAATACTCTATAATAGTGTATTTTTCTTTTTTTGTGTTATAAATTTTATTTAATTTTTATTCATAATTTGTATCTTATTTTGGAATTTTTTATTATTGGTTTTACTGATGCAGTGGGTTTTTCTGACACACTACATCTATTTCTAGTGATACAGTGTCATTCAGCATCAAACACCAGTTTTCACATTTTTTTAGTGCAACTAAATAGACTAATAAAAGTATGATTTATCATTGCTTATAAAGCTACCCTTTATCAGGGTTTTTACAAGTGCAGATAAACTAATCCTTTATCAATGGTTATACATGTGTTGATAAATTATAATTTTATTAGTTCATTTAAAAGCATTGATAAATCATAATTTTATCAGTTCAAATAAATGCGTTGATAAATCATACTTTTAATAGCATTTTTTTAACTACTAATAAAGGGTATATTTATCATCACTAAATAAAAGCTCTGATAAATGGGTAATTTTACCAATTCATTTAAAATTGATGATAAAATAATGATTTACCAGCACATTTATTTGCAATAATAAATCTACCCTTTATCGGTGCTTTTTTAGCACCGATAAATGCCATGAACTTTTAATCATGCTAAGGTAGTCAATGATTTTCTAGCACTGATAAAGTTTGATTTTAGCACTATTAATGGTTTTTTTAGTAGTGTATGAACATGACCATATATTGTGCCTTTTGAGGTCTTGTCTCCTGGACCAAATGTTGTAAAATTTATTATCGTGTGATAAGTATGAGAGTATGACTTTATCACAAAATGTTTTTTCTTGATAAACCTTGAATTTGTAAGGGTATAATGTTCTATTCTTCAATCAATGTACAAGAATAAGATAAATTGTATTATTCATGGTATATGGAATAAGGTCATTGCAAATTTGGCTATTGATTTGAAGGTATCTTCCCCAGTATCTTCAAGTTCCTGAGGATCAGTACTAGTTCTCCTTGGATGAATGAATAAGGGCATAATTTATTGTTATACTCTTATGCTACCCAATTCTGGTAGACAACCAAGGGATGAAAAGTATTCATCCTCTACTCATCCAGTCACTCTAATTCATCCAATATTTTTTGGTATTTCTTTTATATTGACAGTTAATCACATATGAAAATGCTGAGTGAGGGAAATTGGAAATCAATGAGAAAAACTGCTTCTGTCTTGTTCACCAACGAATACAGGGTTTCCCATGTCGCTGTGTAGGTTTTAGCTCAATAAACCCACAAGGCATATAGGCTCTTGTTGAGAGAATATTAATTTTTCTTATCTACAATATTTATTACTATGTTTGATATTTTCTTGTTAAAAAGCCTCTATATTCCCATTAGACACTACATGATAGTAAGACAAATGGTTGGATTTGATATTATAACCCTCATTAAACTTTTCCGACTCAGTAGAATAGAAATTAGCTCTATTTCATATGAGTAAAATATGAGGGAAACTAAATCTAGTTATGATATGGGATTTTTGAATCTGATAATACTTTTATTGATGAATTATTGTATGTGTATTTCTTCATCCAATTTAGTGAATAATTCAATAGCAGTGAGAATTTAGTTGAATTTCCTGGATGTAGTTTTAGGATACATATAAAGAACCGGCCATATTACATTACATAATATTTAAATTAGTAATTAAATCACATCCCTTCCACTAAATATATTTTCCAGTTTATAGTTTTAGATATTTAGTAAATAATACATTCATAAAATTACACATTAATACAGATTGTATACTAAACAAAATACCTGTTTCTTCCAAAATATAAAACTTTTCAATCAAAAACTGATTCCTTGAAAAATCATCATAAATTTTGTCATGGATTCCTTATTTGTGTTACACATTCTTATAACCTGTGAAAATCATTTATAAACATGTGATGAGTACAAAAATCTCATTAAGGGATATTATGAAAAGGAAGGAGCGCATTGGTTCATGAATACTTGTAGCGTGTGAAATCATTTTCAAAAGTCTTACATATCACCCAATTATAATTAATTTATGAAACATGACATTTAAAAATGATCCAAACAAATCATAATAACTTAAATATAATCAGAGTGTTATTTTGGGGCATCACTTACATAATCTTTTAACCCTCTCAGCTAACTTATAATTTGTAACTGTCACGACTACCTTACAATTTGTATATCTATTGCAGTTACACTTGGATTAACCATTCAACCCACTTAAAACATACAAATAGACAATGCATTGGATGGAAATATAGGTTGCACCCTTAATCATTAAAAATGTCCACGAATCAGAACACAATCATTAAACATGATTTATTTCATAAAAACATTGCCATTGAAATTTCGTAAAACATAATTTTAAAAGAGGATTTTTTTTAAAAATCCCATTACATAAATCATATAATTGAAGTGAGACTTAATATAGTGGAAGGAATATGTATATAGATTGTAAATAAACACAATTAAATATATTATAATAAAAACTCTTCACTCAAACAATTTTAAAACCATATAAATAATAGAATGGAATGTTAACCCAATGAATAGAAGTCGGGTTATGAATTCCCTTACTTCGGGTTTGTCATTCTTAAAACTTGTTTAAAACTCATGTATAAAAGTTAAAATAGTGTTATTAATATCTTACAGAAATATATTCATCTTTTTAATATCTTATATGATCTTTTTATAACATTATTTTACCCTTTCATTTTTGGTATTTTGTTCCTTCCATTGTTTCATGTGAGTTCTTTAAAAGATTTCCATTAATGGTTCATGATGGTTGTTCTTGTCAATTGGAAGTGACGCTATAGAATTATAATGGAGTGGTATTTAAATTTTCCAAAATCCATAAATTATACCATTTATCAATTTTAATTCTGAAATGAATATGATTCTGATGTTAAAACATTAATGATGTTTTTTTAGATCATTTTATTGGTTCTTTGATAATAACAATCTCATTTTGTTTTATAAATTAAAACCATGTGTAAAAAATAATTCCAGAACCATGGATGATAAATAATACATATATTATAACCTGGTTCAACCATAAAAATTGTTTCATGACCATAATTTAATTAATTAATGACCATTGAAATCACATCGTCTACGATGTCGTTAATTGACACGTCATGAACAATGTTTTTCATCCCTTTAATAAGTGGTGGTGAGAAGAAGAATGATGATAAATTTCCCATGAACATGAGAAAATAAAAAATACAAACTATTATTGATCATTAATTCATTTTGGATAAGAGGATATGAGTGAAGAAGAGGAAAAGAGGGGAACTCAAAATAAAAGAAAATTGAGAAATCTCTAACGAAAATTCGGCAGCCTAACGACTCACATAAAATTTCATAAAATAGTTTGATGAGAGAAACATTGTTTCTCATCACTCATACATAATATGGGAAGAAAGGGGGATATGTAATGACATATCCCACCATATGCCAAATAAAATTAAAAAGAATAACATAAATTGAATGAAAGGAAATAAAACCTAAGAGGATGTTTACGTCTTGACCTCCTCTCCTTGAGATCCTTCTTAAGGCTTTTGGTTTGTCCTTTCGGTGAGACCAGTAGATCTGGGAAGTGGTGAAGGGCCTTTGGAGTATTTTTGGGTAGAACTTAGTTAAGGATAATTTCTTTAGAGGTGTGAGAGGAAGAGGGGAGTGAGGGTGGTATTTATAGTGGAGGATATGAGGTGTTTAACATTATTTTAATCATTGTAATAATATTTTTTCTCATGAATATAAATATTCTTTTTTATGTGACCCCAAATAGTAATAATGGAACTTGAGTTCGGAAAAAGTGTCCTTAAATCACTTATTATGTCATAAATAATTTATTTTACTGATAGTTTGAATATACAATATTTTAGCTTATTTCACTATTCATAAAACATTCCTGAAATTCAGAAAATTCCAATAAATTCATTCTTACAATTTTTTGACATTTAGAATTCAAAAATGAAATCCAATTTTTCAAAATATTTTTATAAATATTATTAATTTAATTTTAAAATAAAATCATACTTCATTAAAAAATTAACAATTGTAATTCTATAATAACATTTATATCACATTGAAAAATTAACCAACATGTCATTATCATAAATCCTTTAGAAAAATTAAATAATAATAAAATATTCTTCTCATTAGGGTTATATTGATATTCATATTACTATTCATATAGGTATGTTACTATTTACTAAAAAAACAAGTTTGTTCTATCAGAATTCAAATAACTTAATGAACAAAAACTTTGATGATCATATTTCAAAATTCCAAAATATAGAAGTGGTAAAATAATGATTAAAATAATGTTATAAATATCTATATAAAAAACATTCATTAATTTTATTTTATTTTTATAAAACCTTGGGGTTCTACAGTACAAACCTATAATATCAATTACCCATATAGATAATGGTCAGGATTATTTGTTTGTAAAGTAGAAAATATTGAGGAAGATGGATTATGTTTGTGATAACGTGGTAAGAATGGATAATTTTGGTGATTTAGTGCAGTTATTTATTATTGAACACAATTGTATCCATGTCTATGAATTTTATGGGAAGTATTGGACCCTAGTTGGTGGGCTCTATAGGCCCATGTTTTCACTACTTTCATGATTGAAACTGTCTCTTCTCTATCAATGTACCCGAGATGGAAAACCTCAAAGCCCCATTTATAGAGGACTATCTAGATATTGGGGAAGTCATAAATAGTAATGTTGGGGTCTCATCATCTGGTTTTCTATTTTCTAGATTTATAGGAAAATATTACTATATTTTGATGTTATGTCATAATGGAAATCATCCAAATGATTGTAAGACTGAATGGTTCAAGGATTGAATTAACCACATTGATTTCGACCATGTAAACAAGAATTAAAGCTGTGACCATTTTGTAGTGTGAAATGATGTTGACCATTTCATACCAATCCAGATCGTCTAAATCCATGTTTGAATTTACCAATACATATTTTTTATCATTCCTTGATAATGTTATGCGAGTCAATGTCTGCTATGTGGTAAATGCTTACATTATTCCATAGACATAGTTAAGAAATGTGATTAACCATTCCTTTATAATAGAATATCCGCATTTATCTGCTTGATTATCCACTCTAAATTGTGTTTTAACATTATGTGGACCATTGTAATTCGATGTGCTAGTTATTGAATTATGATGAGGGCCTGATGTTCTGCCTCATTTCTTATACAGAATTCTAATAATTCGAATGATTAAGGTAAGACAACTTTTTCAAGGTAGAAGAGATGGAATCCAATCCTGATTTTGTTTCACATGGGGTATTTTATTATATTTCAAATTGGGATTTTGGTTGTACTATAAAAATAGATCTCCTATATTTAGAGACTTTGTTGAATTGAGATGATCACTTCATCAGGATGTCCAATATCTAATGACATTGTTTCTGCAAATGGATGTTCTGTAAGGATTTCTGCCAAATCATAGCCATTTACAGATTTCATATGCATTAATTGAATATAAAAATCCACCAAGATAAAAGCCTATCATTCCAAATATCCAGTATACATAGTATGGATGCTGATATATTTGATTCTTTTTTTTTGAGAGAGAGATAAAGAGAAACTTGTGGTTCTCTAGCTAGTTACAAAACTTATAAACATTGAAGATTAATGCTAGATAACTCATCTTAATATCGAAATAAAAAGTCGTAGTATCGAGTATGTTTCAAAATATATAAAAATGTTTATTTTCATTTATGGTTTTATTATAATTATTTATGTAAATCAGTAAGTTGTCATTCCAGATATGTCCTTTAAAAAATAATTTTACCCCTAAATAGGAGACATTAACATTGGTGGATAAAAAGATAATTCACAAGGCAATGAAATGATTCCAAATATTTGTCAATCCTCTGTAACAAGATCAACATTTTCATCCACCCAGTGGAGGAAAAACACTTTAAAAGGAATATACAACACTAGAATATAATCTTTTCTCGAGATCCTTGTAGGTAGGTTCAACATTGATCTCATTAGTCTATCTGATCCAAAAAATAATTCCTCAAATCATCGATCTATTTTTATTTGTAGAGGATACTCGATGCTAGAAACCACTAGGGATATGTCTAACCCTTGAAGGATTTGGATCCTGCTCTACTATAGTGGTGATAATCTAGCCATTGTTCATGAGGATAACTAGATGATCACATTTAGTTTTTTTGAATCTAGTCAAAAAATATTCTGCTCAATTTAAAATGCCTATAATAACTACATTAACAGGAGGTTTATATTGGAAAAAATAAAGGGTATATCTAGTATCATCACTGTTCCATGGACAATCATTGGGGACTTTGAATCAACACTCTATGTGGATGAGAAACATTGACCAGTTGTCTATACTATTTCAATCCATTAATTTAGAGCCAGTGTTGTGGAAGTAAGATTATCTAAAATCAATGTCATTGGATGAAAATTTACATGTTATAGAAGGCATCTAAATGGAATGAGGGTAAGAATAATTTTAAGGGACTTTGTCAATGATACTTTAAGAGTTTGAGTCCAAGAACCAACTGGTTATACTTTTATTACATTGATATTTAATGTATTTAAATATTTAATATCTTATTACATATTGTTCATTGTTTTGGTTGACTATGATGTATTAATGTCCTAGAGTATTTGTTGCATTGATAAGGTCATGGAAGTTCCCTGCTATGATGGGAACCTTAAAATGGTATAAAAATATTCTTAAATATAGTTCTACAGTTGAATAAGATACTATTATGGGACACATAGCCTGAAGACTATCAGGTGGGAGTACTTGTAAGCATATGATACTTCCTCTCATGATGTTCAAACATGGTAATATTCAAGACCATATATCATGATAAAATACACACCTGTAATAATACCGAAAGTTTTTGGGTCATCATATGTGTCTATATGTGAGCATGTTTAAAGAAATATATACTTTAACATTATCATTAATAAGTGTCACTACTCGCACACTTAGATTTACAGACAAAAACCATCATGTAGATAGTTTGTGGGAAGTATGGTACGTTGAGTGCATCATGAGTGGCATGTTAATGATGGATAAGTCTAGGATTGATTTGTCCCTTACATTTATGGAAGTTTATATTTCATCCCTTTGATTTAAATATAATTGTTGAACAAAAATTCATGGCCTTGGTGTAACGACGAGTTTATTTTAGGTAGTCAAAGTGTGACATATCAACCATAAAAGTTTTTGACACTATCAGGAAACCTTCATGATGATATATTGAGACAAGGGAATATATTAAACAGTGAGAATTCATATGTGGATGTCTTTGATGTAACTTTATGTTCTTTCTCCTGGGTTTCTAAACCCATTTCTAGACAGTACTGCTGGACTTTTGGAAATACCGCTTAATTCCAACGAGAAAGAATCCTAGAGGGTCACACCCTAAGTGTTCTTAGTAGTCCTGGTAAAATTGTATTTGAATTTAAATAATAAATATTATTCTCAAGAAAGTGGAGTAATTTTATTCAAGATAAAATGATTGCATAAATTATATAAATATTTATTCACTGAATTGTGGGTAAAATATAGTAATTTATTTTATTAAAAATTTAATATATATTTATTTACTAGTTTGAAAATAAATTATTTATTTAAGAGAATAATTTATTTATTTATTTGTTTGGGTGTTCAATAAATGGAAGTGGAGTTTGAGAACACCAAGTCTTGTCCGATATCAATATAATTATTTACGTGATGATTAATAATTATTTAACAAGTTGAAACAAACTAAAATAACGTTGGTATTATTTTGTGATGTGGAATTTAATTTATAATTCCATTTTTCACAACATGGAACACCATAAATAATGGAATATTATTATTATTAATAGAATGGATTTTCACTATGGTTTTGAATGTATTTAATTTCTATTATGCAATTAAATATTTTAATTGAAGCCCCATGTCAATAAATAGACACACATGTCTATTTTTCAATTCACTGAACAACACACATATGAATTGAAAATTGTTGGGATAATTAATTTCTTTATTGAATCATCTTCCAATCCCTCTAAATAATGAGATACGTTCTTTATGTCTGAAGAAAAAGTGATCAAGAACGACATACACAAGGCACTCGTTTCGTCGTGCTAGCAACCGAAGAATGAGTGGGGTCGATTGGAGTTGACCAGAGCATGTGTGGATCACCACTAGAGTGATTCTAGTTTGAATCCTTTCAAGCATAATAGTATAATACATAAGGAGACTATATTTCATCATCATATTGATCCCAAAATAGTCATTGATCATGGTAAAAATTAATATTGGGTGATGACCCAACCGCGCTTCCACTGCGCTTGGAACATTCATGTGGTATCAGAGGGATTACATCATGGTTTATAATTATTTAAATATTTGGTTGATGATTTACCCATTTAATAATTTTTTTGTTTCAATTCAAGTTAACCATTATTAAAATATGAATGTCAATATATATTCTTCCTCTTTCATTTCTCTTTCACCTTACAGAAATGATCATTTCTTTTAATTTTGATTAAATTAAAATTGAGGACCTCCTCTGGAGCTACCAAAGGCTCCTTCCCATACAACACCAAAACACACAACATGTATTCAGTAGTACACACTATGTAGTCAGTGTTCAATTAATGGGGTTTGGTCCGCCAAACCAGGTCGTGTCGTTGGATATTGTCTAAGTATTAAAGACTCCATGTGTTCACCAGGAACCAGTGGCACATGGTTTCTGTATTACACTCTATATGTCCCACTAGACATGTCATTTAGTACATTCTGGTTAGGGTTAGACCATGTACCCCTGACACAGATTTCCCAGTAGGAGACCATGTAACATGGATACTATACTGCATGTGACCCACTGGACATGACCATTACTCCATGGATTTCTGAAGTACACTAACATTTCATTTCCCTGGGGGTGTATTTTGGATGGACGGTGAACAATAGTACTCGCCATATAGTTGGAACTACACATCGTGTACTCATCCAAATTATGTAAATTTATTAAAATTTATTATTATATTCTACAAACCCTTGAGACGTATACCATCATGCGAGTATAATAATAAGTCACAATAATTGATTGGTGTTTTATACATATGTGTTTAATTTAACTTCTCCATAATGTTCATTTCTACTCATTGGGTAGATATGAATGTGAATTTACCAACATTAATCAATGTTAAAAGTTATGTACAAAGAGAATTTGAAATGAATTTATTTTTTTTAAATTATTATGGAAGAGAATCTCATGGAAATTTAGAAAATTATTTAGATAAACTGATTTATTAATTAAAGATAATAATTAATTGGTTTGAGTGCAATTTATCATAATATGAATGATTATGGAATTTAATTCTAGTTTTGTTAAATTCTTTACTCGTTCTATGTATGTGGGTGATCATGAGCTAGACTAAGACCATTGAATGTTATTTGTTTCCTTTTAATTTATTAATTATTGTCCTACAAGCCATCTCTCCTCATTAATATGTAGGGCCCGCAATCCCATGGTTTCTTTTATGTCAACCCCCCTTTTAACCCCTCACCTACATGTTAGTTAAAAACATATGTAATGGATGGAACTCTAAAGATAAAGGAGGAAATTCAAACTGGAGCTGAGATGAAATAAATCACAAGAGATACAAAGGTGGAAAGTTAGACGGGTGGAAAGCTGTAAAAACGAACCCAAAAGGATCACGGTATTTCACCCCTAAGTCAAGGTTAGTTTATAAAAAAGTTGATTTACTATCCAATAAAAAATCTCAAGATCATTCCCTTGGATTAATTATATTTCCGTTGGTTTTATGGTTTATCATTATGGATTTGTAGTCACGATCTCATAAATAATGAATTAAACAATCATGCAAGATTAGAGTAAAATAAACTAGGATTACACATAAATATTATCAAGAGATGGTTAATCACTTAATTAAGTTCCACTTAATATTAACAATCAAGTTATAATTATAATAAAAAATTCATGCATAAGAGATAAAAATACCTCAAATGAAATATTAAGTTTTACCAAGCTTCTGTAATTTAATTAAACGCAAAACACAATAAAAATAAGTGTTTGACCAACAATTGTTGGGAAACTAACTTTTATACTGGAAAACCTTATTAAAGGTTTTGGGATGACTTAACCATTTTACATCAATAGTTGTACCCCTTGCTATACATGGTGTAATATTGGATGCAATAAATGAGGAAATCTACTGTTTGGATTTCAGGATTGGGGTGTCCACTCAAAAGATCAAGGAGATACAAGCCTGCTATTGGAAAAGACCTACCTACCCAAATACCTTTAAATAGCTTGACCATTCATTGTTGGGGTGTTGAGAAGGGGAATATAGATCCTTTCCACAAGTATTTCATAATATCTAGAAATTTTGAGTTCAATGGTGAGGGACATTGGGACATTTAAAATATTGGGAGACATAATAATGTTAATTTAATAATTCTCATAAAAACATAATGTAGAAAGTACAAATGATCTTCTATTTTAACTATAGAATAAAAATGACAAGCTGCTCAACCACACTATCCCTATGATAAATTTTGGATAAAGACAACATCCTCATTGGAAGTTACTTCTAGGAATGCTTTAGACGCCTTCAATTTATCCTACACCACGAACAGAAGTATTACATGTTGGAGTATGTATTACCTGATCCGCCTTCCAAAGAGTTGAGTGATGAGGATTTCCTGGTCTATGAGAAACAAATTAACGACGCATTCTACATTAAATGTTTGATGTTATCATCAATGTCTAGTGAGATCATGAAGTCTCAATAAAATATCGATGCTTATAGAAAGATTGATCACCTCTATGGTCTTTACTAGGAGAGAGAATGATAGAGAAGGTTTGAGATCTCCAAGGCACTTTCTCATAGTAAGCATAGAGATGGTACCCTGGCTGGGCCTTATGTAGTCAAGATTATTGTCTACATTGAGTGACTGGAGGTACTTGGTTTTAAACTCTTTGATGAATTGGGCACCGATCTCATTATTTCATAACTTCCTCATAGATTCTCCTACTTTGTTGTAAATTTCAACATCAACAACATTGAGATGTCTTTATCTGATATTCTTATCATTATTCACCATGTGGACAAAGATATGATGCGAAAAAAGCCTTCGGTCCTTATGGTGAATAAGAGGAAAGGGAAGACAAAGAGATTTAATCCCCATTATTCTTCATGACCTTCCATGAAAAGTAAGATCAAATAAGTGGCAAGGGAATAAGAGGTTGTTTGTTTATCAATTGGAAATAAATGCCACTAGAATAAGAAGTAAACCCATCCTAAGAAGCAAGGGGAAGCTTTAGGATCATTTGTTATCAAATTAAATCTATCTATTTCTAAAATTTGTGTATTAGATATAGCTTGTGGTGCTCACATATGTATCCTAATACATGAACCAAATAGATTTAGGAAGATTGTCTGAGGGGAGGTAGATCTACGAACAACTATCGAAGATAGACATGTTGTTGAAGCTATGAGAGAATACCACCTCAAGTTGAAAATAGGGATGATCTTGGTGTTATATAGTTGTTATTATGTGTCTTCTGTTACTAAAAAAATTGTTTCTGTATCATGATTATATACCTGAGTATTTTTTTCCTATTTGGAAAGGAATGTTTCTTCATTTACAAATATTGAATTAGTTTTGGTAGGGAACATATCTACAATAGTCCTTATGTGTAGGATTATACAAACAATGTATTGGTAAGTGATAAAAAATATAAGTCACATCACTCATACCACACCAAATCCCCCTTTTTTGGGAAAGGTGAAAGGGCTAATGAACTTCTTGAATTGGTTCATACCGATGTGTTTGGAAAATGTCCAATTGAAGAAAGGGGAGGGTAATCATACCTCACAACTTGTACTGGTGATTTTAGTAGATATGGATATATCAAATTAACGAGGTATAAGTCTGATTCTTTTGATAAGTTCAATAAATACAAGAATGATGTTGATAACCAGCTTGGTAAGAATATTTGGAAACTCTACTTAGAACGAGGTGAATAATATCTTAATAAATACTTCATTGATTAACTATAGGAGTTTGGGACCCTATCCTAACTTAATCCTCCAAAAACACCCCAGTGGAATGGTTTGAGATAAAGGAGGAACCGCACATTACAGGACATGGTGAGATCAATGATAAGTCATTAGAGTCGTCCTTTATCCTTTTGGGGATATGCGTTACAAATAGTGGAGCACATACTAATCCATGTACCAACTAAATCGATAAATGGTATTCTATACGAGTTCTAGAGTGGAAAGAAATCCATGTTATCAAATTTACATGTGTGGAGAACTAATGTGTTTGTTAAGGACTCTTCAGGTAACAAACTTGTACCCATAAACACAAAGTCTACCCTTATTGTAAACCCCTTGGAAACAACGGGATATTACCTAAACAACCGTTCAGAACAAAGGTTATAGTAGAAGGACATTCCATATTCCTAGAGAGGGAGAACATCTCTAAAATAGGATGTGGAAGTGATATAGACTTTGATAAATTTGAGGGTCAAGGTACACAAAAGTTGGTATAAAAGTGGATTCCACAAATCCCCATGGAATAATGAACGATTCTAGAGACACAAGAACTACGTAAGAGTACAAGAGTGCTTAGAGAACTAGAATGGTATGATTTTCTAGATACTAATTATTGTGACTCGTTATTAGTAGATAATAATGATCCTCTATCCTACAAGGAAGAATTTAGTGGCACAAATACCCTCATGTTTCAAGAAGCCATGAATTATGAAATGGATTCCATGTACAAAAACAACATTTGGATTTTGGTAGATCGTAGAATTGATGTAAATATAATTGGCTGCAAATGGGTATTCAGGAATAAACTAGACATGGAAGGACAATTCAGTACCTATAAGGAACAACTAGTTGCAAAATGGTTCAAATAGTGTCAACGCAATGACTATGACAAAACCTTTTCAACAATTGCAATACTGAAATTCGTCCAAATTTAATTATCCATTTACTCTTACCTTGACTATGAGATTTGGAAAATGGATGTCAAAACAGCCTTCCTTAATGGAAAACTTTAGGAATATGTCTACCTAACACAACTTGAAGGATTTATGATTCCAAATTATTCCATAATGTTATGCAAGTTGATAAAGTCAATTTGTGGATGAATGAAAGAATGCAGTTCAGGGAACATTCCTTTTGATGAATCCATGATGAAATTAGGTTTTATCAAGATTGAATGCGAGCCTTTTGTCTAGAAATGGTTTAATGAGAGTGCATTAGTTTTTATAATAGAATTTTTTGATGAAAAATTACTTATTGGAAATGAGATACGAGTCTTACAGTCAGTTATGGCATGGTTGAATCAATGATTCTCAGTGAAGGACTTTGGAGGGGCATCATATATTCTTGGGATCAAGATCCATTTTGATAGATCCAAAATATTTTTATGCATAAGTCAAAGTACATGCATTGATAAGATACTGAAGATATTCTGTATGGATAAATCCTTGAGGGGATTGATTCTAGTGTCACATGGAATTTATCTTTCTAAGAAAATTATTCCTCAGACACATGAGGAAATAAAGATAATGGAAAGGACTCTATATGCATATTTTATTGTGTCAGTCGAGTATCCCATGAAATATACTAGGTTGGATATATCCTACACATTGAGTATTGTAGGTAGATATCAAGATTACCCAAGTGACCACAATTGGATTGCATTCAGGACTACAATAAATTATTTGAGGTGTACTATGTATATGTTCTTGGTTTACAGAGGATATAAGTAACTAGTTATCAGAGGATGTGCAGATGATATTTTCCCAACTGATCAATATGACATGAATTCATAAAAGGGATACATATTCACTTTGATTGGTGGTTTAGTGAGCTGGAATAGCTCAAAGCAAACTGTGGTTTCATATTCTACAATAGAGTTTGATCATATCATAGCTTCTGAAGTATCCAAATAATCGGTTTGGATGCGAAGATTAATTTAGGATCTAGATCTAATACCTAGCAATAAAGATCCCATCACATTGTACTGTGACAATACTTCAATGGTGGCTCTTGAAAAAGATCCAAGGTTACATCAGCGGGTGAAGTACATACTATGGAAGTATCATCTCTTTAGAGATTTTTCCCATAGTGGTGAAGTTGCAGGGACTATTATTTCCATAGAAGACATCATGGAAAACAACATGATTAAATCCTTGACTCATCAGAAACAAGATCACCATGTGAAGACTAGCGGACTAAAAGTCATACATAGTTTCGTCTAGTACAAATGGGAGTTATTAATATTTTGTGTCCTATATCCATTATAACTAGATGTACTTTTATTACATAGATATTTATTGTATTTACATATTATACAGATTATTACATATTTTTCATTGTTATTCATGACTATAATATAATAATGTCTGAGAGTATTTATTGCATTGATAAGGTCATCGCAATTCCCCGATATGATGAGAACCTTGAAATCCTATCACAATATTCTTAAATACAGTTCTATAGTTGAATGACATATTATGATGGGACACATAGCATAAAAACCATCAGTTACGAGTACTCGTAAGAAGATTAGTCTTCCTCTCATGATGTTCACATTTGTTAATTTCCAAGACAATGGATTATGAGAACAGATCCACCCATAGGAATTCTTCATGTTTTGGTGTCATCATAAAATTCTATCTGCAATCATGTCTAATAATATTTATACTTTAATGTTATCATTAATATGTGTCACGATATGCGCACTATGATTTATAGGCGAAAACAGTCATGCAAGAATGTTGGCGGGAGGTTGGGTATGTTAGGAACATCATGAGTGGCATGCTATTAAAGGATTAGTCAAAGAATGATTTTTCCAATCAATTTATAGAAGTTGATATCTCAACCATTTTATTGAAATAGAAAAATCACACAAAATTCCATGGACATGGTGTAAAGTTGAGTTTATTTTACGTAGTCAAATAACAATGTATCAAGCATAAAAGTAGATGACAATATCAGGAAACCTTCTTGATGAGATATTTCAAGAAAGGAATTATATTACACAATGATAATTCATATGTGGATGACGTTATTTAGACCATAATTTATTTCTCTTGTGTTCCTTTACCCATTTCTAGATAAAACTCATGGAGGAAATCCCGCTTAATGCCAATGAGAACGAATATTAGAGGTTCACACACTAATTGTTTCTGGTGGTCTGATTTAAATTCTATTTGAATTTAATTATGAAATATTATTATCAATACAATCAAATAAATTTATTCAGGTTAAAATGATTGAATAAATTAAATAAATATTTATTCACTATATTTTGGGTAAAATATATTTATTTATTTTATTGAAGATTTAATAAATATTTTTTACTAGTCTGTAAATAAAATATTTATTTATTTATTCGAGTTTTAAATAAAAGGAATTGGAGTTTGATCTTACGAAGGCTGGTCTAGAAGTAAAATAACTACTTACAAGGCGATAAATAATTATTTATCTTGTTGGAAGAAATTAAAATAATGCTGCAATTATTTTATGACGCGAAATTTTATTTATAATTCTGTTTTACACATATTGGATCACCATAAAAATTGATGTGATATTATTATTAACAGCATGGGTTTTATCTATGGTTATGAATGAATTTAATTGTTGTAATTAAATTAAATATTATAACCTAAGCCCCATGTCAATAAATAGAACATATGTCTATTGTGCCATGCACTGAACTGCACACCTAGAAAATTGAGAAATGTTGTGATAAACAATTTCCCTCTCAAATCCACTTATCCCCTCACTCAAGAATGAGAGACATTATTCAAGGATGATGAAAAAGAGATCAATAACAACTGACACAAGGCACTCACTTCGTCGTGATAGCACCTAGAGAACAAGTGGTGTTGATCTGAGGCTATCAGAGCATGTGTGGATCATAGCTAGAGGGATTCTTGTTTGGATCGTTCCAAGAACAACAAGATAATCCAGAAGGGTCATTATGAACGATCAACATCATAAACAAAGAAAATACTGAAGATCCTTGTATTCTTTTCATTATGAAATTAATGAAATTAATTATAAACAAGAAATTCAAGAACCTATATAATGATTTTGGTCCTATTTCCTATTTATCTAAATCGTTGATTCTATTTTGAGATGACTGGAATTCATCATCATATTGAACCATGAATAATCACTGATCATGTTAATAATTAAAGTTGGGTGCTGACCCAACTGCTCTTCCGCCACACTCGGAACCTTCAGATACCACTCTTGGTAATTATAGATCGGTATCCAGTGTCACTGTGGTAAAACACAACTCTGAACCTTACCCATTACTGGTTAGCTTTCTTGATAATGAGAAGAGGTAAACTCTTACTTTGAGGCATAATAATCTATAGGATGATCTCCCATAATGCTAAAAAAATTTCCAGGACTCTTAGATCTCATTTGAATGAAATTTTGATCCCCTATTCTGCATTTCCAATCTAAAAATGCTTAAAATAAAATTAAAATAATGGAGAAAAGTTGTGTTAAACTCACTCGATACAAAAATTGATCCCTTGAGTGCTCCCTTCTGTAAGAGTTGGTGTCTTAGAACCAACTAGTTTTACATTGATTACATGGATATTTAATGTATTAAAACATATTTTTCATTGTTCTACATGATTATGATTTAATAAATTCCTAGAGTATTTGTTGCATTGATAAGGTCATGGTAGTTTCCCACCATGATGATAAACATGAAATGCTATGAAGATATCCTTAAATATAGTTCTGTGGTTGGATGACATGCTATGATGGGACACAAAGAAGGTAGACCATTCGGTGTGAGTACTCGTAAGCAGACGAGAATTCCTCTCATGAAGTTCACACTTGGTCATCACTAAGATAGGAGATTATGAGAATGGACCCAATAGTATGAATTCCACTTGTTTTGGTGTCATTGTATATTTCTATCAAAAAGCATATGTAATGATCCTTAGGGTTTTATATTATCATTAATATGTTTCACGATATACAAAATCTGATTTACTGATGAAAACTTTCACACAGACAGTTGGCATGAATTAGGGTATGTTGGGTGCATCACCAGTGGCATTCCATTAATGGATAAGCCGAGGAAGGATTTTTTCCTTCCATTTGTGGAATTTTATATCTCTTCCCTTTGATTGAAATAGAACCATTGTGCGAAATTTGATGGCCATGGTGTAAGGATTAGTTTATTTTAGGTAGTAAAATAATGACATATCAAGCATAAAAGTTGATGACACAATCTTGAATGCTGACTGGTGAGTTATTGTGACAAAGATATTATATAACACTGTGATCATTCGTTTGTGGATGTCGTTGATTTGACTTTATGTTCTTCCTCTTGGGTTCCCTGACCTGTTGCTAGACAGTACTCTTAGACTTTATTCAAGCCCGCATAATTCCAACAAGAATGAATCCAAGAGGGTCACACACTAAAATTTTTTTGGTGGTCTTAGTTAAATTCTATATTAATTTAATTAATGAAATAAATATTATTCTTAAGACAATGAAATAATTTTATTCAAGTCAAAATGATCGCATAAATGAAATAAAATTTATTTATTTATTTTATTGAACATTTAATTAATATTTATTTACTAGTATGTAAATAAAATATTTATTTAATAAAATTAATTGTTTATTTATTTATTCTGGTATTCAATAAATAGAATTGGAGTTTCAGCGGACCATGTTCGGTCCGGTAGTAAAATAATTATATAACTAGTTGGTACAAATTAAAATAATGCAACTATTATTTTAAGATGCGGAATTTTATTTATAATTCTGTTTTGCGCAAGTTGGTGCACCATAAATAATGACGCAGTTTTATTATTAAATCCATGGGTTTTATCTAAGTTAATGAATGTATTTAATTGTTTCTATGCAATTAAATATTGTAACCGAAATTTGATGTATATAAATAGGAATGTAAACCTGTTGTGCGAGACACCAGACCACACCACACCACACGCTTGGTGAATTGTGAATCATTGAGCCAAAAAATTTCTCTCTCAAATAATCATCTCCCCCCTCTCAAGAATGAGAGACGTTCTTCAAGGACAAAGAACAAGCGATCAAGAACAACCCACACAAGACACTCGCTTCGTCGTGCTAGCACCCGGAGAACGAGTGGTGTCGATCAGAGACCATCAGAGAATGTGTAGATCACCACTGGAGGGATTATATTTTGGATCCTTACAAGAACCACTTGCTAATCCAGAAGGTTCAATCTGAAATATCAACATCATCAATGAAGAAAAATTACAAATACACATTTATTATTTTTTTTATGAAATTAATTAAATTAATTATAAACATGAGGTGAAAGATCCTCTCTACAGGTTTCGGTCTTATTTCTTCTTTATCTAAATCATTGATTATATTCCATGGACACTGATGTTCATCATCGTATTGGTCCCGAAATAATAATTGATCCCCGTAAAAATAAAAATTGGGTGACCACCCAGCCACGCTTCCGTTGCGCCCAAAACCTTAAAATGGTATGAGAGTTGTTAAATCATAGTTTGTAAATATTTTAATATTTTGTTGATGAATTAAATATTTAATAATTTAGTTGTTTCTATTCAAGTTAATTGTTTTGAAAATTTTAATCCCAAGATCTATTCCTCCTCTTACATTTATTGTTCACCTTACAAAAGCAATATTTTTTTTTTAATTTTGATTATAATAAAATAGAGGATCTCATCCAGAGGTGCCAAATATTCCTGACTGTACAACCCTGGAACACACAACGTGTATTCAGCAGTACAAGATGCGTAGTCTAGATGAATGCATAGGATTGGACCACCAAACCATGTCTTGTTTTAGAGTCTTTCTATGTCTTAAATGACTCTATATGTTGATCAGAAATTGGTGGCACGTGGTTTCCGTGTTACACACCTTGTGGCCCAATGGACAAGGCTTGTATTCCCTTCGAGTTAGGGTTGGACTGTGTACCCCATACACGGCTTCCCCGAATGGAGTCTCTATAACGATGAACTATACGGCGTGTCGCTACTAGACATGCTTTCTACTATGCTAATTTCCAAATTTCACCCACAAGTCGTTTCCCCAGGCATGTACTGCAGATAGATGGTAAAAAATAGTACACTCCATGTAGTTGTAAATACACGTCATGTACTCATGAAAATTACACAGATTTATTAAAATTTATTATTATATTATAAAAACCCTTGTGACGTGTACCATCGTGCTGGCGTGAAGGTGAGGCACAACAATTGATAGGTGATTTATCTATATGTTCTTAATTTAACATCTGTGTAATGTTCATCTATACTCATTGGGTAGTTATGAATAGAAATTCACTGGGATTCCTCCATGGTACAAGTTACGTACAAAGATAATTTTAAATGACTTTATTAGTTAAAAATTATGATAAATGAGAATGTCAAGAAAATTCAGAAAAGGATTAAATATAAAAGGACTTATTAATTAAAGATGATAATTAATTGATTCAATCGTGATTTATCATAAAAAATAATGATTAAATAATTTAATACTTGTTTTATTTATGTGTAAACATCATTTCATGCATGGATGATCATGAGCTAGGCCAAGACATTTGTATGTGGATGGTTTCATTTAATTTATTTATATATATTAAATTTTTTGGCCTATGAGCCTTCTCATCATTAATATGTAGGGCATGTGTGCCCAAGGATTATTTTATGTAAAACCCATTTTTAACCTCACCTACATGTGAGTTAAAAAAGGCATATTTAATGAATGGAAATCCCAAGCTAGTAGAGGTGGTTCAAGCTGGAGCCAAGATGAAACCAATCCCAGGAGATACAGAGGTAGACATGTGGAAGCTGTAAACACGAACCCAAAAGGTTCAAGTTTATTCTCCACTAGGTATAGGTTAGTATATCAAATGCTAGATCAACTCACCATTAGAAATGTTCATGATAATTCCATTTACTTTATTTTATTTTTATCAGTTGCATGGTTTATGATTATGGATGTGTTGTCACGATCATATAGTTAATGAATTAGACAAGCATGCAAGATTGAACTAAAATAAACCTGACTTATGTGTAAATATTATCAAGACATGGTTAAACTCTTTAGTAAGTTCCACTTAATATTAATTTTTTTTGATAATGATAATAATCAATTCATGCATACGAGATGAAAATCCCTCAAATAAAATATTAAGTTAGAACAAGCCTTCCTTTACATGATTAATGGGAAAAACTCAATAAAAATATGTGTTTGACCAAGCCTTTTTGGGACACGTACTTTTATACATGAAGCCATTATGAAGGGTTTTAGGTTGAATTAACCATATTACATCAAGAGGAGTATCACTTGATAGACATGGTGTAATATTGGATGCAAGAGTTGAGGAAATCCAAAGTCATGATTTCAGGATTGGGGAGTCCACTCAACATATCAAAGAGATTCAAGCCCATAGTTGGAAAATACTTTCCTTCCTAAATCCCTTATAATTTCTTGACCAACCCTTTTTGGGGTTATGTGAATGGGAATATGGATCCTCGCCACTATAATGTTATGGAAACTGGACATTCCGAGTTCAATGGTGACAACCATTGGGACTTGATAAAATAGTGGGAGACTTAATAAAACTTATTATTTCTCATAAAAAATCTAAGTAGTACTAATGATCTTCTATTTAAATTGTAGAATAAAAATTAAAATCTCATCAACCACACTATACTTGTGAACAATTTTGGATAAAGACAACATCCTCACTGACAGTAACTTCCATGACTGGTTTAGATGCCTTCGGTTTATCCTACGCCATGAATGGAAGTCTTACATGAAGGAGTTAGTATTACCTAATCCACCTACCAAGTCGGTGAGTGATGATGATTTCTGGGTCTATGAGAAAAATATGAACGACGCGGTCTATGTTAAATGTTTGATGTTATCATCGATGTCTAGTGAGGTCATGAAGTCTCATGAAAACATGGATGATTATAGCATGCTTGAGCACCTCAGTGGTCTTTTACAAGAGAGAGAAAGATGGGAAATGTTTGAGATCTCTAAGGAACTCTTTCAGAGTATGTGTGGTGAAGGTGCCCCATCTAGGCCTCATGTAGTCAAGCTCATTGGCTACATTGAGAGTCTGGAGGTACTAGGGTTTAAACTCCAAGAATAACAGGGCATCGATCTAATTCTCGCATCACTCCCTCAATGATTCTCTAACTTTGTTGTCAATTTCAATATGATCAAAACTGATAAGTCTCTATATAATATTCTTATCATCATTCTCCTTGTGGACAACGATATGAAGTTTGAAAAGCCTTCTACCTTATGGTGAATAAGAGGAAAGTTAGGTGAAGAGCATTAATCCCAAATCTTATTCATGGCCATCAAAGAAAAGGATGATCAAAGGGGAGGCAAGGGAATATGAGGATGTTTGTTTCACATGTGGCAATAAGGGTCACTGAAAGAAGAAATACACCCAACCTAATAGGTAAGTAGAATCTTCAGGTGCGTTTGTTATCGAATGTAATCTATATATTTCTATAAATTAATTATTAGATACATCTTGTGGTGCACACATATGTATTCAAATATTGAATCCATGTATATTCAAGAATATTGATCGAAGGGAGGTAGCTCAATGAGAAGCCAACAGAGCCAGATTTAATGATGTAACTCTTTGGGACTACCACCGCACGTTGCCAACTGGGATGATCTTTGTGTTAAAGGGTTGTTTTTATGTTCCTTCTATAACGAAAAACATAATTTCCGTATCTGGACTAGATATAGATGGATTTTTTTCATGTTTTGAAATGAATGTTGCTTCTTTTATAAAGATATAAATTGTTTTGGTATGGAATATTTATGCAACTGTCTCTATATTGAGGATTAGACAAACAATTTAATGGAAATAGATGACAATGATAATTCACATGACTCATGCCACACACAACATTGTCATCACCCACTAGGTCATGTAAACGGGAAATGCTAGACAAAGTTAAATCAAGATTGATATTTTGATTCTTTTTAACTAAAACCACTTGGTGTATGTCCTGAATGTTTACACGAAAAAATTACCAATTCTCCATTTGGTGGGAAAGGTGAAAGTGCTAAATAGCTTCTTTAATTGGTTCATACCGATGAGTGTGTTCCATTTTTAGTTGATGCAAGGGGTGTATACTCATACCTCATAACTTTTACTGATTATTTTAGTAGATATGTATATACCTACTTAATGAGGTATAAGTCGGAATACTTTGATAAGTTCAAGGAATACAAGAATGAAGTTGAAAACCACCTTGGTTAGAAGATTAAGATACTTCACTCTAATCGATGTGCGAAATATCTTAATCGGGACTTCATTTATTAGTTACGAGAGTTTGGGATCCTATCCCAAATCACTCCCCCTTACACACCTAAAATGAATGGTGTATGTGAAAGGAGGAACCGTACCTTATTAGACATGGTGAGATCAATGATGAGTCATTCAAGTATTCCATTATTTGTTTGGGGAAATGTGTTACAAATAGATTCAGTCATACTAAACCAAGTACTAACTAAATCGATAAATGGTATTCCATATGAGTTATGGAGTGGATGAAAAGTAATATTATTGAATATACATGTGTGGGGTAACGAAGAGTTTTTTAAGGCCTCTTCAGGTAATAATCTCACACCCAGAAGCACAAAGTGTAACTCATTAGGATACCCCAATGAAATAAGGCGAAATCACCTCTACAACCCCTTAGACTAAAAGCTTATAGTTTCATGACAGGCCATATTCGTTGAGAGGGATCACATCTCCAAACGAGATAGTGGGAGCGGAATAGGCTTATATGATATCAAGGCTCAAGGTGCACAAGATTTGGTTCATGAACATATTCCACAAAGCCCTGTGGAAGAAGAATCTATTCCAGAGACACAAGTACTGTGTAGGAGTTAAAGAGAGGTTAGAGAATCGGAATGGTACTATTTTTGAGTTTCCGAGGATGGTGACTCCTTATTATGTGATAATAATGATCCTCTAACCTACAAAGAAGTAGTAAGTGTCATAGATGTTTACAATTGGAAAGATGCCTGGAATTATGGAATGGATTCCATATACCAAAACAATGTTTTTATTTTGGTAGATACATCAGTTTATGTATATTTTGTTGGTTGAAAATGGGTATTCAAAAAGAAACTGGACAAAGAAGGACAAGTCTATACCTATAAGGCATGACTGTTTGCAAAAGGTTTTAAAGAATGTCTAGGAATTGACTACGATGAAACCTTATCACCAGTTGCAATGGTGAAATCCATTAGAATTATACATGATATTACTACTTACCATGACTATGAGATTTGGAAAATGGATGTAAAAATAGAATTCCATAACGAGAACCTTAAGAAAGATGTCTACGTGACACAACCTGAATGGTTTGTGACTCCAAAGGAAGCCAATATGGTATGGAATTTGTAGAAATCCATTTATGGTTTAATGTAAGAATCCAGGTCATCGAACATTCATTTTGATGAAGCCATAAATGAGTTTGGTTTTATCAAAAAAAATCAAGGTGAGCCTTCTGTCTACAAACATTTTAGTGGGTGTGAACTCATTTTCCTAATAGTATATGATGATAACATATTACTCATTGTAATAGAGATACAAATCATGCAGTCTGTTATGTCATGGTTGAATCAATGCTTCTCCATTAAAGACTTGGGTGAGGCAAGGCATATTCTTGGGATCATGATACATCATGATAATTCCATGAGATTTTTGGGCCTACGTCAATGTAAATACATTGATAAGATACCGAATGGATTTAGTATGGAAAATCAAGGAGGGGGTTGTTTCCAGCATCACATGGGATTCATATTTGCACGAAAATTTGTCCTCAGACACATGAGGAATGAAAGATAATGGAAATGACTCCATACGTATCAGTGATTGGGTCAGTCATGCATGTCATGCTATGTACTACGCTGGATGTCGCCTACGCATTGAGTATAGTATGCAGATATCAATATGACCTAGGTGACCGCCATTGGATGGAAGTCAAGACTATCCTAAAGTATCAGAGGCATACTAAGGATATGTCCCTAGTTTATAGAGGAGATGAATAACTAGTCATCAGAGGATGTACAGATGTTAGTTTCCAGACTGATCAAGATGATATGCAGTCGTAAACGGGGTATATCTATACTTTGAATGGAGGTGCAATGAGGTGGAAGAGCTCAAAGAAGAGTGTGGTCGCAGAATCTATAGTAGAGTCTGAGTATATAGTAGCTACTGAGGTTGAAAAAGAAGGCATTTTTATGTGTAGATTCTTCTAGGATCTAGATGTGATACCTAAGAGTACAGATCCCATCACATTGAACTGTGATAATACTACATCGGTGGATCTCACAAAAGAGCCATGGTCACATCAGCGGACGAAGCACATACTTCAGAAGTATCATCTCTTAAGGGATTTTTCTCCGAGTGGTGATGTTGCAGGGAGAAATATTTCCACAGAAGACAACGCGGTGGACCCCTAAACTAAATCCATGACATAGCATAAATATTTTCATCAACTGAGGTCTATCAGACTGAATGTTGTAGGTTGTTGGCTCTAGTACATGTGTGAGTTAGTAAGAGTTGGTTTCCTATAACCAACTGGTTTTACTTTGATTACATGTATTTTTAATGTATTATTACATATTGTTCATTGTTCTTCGTGACTATGATGTAATAATGTCCTAGAGTATTTTTTGAATGGATAAGGTCATGACAGTTTCCCTCCATGATGAGAACATTGAAATAATATAACAATATTCTTATGTATAGTTATGTAGTTGGATGAAATTCTATGATGGGACACATAGCATACAGACCGTCAGGTGTGAGTACTCGTAAGTAGACGAGACTTCCACTCACTATGATCGCACTGGGTAATCTCATAAATAAGAGATTGTGAGAACAGACCCACTAGTAGGAATTTCGCATGTTTTAGTGTCATCAGTTATTTCTATCTGCAAGCATGTGTAATGATCATTAGACTTAAATATTATAATTAATACATGTCATGACTTATGCACTTTGATTTACTCATTAAACACCATCACACAGACATTTGGCAGGAAGTAGGGTACATTGGGTTTGTCACGAGTGGCATGTGATTAATGGATAAGTTGGGGAAGGATTTTTTCCATTACATTTATCGATGTTAATATCTCAAACAATTAATTGAAATAGAAATGTCACGCGAAATTTCATTGTCATGGTGTAATGATGATTTTATTCCCGGAAGTCAATGAACAACATCTCAAGAATAAAATATGATGTCACAATAATGAAACTTTCTTGATGAGATATTATGACATAGGGATTATATTACATAGTGAGCGTTCGTATGTGTATGTCGTTGTTGTGACGTTACGTTCATTATCATGGGTGTCTTGACCCATTCCTAGACAGTACTCTTGGACTTTAGGCAAGCCCGCCAAATGTCAACGAGAAAGAATCCTATAGGGACACACAATAAGTGTTTTTGGTGGTCTCGGTTAAATTCTATTTTAATTTAATTAATGAAATAAATATTATTCTCAATAACATGGAATATTTTTATTCCAGTTAAAATGATCACATAAATTAAATAAAATATATTTATTTATTTGATTAATCATTTAATAAATATTTATTCACTATATTGTAAATAAAATTTTTATTTATAAGAATAAATTATTTATTTATTTATTTGGGTGTTCAATAAATAGAAGTGGAGTTCGAGCGGACCATGTTCGGTCCGATTGTAAAATCATTACTTCCAAGATGGTAAATAATTATTTAACATGATGGAAGAAATTAAAATAACACTACTATTATTTTATTATGTAGAATTTTATTTATAATTCCATTTTTCACAAGTTAGTACACCATAAATAATGACATGGTATTATTATTAAATGCATGGGTTTTCTATAAGCTCATTAATGTATTTAATTGTTTCTATGAAATTAAATATTTTAACTGAAATTACATGTATATAAATAGGCAAGTACACCTATTGTTCCAGACACCAGACCAGAACACACCACATGCCTAGTGAATTGAGAATTGTTGAGACAAACAATTTCTCTCTCGAATACTCTTCTCTCCCCTCTTAATATATAGAGTTGTTCTTCAAGGCCGATGAACAAGAGATGAAGAATGATCGGCATAAGACACTCGCTTCGCCACACTAGAACCCAAAGAACGAGCGATGTAGATCAGACACCATCCAAGCACATGTGGATCACCACTAGAGGTATTCTAGTTTGGATCATTACAATAACAACGAGATAATCTGGAAGGGTTAATCTGGATTATCAACATCATCAACGAATAAAAATACTAAAGACATGGGTATTATTTTTCATTATCAATGTAGTTAAATTAATTATAAACATAATGTGCAAGATCGTATCTAAAGGATTCATGCCTCATTCTTCTTTATCTTAATATTTGATTATATTCCATGGAGACTGATATTCAATATCGTATTGATCCCAGAATAATAATTTAACATGGTAAATATAAAAATTGGGTGTCGCCCCAACCATGCTTCAACTACGCCCGAAGTCTTCACCTTCATGACCTCCAAGAATCAATAACTAAGAGAAATTTCTCTGGATATACTACTAAGGAAGTTGACATGTCCTCCAAGAATCAAAATCGCATCAAAAGCAGAGTCAAAATAAAAACAGAAATTATTAAATCAGGTGGATTACTGATGGGGATATAAACCCCATGTTCTTCAACAATCTATAAATGGTATGGAGGGAGAATATGCCTCTCTCATTTCTCAAATATGGAGACTGAATCCTGGATGAATGAAATTATATTTCCATCAATATTGTCTCCTTCTACATGAATCTATTAAATGAACCACCAAATAATGGGATGGTAAGAAAAAAACCACATTTTTAAACTGATTATTGATGAGGAAAAATATATTCTCACCACCATCCTTTGAGACATTGAAATCAATGAAATAGTACTTGGCCTTCTATGCTCAATGTATTTCCTAAATCCAAAAAGTGGAAAATGTCAGCAACATAAGTCAATTCAAGCTAGTATCCCTTGTCAAAACAATTCACAAGGTTAATAAAAAAATATTTTACAATAGTCTTACTCATGTTTCTAAAAAATCATTTCTTGGAACCAATTTTTATTTTTGAAATTAAGGAACATCCATGATAGCTTACTTACTACCACAGAGTGTGTTTATATCCCCTGGAAGCATACTAGGGGATGACATATTTCTCTAAAACATGAATTTATAAAATAATTTGACGCAATAGATTAGGGATTCATAGGAAATGTGCTCCACAGTTTTGGCTTCAACATGTAGTTAGTTCATTAGATCGAATATCTTATAGAATCTTCTCATATATCCATTCTAATTAATTGGTTTTCGAAAGGATACTTTAAATTTTCTAAGATGTTGATTTAGGGGTATCCCCTCTCGGATATTATCGTTGTAATTGCAGAGGATTATGTAAGCATGATTCTTCTTCAAATAGTGGATAATGGTGAATTGGAATCTATCACGGCCGATAGAGGTATCTCTTCTCCTTCCCACCTTTTCTTTTTTGATGATGTTATTATCTTTTCTCAGGGATACATGAGGATTATTAACAACATCAAAAGATACCTTCTATATTATGAATGTGTTGCAGGCCAATAAATTAATTGGAGAAAATATTTTATCTACATCAGAAAAACTATTACATCTTCACAAAAGAATTTGATCATATGTGATTTGGGAATAAGGGAAATCTCTCTCCCTTTCAACTACTTGGAGTTCCCATGTTCTGGGGAAGACTTCCTGCCATTCACTTTTCAAATTCCTTGATTCAAATTAGATGAACACTAGCCTTGTGTAAAGTTAAATCACTCTCAATGGTAGGATGAATTTTCCTTGTCATTCATGTTGTGGTCTAAAAGATGGTCTATTCGTTCATGGTTTATTTATGTACTATTTATATCATTATAGAAATTAATTCCATGATGAAGAAATTTTTTTGGAGTGGTAGAATTCTATAAAGTAAAATTTATAGAGATTGATGGAAATAATGTTGCATGACTCATTTTCTAGGAGGCCTTAGAATCCAGAATTTGGAACTCTTTAATCAGTTGTTTCAAGAATAGTTTATGTGGTGGTTAATCAACAAAAAATATTCCTCCCTTAAATTTCCAAACAAGTCCAACTATAAGAAATGTATATGAACAATTATAAAGAAATCAAATGTACAGGGGAGTGGCAGACGATGTCAAACTAGAATAATTTCCCTCGTCCAAAATTTAGGAACCTCTTTGGAATTTATCAAGTATATATTTCTTGATAAGTTCCTAACAGGAAATATGAGGTATGTTGAATCCTCTATTTGGCCTGGTTTGAGATCATTATTTCATGAGATTTATAGGCACTCACATTGGTTGGTTTGTATGAACTATTATCTCAGATTTTGGCATGATAACTATACCAAAATCCCCATGATTGATCGGAACAGCTCCACATATCCTGAAATTGATCAAAATATCTCGAACAAGAACCAACTGGATAATCTGTACATGATCCCAAATGATATTGCCTCAACTATTGATACCTTTGACATTAGAAATCAGAGGGATATGCTCATATGGGAGCAGTCTTCAAATGTACACCTAGACTCCATGACCTTCATTAATCACCTAATTCAAGGGGATCACAAATGGATTAGTGGCTTCCATAAAAAGTGGTTGACCCCAACTAGGTTCACCTTTCTCTGGAGACTTTCTCTCAACATGGTTCCAGTGGATGAAGACCATAAATATGAGGGAACTTCTCTATGCTATAAATGTATATTGGGTCCCCAACATTGATAGGATTTCAATCACCTCTTCATTTACTAAAAAACATCCTCATCTTTATGGAGATATCTCTTTGATATTTTCGAGATCCACCCTCCTCAAACTGATTCTTTCCATCATTTTTTCGCTTCTCATATAAAAATTTATCTTTTTAATTTTATTATTATTCTTCATAGGGTGTCATGAGAATAATTTATTCACCTCTTATGGAGGGGGTGGAGGAAGTCCATCGACATCTAGGAATGCTTCAATTATCTCCTTGATATTACTCATATTGTAGCGGAAATGAAAAATTCCAAATCGAAGAATACTAAATGATGAAACGTATATGTTGGGGACCTTATTGTTTCGAGGTTCCTAAACCTTGAAGGCAATTTCCCTCCACCACTTGGCACACTCGAAGTCATTTGGACACCCCCTTAATTGTCCAGCTAAAATGAAACATTGATGGAGATGCAAGGGGTAAACCAGGGCCATCAAGATATGGAACCATCTTTATAGACAACAATGAGGATCTTGTGGAATACCTTTTTAAGTCTCGTGGCCATGTAACATCCATGGAAGTGGAAATGATGGCCCTAATTAGAGTGGTTGACTGATCATGTCAAATAAATTGGAACAAAAACTTGTATGAGTGTGACTCCACAACTATTGTCCAAGCCATTGGGAAGGAAACGATCAACCTCTCATGGAATTTGACAATGAAATGGTCCAATTTCCTTGATATGCTCGATTCTATGAGCTATATTATCACTAACACCTTTCTGGAAGCAAACTTTCATACTGATGGTCATGAAAACATAGGGGTAACTGAATATGAGAAAATCTGATCTAGAACCCTTCCCTGTGACATGATTCCCACATTTCTATGGGGAAAATGTAAAATTAATTCCTTCATAATCATGTAACCATTATTTTCATTTATTAATGAGATATTGAGCTCATTGTTTCTAAAAAATCATTCAAGAGAACTTCCATTACTAGTATGTCTGTCCGATGTAAAATTCCCCTCCCTCCAAGTCTATGAAACCTCTGTTCCATTGTCTAGAAGTGATTTTAATTTCATGATAAAATATGTAAGGTTCCATGGATTGTTACTGTTGCCTCTAATGAATCAAACAACAATATTGAAGTCATATTTCACCTATGAAATCGTGATGTTGCAATGTATGTATAAGGAAAGAATGCTTAAGATAACTCTAGTGTCTTCCCCAATTGAATCACCATTTCCATATAAGTCATAGAAATGAATGATCACATACTCTCTGCTATCACTGACCATTCATCCTCCTCTGATAATCTCCTATATACAAGACCTGTCCACATTTAATTTGTATCCTACCTATGGAGTATTCCACTCACCCACATACCTTGTGGTGTAGGGCTACGATGAATATCACTTTGTGAGATGAAATTTATATCAAATGCCCAAGATTCTCCACCATGGATTAATGCACCGAATTCAGCTTCCAGTGACACTAGATGGATCCTTAGTAAATTCCAAGAGTAATGAAACCCCTCTCAGATTTTATTTCTCACTTCCAAGATAACCCAAAAACCCATTGAAAACACCATTCCATGTACCATTCCATGTGAAGTTAATGCACTCGATTTTAAAAAACAGGTTCCAGACAGATTCAATACTCAACTTCTCACAACACCAACACTTTGATTCTAGATTGACCCCTTTCTTTGTGCATTATCATTCATTATGAAAACATTATTGCATATTATCCAGACAAGTAAATTTTTATTCCTCGATATTTCTTTGTACCAGAGATTCATTTCCCATAAATCCAACTATGTGTTTGAACATGTGCAGTTACGAAGGTCCAAGTAGAAAAATAACATGTTGAAGCAAGACCATAAATAATTCCCATCGATAATCTCCCAATCCAATTTTTCTTTCATGGAATGTATGGATTCAGAAACCCCACTCATATCTATTCCACCCTCCAAAAGAGGTCCTACTTGTAGATTCCACGATGCCCAATATCACTTCCCTTAATCCTTGTTAACTATAATTACCTTGTTAATAATTTTCACAATATTATTTATGGTGCCCTTCAATGGATCTATCACAGAAAAAACATGCATAGGAATTGATGTAAGCACTATGTTCCCCAATGTGATATTCCCTCCAAATTAAAAGCAACATATTATTCTAGTTGATAATATAGGTTGTAATCTGGATAATCTTGCGCAAGGATGAATAGGCTGGTTGAGAGAGGCCCACCATGCCTCAAACATTAAATAGATTTAAAGAAACCAAATATTCTCTGCATTAATGATACCAACAACAATGTGGAAGCAAAGCATATAAAGATTAAATCATTGTACCACTCCTTAATACTAAAATTCTCCATCCCTATCAAAATGTACCTCCATTCCATGCAGACATATGATTTTTCCATGTCTACCTTAACCATTGCATTAGATTTTATATACTTCCGATTTAAATCATTCACCATATCTATAACTATTCTGATCGTCCCCAAAATGCTTATTCCCTTCACAAATCCATGTTATTTAGCAGAGATGATCTATGAAGAACTCGATTAAGACTTTTATTCAAGATTCTAGTGAGAATCATATAGGAAATGTTTCATAGGCATATCATTCTAAATTGATGCAAAGAGGTTGGATCCTTCAAATTCAGTAACAAAACTAGTTTGGAAGGACATATTACTTTGGTAATATCCTATCATCGAAAAAAGTCTTATATTGCACTAGTGACCTACATTTCGATAACATCCAATGTAAAAATGTAAAACATACCTAGAAAACCATCTATTCATGGTGTGATTTCCACCTTCAATGAAAACACATCTTCCTTGATATCTTTCTCATTTGGAATAGTCTCCATATTGTTATTTTCTTGATCATACAATTACCATGGGATATTTTTGAGGAAGTTATCATCTCTCCCATCACTCAGAGTTCTACCATCACCTGACAGAATCAGACCTGTGGGTAAATTTTCAAAATATTTATTGACTAGGTCACATGTCACCTCTAGTTTTTCATGAACGATCCATCCTCAACCATGAGATTGTCATTCTATGTTTCCATCCCCTATTTAACACATGCATGAATGAAACTGGTATTTTAACCACCATTATTAATCAACAACACCCTTGATTTATCCCAATAAACTCTTTTAACCTCTATTAGTTTCCCTGACAGGATGTTCTACGTACCCACCTTCATAGATAACACATCATCATCTCCCCTATCCATTATCCTTTTATCTATGCCACTGAAATACTTTTTTAGATCTTCAATAATCAAATCACTAATTGGAAAAAAAAATTATTCCATTCTTGGAGGTCCTTCTTTAGCCTTCGAAGTCTATCATTGAGATTGGTCCATGCATCTCCCCTAACTATTTGATTCCCCAGGTCCATAAGAATTTTAAAAAAATCATCAGTCCAAGTCTAACTCTCCCAGATGCCGAAACACAACGATGTACTTTAATCCCTATTGAGATAAACCATGAGAAGGGAGTGATCAAGAAAAACTCCTGATAAAGGGGAATACATAATCTGAGGAAATTAATAAACTCATTATAGATTGGATAAACATCTATCAAGAATGCCCTAGATTCTCTCTACATCCATCATATTATTTCACCATATAAAATGCCCCCCCCCCACAAATCCCATGTCAATCAGGACAATGAAATCTAAGAATTCCATAAATCCATGCATTAGTCTTGAAAAGTACCCCTTACCCTCCTCCTTATATTATGAGTTTGTGAATGATTTGAAATCTCCCCCATGATCCAAGGTATATTTCATAGTTGAAAAGTAGATAACTATTTCATCAAAACCATCCTTTTGTTCACTTCACACTTTACATCCACAAAAGATAAAAGAACACTGCAACCTATAGAAAACACCCTTGCGGTTTAATGTTGATTATAAACCTACACCTTATCGACAACAAAATTCAAACTCTAGGAATGAAAAATAGGATAGTTTTCCGGGATCCCATGCAAAGATATAGAAAAGACAATTTTACCTACAAAAGAGATAATAAGACTCTTCTTAGGCTTGTATTCTAGAATAGCACTAACACCAACTTGATGTTTCCTAGCATTAAACGAGATTAAAGTACACATTTCCTAGGAAACATTTCCAGGGAAATTCCATATATCAATCATGATCTTGAAAACAAAGAGGTAATAACCCCTGACCCTATAATTTAAATGAAGAGGAAACTAATTTCTAGGAATTGATGGCCTCTTTGTCCTTAGATCATTTCATCCTACCTAGAGTTCAACTTCACTAAAAAACAAATATCTCTGACTGACATTAATGATCATGAATCATTCTCTTATCTATTGGGTACCTCAAGAATCATGAACCAATTGAGAGAACACATTAAGAGGAAATGAGAAGAATTATATCTACACAAACAACCCTCTAACAAAGACATATCTTTTAAAATTGGATATTCTACATCCTTGGGTGGTGACTCGACCACTAGAGACTCATCCAAGAAAATTTCAGCGAACATCTCTTTGAGAGTATGCACTATGAAAAGATAAAATGGCTTCCTGATGGACTCCAAATCCATTCCATCTTGATAAAAATCCACCACCACTTTCATCCCCACTGATCCTAGAGATGGAGAATATGAGTCCCCTCAATAATAATGTGAAACAAGAAGGTCGGGGTAGGGCATTCCAAGCCCGCGCAGGTTTGAGTTCTCGCAGGTTTGTCCGAAAAACCCATATATAATAACCAAAAAAATCCAAGCCTTCCCCTCCCCACATAAGCCTACGGGCTGCCCACATTTTTAAAAATACTATTTATAAAAATTTTAATATTGTATTTTTTTCTTTATTAATTTTATTTGTTGGGAGAAGTATGAATTCACAATAGAAAGAGTTTGAAGAGATGTGATGAAACATTTTTCTATGGGTTAATGGTGTCATGTGCTGATGACGATGTGGTGGTGAACTATTGCAATACAAAGTACATGAGTGATCAATGAGGGTTGAAAAATGATGATGTTGATTGTGTGGCAGTGTGAATGGATAGTCCTATGAATGAACGATAACACTTCAAGTAATGATTGGTTTTATAAGAGTCTATTGGGCTTTCATGAGGTCATTTCATGATTTCATAATAACAAAATAAAATTAAGTAATAACAAAATAAAATTAATTAATTACAAAATAAAATTAAGTAATAACAAAATTAAATCAGTCCAAAAAATATTATAATTATAATAACACTTTTAGAATTTAATCCCAGTGAAGGAGAGATGACTTCCATTTCTTTAGAGGTGCGATGACACGCCATTTGAATATGGTTAATAAATACTATATAAACACTGTAATATCATATTAAAATAGTAAATATTGTCCTATTTAAAATTCACATGTTAATGAATGGTGAAGATGTATGATCATTATGGTGAAAAATAATATATCATGGTTTAAGCTTGTTTTTTTTAAATTAACATCCAAATAAGTGTATATTGTACAAAAACCATTAAATAAGGCTCGCGGGTCATCCCTCACCCGTGCGGGCTCCACCCGCTTTTCCAAAAACTCGTGCAGGACGAACCCATATTGTCATGTTCTCTATGTGGGCAAAATTAATAGTCTCACCCCACCCCATATATACAAATACCGTAGGTCACGAGACCATTTTTCATGGCTACCCCACAAGAATATTGAATTCTATTCCAGAAATGTAAGGTTTCATTTGCTTATCTTTAGAAGTGACCATGAGAAGATTTATATGAGACCCAACTCCAATGATTGGTATCTAATATGTTGAAAGCATATCCTTTGTGGAGGGATAATAAAGGACCCCTTCCTACTATAAAAAGCCTTCATTCAAAAATTATCCAATAACATGCTAACCTTTTCTAGAAGACGTTATTCTCTACACATCCACCGAATGTACTTGGATATGGAAGACCCCGCAGAACCTCATTGGAGTTTGGAAGATTATTCACTAACACCAATGGACGTCAATCAGTAGAAGAATACTTCCAAAGGGGCACTGATGGAAGTGTATTCATCATCTTCATAGGAAATAAAAAAATTATTATTAACTGAATGTTCATCCATCTAAGAGTGGGATTGATAGCAAACCATTTCATTGATTAGTTGTTTGGTAATCTAAACCAAGAATCATCTTACATAAAGTTCCAATTAAGATCCTTGAATTCAAAAAAACCCTATCATTCCTACTATTATTCTATAATTAGTGTATGTTGGATATCCATTTTAGATACTATACATTCCAAATGGAATTTTCTTTGAAAATCATGTCAACTTCAACCAGAAATTTAGAAGCATGTGTTGGGTACATCCTCCTGGTTTTTTAGTTTGTATCCCCAAAGGTTATCTAGATATCCAAGGTGGTGAGTGGCCACCTAGGGATTGAGGCAACGAATTTTTTTGTAATTCCATGTAAAAATTTCCAGATTATATTTCGTAAAGGATGTATATACCTCTTGTTCTTTGGAATACATTACCAAATTGATCAATCTGGGCTGCGGGTCCTCCTTTTTACAAAGAATTATTTTTCTGAGTTCATCAATTGCGGTGGAGTCACCATCCCCAAATGATGGATTAGAATCCCTGAGGACCTCCTCATACATATATTACTTTAAATTTTCATTATCCTATTCCTATTCTCTCTTGAGGGAAGTAGGTAATGAAGGATGTTCTCCATAGGGTTAGGGGAGGGTCACCATCTTGATATACTAAAGGTGAACCTGCTTCCTCTGACCCAAATGAAGATGTGGGGTTTCGTCAATGCACCGAAGGGAAGGACATGGATAGATGAGTATTATGTTTACTCTATAATAGTGAAATGATATTATTATATTACAAACCTGATGAGGTATTTAGTTTTTGAAGCTCATAGGATTGAAAGATGGCATTTTCATCCACAATAATACCATTTTATGGAGATTCATTGACCTTTAAACTGTTTTTAGGTTCAGTCATTATAAATGTTCTCATGAGATTAATAGAAGATATGGAAGAATTAAATCTCATATATTCAATCTTATTTATGGATAACACATAAAAATCCCTGATGACTTAAATGGGATTAACTAGTGTTATTCCTAGACCATTCGATATAGAGGCCTAGGCGGCATCATCATTCATCGGTTTTTTCCCTTCCCATTGGTTGAATCCTAAATCAACATATTGTGATTCTTAGGATTCGAACAATGATTTATCACCATGAAATATACAAAGTTAACTATAAATGAAATATTTGGTACATTTTTTGTATGACTTGGGGACTGATGAATGATAATGAAACTAAGGCCTTCCTAGTAGAATGTTGAATGTTGTGTCTTACTAGACAACTTGAAATTCTGATTCAGATACAAGGTCCACAAACAAATACCTAAGTTTGATTATTGTAGGGGACTTTTTCTCGCTATTTTAATAACCCTATATTTTTATAAGGGGCCCAGTGGACCTCGATGTAACCTAGTCAATAAAGCTTTCAAAATGGAACAGGGTTGAATCCTGAGCCAGTATCAATGAAATCCCATTTAATGTCAACATCATTTTTCCTACAAGACACATATAATGGAATGATATTTCCGTGTATGATGAATTATTTTCCTTGCACCATGAAAGAGATGATCATGTGGTGTCTTTCAGGATAGATCTATACATGATATATGTTAGTCGTAAAAAGATCATCTTCAAACTCTCATGGGCTGAAAAAAGATTCTATGAGTCCTCCCAAAGGTATTTATATATAATTAAATCATCAAGGATAAAAAAAAATGGACTACACCCGGTCTAATTTATTTTGGATTTCATACTTCTAGGATAAAGTTATGTACATCATAGACTATTTATACTCTTTCAGGGATTATTTATGAACAAATGTGCCTGACAAAGGAAAATTTTCCATTGGATCAATAGTTTAAGTCACTACTATCCTTTATGGTTAAGGATGAATAAGCATTTTTTCTCACCAAAATTGATCTGACATAATTTCCCCCTATAATCAATATTTTAAGATTATTGTATTAAGTAAACCCTTAAAATATGTGGGGGAACATACATACTTCTATTGGGTTTTCTAGAGGGATCGATAGTGATATTTGGATACATTAATGGATAGAGTGAAAATGTGGGAAGAGTATCAATTTCTTATGTGACTACATCTTCCCTTGTATCCTCATCCCATGTGGCCACTTCTATGGGTTCCAAATTAGATGCAGGTAAGTTGGGTTCATTTTCATAATAATAATTAGAAAAGGGATCAATTATGTGAATGATATTAATGGTACAAAAGATTATTTTCTCTTTTGATGAGGATTCCATCAGACATGTCCTCTCTTAGGGTACAATTTAGTGTGATGCGGCCCATGGTTTCAGGAATTTAGGCATAAATTCCAAGAGGGTAAAATCTAAAATTATCCATGATATAGGTTCATCTTCCTACAATTGTTTCTTTCCCTCCTATCCATGCCATTTTTTATAAAACTGAAAATTGGTGGATAGTTGCATCGACAGAGTTCACAGTGCCATAGTAGAAATGACTCGGGGGAATTGTTGGTTGTTTAAACTATTCATAGAGGATGTCCTTAGTATGGTTGATCTAATTTATTTCAACCATTCACTGAAATATTGGGACTTCTTTTTGGTAACATCATGTGATTTACCCTCTTCATATGGATTGGTGGTGGAAGCACACACCACCTACATAGGTGGGTTTCACAGCTTCACTTCCCCATGTTGAACTATTTTTTATAGCATCTATTTGAAAATAAATTACTCCTAGATATTGTTATGCATTTTCTAGTGGAAGGTTAAATAGTTTGGGAGATTATAGAGACTGTCCTGATTGGACCCCGTAGGTTTTGGAAACTTCATCCAGTTGTTCTCCAAATTCACGATCAAGAGGAAAGATACATGCTCATCTCTGAATGAATAAAATTTGTTCTTTAGTTACTCAAACTAGTTTTACCTCAACTCTTTTCAATCCTACAATAGAGTTTACCATTACTGTGGATAGTTAGGAGGGGGTTCCTCATGATATGGATGGGATTTGGAGCTGGAGCTGGTGTAGGGGGTGGCTTATGTGTGAAAATAATAGCCTTTACTTTCCATGTTCTCTCCCCTTTAGATGGTGGAATTAATCAAGACATGGAATTGGTTCTCCAGATGGAAATTTCCAATCATTTAAATATTGTGGTAAGGTCCCAAAACCCAATTTTATATTTCATAGGGATGAATGGTTTGCGCAACTCATCATGAACATTATCGATATAGATTGATAATAAATATTCTTGGGTAAGTTATAGGTTTAGGGAGTAGGAAAACCCCTTCCACTAAGTAACTAAATATAAGACCCTCTTAGTCTCCTGCTATTTTAAGTTTGAGAGGTTGTGGAATATTTTTATTCTACAAAAATGAGATGAATTGGAAGAGAAACATCCAAAGTAGATCCTCCCACCCCATGATTTGTTGATCCGTTGAAAAACTATACAATATTATGGATGGAACATTCAATGTTTTCATGAATGTACCAAGATTCATGTCATTTTGTTGTGTAGGGGTTCCTATAAAGGGATCAAAGTGGGACACAAAATGTTTCAAATTATACTTTGGGTCCCTCGAGTCATTAAAAATTGGAAATATAGAGTTCCCAAAATTTGGTGGGGGAGGGGTCAAATTAACACATTCAGGGTAAGGCTTACATTCCGACTATATTGCTGAACATCATTATTCTAAAAATTCTAATCAAACTGTCAATGACTGAGTAGAATTGATAAACCCTTCAGTGATGTCTGGTTGAACTAGAGCTTGAATAAGGGTAGAAACAAGTAACGCCTAATGTGGTAGATTTGTTTTATACCTATTGTGGGTAGACAGTAGGGGTTGGTCCATGAGGATGTTTTTGACCAATCATTGATTTTGTACCTAATATAGGGAACTCTTGATATCTTGATACTGTGGGGTCCAAATATATTTTTCATCAGTCCCCCATGTTGAGCGGATGTTCTAGATCCACTTCAATTGCTAGGATGAAACCTCTTAGTTGAGGTATGATAGTTCTTTGTGTGAGTTAAGTCTCCAATTATAGAACATATCTATTATGGATTTTTCTATGAAGTAGTTATTTATTGAGTTTTTTCAACTATTTATTCTATACCTCTCACTAAGTTAATCACTCCTCAAGTGTGAGGAGTTAAACATCTGTAGGAGGTGGGTGGGATAAAACCTTACCTTTATCATTTTTTTAGTGTTGATTAGTAAGGAGGGAATAGTGGAGGAGTTAAGGAAATCCCTAAATTCATAGAAAGCCTCTGGTTTTAGGTACACGTACCTTCATTAGTCAATTTAGGGTGGACGTCATTATGAATAAAATCGTCCCACCATTACCACTAAATTATACTCATGTTTTATAGGGACATAAAGGGTGGTTTTAATTAAATTCACCAATTCATAATGCATTACATTCATTTCATTTACCTCTTTGGGAGATTTATTTTATATTTTACAACTATAAGGACACTTCTTTCCATTACTGGTCTTGTTGGAATCTTTTTCAAATATTGATTCGAAGAGAATTACTGGAACATTTCGTCGTGTTTGTTCCCAGTGAGGATGTTGTATCACAAGATAGGAAATGGTGTGTGGATTTATTATGTGGATTTCACCCTAAATAAAAAAATATTGAGTATCATTGAGGAGTATGATGCACTAAATCCCCCATCCTTGTGGGTTGTGGCTACTTTCATTCATTTTCCAAAAACCATTCGATCAGGGTTTTCAGTTCTTGAATGTTGTGTTAAAAAATCCCCCAACCCTATGGGTTGGGGTTTCTCCAATATTACTATGAATTATTCTAGCATTTTTTACATCTTGGATTTATAGATCTTTGTTCAAACATGGGATTGGTGCATTTAATGGTTCCACTTGAGGCACATGATTCAAAAGATACTTGTGATACTTAATTTCTTTCCACCATTTAGTGGGATTCTTAATCCATATTTTAAAATTATTGATGTAGTAGTATTTTAATAGCTCACTCTATTATGACCCTACATCTTAGAGAGCCATTTAGGGATAGTTTTCTCTAAACATGTCATGTTTTTCAAACATATCCCATTTCAAAAAGTCAGAATAAGGCTTTTACATTACATGATGTCACCATTGGTGATATTTTATGATCGGTGAGTGAGGTGAAGTAAAATACCCCACTTCATCATATTCCCTAATATGAACACCGAATGGGGTTTTGGGTGTCAACTGATGAAACTCTTTTAACATGTCGAGACATACAGATTTAAGGTATCCTTTCTTTTTTTCAAATTTTAGTTATCATGTATCTAGTAAGTCCACCGTGTTGATTTGAAGGAGTATCCCTAATATTAATGTGGATTTTGTACACAAAATTTTCTAACAAAGCCTCTAGAATTCATTAACGGGGATTGACTATATAATAGAACATGAAAAATATATTATATTTAGCCAAATATATCCTCATGTGTAATATGCCTTCTTTATTTTTTGAATGTGGATCCTCAACCCGGTTTGACTAATGTGTACATTTCCTCGTAAGTTTATTAGATAAAGTGGGATAAGAATGGATTTCCTCTTTCATATTGGAAGGTAGGAAATCTTAAGGTGGTTCAAAAATTGAAAATTTCCTTGGGATATATTATTGTATTAGTTTAGAATGAAAATATTTTGGATGATGATAGGCCGAATGATAAGTTCCCATACTACGAACCATACAGAAAATCCATGGGTCGAGCTCTACAGCGAGATCATTGGGGGTTGTTGGGGAAAGTCACCCCTACTTTGGGGGCCTAGGGGCCGAAGGGCCATATCCCAAATTTTGGGGGAACTGTAGATACACTGACCAATTTTAGTAGAGTTGACCAGCCAACATCGATTGGTCAATGTAGTAGTGTGGACATTGTAGTGACTACTGTAGCAACTTATACTTTTAGAGACTGAGGTACTGTAGTTCCATTAAAATCTAGTCACTGACCACTATAGAACCTTGGACATTGGTGGTCGCGACACTATCACGATGCATACTTCCAGACACCTTTTACAATTTTAAATCATGATTTCGATGTGGTTGGTGGAATAGTGCTTCATTCGATTTATTATCCCATTTTGGGATAGGGTTTTGAGTGTTCATGAAACTCAGAAATCTCTCTATAAAGTTTTCTCCTGAATCACAGTGAAATTATGTCTCTCCATGGATATCGAGATCATTTCCCAAACCACATAAATCATTGTTTACTATGTGAATCTTTAAACTATATTTTCTTCATTTTCAAACCTTTTTTTCTATTATTGTGACCCCTGATGTTTCCACAAAATTTATTCTAGTTGATAAAGGTTTTAATTTGTCAATGATGAGGCATTAGGCATGAATGACCTTATTTTTCGATGTGACTTGCGATATGAGTGATTTATAATTGTTAATTAAAAAAGGGAAGTACCTTCTTTATAAAATGAAACTTCTCTATAGGGAGAAACTTGACAAAAAATTCCATCATAGGGAAGAATACCATCAATATTAAACATCTACAGGCATGGAGAATTCCTACAGTCTGTACCATGGGGAGGACCTTCAATGTGTTCAATATCACAAGGAGGGCCTCCTTGCTATTTCATCTTCTATCCATGTCGAAGGTTACTTTGGTACACATCTGGTTATGAGCTCTCATGATCAAGATGACTCTGAAGATGGAGTAAGAATTCATGGTAGGGCGTTTTAGGAGGACATCTGAAATAACTGGAAGTAAAATTATGGTGAGTAAATTCCAATTTACAACTACTATTTTCATAATTTGGAAACAGAGGAGTAGGATCTTGATCCACTACATATAAACTTCAGAGGTATTCAAAAACTCTAGCACTATGAAAATTGGGATTGTAGATTGACTCTTCATTCTCCCATCACCTTCAGTAAGGCTTCTGTTTGGATTCTCTCTTATGGGAGACTGAGGAAACTTGATGTTAATATTATTTTTCATATATAGAATCCTATTTGATTTGTTTCCATGTCATTTTAGTTACTTTTTGATAGGTCTCTAGAATTATAGAAAGGATATATGCATACCCTAGAGTGGAAATTGGGGTATGCTGATGAACTCTAGTTGGAATAGGGGTATGGAACTAATCTATTTGTCCATTTATTATGATATTTGGTCCACTAACCTCCTTTATGGGATCAATGAAATTCCTCTTCTCTAGAGTTACTATCATATTATGTTGAAGATTCAATAAAATTATGGGTCTGTAGTTTTGTGTCCGCCCTTCAATCACTATCAGCATATTTGGATAGTAATCAGGTTAGGGGCCATAGATACAGGTCAAACCCCTATTCCTTGCTGGGATCTACCTTCTAGTTTCTATAAATTCATCCAGGATAAGATGGTTGGCATGATTCATAAAGGATGGTGTACACCTACTTGTGGTTTTCAACTATATTTGGATGGATGGATTCTATGAATACTACCAAATGGTGCTGGAAATAATAGATGATGCGAGCAGTTGTGTGTACCTACTTGCAGTTTTCCACCATATTTGGTTGGTGAGTTTCTCTATAGGATTCCAAACATTTCTAGAAGGCTTAGTAGATGTGGTTAGGTGTGTGTAACTATTCTTATTTTTTCACTTTATTTGGTTGGTGGTATTCTCTAGAGGGAAAAAAGTATGGATTGGTCACTATCCTTGGTGGTATATCCTAACTACCTAGGTTTGGGTTACCCATGTTAGACTCCCAATGGAAACACATTCATAATGTTGAGGGTAAATTACGATGTGGTGTTGGACGTGACGAATTATGGTAGTATCCCTTTAGAGGGAACATCGTTTCATATGGATGAGGACTTTAGTAAACTCTTGATCTACCACTCTAAGATAAATGAAGAATTTTTTTATTGTGTTTTTGAGGATATTCCTTCAAACTTATTTGAGAAGGAAAAGGGTGTCTTCGATTTCTGGGCCACCAACCATCATTGAGTGGATGGATGGTGAGTATTCATGGGATTGAAGGATTTTCTAGAAACCTACATGGTTAAGGGGATTCCATTAAGTTGGAACTCTAAAAAAAATAAATTTGAGACCTTACATTGAAGACACTGGGATAGAGATAGTTTCCTCAGATTAGATAAGAACCCAACTTGTGCAGTCACTAATGCATACATTTATGACAACTAGAAGGACACCATTGGATTTAAGGAAGATATTATTGAATTTTACTGAACATATATGATGAATTAAAATAAAAAACCCCATCAATGAATCATTTTAATAATTTAACACATACGTATTTGATAATTTTTATATCCACGTTTGGCCCACATTCATTCTATGAAAGCTTAAAAGGGACCTAACATGAGGGTGACATAGTCATTTTGGTTATAGTTTCACCTCATATCAACCATTTTTATTTCACTCCCAAAAACGATGTGGGATGGTAATAGATTTTTTTGGTGGTAGTGGCATGAAAATTCAATCCAGACACATATTTCCACATCCTTTTTGAGAAGTTTCCAATGGGTTTTGATCATGGAATCTCAAATATCCAATGTAACGACCTAACCCTAGTTGCTCAAAGCTGGTGACTTATTTTATAACATTGGAATATAAACAAGGAATATGCATCCTGAAGGACAGTTTATTTTGGTATCTTTGGAAACAAAATACATTCATAAATTCATCATTACATGTAGGAATAAAATACAACATATAAGTTATATTGGGAACATCCACAACTATATGTTTATACCTGAAGGTCATTCATAATAAACTCCTACATGTCTTGAGAAAATGAAACATTATAAAGGGGTGATATCAAACACCCATTAATGGTATGAAACATATCAGAAGATATCATAAACATAAACTTGAGGCATGGTGAATAACTAAAAACACATTCCTTTCTAAAAATAAACATGAACACAATATGGAAGGATTAAGAGATGAATAAATAATTCCATAATAAAACATAATTAGGGGTATCATACAAGTCTAATAACCATAGGAACTATCAATACTAGTTTTATAATGAAGTAATTTATAATGTATGACATCATAACCATACTGTGAGGGCCTCGTGCCAAGACCATAAATATCATTTTTCTAGGCCACATGCCAAGACCATAGTTTGTCTCATGAGACATACCAATTCACAGAGGGGATATAGGGGGCCCCATCCAACCCTTACTAAGTATAGTTTATTCATTATATGAATAGGGTTAAGCATAAATAACATATATATTCATATTGAAACTAACATATGAAATGTAAATAACTTTCCCCGATCAATAAGAACAAACACTTACCATTCATAGTAAATTGTGGAATGGTTTTAATATACCACATCCAAAGTCAAAACATAGTGGATGATATCATAAATAATAAGGCCCATTTAAACATAAAAATCATCAAGAGTGTTGAAATGGGTGAAAATACTCTTTAAAAATCACTAAGTATTTAATGTTATAAAAACCCTTTTACTTGGAAAAGAAGAGTTATTTTGTAAAAATATCATTATAAAACTAGAATTGATTTGAAGTAGATTTATCATAATAAAATTAGTGATTTTATGAGAATAATGGTTTCCAAAAATAGATTGCAGAGTGCATATTAAAAAAGTTAATTATTGTGAAATTCCATTGAATTGGGCTTGTATTTTGGGAAGAAGTTTTGAATGTTCTTTTGAAAATGTGTACATCCCTATATAATAAAGAAGGATTCTGGTTAGTAAACACATAAAGAACACTCATACATAATTTGTGAGGGGTAAATAATAATACATAATATTTTCAGTAAGGTAATTAGAAAATAAATGTAACCTGAATGAAAATGGAGGTTTGGGTGGAAAACCCTTACCATAAGTCTGAAGGTTCCTCACATGATCATAATGACATAAATAATAACATTTATGATCATAAATTTATTATTCCAGAACATACTATACATTAAATTGATTTTTATAACCTTATTAGACTCATTGATGGGATTTTTATGGGATAAGAGATTTAATTTCGTTGTTTGGGAGTGTTTTCTTCCTTAGTTTTCATGATTGGATTACTTATATTCAAATACGGATAAAAAAGTAGAATAAGAATGGTTTTCCATAATTGAATTTATACTTTATTAGTTAAAATCTTTAAAATTACATAGTTATGTAATTCTTATTTTTATTGTGATTGAATTTGATTTATTATATAAAACATTTATGATAATTTTTTGGGTTAATTGGTGGTTTTTTGTCACAAAAAAATGAATTTGGATTTATAAATTAATATATTTTTACCAAATGATTAAATAAACATACATATGTTATATTATATAAATTATAGCTTTATTTAACCATTAAAATGGTTTCATTACCTGAATTGATTATTGTAAAAGAAATTGAAAACCCCACTTCCTTGAATGTGATAATTTAACACATCTCGGATTGTTTTTTCATTTTAGTATAAAGAATGGGAAATGAACGATGATGATGAATTATTACATTATAATAAAAAAAATTATAGTACATGTAAGGTATTGGAGTTTTCATTACATTTGGATGATCATAGGTGAGGATATAAAAAGAAAATAAAATAATGGAACTCGAAATAAAAGAAAAGATGAGAAATCCCTAAGTAAAATCCGGAAACATAACGACGTCTCTTAAAAATTCATAAAAATATTTGATTGTAGAAAAATGGGTCTCTCATCATTCATACATATATGGAGAGTAATGGGTATATGTAATGACATATACCAACACAATCCAATTGAAATAATAAAATAAAATGAGAGCTTGAAAAGGAGAAGGGTGGTAGATTCCCTTACCTTGTAATGTAACTAATAAAACATGATGGTTGGGACATTAGATACTTGGAGACATCATGGGATGACTCTTAGGGAGATAAAACCATGATAACTTAGTGGATTATGAATATGGATTGAATTGAAATGAAATAATGAGCAGGTATTTATAGTAAATGAGATGGAGTTTTTTTTTTCAAAGGACACCTCATTAGTGGTTTTTACAAAACCATGGGATTGACCATGGTATTTTTCCATGGAATTATCCACATGGTACACCTAAATTATATATTAATGTAAAAAAGTCTACCATAATTTTATATTAATTGTTACATCATTATGATGTCATTAATCATACTAAAAACTCTTAACTTTATATGAACTATTTATAAAAAATTAAAGAATTTTAGAAAAATCACAAAAAGTAACCCCAACCTTTTTTGAAGTGTGGAATTCAAAAATTAAATCATTTTTTCTAAATATAAATTTCTAAATATTTTTAATTTAATTTCTAAAAAAAATCCTAATTTATTCCAAAAAACAACTTTAAAAATATAACTGATTTTATAACACCTTGAGAAAATAATCATGTTCCCATAAAATTATATTATAACCATTATAAAATAAAGTAACCAATTATGATTAGATTTTATGAAAATAATTTTCCATTTGAAATTATTAAATTAATCATAAAATTATAATTAAAATATTCATTACATACAAATATACCAAAACTTACACTATGATCATTTTTTCACTTATAAGATGTATAAATTGTATTTATACATTCATGGGTGAAATTTATATTTTTTTGGCCATTAAACTATTTATCCCTATTCCTAATAGTTACATTACTATACATAAGAGTAGTTTACTAATCATAATGGTTTGTTACTATTCATCAAAAATTCTGTTTGTCTTATCAGACTCTAGATATCATAATGAACACAACCGAGTTTGTTAGAATCTTGAAATTCAAAACAAAGGGGTGGTAAAATTATGTTTAATGTCTACATTATAAAAAATTTGTTTTTTATAGAGACATAGTGTTTCATTCATTCAATGTTAAATTTATGTGAAAAATCTAGTGGTGTTACATCATCCCCTCCTTAAAAAATATTTATCCTTGAAATTACAAGAATGTTGCCTCACAAAGAGATTTAAGTAGTTCATTATATGATCCTCAAGCTCCCATGTTTTCTCTTCTATTTTATAATTTTATTAAAGTATCTTTACCACATGAGTCAACAGATTTTTCAACACTTTTCCTATAATGTCCAGAATCAGGATAGGCACTTTGTAGTAAAATTGGGTAGTTTCCAATTCAATTCTATTAGAAGTGAGGAAATGAATTGTGTCTGACATGTACATTCTCAACAATGAGACATGTAACATATTGTGTAATTTAGACAAGATAGTCAACATATCCAAACGATATGAAACAGCTCTAATTCTATCTATAATTTCAAAAGTGCGTATGTACCTAGGTCTCAGTTTCCCTTTCTTCACATATCTTATAACACCCTTCCATCGGGATACTTTTTTGAAAACAAGATCATCCACTTGAAATTCCAAACCCTTCCTTTGATTATCAGCAACACTTTTTTCTATGATATGTGCTTATTTTATATGGCCTTGTATAGTCTTTACATTCTCCTTTGTTTCCTCTACACATTCTGGGCCCACTATCTCCCTTTCACCAACTTCATCCCAACATGTTGGTGTATGACATCTCTTTTCATACAATTGTTCATATGGTGCCATTTGAATACTGGAATGGAATGTATTATTATTTGAAGACTCCACCAAAGTTAAATACTAATCCCACATAATCTAAAATAGGGAGAGGTTTCATGAATCCTCAAGTAAGTTGTATTTCATCATATTCTTACTGAAAGACTATACACATTGATACATAATCAGAAATTTCCCACTTCATTTTGTCCCACCATAAATGTTCCCCCAAATATCTATACATTTTAGTGCTACCAGGGTGTATAGAGAAATTCTAGCTATGGGAATCATCCAATAACTCCCTTTTCATATCGGGTATAGAGGAACCACATAGCCTCTTCCTAAATTTCATAATTCCATTTTCACATAAAAATTCATCCAACATCCCATATTTCAATGAATTAATTTTCATTTGAAGGTTCTCATCCTCAGGCTGAGAGATTTTAATCCTTTATAAAAAACATAATTGGGAAACCAATGGAATATGTAATGATGTTTCATATTAGATGATAATTACCATGTCCATCCTTATTAGATCCATGAATATAGGATCCCTTTCAATCCTCATTTTTTTAAACCCCATGATCATTCCTTCTCAATGCATCAGCTAAATTATTTTTCTTTTTCTGGATGCTGGTGTATGGAAAAATAATAATCCATGAGTAGTTCAAACCATCATCCATTCCTCAGGATGTGTTATTTCTATGAGAATATATATTTCAGACTTTTGTTATCCATATATATCTTAAATCATTCACCATTAGATAGTTTATTTACATTTTTTAGAGAAAATATCACAACAGCTAACTCAATATCATGAGTAGGATACTTCTATTTATGAATTTTTAACTGCCCTGATGCATAGGCAATAACTCTTTCATTATGTATATGTACACAACCAATTCCTTTATTTTCTACATCATTATAGATCACAAACCCATCATTCCTTGATGGTAGATTTAGGATCGGATAATTCACTAATCTCCTTTTTAATTCTTATAAGGATTCCTCACATTATTTTTTCCATATGAAATTAACCCCTTTACGTGTAAGATTTTTTATTGGGTTGGAAAAATGGGAAAATATCTGAACTAAACACCGATAAAAACCTTCTAAACCAATAAAAATACTTACCTCATTTATTTTTGTTAGAGTATGCCATTTTTTAATAGCCTATGTAATAACAGGATCAACATATATTCTGTCATTAGAGACAATTTGGCCAATAAAGGAAACCAATTGAAGAAAAAATTCACACTTTCTAAAAATCCTTTATAATTCATTTCATCAAGGAGTCATACAAATAGTGCCCAAGTGATTTTAATGATCTTCATATCTTCTATAGTATATGAAGATATAATCAATAAATTCCACCAAAAATTATTCAATATATTCCTTGAAAACTCTATTCATTAGATACTTGAGAATAGAGTGTGCATTAGTCTGTAAAAAATGCATTATTTTAAACTCATAATTCTCAAACATAGTTTAATACCCTGGCTTTTTAGTGTCTTCCTTCCTTACTAGAAACTTATGATATCTAGATCGAAGGCCAATCTTCGAAAAATATTTGGATCCATGATGTTGATGAAATAAATCATCAATGTGAGGTAGGGGATACTTGTTCTTTGTTGTTATAGCATTGATCCCCCTATAGTCAATGCACAACCTCATAGATTCATTTTTCTTCTTAACTAAAAGAACAAGAGATCCCCATGGAGAGATATTAGGGAGAATAAATCTTTTATCACTCAATTCTTGTAGTTGTTTCTTCAGGTTTACTTATTCCATAGTGGCCATTCTATAAGGGGTCTTTGAAATTGGCCTTGAACCAGGAATTAAATCAACGGAAAACTAAATTTCCCACTCCGGAGGATGTCTATGTAAATCCATAGGAAACACATCAACATATTCTTAAAAAATAGGTACATACTCTATTTTAATATTCCTTTACTCAACCTTATATATTGTATTCCCTTCCTCCCTAATAATTGAATTCAATAGAGATACCTTGGGTAGATCTAGATAAGAATCTGCTGGGGAGGTTGCTTTTGTAATGATATGGAATTCAACACCATTCTCGAAAATCATAACATACCTCTTCTTAAAATTTATCATTGCATAATAATGTTAAATCTTAATCATACAAAGGATTATATCAAAGTAAATCATTGGTATGATGACAAGGTTACTAACTAAATCACCTTTATGTGTTACGAGGGGGACTGATCGAGACTTCTCTGTTGTGATTATACATCCCCTAGGAGTTTTGACGGAAAACTACATTATAAAATCAAATTGTAAATGTCTAAATTTATTGGAAAATTGTGAGGATATAAAATAATACAACAATCCAGAATCAAATAATGTGTTGGATAAGTCTGAGGAAACGATTAAATTACCTTCCACCACATCATTAGGAAGTTCTACCTCAACAGTTTTGATTCTATGCACATATTCTTGTTCCCTTGGCCTAATTTGTGGACTGTTTCCATGAATCCTAGGGAATTCATGTGAATAATGTCCCATATATTTACAAATATAGGATTGAATATTGGTTGTTTCTCTCTTCCCCTAAAAATCAAAAGATTTGTGGAATTTTTATCTTCACTTGTAATAGACTCACATTACGGTCACAAAAGTGTAGGGGTGTTTCTTCCCACAATTACTATAGGGTGGAAGGTCAAATATTCCCTTATTATCCAATTCCTTATTCCATTTTCTATAGTTTTAAACAACCCTCTTATTTTCTTTCTTTCCATTAATGCCATAAGACATAGAAAATTATTTTTATATCTTGATAGAACATGAGACTATATATTCATTTGATGAGAAATTCTAGGAGACTAGTGCCCTTAAGAGGAATGGTTTTAAACCATAAAATAATCAATCAATATAGACTAATTTATTATGTATCTAGTTTGAAACATTAGTTTTTAAAATTACAAATTTAGTTTCATATAATGAAACATTCTCATCATTTTTTTCTTCAGATTCAGAAACTACCTTTCCATATCTACTAATTGTTCAAAAAAATTATTTTAATAGAAAAATTTCATTTAAATCCCTCTATTCCATATCTTATATTTATTTATCCTCCATTTTTTTGGATAAATGACCACCATTGATCTGAATCTCTTGATAGAGGATAAGATTCAATGAAAACCTTCTCTCATTCGTTACATCCAAATGTGAGAAATATAGTCTCTAGAAAACATATCCGCTACCCAGCTACAAATCGGTTTGTAGTCCCATTGAATGATAGAGTTTGTTTTTCATAAAGAGATATAACGTAGCTCATTTAAATTGCTTATATGGATTCTCCATTTAGGTAAGGTTATTTTCCATGACCCTAGTTATCCATTCTAGTATAGTTTTATGTTTCTCTACACTAGTCATAGCTCCAGAGAAAACATCATTATCTTTCATCAGAGGGGAATTCCTACATGGGACATGCACGTTAATGAGGTTTCCATTAATTCCACTAGGATCCATTTATAAATAATGGAATACACTATATTAGGTTATGAATCATTATATATAACATACACATATAAAAATAATTAACTTAAATTGAAATCCTATGGCTGGATAATCTCGTAATCATAAGAATGGTTTCATTAAGGAAACATTTACATTTAAATACTTCATAATGGTTTGGAATGAAAATTTGAATTATCTTAAGAATATCCACTAAGATTGTAATACTAGGTGCACATTATGGCCCGTTGTTATGTAATTGGATACCCTGGTTCAAGCCCGAAACTGTTTTTTGGAGTTTTCACTCCTAGGTACATCTGTTCTAGAACCACATACACTTGTAGTATCCATACAGTATTGTATTTTCTAGAAGTATCAACATATTATATTCCTAACCAAAATACTAGGATATTCCAGTATGTTTATCCTAAAAGAGTATCTTTGGGGTTTGTTCCCTAATCTATGTTTTCTAAATCTGTTTCCAGGTTTTCTACTAAACTATCACTGATACCAACAATAACTACCTGGCCCCAGTTTCCTAGATCCAATGCCTTATTTTATTATATTGGCATAGAAACAAGGAATATTAATCCCGAAGGAATGAGTAGTTTAGTAGAATTGGAAAGAAGATATATATATAAATTCAACATTATAATTGGGAATGAAATACAACATATATTTTTTATTATGAACATCCACAACTATAAGTTATCCATGAAGGTTATTTATAATAATCTTCTTCATATCATATGAAAATGAAACATAAGAAAGGGGTGAGATCAAATTATTGGTAAGGTAAATCAATATGGTGTAAGATATAATTAAAATAAACATGAGGCATGGTGAATAACTAAAAACACATTCCTTCAAAAAAATAAACTTGAACATAATATGGATGTATTAATAGATGAATAAATAATTCCATAATAAAACATAACAATGGGTAACACACTAGTCGAATAAATTCATGAACTATCAATAGTAGATTAATAATGAGGTAATGAATAATGTGGGACATCATAACCATAATGTCAAGGCCCCATACTAATGTAATAAATATTAATTTTTTCAAGGCCTCATGGAAGGACCATAGTTTGTCTCATGAGACCTACTGATGCACCGATGGGATATAGGGGGCCCCACCCGACACTTACTATGTCCAATTAATTCCCCACATTAATGATTTTAAACCTAAATAACATATAAATTCATTTTGAAAATAACATATGAAATGTAAATAACTTTCCATGAACATTAAGCACAAACACTAACCATTCAGAGTAAATAGGTGAATGGTTTTAAGATAGAACATCCTAAATGAAAACATAGTGGATGATATCATGAAAAATTAACCCCATTTAAACATAATAATCAACTATAGTTTTTAAATGGTTTAAAATAATCTTTTAAAATCACCGATTAGTTCTTGTTATAAAAACCCATTTACTTGGAAAAGTATATTTATTTTAGAATAATATCTATATAAAACCAGAACATATTTGAGGTTGCTTTATCATAATAAAAATAAGGATTTAAGTATAATAGTTTTTGTTAAAATAAATACTAGAGAGTGATTTTTAAAATAGGTATTAGTTGAGAAGTTACCTTTAATTAAGCTTGTATTTTTTGAAGAATTTATGAATGTTCCTATTAAAACATGTAACTCCACATAAAATAAGGAAGGATATTGGTTGGTAAATATATACAGCATAATAATGCAAAATTTATGAGGGGTCTATAAAAATACATAATATTTTCATTGAGAAAAGTAGACAATAAAAGTTGCCCGAATGATAATGGAGGTTCATGTGGAAAACCCTTACCTTAAGTCCGAAGGAATTCCTCAGTTGATCTTAACGACAATAATAATAAAAATTATGTTCATAAATTAATGATTCCCAAACCTCCCCTATATTTAATTTATTTCTTATAAACTTATTAGGTTCATTTATGGCCTTTTGAGGGTTTAATAGATTTAATTTCATTGTTCCACAACGTTTTCTTCCATGGCTTCCATGATTTGATTACTTATACTCATGTACGAGTAAACCAGTAGAATGAGATTGGTTGTCCAGAATTTATATTTTATGTTATTATTGAACAAAAATAAAATAACATAGTTATGAAATTCATTTGGTCATTGGGAGGGAAGATTAATCATTATATTAATCATTAATGACAATTGTTTGGGTTAATTGGTGGTTTTTGATCACAATGAACTCATTTTCATTTATAAATTAATATCATGTGTACAAAAAAAATACCAAAACAATAAATAAGTTATATTATATATACTTTATAGTCTATTACAACCATAACAACGGTTTCATGACTGGAATTTCTGATGGAAATATAAATTGAAAACCCATCGTCTTTGATTATGATAAATTAACACATCTAAAATGGTGTTTTCATTTTTAGTATAAAATAATGGGAAATGAGAGATGATGGGGAATTATTAAATTATCACAAAAACATTATTTTACTTATATTATACTGGACTTATCATATCAGTTGGATTAAATAATGTGATGAAAGAAAAATAAAATAAAAGAATGGAACTCAAAATAAAAGAAAGGTTGAGAAATCCTTTACAAAAATTTGGCAGCCTAACAGGGGTATATCATAAATTTTCTTATTGAGATAAAACGGCTATATAATCATTATTACATAATATGGAAATTAAGGGGTATTTAATTACATATCCCAACATAATCTAATTAAAATAAAAAAGAATAACATAAAATGAAAGCATGAAAAAGAGAATGGTGGTAGATTCCTTTTCCTTGTAGAGTAAATCCTAAAACATGAAAGTTGGGACCTTGGGGATTGAGGAATCCTTTAGAGGACCCCTAGGGAGGTAAAAATACTATATATTTGATTATTATGAGTTTTTAATGAATGAAAATGATGTAATGAGTTGGTATTTATTTTAAATGTGAGGGAGTTTTTTTATTTCTTTCTAAGGACACCTCATTTGTGGTTTTTGCAAAACAATGGGATTTCCCATGGTATTATCCACATTGGAAACCACATATAATATGTTAATGTAAACAAGATGAATAAAATATTATATTAATTATTTCATCATTATGATGTCATTAAATATACTGAAAACTAAATAACCGTATTTTTTACTATTCACAAAAATTCAAGAATTTTAGAAAATTCCCAAAAATTACCCCAACCATTTTAATAACTGTTGAATTAAAAAATGAAATAAATTTTTTGAAAATAAATTTCAAAATATTTTTAATTTACTTTTTATATAAAATCATCTTTTATTCTAGAAAAGGAACTTTAAAACTATAACTCGTTTTATAACACATTGAGAAATTAATCAAGGTCCCACAAAATTATTTTATTAACATATGACAATAGTTTAACAAATTATGACTAAATTTTATGAAAATAAATTTAAATTTTAAAATATTAAATTAATCATAAAATTGTATTTAAACTATTTATGACATACATAAATACCAATACTAAATTGTATTTATACATTCATTGGTTAAGTTTCTATTTTTTTGCTGATTTACTATTCATTACTATTCCTAAGAGGAAAATTACTATTCATAAGGATAAGTTAATATTCATAAGGGTATGTTACATTTCATCAAAAATTAATTTTGTCTTATCAGACTCTAAATATCCTACTGAACACAACTGTGTGTTCCAATTTCTCAAAATTCAAAACACAGAGGTGGTAAAATCATTTTTAATGGCTAGGTTATAACCAAGTGGCGTTTTGTAGAGACTTTGTGTTTAATGCATTCAATATTAAATTTTTGTTTAGAATCATGGGTTGTTACACCCAAAGATTCAGTTATTCAATATATTTGATGGAGATATTTTTTTCACCCATGTTTTTCCATCAATAGTAACATTTTGTATATACGGATTGCGGAATCTTTGGTTATTTATTATACTGATGCTGATTTTAAGCCACGATGTTGGAATCTATAAAATCTATCATCATCTAGGAAGACGTGTGTATTTTTATATTTGGATCTAGACCATGTGATGGGATTCATATGTTTCCTTGTGAATGGTTTCAGAATCCACATAATTTAGTTCTACATAATAGGACACATCTTACCTTTTAAGGTCATGTGATGAGGATCAAACCGTGAAGTCCAACGTATCGTGGAAATGATTTCTAGGGTAAAGGTTCCTAGTCAGGGATGGTGTGGGACTTATGCCAAATTAGATCAATATACATGGAAGGGATATAACTTTCCATGCTAGATGTGACCCTACTAGGAGTGTGGCCCAAATAGATACTATTATAGATATATTGTGGTGCTTGGTTTGGACCTTAGGGAGGATTTCTACATATTCAATTTGTATGGGAATAAAATCACATGTAGTTTATATTGCTTGGCATACAATTATAAATTCCCATTGATGGTATGTTTCCTAGATGATATAGCCCATTTGGGAAGGATAAATGACTATGAGGACATACACTGGATATGAGGACCCTGGGGATGGTTAGTGGAAAATCCGGAAAGGGATTCTCTGATGAGATATGTATTTGATCATGTATATTTCATGATTGTAACTAAACTTTTTACCCTTGTGAGTCATGATAGATGTGATAAACAAGGGGAAGTGGAAGATTTCGAAAACCACATGATCATTTTCATACAAAGATGGATGAGGCATGGGCTAGGGTAGAGTGAAATGGATTTGATATACCTATATCCTATCTTGTTTTCAATCCCAGAGGATGGAACTTACACTCCCATATGCATACATCCCACAATAAAGACTAGGGGTTTCTCTATGTGGGATTAACTATTCCTGATTTCAATTTAGATGATAGAAGGATAAGGACCTAACCATCATTAAATGGAAAATAATTATGTTCCTCTAACTACCTAAAATGGGTAGGTTTCTTTCTCTACCACAGTGGTTGGGGTTGTTACCAAGAGAATTTATAATAAAAAATAGTAGGAGGATACTAACTATTAGGTAGGATAAATGTAGGACCTAAATTACCATGGGAATGTATAATCTATATGACACAGTGAGGTTGCTAATTCTTTGATTATACATATCTAGAGGAATTAGGGGAGGAATTGGTTGGGTCCCTCTCTGATGAGGGATCCAAATGAAGTGATTTCCTACCATTATGGGAATGGAAAAGTTCCCAAAGGATGATGTATGCATGTGATTATTGGGCGAATAGAAGGTGGCTCATAGAGGTATGTTCGGACCAAGTTAAAGAAGTATCACATAAGTAAGTCCTTTGAGAGTTGAATAGGACTCATATAGTAATGTCTTGGTAGAGTCAATGAGGTCTCAAATAGGGTATACTTGGGTGAGCTAAATAGGTACTTGGGTGATAGACATATTGGGAGGAAAAACATGGGTGACTCCTTTCTCTAGTCTCCAAGGGTCTCCGCAGATGTCTATAGATGGCTGATGCTTAAGTAGATGGATTGATAATGGGACTTCAGCCTAGTGATCTTGTTCTAGGGGAGGTGACTCCCTGAGGTGTTTTGTATTTAAATTACAATGGAAACTATAATCTCACTATCCTCTTTAATTTTATATTCTTTCAAGGGTTAAGAAACTACTTGGGGGTTTGGATGACTTGGACAAATGGATTGGGTGATCAGAGCTTTAAGGCTTCCTTGAGTCACCCATCCATCTTAATGATGAGCCCAATGGCCCAATTAATAGAAATTTACATAACCATGGGAGAAGGATTTATCTCAAAAGGTGTGTCACATAGGGTATCACATAGGTGTCACCCACACCAGTCTACTAGGTGCATCATTATGGGCCATGCATGATAGCGCTGGCACGTAGGATGGACATGCATGGTGACTCTAGGTTCACAGTCTAGAACTCTACAATTATTCTTTTTGGGCCTTATGCAATATTTCATGGGTGAGAATTCATCCCTGATATGATTCCCTTTTATTTTTATGAGATATTTCCCTTTTAAACATCTCAATGTCACATGAAAACGGGAGGGTCAATATTGGTATTACACACCAATTTATTTTTATGTGCTATATATACTACTACATTGATGTATCTTACGTGAATATAATTTTTTTCATGATGATTCATGTTTATATTTAAGATTTTTATTTCAATTGGTTATAATTTAAATGTTTCCAAATAGGTAATAATTTATTTTACAATATCCTTTTTCAGATTTCCCTTTGTTTCACTGAAGTATTCTTATAATATACTCTTCATAAAATACATATATTTTCGTATCCTATCAATATTTAAGGGATATAAATGCTTTCATCCAAAATTTTCTCTCTTTTTCAAAGGAATCCATTAATGAAATGTTTAAAATACAATAGAATCTTATTTCTATTTTGATCGACTATATTTTTCATCCATGTTTATATTTTCAAATTTATTTAGAAAATTCTTTTTTATTTAATTAAATGATTTATTATAGAAATTTTAGGTTATCCGTGCATTTTTACAAGGATTTATTGGAATATATATTATGTTTTCATATAAGGTAATTTTTGAATTTCTTTACAAAAAGTAATAATTATTGTTTGTTTTTAACATATATGATGTTAATTGAATTTTCTACCACTATAACCATTTTATGATATTTAGCATCCTCTAATGGATTTCAATGTTTTTAAAAATAAAACTCTTAAATGAAAACTTACTATAATGTTTAACTACCATTTCTTTTATTCTCCAAAATAGATGAATTTATTATAAAAACTATATTTTTAATGAATTTATGGTCATCATTAATATATTATTAATTTTTTGGTCATCAACATTCTTTTGGAAAATTCAATTTTTTTTTAAATTTTCATTGGATATTAAATTTATCTTTAATATCCTTATTCTTTGAATCATGGATATTCTTATTTCTAAAACTGTATACCATTTATATATTTGGTGTTTTACTGTGAATGTTATTTGATTAATTTGGGAAATCATGATATTTTGAATCCTTTACTCTACACTGATATTTTTTATAAGACATATTTTTTTGAATTAAATTAACCATTTATTATATGAATAATACATTGGATGTGAAGTTATAGGAGGTCTCCATAATTATATATCCCCTTGATTCCTCAGTAGGTTTCATGTGAAAAAACATTTTCCCAAACATATTAAATGATTTTTAGTGTATTCCAACTCATAGTTTAAACTATCTCTTGAATAATGATTTTATGGTAAACATGTCATGATGTATGAATTCATGAAATCTAACGTTATTTATTTCCTTCACTAAGAATTAATTTATTATTATCGATGATATTGTTGCATTGATGTTATCCATGGATGCATTTCGTGATCTAGTTATTGATTAAATGCAGTGTTTTTATGTTATTTACCATTCTATATTGATTATTACATATTAACTATTGATATCTTTTTCTTTAAGTAACCCTTACTCAATATCTGATCTAAATTTTTGTCATTTTCCTTTACCTTGGATATGAATATATAATCTTTTAATGAGTTCAATGATATGGAATATTTACATTCACTATGTTTTAATATTTTATTTCCAATGTAAAATGGGAAGAATGATCAAATCTTGTTCTTTGAGACTAGAAAAATTATCCATCCTTGGTGATGTGATCAGTTGTATCCTATTTTAATGTAATAAAGTAGACACCGACTCTATCTTATCAAGGTTATGGTTGTCATTGTTGGTATTAGGGCCATGATTAGTTGAATCCTTGCGAACTAGATTTAGGAACACATAGATTTGGGTACATAAAACTATTACAGTCTTAGAGGATATGTATAATTGTAAGAAAGAATCATAAATATTTTTGGTAAGTTAGATATTATGTTGTTTTCCAAGAAATAAATCCCTATTTGGATACTATATGCGTATGTGGTTTTGAAAAAGATGCATCTTGGTGTAATAACCTTAAAGAGAGTTAGTTAAGTATATCTCGACCATCATTCTAATGAATAGAGAATGGGACCTTACGATGCACGTAGTTTTAAACTATAAAGGGATATTATTTGGTTAATTTAAATTTTATTAATAAACCATGATGAATGATTTCATATTTTTATTATTTCAATATATTCCTAAAGAAACCACGTGTACAATTCCGAGTTTAATAATGAATAAATTTTCAATTTCTGTTAATTGTTATACCATATTTAGAATTAAATATTATAATTTAAAATTCATAATATAATTAGATAACAAATTATATTAACTTTTTTAGAAATAGAGCCTTGAGGAATGAATTGTATCAATACTTATTTCCAATTTATAAATTTTCCTACCGAACAATCCAGTACAACTAGTGTTGGAGCTGAGCAGATCATGGCCATATTAGGGTAGCAGATCCAAGTTATGACTGATAACCATTAATATATAGATTGAAATTGTGTTCTAATACATGTTTATTAGATAATCTTATGTGATATAAGCCTCCATATTTCAGTGGAACTACTAATCCTGTGGTATCTAACTATTGAATTATGTCCCTTAAAATGATATTAATGGCCTTGGGTTGTAATGAAAGGGGAATTTTTATTCTTTTCGTGTATTTTCGTAATGGTGATATTGATCAATAGTTCATTGATCTAGAATACAAGGGTCTAAAAATAGAAATACCATATGGAATGGAGATGTTTTAAAATAATATTATTTGAAAAATATTTCCCTTCTCATAAACAAAATAAAATAAAAAGGAATGTTCCTTATCTTAGAGAAAAAGATTGAATATTTTTTGGAGTATGATATACCATTATAAGACTAGTCAGGTATGCTAAAGATTAAATATGTAATCCAGAAAGCAATTTTGAACATTTCTTTGAAGGGAATAAGCCAAGCCTCCAATGGGAACTAGTTTCTCAAACATTTTAATTGTTTGATGAAATAGAATTATGTTCCATAAAAATAGAGAATGAATTTTCTAAATCCTATATATTCAAGGTAAATAAATACAAGAAGTGGATGGAAGATAACCAACAAAAATGTAACACATAAATGAAGAATAATAGAATGAATCAATTTCCATCATATAAAAATTGTGGAAAGAAACCTTCTGCAAAAATTGATGAATGTAATGGTGTTTTTTACAAGTGTGTAGATAAATTTCATCTATCTAATGAATGTAAGGGGTAGAATTAAACCACTGATATCTGGTTTTTCAACTGTAGAGAAATGTGTCGTTATTATCACTATTTTCTTAAGAATCATGGGAACCTACAATATAAAAGAAATAGAGGAGATGTCCATGAATATGTGATTATTATAGTTGAAGATGAAATTCATAAAGAATTCACGGAAGATACATTAATCATACCCACATATTTAGATAATAATTTATTTGATTCTCGATCTTCCCACTAATGTATATCATCAATGTTTTCCATGAAAATTAGATATTTCCCTAAAACCATTTGAAGGGAGTTATAAATTAAAAATACTAGAAGAAATATCATTGTAATAGTGGTGTGTTAATCAGATCCCATTATTACACATAATTTTTTTCTATCTAAGGACATTATTATGATGTCAATGGTTGAAATTGATAAAATACATGATTTGGAATAGATTTCAAAATATAATTCAAAAATTTATTTTCATGAAAAGAAAATTTTGATTTTTATTGAATATGTGGAATTCTTTATCATTATTGGGGTGACATTACTATCTTGTTAATGTCTAGATCCACCCATAGTTGTTGCATTCTAGTCCTGGTACACTCAATAGTAAACGAACCCGACTGGCCACATGGGATCATGTGTGTCTCCCTATATGCCATTGGATGCCGACTAGCAGTGATGGTACATGGTGGAATAGTGGGGAGACTATACCAACATGATTAGAATGTTTCACAATGGTATAATTATTTCAATAAATATATGTATCATATAAAAACTGATTAGAAGAATAAAAAACATCCATCATATAAATAACCAAGTATCTCATCATACAAACTCATATACAACTATGATCCTCAAATTATATAAAAAAGATAGGTTATATGTGGAAACGATAATCTAGGACAATACATGTATTAAGAGTAAAAAAATACCAAAATAAACTATCCAAAATAGCATCACGAGTCATAGAATACTCTTTGTGCTTCTCTATTTCTATGAAATAGTTAACTGAGCATCAGAAAGTGGGTGTGTTCCCCTATCCCTAACTGCATCCATGAATTTAGTATAGGTACCCAATGGTGGCCTAAACACGGTGTGAGATAACAATCAATAGACAACCACAAATGGTGTCTATAACAAGTCTTGTCTATGAATATAATATGAAGTTGTGTGCCGATTCAATAGGTGTACAAGTAAAATAGTATAAGTGACTATATCCATTCGATCAATTCTCAATGTGATCATGAAACTAAATAATAAATTCTATATGTAAATTATAACAAGAACCAATAATGGAATACACCAAGTAATCATGTATCATGCCTATACGGTCTAGCATCCAAGGAGTAGTAATGTCCAAGGAAACCAATAAGCTATGTAAAAAAGTACATAGGATCTAAGGAGAAGAAAGTTCCATTGCATCCTAGCATGCTAAGTAAATCAAGTAAACATGATCTAAGGAGAAAAATTTTCCACGGAATCATAATTGGTAGGATCCAAGGATTATAAATGTACAAGTCATCATAGAATATCAGGTAAACTAGATAAACTGGTTCATTGGAGTACAAATTTCTAGGGAATCAATGTGAGTCATATAAATAGAAACCAAGGAGTAGAATAATCAAGGTATCATAAGGAGTCATATATGAAAGGGATAATAAGAATTAATGTCCAGAGAATTCTAATTAATCGAATAATCCAGATCAACAGAGTATTAATTTTCAAGTATTCTAATTGGTACATCAGATCTAGGGAGTTTCAATTTCCAAGGCATTCTAACATATAATGAAAATCACATAATAAGATCTATGTAGTAGTAATGTTTGTGGAATCCAATTGTACTAATTAAATTGTATCCCTGGAGTAGAAATATCCAAGAAATCATGACCAATTCATTTTCCATTTCATAATTTCCTTCATATTCATATAATATTCAAGGTATTCAACAATTTATTCCTATATAAATGAAAAGGTGCTATAAGTTGTTCACAACCATTAAAAATTCACTTTAATATGCCCATGAAATTCTCAATTGTACAAGGTGAGATCATCACACCCCAAGGGAGGAATAATAATGATAAAAATGTAGAAACCACCCCATGGGTGATTCATGTTTAGGATGAAAACCCCTAACCTAGACTAATGGTTTCATTTCATGTCTCAAATGTGATTTTATCATTTAACCCAAGGTTGAATTTATTTAGAAATAATAACCTAGAAATTTCATCATGTAGGACAACGAAAATATGCTATAAATAGTGATACATAGATAGAAAATCTATTTAAAACCAACCTCATCTTGTTAGAAGAATACACATCTAGTCATAGACTCATATTCAGTCTAGATCTATAGAAAATTAATGATCATATGACTTCCCGGTGTGCATCCAATGAGACCGACTGTGAGAGAATCAGAGTCGAGATAAAGATTTTATGAAAAGACTTATGCTAGGCTTCTAGGTGTGATTGAATGATAGGAATGGGTGTGGCTAAATCTCATAGAAAATAAAATATCTTACAATATTATAACCTTAATAAAATTCATCCCTATATTTCCCTTACATGGATTTTCCATAATCTTATGATAATAACACTCGCCAATAGGCACATGCATCATCCTCTTACTCCTAAGTCTCATCTTGTACATGACTATACTACCATGGAACCCATACTACTAGAATTGAATGGACTAAAAGAACCATAACGAATTGAAAAACTATATGGATAGGATGCTCCTTAAAGGAAGCATCTACCTCCAAAAATATATCATTAGCCAAGAAATATGAGACATATCAGAATAATATCAATGAAGCTGACATGTGTGGAAGATGTCGTAATTATCCTAATACCTCTGACGCAACTGGAACCGATAGGTTACCATACCGACACTCTCCAGAGTCTCAAAAGGCCTAATGTAATGAGCTAAAATATTCCCTTATTTTAGAAAAATATATTCTCTAGTATAGGTGAAACTCATAATAAAACCTAAATCCCCACTTGAATCCCTATTGGTCGATGATTATGAATGGTGTATGAATTCTATCTTTACTGAGCTATAGAATCTCACTTCCTAATATGTCTAACATGCTTTGATGATTTCTGAATGAGATGAGGAACCAGTAGAGTAACCTATCCTACCTATAACTAGCATTGGGGAGAATAAAACAACCTACTGTATAGGGCCTTATAAGTATCCATCAGTATGGTCTCATGGAACCTGTTATTATAAGTTAACTCAAATAGAAGTAACTGTTTCTACCAAGAACATCTATAATCAAGGAAAAATGCTCAAATCATGTCCTCTAAAACATCTACTGAATGCTTATACTTACCATCAGACCGTGGATGATAAGCTATAATCACCAGCACATGTGAATCATTTTCCCTCTAAAACCCCTTCCATAACCATGAAGTGAAATAAGAATCTATATTCAATATGATAGAATGTGGAACCCCATGGATGTGTATGATCTCAAGAATGTAAATCCTTCACATCTCATCCACTTAATGATTATACAGTATAGGGAGAATATGGTAAGAATTTTTCATCCTTTCTAAGATAACCCATACTTTATCACTAACCATTGGTGATATAGGAAATCTTGTCATGAAATCCATGGTACATTGTCCCTTTTTCACTGATAAATAAGTAAAAGTTGTAAAATACATAATGGTAATTAGTGCTCTACCATCACCAGATTATAGGTGAATCATTGAGTAATGAACCTAACCATCTCTTACTCCATCACTGACCATTAGTATTAACAGAATATGTCATGATACATCTTGGTAAGACCAAAATTCATAGACCATATAGAGGCATGCGACTCTCACATTAATTCCTCTAGTATGTCTTATAGAACCAAGATATATATGTGGATTTTCAAGATCTCATCCACATCAATGATTCAACCAGGAGGTGAATCATCGCATGCAATGCTCTTTCATAGGACCAAGACATCAGAATATGAAATCTGACTTATCCTTAACCTATACAGAAGAGTGGATGCATCCACTAAATATGAGACATAATTCTTCATGTGATCATCTTGATCCTCCTTGTGCTTCTATAAAAACAAGATCATAAGATTCCACTCACTACTGCCCTTATGAACTGCAGGTATCTATGTCCTCCTATTCAATGCATCAGAAACTATATTGACCTTTCTATGAATATTGTAAATATTGATATTAGTAGAATATAGTTATTCCACCCACATTCATTTTCAAAGATTCAAATCAAAATATTTAAAGATTAAATTGGGGATTTTTTAGCTTCTGTACACCACAAATTACACTCTAAATAAATAATGTATCCAATAGTGTAAGTCATTAACAACAATGACTAACTAAATATCACGTTTTAGGTAGTTCTACTCATGCAACAACAACTGACGAGACTCGTATTGTATGAATTTCTCCTCCTATATTAGAAATACTACCATCCTAATACCTAACATATCACAACACATAATATAGATCCTACATAGCTCTGGAAGAATCATGACTGGCAATGAATTATGTCTCACATTTAGCTTCTGAATGGTTGTATGACATTTATCTGCTATAAAAAACCCACACCCATTCTAGTCATGACCATAAGAGGTTATTATTTGCATGATTAGTCATATATGAAATTATTTTAATAACTAGTTATCCCTATAAAACTATATATGTCAAATATTCTCTTGGGATTCTCCTAGGAAGCTATAGCTCTCACCGTCTCTAGGTCAACTGATTCTACTAAATATGAGATAACATAACCCAATAAGTAAATCTAACTCATTCAGAAGTGGAACATTATGATCTTATCATATACCTGATTCTATATGAGTGTATCTAATTTGATCTCAAGATGTTTGAAATGGTCGTGTCAAGTTTCTAAATAAATCAAGATATCATCCATGAATAGCACCACAAATTATTTTAATATGGATAGAAAACCCATTTTGTCAGTTCCATGAAAACTATTGGTGAATTCATAAGACCTAAAAACATAACTATATACTCATATGTACCATACCTACTATGAAAATATATATGATGAATGTCTACTTGCCGAACATACACCTTATTATAACCCTTTCATAGAGGAATATTCAAGAATACTTGTTTTCCTATGAGTTGGATGAAGAGATCTTACATCTGAGGAAAAGGGATACCTATTCTTATCCATCACCTAGTTCGTACTCTGTTAAACCACACATAAAATAAGGTTTTCACCTGATTTCTAAGAAAAAAGGACTGACAAACCCCATGAATAAGTATTGGGTTGTATAAAACCCTTTCCCTGTAAATCTCCATGCATCCCTTTGATCACATAAACTTTATAGTAGGCATCCTACAAGAAGGAATGGATTCTAGTGAAACTCATGGAACTAGATCAATGGAATGATCAACCACTCCATAGGGAGGTAGTCCTAAAACAATATTGAGAAAACACCCCATAAATGATGAAAAACTGAAGGTAAATCGACATAACATGTTCCCTAGTTATCATGATATAAGCTAGTAGTCTAGTATGTCATCCCACCTAGCCTATGATGCTCGGGTCCAACTCGGCTAGCATGGAAATCCCATTTACCCATGTGATTGAAAAACAAACCCTCTAATGATGTGAATTTCACCATTCCATTATAGAAGTCACGAAATCATGATAGGGAACTATCAATTCCATCCTAATAATGATGTTAAACCTATCATCTTTAGGAAAAAGAGGTCCCATATGAAGTGACACCCATCAATCTCACGGGGGAACTCCGGTCACTAACATACACTCTCAGATCGAATCCCCGATGGACATTCAAGTGTTATAACTCCACTAGAAATCTGAACATCAATCCCAAGGCTGTCCAAAATAGGTATATGTGTGAAATAATGAGACCCACCTATATCTAAAATAGTTGATAATATCATAGAGGATACATTAATAGTACCTTTAATAGTAGAAGGTCTGACATTGTGCTCCTCAGTTATCGGCTTCACTATATACATATTTCTTAAACCACACACTTGAGATATAGCCTGACTACCCTGAGAAAGTCAACTCTTCTATCGTAGTGAGTTTGGTGTCTTTCTACCTATTCTTTGACCACCACCTCGACCTGATAAAATAGTCTCACTCCAACTCCTTTCCCAATGAGAAGCTACTGACCCATATTATGAAAATAGAGTTATTGTAGACCCCCTCTCACTAGCTACCAATGTAAAGGTCCTTCAAAACCACCTTTAATGGCCCATACCACCAAAATATCATCACTTGACAGGTTTTTTATCACATTTTCTCCTCATATGCCCTTATCTTCCATAATGATGATATTTACATGAAATACTAGCCCCAATTATATAGCTGGTATTCCCCTCATGAGAGAAGTCAAAATGTCTCTTCCTACTACCTAACATATAACCCCTGGGTTAAGAAGATGATCTACCCTGTTGTACACCGTCATCTTCCATTTTTTTATTTAACTAATCAACACTTGATTTACTATTTAGGATACAGTAGTAACGTGAAAGATGTTATCCTACAATATGATGTAGTAAATAATACAGTCCTTGAATCTCCTAGATTTCAATGCATCATCACCTAATGGAATTTGTGAGAAATATTAGATCTATATAAAATGTGTGAATAGTCTATAACTAACAAATAACCCCACTCCAAATGAATAAACTCTCTAGATCTATCAATCCTCAACATATCATGATGAAAATAATCATAAAAGGATTTATGGAAATCCTTATAATACATATCAAAATGATGATCAGTCTAAGTAATCATGCCACACTATCTCTTGGGGGAATCCCATATAACATATGATGAGAGCTTTACACTCCGCTCATGAGGTTTTTTGAGATACTAAAAAATAAAAAACATGGACTCTAGACATGAATATGTAGCTTGTGTCCCACCATCCCCCAAAAATGTGGGTGCACGATGCTGTTGGAACTCATGCATCAGCTTTGACATTGTTAGCGCAGGTCGCGGTGCTCCCTAAACTATCTGCATAAAATTCAAGAAGAAATATTGGAAATTGGATTCATAGAAATTATCTAGTATAATTGGAAGTACAATAATAGGCACTATTAGAGTTTCTATTGGAATCACATGGACCAAAACCCTCAATGAATGGTCATCATCACCCTCCTGGTCCACAAATGGAGGCCTTTTCATGGAATATTACTACAAATTCTAAGAACACGCATCAGTCAAGGTTTGATAACAACATGATAAAAAATACATAAGAAAGACCAGTATAAGCCTTCCTAATCCAAAGTCACGCATCTTTTCCAACTTCTGAAGGTAGGTATGTGAAACAAAAAATCATAAAAAAAATCTAGAGAAACTATCTACTTCCCACTACTAAGGTCAACTAAGGGTCATGTTCTATGCTACAAGTTAGGGGTTCCGCCATATAGAGTTTCAACATAAATTTATAGAGGATGTATCCCTTTAAGTTGAAATTGTAATCCCTATTTAATGGAAATCATTCATTTTTTAATTCAATTTCATTAAAATTAATTCTTAGTTATTAGAAATTCTCTAAATATGTTGAACTATATGGAAAAAAACTCCTATTGATATGGGCCCAGAAACCTGAAAATTATAATTGTATAATACATTTAATTTCAACAAGTCATTTATCAATTCCCTATGTTAATGTTTAGCAGAATTCAATGGTTATATCAACAATTTGCCCATACATGCTATAGTAAATTCATGTTGGGATATAAATGTGGCATGGAATATTGGATGAAATATAAATCATGAAGTGCCTATGATTATACATGATGAAATACTTCCATTCCATTTCAATTCAATGAAAAAATACATAATAATAAGGAACTATAGACAAAATGTTCATTACCTAATAGTGAAGTAAAATTAATTGAAATAGGAATAAAATTGAATATTACATCTTATCCCATGATAATTTTATTTTCTATATACATGGGTTTGATACTACCATACCAAACACATTACTAAATTCCAAAAAAGGCCTAAAGACCTATCTAATATTTCCAATAAATAAGAAAAAAAATAGATAATGCTCGTATACAACTTTTTTACATCTCATAACCATTTCACTCAACAGTAACTGAGCTCGGTTGGCCACAAGGCCTCAAGCGTGCCTCCCCATATGATAGAGGCTTCCAGATTGTAATGACTCGACCCCAGTTACCCAGAGATAGTGCCTTATTTTATTACATTGGAATATAAAAAGGAATAATCATCCCTAATTACTGAGTAGTTTTCTATTATTGTAAACAAGATATATACGTATGTTCAATATTTCAACTTGAAAAGAAATATAACATAGAAACTCCTTAGACAACATCCATAACTCCATGGTTATTTCATCATGTCATTCATAACAAACTTCTTCATGTCCTAAGAAAATGTAACATAAGAAATGGGTGAGATAAAATGATTAGAAAGTGTAAGAAATACTACATAATATAACATAAACAATAGACATGGTGAATAGTTGAAAACACTTTCCTTCAAAAATAAACTCGAACATAATATTGCATAAATACGAGATGAGTAAATATTTTCATAACATAACATAATCATTGGTATTATAATATTATAATAGCCACATGAACCATCAATAATATTTTCATAATGAGGGAATTCATAATGTGGGACAATATAACCATAATGGCAAGGCCTTGTGCCAAGACAATAAATAAACGTTTTATCGAGGCCTTGTGCAAAGACCGTCTTTTGTCTCATGAGACCTACAGATGCACTGAGAGGATATAGTAGGCCTCACAGGACACTTTTTATTTCCAATTAATTACTCAAATGAATGGGGATAAACATAAACAACATATAAATTTATATTGAAACTAATTTATGAAATGTATATAACATTCCCTAAACATTAAGCATAAATACTGATCATTCAGAGTAAATTGGTGAATGGTTAAAAGATAGCACAGCCACAACCAAAATAATTATAAACCATTAAAGTAATTATGTTAGATGATAACATGAAATATTAAACCCTACAATAAATAATAATAAACATGAGTTTTCAAATAGAAGAAGATACTCTTATAAAATCATCAATTAATTCTTGAAATAAATACACTTTTACATTGAAAAGAAGAGTTCTTTTGGAAAAATATTTGTATAAAACTAGAATTGAATTATGATATTATTTTAATAATAAAATTTCTGATTTTAAAAATATAATGGTTTCCAAAAACAAATTAGATATTTCCCTTGAAGATAGGTAAGAAATTGAGATATTCCTTTGAATCGGGCTTGTATTTCGGAAGTAATTTTGAAAGCTCCTTAAAAAAATGTAATTATCCATAAAATAAGTAAGGATCCTGGTAGGTGTACATATATAGAACAATAAAACATAATTTATGATGAGTACATAATAATACATAAGAATTCCACTGAGGTAATTAAAAAATTAATGTAACATGAATGAATATGGATGTTCGGGGGAGAAAACCCTTACCTTAACTCCGAAAGTGTTCTGCTCTTGAACGTAAGCTCCAGGAATATGAAATTATACTTATTAATGTACTATTTAAGATTCAATTAGGAGTGTATTTAGTTTATCATAATTGTATATGGTTCATTTTTTCCCTTATTGATAATTTATTATATTGAATTTTGTCCTTCCATAGTGTTTATTTTCGTTATTTTTATAATCTGTTCACTTGTTCTTAATTAATGGAGTTCATGTTGAATGGATTTAAATCTCCAGAATTGTATTCTCATATTTTTCATTACCATCCATATTTGTTAGTGGTCTTTTATATAAATTGGTTATATTGCATGAGGATGAATTATTATATATAACATTAATGAAAATAGTTTCGATTAATTTTTGGGTATTGATTACCACAAACTCATTTTTATTTATAATTTAATACCATTTGAACAATGGGATTATAAAACCTTACATAGGGTATATTACATATATAATAATCTGGTTCAACCATAACTAGAATGGTTATAAGACCAGAATTGGGAATGGAAATTGAAATCGAAATCCCATCATTCTTGAATGTTGTAAATTGACACATCTTGGATGGTGTTCTTGCTACTAGTATAAACGAATGTAAAAGGAAGAGAGGATGATAACTTATTACAATAAAATGAAAAAATTCCAGTACATGTAAGGTACAAGAGTCATCACAAAATTTTTATAAGGATATGTATTAGACAAATAAAACAAATGAACTTGAATGTAAATAAAAAGAATTGAAAAGAGGAATTTACCTCCTAAACCAAAATTCATGGAGTGCCTTTTTAAGGGAGAGGTTTTGGACATTATATGAGAGCAAGGCTTGATGGACATGGGGGAGGATGTTGGGAGGATATTTTGACAAAATTTGGAGAAGTACTAAGGCTTGAGAGGAGTGAAGATAAGGGGGGTGAGAGGGGTTTTTTAATGGAGGAGAGATGAGATTTGTCAATATAAAACTCATTAATTTATTATTTCCCCACAAGAAAAGGAATATTGAGTCTACCATGACCACGAACAGTAATAAATACATGTGTGTTTGAACCACGTGGGCTTACATCACTTGTGTTTTTATGAATAGTGTATTTAACAGATAATTTTTATATACAGTTGTAGACACCGAAAAACACTCAAGTGCTAAAGAAGGTTTCGAAACGATAATGTGAAGTCATATTCGGACACCAGAACCCAGTTTGGGGGGGCCTGGATGAGGTGCGCAAGAAAAATTCGGAAGAGTGTGAGAAAATGTGATCTGTGTGAAGAGTTCTAGGATTCGTGAAGAGTTCTTGGCACAGGCACGAAATAATTTCATGCCCCCGACCCGTGCGGTTGACTTTTCATGCCACCAACCTCAGCGCACAATTATTTCACCCCGAACTTTTTTCCGCGCCCCTGGGTGCCTATAAATAAAAGGTGATGCCCTTCCATTTTGGGGCTGAATAATCTTAACCGGATCTCATGCCTGAAATTCAATTTCCGTGTGCCCAATGATGGTATTCGAGTATGGTTATCTTTGCGCAAAGTCACCCTAGGCTCCGCCTTCATGCGAGATTCAAATGGTTTAGACTGAATTCCAATCCAGTCGGGGTCTGCCCCTTGCGCGCAGTCCCTTCCATTGCGTGTCGACCATCCAATTGCACAAAATTTCCTTCCATTGCACACACCCCCGACAATTCCGCACACCCCAGTCATTGCATGAAGTCTCTCCCACTTGCGCACATATCCACCCCTTGCATGCAATCCTTCTTAATTGCGTGCAAAACCACGGCTCCATTTATGCACAATCATCTTTTATTTCGCGCAAGACCGGTGATTTCTATGCGAGGATACTTATTTCATGAGCGAGCCTGAAAGGTTGGGAGAAATCCCTCGGGACGCCAATCCTCGGTACTCCCCATACATCCCTTTGTGCGAGTGCCTGATTCTCGTCTTTTGGGTTCCATTTGCGGGTTTCATTCGCGCCCCAGGTATCCGCATTATGCATCATTTTCCAACACGACCTTATGGGCTCGTACAATGTAATTTTAATGTCAACTAGATGACACCACTAGTTGCGTTGATTTTCCTCATGCTTCTTCGCATAGATACACTAACAACTATTTCTTTTTTGCATAGCCACACAAACGTGGACCCCTCAATGGTTTGCTCTGCGACACCCCTTCGCTATGGCGTTGCCGATGCCTTCCCCCTCATAAGGAGTAGAGGGTACTGGTTATGTAAGTATTAGTGGTGTGAATTTAACCCACCTCGTCCAAGTTGAAGGATGTTAAAATGCCAAGCACCATAGTCCTCAGCACATGACGTTATACTATGACCTGTCCGAGTGGCTTGCACGTAGGGTCCCCCCACCTTGGAAATTATCCATGCCCACTTTTCTCCAAGGGGACGGGATCACCCCTCATAGGGGTGATATCATCCTTATCAGAGTGGCGTTTTTCATGGAGAAGGGCATCCACCTTGGTGTAATCCCCTAACCTTCTTGTAGTAGGAGTCATCCCTACTCCTCCTTTCATCTTCGGACCCCAAGGCCAGCGGAGGGCATGGTATAGAACGTTCATTCTCCTTTCATCGGTCCCAAGTCCCTCTCCAGCTGCACGTTTTCACCTTGGGCCTCCATCCTGGAGTAACCCTCGACTTCTTGGGCTACGGACCACACGTATGCCCCTTTTTCCTCTTCAGGACACTCCACGCATATGTCGCACTCCACTTCCCATGAATGCATCTATCGCGACGCGATCGTCAGGTCTCTTCTATCTCTCGTTTCTCACATCGAGCACGACTGACGTGGGCTTCGAGTAAGCACTGACCATGGACACCACCTTGGGTGGACTCATAGTGTAATCCCTAATCCATCCCGAACTATGAGGACATTGATCCATTTAAAGGCATGGTACATAGGAATCCTCAACGAGGTTCAAGCCCCAACACCTTGGTCCTCCTGAGAGTGTAACCCCCAAACCATCCTGAACTACAGGGACTTTGATCCATGTCAAGGCATGGTACCTAGGAATCCCACATGAGGTTCAAGTGCCACCACCTTGGGCCTCCTCAGAGTGTAAGCCCCAATCCATCCCGAACTACATGTACTTTGATCGATGTCATGACATGGTACGTAGGAATCCTCCACAAGGTTCAAGCCCTAACACCTTGGGCTGCCTCAGTGTGTAAGCACCATCCCATCCCGAACTACGGGGAGTTTGATCCATGTCAAGGCATGGTACGTAGGAAGCCTCCATGATGTTCAAGCCCCAACACCTTGGGCTTCCTTAGAGTGTAATCCCCAACCCATCCCAAACTATGGGGACTTTGATCCATATCAAGGCATTGTACGTAGGAAGCCTCCATGAGGTTCAAGAACCACCACCTTGGGCTGATTTAGATTGTAGGCCTTACCACATCCCAAACTACGGGGACATTGATCCATGTCAAGGAATTATACATAGTTATCCTCCACGAGGTTCAAGCCCCACTACCTTGGGCTGCACCAGAGTATAAGCCCCAACCCATCCTGAGCAACGGTGACTTTGATCCATGTCAAGGCATGGTACGTAGGAATCCTCCATGAGGTTCAAGCCTCACCACCTTGGGCTGCCTCAGAGTGTAAGCCTCAACCCATCCCGATCTATGGTGACATCGATCAATGTCAATGCATGGTACGTAGGAAGCCTCCATGAGGTTCAAGCCCCAATACCTTGGGGTACCTCAGAGTGTAATCCCTAACCCATCCTGAACTACAAGGACTTTGATCCATGTCATGGAATGGTACGTTTGAAGTGTCCACAAGGTTCGAGCCCCAACACCATGGAAAGACTTAGAGTGTAAGCCCAAACCCAACTCGAAATATCTGGACTTTGAACCATGACAACACATGGTACGTAGGAAGCCTCCAGGAAGTTCAAGCCCCACCACCTTGGGCTTACTCATATTGTAAGCTCCAGTCCATTCTGAACTACGGGGACTTTGATTCATGTCAAGGCATGTTACATAAAATCCTCCACGAGGATCAATCCCCAACACCTTGGTCCGCATCATAGTGTAACCCCCAATCCATCCTAAATTATGGGGACTTTGATCCGTTTCAAGGCATGGTATGTAGGAAGCCTCCACGATGTTCAAGCCCCACCACCTTTGGCCACCTTAGAGACTATGCTCCAACCCATCCTGAACTATGGGGATATTGATCCATGTCAAGGAATGGTACGTAGGAAGCCTCCAAGAGGATCAAGCCCCAATTCATTGGGCCGCCTCAGTGTGTTATCCCCAACCCATCCTAAACTATGGGGGCATTGATCCATGTTAAGGAATGGTAGGTAGGAAGCCTACAGGAGGTTCAAGCCCCACCACCTTGGGCTGCCTCAGAGTGTAAGCCCCAACCCATCCCGAACTACAGGGACATTCATCCATGTCAAGGAATGGTACGTAGGAAGTCTCCATGAGGTTCAAGCCCCAACACCCTGGGCATCCTTTGAGTGTAAGCCCCAACCCATCCCAAACAATGGGTACTTTGATCTCTGTCAAGGCCTAGTATGTAGGAAGCCTCCACGAGGTTCAAGCCCCAACACCTTGGGCCGCCTCACAGTGTAATCCTCAGCCCATACCGAACTACGGGGACGTTGATCCATGTCAATTCATGGTATATAGGAAGCCTCCACGTGGTTCAAGCCCCAACATATTGGGTCATCTCATAGTGTAAGCACCAATACATTCTAAACTACGAGGACTTTGATCCATGTCAAGGCATGGTATGTAAGAAGCCCCCATGAGGTTCAAGCCTACCACTCGGTTGTTCCGACCCTCCTTAATGTTGTTTCTCCCCCATCTCGCAAGAATTTAAATTGTATTCACCATTTGAACAATGTGTACTTTGATTCCCCGCCATGGGGATATGTAGGAGGCCTCCATGAGGCTCAAGACCATCACTCATTCTCATCCTGATCTCTCCCTTGATCCTATGCATCTCGGGAAGCTCATGCCCCAACCCAGAGGTTCCACTTCCTTTGGGTCCCATCCATGCATCCATTGTCACAGGTCGCCTCATTAGGTGTTCCATCGTTTCATCAAACTACACAGACTTTGATTCCCCACCACGTGGATACATAGAAAGTCTCTTCAAGGACTAAGACCAAAGCCATAATTCATCCTGATTCTTAAGTTGGCCACCACATCCTTGTGGTATCATGCCACTTCATTCCCCATTTCCAGCAAACAACATTCCGGAAGATGCCCACGTGATGGCCCCCATGTCGGTGTTCCCCCCAGGGGTTCATCAATCTGATCCATGATAATCTTTGTTCTGATCAGTCCGATCTTTCTTCACTTGATGTTAATCATGTGGAATACTCTGTGTTAAACAATGGAAGCTGAGAAAAACCTCATATACATGCCCATGGCATATGATTCCCCCGCGTTCGATGTGGGATGCCTTGGGCTTCCGCGCCCTCGAGAATCCCTATGATGAGGGACAAAAGACAGACATGCCAATTCCCCAGCATATAGACATGCCAGTGATGCCTCAACGTGAAAAATACCCTAACCGAAGCTTGTATCCCTAACTGAACTCTTTAGAATGTCCTGACAGATGTATTGTAATTAACTAGTGTCCATGAGGATATGGCACCGGGAAGAGTTTCACGAACCACGTCTTAAATATATGAGGGAGACTCAGACTAGTTGATGAGCTCTAAGGAGGAATCCATAGAAGGAAGAACCAATATCCCATTATCTTATTTCGATCAAGGATCATACGTCCCTGAATAAGGACCGTATTCCACCTGCCTTTGGAAATCAGGAATGTGGGGATATAGCCACGCGTCCTCTATGTGATGGATGTGTGTGCCCCGACGAAAGCGTCAGAAAGAGAAATGGTGAACCCGACGTGAAGGGATTATCCTCAACATGGAGGATAGTGGTGTTCGAGGAATCAGTGGTTTAGCATGTCATCTGACCCCGTTAACCAGTATCAGGTCCCACCAAGCGGGCCTAATGTGAAACTCGCCAGAAGTTGGGACAGTTAGGACTTCGAGCATTCTATTCTGCGGTGTTGTTAGAGTCTATCCCTCTTAGTGGCCACGAAAGACGGAACAAAGCTGGGGAACTGGTTGTCCATTTCTCTTCCTAACAGTATTAAGGAGTTCGTCTCACTTCATTCATGAACCATGTTGTTGCTTCCGGAGCTCGATCACATACCCACCGAGGAAGTGGTAGGGGAAATATTGACGCGGCTACCCTGCGCCATTTTCCCTCTTCAATGATGGCCTCAACCGCCATGACTGCTTGGCGCCCACGACCCCTTTCCCTATCAGAAATTATCCAGTGAAGGTTAATTAATGACCTTGTGTGCAGGTTCGAGGGGGAGGGGATCATCCCCACCTGGAATATGGCTCGCCTAGATATCGAGGTGTCCGCACCTCTCCATTAACACTGCCCCTGAGGGCCGCACAGGGTGCCACTACTCCCCAACCCAACATTAAATCATTTCTGGGGAATGTCCCTGGAATGCCTTGAAAAATCCCTCCCCTATGCCGATGAAGTAGGGGATTCCCAGGTCATCCTCATCAGAGTCCCACATCAAGGGATCCCGGCGAGGGCTCCCACTAGGCTGCGTCAGCGCCGACGTTCGGTTCCCTGAGCCAAGGATTAGGTAATCCACGCGCCTGCACCATTAGCTCCATTTCATCTAAATGAGTGCCTGTGTCGGGGGAAAATGGAAGAGGATGCCCTCCGTGGGATATCACTGTCAGTGACTACTATGGCCCGAGCCACCATAGACTCATATCCCCAACTCCCTGCATATGTTGAGCTGGTGTAGATTTACGCCAGACCTAGATCAAGTCCCCAACCACCCCATAGGCATGCTGGGTCAACTCTCTTGGTCATTGGAATAGGAAATGTCCACTGGATACCTATCTGAAGCAATGCCACCCTACACAGAGGCTCACTCTGTGCCACCACTACGGATGGTGCGGGTCCACCCTACTCTCAACTTAGGCTTGGAGCTGTGCCTCATGCCACCTTCATCCTATTTGAGTGTCTTCCCCGTGACAGCAACACTCTGTATGGTGGTCTCTCTCGTGCTCACTACACTGGGTACAAGGTCACTCCCGCTACTGCAGATCGCAGGTATGGAGACATTGCAGGTCCGGCCACCCGTCAGCATGGAGGTCATCCCCGCGACCCTTTCGACATTTGTCCTAGTGCTCATCACACCCTGGCTTCCTCAAGTGGAAACCCTCTCTTCCCCAAAACTAGTGTGGCTAAAGGACCCCATGTCGGAAATCAGCCTTATCCTGAGGAGCCACCAAAGTGCAGGAAGGCAGGTCATCGCCACCGCAAGAGGAATTATGGGGAGGGCCGGATAGGAATCAGGCCAGTTTGCTTCTTAGACTCTGAGGCAGAGTCCAACACAGCATTGTAGCCGTCCCCTCAGTCCTCCGAGTCATGGGATGGGGCAGGAACAAGGCGTAATAGCCTCGTACTCATCGAATGTGAGATCCATATGATCCCCATCTCACTCTGAAGGTATATCTAGGATGATAAGAACCTGGAATGTCCTCAAGGACAGACCACTCAGTCCCCACCATCATCTCCGGAAGCACCCTCTGCCTCGACTAGAGACTACGAAGAGCTGTTTTGTGGGTCAATGGCGGAAGAGCCATGATATAGCCCACCCATGACATATTCTGATGTTGTGTTAGGAGCATTGGTCGTCAGTCCATCCTATCGAGATATAGCGACCAGGTCGCTACAATCATTAGAGGATTGCCCGAGGGTTGGCACCTAGTCTTCTTGCACGCCCTATTCTCCACTGGCCAGCCCGCCGTCCCAGTCGTCTTCTTTAGTACCGCTATCGTTTCCTCATCCTCCACCAGTTGACAAGTGGGGAAATCAAGGGGTAGACCTTGAATCTAAGACAAGGAGATTCTAGAACATCCCCATAGCGGACAACTTCCCTTAGAATTTTGTCCGATCGTAGGACCAAATTTTCGTGTGCCGGAACCTTTCACCCCAGAGTAGTTTGAATGATTCCGCCAGACCCTCCCGGTGATTCACTTATATCTCCACAACAAGTGAGTGTCATACCCTAGGATACAAGTGCACCTTGAAGTCATTGGTGAACAATTCCATCTGGTTGATCTGGTTGCGCTCCCTGTGGTCCAGTATCCTGAGTCACCTGGTAACCGCAGGGCCCTCCGACAACAATGCATTCAGAGTTTCCATGTACTCCGCATGGTTATTAGGGTGGCTATCCCTCACGTGCAAGTTTGTTTCTGGGGGCAGCACGCCGCCCTCCTTTTCAACGATATTCTCCAGCTACCCGATACACTGGGCGACATCAAGGCCATGCCCCCCGAGAATAGTTGTAGTCAACATGACCAATTTGTCAGGAGGGGAAAACGAGCTAGAACTTATTAATAAGAATTAATTCCCTGAGGATGTGCCACTACTACTGGACCCATCGGGGAGGGTTACTCATCAGAAGAGGAACCTCCTAGGTCTCCCTCCACCCACCCAGGTACTAGTTCTGATCTAGAACCCCGGTAAGGGAAAAGAGAACACCAGAGCTGTCAAGCACTCTGACCCATCCTCTTCAGTGCAGAATATGGAAGAGGAACCTAAGAAGGCCACATTGCGCCAGCAACTTGATGAGCTGAAAATTTAGGTCAAGAACTCTTGGATGAATGTGTTGCAGAGAAAAAACCCAACTACGGTGATCCTAGGATGGACCAGTAGGGGCCAGAACAGCTTCCCCTTGCCGAGCAGCCCCCTAGGAAACCCTGATCATGCCACTCTCGCTGACAGGGAGGAAGCCACGACTCACTGCAAAAGGGCGTGGTATGTCTCACCAAACCCTCCCAAAAGTCGCGACAATCCAAGGAACCCCACTTGGGCTCCCCTTGCCGCCCCAAGGGTCTTTCCACTAGCTTCACCATGAGCCTCTGAGCTTGTCCACCACATTGAAGAACCCGACAATGCGCTCGTGGTTAGGGATCCCAATTAGGGCAGGGACCCCATCCATATGATCCACTTGCAGCACTCATCACCCACCTGGAGGCATTGGAAATGTGACAGGTGGAAATACCACCTGATGGAAAGCCATACCCGGTATGGGTGGATGACATGTCGACACTTCCTGGATTCTGGAATCCCACCTTCTCCCACATTAATGGGATAGGGAACCTGCTGCAGCACCTGGACCACTTCAACTTGAGGTGTGGGCCTACGTTAGGTACCCCAGCGTAGCAGGAGGCCGCCAAGCTCTGCTGTTTAGTTCAAACACTGGAGGGGACAACATTCGTCTGGTACATCCAGCTCCCCGTCAGATCTGTGGCAAGTTGGGAGGACCTTCACAGGAAGTTCCTTTACCAGTTCATCTCTACCACCCAGAAGACCAGCATCACAGACCTATTCAAGGGAAAGAAAGGCTAGATGAGCGAGTCGCGGACTTCATCACCCGGTGGAAGGGGAACACATGATCCATTGACATGACACAAAATCAAGAGCAGTTACTGAAGATGTTTGGGGGGAATATTAAGACAGAGATGGTTTACTCCCTAATCACTCTGAACTATACCGGAGGGTTCCGAGTCTTCTCTGATAAGGCCTAACACCTCGAATAAGCCTTGTAACAGGCCATCTTGACACGTCTGTTGCCCCATGTAATCCCAGTGTGGAGGGATTCTAGAGTCGAGCCCACTGCATTGGCCCATGTAGAAGCCCCCAGGAAACTAGAGTTGCTACCAGCAGCACCAGCCTCGTAGCCTTGCATAGAAGCTCCACCTCAGGCACAACTTCCGGTTCAGCAGCATCGTCATAATCGACAAGCGCTGCTACGTAATGCACCGCCACCATCCAGGTGGGAAAATCAGGGTCTGCCACCTGGCCAGGCTACTCTGGCCCCTCGTCAGGGCCAAGCTCACATAGCCCCTTATCTAAACAGAAGAAATCAGACATACTCTTTCAATGAGGCTCAGGTTCCCGGTTACTTTTGCACCACCTTAGAGAAGGGAATTTTATGCTTGCCTGAATATAGAATTCCAGATGAGGTGAATCTCAATTATCACCCCAACTACTTCCCTTATCACCAGATCCTCGGGCACAACCTTAGGCGATGCTATGTTTTCATGGACTGCCTCCAAGACCAGATTGACAATAACATAGTCAGGATGGGCCCAGCCCCGGCACAAGCGACGGGTTTCTTTGTAAGGTCCGACAGCTGTAGCGACCGCGAAGGTGAGTGGCAACAGGTTTCTGACTGCGAGCCTCAGAAGTATAATGACTGGATGGCTTGAAAAGTGGTCACTAATGCCCATGGCATTATCTGTGCATGCCTAAATCAACTGGAGCATTCAGAATCTATGACTACCACTTCTGCATCATCATCTCAGTCGACCACTTCCCAAATGAGCAATCATTAGTGGCACAAGAAGAAGCAACTTCCCCACCAGTATCGTCATCGTCACACACTCTTGGTGACTTCATGCCCCTAGATATGGGCATCCCTCCATGAACTCACCCAGTGGTGGATGATTCTTCATGTGACATCCAAGGGTACGCATCGGTTAACACTGTTGAGTTGGTAAACCCCTATATGACTCATGATGAGGGGGGGAACTGGTCGAACCTCCCTAATGTACCCATTCGGTGCCAACATCAGTGGAGCCGTGAATATATGGGTCATCGGGGCACATCAGTTGGCACCTCTACCCTGGTCGTGCATGCCGCTGAGACCAGATAGCAATCCCAGCCCAGAACTCGGCACACACAGCCTCTCCATCTGGTGTCGACAGGACGGCCTCCACGACTGTTTGTGATAATGGATCAGGCATAACCCCTTCGTCCATGTCGCGACCAGATTCGCCCCGCTACTGGACGATCTCAGGCGTCCGGTCCTCAACCAGCAGCTACTCTCCGAGCTTCCACTAGTGAGTCACAGGATATACCCAACACCAGTCAACCACCGGTCAGGCCGGCATGGCCCTCTAGGCATTCTATCACAGTGTGGATTTCCACAAGTAGAAGTTCATGCATAGTCCGGAATTATGATGTTCTCAAGCACCTCTCCAACATTCCAGCGAGGCTTTCCATCCATGATGCCCTTCGCATGTCGCCAGATATGCACGAGGCCCTTGCTGAGGCATTAAGGTGCCCCCTCTAGTTTGAGATGGATGTAGTAGTTGCAGAGGATTTTCATGCTGAAATATTTGAGGTTGCCGAATTCCAGGCCATCATTTCGTTCTTTGGAGAAGATGAAGGCTCCCCCATAGAGGGGCATAACCGCCCACTATATATCACCGGCCAATTCAATGATGTGGAGGTTCTTCGTTGTCTTTTTGAAACCAGATCCAGGATCAACATTATCTTCACACGGATACTGCAAAAGCAGAGGTTATCCAAAGATGACCCGACTCCCTCCGATTTAAGAATCTAGGGATAAGATAGGATAGAAAAGACCCCGGTCGGCAAGATCCGTCTGAAGACATAGTTTGGTGGCCTAGTTTCTAGTACCGAGTTTATGGTTGTATCCTAGGACACCACATACAATGCATTGATGAGAAGACCATCGCTCCACCTTCACATGGTGGTCCCAACATCACATCACTAATTCCTCAAGTACTCCCTTAATGGTCAAGTGGGCGTACTCCAAGGTGATGCATCTCTTTTCACCTCTTGTGAAGACCCTTATCTGGACGCTGAGTATTACAAGAGAAAATATGAACATGTCCAGGAATGTGATGTTGACCCCCTCTCCACTACGACCGACCCTTGGTCAGGCCTGAATGATGCCTACATCTTCCTGATCTATCAGTTGGAGGCCACGACCCCCGGTATGGGGCAATTTTTTGTCATTTCTGGGAAAATGGTGAACCATTCCCCCAAATCCATGTAGAATCAGAAGATCACTTCATATTCTTATACAAATAAGGCCCCAGTGATCCTGGAGCCTCCCACTCCCATCAGGTATCGGGACGTCGGGCTCATGGAAACAGTAGTACGTCATACATGTTTGTTTCGCTGGGCTGGAATAAGTCGTCTCCAGCAAACGCGCCACTACTACTTTGATATTATCAGGAATGGCCCCATGGCCTGGAGTCTAGATGGGATCAGGTTGACAACATTCATAGATATGGTCTCAGCAACGCTAGAGCTCCCTGATGTAATAACTGCCTCCACTAAAGCTTGTACCAGCATCACATCGGTGTCTGATAACTCAGAAGCAACTTCCCCCGTGGATGATCCCATGGAAGATCCCTCAGAAATTGATGTAGAGGGTCTGGAGGATGCTCCCTCTGCCTTTGATGAAGGCATCTCTGCAATGGTCAATGAACTGGTATAGGTGAACCTTGGTAGCAAGGAAGATCCTAGACCCACATTGATCAGTGCGGCCATGTCCCTTGAGGAGAATCAGCGATATGTAGGCTTCGGTAAACAACATAATGGTGTATTTTCCTTGAGTTATGATGAGATGCAAGGACTAGATCCTTAGGTATCCATCCACTACCTCGGCCTCCCTATAAATCATCACAGGTTCAAGCAACCTCCTAGGAAGATGCACGCTTCTCATGGTTCCATGGTTGAGCCAAAGTTGACAAGCTCATCTGAGCCAACTTCGTCAAGGAGGTCCAGTACCCAAAATGGCTGGCCAACATTGTACCAGTTAGGAAGAAGAATAGATAGATCGGAGTCTTTATCGACTTCCGCAATCTCAATCACCATTGTTCGAAGGATGTTTTTCCCCTTCAGTGACAGAATTTTTGATCGACACTACAGTGAGGTTCCAAGACTTCTCTTTCATGTATGGTTACTCTAGATATAATCAGATTCGGATGCCCCCTGAGGATGAAGTGACCAGAACTTTTAGGGCGCCCCAATGTACTTTCTTCTACCAGGATATTCTCTTGGGCCTAATGAATGCGGGTTTTACCAATCAGCGGGCCATGCATCGCATATTCAAGTCGATCCATAGGACCGTGGTGGAATGCTATGTGGACGATCTGGTGGGAAAATCTCACCAGTGCCAGAACCATCTCAAGGATATTTAGAAAGTGTTCATCTTCCTCTGTTCCTACCACCTGAAAATGAACCCATTGAAGTGTTCCTTCAGTGTGACCTACGGGAAGTCTCTTGGACTTGTTTTTAGGTACTGGGGCATCGAGATCGACCTGGAGAATATCAAGGGAATCATCCAGATGACTCCCCGAGTAACATTCGGGAACTTCGAGGTTTCCAAGGCCACTTAGCCTACATATGAAGCTTCATTACGAATTCGGCTGGCATGTACAAGCCCTTTTCCTAGATCATGAAGAAGGGAACTGCCTATGAGTGGAAAGATGAGTGCCAGAATGCCTTTGATGAAATCATAAAATATTTTCTCCAGCCTCCGATCTTGATGCCACCCATCTCCGGGAAGCCGCTAGTCCTCTACGTCACCACCCTGGAATGGTCCGTCATCACGCTTGTCGTCCAGAAGAACAATGAGGGGACATAGAACAACCTCTACTACCTCAGCCTTATGCTCCTCAATACGGAGACTAGGTACTCCCCCATCGATAAGAGCTGTATTGCGCTCGTATTCACAGTGAAAAAATTGCGACATTACCTGAAGCAACACGAGGTACTGCTGGTCTCTTGAGTAGACCCTATGAATTGTATTGTGAGTCAGCCCATGTTGATCGGCCATCTAGTGCAGTGGGAGGAAATCCTCTAGCTGTTGGACATCAGGTTTGTGCCTTAGAAGGCTATCAAGGGACAAGCATTGGCAGACTTTCAAGCTTCCCATCCAACACCTGTGGACGAGTCCCTAGACTTTTATTTTCCCGATGATGCAATCCTCTCAGTAGATCATGCCATTCCATGTTGGCATATGCACTTTGATGGTGCCTCCCAAATCCCCACCGGTATGAGGCTCAATGATCCTAGGTTCAACAGAGTGGTTTTGGGTATCATCTTCATTACCCCGGTATAATCTGTTCTTTCGTATTCTTTCCTCTTATCAGAAGTCCACACCAACAATGAGGCACTGTACCAGGCTCATATTTATAGCCTCGAGCTGGCCCTTGAGATCGACGTGCCCCATTTTCATGTGAAAGGGGACTCTGAGCTAGCCATTATGTAGGTCAATGGAGGATATGTTGTCTGGAAGCCATAGCTCGTACCATTGTTGGATCGCACCCTCCAGTTAATAGCCCAGTACCCTTCTCGACGAGAGGTTACCCATGTCCCTCAGTCATAGAATGGTCGAGCAGATGCTTTGTCCATCATAGCTAAATCACTTGCGGAGTCCGAACAGGATGATCTAATTATCCACATGGATCGTCGAAGAGTCATAGCTCCTATTACCCTGGATGACGATGAAATCCCACAGGTAAGACATATTACAATTGGTGCCTCCGCGTCTTGACCCTCGGGTCATCTGGATGCAGCAATCGAAATGATTTCCAGTTAGAGGACACCCTTGGTTGAATAACACCAACATGGTAATCTCTCATCAGAATGGGCTGAGCACGAGCGAATTCGATGCCACACACTACAGTTTACCATCCATAGTGGTCCCAGTCTTGATAAGATCCTCTATAATCATGGGTTTGATGGTGTTATCCTCTGTTTCATTGAAGGGGTTGAGATTCCACATGTCATGTAAGAGGATCATGCTGGTTCTTGTGGTGCCCATCAGGCTAGGCCAAAACTGTCTCACCAGATCCGGAGGTTAGGGTATTTTTTTCCCTCCATGATCCATGACTACATCGAGTTATCCAAGAGGTTTCATGAGTTCCATGATTATGATATCTTCGTGCATCGGCCACCAGGGCCTCTCCACATTACCAAGTACTCTTGGCCCTTTGAAGTATGGGGACTAGATGTCGTATGACCATACCCTCTGGCAAAATCTCTCCAATACCAGTTCATTATGACTTCTACAGATTTCTTTTCCATGTGTGTAGAGGCAATTCCTCTCAAGGAAGTCAAGGCCCATTCTATCGTGGACTTCGTGAGTTCCAATATCATCCATCGGTTTGGGGTTCCTCATTCTATCCTCACCGATAACAGCACCATCTTCCGAGATGTCGAGTTGAATTTTTTTTACGCCATGTACAAAATCTACTTGAACCATACATCCCTCTATCACGCATAGATAAATGGAAAGATTGAGTCATTCAATAAAACCCTTTCTAACATCTTGTAGAAAATGGTTGGTCAGAACAAGAAGAGTTGGTCGGATAAGCTCTCCAATACCCTCTGGGCCTATCAGGCGATGACTCGTAATTCCACCCAGGTGACTCTATATTCCAGGAGTATGGAACATAGGTCATACTTCCCATCGAGGTTCTGTTTCCCCCGATGCACACAATGGTCTATGACCAGCAAGCACCATATATAGTGGTTGAAATACGTCTAGCTAAATTGGAAGCACTTGATGAGAATAGGATTCATGCCATGCATAACATAGAAAGGGATCAGAGTAGGATGGATCGAGCCTTCAACAAGAAGATTCACCTCCACTATTTTCTGCAAGGCAACTTGGTGCTAGATCTGAGAACACCAACGATACCTGGTAGAAAACCACCCAAGTTGGATCCCAAATGGAAAGGACCATTCATTGTTCATAAGGTTTATCCCAATGGAGCATACTCTCTGGTGGACATGGATGTTGAGCATATAACTCCTCCCAAAAATGACATGTTTCTCAAGAAATAGTTTTCCGGTGTTGCTAGGTCCTATCACATGACCCTAAATTGTGATAATATTGGTCCCGCATGATCCTAAACTGCACGATGGTCCTGCATGACCCTAAACTGCAGGATGGACCAGAAAGACCCTAAACTGACAGATGGTCCCGCATGACCCTAAACTACATGATGGTCCTGCATAAACCTAAACTGCATGATGTTCCTACATGACACTAAATTGCACACCAGTCCTGCACAACGCCAAACTGTACCTTCAAGAAATACATGTGGATTGATTCCCATCCTTATGGGATACGTAGGATGACTTGAACATTTAGATTTCAGGCCCAGCCCCATCCCTTCAAGATCTCCCAATCACCCCGATCACCTAGGCCTCTTAGACTGTTCCTCTACATTTGAGGGATATATGGTTGTGATATGGGGTTTTTCCCTCCTTTTCTTTGGGTTTTTTGATCCGTTCCCCCCTTCTCCTAAGAGTCTTCCACCTCTTATCCACTCTCATATTGAGTCCCTCGACCCTTTATAGTGGTTCGCTGATGTGTCCAAGAGTACTCTAGTTTAGGACCTGGAGTGTTATATACTATTTGCTCAAGTTCCATTCACTTTTCAGGCTTCGTGTGTCCCTTCATTTGGGCCCCCAATATCTTTCACACCCAAAGGGAACCCAAAAAAAGGCATGGATTCTAGGCCTAAGGTATCTCCTACTGTTATGGCCCAACACCCCTAAGGGTTTCAGACGAAAAATTGATACAAATCCCACATTTCGAACATGTTCATCGGTTGATGCTCATTTTTTCCCCATTTTTTAGGCTAACACAATAGGATGTTGTGTTGCGAACATGGTCCGCAGTAATCATCTGTCATCAAGACAGCCCCTTCATTCCATGAATGTTGGGTACTTGATTCACATTATGTTTCACCCCATAATGTCCAGGTAGAATATAGACACTCTTAACACTATTCCTTAGTGCACCTCCACATGTTAAGGGGACAAAGCCGCAATACAGTGTCCTTTGGGGATCCCACGGTCCATTCTCGAAGACCATAATCTGAGGTCTTCTCTAAGAGCAGTGTGCGGCTTGATCCTCATCCTCATGGGATATGTGGGATCACCCACAAATTGCGTTTCCGAGTCCAGTTCTACTAGGATCCAGCTTCTATTTCCCCTTATCATCTGACCCTCACTGGCCTCTTGGCCAGAGGCTCCTTTCCAGGAGTAGTACACGGTGATGATCTGGACATTTCCCTCATTCACATCAGGTAATCATTATCACATTGCGCACATTCCTCCATGACTTTAAACTGTGTTGTTTGGTCCTATCACGTGACCCTAAACTGCGATAATATCATCCATGTCGCACGACGAAAAATGGCACTATATTGTGATGTAACTAGAACATTTTCCCTGAACAAATTCAGGATTCCCCATAATGACATTGGGAAGCAGTAGTTCCCTCACCAGAGATGTCCTATCTAAAAGTATTTATGATTAATGATCATATTAATGTGCTCGCCTAATGTGCTTCCATGACGATGGCCTAATTTCAAGAGTGTTGAATTCTGTTTGAACAAACCACCACTTAATTTTCCACGCTTTGTGTTCCCCTTTATTCAGACCTTCACCCTCTTTCACATTTTAAGGGACCCCTAATAGTATGGATGATCGACCTATCGTCTGTCTGCTATCCTGGGCCAACGTTCTAGAAGACTGATCACGTTTAAAGGGACCACCAAACAGTATGTATGCTCAACCTATGGCCTCATGCTATCCGGGGCCAATGTTTAAGAAAACTGATCATGTTTTAAGGGACCCCCTAATAGTATGGATGATCGACCTATGGTCCACCTACTGTCCTGGGAAAAGATCCAGAAGACTTTTGGACGGTATTTGAGTTAGGTCATGAGTTGAGAACATGGTCAGTGTTCGGCCCCCATTTGTTGTCTCCATTTCAGGATAATGTGATAGGGATGCTGTGTTTCGAACAAGGTCAATAGTTTCCCTTTAATTACACACTCCATCCATACTGTTCACAATTTGGGTAACGTGATTCACATTTCTTATTCCATTATTTTCGGCTTAATGCCTCTGGCATATCCCTCATCGTGTGTTGGAGCACATTGAGAAGATAGTACATCGGTTGGATTGAGGTCCTCTTCCTTTGGTTGTGCCTCCCTCTTCTCCTCAGAAATATGGATTCAAATCTCGAATTCCAAAATCATGGTTGATGCTCCCACATTCAAGCAATGTGATAGTATGAGTATCCCTTGTTTCTCACATCGGGTACATCCCATGTGAGATTACGGATGATTTACTATTTATTTCGGGATTATGGTTGAGCATGTTAAACCAAGGGACATGTAAATAAATTTTTCGATACATAGAGTTCAAAATAAGAAGATGTAAGATGACATAGGTTTATGGTTTTGGCCAAAACATGGACCCTAAGGGTTCACATATTGGATGGATCTTTCCAACACCGCTACCATTTGGCTGGTGGCCTCCAGGACTGCTTCCTGCCCCCTGAGGACTCTCTCTTCATCAACGGACGTAGAGCGTAGTTCATTGACTCTAGCCCGTGTATGCGCCTGTTCAGTTTGGAGCTCAATCATCTGGTGACTCGCTTCCATGAGATTTTCTTGGGCATCTTCCAGCTGGGCCCTCAACTGCTCCATGAGCTCAAGAACAGTTTGTGATGAATATCTCATTTTCTTTTGCCTTTTCTTCGAGGTGTTGAACCTCATGTTCCAATTTCAGAAAGGCTGAGGTTCTCCCCGACTCCTCCCAGCATCGGGTGACATCAGAGCGCCTGCTGTTCTCGAACATCTTCTCGGCCATATAATCACGGACCGCTATGTGAAGGCGTTGAGCATCTTCTCATCCAGTGCAAAGGAAACACATCCAGGTGTGGAGTGATCACATCCTCTTCAGCCATTCCTCCTGAGGTAGACTGAGAAAATGCCTAATTCATTTCCACCCCTTGTGTCACATCATTCATCTCTCCTAAACTACTTCCATGTGTGAATCATCATTTTCCTTGGGATCAGTGGGCCGATAGGTAGGAAAACAACCAATATGCTGGAATCAGGGTCTTCCTTGGCTAGTCCTCCTAAGGGATTAGGCTCTTCAGAGTTTGAGCGACCTTCCTCCCTCGTTTTAACCATGGTGGCACCTTTTTCAACTTCCGGTCCTGCCCCGACAGTAGTGCCACTGATATCCACCACCCACTACTCACCAGTTGTCAGGGTTGATTCAGTGTGGGAATCATGTTCTGGATAGGGTGGTATGTTTTCCATTGATTCACTCGCATATGGTTCGTGCTCAGCATCCTCAAGAGCCTCAAATTCCATGATCAATGTTACGACAAGAATAACCCTAGACAATTGAGTCCTCCGACGATAATTAACTATATCGATGCAAGTAACTTACAAGGACCCAAGGTGCCAGCCTCCAGTGTCCTGGCCACTACAGGTGTTGTCATGGTAGGGAATCCTTCAGTGCTCATCAGTTCGATAATGGGCATCAGTGCCCCACCTTATCCCATTGGAGGTTCTCCCCCTCATTCGACTGTATATGCTTGTTCAACCCCAATATTCTCCTGAGTGAGAGAAGGAGGGTGGGTTATGTATGGTAAAGGAAAGCGAAGAAAAGGAGGAGGATAGATAAGGGTTGAAAAATAACTCGAGTAGCTCAGTCACATCCATAACGGAGCTGATGATCTCAAAACTCTCTTGGAGACTCCCTTAGTGGGACGACCCTTAATAACCTTCACCTTCGGGCTCATATTCTTCTTTTGACTCCTCCTATTCTGCTTAGCCGCCCACCGACTCATCATTTTTTTCATCGTCCTCCGACGAAATCCTTTCTAAATCATGATCCTGACTGAGAATCACATTCACCAAGAAATATGGCTCCTCACCCTAACCTTGTTGGTATGTGTATGCATCCATGGCCATAAGATATGCATGTCGTCAATGGAAGTTCACCCTGTCGATGATTCGGACAAGCTCGACTTTTGGCAGCGGGGTCCTATCTCGCACTATCTTCTGCTAGAGGGCTTCAGTACTCACTGACTGCCGCAGGGTTATACAGGCTGACCATAGCGCATGGAAGATCACGTCATGATAAGGTTGAAGCAGATATCTTATTTTCTTCCTGGGAAGTTCTTTGGCCACTCCATGGGACCCTCATCCTCTAGGCGATGAAGGCTTGGCCATGCCAAGCGACGTCCCCGCATCTGAGTTCCTAGCTTGTGCGGGCCCTATTGTCTATCGTGCTTCTGATCATCCCCCTCTAACGGCACTATTCCTGTTCTCTCGCCGCCCGAGTTCCAAACTGGTGAACTTGAGTTTCCAAAGTCACCTCCATAAAATCCCCTCAGGGTATGTTATGGATTTATGCTCAGTATACTCGGTTGAGAGTCTGGCATCAACCCCGGTGGGAGGAAAGGTGATTACATCACATGAGCCATAGGTTTTGGACATCAACCACATCAGGAGAAGGACACAGGGATGCCTTTCCTCCCAATAATTTTTGTAAAAGTTTTTTCGAATCCGTTGGAGGCACCCAAACTACCTGGCGAACCTGGATGGCACATAAGGCTCGCAGAAGATCTTCCCATCAATCCGGGCCACAAGCACCCTGCCTCTGATGCTCTGGATGTAATCTCTCTACTATAGTGAGCCATGACCGTTGTCTATCATTTGTCCAGTTTGGGTGGGTAATGGGATTAAGGAGAAGTTGGAATGATTACAAATTCTGATCCTCACTCACTCCTCATTGAGCGTCAGTGGTATGACCCTGAAAATGTTCAGCAAGGAAGGTCACAGACCGTTACTTCGAGGGCGGATGGAAATTGTGAAGGTGCATCTTCCGCAATGAGCCTCAACCCAGTGGTAGAAGATCTATAAGGGGCCACAGATTATCCTAGGTGACCCGCCTCTCAAGATGTGTCCCATGATGGAGTACCGATGAACCAGCACGGCGACACCCAGATTGAATCTTTTGTTGGAGGCCATGATTCCAACCATAACCGGGGACATTGGATGGACGTCCATCCTTGCATCCCTCACACGAAAAATCCACCCACTCAAGAATGTACTGAGGAATCTGGCATACTGAACATTCGGGTCCCAACTCTCATTTATACTCTAGCCCCACGACTAGTAGTTACCTTCCTCCATGATCCTCCAGTAGTATCCGCTCTTTCTCGTCTATGTCGTGGTTGGACACCGTCTCCCCCACCCTTGCATCTTGACTATTGGATCCCTCTCCAATAACAGGATGAATCACTCCTTGTAGGAGATTTCCTTCAGGAAGTCCTTGACCCCCATCCTCTCATTGGCCAGCTCTAGAAGGTGCCACATTAGTATGGGGGTTCGTGATCTATCACACCAGGTGCTCATCGGTGGGAGGAATTCATCATATTGGTAGCCCTCAAAAGGGATACCCCCAATGCAATGAATGTCCCAGAGGCTGATACTCACATCTCCATGGTGAAGGTGGAAGGTGTTGGTATTGGGGGACCATTGGGTGAACTGCTCTGGCCCGAGCTCAGCCTGGCTGTATAAGTAAAATTGTGATGTCCACACCGCCTCAAACATGACAATATGCCACAGCCCATCCCCAAATTGTTCACATCTATGGAGAACACAGTATGCCCAGGCCCATTCACTGGTGATGTTGCCTCCAGATCACAAGTCCATTTCATGTAGCCAGCCTTTAGCCTCGTCTATGACACTCTGACGAAAGGTGATCGCGTAAAGGGCCGACGATCTCTCCAAAACAAGGTCACTTCTAGCAATGGTCCTAGTCCTAGGATTCTGGACATATACATCCATGTGCCTGGTTTCTCTAGAAGGATGAACATTGTTGGTGATGTAGTATTGAGGAAGGTCGTCCTCACAGGTCTCCAATGACCGCAACGTATCCACCTCAAAACCTGGCAAAGGGACCCCCACCAGAATACCAAAGTCCCGCAATGGCAGGTTGTTGGACAGTGCATACTCTTTTTGGGTTGGGGTTAGCAGGTTGAAATGTTTATGATTATTGGAAAAAATCTTTTTGGCGCCAAACACCTCTGGTTTGGCGACCATTTCAACCCTTCGAGCGGCGGCATCTCCATCCTCAGCCTGATTTGCGGCCATCCTCTTCCAATGAGTGTTTGAGCAGTTAGCGCGAAATACAAGAAGGTGTAGCAAAATTTTAGCGGCTGTCACGAAATATCAGACTGCAGCATGAAAAAACCCGAGTTTTTATGAAAAAATGATGCCATAACTTGGTGGAATTGTGCACAGATGGAATGGTTTTTCATGAAAGGCTGGAGAAATATTCGCGCAAGAGAGATTTGTGCCTGTTGCGCGAGAAAATTCGTATGGGGAATGGGACCCGCGACGCCTTTTATAGGCAAGATCTGGTTTACGTATGGGCGCGAAAAATGGATTTTGCACCCGTCTTGGGTTTTGCACGCCACTTCTATTTTTTGTGGGCATGGACACTACAGAGCCCTACATTTCGGCATTTCCTACGTAATCTAATCATTACGACCCTCGCCGATCCAATTCTAAGGGGGTGGGGTATTTTAGATGCTAAAAATTCTCAAGTGATGATGAAGGTTTCAAAATGACAAATCGATGTCATATTCGGACCCGGGTACCGAATCCAAGGGGCCTGGAGAAGGTGCATGATTAAAATTTGGAAGCGCACGAAAAATTGTGCACTGCGCGAAATTTTATGGGTTTCACGAAGACTCCTTTGCGCATGTGAGAAATAATTATGCGCCCCCGACCCACGTGATTGAACTTTCACGGGAATAACCTGGGCGCACAATTATTTTGTGCCAACCTTTTTTCCGCACCCCCGGTCACCTATAAATAGAGTCGACCTCCTTCCATTTTGAGGATGAAGAATTTACACCAGCTCTCATGCTCGAAATTCAACTTCTGCATGCATAAAGATGGCCTTTAGGGATGATTATCTTCGAGCCAATTCGCCCTGGGGTCAACCTTTGCATGATATCTACATAGTTATGATTGAATTCCAATCTCATCATGGTCCGCCCCTTGTGAGAAATCCCATCCATTGTGTGCCAGCCGGCCAATTTCACCCAACATCCTTCCATTGCCTGCACCCCCGACAATTTCGTGCAATCACCTTCAATTGCGCACACCCCAGTCATTGCGCGCAGTCTCTCCCACTTGCGCGAAATTCCTCACCTTGCATGCAATACTTCCTAATTGAACACAAATCCGCAGCTCCATTTAGGTGAAATTATCATTGATTTCGCGCCAGCCCGGTGCTTTTTGTATAGGGCAAATGATTTCACCCGTGAGACACTAATTTTGAACATAATCCCTCGGGACCCCTCACCTCAGTACTCCCCAGACGTCCCTTTGCATGAGTGCCTGATGCTCTTCTTATGGGTGACATTCGCGGGTGACATTAGCACCCCGGGTATCTGCATCATGCATCGTTTTCCCATACGACCTTCTAGGCTCGTACGAAGTAATTTTGAAGTCCCCTTGACGACACCTCCCATTGTGCTACTTCGCCTCATGCTTCTTTGCAATGGCATGCTAACAGCTATTTCTTCTTCGCATAGCCATGCTAACGTGGAACCCTCAATGGTTCGATCCATGACACCCCTTCACTACAGCGTTGCCGATGCCTTCCCTCCCACAAGGAGTAAAGGGTACCGGTTATGTATGTCGTAGGGTGTGGAGTGAACCCACCTCATTCGAGCTATAGGATGTTAATCTGCCAAGCACCATCATCCTCATCACATGACATTAAACCATGACCTATCCTCATGCCTCGCACGTAGGGTCTCCCCGCCTTGGACATTATCCATGCCCACTCATCTCCACGGGGATGGGATTACCCATCACAAGGTATGATATCTTCCTTATCGGAGTGGTGTTCGTCCGTGGGGAAGGGAAGGAACCCTAGTGTAATCCCCTAACCATCTTGTAGGAGGCAGCATCCCTACTCCTCCTTTAATTTTCAGACCCCAATTCCAGTAGAGGGTGTGGTAGGGAACGATTCTTCTCCTTTCTTTGGTTCCAAGTCGCTCTCCCGCTGATCTTTGTTTCCTAGAGCCTCCATCCTGGAGTAACCCACACTTCTTGGGATGCGGACCACGTGTAAGTCACTCTTTCATCTTCGGGCCACTACACGCGTAAGCCCCACTCCACTTCCAACGGATGCACCTTTCGCGATGTGAACATCAGGTCTCTTCAATCTCTGGTTTCTCACACCGAGCACGACTCATGTGGGCCTAAAGTAAGCACTAACCAAAGCCACCACATTGGTCCGCCACTGAGTGTAAGCCCCAATCCATCGTGAACTACAAGGACTTTGATCCATGTAAAGGAATGGTATGTAGGAAACCTCCATGAGGTTCAATCCCCAACACCTTATTCCACCTCCAAGTGTAGGCCCTAACCCATCCCAAAATACGATTAATTTGATCCATGTCAAGGCATGGTACGTAGGAAGACTCCACGAGGTTCAAGCCCCACCACCTTGGGCCGCCTCAGAGTGTAATCCCCAATCCGTCCCAAACTACTGGGACTTTGATCCATGTAAAGGCATGGTATGTAGGAATCCTTCACAACATTCAAGACCCAACACATTGGTTCGCCTTAGAGTGTAAGCCCCAAACCATCCCGAAATAGGGGGACTTTTATCCATGTCATGGCGTGGTACGTAGGAAGCCTCCACGCAGTTCAAGCCCCGACACCTTGGGCCGCCTCAGAGTGTTAACCCCAACCCATCCCGAACTACATGGACTTTGATCCATGTCAAGGCATGGTATATTGCAAGCTTCCAAGAGGTTCAATCCCCACCACCTTGGCCCGCCTCAGAGTGTAATCCCCAATCTATCCCGAACAACGAGGACTTTGATTCATATCAAGGCATAGTATGTTGGAAGCCTCCAGGAGGTTCAAGCCCCACCACCTTGGGCCGCCTTAGAGTGTATTCCACAACCTATCCCAAACTAAAAGGACTTTGATCCATTTAAATTCATGGTATGTAGGAAGCCTCCCGGAGGTTCAAGCCCCACCACCGTGGGCCACCTCAAAGTGTATGCCCCAACCCATACTGATCTACGGGGTCATTGATCAATATCGAGGCATGGTACGTTGGAAGCCACCAAGAGGTTCAAGCCCCAACACCTTGGGCCGCCTTAGAGTGTAATCCCCAACCCATCCCGCACTACGAGGCCTTTGATCCATCTCAAGGCATGGTACGTAGGAAGACTTCATGAGGTTGAATCCCCAACACCTTGTTCCTCCTCAGAGTGTAAGCCCCATACCAAACCGAACCATGGGGACATTGATCAATGTCAAGGAATGGTACATTGGAAGCCTCCACGAGGTTCAGCCCCCACCACCTTGGGCCACCTAAGAGTGTAAGCCCCAATCTGTCACAAACTAAGAGGAATTTGATCCATTTCAAGGCATGGAACGTAGGAAGAATCCAAGAGGTTCAAGCCACAACACCTTGGGCCGCCTCAGAGTGTAAGCACCAACCCATCCTGAACTATGGGGACTTTGATCCATGTCAACTCATGGTACATAGGAAGCCTCCACGAGGTTCAAGCCCCACCACCTTGGGTCGCCTCAGAGTGTAATCCCCAACCAATCCCGAACTATGGGGACATTGATCCATGTCAAGGCATGTTATGTTGGAATACTCCATGAGTTTCAATCCCTCACACCTTGGGTTTCCTCAGAGTGTAAGACAAAACACATCCCGAACTATGAGGATTTTTATCCATGTCAATGCATGGTACGTAAGAAGACTCCACAAGGTTCAATCCCCAACACCTTGGGCCACCTCATAGTGTAAGCCCCAATCCATCCCAAACTATGAGGACATTGATCCATGTCAAGGAATGGTATGTAGGAAGCCTCCACAAGGTTCAATCCCACCACTCGGTCATTCCGACACACCATCATGTTGGTTCACCCCGTAACGTAAGACGGTAAACTGTATTCTCTATCAGCACTACATAGTCTTTGATTCACCACAACGAAGATACAAATGAGGCCTCCATGAGGCTCAAGCCCGTAACTCATGTCTCATCCTGATCTCTCCCTCGAGCCTATGCGTCTCGGGAATCCCATGCCCCAACCTAGAGGATCAACTTCCTCTAGGTCCCATCCATGCATCCATTCTCACGGGTCACCTCTTTAGGTGTCCCCTAATTTCATCAAACTACAGAGACTATGATTCCCCACCATGGGGATATATAGGAAGTCTTTGCGAGGCCCATGCCCAAAGCCATCATCCATCCCGATTCTTACCCAGGCCACCACATCCCGGTGGGATCAAGACACTTCATTACCCATTTTCATCAAAAAAACATTCAGGAAGCTTCCCACATGTTGGCCCCAATATCGGTGTTCCCTCTAGGGGGTTTCTCAATCTGATCCACTATAATCAGTGTTCCGATCAGTCTGATATGTCTCAACTGAACGTTAAAATTGTGACATACCCTGTATTAAACATAGGAAGCTGAGGAAGACATCAGATACATGCCCATGGAATATAATTCCACTGGGTTCGATGTGGGATGCCTCTAGCTTTCACTCCCTCGAGAAGACCTATAATAAGGGACAAAAGACAGAAATGCCAATTCTCCAGTGTCCAGACATGCTAGTGATGCCCCAACGTCACTACTCCCCTAACCGAAGGTTGCTTCCCTGACCGGACCACTTCGAATGTCCTGAAATAAGTAGTATAATTAACCGGTGTCCATGAAGATATGGCACTAGAAAGAGTTTCACGAACCACCTCTTAAATCTATGAGGGATACCCAGGCTAGGTTATGAGCTACAAGGAGGAATCCATGGAAGGAAGAACTGACATCATGTCATCCCGTTTCGATCAAGGAGAAGACTTCCATCAATAAAGAGTGGATGTCACACGCCATTGGAAAGTGGGAATGTGGGGATACAGTCGCGCGTCCTCTACATGACAGATGCCCACACCCCAAAGAAAGCATCGGAAACAACAATATTTTAACATATTTCACTATTCAGCAAAAATTCATATATTTTAGAAATATCCAAAAATTTCCCACCAACTATTTTTTGACGTGTAGAATCCTAAAATAAAGTCCACTTTTCAAAACAGGTATTCTATATATTATTAATATATTATTTAATTAAAATCACAATTTATTTTTTAAAAAAATTGTTTCAATACATTTATTTACATATCCCAAAGCGTAGTTATATCGTACTTTCACATTAATATTATTTTTATACTATCATAGGTAAGGTAACTATTCATTATGGTATATAACTATTCATAAGGGTATGTGACCATTCATAAGGGTAGGAAACTATTCACAAAAATTTACATTTTTCTTGTTGGAATCCAAATAACTTTTTCATCGCATCCGTGTAAGTCAGATTTTCAAAATTCACATCACAGAATTGGAAAACATATGTTTTAAGGGTCCCATAGTACTTAGTAGTTAATTATTTTGTGATTTCATGTGATTATGGCATATTTTTAAGAAAGTAATTTTTATTAAAGAAATATTAGGTCCTTACATTCTTCACCCCTTGAGAAATTTCTCCATCAAAATTTCATTTTACAAACTAGGCCAAAAAAATATGGGGGTAATTTTCCTTTATTGATTCCTCCAGTTATCATGTTTCATCTTCGTAATTATGGTTTCATCATAGTACCTTGAGAAGATGAGAATTTTTGTTGTGTATAGCTTTTTCTCTATGATCATGATTTTTACTGGCTACTCCTCGTATGAATGATCATCCTCCAACTGTACCACTTCTGAAGAGATTACATGTGAATGGTCTGGTGTATACTTCCTTAAGAAGGATACATGAAAAATATCATATACTTTCGACATGGTAGGTGGAAGTTCCAATCAATAGGCCGCATATCTGACTTTATTAAGGATTTTGAAGGGGCTGATATACCTGGGATGTAGCATTCCTTTCTTCCCAAACCTCATGACCTTGTTTCATGGAGATATGCATAGCAATTCAATGTCATTAAATTTGAATTCAAGGTCTCATAAATGGTTATATGCATAACTCTTCTTTCGAATTTGGGATAACTTGATATGACATTGAATGGTTTCCACATTCTCCGCCATTTCTTGGACCATTTGGGGTCTTAGTAGTTTACGGTCACCGACATCATCCCAACAAGCAAGTGTTCTAAAACGTTTCCTATAAAGGGCATCATATGGTGCCATTCAGATGCTCGAGTGGAAACTATTTTTGTAGGAGAATTAAACGAGTGGAAGATGTTGGAACAATCCTCCATTGAATTAAATATAACATGATCTAAATATTTCTTCCAGTGTCTGAATAGTCCACTCAGATTGGCCATTAGTTTGAGGATGATAGGAAATACTAATGTTTAATTTAGTGCATAGAGCATGTTAGAGACTATTCCAGAACATTAAGGTGAATCTAGGATCACTGTCAGATACAATAGATAGTGGTACTCCATGTAGCTTTAGAACTTCTTTGATGTGAATTTGTGCATGTTTATCCAAGGGGAAGTCCTCTCGAATCACGATAAAGTGAGATGTCTTTGTAAGACGATCCAGAATGACCCATATAGTATTTTTTCCTATGTATGTCCTTGGATTTCCAGTGACAAAGTCCATCATAATGTTCTCCCAATTCCATGTAGGTATGGGTAGTGGTTGCATCATCCCCAGAGACATTTTCCTCTCAGCCTTCACTTGTGGACATACTAGGAAGTTTGATGTATATTTAGCAATATCTCTTTTCATATTGTCCAACCAAAAGTTTTCATAGCTTAGGAATATCTGGAACATAATGCCTCTTTCCGAATTTCAAAATTCCAACTTCATATACTAAGTCAATAAACTTCACTTCATTTACAACATTAATATTCTTTTGAAACTCCTCATCATCAGCCTGAAAACTTTTTATTCTCTCATGTAAAGAAGGTTTGGAATCTATTTGAAAAATTAGTGATTTATTACCTTCCATGATAATTCTCATATTCATCTTTACTAGATCCATGAACAAAGGATCCCTTTTAACTCTCATCTTGTTCATAACTCCTTGATCCTTTCATCTCAAAGGATATACTTCCTTATTTTCCATCCACGGGTGGTAGTGTATTGTGCAATAATAATTGTTGAGTAGGTCAATCTATCTCCTTTGTCTCATGTTGAGTTTGTTCTGGGAGAATATATATTTCAAACTCTTTTGATATATGTATATCTCACATTTTTCCATAGAGGTGATGTCTACAAATCATCAAATCAAAGATTACCACTACTAACTCAAGATCACGAGTTGTATAGTTTTTTTCATGAATTTTTAGCTACCTATATGCATAGGAAATCACTTGATCATTTAGCATAAGGACACAACCAAGTCCTTTATTTGATGCATTACAATTGATAGAGAACCCATCATTCCCCAATGGTAGGGTTAGGATCGGAGAATTCACTAACATCCTCTTCAATTCTTAAAAACATTCTTCACATTCATTTTTTCATAATCAATTAACCCATTTTCATGTGATCTTGGTCATTGGGTTTTCTAAAATATAGAAGTTCTGAAAGAAATGCTGATAATAACCTACTAAACCAATAAAACTACGTACCTCAGTTATGTTCATTGGAGTAGTCCATTCCTCCACAACCTTTGTCTTGGCAGGATATATAGATATTCCATACTTATATGCAATGTTTCCCAGAAAGGAGACTGATTATAGCCAAAAATCACACTCGCTAAACATCACATATAATTTATGACTTCTATGTGTCTTTAGAAAAGTGTGCAAGTGATTTTAACGATCTTCATGGAATTTAGAGTATAGCATGATATCATCAATAAACACTACTACAAAGTCATAAAGATATTCCTTGAAAACTCGATTCATGAGATCAATGAAAATAGATGGTGCATTAGTTAGTAGAAATGGAATTACTATAAACTCATAATGCTCATAACTGGTTCAAAATGCTGTTTTTTGAATGTCTTCATTGCATACAAGAAACTGATGATATCCATATCGAAGATAAATCTTTGTAAAAAAATTTCCTTCATGATGTTGATAAAAGAAATCATCAATAATTGACATATGATACTTATTCGTTATGGTAGTTTCATTGATTTCCCTATAATCAATGCATAGCCTCATGGATCTATTTGTCTTCTTGACAAAGAGGACAGGGGACCCCCATGGAGAAACACTAGGTCAAATAAATCCTTTATCACTCAATTACTCTAGTTGCTTCTTTAGGTCCACTAACTCTATTTTGGACATTCTATAACGGGTCATTGATATGGGCCTTAAATTAGGAATTATGTCAATGGGAAACTCAATTTCCCACACTGGAGTATGTGTAGGTAAATATTCTAGAAAGACGTTAACATATTATTGCACAATAGGTACATACCGTATCTGTACATCCATATCCATACCCATATTTATTTCATTCCCTTCATCCCTAATAATTGAATTCATTAGAGCTACTAGGGGTGGATCTATATGAGAATCAAATGGCGCGGTTACTGGTCTAAAAATATGGGATTCTACACAATTATAAAAAATTGTATTTGACTTCTTCTTGTAATAGATATTCGCTTCGTAATTGGATAGCCAATTCATTATAAGAATTATATCACAGTCAACCATTGGTATGATGATAAGGTTTGCTACTAAATCGTGTTTATGTGTCATGAGGGGGACTAATCAACACACCTTTGTTGCAATGATACATCCAGTAGGGGTTTTGACTAATAACTCATTTACTAAATAAAATTGGAAATATCTAATTTTCATGGAAAATTAGTAAGATATATATGAATAGGATGATCCAGGATCAAATAATGTAGTGGATATGTTTTATCAAACAATGAATTTACCCGGCACCACGTCGTTAGGAACATTAACCTCCGTAGTTGTGACCGCATGATATTTTCCTTTCTCCCATGGACTTCTTTGGTTAAAATTTCCCAAACTATTATGACATTTATGTGCATAATGTAGAATTTCCTGACAATTGTAGCACATAACATTGGTAGACTCTTTCTTCCCCTTATAATCCTGAGATATGTGGCCTTTTTCTCTGCACTTTTAATAGACTCCCATTCCCTTCAGGCAAGTGCCAGGGTGTTTCTTCCCACAATTACTGCATGATGGAAATTCAAATCTTCCCTTCATCACCATATCCTCATTTCCTTTTCCAGAGTTTTCAGAATCCCTCGTTTTCTATTTCTTTACCTTAAATTCACAAGACTTAGATAATTCATTTTCTGTCTTCATATAACTTGACACTATATCATCATATGATGAAAAACATTTGGAGACTAGTGCCCTTCAAAGGATTGGTTTTAAACCATCAAATAATCGATATATTTTTCTCCTTGGATTATGTATGTAGTCCACAGAATTCCTTTCCAGCCTTGTAAACCTGGCTTCATACATGGATACATTTCTATCCTCCTTTTACTTCAGATTTAATAATGTCCTCTCTATATCTACTCGCTATTCATGAGTGAAATTTTTTTTCTATGAATATTTTCTTAAAATACCTCCATTAAATCTCTTCAATTTCTTCCTCCTCCTTTGTGTTTTGGATTAATGACCACCACTGATCTACATCTCCCATTAGACAATAAACTGCCATGACAACCTTATATCTTTTGTTACATACCAAAGCGAGAAATATATTCTCTAGCGTACATATCCACTGCTCTGCTACAAATGGGTTTGTAGTCCCATTGAATGATGGAGGTTGTTGTCACATAAAGCGATATATCAAAGCCTATCCACATGGTGGATCCGGATGCTCCATAAGAGTATGGTTATTATTCATAACCTAAGTAAGTTGTCCAATTATAGTTGCAAGTTTCTCAGCACCAGTCACAACACCAGAGCCAACATAATTATCTTGCATCAGAGAGAAATCCTTACCGGGGAAACATGCATTCGTGCGGATTCCATTCCTTCCACTAGGTGCAACACCTATATTATAGAATCCACTATATCAGTTTTTAATGATAATTTATAATCTTAGCACAACAAAATACATAGAAAAAATTGAAATCCTATGCATGGATAATCCCATAATAAAAAAAAGGTTTCTTTGTTGATATATTTACATTTAAATCCTTCATAATGGCTTGTAATGAAAATAAAAATTATCCTAAGCATATCCCCAGGGGGTTTTGTAACCAATAATGTAGCAACCCCCATTGTTGTGTACCTGGATACCCCGGGTCAAGACCAAAACTCCTTGTTGTAACTTTCACTCCTAGGTACATCAGTGTCAGAGCCGCCTCTACCTACTCATATCCAGACATGGATGTATTACTTGATAGATCCACAAAATCTATTCCTTACCAAAATACCAGGATGTTATTGTATTTTTATCCTCATTGGATATTTTAGGGACTCTTCCCTAATCTACATTTTCTAAATCTAGTTTCCATTTTTCTACTAAACTTCCTCTAAAACATACTGTAAGGATCCGACCCCAGTTACCCGGATCCTGTGAATTATGTTTTTTACATTGGTATATAAATAAGGAATAAGCACCCTGAAGTACCATGCATTTTACTATTATTGGATACAATATACATACATAAGTTCAATATTATAAATTTAAAATAAATACAACATTGAAAACCTTTAGACAAAATCGATAACTCCTAAGTTATTTCAGCATGTCTTTCATAATAAACATCTTCATGTCCTTCGAAAATGAAACATAAGAAAGGGGTGATCTCAAATACTTAGTAAGGGTAAGCAATACAGAGGAAGATAACATAAACATTATACATGGTCAATAATTGAAAACTCATGCCTTTAAAAATAAATGTTAACATAATATGGTATAAATATGAGCTGAGTAAATATTTACATAACATAACATAATCATGGGTATTCTAATAGTAGATTAACCACATGAACCATTAGTACTATTTTCATAGTGGATTAATTCATAACACGAGACAATATAACCATACCGTCAAGTCCTTGTGCTAAGAGCATAAATAATCGTTTTGTGAAGGCCTTATGCCAAGACCGTAGTTTGACTAATGAGACCTACCGATGCATTGAGGGGCTATAGAGGGCCCCACACGACACATTGTAAGTCCAATGCATTCCTCATATGAATGATAATAATCATAATCAAAAAATACATACATATTGAAATAAATATATGAAATGTGAATAACTTTCCCCGAACCGTAAGCATAAATACTAACCAATCGGAGTAAATTGGTGAATATTTTAAATATAGAACATCAAAGAAAAAATTATTATAAAAAATTAAATTATTTATGGTAGATGATACCATGAAAATTTAATCCCAATAGTACATAAGAATCAACAAGAGTGTTGAAATAGAAGAATATACTCTTATACAATCTTCAAGTATTCTTTAAATAAATACTATTTTACATTGAAAATAAGAGTTATTTTAGAAAGATATCTTTAAAAACCAGAAGTGTAGAATGATATTATTTTAATAATAAAATGGTTTAATTTATTAATTTAATGGTTTCAAAAAATAGATTATAGATTTCCATTGAATGTAGGTAAGAAATTGATATATTCCTTTGAATCGAGATTGTATTTCAGAAACAATTTTTAAAGATCCTTTTAAAACATGTATCTATCCAAAAAATAACGAATTATTATGGTTGGTGTACATATATATAACAGTCACACAAAATTTATGATGAGTACATAATAATACGTAATAATTCCATTGAGGTAATTAGACAATGAATGTAACCTGAATGAAAATGGATGTTCAGGTGAGAAAACCCTTACCTTAACCACGAACGTGTTCCGTTATTGAACTTATGCTCATGGAATTTGAAATTATACTTATTAATGATCTATTTATGAAACTATTATATATATATTTAGTTTATAATTATTATTTTTATTTCTTTTATTCCCTAATTTATAAGTTATTATATTTAATTTTGTCGTTCCGCAGTGTTCATTTTCTTTATTTTTATAATTTGTTCACTTGTTCTTAATTAATGGAGTTCATGTGGAATGTATGTAAATATCCAGAATTGAATTTAAAAATTATTTATGATCATACATATGTGATTTTGGTAATTTATATAACTTAGTAACTTGGAATGAGGATGAATTATGATATATATCTTTAATGATAACAGTTTCGGTTAATTTGTCAGTTTTTATTACAGCAAACTCATTTTTATTTATAATTTAATACCATTTGAACAAAGGGATTATAGAAACTTAAATAGGGAATATTACATATATAATAATCTAGTTCAACCATAATATGAATGGTTTCATGACCAGAAATGAGAATGGTAATAGAAATCGAAATCCCATCGTCCTTGAATGTGGTAAATTGACACATCTCGGATGGTGTTCTGGATATTAGTATAAAAGAAGGTAAAAGAAAGATATGATGAAAACTTATTACACTATCATTAAAGAATTATAACACATGTAAGTACTAGAGTCATCAAAAATTTCTGGATAAGGATAAGTAATAGAAAAAGAAAACATGTGAACCTGATAGGAAAGGTAAATAATTGAAAAGAGGAATTTACCTTCTGAACCAAACTTCCTTGAGAGCCTCGTTAGGGGAGGGGATTTAGCCTTTATATGATACCAAGGAATGATATAAGTGTGATAGGAGTTTGGGAGGATATTTGGACAGAATTTGGAGAAGTCACAATGGTTGAGAGGAGTGAAGAGAAGTGGGAGTGAGATTGGGGGTTTTTTATAGTGGAGGAGGGAGGGGATTTATCAATATTAAATTCAATAATTTATTTGTTCAGTACAAGAAAAATAATAGAGAGTCTTACATGACCAAGAATAGTAATAAATTTAGGTGAGTTCGAACCATGTGGGATTACATCACATGTGATGTAATGAATAGTGTATTTAGCTGACGATTTGTATATACGGTATTTTACCATATTTCACTATTTAGCAAAAATTTAAGTAGTTCAGAAAAATCCGAAAAATTAACCCCAACCATTTATTGACGTGTTAATTTCATAAATGAATTCCATTTTCCAAAATAATTTTCAAAATATGATTAATATAATAATTAATTAAAATCATATTTTATTCTAAAAACAATAGTTTTATTAAAGTTATTTACGTATTCCAAATCATAGGTATATCATACTTTCACTTGAATATTATTTATATACTATTATATGTAAGATTACTATTCATTAGGAACTATCACTATTCATAATTGTATGTAACTATTTATAAGGGTAGGTCACTATTCACCAAAAATTAATCTTTTCTTATTGGACTCCAAATAACCTGCTGATCACAACCACGTATGTCAGATTTTTGAAATTCACATCATAGAAGTGAAACAATTATGTTTTAAGGGTCACACAACACTTAGTAGTTAATTATGTTGTGATTTCATGTGATTATGACATATTTATAAGAAATGAATTTCCACTGAATAAATTATGGGTCATTTCACAAATAGCAGCATAGTTCCGTGATGGGATAGTGGGGTGACTACACCCTCATGATCAGAGCATACCACAATAGTATAATCAAATAAATCAATAGAGGAATAATATAAATAAATGATTAGTGGCGGAATAAACATCCATCATATAAATAACCAAGTATTTTATCCAACATTTTAATATATAAAGAAGATCATGAAATTCTATAAAAAAAAATACAGGTAATACATGGAAGTAAGCATCCTCTTCAATACATGAATTCGTGGTACAAGAAATACCAAAAAAAAATATTCAATATAGCATCATAAGACATAGTCCGGACTTTTCCTCTCTTGCTCCTATGAAACAACGAATCAAGGATCAACCATAGGGTGCTTTCCCCAATCCCCAACTACATCTAGGAAGTGTTTCTAGGAACCCATTGATCTCTTGAACAGGGTTTAATATAGCACTCAGTAAGCCACCACAATCAGTGTCAATAAAAACTCTTTTTTATGAATATAAGATTATTTACTGTGTATATATATTAGGTGTACATGTAAAATTGTATAAGAGATTTTATATATTATATCAAGTCTCACTATAATCAAGAAACTAAATAAAAAGGATATCAATAATTCATATCATGCATCATAAATGGACCACACAATGTCATCATGTATCAGGACTACAAGGGCTTGGGTCTAATGAGTATTAATGTTCATGGAATCAAATACGATATGTAAAATAAGTACAAAATATCCACGGATTAGAAATTACCATGAAATACTAACATGCTATTTAAATCAAGTAAACTAGATGCACGGAGAATACATGTCCATGGAATTCTAATGGGTCTGATCCAACGATTAGAAAGGCCTAAGTAATCATATCATATCAATTAAACTAGTTAAACTAGATCCTTTTAGTAGAAAGTTACAATGAATGCAAGTAATTCCTATGACTAGGATCTGTGGAGTTGAAATCTCCATTCATCCTAAGGAGTTGTGTATCAAAGATCCAAGGATTGGTAATAACCCAAGATTTATAATGAATTGAATAATTAAGATTGAAGGAGTTTAAGGCATCATATTGGTTATTCAGATCTATGGAGTAGAAATGTCTAAGGAATCCTAATATATCATAATTAAATCAAGTAATTGTATCCAAGGAGAAGTAATTTCCATGGAATCCATGTATTCTAATTAAATGGGACTTAAAAAGTAAAAACATACAAGGAATCATAACCAATATAGTTATTCATAATTCATTTTTAATCATATACAGGCTAAGGGATTCAATAATTTATGTATTTAATATAGAAATTACAAGGTTCTATAAGGTGTTCACATCTTTAATAATTTACATTAATACCCCATTAAATTATAAATTATACAAGGAGAGATCAGTACACTAAAAGGGTGGAATAATCATGATAAAAATGTATAATCCACCCCAATGGAGGTTCAAGTTGAGGTCGACTATATCCAACCATAACTAAAGGTTTCAGTGTATGACTCGAACATGTTTTTATCATTATATTCAAGGTTAAATTAATTTTGAAATCATCACCCAGAAAGTATGGAATGTGGCATGATAGAAACAAGCTATATACTATGAGACACTATGGGAAAATGAATAGTCTTCCTACCAGATCTTGGTATAGGGACCCTCTCCAATTTTCAGCCTCTTATTCAATCTACATCATATGAAAATTGGAGAATGAATGATCTAAACTCACAAATCCAATGAGATCGATGATGAGGGAAACATAGTTCGAATTAGAAAGATCTTGAAAATCCAATTCCATACTTCTTTTGGTGCTTCAAAAAAGGGAAGAAGTATGGCTATGAATCATAGAAAATCTGGGATCTTACACAAGTAGCTATTTTGAATGAGATTATTGAGGAAGAAGAGAAAAAAAATATATGGGTGTAAAAGTTAATCTTCAAATTGAAGATATACCTATTTTACATAAATACATCAATGTATTTTTAAAGGAATTAGCGAGACATCCACCAAAACAGGAAGTTGAGTTTTACCTTAATTTAATCCCTGATGTAAGACCTATACTAATGAATCCCTATAGAATGGGCACTATTGAATTTGTGGAGTTAAATAAATAACTACATGAGTTTCATTTTAAGTAACTTATATTCCATAATGTCTCAACGTGTGGAGAACTTATCAAATTCATGAAGAAGATAGATGGATCTATGATTCATAACATTAATTATTGGGAAATCAATGATATTACGATAAAGGGAAAGTATCATCATCCCTGCATTGATGACATATTTGATCAACTTCTGAAAGATAAATAGTTTTCAAATATTTACCTACATTATTGGAATCATCAATCGTGTCTAATGAAACAAGATATTGTGAAAAAATAATTTCATATGAGGTATAGACATTACGTTTTACATTAATGCCTTTGGATTGACTTATTAACCATCTTATTTTGTAGATATAAGGAATAGGGTATTAAATGAATATCATGATAATTTTGTTGTGGTATTTATTTATGATATCTCGGTGTTTTTTAAAAGCTATGAGAACCTTGAGAATCACTAGTGGATCATAGTTGGGTCTCTTCTAGAGAAAGATTTATATTGGAAATTTAGTAATTGCGTATTCTGTTTTTAGAAAAATTCTTTTAATGGTGATATTGTCTCCAAGGATGGAATCATAGTTGATCCTATGAATATAATCATATTCAAAGAATGACATACACCAAAAAATGAAACCATGGTACATAGTTTCATTGTTTTGGTACGTTATTATTGGTGATTTGTTCAAAAAACATTCCCAACTGGTTAACACGTTAACCAATCGTACATGAAAATGGGTCAATTTGACATGGATTAAGGAATTTGAATAGTTTTTTAATAATTTAATAGTAGATTGGTCAATACAGCAATTTTAGCTCTACTATCAATAAATAATGGATTTGTGATATATATAGTGTGGAATTGGATAAGGTAATTGGTTGTTTCCTTATGTATAATGATAAAATTATTGCCTACACATCAGGTAATTTACAGAATAATGAATAAAACTATCCAACTCAAGATCTTGTGTTGGAAATTGTAATATTTTCTATTGAGATATAGAAACATTTTCTCTACAGTAAATTATGTGAGATATACCTAGATTATAAGAGTTTGGACTACATCTATTCACAGAAAGAGATCAATATGAGGAAAATATTTTTTCTTTAACAAATCAGGGATTATGATATCTCAATACAATAACCCAAAGGGAAGGAAAATAATGTGGTGGATACATTGAACATGAATGATCATTGATTTCTAGAAAAAATAAGGAAAGACATAGATCCAATGATCATGTATTTGGTAAAGATATAAATTAAAATTAATATGTAAGGGAGAAAATTACTCCTTTGTAAAATTATTTCCAAAAAAATATTTATTGGAATTGATAAAAAAAATTCAGCTTGATGATGATAATTTTTAACATAAAATTAATTCCTTGAATGATAAAATATTGGAATACTTCTTAAATAGTGATGACATTTTGAAATTTTAATATAGGCTATATGTTATATCTATACGTGAGCTAAAAAGGGAAATATTGGATGATACTCATAGCTCAAATGTTTCTATATAATCTGAAAGAACCATGAGTTATAGGGATTTTAGGGAACACTTTTGGTGGGATAATTTTAAGTGAGAAATTTCTTCTAATGTAACAAGATGCTTTGTTTTTCAATAGGTGAAGGTCGAGAGATAGTATCCTAGAGGTGTCATGAAACCTATACCTACACCAATGTGGAAATTGGATGAAATTACTTTTTAATTTCTCACTTTAATACCAAATAATTATATAAATAATGATTCAATATGGGTTATTATTAATTGTCTTACCAAATCTAGATATTTCCTTGCATTAATGGTAGATTTAACTCTTGTGCATCATTCACCAATCTATTTTAATAAAGTTATCACACATCATGGAACACCTCTTTCAATTCTTTCAGATCATTATGTAAAGAACCTGAATTATATCAATGAAATTTCCCTTCTTATATTTTATATAATATAATATAAATCAAACAAATTCACTTATATAACAAAATAAAAACTTTATAAATGAATAATTATTGAATTAATAAGTAGTTATAGAAATTAAGGAACCAAAATCAATGGAATAACAACACAGCCGTTAGAATAGTAATTTGATCATTAGATCTTGTAATCTCATTGATAGAATAGTAAACTCAACTATGAAAGTATAAATAAAATTTAAAAACTTATAATGGAAAATATTATATAATTATATCATAGTGTACTTAAATAAATGTTTTCAGCATGATAAATTAAGTGTTGGTATTTTTGTAAGTCATAAATATTTAATTATAAATTTATAATTAATATAATTATTTAAAATAAAAATTATTTTCATAAAATTTATTCATAAATGAATATATTTGTTGTTATTATTATAATTTAACATAATGAGACCGTAATTCTTTTTTCAATGTGTCATAAAATCTGTTATAAATTTTAAATCAATATTTTCAAATAAATAATGATTTTAAGTAAAAATTAAATTTCTCAATTTTATACAACTATTTTCATAAAATCAAGGTAATTTTTTAATTCTATACATTGAAAAATGGTTTGGGTGAATTTTTTTGGATATACTAAAATAGTTGAATTTCCGATGAATAGTGAAATACGATAATTAACGATATAAGCTAACGAAATGAATTATTGAGTCATATATGATTCATGGATGATGTAATACCATAATCTTAGTCCCTCCTTAATTATTTTAACATAATTTATGATATATTTCAAACTATTTTTAGTCTTGAGAAAAAATAATAAAATAATTAGTAATATAATGAAAGAACAACCCTATCCTCCCATATAAATACCACTCCTCACCACCTCTTCTTCTCACACCTTCCAAGACTTGAAGTTTCAAAAATTTCTACAAAAATAATCTTCCCAATACCCTTTCTAATATAATTTATTAGTTGTGCTCAACAAAATACAAAACCAATTTCCCTAAAGAGGTTCTCAAGGAGAATAATTCAATAGGCAAAATCCTCATTCATTTCCCATTAATTTCATTCCATGTTATTTTATTTTCGTATTATATTATCAAATACCGTAATCTAGGTGGAATAATAACTCTTTAATCTTCTATATAGTGTAATTTTATTATTTTAATATAATAATAAATTGTTAAACCTCTTGTCCTCTCCCTGTTATTGTAAAAATCACTACTGGAATGTGGGTTTTTCCCCACACGTCCATACCAATGGTTTTATGAAAACATTTGTAAAGGATGGTTTAGGGGAGATTTTATCAATGGTTCTAAAGAACCATTGGTATAGGTGTGTTTATAGTGGATTTTTCCAACGATTCATTAGAACCGTAGGTATAGATGTGCTTAGGGGATTTTTTACCAACAGTTCATTGAGAACCGTTGGTATAGGTGTGGTTTAGGTGAGATTTTACCAACAGTTAAAAGGAACTGTTGGTATTGGTGTGACCTGAAAATATATACCAACAGTTTTTAAAAACTATTGATAAAAATTTCCCCCATATTAACAGCGGCTTGCCCTCTCCCCCATTCGCGTTACAGAACCCTAAATGGAATAAATTTAGTGATCTTGGAGCTCCGTCGGCTTCCTCTTCCAAAATCCCATTCAAGCCACTCATCTCCAGCTGAATCATATCACACCCATCCTAAATTAGGTATTTTCTTAACTGGTACCATATTTTTATTGTAATTTATCTACTATTTCTGTTTTTATTTTTGATTTTGATGTGTTTATGTTTTTGTATCTATTTTTATTTAACCTATATGTTCTGAGCTTGTATCGTCATTAAGATGTGAAATGGTGTGGGTTAACTTTTGTTTCCCCAATTTCCTGAAGTCGTGGCACCCAGGTGAACCCTAACTTGTGTTTTGTCATCCAATCGGCTGCAACTCTTCCATCCAGGCTAGACTCTTTAAACCTCTTCCCAAATACAAGTCATCTTCCTCTGATTTACACATTTATTTCTATATCTAGAATGATCACATCATTTTTCCTATTTTAGGGATTTTGGAAAATTTTATGATTCACACTATTTGATATTGAATCAATGACTAATACATGATTGGTAGATTTCTATGACTCGGGTTGACAGTGGTTTCATATATCATTTGTAACTAAACATAAGACATACCACCACTAATATGATTATTCCACCTAAGAATGGTGGAATTTTCCTAGGATCATGAGGCTTCCTCTTCTTTTGTTCTATAGAGTTTTTAGTGTTGGTTTTTAATGTATTTTATTTTCCTATGGATTTATAGTGACTATGTATTGGGTTCATTTGGTCCTAAATTTTGGGTGAGTTTTTCTTAAGTTCTTCTTAGCGATCATTGTGTTCATAAAGTGTGCCTAATTTTTTTGTAGATGGTGTCGACTCACTGAGTGACTATTTGATTATGTTTTTATGATGCCAACATTCGATTTTTTTAATAATGAAACCTATTTATATTTTAATGATATAAATGAGTGGTTTTTAAATATATGTTTATAAAATAGGTAAAATGTATTCTAAGTGGTTTATTTGGAACTATACAAAGATAGATCCCATTTTTATTGTATTCTAAAATCTCATTAAACATATTTATACTTAGAGAATCCTTTATAAGTTTGGATCCATGTTTGAGAATTACCACTAATATCCCATAACATAATACTATTTTTAGATTGTGAACATCTCATTATATTTTTTAATGAGTTCACTTCTTCCTTCATTAATGTCTTCCAAGGATGTATTGATAATCTAATATCCCCTTGAATATTTTTCCTGGATTAAATAATGCAATGTATTCCTGAAATAGTCAATTAATTTTTACATTCTAGAAAACCATATTGATAATATTAATGATTATATGATCTCATAGGTGGGTGTGTTGAATATGTATAAAATTTTAAACATATTTATTGAGTTATGTTTTTATCTTCCAGGGTTGCAAATTCTGTAGTTGGGTTTTTTAAAGTGATATATAGAAATGTTTTAAACCCCTGATATATATGCACAATGGTTGTTTAGTAGTGGATTAAACCACCACTATTTATGGTAAATATTTGTTTACTGTTTTTTGTTTAGCAGTTGTTTTCCATGACAATAAATGGTGAGGATATATAGGCGGTTCCAACAACTATTATATCCGTTCTACTATTTGGCAGGTGAAACTGTCGCGAAAACCAAAAACGCCACTAAAAATCATTCTGTGACGATTCACCAAAGTTGCTGCTAAATTTATGGAACTACCCCCACCCCCTGGAAATCCCCCCTACCCCCTGAACACCCTGACCCCACTGGACAACCCCGCCACCCCCATGGACAACCCGACCACCCCCTTGGACAGCCCGTGCCCCCCTTGACAGCCCCCCCCCCCCCCCCCCCCCCCCGTTGAAAGCACGCCCACCCCACCCCAGACACCCCCCACCCCCCGGACACCCCCATCCCCCCGGACGCCCCCACCCCTGGAAAGACCCCCCACCCCCTTGACACCCCCGACCTCACTGGACAGCGCCTCCACCCCCATGGATATCCCGCCCACCCCCTTGGACACTCCAGACCCCCTAGATAGCCCTGCCACCCCCATGTGTTTCCCACCCACCCCCTGGACACCCTGTACCCCCCCCCCCCCCCCGAACAGCCCCACCCACCCCATGGACACCCCTCTCACCTCCTTGGACATCCCTCCCACCCCCTGGACTCCCCCTACCCCCTTGGACAGCCTGACCACCCCCGCAGACAGCCAGACCACCTGGACACCCTGACCCCCTAGACAGCCTTCCACCCCCCGGACACCTCCGACACCACGAAAGGCCCCACCACCTCTCTAGCCACCCCGCACACCCCTGGACACCCCGCACCACCCTTGGACAGTCCCTACACTCCCCTGAACCTCATCCCACTCCTCATCTTGATCTCCATGAAGAATTTAATGTATAAAACTCATGTACTCACAATAATACCCTTAAGGATTATGTATTCTTTGATCCACTTCCAATATCTTACTGGGAAATCCTTGAATATGGGCATTAGAAATTCTTTATATTATTTTCTTATATAAACTGTATTTTTTTGTATTTCTTAATATGATTATCATATAGAGTAATGTGTCAGTTATGCTTTCATATAATGTAAACAACTATCATTTACCTAAATAATTTTTTTAATTAAACTTCAATATTATTGAATTGCTTTGAAATGACTTATTTCAATTTTTTATAGAATGGATATAAGTTGGATGTACAAAACTGATCGGATTTCAACCGATTTTCAAAATAATTTGAATAGCTTTCTCGATTTTTCATTTGACAAGGCTTGAGATAGTGGTCGCACACACTGCCCGTGTTTTAATTGTGTTGGATGACCTTGGTTGAGTCGTGAAGCAGTTAGATATCATATAACCAAATATTGTTTCCAAAAAAACTATTATGTGTTGTATCACAATGGAGAGAAAATGTAATATCAAAATGTTGATGATCCAAATTATAGGACCGAATTGGAGAGTTTGATATATGATCAGTTTCCATTTATTCGGCATCATGAGAATGAAAGGATGTCCATCCAACAAGATTTTGATACAAGCACAAATGAAGCGTCCAATGAAAATGAAGATATTGATAGGGTGAAAAAATTGAATGATGTTGCAGCGACTCTAGTATATCGGCAATGTGGTAAAATGAAATTTTTTTAATTTTTAATCTGATTGTTTCATGGGAAAACTATGTATGGGATTTCAAATACTGAAATTGATTACATTCTTACCCTCTTGAAGGACTTACTTCCAGATGATGCAGATATTCCATCAAAACACTATGGGGAATGGATGTTAGTTGATGAACATGGATTCTCAAAAAAAAATTCATGCTTTCCCGAATGATTGCAGCTTATTTTGGGTGGAAACTGCTTAAAGATATGATTTTATCAAATGTGGAACCTCCCGATGGAAGCCAAAAGATTATGGACCACCATCTCGTGTGCCACAAAAAGTAATATGTCACTTTCCATTGATCCCCAGATTACAGAACCTTTACATGTCTCGTGAAATATCCGTAAAAATGTGATGGAATGACACTGAGAGAAAAAAGAATAATGAATAGTTGGTTCACCCTGCAGATAGATTTGCATGGAAGAGATTTGGTGCTCAATATCCTGAATTTTCATCCGATGTGCGTAATGTGAGACTGGGTATTTCATGTGATGGTTTTAATCCATTTGGGTATATGCTTACATTGCACAACACATGGTCGGTTTTCAAACAAATTTATAACCATCCACCTTGGTTGTGTATAAAAAATCCTTACACTTTCTTGAGTATACTGATATCTGGATCTTCTGATCACGACAATGATATAGATGTATACATGAAACCTTTAATTAATGATTTGAAACTACATTGGGATGTGGTTGTTCCCACATACGATGCATGTTCGAAAGACATATTTCAGATGCATGTTGTGCTTATGTGGACAATCAATCATTTTCCTGCTTATGCAATGATGTCTGGATGGAGCACAAAAAGAAAATTTCCATGTCTTGTTTGTATGAAGAATACTCGATCGAGAAGACTGAAATATCGTTGCAGTTTTAGTTTTATTGGATGTCGATGATTCTTTCCAATGAACCATACATATAGAAACAATCGTCGAAGATTTGACAATACCATGGAGAATGAAGATCCACATTAGTGTATTTCTGGAAATGATGTGATTAATGAATTGAAAGAATTTAGTTATTCATTTGGGAAGGGTGTAATGAAATCTAGAAAGAGGAAAAATTATTCCATTGATACCTGTTACAATTGGAATAAGAAGAGTATATTATTTGAGTTTTCATAATGGTTAACCAACATGTTACGTCATTGCTAAGATGTAATGAATATTGAAAAGAATATATGTGAAATGTTGCTTTAGATTCTTCTAAATGTCAAGGGGAAGACAAAAGATGATTTACGATCTTGGCGTTACTTGGTAGATTGGGGGATCAGACTAGAATTGCATCCTGTTTGTATCAGTGAAAATAAATGGAAAGTTCCATGTGCTTCTTTTGTGATGACACCTACTAAAAAAATCAATTTCTAGAAGTGCTAGAGACTATTAAAGTTCCTGATGGCTATTCAAGCAATATATCAAAACAAGTCTACAAAAAAGAGTTGAAGCTTAAATCATTGAAGACTCATGATTATCACATCCTTTTTCATGAGTTGAATCCAATAGAAATACGTCATCTCATGTCCAATAATGCTAGAGTCTCAGTTATTCGGTTGTGCTATTTATTTACAGATCCTTGTGCTAAGAGGTTCTCCAAATCATTCTTGCAAAAACTGTTGGCAAAGACACCATTAATTTTTTGTGAGATAGAGAAAATATTACCTCCATCATTTTTTTGATGCATGTTGGATCTGACTATCCATCTTCCGACCGAAATACTTCTTGGAGTACTCGTTGCTTTCCGTTGGATGTATCCAACAGAAAGAAATATGTGCACATTGAAATCATATGTTCGGAATAAGAATTATCATGAAGGTTATATTGTGAACAGTTACTTGGCTCAAGAATGTATGGATTTCTGCTAAATGTATTTGTATGATCTTACTACGAGAATAAATAGACCAATGAGAAATGAAGAAGAACAGTATGGGAAAATTGAACCCATTTTTTCCATCACTTCTTTAGATAGGAGGAATTCTGGGATCATATTCATTGACAACATTATGACTTGAAGAGAGAGAGATGGCACATCGCACAGTGTTCTTCAATTGTGATATGTCCGATGAGTATATCAAGTATGTAAATTGTACATGTATCTCTAATATTATCTCTTGTAATTTTAAATATTTGTTTAACTATTATTATTTTTATCTACAGGGAACATAAAGAATTGATATATATAAATCATCGTTCTTTATCTTTGGGAAGGAAAGAGACTTTTCATAGAAAAGGTTTTTCTGCTTGGTTGAAATTGAAGGTAAAAATATTTCTGTAATAACTAAAAATAATAATATTTAATTAGGTTTACTATTTGTTTAAATTTCAGGTATTGAGTTTGCCTACAGACTCTATTTATGAGGAAATAAGAGCTTTGGCTTTTGGTCCTAATACCATGGTTCGTGCTTGTAAATCATTTGTGATCAATGGATAAACATTTATTATCATTGAACGAGCAAGAAACATGAGAACACAACATAATGGTGTTATGGTAACTGCCACAACAGACTATTATGCCAGTTCATCGGATACTAGACCTCATTTTGAAAATGTAGCTTATTATGGAGTCGTGTAGAAAATAATAATTTTGGATTATAACTCGCATGGTCGAGCCACGATGATGAAATGTCAATGGTTTGATTTAATGACGAGGAATGGCACCTTTATTGATGATTGTGGATTTCATGTTATCGACATGACTCGCAATCTTGCCACTGATGAAACATATGTATTGGAATCAATGGTGAAACAAGTTATTTATGTCAAAGATCATCTTCATCCTAAATTCAGAGTAATTATTGAAGTAAATACTAGACATGTTTTTGATGATGGTGATGATGAAGTTGACACTATCCCTACTGCAATTGGAAGCAATCCGTTTACTACTTATGATGACGCCAATAGATCAATTGTCAGAGTTGATTGTGAACCCGAAGTTGTGGTGGGAAATATATAGAATCATACAGTTGTGTTCTCACCTACATGTTTCACCTACATGTTTCAGAGTGTGTATTCTAGTACTTACCTTCAAACCATCATAAATCTTCCATTTCATTAATTTTTTTATCAGAATGGTTTTTCTATAGTTGGTTTTTTGAGTTAAACATTAGTTATCTGTTTCTATTTACATACATATTTTTTTCATTGTAGGAAATGACACCCATTGAAGAGAGGTGGTGGAAAAAGATGACAGAAAATAATCGCCGCATGATACAGATGGGTGTTTCTCCACTCATCCCTGTTGAGAGTATTTTATTTCAAATATAAATATTTCAATAACTTATAATATCACGTGTTTACGTTTGTGTTAATTTTTTTTTCAGGATCACCCCCTTGAGGAGAGATATCTGACGAGGAGCATGATATTTCACCCAGTAGTGAGGCTGGTGGTAGAAGGGGTGTGGTGTCAGAGTTGGACGATCATCCAGTGGTCTCGGTACTGAGGCCCGTGGTACAAGGGCTCGTGGTGCGAGAGTTAGACGATCCACTACCACAGATGTATCTTCTATGCCCCATTTTTATCCTGCGATGTCTTCAGGGACACACGGGATATTTAGACTTTCGATGTTTACACTACAAGTTGGCTAGACGTCTATGCCATCTTCTTTTGATTGTGGTTCATTATCTCTGAGCTATTATATTCCACCTTCTTCGACTCCTGCTCCAACACAGTATGTGGCTGAGGAGCATAAACTAAGGGACAATCCACCTCTATATGATATTCTCTCAGCTTATGCACATCCAGTGACGCCCATTGATCCGACTACCACATGTATATTTATATAACTCTATCAAATTTTTATACAAAATTTTATTTTTATTAGAACTTGTAATGATATTATTTTTTTTAATAACAGATTAATATACAGATAGGAGGTGGGGGAGGGGGCGTACTCGCTTGCGTGCGATATGGAACTACCAGACAAAGTTTATGGTTGAATACAATGTTGATGGAAAAATAATTGAGAAATCTGGGTAGCAATGTCAGTGTTTTTCCCGATGCTATCCAAATACGCTGATATCATTCCCGTCATCCCTCTGTCTTGGAGACATCTACCACACGAAGTCAAGGATAACGCATGGGCAAAAATTTGGGTAAAAATCTATTGGATCTAATATAGTATTTTGTTTGTATTTATATGAACTAATATATTGGGTTTCAGCTTCGGTTTAACTTCCCTGATGGTGAAAGTGCACGACCAGCACATTTAGAAGATCTAGGAGAGCTTTGGAGAGCTTATAAGCATGAGTTATATGTTGGCTGGTGTGATAGAGTGGGCACGGAGTTGGAGACATTACCTATCGTGGATGACTACCTGATAGAGCAATATTTCCAAATGATTACACATTGGGAGACTGCCAAATTTAAGGTATTAATCTCATTTGAGGTTTTTAAATGAAAATTTTCATATTTTTCATTAATATAATCTTATTTATTATTAAACATTATTTAGGAATCATCTGAAAAAAACAAAAAAACATTGATTCAAATAAATACCTCCACACATTGGGGCGCACAACTATTTCAGATAATGAGAGGCAGCTGATACGATATAGTTGTTTAAAATTTTTCTTTAGGACTTTACTTTTTATTGTTTCCTACATAAATTATGTGATTTTTTGGATATTGAATATATGATTATATTGTCTCTTTATATTTTTTCAATGTAATTATAGAACCACAAATTGAATATTTAAGGATGTATCCCTCGAGTAAATTTTTTTGCTCAAGTAGAAGAAAAAAAGATGGAACTACGGAAAATGAACCAACCCAAGAAAAGATTGTAAGTTTTAATTTGTTTATTTCAATGTTTAATATCTATTTTGAAATTTAATAATCTATTAATATTTTTAATAGGCTAATTTAGAGGCTCTTGATGCCTAGGAGCCTGATAATTTTTGGCCACATGGTCATTTATATCAGGTTTTCGGAGAGGAGCACTTTGGTCGAGTACGGATACGCTGCCGACCTGGTAAGAATATAGTCTCGATGAGGTATTGGTCTTCTACAATTATCCATTCTAGTACCCCCGAGTTGGAACAGGTCAAAGATAATTCAAGATAGTCTAATAAAAGTGTCATAGAGTTGGAATTGCATGTTCAAACTAGGGACAAAGAATTTATGAAACTGATGAAAGCTTTATCTTCATCACATCCACCAAAGGCCATCGCGGCTTGTCAGACATTTATGTCATCGATGGGTGAATTATCCAATGCACTAGGGGGGAAATCTAGTGGGGGTCGAGATGATGACGTTCGTGGTGATGACGAGGATGCCGAAGAGGATGAGGACGAGTATGAGCATGAAGACGAGGGCGATGATGGGGCCGAGGGCGAGGATGGGGTCGAGGATGAGGATGAGGCCGATGTTGAGCATGGGGTAGATGATGAGGATGAAAACGAGGACAGAGATGGCTGCATGGACGAGGCTGATGATGACAGTGTTGATGGTGATCAGGGGCATATTGATCCATTACATTTTTTGAATTTCGTATAACTCTTTATTTTTTAACCTAGTTTTCCACTCTGGTATGGATTTTTTGGAATTCAATATAACTCTTTATTTTTGACCAAATAAGGAAGAAAAATGATGTTATAATGGTTTGGAGGAGAGTGATTCTATATGAGATTTTATGAGTTATTGTGATGAGTTTCTTTCCCTTTAATTGATTGGTTCATAAAACATAAGTTGGTTTTGTATTCTGTTGTGGGTGTGTGTAACCTGAAATTCTAGGTATGTTCTTCCATTTCTAGCCTATGATAATGAAACTACTTGTTTTGATTTGAAAAATGATTTATAAATTTATTAATGAAATTGGAATGATTTTTTTACATGTATGAGTCATCCCCGCCTCAATCCGAGGCGCGGTGTGGCTGGCACCACTCAAAGTGTCTCACTTTTCACTGAAATGGACAATAGTTTAAGTAAAAACAACAACTGACATACAGAAAATGGACCAAACACATTCTGATTCTTTTTATACTTTACGAAAAGTATCAATGGGTGATTTGTGACGTGTATGAGTCAACCCCGCCTCAATCTGAGGCACGGTGTGGCCGGTACCACTCAATGATTCTTTCTTTGGTTTAAAATGGATAGGCTTTTAAGTAAAAACAACCGACATACGGAAATCCAACCAAACAGATTCGGATTGTGTTGAATCTTTAGGAAAACTATACATGGGTAATTTGTGACGTGTAAAAGTCAACCCCGCATCAATCTGAGGCGCGGTGTCGCCGACACCACTCAAAGTGTCTCTCTTTTGTTTTAATTGGACAACATTTTAAGTGAAAACAAAAACTGACATACGGAAAACTGTCTAAATGAATTAAAATTCTATTTAACATTAGGAAAATGATCCATGGGTCATTTTTGACATGTATGTGTAATTCTAGCCTCAAACCAATGAATAGTGTGGCCGACACCACTCAAAGTGTCTAACTTTTCTTTGAAATGGACAACAGTTTAAGTAAAAACAACATCTGACATTTGGAAAATAGACCAAACGCAATCAAATTCTATTGATACTTTAGGACAAGGATCGATGGGTCATTTGTGACGTATACGGGTCAACCCTGACTTATCCCGAGGCATGGTGTAGCCAGTACCACTCATACTGTCTTTCTTTTGTTTAAAATAGATACGCTTTTATGTAAAAACAACCGGTACGGGAAACCAACCAAACACATCCGTATTCTGTTGATACTTTAGGAAAACAATCCATGGGTCATTTGAGACATGTATGAGTCAAATATGCCTCAATCTGAGGCACGGTGTGGATGAAACCACTCAAAGTCTCTCTTTTTTTAAAAAGGAAATCATTTTAAGTGAATAGAACTGAAATTTACACACATCAATGATAGTCACAAACTATTTTTCATGAGTTGGGTAGTTTCACTCATGGGGTCATAAGTGACGAGACTCCTATGGAAATACCATTTCACTATATATTATAAACAATACAAGTTTAATGAAAAATTCATCACAAATCACTACATACCAAAATCTAGGATCAGAAAAGAAGGGATTTGGGCCAATTTCAAGCTCTTATTCAACTATAATAGGTATTTCTCAGATTATTCTCCCTATTGGAATTTGATGGGGAGGTGGGGGGCTGTGCTGGTTGGGGGGTTGTGCAAGGGTGAGGTGAATTACTACCAGATGATTATTGTCATATGAATATTGAAATAGGGAATTGTAGAACATGACATGGTTGGAAGAGTTTGATGGTTTTATGTGTTTTTTGTTCTATTTTAGGTGTTTTTAAACTGTTTTAAGTATGTGTGGTTTTTGTGATTTTTATTATGTAGGTGTATAATGGAGGGGAAACTGGAGGGCTGCTGTGCAGCAGTTCTAGAAAAAATAAATACCAACGGTTTAAAACTGTTTGTATAAGAGTTCTGGAATTCAAGAAAAACACAATACCAACAGTTTAGAACGGTTGGTAATGGAGTTCTGGAAGACACAATACCAACGGTATTCAACCGTTGGTATAATAATTCTCAATAAATACAATACCAATAGTTATAAACTGTTGGTATATGTTGAGAGAAATTTAAAAAAACAATATATACCAACAGTTTATGAAAACCGTTGGTAAAAATGTTATACAAACAGATAACAATGGTTCTCTTGCAACCGTTGTTATATCAATAAATACAATGGTATATAACAACAGTTTAGATCAAAACGTTTCTATAAGGCTTTTATCATGGCTTACTAGCCTACGGTTTGGAAAACTATTGGTATAGGCTCTACCAACGGTTTTCCAGCCTATACCAATGGTTTAAAACCATTGGTATACCCTTATTTTCTTGTAGTCAATGAAAACTTCATTCGTGAGGTGTTTATTTATCACTTTTAAAGATGACATGATTTAATTTTCCTCTATCGCCTTAGTGGCTAGTAATAAAAACATTATAATGATTAAAATAGATTCCAAAATTTATTTTATAAACATATTTATGTTTTTGATCAAACATATATACATAATATTAAATAATAGAACAAAATGAGTTCATTATGATAAAAAATATTCAAAATTAATCTCAATGATTATCAATGACATGTTATCTAATTAATAATAATCATATTTGAAGAAATAATATATAAGACCAATTAATATTTTGGAAGGTCATTAGTAACATATAATTTCAATTCTGTATAATTATTCTTTTTTACATGATCTTCTATACATTTATACAAATGAACCTATCATGATTATCAAGAAAAAATACACTCCAAAATGATGACATTAAACTCTATAACTAATCATAATTCACAAAAATAAATTTAATAATGTTATAGAAAATAAAATAATAGTATACTAGGATCTGCATTTATTAATTAAAGAATCTAATTTTATAATATGAGATATTAATGTGATGAAAACATTCAAACATAAGGTAAGGGAATTCTCGAACCCAATTTTCTATCATTGGGTTATTCCTATTTCGTGCCCTATTTAAGTGTGGATGTTCATTTCATACTCCAAAAACATAATTTCATTATTCTTAACTGTTATTTATTAGTATATACCATTTTTTAATCAGATTTTATGAAAAATAAAAAAATCATCCAAAAGCACATTTCTTTCTAAAAACACATTTTTTACTTCACTTGAGATTGTATCTTTTTCACTAACGATTGATTATTTCTATACTAGTATGTTATTCTATTTTTGAACCACAAAATTTTTTTCATAAATGCATTATTTATGAAACGAACCCCATTCCTTTAAATGGGTAATTTTATGTATATGATTGATATACATTTTATGTGCAATTAATGATTATGTAAATGATATAATGTGAATCGGGAACCCATAATTATATAGAACACTAATGCATTGGATAAAGAGATGTATCTCATGATATAATTTGTAATATGTGTGAATGTTATTCTAGAATTGTTCAAAATGATGATGTTATGATTATGAACAAGTTTTATTCATGGACATGATGCTACCATTGTTCACAACAATGTATGGTATTTTACCACAAATACATGATGTTTCATTTTCATGCATTTCCACGTTCCATGAAATTATCTAATTCTTATTCTCATGATTATTATGATGATACCATGCTTATGTCATGATGATAATGATTATGTTTTCTCATGTTATATTGATTGATGTTTTTATTTTTCCTCTTACTGGGATTTTATATAACCTCATTCATTGATGAATATACTTAGGTGACTACTTGTACTAAGGAGAATATAAAGGCCACATAGAATCTAGAGAAGATGGAATTAAATAAATTTTAGGTTTATCCTATTTTTACCAAGGAAATAATCATTTTGATCCTAATTTTTTGATACTATTACACTTTTTATCATTAAAATGATGTAATGGTAATGTATCAAAAAACATGGCCTCTATAGTTGGTATCATATCATAGTTTATTTAATTTGATAATTAGAAATAGTAAAAATTAGTTAAACCCCTTAGTATGAGACTAAGTATAAGAAATCACCCAAGATTCTGTATTTTAGAAAAATTATGAACATAAGGATCTCACAAGATATGCCTATAGAGTTAATTTCCCAATGGAATAAATTATTTATTCATGACTTTTTGACTTATGTTTTGTTCAAAACTTTTTTATTGTAGAAAATTGTGGGAACTATGAGAATACTATTAAACAACCCATGGGAGGAACAATTTAGTGATTGCACAAACGACAACCCCAATGCCTTGGGAGGTGGAGTAGAAAATTTCATGGGGATTCTTACACAACTGTCTTTGGCTATGAATAATAACTTCAATAATATGGAATTTTATCCTTCACATAATATGGAGAAACCAGATATAATGACATTTATAAAAAATTTACAGTTGAAATTTAGTAGATATTATGACCTTCTAGTCCCAAAAAGTGGGTCAGCATGGTGGAGAAGATCTTTTCTGTGATTCTCAATTCTGTGAAAAAGAACGTGACATTGGCCATTTATCATTTAGAAAGAGAGACTGAGAAATGGTGGTGTTTTATTTGGAAAACAAAGCCAAAGGATGAAATTAAAGAGATAGAGTGGAAATGATTTTAAAAAATATTTATTAACATGTGTTTCCATCATACCCTTCATAAAAATATGGAGAGAGAATTATTAGAGATGAAGCTAAAGGATGGTGAATTTGTCACAGTTTATGAAAACAAATTCACAAGGATTTCAAGGTACACCTTAGGGTCTGTTATAAACAAATATTGGAAAATAGATAGAATCTTAGTGGTTTAAAACCACACCTTTTAAAGGATTTAGAAATTTTTGACATTGGGAGTTATGAATAAGTTGTTTGATGTGCTCTCAAAGTGGAGGTGGTGTTTAGAGAGAGGTCACTAGGATATGGTGATGAGAAAAGAAAAATTTAATTTTAAGCCCGTGGATCTAATAAAAAATGTGGAAAGAAAATTCAACCACCCACATGTCCAAAATATAGGAAGAATCATCATGATTATTTCCTGAAATTGATGGGGAAATTCAGTACATGTGGGGGATAAGGCCACTGAGCGCATCAATATTGATGAGACCAGAGGAAGCAGGACAATGAGCCTTAGGAAAAGAGATATCCACCGTGGTTCAATGTTTGACATTGGGGAGTATGGGAACTATACAAGCCAGTTCACTAAACCTTGATTCCTCAAGGGTAATTAGTGTCAACGGCCACCAAAGTCAAAGTGGAAAGACAAAGCTTATGCCATCACTATTTCTGAGGTATATCCCAACAATGATACGATGATAGGTACACTAGTTTTTCATTCATGAATAGAAAATATACTATTTGATTATAGTCTTATGCATTATTTTATATCATTCATGTTTAGTAGAACTATTCAAGCAACACCTCAAAATATTGAGGTCGAGTAATCCGCGAAAACAAAAAATGGAGAAATTATTCCATCCAAAGTATATAACTCTACCCCAGTTAATGTTTGTGGATTAAACCTTCCATAAAATCATGTATTACTTCCTTTTATGACTCTTGATTCTTTATTGGTCATGTATTGGCCATATTTATTCAAATCCAATATAGAATGTCAGGAAAGTTATATCACTCTTAACATCCTGAGGTATCCTTGGGCATGATGAATCTACATAAAAAATAGTGTATCAATTGTATATATTATTTACATATGAGAAAGCATATAGAGATCTAATAATTTTTACAAAGGAGGGGATCTTTCTCTAAGATATTCACATTGTTGGAGACTATGCAGATGTGTTAACCAACCAGTTTTCTAGACTTACTCTTGACTAAGAATTTTAGTTATAAATTGAACTTATTCCTGTTTCTCTACCAATATCAAATACACCTTATAGAATGACTGTTGTTGAGTTCTATGAAATAAATAAATAGTTATATAATAATATGGACAAGGTGATTATATTCTCGAGTGCCTCTCCATTGGGTTTTATAGTCCTCTTAATCAAGAAGAATTATGGAGAAATGAGACGCTCCATTTATTATCATGATGTCAAGAAAATCATGATAAATAACAATTATCCTTAGACACAGATAGATGAATTGTCTGATGAACTCAATGGGGATATGTATTTCTCTATGGTGGGCCTTCAGTTAGGATATCAACAATTAAATGCGATGTAGGAAGATACTCCCAAGATATCCTTTCAAACAAGGTATAGACACAATGAGTTCAAAGTGATTCATTTCAGACTCGCTAATTCTCTCGAAATATTTAGGGACTTAATGAATAGATCCTTTAGAGATCACCTTGAAATATTTTTTGTTGTCTTTATTAATGATATTCTGATATAATCCATGATAAAGGAGGAACATGAGGAGATTTTGAATATATTTCTCATGACATTTTAATGGGATACAATTTATGCAATGTACATTAAATGTGACTTCTATATAGATTACATATCATTATTGGGGCATGTTATCACTAGAAAGAAAATAATTTTTGACCCTTCCAAGACCAAGGAAATAGAATAGTGGCCCAAGAAAATATATGTAATAGAGATCCTTAGTTTCCTTGTTCTTGTTGGATATTATTGGACATTTTTTAAGAACATATCACAAGTGTCAAACCCACTAACAAAGATTAAATTGAAGGGATTAAAGTTATTTAGGACTGGTGAATTGTATACTTCTTCAATGATTTGAAAATGATGTTTATCACTACACCAGTTCACACACTACGGATAAGTGGGAAACTCTTTGTGGTATATAGTGATGCTTTATGTATATCCTATGTTGTGTACTGATGAAAAATGAAAAAGTGATAACCTATTCTTAAAGGAAGTTGAAAATTCATGATCAAAACTATCCCACCCATGATCTAGACTTTTCAATTTTGTTATTTACATTAAAAATAGTGTGGCATTATCACTATAGGGAGATGGTAAAATATATACTAATCATAAAAGCCTCAAATATATATTCACAGAGAATGAGAAAAATATGTTCCACTGAAGATGGTTATAGGTCATAAATTATTATGACTGCTCAATCCACTACCATATTAGAAAACTGAATTCAAAGGAAGATGCTCTATATAGAAAGGATCCTATAAAATTAGCAATGATGATAATTGATAAGAATCAAATATTCTTTAACATCAAATGGATGGACAGGGGAATCATTATAAAATGAAGATCATAAATCCTTTATCAATTTATTTCTTAACCATACCTCATAGAAAAAATAATGGATACTCTATGAAATGATGTGGAAATTTAAAAAAAGGAGGATTATATGAGAAAGGGGAAATCCTCATAGATTAAAATTTAATAGGAATAACTTCGAATATTTTGGTCACAAATATGAGTACCCTCCAATCCACAGATAAAGAAAGTGATTTTGACTGATGCACACATCTCAAACTTCACTATTCACCTATAGAGCACAAATATATATAGAGATATCCATGAGAACTATTTTTTGGGAAAATATGAATATGGAGACCAATAAAAATATAAATCAATGTTCATGGAATGTCAGAAAGTGAAGGATGAAGGGAAAAAATCTAAGGGGATGATGTAACTATTACCCAAGCCAATATGGAAATGGGAAAACATCACCATGGTCATTTTCACTATACTTCCAAAGAAATCATAAAGAAATAATTCCATATAGTGTATAATGGATCATAATAAAATGACATCTAACTTTATTACAATATGAGATGAATTCTCACCAGATCAACTTGCACAGTTATACATCATAGAAGTGGTAAGGCAGTATCGTGTAGCACTATTGATAATATTCGATCAAGATATGAGATTCAACTCCGTGTTATGGAAAAGTATCCAAAATTCTATAAACACTAATATTAACATCAGTACGGTTTATAATCCACATACTAATATCCAATCTGATTGGACTGTTCAAACACTAGATTTCATGTTGAGAGCCTGTTTGATGAACTTCAATGGATTATGGGACCAACATATTCCTTTGGTCAAGTTATCTTACAAAAATAGTTTCCACTTGATCATTAAATTAGATCCATATTAATCTATTTATGGGAAAAGATGTAGAACACTAACATGATGTGATGAAGTCATTGAATATAAGCTACTAGGTCTAATAATAGTCGAATAAATGGTGGAATGGTGAAAACCATTCCGAAACACATCAAGGCATATGAAATTTGATAGAAGTGTTATGATGAAAATAGTCAACATGACATCGAGTTTGATATTTGATACAAGTTATTCACCTACATATCTCCATGGAAGAGAATCATGATATTTTGGAAGAAAGGAAACCAGAGTCCTAGCTATATCAACCCCTTAAAGATTCTTGATCATGTTAGAAATGTAACCTATCTACTTGCACTTCCACAATCCATGTCAAAAGTACGTTATTAAGTACATATATCCCTCTTGATTAAGTACATAACAAATTATTCACGTATTCTGATCCATAGGTGGTACAGTTGGAAAATGATCTCTCTTTTGAGGAGAAGCAGGTGAGGATCTTGGACCATAGAAATACTGTTTTACACAAAAATACTACTCACCTTGTAAGAACCTGGTTTTTGGATATAAAGGACATTGGAATAATCTTGATATTATTCCAAAGAAGCGCCTTTAGAGGGCGTGCGATTCCGAGCCCCGGAGTGGCCGAAATTAAATTTTCAGTGCATTCTCACTGGAAACGCAACATAAATGGGATAACTCCTAAAAGAAGTTTTAGATCATAGATCTGAGTGTACGGATGGGTCCAGAATGGGGTGTTTACCATAGGAACAACATAAAACTTGTCGGCCCAGGATGTTTGGACCCCTCACCCGCTAGCTGAACGTTAGACGGATAATTACATTAATTAATTAATTCGTTTAGTCGTTTAACTCAAGTATCTCTTAAACGGTGGCTCGGATTGGGAACAAAAGGGCACCATTGATTTCAGAGCGTTCCATTTACCCTAGGAGGGGTGTATGTTTTGCGGGCACGGCCTGTCTGTGAAAAATGGCCTCAGGGGTGTTTTCATAATTTGGCATCTTTTGGCGTTCAGTTTTATATCTTTTTAACAAGGCCTCGGATTAAAATTCTGAGACCTCCATTTTGCTCGGGAGGTGGTTTTTGCCCTAGGGGAGGCTTAACCTCGACCTCGTCGAGAGTTTTGGATGCGGGTTAAAATTTAGGGAATAAATTATTTAAATTTTTATTAATTTAATTCTCTATTTAAACTAAACACCTCCCCTTCCTCCCTCCCTTGTTCTTCCCTGGCGCAAGGTGCTCCTCCCTCTCCTCCTCCACTCCGGCGAGACAGCTCCAGCGAGGCGCGGCCACTCTGGAAATTCGGCGGCGAAGCTCTGGGCAACGCCCATGAGGTAGGGTTTTGTTTCGTTTTCAATTCATACATCCCTCTTTGAATTGCTTATTTTATGTTGAATCTCTGTAGAGTCTTCAAACAAATCCCCTAATCGCGTAGTAGATTTTATATGGCTTTCGTCTCCTATTTCAGATCAAAAATTCGAGTTCTGAGGTGATCGCAGATGTCCACCGAAGGCGAGCGGTTTTTGGAATGTTTTCCAGCCAAAAACCAGATATTCCGGTGTTTTGGGTGTTTTCTAGCATTTTTATCCAGATCCAACAGTGGTCCGTCGAGCGGGCGAGGCGGCTTCGACGGTGGGATGAGGCGGAGGCGCTGGTCGGTGGGGCTCCCAGGTCGAGCACGGCTCGGAGCAGCAGGCAGTTGTGCAGTTTTCTTCCGGCGGAGGCGGCTGCGAGCTCGGAAAATCAGTGAGAAGGGGTTCCGGCTGGGGATGGTGGGCTTCGGCAGTGGCTTCAGGTGGGCGGCGCCACGAGCGTCTCGTGCAGGAAGCTCGGAAGGCCGGCAGGCTGTGCCGGCCGGTGGAGGCGAGGGAAGACCGGGGTCTACGGACCCCGGCTGGCCAACGAGGACCCTCACGCTTCAGGTCCTATTGGGAGGTGATGACCAGCCGAATGGCCGGTCTGGAATTTCTTTAAAAAGAATGAATGTTAAAAAAAGAGAGGTTTAAAATATTATTATTATTATTATTAGGAAAAATGATTTATACAATATAAATCATTCGTGTGTTGTCCGTTTTGTGCGCCATCTACGGCGGCGTGGACCTAATGTTGAGGCGGACTTTTTGAGGCAGTTTTGGAGGTTTTAACTTCCGAGACGAGGGCCTCGGGGGCACAACACGTGCGTAAAGCAGCTTAGCGGGCTTCCTGGGAGTTGTTGTTTTGGGCGATGCAGACACATCCGAAGTCCGTTTTGGGTGCTGTCAGTGGCGTTGCGACCCTGGCGTCTGGGCGGAGTTTTCTAGGGTAGTTTCGAGCATTGAAGCCAGAGTTGAGGCAAGGGCCCCACGACCCGTCTATTGAGCTGCGAGCAGTGATCTGTAACTTTCTCATCGGCCGTCCGTTCGGGCCGTGTGAGCAGTCAATGTTGGCGGTGATTTCCAGATTATCACCGGTTGTCCATTTTAGACAAGTGATTAGTTGAACATGTATACTTTTTCAAGAGGATCGCAAAGGTGTGATCTGTTCGTTGTGTTTTGGGACCGGGTTGCGGGTCCCATGAAGCACCGCGCATGTGCGGTGCGCCGGAAGGCATCTTTTTCTTCGGATATCTGTTCCACTCATGTGAGTAGCTCTTTTGACATGTTTTTCCGAGAGCATTGCGATGGAGCACTTCGCCCGACCGTTTTCGGGGATGTGCTGTGGGTCCCACCCGACCTAGCTATGGTGACTAGTTTCTTTTTTACTAGGTGTCCATTTGGGGCGATTGAGTTGTCAATCCCGTGTGTTTTTCCGAGGGTATCGCAGTGTTGTGACCCATTTGTTCAGTTTCGTGATCTTGAGGTGGGCCCCACATGGGTTGGTTATGGTGAATAATACCTTATTCACCGGTTGACCATTTCGGGAGAGTAAGTAGTCTATCTCGCGTGTTTTTCCACAAGGATTACAACGGTGTAATCTGTTTAGGGAAGAGGAGCCTCTTACACGATCTTATTAAATGTGGAAATTTGAAGGTGCCCTAGTGGCGTTTCTTCTACCGTATTTGTAGCGGACCCTTTGCGTGTGATCGCGTGCACTCCCGTGTTAGTGTAGTAAATGCTTAGTGAGATGTGGTTGTCCGTGCCTGGGCCAAGGAGGTGGCAAGTTGGCGAAGTTACATTTACTCCATTCGCGTTGACGTTGGGGTTCCGTGTGCATGATAGCCTTAGGGTTGGAGACGTGGTATACTCTGGGAGGATACAGGAATGCATGGGGGTACACGTTGGGTTGTTTGTACCGGAGAACGTTTGTGCGCTTGGATGGGGTTGAGATGGGGCCACACGTCGGGTGTGCCCCATGTGTGTGTCGTGCTCTTCTTTGCATACATTGACCTCACGTGACGTTGAGGGTCCCTATGTGCTTTTTTTTGAGTAGTAGGGTTGAGTGGTCTCCCCCTGGTTATGTTCTCGATGGATCAGATGGTAGTGGTGCTAGAGACACCCAGTGATGGAGCAGGCGCTGAACCTCTATTTGGTGAGTTGTTATGGAGTTGGGTGGTTGTGCGGTACCCACTTAGTGCTCAGGTGGCCAGTGTTTTACCATCCAGTAGAGATGGCCAGAGCAGTCTCGGGGTTACCCTCAAGCGAGGCTGGGCAGTGGGTTGCTCATCGACTTCTTCGGGTTTACCCTCCAGTAGAGACTGGGCAGTGGGTTGCTCATAGACTTCTTCAGGTTTACCCTCTAGTAGAGAGTGGGAAGTGGGTTTCTCATTGACTTCTTAGGGTTTACCCTCAAGCAGAGACTACGTTGTGGGTCACCTGATGACTCTTTAGATTCTAACCACTAGCTGGGCTGGGCAGTGGGTCGCTCGTCGTCTTGATTCAGGTCTACCCTTCAGCAGGGCTGGGCAGTGGGTCGCCTGTAGACCTGTTCCGGGTTTACCCTCGAGTGGGGCTGGGGTGTGGGTCACCCGTCGATTTATTCCAGGTCTACCCTCCAGCAGGGCTGGGAAGTGGTTTGCCTTTTTTCTTATTCCAGGTCTACCCTCCAGCAGGGTTCGAAAGTGGGTCACCTGATGATGTATTATGGTTTACCAACTAGCAGGGTTGTGCAGTGGGTCATCTGTTATCTTATTATGAATTACCATCCAGTAGGGCTGGGTAGTGGGTTTCTTATTGGCATTCCAGATGCAGTCCTTTCTACCAGACTAGTCTGTGGCTTTCCTCCGTGATTACCGGAGCGGGACCCTTGGTTGTATGGTTCAGTGATGGAACGTCCATGACTTTGAGGAGACCTCTTGACTACTGGGTGGTGACGAGGTGTGGTTTGACTTAACATGAACTCTCAAGTACGAGGGGCGCTTTCCCCACCGAGACGCGTCCTTGAGACGCGACCTAAAACCGTGCGGGCAAGTTAGTGCCGCCCAAAGCGGATAGTGTATAGGTGCGGTGATTTGAGCCCTTTGACATGCAGTTTAGGGCAGACGAGCGGGATGTTGGGCATTGATGGTGGTTATCTCTGGGGCTTTTGTCTACTCATTTCTTGGGCTGAGCTATGGGGTGGAGATCCCCTTACGACATTGTTTAGGCTTCTTGTTGAGCATATGCGTACGTATATACCTCATTCTAGTACCCACATCTTGGGTTTTGGTTAATCACCCTCCAGGAGAGGCAATGATGTTTGGGGTATGCCATGTGATTTCTATGTCTAGCTTCTCGTGTTTGGATGAGTCTACTCTCCTGATATAGGTAGCGATGAATCGACGAGAAGTTCATCTTCTCAACGTTTCCATCCCCTTGTGTCTGGATGAGTCTACTTCCATTATCTTGTTGGTTTGAGCTAGACTCTTTACTATTACTCATTACTTCACTCTCAGTTGTACTCCTTTACTTTTCTCGTTCCCTATACTGGTCACCCTTCGGTACCTCCTTTATTTCTCCCTCGAGCCATCGGGGTATCCTACTGATTATTTTTATACCCACCCCTTCTTGGGATTTTCCCGAACTTGGTGTGCCCTTGCAGACGACGGACAGGTGGAGCGTGACTTCAGAGGAGCTTAGGAGCATGGGAGCTTGGACAGTGTACGGTGGATGGAATCAGGTTCTAGGTGGGGGACCCTTCTAGCAGTTTGTTTTGTTTACCTCTTGCCGGGTTGTGGCACTTTTCTTGTTGGGCGCGTGTTTTTACCCTATACATTTTAGTTTACCTTCATCTTCTGCTTTGTACTATTTGGAGGTCGATGCACATATTTGGTTTATTTATAGCAGATGCCATTTACGTTACTTGTCTTTTCTCTTTTACTCTACACTTTTTCATTGAGTGTGTTGTGTGTGTGTGTGTGTGTACATGTACCTAGGAAAAGGCCTTCCCAAGTAATTCTACCTTTGGTGCTGGTCCCCAGCCTCTGGCCTATGGAGGCGGGCTTGGGGTTGTTTCGGCTTGAGCCCGGGTATGGTCGGGTCTTGAAAAAGTGGTATCAAAGGTGGCTCATTCCTTGGGACGTTGTTTGGGCATCCCTAAAATAAAAATAATTGGTTCGGATTTAGGGAAACAGTGTTAACATGTCTCAAGAGCGGCTCATAGGATAGGGAGTCTAATGATGGTGCAGCGACCGACATATCCATTCACCAGGACCTTGATAACCCACATGTCGACTAGGCATGCTGAGACACTTGTTTCAGGGAAAATTGGATTGTGAATCACATAGGATTGAGTCTTTGATTGTCCTTCTTCAGTCAGTTTCCCATTGTTGTTGTTGTTGTGATATACACATATTCTCATTTGACCGCGACACTCCTTGATAATATTTAAGATGATTCCATGAAGACAGACAGCCAGGATACCAGCTTTGGTTCGTGACGATGACCCTGTGAGCTACATGGCCACAGTCCAGAACCCATCCTGTGAGCCCCTTTCTCAGGGTGGGTCGGAAGCAGCACCCCCACCTATTGAGTAGCAGACAACTTCAGTAGTGCAGACGGGGCTTGAGCACAGGTTGAGCGCGCTCCATGAGTTCCATCAGTAGAGACCGCTGAGGTTCAGTGGTTAGCCAGATCCTCAGGTAGCAGAGGTTTGGGTAGAGACAGTGGTTCTCCTTTTCAGGCTTGTGCAGACGCTGACGGATCAGAGAGTGGCTTTGGCAACCATCCTTTTTCGTGGAGCAGCTTGGCGTTGGTGGAGTCTGGTGATTCAGTCTCTTGACGAGTATTCGCTTTCGTGGGGAGACTTTCAGTTTTTGTTCCATGAAGGGTTTTTCGCCTCCTTCTTGCTCTCCGTTCGGATTCAGGAGCTCCCACAGTTTCAGCAGGGAGGGATGACAGTGGCCAAGTACGCAGCTAGTTTTGCAGACCATGCACGCTTTTACCCGGACTTGGTCCATGACGACAACATATGAGCGCTGAAGTTTGAGCAGGGTCTCCACTGAGAGATTAATACTGTCATAGTACCCTTGGGCATTTCCATATATGTCGGGGTGCTAGAGTAGGAACTGGTGACAGAGAGAATCCTATCACGTTCTAGATTTGGTGGTGGCAGCAGGAACGTTGGAGCTGAGACGTCTGCCGCATCTAGTGGGTGTCGGTAAGAAAAACCTTGATGCAGGTGGTTTTCTGACAACCAGACTCAGGGGAATGGTCGTACACTACAGTGGCGCTGGAGGGAACCAGTTCATCTCAAAGAGATTCGCTGCTTTACTTGCGATGGGTGAGGTCACCTGGAACGGGACTTCCCGACCAGGCATGGAGAGAGCATTGTGCATGAAGCATGTGCGCCAACACGACAGAGGTAGTGCCGTGATCAGAATAGTGCCCAGAGAGGTGGTGCTAGGAGAGGAGCGTGAGGAGCTGGTGATGGGGGATGAATTTACGATGTCTTCCCATCACCACTAGGCGGTCTGCGTCAGGCTCTAGGAGCTGACAGTTGGGACCATGGACAACCGCTAGCTTTGGATGTCTATGATCCTGCCTAGCATGAGCTGATAAGAGGTACTCTCTACAGATCTTCTACTTTTTGCAGTAGAATTGTTAGACTCAATGTTTGGAATGATTTCGTCCCTGCTCCTTGTTTGAGGTGATACCAGGGTGACGTGGGGTGTCGGTTTAACCCTGTGCTGGTAAGGTAAAAGGTGTGGGACCTTTCTCTTTAGTCGATGGTGTCGACTCTTTCGCTTCCGAGCGTGTAAGAGAGTCTTGGTTGCGAGACGTCGATTGTGAAACCTTGCGTGACCAGATATCCTTGGGTGATTCACCATATGGATATTCTGAATAAGGGAATCATCGGGCCTTGTTCCAGGTGCGGGCGGTGATTCCAATCGCGGCGTGCGACGTAGAGGTTTGGTCGGGGACGTGAGCTACCCCCGAGGTCCTTCGGACCGTTTGAGACCGTGTAGAGGGATGGCGAGGTTCCCTACCGCCTTGCCCTAACCCCAAAGGTTGGTTTAGGTGCATGACGTCTCCCATGTGACTCACCCAAGAAGAGGTGTGCTTGATCTTATGCACGACATCGGTGAGGTCAGACCTTGCGTGAACAGATCAAATTCGTCGGTCTGTGTGTGGTGGCGTAGAGCTGTGCGAGGGTTCTTCTGGGTATGGGAGAGCCAGGTGTGAGCTTAGTACCCAGAGTTGTTCCCTATTTTTACTTATCGGGGACGAAAATCTTGAAGGATGGAATGATGTAAGAAGATGGTTTTTAGCGGTAAAGGACTTTGGAATAATCTTGATATTATTCCAGAGCAGCCCCTTCAGACAGCGTGCGATTCTGAGCCTCGGAGTTTCCGAAATTAAATTTTTAGTGCGTTCACACTGGAAACGCAAAATAAATGGGATAAATTCTAAACGGAGTTTCATATCAGTGATCTGTTTGTACGGGTGGGTCCAAAATGGGGTGTTTACCCTAGGAACGACATAAAAATTGTTATCACTGGACGTTTGGACCCCTCGCCTGCTAGGTGAACGTTAGACGGATAATTAAATTAATGAATTAATTCATTTAATGGCTTAACTATAGTATCTCTTAAACGGTGGCTCAGATTGGGAAACCGAGGGAACAATTGAATTCATATCGTGTCGTTTACCCGAGGAGGGGTGTAAGTTTCGCGGGCACGGACCGTCTGTGAAAATTGGCCCCCAGGGGAGTTTTCGTGATAAGGAGGCTTCGGGCATTCAGTTTTATAACTTTTGAACGGGGCCTCCGATTAAAATTCTGAGACTACCATTGTGCTTGGGATCTGGTTTTTACCCTAGGGGAGGCTTAACCTCGACCCCGTCGAGAGTTTCGGATGCGCGTTAAATTTTAGGGATTAAATTAATTAAATTTTTATTAATTTAATTCCTTATTTAATATAAACACCTCCCCTTCCTCACTCCCTTTTTCTTCCCTGGCGGAAATAGCTCCTCCCTATCCTCCTCCACTCCGGCGAGACAGCTCCAGCGAGGCACGACCACTCCGGCGAGACAGCTCCAGCGAGGCACGACCACTCCGGCGGTTCGATGGCGAACCTCCGGGCAACGCCCACGAGGTAGGGTTTTGTGTCGTTTTCAATTCCTACATCCCTATTTGAATTTCTTATTTTGTGGATAATCTCTGTCGAGTCTTCGAACAAATCCCATAAAACACGTATTAGATTTTATATGGTTTCTGACGCCTATTTCGGATCCAAATTTCGAGTTCCGAGGTGATCACAAATGTCCGCAGAAGGAGAGCGGGTTTTGGAATGTTTTCCAGCCAAAAACCAGAGTTTCCGCTGTTTTGGGTGTTTTCCTGCGTTTTTAGCGGGATGCAGTGGCAGTCGGGTGAGCGGGCGCGGCGGCCTCGACGGTTGGCTGAGGCGAAGGCGTTGGTTGGCGGGGCTCCCAGGTCGAGTGCGGCTCGGAGCAGCAGGAAGCGACGCGGGTTTCTTCCGGCAGAGGCGGCCTCGAGCTCGGCAGCTCGATGAGAAGGGGCACCGGCTGGGGACGGTGGGCTCCGGCAGAGGCTTCAGGCGGGCAGTGCAGCGGCGTCTCGTGCAGGTGGCTCAGAAGGCCGGCTGGCTATGCCGGCCGGTTGAGGCGAGGGAAGACCAGGGTCTACGGACCCCGGCTAGCCGACCAGGACCCGCACGCTACGGGTCCTGTTGGGAGGTGAAGATCGGCCGAATGGCCGCTCTGGTCATTCTTTAAAAAAAGAAACTTTAAAAAAAAAATTGAGGTTAATAATAATAATAGTATTATTATTATTATTATTATAAGGAAAAATGATTTATACATAATAAATCATTCGTGCGGTGTCTGTTTTACGTGCCGTCTGCGGCGGCACTGGCCTGATGTTGAGGTGGAATTTATGAGGCGGTTTCAGAGGTTTTAATTTCCAAGGCGAGGGGCTCGGGGGCACGACACGTGCGTAAAGCAGATTAGCGGGATTCCTGGGAGTTCTTGTTTTGGGCGGTGCAGAGACATCCGGAGTCTGTTTTGGTCGCTGTCAGTGGCGTTGTGACCCTGGCGTCAGGGCGGAGTTTTCTATGGTGGTTTCGGGCGTTGAAGCCAGAGTTGAGGCATGGGACCCACGGTCCGTTTGTTGAGCTGCGAGCAGCATTCTGTAACTTTATCATCGGACGTCCATTCGGGGCATGCGATCAGTCGATGTTGGGTGTTTTTATGAGGGCATCGTATTGACGCAGTCTGCCCGCTCTAATTCTGCATGCTGGTGCGGGCCCATCGAGGGTCGTTTCGGGAGTTGGCGGTGATTTCCAGCATTATCACCGGGTGTCCGTTATGGACAAGTGATTAGTCTAACTTGTGTACCTTTTCGATAGGATCGCAACGGTGTGATCCGTTCGTTGTGTTTCGGGACCGGGTTGCGGGTCCCACAAAGCACTGCTCGTGTGCGGTGTGTCAGAATGCATCTTTTTCTCTGGATATCTGTTCCACTCAAGTGAGTAGTGCTTTTGACGTGTTTTTCCGAGAGCATTGCGGTGGAGCAGTTCTCCCGAACTTTTTTAGGGATGTGGTGTGGGTCCCATCCAACCTGGCTATAGTGAATAATACCTTTTTCACTAGGTGTCCATTTTGGGCGATTGAGTAGTCAATCCCATGTGTTTTTCTGTGGGGATCGCAGTGGTGTGAACCGTTTGTTCAATTTCGTGATCTTGAGGTGGGCCCCACATAGTTTGTTACGCTGAATAATACCTTATTCAATGGTTGATTGTTTTGAGTGAGTTAGTATACTATCTCGCGTGTTTTTTCATGAGGATTACAGTGGTGTAATATGTTCAGGAAAACGGAGCCTCTTACGCGATCTTATTAAATGTGGAAATGTGAAGGTGCCCCGGTGGTGGTTCTTCTACCGTATTTGTAGCGGACCCTTGGCGTGTGATCATGTGCACTCCCGTGTGAGTCGAGTAAATGCTTAGTGAGATGTGGTTGGTCATTCCTAGGCTGATGAGGTGGAATGTTTGCGAAGTTACGTTTATGCCTTTCGCGTTGACGTTGGGGTGTCGTGTGCACGATTTCCTTAGGGCTAGAGACGTGGTACAATCTGGGAGTATGCAAGAATGCTTGGGGGTACACATTGGGGATGTTTGTACCTGAGAACATTTGTGCGGTTGGTTGGGGTTGTGATGGGGAAACACGTCGTGTGGGCCCCACGTGCGTGTCATGCTCTGCTTAGTGTACTTCAACCTCTCGCGACTGAGAGGGTCCCTCTGTGCTCGTTTGTTGGACGAGCAGGTTTGAGTGGTCTCCCCCTGGTTCTGTCCTCGATGGATCGTTCGGTAGCGGTGCTAGTGACACCTAGTGATGGAGCAGTTGCTGAACCTATATTGGGTGAGTTATTCTATAGTTGGGTGGTTGTGCGGTACCCACTCAGTGCTCGGTTGGCCGGTGTTGTACAATCTAGTAGAGATGGCCAAAGCAGTCCTGGGATTACCTTCCAGCGGGGTTGGGCAGTGGGTTGCTCATCGACTTCTTCGGGTTTACCCTCCAGTAGAGACTGGGCAGTGGGTTGCTCATCGACTTCTTCGGGTTTACCCTCCAGTAGAGACTGGGTAGTGGGTTGCTCATTGACTTCTTATGGTTTAACTTCTAGAAGAGACTAGGCAGTGGGTCACCTGATGACTCTTTAGAGTCTACCCTCGAGTAGGGCTGGAAGTGGGTCGCTCGTTATCTTGATTCAGTTCTACCCTCCAGTAGGGATGGGCAGTGGGTCTCCTGTCGACCTGTTATGGGTTTACCCTCCAGCGGGGCTGGGCAGTGGGTCACCCGTCGACTTATTCCAGTTCTACCCTCCATCATGGTTGGGAAGTGGGTCGTCTATCGTCTTATTCTAGGTCTACCCTCCAACGGGGCTGGGTAGTGGGTCACCTGATGATGTATTATGGTTTAACCTCCAACAGGGCTGGGCAGTGGGTCACCCGTTATCTTATTATGAATTACCCTCCAGCAGGGCTGGGTATTGGGTCGCCTGTTGGCATTCCAGACTCAGTCCTTTCTACTATACTAGTCTGTGGATTTCATCCATGATTACCGGAGCGGGACCCTTGGTTGTACAGGTCAGTGATGGAATGACCTTGACTTTGAGGAGAACTCTCGATTGCGGGGCAGTGAAGATGTGTGGTTTGACATAACCCGAAATCTCAAGTACGAGGGGCACTTTCCCCACCGAGACGCGTCCTTGAGAATCGACCTAAAACTGTTCGGGCGAGTCAGTGCCGCCCAAAGCAGATAGTGTGGTGGTGCGGTGATTTGAGCCCCTTGACTTGCAGTTCAGGAGAGACGTGCGGAATGCTGGGCATTGATGGTGGTAATCTCTGGGACATTTGGCTACACATTTCTTGGGCTGAGAAATGGGATGAAGATCCCCTTATGACCTTGTTCAGGCTTCTTATTGAGCATATGCATATGTATATCCTCTTTCTAGAACCCACTTCTAGGGTTTTGGTTACTCTCCCTCCAGGAGAGGAGAAGATGCGTGGGGTATGCCATGTTCTTTCCATGTCTAGATTCTCATGGTTGGACGAGTCTAATATCCTACTATAGGTAGCGATGACTCGACAAGAAGTTCATTTTCTCACCATTTCCAGCTCCTTGTGTCATGATGAGTCTACTTCCTTTCTCTTGTTGGGTTGAGCTGGACTCTTTTCTATTACTCTTTACTTCACTCTCGGTTTAATCCTTTACTTTTCTCGTTCGCTCTACTAATCACCCTTTGGTACCTCCTTTGATGCTATCTCGAGCCTTTGGGGTATCCTACTGAGTATTTTTATACTCACCCCTGCTTGGGCTTTGCCCACACTTGGTGTGACCTTGTAGACAACAGACAGGTGGAGCGTGACTTCAGAGGAGCATGGGAGCTTGGGATCGTGGAACGCGTGCGGTGGTCGGAGTCAGGTTCCAGGGGGGACCCTTCCAGCTGTTTGTTTTGTTTACCTTTTTTTGTGTTGTGGAACTTTTCTCATTGGGCATGTGTTTTTTCCCTTTACTTTTTAGTTTACCTTCAGCTATTGCTTTATACTATTTAGAGGTTGACGCACATTTGTGGATTATTTATAGTAGTTTCCCTTTACTTTACTTGTCTTTTCTCTTTTACTCTGCACTTTTTAGTTGAGTGTGTTGTGTGTGTGTGTACAGGTACTTAGGCAAAGGCATCCCCGAGTTATTATGACTTCGTTGCTGGTCGCCAGCCCCTGGCCTATGGAGGCGGTCTTGGGGTAGTTGCGGCTCGAGCCCGGGTAGGGTCGGGTCATGACACACCTAGTCTTTGTACTATGGTTGAACCATATGTATGAGTAGATAATATTGGAATGAGAGGAATTGATGAAGGAGAAGTACCCTCACCTACATTCCACATAATTTGAAAAATGTATTTTTAAGGGAAACATTTTCTAAGGGAGGAAGAATGTAATGACCTTGAATTATATCAATGAAATTTCTCTTATTATAACTATGTCATATATTATAAATTACATAAATAACTTTGAAAACAAAATTTAAAACATCATAAAAGAATAATGAGTGTACTAATAAGTATTTATATAAATTCAGAAACCTAAACCAACAGAATAATAACATGACTGTTGGAATAGTAATGTGACTATTAAGAATATTAATTCGTCTAATTGAATAGAACCCTCACCCATTAAAGTATAAATAATACTTATATATAGTATAAATGAAAATATGATATATTTATATCACAATATAAGTAAAAAATGATTCAGGAATGAAAAATTATGTGTTGGTATTTTAATAAGTCATAAATATGTAATTTCAATTATATAATTAATATATTGACTAAAAACATATATTAAAAAATGTAGTCATAAATTAATATATTGTTTTCCTATAATTATAATATTATTTTATGTTACCTTGATAAAATTTTCAAGGTGTCATAAAATCAGTTATAATTTTAAAATCATTATTTTTCAAATAAATATTGATTTTAAATAAAAATTAAATTTATTATATTTATAAAATTATTTTTTTAAAATATATTTCAGTTTTTAATTTTAAATTTAAAAAACATTATTTGGGTGAATTTTTGGGGTTTTTCTAAATAGTAGAATTTTTAGTAAATAGTTAAATACGATAATTTATGATATAAGCTAAATATATTAATTATTGAGTCATATATGATGTATTACTGATTTAATACAATAATATAAATCTATTCTTAATTAATTTATTATTTTGAGTTATAAGGAAAAAACTATTGAGAGACTTGATCCTAAATAATAAAACAATGAATAAGATAATGAACAAACCCCTCTCATCCCTTATAAATTCCACCCCTTGATATCTATTCACCTCACACCTTACAAACCTTTAAGAATGTACAATTTTTAAGCAATAATATTAAAAATACCCTCTACCATGTCAATGATCCTTTGGTCTCAATAAAATAACATAACCAATTTTCTTTAATGAGGTTATCAAGGAAAAGAATCCTGGATGAAAAATCCACTTATCTTTTAATTTCCTTACATGTTCTTTTATTTTTTAATTATCTCCCCACATACCCTCATAAAAGTTCCATGATAACTACAATATCTTATATATATTGTAATTTTCTAATGTAATAATTCTTTATTAAACAACTTCTCTTCTCACTTTTAATGTAAAAATGAAAACTTCTTCTATGAGGTGTTGATTTATCGCCTTAAAGGACGACCTTTTTTCTATTCCTATAACACCTTCCATGATGTACATAAAATTATTAAAATTGTTGAACCAAATTTAAAAATATATAATATAAACCTTTTTATGTTATAAAACTAATATATATATAATAAATAATAATAAAAACAAAGTCATTGTGATAGAAAACAACCAAAATTAATGTAAACGATTATCATAAACATGTTATCCAAATAATCATCTTTATATATGGATAAATAATAATACATAAGACCAATTAAAATTATGTAAGTTTATTAATAACAAATTTTTTCAATTATTTACAATTATTCTATTTCTACATTTTCAGCCTTACTTGTATAGAAGTGTAATTTTCATGAAAACCCAGAACACGAACACCCACAAATGAAGATATTAAACTATGCACTCATAATAATGCCCATAAACGAACATAATAAATTTTTAATAAAGAAAATACATGTATAAAAGATTAATTATTTATTAATTAATGAATCTAATTTGATTATCGAGAATATTAAAGTGAATAAAGCATTCAGAAATAATGTATGGCTATTCTTGGACCCAGTATCCTTTCTTTAGGGTATTCCTCTTTCATGAAAAATTTCATTGTTTATGTTCATTTAATACTCCTAAAATGTAATTTAATTATTCTGAAATTTTCTTTTCAATGTTATATATTTTTCTAATATGGTTTTATGAAAAATAAAATGATTTTCCAAAAGAACTTTTCTTTATATAAACACATCATTTACTTATCTTGAGATTGTTTCTTCTTTACTCAATATTTATAATTCATATACAAATATGTTGTTCTATTTTTGGAACACCATGTATAGTTCATAAAAATATTTTTTTAAATGAAACTGATTCCTTTCCATGGGTAATTTTATCTCTAATATTAATATATATTCAACGTGTCATGCATAATTATGTAAATGTTATTAGGTGCTAGGTGCACACAGAATTATATAGTTCTCAAATGCATTGGGTAATGTGATGTGTCTCAAGAGATAATGTCCAATATGTGTGTACATGATTCTATTTTTTTAGAATGATGAGGTTATGATTTTTTACATCTGTTTTTCATGAACATGATGTTATCTTGGTTCACAACTATGTGAGGTATTTGTCCACTATGACATGATGTTTCATTTTTATGCATTGCCACATTACAAGAATTTATTTTGTTCTTATTATCATGATGATTATGATTATGATCTCATTGTTATGTTATAATTATAATTATTATGCTCACCCATTTTAGATTGACTCATGTCCTAATCTATCCTCTTACTCAGATTTTAGCTCACCCATTTCATTGATGTATATGCTCAAGAGATTACTTGTAATAAATATAATATGAAGGCCAATAAGAATGTAGATAAGATATAATTAAATATTTTTTTAGTTTTATTATGTTAATGTAATGTTTGGTGTTAATTACAATACACTATACCTTTGTCTCCTAGTTTTGTGATACTATTATATTGTTTATCTTTATAATGATGTAAGAGTAATGTAATAAAAATAAGGTTATATATATATTACCCAAAATTTACATTGTATTATCTATATGATGATGTAATAGTAATGTAATAAAAATAATGGTCTCCATATATTACCCAAAATTTAGATTGAAATTGAGGAAAATTATTCATAAGGATATTAATTAAATGCTTCATTTTTTCACAAACATTAATCCTCAAATTTATAGAAAATTTAAATGGTCTATTCAAAAATTATAATACATGTTGAGATCAAAATCACATAACTTTCAACGTATGTGGAATGATCATTTAACATTTGTATAATTTTCCTATAATAATATCTAACATTTTTGTTTTCAATTTTTACATTATGATGTATTATATTTTAAGAGATATTAAACTACTACTTGTTGGGATACATTTGGTGAAAGAATTCTTGGAGGACCAAAACATACTGAGGAGACAATGACAACAGTAAATACTATTCAGAAAAATATTAAAGAAACTCAATGTAGGAAAATGGGTTATGCTGATAACTGAAGGGATGATTTGTAATTTGAAGTGATAGATCACATTTTCATAAATCTATCTCCATGAATGGGTGTTATAAGATTTGTTAAAAAAGGGAAAATGATAACTTGGTACATAAAACCTTTTGAAATTATCGAATAAATTGGATATGTGTCTTAAAATTTGGAAATTAAACTAAGACTCTCTAAAGTATATGATGTGTTCCACATCTCATATTTATATAATGACATTATACATCTAATTCATGTTCTCTCCTCTAATGAAATATAACTGAAACATGATTTATCATAAGGTGAAGAGCCTATGAAGATTCTTGACACTAGACACCGAATTTTGAGGAATCAGATTACCTGATCAGTAAAGTTACTTTGGATAAATCATAAAATTGAGTAAAAAATGTGATTTCCTGTGTATTTTATGAATTTTATCCATGTATATTTGTTTAGAATTTCATATCCCAAAAAATTTTGAGGGAGAAATTTTTTAGGGAGGAAGAATGTAAGACCTATGTTTTAATAATAGTAAGTGAAACTTTTATATTAATAAAATTATAATACAATAAAAATTGTTATATTCTAAATAAAAAAAATTTATAATTTGATAGGATGAATAGAGATTTTGAATTTACTAGGTCAGAATAAGCGTAGAATTAATTTCTGATATTATTCCTCAAAAAGGAATTTTTGAATAATAGAAAATGTTCTATTTAACAATTAATGTAGTATTTTTTAATAATGTGTTTATGAATGTGTAATTAACTATTTTCTTATTATGAATGAATAGAAATGATGGAAAGGCAATTTCATAGGTAAAATGTGATATTTTTTTATAAAATTATTTTAAAGTTCATAATGTTTTTCCTTTTTTATTTATTATAGAAGAATCTAATAATAAAATACTAAAATAAAATTTATTGATTATATTTATAAAAAATAATAATCTGAACCCTAATAATAATTATTTCTCATCATTTATTTAATGTAGTATAAACTTATGCTTGCAAAATTAGTTTAATGAAAAAATATTTTTCATCATGTTTTTTGGTTTATTTTTAAATTGAATTCTACCAATTATGTGATATAAATTTAATAAAATGAATTAATTATATTTAATCATAATAATTAATACAAGTTAAAAAGATCAATATAATTTTTGGTCATAAAAAATATAAAATATTGTAAAAATGGGTTACCATAGTTAAGGTCCCAACGGATTAACCGGGGGGGTCAATATAAAAAGATAATGGTTAAAATTACCTAAATACGTAATTACACCACATTGTTTTGGTATAATTTAGACCTTAACCATATCAAATTAAAATATCATTCATTTTGGAACCAATATTCCATGAATGTGACTTAATAATATTTTAAAACTTTGAAAAATTCCAAGTGTTCTACTCAACATATAATTAAAGGGAACCTCATCTACTCAGTTATTCACCCATATTGAGCCAATTATATTATAAAAAATGAGAAAAAATATCTCCCCAAAATCCTTAATCATATTTATATGTGATATTATTCCTAAGAGTCCAACACTATGGTCCTTAACATTAAATCCAAAGGAGGGTTTTCTTATAGAAGGTAACCTTCTTCACCATGTTCATTATTCTTACTCTTTATTAGAACAAATTCAATAATTTTATAAAAATACAAATAAAATAACAATATTGTATCGCATATAAATATATGTTATTATTGTTTATCATATAATATTTTCCCATATCATTTTGTTTCAAATGGGAAATAAAACCATCACTCGTGTGAATGAAAGACTAGAGCCTCACGAACCAATTTAATTTGTTTCCCATAACCACCACACATAGATAATAACATTGATATAAATAATAGATATATATTATACATTTTAAATAATATTGATTCATTTACTTTAATATATTTTCTACTTTATTAACCTTTTACCCGTAAAAAATGATCACATCACTCATGCGTTTGTACGACCTACCATCTCTGTGAAGTGATGTGATTCAATATTCCATGTACATATTTCCATAATGATTCTAAAAATATATCTAATGAATAAATATGATATATATAAAATTAATATAATTATATGTTTTAGGAAACAATAACCTAACCGGAGAATCCATGATGAAACATATAAGTGAAGAATAAGAAGTTAACACCTAGAACAATAATAATAATGAATGATTTTCCATGAATTGATGCTAATAAATTATGAGTGTATCATTTATGATATTAAAAATATGAATATATATAGGGTATAAAATAATAATTTTTTATAACCATTATAAATTTGGTTGAATCATGTTCATAAAATTGGAATTGTGAGGTATGATATTTCATCTCAATTTTCTCACTAATGAGACATAATTGGTATTACACAAATATTTATTTTTATATGGAATATATAATGTGTTGTTTATGTGTTGAACATGAATATATATTTATTAATGATGTTTAAAGCATAAATTCATGTTTATTCTTTCAAGGGGTTACAATTGTAAAGTTACCAAAGTGGTCCAGATTTATTTTACAATCTCAATTTTTGGGACAATTCTAATTTTCATTGAGGGTATCTTATAATATATCCTGTATAAGAAAAATATATTTTATTATTATATGAATATTTAATGATTTTACATGTTTCATCAATAATATCCTCTCATTTTCACTTTAATAAAGGAATTTAATATTAAACAAAAATTAATCTTATTGCTTTTTTGATCTATTATATTTATATTCCATGTTTGTATTTTTCACTTTTTAAAAAAGTCCATATTATTTACATAAATTATTTATTAAGGAAATTTTATGTTATCCTAGAATATTTAAAAGTGTTTAAAAGAATCCTTATAATATTTCAAAAATGTTCATTTTTGAATTTGTTTACAAAAGTCAAAATGAATGTTTCTTTTTAATATATTTGATGTAAATGGAATCTCACATTGTCATTACCAATTTACGATATTTAAATTTTTTATGTTCTCTATGTTATTAAAAATAATTTTTTTTAATGATTACATATTTCTATGTTTCAGTTTAATTTTCTTTTATTATCCAAAATACATGAATTTATTATAAAACTTATACTAATAATGAATTGATTTTCATCTTTTATCTCTTATTATATTTGTGGGCACTCACATTTTCTAGAAGAATTAAATTTAATATGATCATATTTTATTATACATTAAATTTATCTAAAATATAAATATTTAATATATAATTACTATATTTATATCCTAAACCATATACTATTTCTACTAGTGGTGTTTTAATATGAATATTATTTGATTGAATGGAGAAATCTTGATATTCTAAATCCTTATCTCAATACAGAAATTTGTTCATATAAAATATTGTTTAGGAATGAAATTTATCATTAAATATATATGTAATGGATTATAAATATATTAAACTATTGGGGCTGAAATTATATAGACCCTCGATGCATAAATGAGTCTCATGAGGAAAACAAAGTTACCAAAAATTATAAAATGAGGTTTTGCTGTGCACCTACCCATTGTTTAAACATTCTTGAAAAAATCACTTAATGGTAAAAATATCATGATATATGAGATTATTATTTCCAATTTTTTTAATTTCCTTTATTATGAATTCAATATTATTATATTTTAGATTATTGCATTGATACTATCACTGGATGCATTTTGTTTTCTTGTTATTAATTAAATGACATGAAATTTCATCTATTTACCATACCATATTGATTATATCTTATTTACTCTCCATAGATTCCATTTTACATATCCATTACACTGTATTTTTTCTCACCCATATTATTTTGCCTTTCCCAAGGATATGAAGAAGGAATATTTTAATTAGTTCACAGATACAGAACATTCACTTTGACTATGTTGTAATATTTTATTTTCAATAAAAAATTTGATGTTTGATTTTATCTGCTTTTTAAGACTCCTAATTTGATCAATACATAGTTATTCAATACATTATATCTCAGGAAAATTTATTAAGTATTAAAATGACTCAATACTATCACATTTTTGGGTGTTACGCCTTATGAGGTCTGTTATCATATCACTTTATCTGTCAGATATAGAAATTAAAAATGAAAGATAAATTGGACAAAATTTTTGTATAACATAATACATTTTATATACTCTTAATCTTTGTTAAGAATAAATTTACAAATAATTACATAAATTCTAGTATCATATATTATATTAAATACTATTATAAGTCCTTATGTTTTCTATATTTTCGGTTTTGTTAAACTTACTTTAGCTCAATTTAATTCCACCCACATCACTATGTCACCATTTAATAAAACACTCCTACTATACTCCTTCAATGGGAATCATTTATAAAGAATTTTAAATTGAATAATGGGGAAATTAGGAATCATATTCCTAGTGTAAATCAAATTAATAAAATATTAAAACTTCTATACTTTACACCAACTAATGTTATGATGTTAATGAATTTTTTTTATCTAGTTATAACTCCTTCTATATAAATCATATTCATCATCAATAATACTTTCCTTCAAATAATTTAACTATTAAGATCATAATTGTGAAAATATATAACTCCATACATCATTTCTTTACCAACATACCCTAATATTATGATATATATCAATGGAAATTCACGTTGAATCATAGTAACTATAATTATAATTTTTATATTTTAACATCTACAAGTCCAAATATACTAACATTATTATCTTAAAAAAATATTTTTTCTGGAATATAATTCTATTATATGAAAAATATATTTTGTTTAATAAAGACCACTTATTTCCTTAATTTTTGACTATTAAAAATTATATCTCATGTTGTATTCTTTGTGTTCGTTGCATTATTTTGAAAATGTGATTTATTCATTAAAATATTCCATTGAAGGTGGTGAGAATATATTTCCTCATATTTTAATAAATATCCAGGATAAAATATTTTAAACCTTATCTTCATTTTAAACATGTTATAGAATTTTATGAATCCTAAACCATGTGAATAATCTCATTTTATTGATAAAAAATATTTATTAATTAAAAAATTCTATCATTACATAATAGAATCGAGATAGGTATGTAAATCCTCTTTTCAACTCCATATTGGAATTAAATGATCCTTTTAATTAAAAATATTCAAAATTGAAACCTGGTGTAATAAAATAGAATGAATAAAACATGATCCATCTATTATAACATTGATTTTGAACTCTTATTTATTTAAAACATTTTTAAAGTATATGTTTTGTATTATATATCCTTCAAAATAGAATAATTGATTCTATAAAACTGATCCAAGTTGTTCCTAAAATTAATTCATTTATCCTAAATAATTCTATCATATGAAACATTTTACCTCTTATCACCACCATTATGTTTCAAAAACATTTAATGGGTACTCAATGAAACACTATTGAACATTCTGATATACTTTTTCATCATTTGGTTAGCAATTTTATAAATTTTTATTATAAATACAACATGAGAACATGGAAATATATTTTCCAATTCATCTATCCAAAATAATTTCGGAAAATATGAATAAAATTTATTCAACTCATTCTCATTTTCAGAACATCTCAAATGATGAATTCATAATAAATTACATTTACATTTCAAATATTTAAAGAAAAACCGCATGAATTTTCAAGTAAATAACATACCCTACAATATTGGTTTCAAGATCTAAGAATAAATATATTCTGTACATTATTCATTTAAAAATAAATTTAAAAACTTAAGTGAATCCTCTTATAATTTTGATAATCATTAAGATCCAATTATTTAAAAACTTAAATAATTGGATTCTTAGAAAGGTTTTTTTGTAACACAATGATTTTTTTCATTATATCCTCAGAATGTTATATAATATCCTATTAAAGTGGAGGATGTTAATTCCTTTAATATGTTCATTTTCAAGGAATTATCAAAAATTAATGTTTTATTATGTTAATTCCTTTTTCATTTATAATTTAATTTTTTTCAAATGAGTATCATGTTTTATATTCATTTAATCAAAGATTTTAGAAATTTATTCCAATTAAAATAAAGACCATTTAAAATTCCATCATATCCATTAGTAAAGAAAGAAATATGTTTCAATAAATAATTATTCTATAATACCTTATGATTATACGAGAGAGGAAATTCGTAAATGAATTTGAAATTATTTAGGTTAGTGGATAGTTATTTATAGAACTAAGATTCAGATTGATAATATGATATTTTGATCATCCTAATATGATATTTTTGGATATAGTTCTAGGATTGATAGGTATAGGGACCTGACCTAAACATATATGGATATTACATCTTTTTAGATTAATATTTATCACATTATAAATATACATGCCTGAGTCCCATAATATTTCAGTGCCTTTGGTAACATTGAACACATTCTTCTAGTTTGGTTAAATATATTCAAACATATTAATTAATGATATTCCAATTTAGTATGACCACATAAAAAAATTATTCATATCTATAGGAATAGACACATAAGAAATGGGTTATATAGAATCTCAGTATGGGTAAATAATTAAATACATAACCATAACATGATCATGAGGTTATGAGAACATGAGAATAACTTTTGAATATCATACCATGCATAAAATATCATAATCATGAGTGACGGAATAAAGATTGGAAGTTCATAAGAAATGAAATTATAAGTTAATAAATAACATGAACCATGAGATAATATAAAATTCATATGACATATAATTTTTGGCAGACACATAAACCCATAACATCATTCCCTACAAGTCAAGGATCATTTCCAAAAATCGACATGACACTACATGGAAACTACACCCACTAGGAGGGGCACACCATAATCCCCAGTAACAATCCCTTCCTTATAGGGGATCAGGTTTACCTATCTTCCCTTGGTGGTTGGGTTTCCTCATCATCCCATTCTCTATGTTACCATAGTGGATCATGTTTCCCCATCTTGTCATAGTAGAGCAGGTTTCCTCATATTCCCATAGTGGATCATGTTTACCCCTCTTACCATAGTGGATCAGGTTTCCCATCATTTTTTGTGGATTAAGCCCATAGATTTGACTCCAAATATTATTTCATGAGATATATATCATTAATAAATACATTTAAGAGAAATATAGGTCCAACCCATTACTTAATAATATCATACTTACATGTATCACCAGATAATAAAACTAGCATCATATTAGAACCCAAGAAAAAGTGATGGGTTTAAAAAACATCATATCATAACCGATGAAATTAAAAATGAATCATAAAATTGTATCATATCATTACCTATATAAAAGTTATATATTTCAAATTAATTTCATCAAATCATAAACTGTGAATAGAATTGGGTTTCAAAATCATATAACATATGGAAGAGAAACAAATGTCATACACATCATTACATCTAAACATAAACCATTATAGAAATAATATGAATGTTATTCTGTGATCATATCCATAGTAATGTAAAAAATATAAAAAATTATTTAATCATATATTCATAAGTATTTTGAATGATTACATGGAACATTACATAAGTTAAATATTATTTCATTGAAAATATTTTTCATAAAACAATTTCCAAAATAATTTTCTTATAAAGAATGCTTTACCATTACATTTAAAACATTGCATGATGAAAATATCCTTTACTCTTTGAAAAATTATTTTTAAAACCTAAATACATTTTGAAAATCATTTTCAATGAAAAAAACATGAAAACTTATAATGGGATCTAGAAAACATTTTCAACACATTTTAGAAGTTAAAAATTTTTGAAAAACATTTTCATTGAAAATAATAAAAATAAAAATTTAATTTAGATTATAAACTAATTTAAAACAATTATTTAATCCTAAAACATTTTCAAAAACCTTTTTATTTGAAAATAACTTTGAAAAAAATAATGTAATATTTCAAAATCGTTTTAAACACTTATTGAATCATAATTTATTTTAAAGAAAATTTCTTTTAAAACAATCATTAAAAAAAATAAATTTCAAATAATATTAGGAAAGTAATTTTTCATAAAATTAAATCTGGAAAACATTATAAGGAAGCTTCAATATAAGGATATTCGTGATTTTAGATAAATCCGTTCATATTTAATAAATATTTTTCACCATAAAAGTTTAGAATGGTTTCTTGATCCGAAAATGAAATGAAGATTGCTTTTGAAAACTATTTTTTTAATTGATATATTAGGGTTAAATATTTCCATTATAAATTAAAGGATAATATTAAATAATTTTTGATAACATTTTTAAAAATCATAGTTTTGAAAGAACACGTATTTTTGACTGAAAGGTGAAATACATTCGGATTTTCATAAAAATATTTTCCTAATTATATTAAGTTCCAATGAGTGTAAAATAGTACCATTAATTGGATATAACAAGAATAAATATATGTTATTAAATTTCAGGTGATTTATTGTGTAATGGATCATAATAACTCATCTATAGAAGCATAATCCTCAATAATCTAGATAAACGATGAGATTATAGCGACAAACCATTACTACTTTGGTGACATTGAAAAACAATAAAATGGAAAGAATAACATTACTTGAAGAATAAAATTTCATTAGAATATCTATAATCATGATATAAATTTTAAATGGATTTATATAAACCTCATAGATAAATATAGTTTCATAACAAGCAATGTGTCTCAAAGGATGCAATGTGATGAAAAATTACTCTACCGATTTGGTTACGTTTGAAACATAACCCCCATGAAGAAAATAAAATGAAATTGTTATGAAAATTCCAATAAATTTAAATATAATTATAATTTAATATATCATTGGAATGTTTATACACCACAAAAAAGATTCAGGTGGTGAATATGACATGTATCTCTTGGAAATAAAAATTGGGATGAAATCCCGTGACCTTAAGACTTTCCTTTCTTCGTATATGTTCAAACCACTTATATGATAATTATATTTTAATTAAAATTATTCTAAATAACTATATTATTATATCTCATAACATATATTATTTGGGTATGTCTTTATATATGTGATTATTAACAAATCCATGTTAAAATTATGTTTTGGGGAATATCTGCTTTGTTTTTTGAATAGGTTTTGGCTTGTTATTATTGATCCACTTAATTAGATCATGATTTAATAATATAAAAATTTTAATGAATTATAAAAATATCAGATATATTCAGTATATATTTATTTATAATAATATATAAAATATAGAAATATTGAATTCATTAAACCATTCATGGAGATAGTATACCGTACGTAAACATGAAATTTTTTATGTTTTATTGTCGTATTAAAAGAATGTAAACTATGAACACACATACAAAAATATATATAATATCATTAAATTATAATTATTATGTAATATGTATCATATAATTTCACCAAAACCTTTTTTAATACGTTTCAAGTAGAGAGTGAATGAATCACATCACTTTGAGGAGGCAGTAGTTCTCACATCCACAAACAAAGTTATCAGATTTACAAAAATTGGAACGCATGAATGTATGTTTTATATAATAATTATATAATAAAAAAATTCAAAAATATAATTAATATCATATTTATCATATTAAAATTTTGTTTCGATGATAACACCTATATATGGAGGTTGTAAAGGAAAAATGAATGACATCGTTTCGTGTGGCGGTAGTTCACAATACACAAGAATAGTAAGTTCCTTACCCATTAGATTGATGCATGTGTAAGTGTATGTAGAAACATTATAATAACAATATAATAGTATATTTAGGATACTAGTTTCAGTATATAATCATTATATAATAATAATTTCAGGAGTGGAGGAGTAATTGAATCAAAAGTTTATTGCTAATGAATATTACCTAGTTTTCATGTAACACTTTTGGGTTTATATAAAAAGATATATTTTGTTAGATTTCATCCCAATTTTAGGATTCTACGTTTAGGGGAGGTATGTTGGGATAATATTTGGGTATATTTATTGTGATTTAATGGTATTTATATGTGTGATTAAATAAGAGGGTTGAGTTCCCTTTTAATGTGGAGGAGGAGTAACATTCATTTAAATTTTTAAAAAGGGAATTACACCCACATTGTTCCTATTAAAAGTGGTTCCAATAATTAATTGTTTTTCCAAGGGAGTATATGGTGTAAATATGTCTATAAAATTTACTTCGGACAAGTTTCCAGGTCATTTAGGCCCTTAAGTGTAAGGTTTAGTCCGTTGTAAACCAAATTTTTCTCTTAATCATTGTAATTAATTTTAATTACTTTCAGTTATATTTTTAAAAACAATTAAGCACAAATTATATGAAATTATATGTAATTCTCATTCCAAATATTTAATACATTTTCTCAAATTTCTATATTATTATTGGCAGAGATTAATTCAAATTTAATCTCATAGATGGGATGACACAACGATTTTTTAAAGTAAAAATGAACAAAAGATTGATAAGTTGTTATAACCAATTTCAAAGTGAAATTAATTACAATTACTTAAGTTGGATTAACTGATGTATCATTGATATAATTTAAATTTAAAATAAATTAAAAATATAATTTAACCTTACAAATAAATAATATGTGAAAGTTTTTTTTAATTAATATTTTGTATTATTCATTATTCATCAAAAAATGAAACTTCACAGAAAATTACAAACTATTTACCAAAGTCTAATTTATTATGTTCCTCCTTCAAAAACAAATTTTATTTTTTGAAATAAAACATATACAATTTTCAAAAATAAATTTATGATGTGTTCAACATGAAAAATGGAAAAATTACCTTTTAAAAAAATACATCATTTTATTCATAAAATATGATTTATTCTTATCTTATACCTATCAATTCTATTAGATGAGTATCAAATATACTGAATGAATATATAATATATAAATTTTATTTAAAAAATTAATCAAATTTTATTTATTTAAATTATTGAGATAAAATTGTGTTTGTATGTAGGAAAATAACCTTCTTAGAAAAGTAATTTCTATATTATCAAATTGTTCTTACATTCACTTTTACTAAATGATAACTAAAGGATTCATTTTATATACATGTGTAAATGATATTTTTTAATTATTTAATATTATTAATAACAAACATTCTAACATTTTTTTGGTAGCTATTATAATATAATAATATTATTATTATTATTATCTTGCAGTCTGGTAAAAATCGACATTTCATGTAACATAAGCTTTCGAAGGGACTCAGTATTTGGTGTAATACAAGTTGAAAATAGTTTTTGGTGTGATTCAAGATAATCTTAGTGTTTCATGTAGTTGAAGAATGACTTGGTTTTATGTATAAATCAAGACACACTTAGTTCTTTCATATAAAAAATGCTATATTAATGTTGTTTAAAATGAAAAATATCAAAAAATTAAATTTATTTGAAAAACATAATTCATGAAATCTCAGTATGTAATATCCTACCCCCCTAAAATGATTTTCTCCAATTAAATTCATCATTATTATCAATGTTTAAATAAATTAAATATCCATTCATTTAAACCCAAATTGAAAAATTAAATTCTAATACTTCCTTTTGAAAGGGAAACTTTGAACCATAATAGTTACCAAAAGTATAACATAACTAGGTTTCTACATAAGAGAATATAGCTGTAAAGGGATGATTTGACAAAGAATAGACGCATAATTAATTATAGGAATTGATAATGATCTTTGATCCCCAACAAGTGAATGTTCAATGGAATGTTAATGGACTCATAACCATAAATCTATGATAATTTATAAGGCCAATAGTTTAACATAAATGCTATTTTTAGGATAAATCTTTTTCAATATCCTCTTTCTAGATTTCATGAATGCACTAACTATATATGATATAAAGAAATATACTTAAATTATTTTATTCTGTTTTATATACACAGTCTCACCCTTTGGTTATGACTTGATAAATTCCCATATCATAACTTACACTATAAAATGAAGGAGAATTTTTTATTCCTGAATGAATAAAAAATCAGGAGGTTGATTAATAATCCATTCCATATGTCATTAGTTACTATCAACACAAATTGGGAAGAACATGTTATAGAATATGTATAAATCCTCATGAAGTCATATAATAATTTAATCTCACATACTTTACAACACCCCACGATTCCATGGTACATTTATTTTTTTTTGAATAAATTCAATAGCTTGAGTTGTATGTTACACCGAGATAAGCTTGCGCTACACAGAACACAAACGTAGCTTTGGCTACACGAAACACCGAGTTCGAGCACACCATGACCTATCAAACTAGCCTACTAAAAATAATATATGAATACTATTAACCAAATTTAGACATTTATATATTACAAAAAATGTTAACATTCATCTTATATATTTTCTATACATGATATAATAAAATATTCCATTTTTCAGATAAAAGAAATATTTTTAAAGAAATACACTTTTGATGCCTTTTGATGGTGCACCCATATTGAATAATGATTTTAAAACATTAATATATTCAATATAAAAAACATTTTTCTTTCTTTTGAAGTGGTATATGAATGTTTACATTGCAGAAACATTGTATATTTTTTTGATAAGTTTTAAATTATGATTAATAGTAATAATATACTAAATTTTAATTGAAAACAAATTTTCTCATCCATATAATTTATGAGGAAAAATTCTATAATTAAATGTTTTCAAGTTCTAAATGAATATATCATTATCATTTAATTTAATTTTTTTCTTTGGAATTAATTTCACTATGAGTTTTGATGTAAACCATTTTAATCTTTTTCAAAGTTTTAAATTTCAAAAACTCATTTTTAATTCTGACAACTAGAATTATTTTTAAATTAATATCCAAAAATTCTGTATTTTGAAGTTGAGAAAATTGGATTCCATATTTGGAATCATAATGTCCCTATTATATAAATAGGCCCTTTTTTTATTTTTGGATATTATGAATAGTAACATCAGTAATTATTTTTATTTATCACATTTAAAGGGTAAATTAGGTGAATAACAGAATAAATAATATAATAATAATATAAAACTTCCATAACACACGTACTAATACTATTTTAAGAGACATTTCCCACAAATTCAACCCTTGGTGTGCAAAGTTGGCCTTTGGATTCTACATGGGAGTGATTATGACACTTATAACGATTTATTTAAAATAAAGAAAAATATTTTATAAAGATGTATCTCCTTACTAAAAAAATTTTAATATGGGTTAAAATAAATGATATCCTTTACTATAAATAATAATTATAAAGATAAAAATATTTACTATATCATGGTATTTTATTTAAAATATCTAGACAATAAATAAATAAATTTATTTCTGCCACAATAATGATGTAGTGATTTCTTTATTAATGAAGGAATCAAATAAATGATATTAAAAATTTTATAATAAATAATAATTGACATATTTTATTCAATAAATGGATTTTATAGGTGAATGTGACATGTTATAAGAAAATTATATAGTTTTTCTGTTGTTATCTATCTGTTTATATTTTATGTAAATTAAATAAACTGAATATTTTCAAAATTTAATTAATTGATGTTTTATAAATATAATAACGTATTATATTATTTAAAATTAATAAAAATATATTAAAATCATAATGTAAATATGATATGAATAAAATTTTCATTAATTGACCAATTAGGATAAATTTTTCCCATATAATTAAAATTAAGAACATTTTATTAATTAAAATGTTGTTACTAATTTTACAAATAAAAGAGAATAATTAACGATAAACCAAAAAGAAAAGATTTAAAGGAAACCCAAAACATGTATAAATTTTACTGGTTGAGATTATTTCCACCCATAATCATCTTATATAATAAAATCCACTTTGGTGACTTTTGGATTTAAATATTAATTTATAATTATTTAACAGTTTTTGTGTTTCCAAAGGTGCCCCTCCCCTATATTATAAAAGGACATTTATCTTTCTCATTAACTAAATCCTCCATATCCATTTATATCATCCAAAACCTACCCATTTACTCACAGAAATTACCATAATTAACCCTAGATTCGAAAAGTTTGTATTAAACCCATCATGCAGATTCCTTTTTTTCAAATCAAAATGAGACATCTGTAAAAGTGGTAATTATTTTATCACATCTTTCAAAGTTCATTTCTTCTTCTATATCCTATTTCTATGTGCTTTAAATTCCAATGTAATAACTCCAGTGTCATAAATATAATGAGATGTTATTATAATCATATTAAAACCGTATTTCTCATTTTACATATCCTACAAAAAACAATATCACCATTCATGTGTACGTATGACTTGCCATTTCCATGCCGTGGTGTAAACTATTTTTCATCTATACTTTATTTCGATGGGTATAATGCTGAATTTAAAAGAGGAAAATAAAAGATATATAATTATATTATTTTGGTTGTAACATATTTATAATAACATCAATGTATATAGAATATACTGTAGTTTTTATTTTATCATGGAAATAACAACGAATGATGAATTTGAAGAAGAAAGGAACTTAAAAGAGGGGGGTGAAAACATTACCACTTTTTCAAGTTCTTCCAATTGATTTGGTCAAAATTTATCCATAGGTTTTATTTTTGATCAAACTATGGCCTCTAAGTTGAATTAAGGGATGTTTGGAGGATATTTGTTAAGGGTTTGTTCGAGCCAAAAGGCTTTGAAGGTGTGACTTAGAGGGAAGGGGAAGTGCCCTTTAATAAGTGGGGTGAGGGGCACCATTTGAAAAGTTCGAAATATTTTTTTATAATAAATTAATATTCGGATTCTAATGGATCCAAAGTGAATTATTTAAAGTTTAAGGTGGGGATAGTTATAAAACCACTCAACCAATAGGTTTTAGATAGGGTTGTGTCACTATATTATCCTTATATTTTAGTTTTAACTCTTTGTTAATTAGTTTGACATTTACCATGTCTCGTCGTATTTTTATATTATATAGTTAATAAACTAAATATAAACTTTCAAGCGGCCCTAAAGTGGCCCATTAATAATACACCTATTATTATATAAGTCATTTGACTGATACTTAGATTTTTATTAATATATTATCAATTAATTATATAATATTTATTTAAAAAACTCCTTTATGTCAATTTTGACAATATTTAATAATTGATTTTTTTAAAGTTTTAAAAAAATTATTAATTCGAAAAAAATTCATTTTAGAAATTATAACATGTCATATTAAACAATAAAATTCGTGTATGGCATCAAAAGTTTAAATTATATTTATTTTATCATTTATAATACAAATTATTTGATTCTTTCATTAATAAAGAAAATACCACATCATTATAGTGTCATAAATATATTTCATTATTCAATGTCTAAACATTATAAATAAAATACCATTAGGTAGGAAATTGGTTTATATTTATAATTAATATTTATAGTCTAAAATATAACATATATAAAACTTTGTAAAAATTATTTTTCTAAAAGATATATGCTAATGTCATTTTTCTATTTACTTTATTTTAATTAATATAAAGTGTCATTATCACTAACAAGTTGATCCATAGAGTCCCAAAATCGACCCAAAGATGCCCATGGACGGAAATGTATCAAAAAATATGGTTAGGACACGTTTTCTGGCAATTTATTATTATTATAATATTATTATTATACCCTTATTTACCGGATTAACCCTTTAACCATAGTATATAAAATATTAACCGAAATAATTATTCAACATGTATAAAAACAAAAGTTACCTATTTACACAATTTGGACCTACTGATTCTAAATATGGAATCCATTTTTCTAAATTTAAAACAAATAAGTGATAGAAATTGATTTAAAATTAACTCTCACTGTCAAATCAAAAAGCGTTGTTTTAAGAAATAATAACTATCAAAAGATTGATATTTTTTTATGTCCGGTATAAATGTGAAATTATGTCCAATGACCAAAATTGTATTAAATGATAAATATATTTTCTAAATATACATTATAACCACTCAATTTCAAAATTTATCACTATTAATTATTTTGATTAATTTTTTTTAATTAGAATTTAGTAATTTCCACTATTTATCAAAATATGAAAGTTATCAAAAATGTACCAAAATTTCACCCTAAGATAATTACGATTTTCCAAATCCAAAAATGAAGTCCATTTGGAATGATAAAATGTATAATTTATCAAAAATTGGTCATTAGTATTCATAGCAGTTAGTTTTATTCGTTGTGGGGTGTGTTAGAACTCGAAGATGCGTACAACACACGCTATTGTATTATTCAAAAAGAAGCGTGTCGTGGAAGCTTAGATTGATACACAAATATAATTTATGAGGGATATATAATAATACATAATAATTTCATTGTTTGATGTAGAAAATAAAATTCACTCGAAAGAAAATGGGGGATCGGGTGTAAAACCCATACCTTAAGTGCTAAAGAGTTCCTCACATGATCTTAATGACCATAATAATAAAATTTAGGTTCATATATTATTTATTAATGAACCTATTATTAATATAATTGATTTACTATAACCTTATTTGGTACATTCATATACTTTTGATGGGTTAAGAGATTTAATTTCATTGTTTGGGAGTGTTTTCTTCCTCGATTTTCATGATTTGATTACTCATATTCATGTACGGATAAAAAAATAGAATGAGAATGGATGTCCAAAATTGAATTTATTTTTTATAATTTAACATCCGTAAAATTACATAGTTATAAAATTATTTTTGTTATAGGGGAGTAAAGATGAATCATTATATAAAACATTAATGATAATTGTTTGGGTTAATTTGTTGATTTTGATCACAATGAACTCATATTCTTTTATAAATTAATATCATCTGTAAAAAAATATTCCAGAACAATAAATAAGTTATATAATATATAATATGTTCTGGTACAATATAGAAAATTATTTAATTACCAAAATTGATGACTGTAATAGAAATTGAAAACCTGGTGTCCTTGAATGTGATAAACTAACACATCTCGGATGGTGTTTACGTTTTTAGTATGAATGAATATAAAAATAGGGATTATGATGAATTATTCCTTTATTAAAAAATTATTAAATTAAATTTAATGTATTAGATTTATCAAAAAAAATTGATGAATGGTGGTGAGGAATGAAAAATAAATGAAAGGAAATGAACTCAAAATAAAATAAAAATTGAGAAATCCCTTGGGAATATTTGATAGCAAATTGATGTTGCTTAAAAAATTCCTAATTTATTTTGATGAGAAAAAAGGGATATCTAATAATTCATACATATTATGGATATTAATGTGGATATTTGATGACATATCCAAACATAATATAAAACAAATTAATAGACAATAACATAATAAGATATAATGAAAAAGAGAAGGGTGGTAGATTCCCATACCATATAGAGTATCTCCTAAAACATGAAAGTTGGGACCTTAGGGCCATGAGGACACCTTGTTAGGACTCATAGGGGGGGTAAAAATACAATATATTCTAGGATTATGAGTTTGTAATGAAAATAAAATGATGTAATAGTTGGGTGTTTATGGTAAATGAGAGAGAGTTTTTTATTAATTTCAAAGGACACCTCATTAGTGGTTTTTTGAAAACCTCAGGATTCCCCATGGTATTTATCAATGGTATTAGACACTTGGGACAACACATATAATATTTTAATCTAATCAATTTTCCAACATTTTATATTAATTATTATATCAATATGACGTCATTAAAAATATAGAAAAATCAAAACTGTATTTTTTACTATTCATGAAAATTTTATGTTTTTTATAAAAAACACAAAAAATATGCCAAAAAAATTTTCAATGTGAATAATTCAAAAATGAAATAAAATTTTTTAAAATAATTTTCTATATATTTTTAATTTAATTTTTAAATAAAATAATAATTTATTTTAAAAAAACAACTTTAATACTAGAACTCATTTTATAACACCATGAGAAATTAATCAAGGCCCAAACAAATTATTTTATAAACAAATGATAATAATTTAACAATTTATGATTACATTTTATGAAAATACATTTCCTTTTCAAATTATTAAATTAATAATAAAATTGTAATAAAAATATTTATAACATACAAAAATAACAATACTTACACTATGATCATTTTTTTCATTTATAAGATGTCTAAATTGTATTTATACATTCATGGGTGATGTTTCTATATTTGTGGATGATTTATTATTCATTACTATTTATAAGAGTAGCATTACTATTTAGAAACATTACTATTCATAGTGGTATGTTACTATTCAAAAGGGTGTGTTACTATTCAATAAAATTTTATTTTATTTTATCAAACTCTAACGATCTTACTCAACCTAATAATTTATGAAATTGTCTCTAAATTAAAATCATAGAGGTTGAAAAATTATGTTTACTTGTTAGGTAATAACAAAGTGGTGTTTTGTAGAGACATAGTGTTTCATGCATTCAATATTAAATTAATGTTCAGAATATTGGGGTTTGACAAGTAGCATCAATATAATGGGATGTTATTATAATCATGGGACTACCATATTTCCCCTTTTACCCATCTTAGGAAAAACAATATAACCATGCTTGTGTATATACGACATACCGTCTCCATGCCGTGGTGTAAACTTTATTTCGTCTATACTTTATTTCGATGGGTATGACGATGAATATACAATATTTAAATAATAAATATAAAATGATATTTTTTCAGTAAAATTCATATTCTATCTAATTCCAATCTATTTAAGCATTATGGAAATGATATCATCACTCGTGCGTATGTACGCCTTATCGTCTCCATGACACTATTAGATTCATATTCCATGCTCACCAATCAAGAATGATTATAATGATGTATATTATGAATAAATGTGAAATATATGATATTATAATTATAGTTTAATAATAAATATATATATATATATATTTGTACATATATGTTATTCCCATACTTCGATTAAATACGATAAGAATACAAAAACAACATTCATGCGTACATACGACCTACCGTCTCTATGAACGGTGTATTCCATTTCATGTATATATCTATTATATCTATTTACATTGTTAATATATATGATATATAAATAATATTATACATTATATGAGTTATTAAATCATAATCTATGTAATATGATCATGAATAACAAGTCAAAAATCTTATGATAAACAAAGTGATTATTACTAGAAACATCGCTTTAACTTGGAATTCTTAATAAATGGGTAATATAAAGTCATAAAAGAATCATATATGATATCATAAATTTTATAATGAATTTAATATATGTTAATAATATGTTTAAAAACATCTTATAGGAGTTTCAGACAAGTATGAAGAGTATCAGACCTATGGTAATGGAGTTTCTTCTCATTTTTCTTTTTTGTTAGATAAAAGTCATGTTCACCACATGTTTCTTGTTTATGGTGTATGTACTTCTAAAATTATATTTTATATCCTGAATAAAACTATATTAATGGTATTTTAAGATTCATTTGATGTTAATCAGCTAATTATTTAAATTTTCAAAGTGGTATGGGACACTTTGACTCTTTAAAGAATTAATCCTTTCACCATTTTAGTTTCTTGTTATTATTTTACATAACTATTTATATGGATATAAAAGGGTACATATGTGATTTTTGGTTAATTTTACATTCAATTAAATTTTTTAATAATGTGATCATTTTATATTTTCATATAAGGCCTAATTTCACAATCTCATTATTATCCAAGATTGTTTATACATAAGTATCTACAAAGACATATTTATCATAAATGTCCATGTATTCTAAATGTTTTTTAGGATTTATTTATATGGACATGAATTTTCTAAAATGAAAATTACATCCAAAAGTTTAAAATTGGTATCGAACACTTTTATTCAAAAAATCTATTTTAAATGTCTTATTTTATAAATTGAGCAACTTTTATATGTTTTCAAATAAATACTACTCTCAAAGAGTTTTAGTGATATTATTATGTTTTTTTCATTTATATCAACATACTTTGTTGGGTTTTATGTTTGGTTGAGGATGAATTATATTGATACAATATTCCATATTTTATTGAAGGATTTATGATATCTTTGACTGTGAATTTTCTGTTTTTATACAATTCATGGTTTATGGTTCAATTATTATAATATAATATTCTAGTTTTAATATGAATGTTTATTTTATATATCAACATTTTCATATAAGGTGTGCATTGGACTTAGCATGTGACAGGCATGACCCTATATATCCCCTCGATGCATCAGTAGGGCTCATCAGATAAACTACAATCTTGGCACAAGGCCTTGATGGTATGGTAATGGTTTTGGAATGAGGATTTGACAGTATTGTTATGATGTCCAGCATTATTCATTTCCTCATTATGAGATTAGATTTTGATATTTCATGTGATAATTATACTAGTATAATATCCATGTGAAAGTTTAAATGACATAATTTGTTCAATTATTTCTATATTATAATTAAGATTATGTTTAAAAGGTTTGTGTTTCAGTTTTACTACTTGTCTTAACAGTTTATTCTTACATATGAAAGATTATACGATATTGTTTAATGTTACAAAAAATCTGTGCTCAACTCTTTTTTATGTTTTATATTCCCTAGATTCTAAGAAATGTGTTATGCTAATATGAAGAGTTATGATAGAAGAATAATGAAGTTCTAAAAGGATTATCAATGTTGTATTTTATACTTTGTATTGAAATGTAATGTTCATGTACGTAATCTATTTTTTAAGACATTTAGACTGATCGTTCCTTTAGGAATTGATTCAATGTAATCATGATAATGTATTAAAATAATGTACTGGCTCAGGGATTTTAGGGTCGATGTGTTACATAATTTATCAATAGAATAATTTTAAATTTTTATAAATGGTAAACCTTATAACCATTCTAAAAGATGAAAATACAAAATTTAGAATGAAGGTTAGAAAATAATCATAAAATTGATCTCGCATATAGAGTAAAGTAGTTCTTGATCATCACATTCAAAAAATGTGAATACCCTCATTAGAAATTCTCTTGAAACATGTGAATAACTTTAATTACAACAAATCATTTTTGAAAACATGCATGATTACTTATTCAAAATATTATAGGATATATTATTTATATATAATAAGTTATAAAATTTATCATTAAAAACACAAAAAATATTATCAACATATCCTTTATCAATTCTGTAGTAATAAATACTATCCAGTTCACTTTATCCAAATCAATCATCTCTTTATCCAAGATAAACACAATTTTCTTAACATATTAAACACATTAAGGGTTATCTTCCCATATATCAAAATATCAAGTTTCCATTAAATAACTTTTCTATATATTCATCACCATTCAATATATATTTTCAATCATTAATGGAAAACTTAAATTTAAAATACATATATATTTTATTATTCATATAACATAATATTTTAATTCCAAATCATATAAACCCCAATCATACAAATTAATTCTTAAAACCTTACTCATGATTAATCATCTTTATCCTCAACAGCCTTTCCTAGAAAATGAAATATGAATCAGGTCTTAATGTTACTCAACCTAAATCCAATAATACATTTTATTTTTAATGAAAATAATAATAAAAGAACATCCCATAACTTTCACATGTAATTTTGGGATGCTTTATTTTTAACAATATAAAAAACACTTGGGGATCTTCCAAACTATCTTTATAGGATCACCAATAGGGATGTCGATTTGTGTAGTTCCCATTCATTGTACATATGAAACATTCAATGATAGCCCAGTTCCTTCTAATTCATGATATTTACTAACACAAGAAAGAATAGTGTGAGTGATACTTATGATATCAAGAAACCACATAATCATGAAAACAATACTTATACGATGTCTAAATATTTACACCTAATTATTTAATCTATAAAACCTTAGTTTTACCCTAGGTTAATCATAGTATTATTCTATTTAAATACTTCATTATGGTTCATAAATTTTTTTCCATTCCCAAAGTTTATACCTCGAGAGTATCAAACTAGGTGTGCAGCAAGGAACCTTTTTCATGCACCATTTCCCGATCTAGTTTAGATGAATATGGTGATTTCATGTTTTTACCCCTATGTACATCCATTCTAGAGACACATACAATTTTAGTATACAAAATTGATATATTTATAGGAATCCAATGCTCAATACTTCACCAAAATTCTATTACATTTTCAAATACTTTAACTTATTCTTAGAGACATACCTATACAAATCCATAAAAATATTTCTAGGTACATAAGTAATGTTTTCTCATCCTAATATCCAATGGTTGACTAAAACATTCCTTATATACCAACTCTAGTGACCCACACTTAACATACATGGATATTACGACATTTTAGATTATTATTTAGCATATTAATAAGATAAATTCCCAAGGACCATAATAGTTTGGTGTCTTTGGAATCTTGGAACATATTTTTCTAGTTTGGTTAATGGTCTTCAAACAAATTCATGAAAGTCCTCACCCTTTATTCATCATACATGAAACCTTTCTTCATAACCAAATAAAGGAAACATAATAAACCTATGAGATCAAATGATTAGTAAGAGAAAATAATGTAAATAAATAATAATAAAAATATCATAATGGAAAGGGAACATTATCATAACATTTAAATATCATTGTGTTATAATAAAGATCATAATCCTATTAAATAGAGATATTATTTGTTGTTAATAAGAAATTAAATTATAAAATTATCAAGAACAAGAACCATGTAAGAATATAGAAGGAATATGAAATGTATTTTTTTGTAGACACATAAAAATTTACCATAATTACCTATAAGTTAAGGCACATTTCCAAAACATAAGAGGGAACCTAATGAGGACTATACCGAATAGGCAGGACACACCACCATCCCTAGTCGTAGTCATGTTCAAGTAAGGGATTGAAATTACCTATATTACCATAGTGGAATGGGTTTACCCATCATCCCATAGTGGGTTTGGATTCATCATATTCCCATTTTGGATCAAGTTTCCACATCATCCCATAGTGGATCGAGTTTCAACATTTTCCCATAGTGAATCAGGTTTCCCCATTTTCCATAGTGGATCAAGCCTATATACTTGATTCCAATAATTATCTCATGAGATATAAATCATTACCCAATTAATTCGAGGGAGATATATTTCCCACCCTTCACATAGTAAAATCAAAAATACTTGTCCCACATGATAATCAAACATCCATCATATCATGACCCATAGAAAGAGTCGAGTTTCATAAATATCATTTCATAAACCATGAAATGAAATGGGTATTATAAAATTTTATCATACCATTACATATGGATAATAGATATGTTTCGTAATAATTTCATCAATTTATAACCCATCAAAATAAATGGTTTGGAAAATAATATAACATGTGGAAGAGAAATGGTTGTCATAAACATCATTCTATCTAAACATAAACCATTAAAGAAATAATATGAAGGTAATTCTTGGATCATATCCCAAGTTAATCATAAACTATAATAATTTATGTCATTTTATATGGATACTGATTTTTAATGATCTCATGGAACATTTCATAAGTTAAATATCCTTTCATTGAAAATATTTTTCATTAAACCATTTTAAAAATACTTTTCTTATAAATAATTATTTAAAATTCCATTTAAAAGAGTTTTTCTTTGAAAAATATTATTTCTTCTTTGTAAAATTGTTTTTAAATCAGAGATACTTTTGAAAACATATTTCATTCAAAATAATCTTGAACACTTATAAAGGAAGCTAACAAAATTTATTTTTTTTAAATCTAAAACATCATTGAAAACATCTTCTTTGAAAAAAGCCTTGAAAAAATATAAATGTTTCATTGAAAATATTTTGAAAAACTTATTGAATCAAAATATTTTTGCAGAACCATTTTCTTTGAAAATATCTCTGAAAACATTTAATGGAAGTGGTGTAAATCAATTAAAATACTACGTGAATCATATTTTTTGATTTTTTTAATTGGAATCCCACATTAAAAACAAAAAATTTATAGATTATTTAAAAATTCATTATTCATAAAAATTAATATTGTAAACATTATAGTTAATATTCAAATGACAGATGGTCATTATGGTGGATAAATCTATACATGTCAAACATTCATTCTTCAATATAAAATTATAGAAAATTGCCTCAATTAGAAAATGATAAAAAGATTAATTTTTAAAACCACTTTCAATAAAGGTAAATCAGGGGTAAAATTTTAATTTTAAAATTATAGGATAATATTAAAACATTTTTGAAAACATTTTTAGAAAACACGGTTTTGAAATAAAATGTATTTTAGATCGAAAGGAGAAATATGTTCACATTTTAGTAGAAACATTTTCTTAATTATATTAAGTAAGAAAGAGTGTAAAAACAGTACCATTAGTTGGATGTAACATAAATAAAAATAGGGTATAAATAATCATGATGGTTATTGAGATATGTATCATAATATATCATTAATGGAAGTATAATCATAAATAATATCGATAAAAAATTAGATTGTAGCAATAAACCATTACCACATCAGTTACATCGAATCATAATAAAATGGAAACAATAACATTAAATTAAGCTTAAAATATTACTAAAATAAGGATATTAATTACATAACATTTCAAAGATCATTTGTAATACTTGTAGAAAAATATAGTTTCATAACATGGCATATGACTCAAAGACCAAAAAGTGAGAAAAATTACTTTACCCATGTTGTCTCTTTTACAACATATATCGCATTAAATAAATATTATAAAATAGATGTAAATATTATAGTAAATTAATGTATAACAATAATATAATACATCCAAGGTTATTATATACACCACACGTATGAATCCAATGTTGAATATGGTATGTATCTCACAGAAATAAAAACCGAGATGTAATTCCCTTACCTTAATCATTGAATTTCACTGAACATGATTAAATATATTATATAATAAATATAATTTTGTTATTATTATACCAAATAAAAATATTATCATATAAAATATCATATAATATTTTTATGAATTTATATTACCTATATATTAAAAACACCATGTTCATGTTATATTTCGGTTAATATCTAATTTGTTTTTCATATATTTTATGGATTTTTATTCTTCATCATATTACTTATATCATGATTTACATATTTCCATAATTTAAATTATGATATAAATATCATATATATTCATTATATATTTATTTATAATAATCTCTAAAATCGATAAATATGAAATGGAACACACCTTTCATGGAGATGGTAGGTTGTATGTATGCATGAATGTTATTTCTGTTTTATTATCCTATTGACAGAAAAAAAGTAAATGAAATATAAGTATATATATATATAATATAATTATGTATAATTATTATGTCATATATATCATATTAATTCACTAATCCTATCTTTAATAAATTCCATGTAGAGGGTGAATGAATCACATCGCATTCAGGATGTGGTAGTCCACACGTCCACAAACAATGATATCATATTTACAAAAAATTGAAGGCATGAAGGTATGTTTTATGTAATAATTACATAATCATAAATACATCATAATTATAATATATATCATATGAAAATATATTTTACATCATAATTATCAACCATGATAGGTGGTAAAAAAAATAGAACAACATCCTTTCGTGAGTTGGAAGTTTGTCGTACACAAGAAAGGTTAGTTTGTTACCCATTGATGAATGTTTGAGTAAGTGATGTTTGGAACCATAGGAAAATAAATAAGTATATTTAAAATAATGGAGTTATTTTATAATAATTATATAAAAATAATTGAAGTGATGTAGAAGTTAATGAAACAAAAGATGACCATTGAAGAATGTTACCACGTTTTCGAGTAACTCCTTTTGGTTTATATCAAAAGACTTACTTGGATGGATTTATGACCAAGGTGAGGCTTAGAGGTTTATGGGAGGGATGATTTTAGATTATTTGGAAGCTCTTGGGCAGTCCAAATGGTTTTAGAGGTGTTAATAAATGTGATGGGTGAGTGCCTTTTGACAGTGGAGGAGGAGAGACATTCTTGTAAATTTTTGAAATGGAAATTCCACCCATGTTTTTCTTATGATAATTGGATCCAATAATGAAAACAATTATATAAAATGGAGTATAGGGTTGAAATATTTCAATCCAATTGATTTTGTAAAAGTTTGTAGGTCATTTTTTCTCTCATGTTCATGGTTTAGTACCTTGTTAAACTAATTTTCCTCATAATTGTTGTAATTAATTTAAATTACATTCACTAATATTTTTTTCGTAAACATTGATTAACTTATTTAAAAATATATATTATTATAATTAAAATTATGGGGTAATTTTTTTTAATTCCAATCATATAATTGGAATAATGTAATTCAAATTTAAACCCGCAGATAAGACGACACAACTTGGTATTCATGTAAACATGTTCAAACGTTTTGTGTGTTTTTATACAAAGTTTCCAATTTAAATTGGTTATACTGAAAATAATTGGATTAATTAATGTAGTATTGATCTAATTTAGCATTAAAACCTATGAAAAACATATTTTATCTTTATAAATAAATTTTACAAAAAAAAGCGTTTGAATTAAAATTTAGTATTATTCACTATTAATTAAAAAAATGAAAACTCATCGAAAATACAAAAAAATCACCCTATTATAATTTTTATGTTCTTATTTCAACAATTAAGATTATTTTTTAAAAAAAATTGAAATGTGTCAAAAACCATATTTAAAATAGGATTTTTATTAAAATCTACTAAAATTTCCTTTTAGAAAAATACATATTTTTATTCAGAAAATTGGAATTATTTGTATCTTATACCTTTTAAATCTATTGTATGAGTATAAAAAATATTGATTGTTTATATAATATATAAATTTCATCTAAAACATTAATTAAAAGTGTTTTTTAAAAAATTAATATAAAATAGTTTTTTATATAGAAAAAAAATTCTAAGAAAATAAATTTCTTTATTTTAGATTAGTTATTAAATTCACTTATTGTAATTGATAACCAAATTATTCTTTTTTTATACTTTCGTAAATAATATTTTCACAATTTAGTTAACATTATTCATAACATCCTTCTAAATTCCTATGTGGTGGCTATAATAATAGTTTAATAAAAATATTAATAGTCTCTCGAAGTCCTATTAAAGTCGACCTTTAGTGTAACACAAGATATAGAAGGGAATCAGTATTGTGTGTAATAAAATAAAAAAATAGTATTTTTTGTGCCACACACTAATATAAGTGTTTTGTGTAGTGTATATTTGACTTGGTTTTGCATATAACCCATGCCACACTTAGTGCTTTCCTATAAAAAATGCTATATTTATTGTTGCATGTAATAAATAATATAAAAATATTGAATGAATTTGAAAAAAATAATTCACAAAATCTCAGGGTGTTATAATAGGTTTGTTTAGTTCTCAGGTTAGTATCATTATCTTTAGGTAATGTTTCTATAATTTTTGAGGATTTTTCCCAGGGAACAAGATTTGGTGTGCACAGTTTTCGAAAAATCGGGAAACACCCTGAGTGTGAGTAGGTTTTTAATTCCTTTTCTATATTTCATAGTTGTATGGAAAGTTTACAACCAATTTAGGTTAGTCTATATAGATTCCAAAATTTACCATATTGTATGAATTGATCCTAGGGAGTGGTGCATGAGTACCACATGGTTTCCGAAAAACTATTTCAAATGTTGTTGATCGAGGAAGTTCTACTTTACATGGTTGGTGTATGGTTTGAAAATAACATTCAATAAACCATTCAATAGGGGAATAATTATATAGTTTCTACCTTATTTTTTTGGATAGGTGTGTGAAGAAACCATTGGGATCATTTAAATTTTAAAATTACTAATATTCCACCAGATTTTTAGAAGAGGGAAGCCCAATTTCCTACCCCCTTATTCTCACATGACTGTCCTCACTTCTCCCAACATTCATCATTAAACACACATCAATTTCGGTGATTTTGTTTTCATTATTTAGTGATTTAAGGGTTTTGGTTTCTATTATATCAGTAAATTATGGAAGAAGCCTTTTATGATGGGTGCTTTTCTCGTTTTACATAGAATACATCCTATAATGACATATTAACACTATATATCATCATTTTGATTGAGATTAAATAGTTTGTAACAAATTATTCATGGGAAGATGGACTTGGTTTAAGTGCCATAGAGACACTCACTACTCTGGATTTGATAAGAGGCATGGGTAAGCCATGCCAGAGATAAGTTGCAGTGAACTTAAATATTAATTTAAATAACTAATGGAATATCATTATCATGCATTTAACCTATGGTATTTATGAATATTTTATATTATAGGTTGTATTCAGCCTCACAAGTGACGGTGTTGACTAGTTTAAAATTAAATTAATTATTAAAATGAACCAATTTTTTATCTAAAATTTGTGTTCTAGAAGAAATTAAGAATGTTACTGATCTATTGAAAATCCTTAGCATTGGAATATCATCACATCCACCAATATTCAGGGCCTTGATAATATTTATTTTTATGATGATGAGCATACCCTGACGGGTGAAACTTTAATTGTTTTAAAGGATTTTTTGGCCCCATGTGTAGGTTCATGAGCATCCTTTGAGGTGAAAAACAAGATTGGATGAGACAATTGACCCATAGTAGGCCTTGATTGGCCCTTTAAACTCCTTCATATATTATTTCTAGATGATTTTATACCCACAACCCAAGTGGAGGGTTTGATTATGGAGATACTAAGTGGACATTGAGGGTGCCTTGTTGATTTGATAATCCATGAGAGAGTCACTGTGGGATGAGTATTTGTTCATCAATTTCACCATATAAATCATATTCGTGGTGTGATACAATTATAACCATGATGATCTAGGTCTTTACCATGGTAGGATGAGCACATACATGTATGATGTATCTGGGAATTAAACGAACCCCTCATATTATTATTATTATTTTCTAATGATGTGTAATATAAATGTTGGGGTATACTACCTATGAGACATAAAATGTAATTCAAAGGTGATTCCCCAGTATTTATCCATGGGAATATATGTAATAGTTCCTCATGAATTATTCCTAGGTTTATACTTTTTAACATGATAATGATGAATAATTTTGATAATTCTTTATGGTGATTCCACCCTTAGATTTGGGTTTGTCGCCTATTGATTCGGAATTCCTAGGACACTCTAATGGGAATCCTCAGACTTCAAGGGTCCTTAGGTTTCCTAGGATACCTAGTAAAAAAATTCATCATAATGATATTATTATTTTAATTATTATCTTGGGATTTTTAGTTCATCCCTATGATATACCCTGTTGATCATAAAGATATTGACATGTGATTTTGTCGATTTCATGGGAATCATATTTTATATATTGATATGGTTTTGTAGGGAGATTCATATGTCATCCATAGTATTTTGTTGTTTATTTTTTTTAATTCCATGTTCGGACATCCATGATAATTTGGTTCTAATGAAAACATCTCTCTTATTGCATAATCTGGGTGGGATAAGGCCCATTATTATGTGATTGTGTGCGACATGTTAGATGGATTAGGCTACTGGACTGATGAAATGCTCTAGAAATATATTTAATCCTCAGGTATTTTATTTCATTGGTTCATTTTATATATAGATCGGCCTAATGGGTGACAAGTTGTATATTCCTTCTTGTTTGTTTAATATTAATTGATATGACATGTTTTATATTATTGATTCAATTTATTCTATTTTTTAAATATGGATTATTTTGGGGTTAGTTAAATATGTTATTGTGCACTATTTTATGGGGGTATAATCTCCACATACTACTACCCTATACCCCATTACCATATGAAAACCTCTACTATATAGGGAGGCATGCCTGAGGATGGGTGGGGAGCCATGCCATGGCATCAGTCATGTGTCCCATAACCCAAGACATTATACAACATTCTTTGGTATTCCCCTTTCCAATTATCTATATAAATAAACCATTATGGAAATAATATTAGATATTACTCTTGTATAGATGATTTTATAACTATTCATCATAATCCATTATATAGATTCCCTCAACTCGATTCTTATGGTATCCTAACACATAGGGTTTATAGATAAGTGTGACCCTAAAATCACAATCATATTTGGATACCTAACTCTTAGGGTTCACTATTTACACTACACCTTATAGAAAATAATCAATGGGAATCTTAATTTTGTAAGAACCAACATGGTTGTATGTTTGAGATCATAACATGCGTTTGTTTTGGAAGGAATATAACACTTACTATTTTAAGAGATTTTTATTATATCACCATCTCGTCTCATGTATTCAATTTACATATATGTACTCATATAATTATTTATTTTCTAAATAATATTACTTATACAAAATAATTTTTTCCTAACAATATTAATATGTACCTCTTTACGTAACCAATAACTTATGTTATTAAAACAAATTAAAATTATTTATATTTACAAATATCCAAATGATTATCATACATGGAACCCTTTTTTATAATGTGTTAGAATCATTTGAAATCAATAATACCCACAAGAGTAAGCATGGAAATACTACTACCCAGTTCTTACATTTTTAGATAAAATACTAAGATTATGGGAAAGTGATAAGTCAAATCAATAGCCTTAAACTCACAGTTGTTTACACCATATACCTCTCAATTCAATTAAAATTTTATATCCTAATATTTATAAAATATGATCAACTTATTAATTCAAGATCGTATCCTAGTATAAGACAAATCTAAGGTAGAAGAAAACTTAACCAATTATCTTACATAGCATTTACCTTATTAAATGAATGTATGATAATATATATATATATATGCAATATAACACTTTAAACTAAATCATAAAACCATTTAAAATATAAAAAATTAAATTAATTAATAAAGTAGGTAATAACACTAAATATAATAAAAATCAATATATTTATACATGAGATAAATATTTAAAAATTATTCATAAATAAATAAATTATAAACACTCTAATTTATCAATGGATTTTGGAAATTCCATAATAAACTAAATATAAAAAATTTTCATTTATTTCTAAAATTTACTCTATCATGTTATCATTTTTATGAAATTTACAAAATTATATGATGGTTGGAATAAAAAAATTTATATTTTATTTATATTTTGTATGCATTTTATATAATTGAAACATCACTTATGTAATATTGATTATACCTTGATAATATCATTTTATCAAAACTACTTTGGATATGGTTTAAATAAATTGATCAAATAAGGAATTTGATTTGATCATTTTAAATCAATAATCATGAATAAATTATAATTTATTATATACTTCTTTATATATTACATTTTTTTGTGATTCATAACAATTTAAGAAATTTAATTATAATTTCTATAAAAAAATATTATATCAAAATTATATGTCCTTCCATATAAATTAATGGTATATTTATATTGAAAATTAATAATTTAGACATCTATTTTTTAAATATTTCACTAACATAGATTAATTATTTTTATCGAATTTACAATTAATTAATTCATAAAATTTTTACCAATTAATAAATATCCTAAAATACCATTTTCCATAATTTATAAAAAAATTAATTATATAATTCAATTTGTAATTGAAAAATTATAAAAATAATATTTTTCTATATAGAAAACTAAATAATATAATCTATATCATTTAATATAATTGGTGAACCGTATTTCATTATAATCCATTTAGAGCTATCAATTATACTATAGAATTTAAATATTAATCATAAGTTATTATCCCATAATAATTAATAATAAACACTATATTGTTTGCGGTATCACCTTGGGTGTCTCAGTGTAATGTTTTAAAACTAGAACTATTATCATTATTAAAATATAATTCTTTATTTTTTACAACATAAAGAACTCACATTGAAAATAATGTCAATGATGAAACCCCATATCACATTTTATAAAAGTTGTAAGAATGAATGTTTTCATTTGATCACATGCTATGATATTGAAGATCATATGGTGGGAACCAGTCATAAATAACAACTTCTTACGTTGTATGTCCATGCCCTTAACAAATTTTTTGTAATTGTTTCTTGAATAACAATGGATTTCTTTTCCCGATGATTGGTTGTTGGTGATTAAGGGTGCTTGTATAATCATTTTCATTCGGTTTACCATTTTTTTTCTTTAACATATACTCCCAATGGTACCAACATCCATGACAAGGCATGAACCTTCTTTCCAAAGGTTGGTGATCAATTATGGTTTCAAATCCAATGAAACTTAGGAAATCACATTGGTCAAAATGAAGGGAATACAGACTCAGCAAACCCTTTTGAGGGGAATTATTTCCTATCATGGGATTCTCTTATAAATTTAATATATGTTCCTGAAATACTTCATATACTCGATACGAGACTAGTTACCCCAATGCTAATTACATGCTTAAGAACATGTATTGAAAGGAACTACAATGTGTGTGCCAGGTTCTCCATTATTCACTAATTCATTAATTATTCTTTATATTATATCCATGTTTGGGATATTTAGAGTTTATTACCACCCTTGGAGGAAATTGTTGTATTGGAGAAGGGATTCAAACTAAACAAGTGACTTTCATGTCCGGTATGAAATTGAATCAAAACCTACATAGTTAGTTTATCATAATTTAAAGTCATATGATAATACAATGCCTCACTGTTTAATATCATGCAAAAAGTATGTTAATATAGGGATGAATCCATGAATATACCTCCTACATATCCAATTAAGTAATTAATTAGAGTCCATATAGTTCATGTTATTGGAATCTTCATTGTAAAATATGTGACAACAGAGGCCTTTAGTGGGACTTATGCTTGTATGGTTACCTTAAATTTTCTCATTGGAAGTATGAAACATTGAAAGAAGATGTGATGTTATAAAGATTTAATCAAAATAAAGGGAACAAACTAGGGGAATACCCATTATTCTATTGGTTAAATTTTCACCAATCTCTAATCCCTCCCGAGTCATGCTCTTCATGAAAAACAAGTGACAGAAGAATATGGGACACATCACATTAGAGAAAAAAAATTCAGTGAATACAAATTAAATTTACCCATAGATAAGTATGATTACCAGTCTCATGGAGAATATACAATGAATCTAGATTCTGAGGAAGGTGTCATTCATATCCAACATATATCAAAAATTAGTTTTCTAATATTTATATCATTCTTGACCAACTGATGGGTTAGGATATGTGATTAAACATTAAGGTATTATTATTATCCATATGTTCCATGAATGTTAGTGGCTTATACAAGGATGGATACCCATGGGAGATAAAGCCTTAGGAAGGTTTCCCATATATCCTATTTGGATAGGAATGAGAGTTATTGTATATTAGTTCATTTTGAACCCATTGATGGGTTGGAATGGGCAATTACACTAAGAGAAATTATTACTTTCCATGTTTGAGAAATGTTAGGGACATATAACAGGTTTTATTACCATGTTACATATTTATTATAAACCATATAATGGATAATGATAGATGTTGACCATTAAAGGAATATTGAATATGTTTGGTATGACAAGAGGGCCCATCCGAGAGTATGAAATGAATAGGGTATCTTGAGTGTGTAACCATATTTCGTTATGGGATCAATTCCTATAAAAGGGGAACATGGATGAAGGTTCATGTATGGTAGTTTACATACTACATGTTCATGTTTTTCTACAAGATAAGGTTGACATTTCATAGGGTGTCCGCCTGATATGTCTTGGGTGTCTTACTGACATGTCCTGAGTGACATCCTGACATGTCTTAATTGTCTACCCGACATGTCATGGGTGTCTGTATGAAATGTTTAGGGTGTCCTCCAGAAACCTCATGAGTGTTTACCAAACATGGAATACTTTCCATGGGTTTATTACCGAAATTTCCTATGTGAGTTTCATGATTGAATATAAAAATTACAAGGTTATTCACATGATAAGGGATGGAGTGTCAAGGGTGCTTCACATGATCTAAGATGACATGTACAGATCCATTCACATGATCTATGCTGACATGTCCGTTGTTCTTCTCATGATCAATGTGGAAATTTCCATGGCCAATTGTGTTATGATAGAAGACATGTCTAGGGACTTCCAGGTGATTTAGGGAAACATGTCCAAGGTGATTATCATGATCATAACAGACACATATATAACCTATTGAGTAATCAAGAACAACATGATTATGGATGCATAAGGGAATCATGTGACTAATGAGGAGTCATGAGATTATGAAAACATAAGATAATCAGGTGGTTGGGTCGTGAAAACATGTTGAGAAACACACACATGAGAAGATCACACATCTATGGTTTGATGTATCATATTCAATGTAATCAAGAATAATGCCACATGTAAAATAATAGTCATGGGAGGATGAGTGCCAGGACATGGAGGTGTTCATGACTAAGCGTCCATGTCCTTGACAAACCTCGTAGTGTTTTAATTGAAAATATGAGTGCATGCCCAGTAGTTCATATAAATTTCAAGGGGTGTCCACATGAAAATATTCATGATCCCGACCATTAAAATGAGTGATTTTCATAATAGTGATCATTCTCGAGGTTCAAATCATCATGAAATCACATTATCATAGGGGAATTATGAAATTTAGTGTTTCAATGTAATCTTTTGGTGGGTATCATGATTACCATGAAAACTACTATGAAGGCAGAGTCTGACTCTGCTAGCTGCACAGGTAGCTCCCGTGGCATGGTTAAGGCAACTACCACCTGTGATTGCGGTTGAGATGGGTGTCTAGTTAGCCGGGATGACCAAATTTTTTCTAAGGGAATATCCAAATACATAGATACATTATCTATGGAAAATGAGTAATTTTAATATTTCGACCTTTTCAAGTGATGTATCAGACTTGATTTCAATCAAAAAATTTCCTTGTTTTGAGTAATGTTTTGCGTTGTATCATGGGAGTGTTGGGTGAAAATTTTAGAATTTTGGATGTAATATGGAAAGAGAATGGTATGTAATTGGATTTTACAAACTATGCACCTCATCCCAACAAACTGAGACAAACCAAACAGAGTTGATTCACACAGTTGGTGCATGGTTTCGAAAACAATGCACCCATGCCCAAAAAATAGTGAAAAACATTTTATTTAACCAAAAAAAGTAGTTTTTAAAATACCCAAACCCCCATATAAACTCCAAATAGACCCCTGCTCACCCCTAATAAAATTCTATTGATTTTTTGAGGCTCTTGTATGATTTAATAATGCTCTTGAACTCTATTATATTATATTCGAATCCCATATCGTAGATCTACACCTCTCATGGAATGTGAATCTCATCTTGGTTGGTTTCTTGTTCTTCTCCCATTATTATATCTTTATATAAAAGAATTTATCTTAATTTTTATTAGATCCAGATCTAGTTTTGTAAGATCAAGATCAGGGATTGTTCGATATAGATTGATGTTAGATGGATCTTTATTCATATTATTTTGGATTTAGTTTTCTATTCTAGATCTTGTTCTTCGCCGTTATTCCAATAAAATTGGGAATTTATATTGGCTATCATTTGACATAAAATTGTAGAATGTATTCTATTATTAAAATACCAAAGTGTAGATATCAATTATATTAAGGAAATTGTATAATTTCTCTTGGATGATTATAAATTGTGTTTCCAAAATTTAATTAATTAATTTTATATATTAATTAATTAAGAGATTTTGAAATTGGGGATATTGGGATTATGAATTTTGAATAATCAATTGTTCAATTAGTCATGGGATTATTGGGATTATGGATTTTTAATAACTAATTGATGAATCAATTAATGGTATTGACGGGATTATTTAATTTGTGAATTAATTAAGGGGATTAGTTTAATAAACTAATGTATGAATTAGTAATGATATTGATGTGATTAATTAATTGGTGAATTAATTAATGGGATTGACGTGATTAAATAATTTTTTGAATTTATTAAGGGGATATATGTGATAAACTAGTTATTTAATTTGTAATGAAATTAATGTGGTTAATTAATTTTTAAATTATTTAATGGAATTACATAAATATTTAATGGTTGAATTTGATTAATTAAATAGTGGATTATTTAACATGATATTATGATAAATGTGTGAATTTAATTGATGAATGGTAAAAATGGAATTCCTATGTAAATTTAAATGATGAAAGGTAATAATTGAATTAATATGTGAATTGAAATGATGAATGGTAACAATGTAATTCATAAGTGAATTGAAATGATTAATGGCAACAATGTCATTCATATGTGATTTTAAATGATGAATGGTTGCAATGAAATTAATATGTGAATTAAAATGTTGAGTGACAAAAATAGAATTCATATGTGAATTGATATGATGGATGGTAACAATAGAATTAATGTGTGAAATGAAATGATGAATAGTAACAATGGAATTTAGCCACATAAAATCCCATGGGGATAGTTCAGACTCAGGAATGGGCCGAAACACATATTGTGTGTTCATGTGTCCTTAGAAACTAAGGGGGTTCATGTTGTTAAATAATGATTAATTGAATAAATGTGAACTATTTAATTTATTTTAGGTATTTATTATTTATAAAACTAAATATACTGTCATAGACTAGATATTGTTTTAGAAATTGTTTGTGGTGTCCTACTGAGATTCACTTGAACTCTACCCAAGATTCCAGATCGCTAACAAAATAGATTTCATGTTTTCAAGATACGATAAGGGAAAGGGCCCTGTGTTAGATGGACGATTTTGGATGGAGCATGGATGAGGGAATAGGATGTGTTTAAGGACCTTCTTTGGAGTTTTCACTTTCTTCTCTCTTGGGTTTGTTGTCTACATTTGGCATCATCTTGTAATGTAAATCTACTATTCAATTTTGATATTTTATTTCCATTTTTATCATATTCTAGTGTTATTTTGGTTATGATTATACCTTTTGGTTATTGATTATTTATTTTCTACTTGTTTATTACTCTGATAAAGAGGGTATGGTCTTCCCATGATTGATATTAAACCCTTGTTCCTAGTCCACAGCCTCTGGTATATATGGAGGCATGGTTGAGGTCGTGTGGTGGATTTTCTTGAGGAACCAATGTGTGATACTCAGGGTGATACACTAGAATGTGGTATTAGATCATAGTTTTCTTTTATTTTATTTTTTTCTACTATTTCGGAAAGGTAGATTGGTGAAAAGGAAGAGTTGATCATTGGTTATGGGCTTGTTCATGATAGTAGCTAACCTATGTACATGGGTGAACCTAAGTACCCAGGTTGTGATTATTATTATTGGTGTTTACTGTTATAGTTGAATATGATTCCTCCTTGGGTGGCACACTTGTTGTGTGATGTGGTTGTTGTTTCAAAGATTTGAAATTATTTCATTCATGGCCTAATAAGGTAATATATTTGAGTTTACATGCATCATTATAAGAAATCAAGATTATCTTGTGACATGAATCATCTTAAGTGTACACAAGAAAAAATGTTTTTGGAATCTTGGTGAAATTGAAATGTTTTTTCTTAGTTGTGCTATTGAACTGAACATGGTGCCTAATGGGAAACTGAATGTTGTAAAAATTTTCAAGATGTGAAAAATGGGTGTCTAATGTGAAACTCGAATAATGAGAACAATTTTAACCTTTCTAACCATTACATAGATATAGTATGGTTAATGATTGTGTTAACCCCTCATTTTTTACCATGTGGTGGGGCTTGGGAGAATGAATTGTTATGACCTCATGTGAATCCCTCTTGTTAAATGTGTTATTTCTTGGTTATGTGTCATTAGTCTTGTGTTTTTATTTATAGAGATATGCCTCTATGATGATTCTTCTTGATAGGATGACTAAAGGTTTTGGATGGAGATTCTCCTATAGTATTGGAACCGAAGGAACTGATAGTGTGGGGTGTGTAAGTAATAGAGGAGTTTTGTGAGAACATTGATCTCATAATAAAATTCATGGAAAGAGACCTAAGCATTTTGTGAGGACTATGTGTGACCTTACACGAGAGTTTCAATTGCATAACTCTCCAAATTTTCTCAAAGAGGGTGGACCTAAGGTAGAAAAGAGCTAGATTGACTCCATATAGATGATAATTGACAATTTAGAGACTCCTTCTGAGATGAGGGCCAGGTTTTATACTTATATGTTTTGAGGATAAACGAATCTCTTGTGAGATGTTAAGGCTCAGACTAGACATACTGATGGTATTCTATAAAAGTGTTTGTTGGGGATGTTCCTAGAAAACTTTTATATTAATCTGCTGAGAACAGATGGAGAAGTTAAGTTCATAAGGATGAATCCAAGGATGATATATGTGATGAACTATGTTGGACGCTTTATATATTTGTACTGATTTTCTCCACTATTGGAATGTGAAGAGGCAACTACAAAAAGACATTTATAGGATATACGTAAATGTGATATTAAGTCCCAATTAAACATTTTCCAATTAAAACTATTTTATATGGTGGTGGACTATGATCTAATAGTTTAAGGGAACATAAGGTAGGTTTCTAGACGAGGACAAGTGGTTACTTTTGGATGATTAGGAGGTTAGTCATTTGAGTGAAGGAAGTGTTTCTACGAGGGAGTTATCTAGGGTGATATCAAGAAGAGTGGATAAGAGGAATGATCAATTACATAGGAACATAACCAGAATATATGTCACCTATATGGTAGATAGGGACACTATCATAGATATTATGCCTGGACACCAATAGGCTACCGATATTTTGGTAGAATGGGACATCTATTGAAGTTCTGCAGGATCGCATGATAGATGAGTAGGGATGGAGGAGCTTGACGAAACCAGAGTGCATGAATGGGATCTTTTCCACTATATCCATATGGTAGATGATGTTCTATAGATAATGGATGTATAGGATGTTGATGTGGTGATTCAGGGAATGAGTTCCCATATCTGCAGAGTGGTGAAACTCAGGGATCTCAGACTATAACACTGGGATGAGGGTAAAGACAGTAATATGCAGTTCATCCTACACTTATGGACAGTGATGTTGCCCCATCTATAGTGGGATCTACTATTCATTTATCTATTATAATATATAGTGGCTTATTTGATACTAATTCCTCACATTAATTTATTTCTACACAAATTGTAAATGGTTTGAGCCTGCTAGTGGAGTTCATGAGTGGCGTGTTGACGATAAACACCCCATTGGGAGTATGGTCTAGAGAAATCTTCTTCGGTACAAATATTCTCTTGGGGTTGAGGAGTATTTTTTCATGTGGGATCTATATAGTTTTGGAATGTTAGGATTCAATATAATTATTAGAATGGAATGTTTGTTATCATAAAAATTCCACAGAGGATGTTTCTGAAGGAGAGTGAATTTTATATCTAAGGAGGGTGACGAATACATTCACCGTGGAGAGTGGGATATCAAGGTGGGCTATACAGGCCCAATTCATCAGAAACTATGGGAGATCACCACCCATGATTCCAATCCATTTCTATATTAAGGAGGTGTAACGTGTGATGTATTTCTACCCATTATAGACAAGTTTCAGGATGTGTTTCAAAAATACTTCTTAGTGCTTCCACCTGAGATATAGGTGGTGTCTAAAAATGAACTCATGCAGGGGGATAAACTGATTTCTATTCCACCATACAAAGTGGCACAAAAATATATTCATGTTATTAAGATGTAGCTAGACGAGTTGGATGATACATGATTTATCCATATGAGTATATCTCCATGGGGTTATATAGTCTTGATTACAAAGTAGGATGATATAAATTTATTCTTTTATGTTGACTATCAGAAGTAAAACTGTATGAGTGTTAAGAACTGGTATCATATTCCATGTATCGATGAATTGTTTAACAAGTTGAGTGGATCTTGTGTATTTTTCAAGATTTTATTGGGATAACAATATCCTTAGATGAGATTTAGAACTTATTATATACTGAGGTATTAATTCAGAAGCAAGTATAGACTATATGAGTTCATCGTATTTCCTTTTGGGTTGAAGAACACATCGAAATTTTTATGGAATTGATGAATAGAATACTCCATTAGTACCAAGATCCTTTTTTTGTGGATGAATTATTGATCTAATCCAACACCCATAATGATCCGTCCCAACATCTTGTAATCATCCAGAGTAAAATGGGGGAGAAATGGATATACACTATGATTTATTTGTTACAATTTTAGATTGACTAGGTACACTTTTGGGGTAACATCATCTCATAAGAAGGTGTGTTAGTGAAACCAATGAAGGATTAGGTAGTGGTATCTTTGAAGTATCCCAAGAATGGTTTTCATTTCAATATATTTTTGCGGATTGAAAGATATTATCAGATATTCATCTAGAAGTTTTCTTTTTTTTTATGTTCCACTATTGTGATTGATCATGAAATGGATAAATTTTGAATGGTTAGAAACATGTGGGAATTATTTCTAGGGATTGAAGAATTGCTTGAACAAAACCCAAATCTTGTTCCTACCCAAGCCATGTGAGAAGTACAAGGTGTTTTGTGATGCAACTATAAAAGGACATGGGGAAATTTTGATACATAGGGATCGATTTTGATGTCTGTGTCATGAAAGATGAGGCAACATGAATTTAATTACCCTACACAAAACCTTGAGTTAGCTACTATGGTTTATGCTTTGAATTACTGGCGAAATTATCTATTGGGGGTGAATTTTACTGTGCAAAAAACCTCAATAACTTGAAGTAAATCTTTTTTCAGAGATATTTGAATCTACGATAGTGGATGTGGGTTATGTATATGAAGTTATTTGATTTTGAGCTACTATGTAAACCTATAAATGGATACAGTGTTACTTATTCATTAAATAGTATAACTCATACATATGTTTTTCATGAGTCTAGTGTTGAGTTGTAGATGATGAATTTGATAGATGAAATGCATTTTGTGGTCCAGGAGAGCCAGGAAATGCAAAGTATCATATCAGTTTCAGTGGAGTATAAAATTTGGAGATAGATCTGGGGTAGTATGTGAAAGAAATAAAAATATTTATCATTGTGGGAAATCCTTAAAGGCGAGGAGACACATTCAAAATGGACTATAGATTACGATGAGATCATTAATGTCAGGAATTAGGTTTTTGTGCCTATGAGTATATAGGAAGAGTTGATGAAGGGATTTAATGCCTCGATGTGGGTGGTCCATACAGGTGTGTCCAAAATCTATTATGACATATGATGATAGTTTTGGTGTCCATGCATGAAAAAGGAGAAAATAAGAATTGTGAAAAGATGCTACACTTGCCTTTAGGTGAAGGATGAGCATAAATGACCCAAAAGTCTAAGACAAATGTTTCCTATTCTATAATGGAAGTGGGATGACATTACTATAGGCATTATTTTGTGTCTCCTGAGGAAACATTCAAAGAATGATTATATTTGGATGATTGTGGACCATTTGAAAAATGTAGCACATTTAATATAGGTATGAGGGACTATCTCTATGGTGAAGTTGGGAGATATGTATGTTCGAGAAATATTCCATCTTCATGGGGTTCTATAAACTTGAGTTTCAGACCATGACTCACCTTTTACATTGATCTTATAGTAGGGATTACTTAAGACACCTGGTACGCAAGTTTTACTCAGTACAACATTCCACTCTCAGTTATATGGGTAGTCAGAATGTACTATACATGTGCTTGAAGATTTTCTTTGGTAATGAGTCTAAAAATTTTGTGGGTCTTACGAGAAGAACATATCATTGGTGGTGTATTCCTATAAAAACAGTTATCATGATTGTAATCATATGGAACCATACTAGGATTTTTATGGTAGTATATGATGATTACTGTTATACTGGATGGAGGTAGGAGAGTCTGAGTAGTTGGGACTGAGTTTCATGCATGTGACATCGAAGTAGGTTTATTTTATTTGGAAGTGTATGGATACAAATTACAGTAAGGAAAAATAATATGTTGATAGAAATTAAAGTACATAAAGTTTATATCGGGGACCTTTGTATTCTTTTGGGTGTCAATGAGATTAGATCACCATATGATACTGAGGCAGGGCAAGCTGGGGCTTTGGTTCGTTGAACAATTTGAGGTTCGGGAGAAAATCGGTCCAGTGGTGTACCCATTTAGTCTTCCATAGAGATATAGTTATATGCAAACAATTTTCCATGTGTCACAACTTCAAAGGTATTACCCTGATCCATCTAATGTGATCTATGTAGATAATGTTGAGCTCGAGGCCAATGCTTCCTTTAAGGAGAATCCAATACATGTGTTGGATATCAGTGAGAATGTGTTACATGGTAAGATCATGACAATAGTTCACGTATTATGGAAAATTATTCATTTTTTAGAGGACACATGGGAGAGAGAAACATATATACTGTCTTAGGGGCCCAATATAGTTGTCTTGGAATATTAGTGTTGCTTGGGAGTACAACTAGATGATGAGCTATTATAAGGTGGGGTGATTGTAATCCCAATCATTTCTGGAGATGTATTGGGATTGATTTAGGTACTCTTTTTCATTTTTTGATTAATTTATTTTTGGGTTTTATCTTTGGTGTGTTGGGTGTAAATTTGAGAATTATGGATGGAAGACCATATGTTTACAGTTGGCATACAATTTTCCAAAACCATACACCCCTTCCTAGAATACCGGGTGAACGCATAAAAAGGGGATTAAATATCTGTTAGAAATTTTTACAAATCGTGTTCCCTATTAGTAAAAACTATGCCCACCCTATAGGAGGTTCTTAGTTAGGGTGCACAGTTTGGAAAACATGAACCCCTACCCAGCAAAGTGTGTATGAAATTTTAATTAACCCTAAAATTAGTTTTTTAAAAACTTGAACCTCATACGAACCCCAAATAGACCCATACCCACCATAATCAAATTCTATAGATTTTGGAGGCTCGTGGATGATTTACTAATACTCACAACCTATGTTATTGTTGATTCAATGCATGAATCATAAATATACACTTCTACTAAAAACTGAATTTATATTAGTTAGTTTTATATACTCCTCTCATTCTTTTGTATTTCATTAAGGGATGTTATCCTATATTTTTTTGATCTAGATAATGTTATGTAGGATCTGGATCTATGATTATTAGATATAGATCTATGTTTGATTGATCTTGATTCGTTTGATTCAGGATTTAGGTTTCTATTATAGATCTTGTTTTTCTCTTTTATTCAACAAAAATTTGGAATTTTTGTTAGCATGTGGTTTTCAATGAATTTAGGTAGGTGGTCTGTTATTGGAATCCAAAAGTTTATATTTTAATTGTGTTTATTTAATTAATATATTTTCTTGTATGATTAGCACATGAGTTTCCAAAATTGAATTAATTAATTTTTACGTTAATTAATGATGTGATTTTGAAATTTGGGATACTGGGATTGTAATTTTTAATAATTAATTGTTGAATTAATTCGTGGATTATTACTGTTGTTTATTTTGAATAATTAATTAGTTAATTAATTAATACGCTTTATTTTTAAAATTAATTTGGTAGTTAATTAAAGATATTGGGGTGATAAAATAATGGTTTAATTAGAAATGATATTTATTTTATTAATTAATTGGTGAATTAATTAATGGGATTTATGTGAGTAGTTAATTGGATATTAATTAAGGGGATTGATATTATAAACTAGTTATTGAATTAGTAATGAAATTGGTGTGATAATTAATTGTTGACTTAATTAATGGAATGATGTGATGGTTAAATTGTTTAATTTGATTAAATAATTGGTGGATTAATTGTTTTGATATTTTGGTATTTGTATGAATCTAAATGATCAATGGTAAAAATGGAATTCATATGTGAATTAAAATGATGAATGGTAACAATGGAATTCATATGGTAATTGAAATGATGGATGGAGACAATGTAATTCATATGTGAATTAAAATGATGAATGGTAACAAAAGAAATAATATGCTAATTGAAACGATGAACGGTAATAATGAAATTTGTATTTGAATTTAAATGGTGCATAATAATGCTAGAATTCATATGTGAATTGAAATGATGAATGGAAAAAATATAATTCTTATGTGAATTTAGATGATGAATGGTAATAGTGGAATGTAGACATATGATATCCCTTTGGGATGTTAAAACTCTAGAATGGGTCTATTTCATCTGGAAATGGGGATAACCTTGTTTGTTTATGGTTCAAAATTTCTAATAGGTTTCTAACAAGTTTATTCATATAACTGGAAACATCCATTGATTCTATATCTATTTGGACATACATTCCAAAGTTATGTGCTCATTAATTGTGGAATGATGAGGCTTAAGAATTCACATTGGTCTAGAGGATGGGAGTTCAGACTCATCACACCATTTAGGGGGGAATTATTTTCTACTTTGGGACTCTCTAATAAATTTATGTTATGTTCACGAATCTTTATTAATTCACCAAGAATGAAAATGAGTTTTTTCTACTAGATTTTGCAATTAATGATTGATATATATTGGATTTAGAAAATCATTGATATGTATTTGAGGTTCTTTATCAATAGAGAATCATCCATATGAATTAGAGATTCTTAGTCAATGGTACCCTTCAATACATTATATAGAAATCACTTGGTCATTATGAAGACCATACTGGTTTTAAAGCCACTCAGTGGGGAACTTGAAATTTATTTTTATTTAGAAGGACATGGATTATTTTAGTGTTGGGATCATACCCTCAGATGGTATAACTACGTATCCATGTTAGAAATGGAATCAGAACCCACATAGTTCGATAAGAAGGATATATTTTAACGTCATATGGGATAGAAAAAAATTAATCAAAGATGTTCCTGAACCTTAGAAAGGCTTCCTACGTACTCTACATTATGGCATAGATCAATGCCCATGTAGTTTGGGTGAATAATTATGAGGTTTATGCATGATTAATGGCCCAAAGAGATATGTCATAATTACTTTTACACTCTATGCTCACGTGAGTCATGCTCGGTGTGAGAAACAAGAGGTATTAGTAAACCTGACAATTGTGACATGAAAGATGAAGTCATAAGAAATGACGTGAGGCATACGTGTGTATGAATACCCATGTAAATTAAGACAATGAATTTTAGGAATAAATCCCAATAGAAGGGTCCATAAAGTTATTTGTACTTTATAGATATTTGGGATTTTATCCCAGGACTTATCCTAAGAAGGAATACCAAATTAAGAGGGACTTAGGATTGGGGTTTATTATTAAGAAGGAAGCCCAAATAAAAATAAATTAAGATTGGGGCTTACTCGTGAGGGGGATTTCCAAATTAATGGACTTGTAATTTTGGGGTTACTCTTGAGAAGGAGGCCCAAATCAAAAGATCTTCTCATCTCAAAGGATGAGGTTATATATGAAACCCCTAACCATGGGACATAAAGATTATAAAACCACAAGGTTTTGGGAGAGGTTCTCATAGAATTCCATCCAGAAAAGGAAGAAAACAAAGGAACCATGCCACAAATGGCTATGAAGAGGGTGTTCAATGCTATTTCTTTAAAGAGGAGTGGTTGATTTTAGGAAAGGAGGTGACTAGGAAGGAGGCGCGCAAGACTTTTTCTGGTGCACAAGTCCTGGTTGGGCATGTAGACATTCACGACATGAGTCACCTTGGGTGACGAAGAATCCATATAGTAATACATGGGAGACATTGAACTAGAGCCCTTAGTATCATCCCTGTAGTTTTCCAGAAGGGTGGTGTGCAAGTTCTCTTTAGGGGGAAAGGTGGTGCGCATGTATCTTCACTTCCCTTAAGGGCTGGACACTTAGGCGCACAAGTATTGATGGGTTCTAATATATAGGCTTCTTTCTTTCCTCTTTAGAGCTTCCATTCCTAGTAAATAATTACCTTAGAAGTGTTCGGATGCGTCAGAAAAAGACTTGGGTGACCAGAGCTTGAATTTCAGTTTTGGAAAAATTCATCCCCGGAATGGGGGGGCCCACAGGGGATATTTATAATCCACTGGGAACCTTGGTCGAAAAAATAAATAGGGCGTACAAGTTACTTGCGTGACCCATATATGGCGTGCAAGTGACTCATGCGCCATGAAAGAAACTTGTGTGAATTCTTCTTAAAGGGTTCTTTGTTCATGCCTTTGTCAAATTTTTATGTAATTTAAATGATGACTCTCTTTGTGCTTATGGTATTTCCATTTTCCATTCATTAGACTCTGTAATGGAAATGAGCATCGAAAAATGTCCCCCCTAAGAGTTGGATCCAAAAATGGAAATATGATTTAACTCTGAGGAACAAAAAGAGAAACAAAGGTTCAGCAGCACACAGGTGGTAGGCACGCAGGTTCTGGTGCATAGGCTTCGACATGCAGGGTTGTCGGATCACCTATATATATGGGTGTCACTTCGTGCAACCATCCTGCCTTCAAATCTTTTGAGCTCTCGTCACACAAGTTTCTTCATCTCCTTGGTCAATCACTCTTTATTGTGTTGTGCTTCACCAATTAGTATTTTGACTTGTACGACATTACTTGCGTGTTATTACTTGCACAACAATACTTCTGCTGCAATACTTTCACGATAATACTTGTACAGCAAAACTTGTGCACCAGATTTCCTTAGCCGTTTTTTTTTGTTTTTTTCACAAGTATTTCATAAAAAATATACTAACTTAAAAGTTAACTGTTTGATCTTTGTGCAGATTCAATGGCTCCCAAAAAAATTGGATCGGCTGATGAGTTTGCCAACAAGAGAATAGATGATATCATGAACATCGTTGTACATGAATATTATGATATCTACGACAGTACTCTCCCAGATTTAGCTACGTAATTGAATAAATATCGTGTCAATTACCCACAGAGCATTTACTTTCCTTTATATGGCCATGGTCATCTTCAAGGCATCATTATTCTAGAGGCATAGAATTATAATGCTCATTCATGGTTTTAGAGTCAAACGAATTTCTCTTCCGCAAATCTTTCAGTTGCAGGATCATTTTTCAATGCTGGAATAGTGAATAAGGCATTCATAATGTATCATTGACCATGTGCTCTAGATATAAAGCCTCACAAGCCTGAGCTGTAGCCGCATTGTTATCCCTCTATTTTCTGAAATTCTCAGATGTATCAATCCAAGGGAGGGAAAAAGAGTTGGGATTTACCTCCCGGAGGAGGTGTGAAGAAGACTTGGATGTGGGAATATTGGGCTTGACAAACCTTTTTAGAGTTTTTTGAGGATCTGAAGGGAGCTACAATATATGAAGCCATCTGGGCTAGGTAGACATATCTCTACAGGAATGATAATTTTGTGTCGGAGCTAATCATCCGCTAGATCCCAGAAACCAATTCTTTCCATTTGACTCTTGGAGAAGGAGGAATCAGCTTATGGGATGTCTACAAGATCTCGGGGGCTCCTGTTTTGGGAGATATGTATGATGAATTCATCTCCCCCATGGTGATCTGGAATAATTCAGAGAAGACTCCAGCTTTGGCTCGAGAGTTATCAAAAATTTTCAACAATATCAATAATTTAGAGTCCACAAAAACTCATTCTAGAAAGAATATTTTTCTAGAGGAGTGGATGGATATGTTTGTCATCAAGAGGAAGGAGAAGGGGCCCACCTGTACTCATCCTACCAGCTACCTCAGAATAGAGAAGAGGGGTTCTCTTGGCACATTCTGGACATCTCTGGAAGAGGGAGAGTTTTAAAAGTGAGGGTATGAAGTGGATCAAATAATCCTAGAGAAGAACCATATTTTGGGCATCTTAGCCTTCTGGCTCAGCATTTATCTTTTGACAGTTTTGGAATCTAATGGAGGAGTCAGGCCAGGGACCTTTATTGTTGCAGCCATGTTGGATGATATAAAAATGGTTGGGTTGGCCACCCCAATTTTGGAAAGGATTCATTGTAACTTACTCCATGTCTATATGGGTATGTATCTTTTGAGAATAGTGGGACCATTCCATGTTTTGTGTGGATGGATCACCACTCACATCAGGACATATGCTCTATAGAGCGTAGAACAGGTTCCTAGAAGTTCATTTAGGCCATCGGTGCATGCATTTTCTTGAATTTCTCCATTGTCCCTAAATTCCTGTGATCTGAAGGTGATGTTATGCAAGTTCAAGGGAATCTAATTTCTTTCATTATGGAAACCCACCAACTATGAGGTTTGTTGATGATGGAACAACTAGTCTGGAATTGAGGTCATATGTGCTGGCTTGCAGAGATGGTGTATTGGACACCAGAATTGACGAAGGGATTATATGAAAAGCCAATGATCCATAGAGATTTTCACACCAATTCAAGTGTCTGTAGAGGATTTGTGTATCCTCTCATGTGCACGATAGATCAGAGCAGCATCGAATGGTTTCCCAAAAACTATGGTTGCTGACAGGTATGGGGAAGACCAGGGTAGTGTCTGATCTACCAGTTGCTGGAGCGGTGATTCAGTTAACTACATGGTATGCCAAGAACTGGGTAGCATCATACCTTTAAGGGGTACTGAATCATCCAGTTCCTCGGGTGGGGACAAAAAAGATAACTGTCTGGAAATAATCCCTTCATCTGGAAGGTGACTCTTCTTCACCCAGAGCTGATTCAATAGGTTCCTCACCAGGGGCTGATTCACCATATTCCTAGGACAGGGATGATGAGGCACGTCATGCATCAAAGCAGCCTCATGCCAGATATAATCCTCCTGCCAGAGTAAAGATACCTACTCCATCGACTCCTAGGGTGTTATATCATTAAGTAAATTTAGGTAGCATTATTTTATAGGGAATCACGTTTCATTTTCTTAACATTTAACTGCAATTACAGGAGATGGGAAGAAGTTGAAGTCCCAGATTATAGGACCCTCCTTGTGGCCTTCTAGTATAATGCTGAATATTTATGGCCAGAGGTTGTCCAGACGTGGCGGAGTTTATATGGTTATGCGGAAAACGCCTATATGGACTTATACGAAGGGAAACATATCAATGGAGTGGGGAATCTTGAGGCTTCTGCTGATATCCACTTTGAGGATAACCACGATGAAGTGAAGGTTCTCATCAGAGAGCTGGAAATGCTCATATATTCCACTAATGATTCTATTCCTACCTCCAAGCGGGTGAAGGAAATGATAGATCGTGGAACCACTGAGGGGATTGGTGCTTTAGTAGACGGAGAGTGGCATGATTACGTGGCTCCTGAAGATGTAAGTCTCTTTACATAATTTATTTCCAACATGATTTTAGTCAAATATTTTTTACTCAATGAAATTACATTAATCATCTTGTAGCTTCTAATGAATGGAACTTCTGAGGTCCCTTCACCATGGTATAGCACAGGATTCACCACTCTTGGAGCCACTGAATCTCCCTGTGAACCGAGAAAATTATCTCCTGTCCAGTAAGCCATGTAAGAGGAGTTGGAAAGGTATTTTCACTCTCGAATACAGGTATTTGGAGGTGATGATGTCAACACACCCAAAAAGAGAATGAATCAAAGTCATCGAAGGAGGAATTCCATAGCCAAACGCTTCATCAGTAGTGGTATGTCCTTCGTATAGTCATGAATCTTTACTCATGAAAACATTGATCATATTTCTTGGGATTACAGGGTATTCTTATATTTTTCCTTTTAGGAAGAAGATTATCCCTCCTCTGAGGATGACAGAGGGTGCTGCTGAATAGTCACAAATCCATGATGACCTGGCTGCTCTTGAAGAAACAATGAGAGAAGAAGAGCTACCATATGTTCCCAGTACTTCTCTTGTTTCTACTACAAGGGGAGAATATACTGCTTTTGGTAAATTTACAATACATCATAGAAATTTGTATGAAAACATCAACTGGCTTCCATTTTGTGATTATTTAGGTTCAAAACATGTGCCTGAACATTTGGCGGCCACTGCAACTGACTCAGCAATTTTCACTGAGGAAGCTATCCGGGGTTAGAGTTCCCAAGAGGAGTGTCTCCAAGAAGACTTGTCAACTGCTCCCACTAGTGAAACTAACCAGGATTCTTGGATATCACAAGATGAAATAATGAAACTTGGTGTGTCTTTTGAAAAAAAATTAGATCATGTTAAATTACCATGTGACTTAGAAAATTTTGGAGGTGAGTGTTATCCTTTGTCCTGTTAATTTTTTTGTTACATATGTGACCATTACAGGTTGAAATTTATAGTTCTGTCTGAGCAAGATGTTGATCTGCTAATGCTTGAAGGGGGTAGAGACAACCCTATCATTACAGAGATGCTAGCTCAAGTGGATCTTAACCCGGCAGAGCTTCCTAAAACCCATCCTTAAAATCCTGTTGACGCTAGGAATGGTGGGGAGGATCTTTCTCATAATGATGATCTACTGTTGGGTAAAAATGATAATATTTGTGGTTGTACGTAATTTTTGTGACAGGGAATAAACTTTTTCTATCATTTGAAACTAACCAAATCTTTCAATTGACTATGCAGGGCTATCAACTTCAGTGGATAAATCTGGAGGTGAAGCCTCAGCCTCATCACCAATGGGAGTAGAAAGTGATGTACCAAGAGTCCAGGGGAAGGAGCAGAACATGGAACTTCCTTAAGTTAATTAATCCAAGACTACATCCCCCCCTGTGATAGTGATGTTGAATCAGACCCAGAGGTTAAAAAGGAACTCCAATTCTCATGTCGCAAGGAATGGAATAATATATGGAAGATTATATCTCAATTCCCTCTTGAAGAGCTACCTTCGATAATCCCACAATGTTCATCCTTGTTCATCATGTTGGGACTTGGAGGTTTAGGATATCAAGAGATCCATGATGTGGTGAAACAAGTCATCTTAAGGAGTAAGCAGGAGTAAAAGTGTCGCGAAGATCTGACTAGATAGATGTTGTTGACCAATATCGGTGAATTCGAGGCTGTGGTATCCTAATCTAAGGCTGATCATGCTGCAAAGATGAAGGAGCTGAAGCATAAGATCAAGGAGAAAGGTGTCCAGTAGATGGACCTTCAACAATAGTTAGATGTCGTTACTATGGAACATGACCATCTTAACAATTCAGTTGAATGAGTCCAAATGAATGGTATGAAATCCATCGCAAATGCCATGAAAGCACTCCATCAAGCTGAAAAGAGTGAAGCTAGTCGAGTGAATGAACTCCAAGTGGTTGTAGATCATGCTCAGGATGCTGTAAATCAAATGAAAAGTTATGTTGAAAGCCTCTTGTAATTCTTGAAAAAGATAAGATAATCCAACCTATGGATGTTATTCTAATCTTGTGCATCAATGAAAAAGACATTTCATCTTCAATTATTTGTACCTGCATTCTCTTGCTAGTTACTTATATATATATATATATATATATATATATATTACCTAAGACAATGGGCCTAATAATCATTGTTTAATTGTTGATATGATTATACAAATAACCTCACAGGAATTGCATCTTTTTATTGCTCAATGTTGTCTAAATCATAAAAATTGTACGTTTAGAGAGCTGGGATTTGCTTCTGCTCTTTCACCATGGTCAAAATGTTCTTGGTTACTTCAGCTTCTGGAACGGGAATATACATCCATTCCATGCTTGGAGTAGGTGTGTATTCCTTCTCCCATCCACCTTTTCCTATCAGTGAATTCTAACAGTTCTCATATGTGGGGGCAGTAAATTGTGTCTGCCTTGTGTTTTTCATTGGAGATTTCCAATTGACAAATCCTGGTGCTACAAATTGAGATTTTTGGATAGCCTAATGAATTTAAGGTGTATATTCCTACTGATTGTTCTTAACCACATTTAATTGGTGAGTTTTATTGGATACAATAAGATGATCCTGCTAAATAGCTGATAAATTATAAACAGGTGTATATGCCTGCATATAAAACTCTGCCGAAATTGCCTGGTGGGATTGGTGTGTTACTTCCAAACGAGTCTGTTGGGTAGTGAAATCAGGATGGACGAGTGTATATGCCCTCTCATTATTTTCCATCAAGTTAGCATGATGGACTTCTCCAGAGGGGGCATAGGTAAGAACCTTCTCCCTATTGACCGAATTTCGCCTTTGACGATTCTTCATTCATGCTCGGGTCTGAGGAACCTGAGCTGATCCCCTAAAGGCGATACCCTCATCATGTTTAGGGTGCACTACTTCTTGAGTCTGGCGGCAATTGCTGATGGGATACCTCAGGATGGACTCCTGCCTTCTTGAATTTAGTCCTTGAGTGACCTTGTAATTCACCTCCCCATAATATGCGAGGGAATGGTGGTTGTGTTCCGGGGATAATGACCCGAAACGGTTAAAGACGGTGGTTGGATCCAACAACTTCTTGACCACTGGTCGTCGTGATCTGGAAAACCAGGATGAGTTGTTAACTTGGAGGGCATGTTGAGTGGAATCCAAAGTTGGGATGATACCATGTTGACAGTATTCCTTAATAAATGCATTTCAGACCCACCGTTGAAGATGCGGAGTAGGAGATGTCTTCCTCAGAGCGGACGAGGACCCAACAGGAGTAGTGGTCGATGCATTCACAGGTGTGATCTTTAAAGAAGCCATTTCAGTATTTTAGATAGATCTTGGAATAGAGTGGTTGTTTGATATTACATACATAATCAAGATAAGTTTGGCCTGAATACATCTTTTGGATGAGCACATATGTTATTGATCGCTTTGTTGGCCCTCAAATTGAATTATATAGGGGACTACAAAATAAGTAAACAATTATTTAACATGGTTAAGAATTCACGTCGGGTTCACCATTTTTTGTTTCTTCTGAAAATGGGGATGACTTTTTTTGTTTAAGGTTCAAACTTTCCAATAAGTTTGTAATGGGTTTATTCGTAGAACTAGAAACATCCAATGATTCTATATCCATTTGGAACTACTTTCCAAAGGTAGGTTCTCATTAGTTGTGGACTGATGAGGCTTATGAATTTGCATTGGTCGAGAGTATGGGAGGTTAGACTCATCACACCTTTTTGGGGGGAATTATTTTCTACTCCGGGACTCTCTTATTGATTTAATTTATGTTCATGAAACCTTATTAATTTACAAAGCATGAAAATGAGTTTTTTCATTTAGATTTTGCAATCAATGATTGATATGTATGGGATTTAGAGAATATTTTATATGTATTTGAGGTTCTTCATCAATAGAGAATCATCCATATGAATTATAGATTCCTAGTCAATTGTGACCTTCAATACATTATATAGAAATATCTTGGTCATTATGACGACCATACTGATTTTAAAGCCACTTAGTGGGGCACTTAAAGTATATTGTCATTCAGAGAGATAGGGACTATTTTAGAGTTGGGATCGTACCTTTAGATGGGCTACCTACATATCCTCGTTAGAAAAGGAATCATAACCCACATAGTTTGATAAGAAGGATATATTTTAACATCATATGGGACAAAAAAGAATAAATGAAATATGGGCTTGAACCTTAGAAAGGCTTCTTACGTACTTTACATTTAAGGAAAAGATCAAAGTCCACGTAGTTTAGGTGAGAAGTATGAGGTTTATTCATGATTAACGGCCCAAAGGGAGATGTAATAATAACCTTTACACTCTAATCTCACATGGTTCATGCTCGGTGTGAGAAACAAGTGGTATCAGTAAACCTGATGATTTTTCCACGAATGATGTAGTCATATGAAATAATTTTGGGATTACGTATGTATGACTTCCCAAGTAAATGAATACAAATACTTTTAGGAATGAATTCCAAGAGCAGGGTCCATAAATGTGTTTTTAGTTTATGGAGATTCTTTATTTCAACCCGGGACTTACTCCTAAAAGGGAATCCAAAATTAAGAGGGACTTATGATTGGTTTTTATTCCGGAGAAGGAATTAAAAATCAAAATAAATTAAGACTGGGTATTACTCCTGAAGAGGATGAAAAAATTAAGGGGTCTTGTAATTTGGGTCTTACTCTTAAGAAGGAGGCCAAATAAAAAGATCTTCTCATCTCAAAGGATGAGGTTATATTAAAATCCCATAACTGTGGAGACATAAATATTATAAAACCATGTGTTTTTGGGAGAGTTTCTCACAAAATTCATTTCAGATATGGAATCCAACAAAGGAACCATGCCACAAATGACTTTGATAAGGGTTCTAATGGCTATGTATTTGAAGAGGAGAGGTGTATTTCAGGAAAGGAGGTGACTAGGAATGAGGCGCGGACGTATGTTTCTTGCGCGCATGTCCTGGTCGAGCCAGTAGACTTGCGTGAAATGAGTCACCTTGGGTGACGAAGAATCCATAGGGTAATACTTGTGCGACTTCGAACTCGAGCCCTTAGAATCATCCCTAGAGGCTTCCAGAAGGGTGGCATGCAAGTTCCCTTGAGAGGGAAAGGCAGCGCGCAAGTATCTTCACTTAACTTATGGGTTCTACACTTAGGTGTGCTGGTATTGATATGTTATAATACTTAGGCCTTATTCTTCTAATTTAGAGCTTCCATTCTAGGTAAAGAATTACCATTGAAGTGTTCGGAAGACGTCAGAAAAAGTATTGGGCGACCAAAACTTGAATCTGAGTTTTGGATAATTCATCCCCTGAATGGGGGCCCACAGGGGCTATTTATAGTCCACTGGTCAGATTGGGAAAAAAGGAATAGGGCATGCAAGTGACTTGTTTGGCGAGAAGGAAACTTGCGCGACTCCTTCTTAAAGGGTTCCTTCTTCATTCATTTGTCAATTTTTAATGTTTTTCAAAAGATGACACTCTTTGTGCTTATGGTATTACCCTTTTCCATTTGTTAGACTCTGTGATGGAATGTAGAGTCAACAGGGTCAAAGAAGGTATTGTTATTTCGAGTGTCATCGAGAACATGGGAGTTTATGAGGATATATAATAAGTAATTGAATATATGATAACCTTTTTAACTTTATTCATCATATTTATTATTTATACAATTATATAAACTATAATAGAATGGATAATATTTTTGACATTGTTGGTGGTGGCCTACTGGATTGTAGTCACACCCTACTCAAGTTACCTGATCGGTACCTAAATAGTTTTCATGCTTGTAGGACATGATAAGGGAAAAATTACCTTTGTTAGATGGATGATTTGGTATGGAGCATGTTAGATGGAACCAGACATGGTTTGGGACCTTTTTGAGAGTTTTAGTGTCTTTACATTTTAGGATATCAGTTGAAATGTGGAAGGTACTTCGAATGACATATATAGGATTCAATATTGATATTGTTTTTTCCATATTACTCATCTTCAAGTATTATATTTTTTTTGATTATATATTTTGGTTATTTATTATTTAATTTCATCTGGTGTATTGATATGATAAATAGGGTATAGTCTCCATATGATCGATATTAGACCCTCACTATTAGTCAGTGGCCTCTGGCACATGAGGAGGCACACTTGATGTCATGTCATGGTCTGACTCAGGGCATCGGGGTGTGGGATATGGGTTGGGATTCTACAGTAATATAAGATCCAAATATATTTAATTTTATTACAAAATACTCATGAATTCTTCTTCAAGAATTCCATTTCCATGTTCCTCAATCAAAATATGAATTATATTTTCATGTCCTTCACACCACACTAATCTATGACAAAAAAATGCATGGTGCACAATTATGAGTTTGAAAAAAACACATTCCTTATAATTAGATTGTTTTAGTATGAAAATAATTTTATTCTAAGGTAAATATAGATCTATTTTCTTTATATTTAAAGATCTAAATATCTTTGATATTGATCCCTATGAGAGGATTTGTTAGAAAATGTGTTGAATGGGGGCTTTCTGTTGCTATCAAAAGGTTATTATTTATTATTAGTACTTGGATGAATCCAATATAAGAAGTAGGAATGGATTAAGGAACGCACATCCTTAAATTGTAAAGTGTTTAAATTATATAATGGAAAAAGTATTGGTATGAAAATGTATTTGTGGTTGGATCCAATATCAGTGGCATGGATGTCACTACATACCCCATAAATGGGTATTAAACCATTCATAGTTCAGGGGAATAACACCTATGAGAAAAATATTGTTCATAGAGGACATAGGATCATGAATAGATAAATATTTTTGAGAAATATCCTACATAGATATTGTATGTATGTTGAGAAGGGGGTGTCAAAATGTTGTGATGAGATCACTAGTATTGACCCACTAATCGGAGGTGATATTGAACAGAATGAGAGCTCATCTGACATTTCATGATACAAAAATTAGGCCCATAAAATATGTTTTAGGTCCTAAAGTATTGACCAAGTCTCATATAATTTTAAGGAAATAGATGAATAGGTGTATGATCAAAATTATGATGTAGATGCTCAATATACAATAGGGGGGTGAATTGTATACTTTAAAATTTTCATTAAACAAGGAAATATCTATGTTTAGCAAAGTTAAGCATAAGAATATTCACAACACCTATAACACCAATGAAATATTGGGACAAAGTATGAAGTTAGAAACATCTAGTTCTATTCACTTGCTTAAATCTAGAAAGTGATTCCGAAAAAGTGGTTCCGTAAATACGGATCCAGAAATAGAAACTTAACCAAAGTTTTCAATATGAGATTCAACCTTAAAGTGTATAGAACCTAAACTAATCATAGTACAAATGTGAGGAAATATAATAAGATTATACTTTCCTTACAATACAAAATGCAGAGGAAACACTTGTAACAAGAACAAGTAAAAAGATATAAATCTTTTAACCCATAGAGAAGGGTATCTGAAAACCTTGGATAAAGATCCCATGATTTATACTTTCAAGCAATCCTATCTTACCCACACCAGGGTAAGCCCTCGATACGAATATCGGAGTCTCTGTCTTGTTATCCCTGAAATCCCTCAACTTCAAGGTTGTTGGAACATCTGTCTTCCTCAATAAGGAAGCCCTCTAACATCAAGGTAGTCGGCACCTCTGTCTTCTTATCCCCATAATCCTTCAAATATATTCAATAACATTCGAAGTCGCACGAAAAAATCTGAAATAGAAGTTCAGTACGCACAAAGCATGAAAAGCTTCTCTCTCTAGAAATCACCTTAACATCGTGTGGACTCTAGAGTGATCAACTCTAGTGTTTGTTATTGAGCTCTTTCAAATGAGCTCCTATTTATAGGCTCAGTTGGAATGGTCGGCTCCCTCCTCCAACGGTCATATTTTCCTTAAATTTTGTAGGGTCATGTATACATGTCACTTATCCAACGGTTATTTAGAAACAGAATGGCTAACATCATTTTATAACAAAACATGTGTAATTGAAAGCACGACATCATTTTATAATGAAGCGAGTGTAAGCATAACAAAAACTAATGTTCGGAATGTAGGCAAATAGAAGCTTGGAATCTAAAATAAATGGAATTCGGAGTCTATAATAAAAGGATATTTGGATTCTTTTTTATAGGAATTCATAATCTGAATTCTGTAGAAATCCAGAGTCTGAATTTCAAAGGAAATTTGGAGTCTGGTTTCAGCAGAGTTCAGAATCTGAACATACAAAGTTCGAAGTCAAACTTGTAAAAGTTCAGAGTCGAACTAGTAAAATTTAAGTGTCAAACTCATATAAGTTTAGAGTCTATCTAGTAAAGGCTCGGAGTCGAAATCATAGATGTTCAGAGTCGAACTCATAAAATTTCTGAGTCAAACTAGTAAAATTTCAGAGTCCATAATTCAGAGTTAAACTTTGTTAGAGTTCATATCCAGAATTTGGAATAGAACATTATTAGAGTTTGTATCCTGAATTCAGAGTGCAACTTCATTAGAGTTCGAATCCTGATTTCAGAGTGGAACTTCATCAGAGTTCATATCCTGAATTCAGAGTGGAACTTCATCAGAGTTTGTATCCTTAATTCGGAGTGGAACTTAATTACTGTTCATATCCAGAATTCGGAGTCGAACATCATTACAAATCATATCTAGAATTCAGATCCTAAAATAGAATTCTTCATATCTTTTCATTATATGATTCCGAGGATTTGGGTATGAATCTGATCATTATACTTATGAAAAATATGGCTATATATATGGAAATCTAGGTCAGGGTAAATATCTTTTATGGAAGGAAATTTTCCATAGGGATGTAAAATATATATTTTCTTAAGTATAAGGTGTTTGTGATTTTCAAAACAAGAAGGAATGGAAAATTCATAAGGAACACCTTATTGACTCAACAATATACCCCTGTTTGGAAAGAATGAACATCCTTATGAAAATGAATATAAGGACTTTGAAAAATAACATTAGACTTTGAAATTAAAACTCGTCTCCCTTAGTTCATGGATGATAGTGAATACAACTAACTCCCTCTTAGGCATTGAAACTCAAAGGATTTTATTCTGAATTTCCAGAGTGGAGTTTTGATTATCATGGGAATGAATAAACATCGTAATTATAAACTCCCCTTACTTTAAGGATATCTTCACTTAGAAATGATTCACTCTCCATTTTAAATTTTTCGTTCTTGCCTTTTTAGTTGTTCTTTTTCCTTCTACCCCTTTGTGATTTTAAAAAAGAATTTATGGGAATGGAAAAGAAATAGAGTACCTAAAACATTAGTATATAACAACACAAGATACAACCACCCAAAATTTCATTAGAGTTGATAAAATTTTTACAAGGAAAGTAAAATGAAACAAAATATCGGAGTGAGTTTATTTGTCTTCTTTTTCCTTCGAGATTAGATTCTTCAAAAAGGTTTTCATTTTCTTCAAATCTCTTTGATCCGCCTTAGCTTGCCTCTCCAAATCATTTATTCTTTCATCGTAAGATTTCAAAGATTATGCCTGATCCTTCATGGCTTCTTCTTGCATCTTGACTATCTCATATTTCTTTACAAGTCTTTTTTCGAGCTCAATCTGGAGATTTCTATCCCTTATTAAATTTTGAGCAAGAGAGTTAGCCTTATCATTCAGTTCCTTCACTTGTTGGTTCCAAGAACATTTCTCAATAATCAGCTCATCTTGAAGACTCTTAATCTTTTTATCCTCAGTGTCAAAGGCATATTTTACCTCATTCTGAAAATTATCAAACTCATCCTTGTCTTATTCAATTTTCTTAGACCACAAACTGATTTTGCTGCATGATTTTTTGTGTACATCATAATTAATAAGGAAACTTCAATGGTCATCTTCAATATTCACACACATATCCATCACCATGGATAAGGATTCTGACTTTTGGTTCATGTTATGTTGCAGCATCTGGAATCTGGAGTCTATAGTGGGAAATATCGGAATGGTGTCCACCAACTTTTTCAAAGACTCAACAACAAAGTCACGACCATGTGCTTATGACTCTGAATCCGATAACATGCTTGGAGATTGTTCTTCTTCAATTTACTGCAGCTTCCTTTAAGAAGAACCACCAAACTCTTTCTTCCTGAAGATATATTTTGTTGGTGTATCCATGAGAACTTTCTTACCATTGTTAGTTTTTGTAATAGGTTGATCATTTGGAGATTCTTCCTCACTCTCTGATAGTTGGACAATCTTGTCTTCATCTATTATCTCCTTTTCATATCCTTCTTCAAGATAATGCTTCTCATATGATTCTTCTTCATATAAAACATTTTCCTTCTCATCCTCTTCCTTATCATCATTCTTCCTACCTTCATTATCTACTCCCTTTCCCGGAGTGACATGTTTTGTGGATTCAACCTTTTCCTGATAATATTATACTTGTTTGATTAGATCATCAAGATCATCACTTCCTACTTCTTATTTTTTTTCCTATACTCTCTCAACAACATCTTCTTCTATTCTTTCAACAAAATATTTCAATTTCGACGTTTCTGGACTGTGGTATTTTTTCCTAGTGGTCTCTGGTAATGTTTGGACATCAAAGGTTTCCAGAATGGGAATCTTCTCAGAGGCTATTTCAATTGCTTTCAAAAGAGATTGAACAATCTCTTCTCCTGACATATTCTACTTCAATTTATTTTCTTTCTCTTGTTTTTATAACTAATCCGAAGCTCTATCCCTTAAGGCCTTAGCAACAACATGGTCCAATCCGAACTTTGGATCCCCTTCTTTCCTTTTCTCGTTGTATTCTCTCCATATAGCAGATACCTCATCTGGATATCCTTTATGTTTTTTCAGCTTGGGAGGTGCAGATTGGGATTCCTTTGGTTTGGGGGTTTTTGCTTCCACAACCACTTCCTTAACATTCCTATTCATAGTGACATTATTCACTGGTTTAGCCTTCTCCACATTTTCCAGAATGGTTTCAGCCTCTTCCTCTGGTTAAGGGTAGAATTCCTCGGATTCATCATAAAACCCCATTTTTATCGTCTTTAATGTATCATCACTTACTAGAATTACCTTGAAATTTCATTGCTTGGAAGTTCAAGAAACGTTGAATGAATCAAGACAACAGATGATTAGTTTTGAAATCAGGGCCTAATACATTATGATCTGAGCTTTCAGGTTCCCTTATTTGATATTCTTAACTATAATCAAAACATGCCTCATCAAATTCAACATCCTTAGATTTACCAAAAAATATAAGATGTATATATCACTCTTCTGGAAATTATCCTTATCACCCCTTCTTGGTATGAGAAAAAGTTGTACCCACAGATGTAGAATCCGATTATTCGGAGAGAGATGAGAAATATTATCATTCTTGGCATCTTTATGTCCAAGGCATTCCAATGCCTTATCTTTTTTAAAACTTCCTTGCTCATCCGGTGGTTTATGTGAACAAAACTCAGCTTCACCATCATAAGATAAACCCACCATGCTCGCATCCCTGGTGTAAGATAATTTGTAAGTCTTCCCATAATACTTGAAAGAAAATAACTCTCTGCCATATTCCTCAAGGAAGTAAACAGACTCATAGAACTCAACAAGAAAATCTATATAAACTGGATCCTGTTTCTCTGGCTTTTATAAGAAAACATCCTCCCATCCATTCAATCTAATGTTATTAGATATGATAGAATCATGGTTGTAGAAACATGGATGCACTAACTTATCCCTGTAAACTAACCATTTTGAGATTTTCTTTGTAGTTGACATATCCTGAGAAGTTGCTTCAACATACATTTGGAATGAAGAGCTCTGGAAGATTCAGAACTGGCTTTAAGAAGGGAGGAAAAACTTCATCATGCGAGAGATTGATGATTGATGTGGGACAACCATTGGGGGTCCCCATTATATAGGTTATTAATATAACCTTGGAGCTTCCAAAAACCAACTAACGGTTGAAAAACTATCTGATCTGATCTAACGGTTGAAAACATACCCGCAAGAAAATCTTGAATCCGATCTTTTGAGGTTTTATAAAAATCAATCAGATTTAAGAAAATTAGAATCCGAAAAAATTTAAAACACATAGAAAAATACCAGTAAGAAAAATTTTACTATGAAAACTTATGTAAGGAAATCATACCATTCAGATTGGCCAGGAATTTTATTTGTAATAGGTGATATTCTTCTTGAAGAAAAATTTGACTATGAAAAACTAATTACGAAAAACTTAAAGATGAATAGAAATTGAGTACAGAAACTCTAGTATGAAAAGTATGAGTACAAAAATCCCAGTACGAAATGTTTGAGTACGAAAAAAAATTTCAGTACGAAAAGTTTGAGTACGAAAAATTTCATTATGAAAATTCCGAGTACGAAAATTTTCATTAGAAAAGTTCTAGTTCCAAAAATTTCCATTACGAAAATTTTAGTTTCAAAAACATTATTACAAAAATTTTAGTTCAAAAAAGTTTGATAAACTGTCTATGAAAATTTTGATTACAAAAGCCTTTTAAAAAAAACTGCCAACGAATATTTTGATTACAAAAGAAAAAAAACTGACTAAGAAAATTTTGATTACAAAAGCAGAAAACTGACTATGAAAATTTTGATTAAAAAAATAAAACTAATTACGAAAATTTTGATTACAAAAGAAAAAACATACTATGAAAATTTAGATTACAAAATCAAAAAACTGACTACAAAAATTTTGATTACAAAAGAAAAAACTGACTATGAAAATTTTGATTACAAAAGAAAAAAACAGACTACGAACATTTTGATTATGCTAACAAGAAAATGTACTCCCCATATGAAAAGGAGTTTATTACTATAAGGATAATTGTTCAACAAGAAGTTAATGAAGAAGGGTTACCTTAAGTTTATCATTCTTAACTTCTGTTTAATGTATTCAAATCTATTAGAGGGTAATGATTTTGTGAAAATATCAACAATTTGATCTTGAGTTCCGATAAATTGAAGAATAATATATCCTTTTAGTTTTATCAAGAAGAACAATATTACTTATACGAACAATTTCTTCCTGAGCATTCTCTTTGAAAGTTACATTTCCTCCATTCATCTTGATAATCGTTTCAAAATAGTTTTTGTTACCAGTCCTATGTCGAGAACATCCACTATCCATGTAACAAGTATTGTTGTTGGTACTTTCCCTATTTTCCTGAAAATAGGAAACATGTTAGGTTTTCGAAATCCAGACTTGCTTGGATCCTGAATTTTCAGATATCAAAATTTTGGGTACCCACATATTTTTAGAAAAATAAGCCTTATAAAAACCTAATAATTGAGATTTGATTAAAGAACAATTCATTTCCCAGTGACCCCCACATTGACACTTATTTCAAAATGGGGAACTTTAAGGAACAAAATAATTGTTACTAAATGTTGGTTTTAAATGGGTATAAAAAAAATCTGGATTTGTTTCTTAATGGCCATATTAGGGAATACATCTTTTCAAAATTTTCTTTACCTAAGGTAAAGTTCAAAAAATGCTTTTTTAAGGAAAATATTTCGAACTTGAGTTTTATAACCAAGTTTTTATCTTCAAAATCATTAGATTTGGAACTAGATCTCAGCTCTAAAATACTTTTTGTAGAAATTAATTTTTCTAGATATTTAGAAAGATTATTCTTTTCAGAATTTTCTTCCTCGCGACTTTTTGAAATTATTATAAAATAAGCATTTTTATTACCAATATAATTAGAAAATATTATATTTCCTTAGTAAGAATTATTTTCCGAGAGTTTTCCTTATCACGTTTTTAATTGTGTTTTGAATTCTCAATCTCAAGAAGTTTAGAAAACCTAGAAACTTCTTCATAGGTAGGTAAAGTATTTTCGTCATCATAAGAGGATTCTTCATCCGAAGAGTTATAATATTTACTATCATTAGCATTTAAAGAAAAAAATTGGTCAAGGATTCAGCATTGTGTACCTTAGCCATAAAGGAATGATTATCAATTGGTATCTTGGCTATAAGACGAAGATTCTTATGTCCTAAAGATTCATAATCTTAATATTCTTTTGAAGAGTCACCACCACTGGCACTCCAAGTATCATTAGATTTCATAACTTTCTTAGCATTAGCTTTATAATACTTCTTGCTATTCCTTTCAGAATGCCTCTCCTTTCTTTCATTCTTCTTTAGAAAATGACAATTAGGTCTTATGTTTCCAGCTCTCTTGAATTCATAGCATGTGACTTCTGAATCTTTCTTATCATTCCTTTCCTTATTATATTAGGATTGGAAATTTCTTTGACCAGATATCTTGTTCATCTCTTGAGCAAGATTTTCTAACTCTTTCTCCGAGACTTCACTCTTACTAGATTCAGATTGGATAACAACCTTCATAGAATTAGATCTAGTTACTATCAGCAGAGTCTTATCTTTCATGTGATTTGAAGTTGTAGTAAAAGAAACACTACCATTCCCATTATTCTTTTTGATTTTGTCAGCATCTCTCTTCATCCTTGTTCATGTTGGAGAAGAGTTCCAAACAATTCATCTAAGGAAATTTGAGTAACCATCTTGTTCTCATCAATATATGTTCTCTTTAATTCCCACTCATTGGGAATAATATCAGTTATCTTGTCAACAAGACCTTCATCATCTTGATCTTTCTCTCCCAAAGATTTCAAGTTGTTCACGATATTCATAAATCATTGTTTCACCTTACAAATTGGTTCTCCATAAGGAAAATTAAAAACATGATACTCAGCTCTCAACATAGCTCTTATTGTCTCAATCACTTTGGATGTACCAAAATGATTAACTTCAGGTTTCTTCCATATACAATTTGCTGTTTCACAAGAAGATATTTTGTTATATATGTTCCTAGTCATTTAACATAGTAAATTATTGCGTACCTTATAGTTTATTTGATAATAATGCTTCTCTTGGTTTGTAAAATCCCTTACTTCCTTATCAGAAATTTTATAAACTCCAGTTAGCATAAAAAAAATTTCTACTCCAGTATTTATAACGAAATTATTCATTCAATCTCTCCAATACTCAAAATCATTGCCATCAAAAAATGGTGGTCTTGTTGGATTTAGGTTGTCGATGGAACCAACAGTGATTCCTGCCATCTAAAAAAAATTTCTACACAAAAACGTGTTAATAACAAAATATCGGATTCAAGGATAATATTCCTACGCAAGGATAAAATAGAACAATGAAAAACTGAGAAAAAAAACATATATGTGAGTATAATTATTTCAGAGACCTGGTTTGATACCAATTTTAGGATTGGTATAGATTTTGAGGATTCCAACCTTTGATACCAATTATAGTATCGAAATTGTGATGTAGATGCTCAATATACACGAGGGGTTGAATTGTATACTTTAAAAAAAATTAAAAAAGGAATGATCTAAGTTTAAGAATGTTAAAATTAATAAAATTCACAACACCTCTAACACAAATGAAAGATTGGGACAAAGTATAAAGTTAAAAACATCTAGTTCTATGCCCTTTCATAAATCTGGAAACGGATTCCGAAAAAGTGGTTCCGGAAATATGGATCTGGAAATTCAAACATAACCAAAGTTTACAATTTTTGATTCTACCATAAAGCGTATAGAATCTAAACTAAATAGAGTAAATGTGTAAGGAAATATAAGAATATTATACTTCCCTTACAATAAATAATGCAGTATAAAAACTTGTAACAAGAATAAGTAACAAGATATAAATCTTTTAACCCAAAGAGATGGGTATCCAACAAACTTGGTTAAAGGTCCCTTGATTTATACTTTCAAGAAAGTTTGTCTTACCCACTCAAGGGTAAGCCCTCGATACGAAGATCAGAGTCTCTATCTTGCTATCGCTGCAAGCCCTCAACTTCAAGGTAGTTAGAACCTCTCTCTTCCTCAGCAAGGAAGCCCTCGAACATCAAGGTGGTCGGCACCTCTCTCTTCCTATCCCCAGAAGCCCTCGAATGTAATCACCAACATTCGGAGTCGCACAAAGAAATCTGAATGAGCAGTTTAGTACGCACAAAGCCTGAAAAGATTCTCTCTCTAGAAATCACCTTAACAACGTGTAGTCGCTAGAGTGATCAACTTCAGTGTTCGTTATTGAGATATTTCAAATGAGCTCCTATTTATAGGCTCAGTTGGAACGGTCGACTCCCTCCTCCAATGGTCATATTTTCCTTAAATGTTGGAGGGACCTGTTTACGTGTTACTTAACCAACGGTTAGTTAGAAAAATAATGGATGACATCGTTTTATAACAAAACATGTGTAACTGAAAGCAAGACATCGTTTTATAATGAAGCGAGTGTAAGCATAAGAAAAACTAAAGTTCCGAATGTATGCATATAAAAGATCAGAATCTTACCAAAATGGAATTTGGAGTCTATAATAAAAGTATATTTGGATTCTGTTTTATAGAAATTCGGAACCTGAATTTTGTAGAAATATGGAGTTTGAATTTCTAAGGAAATTTGGAGTCTGGTTTCACCGGAGTTCCGAATCTAAACATATAATGTTCGGAGTAAAACTTGTAATAGTTCGGATTTTAACTAGAAAATGTTCGGAGTAGAACTCATAAAAATTCGGTGTCAAACTAGTAAATGTTCGGATTTGACTCATTGAAGTTCAGAGTGGAACTCATAGAAGTTCAGTGCCAAACTAGTAAAAGTTGGGAGTCCAGAATTCAGAGTTGAACTTTGTTAGAGTTCGTACCCAAAATTCGAAATGGAAAATTATTAGAGTTCATATCCTGAATTTGGAGTGGAACTTCATCAGAGTTCGTTTCCTGAATTTGGAGTGGAACTTCATCAGATTTTGTATCCTGAATTAGGAGTGGAACTTCCTCAGAGTTTGTCTCCAAAATTCGGAGTGGAACATCATTACAGTTCATATCCAGAATTCGGAGTGGAACTTCATTACAGTTCATATCCAGAATTCGGATCCTAAAACAGAATTATTCATATCATAGCATTATAGGATTCTGAGGTTTTGGGTATAAATCCGATCATTATAATTAAGAAAAACATTTCTATGTATAAGGAAATACAGGTCAAGGTAAATTTCCTTTAAGGAAGGAAATTTTCATTAGAGATGTAAAATATTGATTTGCTTAAGTATAAGGTGTTTTTGATTTAAAAAATAAGAAGGAATGGAAAAGTCATAAGGAAAACCTTATTGACTCAACAATAGGTACCCTAATGTATGTCTGAGGAAATTGGATGCACTCTAATTTTTTCGTGTGTCGGTGGACCTAGTGAGAATATATTGATTTTTTCTAGTAACAATTTATATTTCCAATGAGATTCTATATTCATTATTTTTGACGTAACAATTTCCTAGGATATATATGGGGAAATTTTAGTAGGGACGGACTTCAATTTTTTTCTAGATTTCATTTATGGATTTTTAACCTTATATTTTATATAACATTTCCATTTTATGAGTGATCAATATTACTTTGATCACACATTGTGAATTTCTATAAAGTAGAGACCCACCTTTTTTATATGGTTCCCATTACAGGTCTTCATCCTAGAGAGTAATGTGTCTCATTGAATTGGATCATTAAGGTCTTGCAGGGCAGACTAATGTTGTGATGTAGTTTATGGTCTACCATCTCGAAAAATATTATATTTTATTTTTGGGTATTCTTGATTGAATGTTAGATTGATTTAATTTCATTTATTTTATCCTGGTCATTCTATAGATGTAGTTTAGAGCCTTTGAGCATGTACCATCTGTTGTTTTAGTTTAAGGTATTTTAGATCAGATCTTTTGTTGTTGTAGTTTTGGGTCTTTAAGCTGAGACCATCTATTTATGGTTGTGAATGATTGGTATTCATTAAGGGTTTGTGACCACTGTATCCTTGATGGGATTATTATGAATGAGTGTACACAAAGTGTTCTGATATACATCATTATTGATTTGTATTCTGAATAATGAATCTTCATGAATGGTATCAAAGCCATATATTCTTGAAGAAAAAATGAAGGATAAATGTCCATAATGGGTTATGTCACCCTGCATCCTTTGCTTAAATGGTATTGGTGGATGGTAAAATTTTATGGATCTTAATTCCACATCGATAGTTCGAATATCGGTAGCATTAATCATGTGTTTAAGGGATTTAACCATTGAATATGGAATGAGGACGGAATTCCAAGAATGACCTAAATACTCTATAAGGAGATGAGTTGTACCATAGTGTTGTTAGGGCTCACAAGGATAGATGGTTCTTTCATAAAATAAGGAGATTCCTCACGTTGATGGGTCATATACCATTATGCATGAACCCATAGGTATTACATGCATGAATCAATTAGAAGGGTCCCTACTACTTTTTCTTGACCATTGAAGTTTTGTGAAGATTCAAACAACTAGATGATGAAGTCAGATATGAAGAACATAGCCATCCCCGAATGGTTATGAACCCTAGGGAAATTTTGTTTTTGGTTGGAAATAGCAGGCCCTATGCCATGTGGTTTTGAGTCAGGTGGTATAGGCCATCAAATGTTTCACGAATAGAACATTGCATTCCTTCATTGAAAAACAGTACAACACATGGTGACAAAATGTCGAGGATATTGAATACTCTTGAATAGTGTGGTTATGTGGATTGTAAAACATGGATTAATAATTCCTTAGTCAACTGATAGTGGGGACTAGTGGGTATAATAGATAAATTAATAATGGATGAAGCCTTAATTCTGTGTAGGAATGACAATAACATCTAGGTTAAGGGGGGGATCATATATGGGATTAGACATCCTATATGAACAAGATATTTTTCTTCATTTAGTATAATATACAAACGAAGTCCCTTTGGATAAACATGTCCTTGTTACTATATTTCTATAGGAGAAAATGAGGATAAATAACTTGAGGCTATGGGGTGCCAAGGCAATGGTATAAAGTCAAGGAATTGTTGGTGTCATTGTAGAATTTAAATATGTGGAGGTGGTTTATGTAAAGTGTAAAATTCAAGAAGGTTTTGAGCACCCTAAAAGTTGTTTTGGTGTATACTGAACACGTTATTTCTATGAGGAGATATAAGGAATCATCGCTCAAATGTTTTCCTGAACCAGGAGGTCTAGTAACCATATCTCAACTTATACTAGAGCCACAAGATGTATCCACTAAGCTTTATGACATGATTATTTATACTCTAACGTTTGACTATACACTAGAGATGAAGAGTTTAGTGAGTGGATACTTGAATATTTATCAAAACTCACATTACATGTTTCCAGACTGATAAGATTTATGACCATTTCACTTATAAGTTTAGGGTCCTTATATTTAGACCATCAAAGGCCAATGTTTAATGTCATATGACAATGAACAAGGTCCATTTTGTTTAAGGTCATGTTTCATGTGGACCTCATATGTGGGGAGTGTTACACAATAACCAAATTAGGATTATTAGAGTCAAGAGTACTCCAACATACTTTTGAGAAAATAATGAGAGTATTGTAAATAATTTCTCAATGTTTTCGGGTCATGTTTAATGGTATGAAATATACACAACAAAAATGACCATGAATCAATATAATGTAATAAGATCCATTATAATGATATTGGGTATCTAAGGGATCATAAGGTTTTTTATGTATGGTGATGATGCATTTGGTTGATGGGTCTATGTCTCTTACATAGATCCACCACTTACATGGTCAAGTAGAGAGATATGATTCTCTTTATATGGTCCATGAAAGGTTTTTAGAAACCTGAGGTGCTCAAGAAATGATGTGTCATTTATGGATTAATGTTCTAGATAAAATTGTGGAAGCACCTAAAGCATTGGATGACCTGGTTCAAAATATTTTATTCCATTGATAATGATTCATAATGGATTATGGTCTTCATAATTCTACATCGTGTAGTTGGGATGCATTTATTTTGCAGTTTACTATCATGTAATGAGGACATTGTCCTTTTAATTTATCATCACCAGTTATGTAAATGGGAGAAGGACATGAAAATTTGAAATTTATCCTTGGGGAAATTTTTCATTGGCTGGGAGAATTTAGATGTAGTAGACACCTATTATCCACACATAGGATTAAATTATGGGAAACAATATGTTGGAGCCTTTCTTGAATATATTTATCTCATGCATAAGCATATAATATGTAAATATGATTTGTAAATAGTTTGAGAGATTTTATATGTATATAAACTATTTAAATAGATTCATATAATACTTTTACAGCTGGTCATCCCTCGGTTTCCCAAATCACTTTTTAAGGCTTGGAATCAGGATATAGTATGTTCATTTATAGACATCCCACCGCGTAGATTTGACTCATATGTAGGGGATAGGGGAATTTTGTTTTCTTCCCTTATTGAGTCTTGACATCAAGGTCAACTAAGTGGTCCTCTAAATATATTAGCATCATATATAGGGATATATAGTTTCCATATTATATTCTCGTAAAGAGGTGAACAATTCACCCTAAGAACAGATTCATGGTTATGATGGCCCAATATATGAAATTGTTTTTCTAGTATAATGGTCCATATTCCACGAAAATTAATGTCATGAAAACATACATTTAAATGTAGTATAATTTCATATTAATAAGAAATTATCATAAAGTTTAATTTTATGTAAATAAGATGTTTCATGGAAGTTCAATTTCATTTGACTAGGAAGTATGACCAAAAGGAGTAACCAAATCTTGGTAATTTGGTCTTCACAGAAGATGCATACTCAAAATGGAAGGGTAAAAAAACGTGATTTCAGAATATTACATTGAAAATGGGTATAGTTAATAGATTTTTAACATCATGATTATCCAAATAATCTTGAATAGGAGGGTTATGTGAAGTTTAAATCATAATACAAGAAAATATGGTTTAATTGGAGGTGGAGACAGGAGGGTATGAGTCAACCATTAATAATGGTTGAAGTCTATATTCCACAGTGTCAGATAAATACCTCTTCTGTTAAATGAAGGCCTCTAATTTGGGAAAAGAAAACATCTTGGAAAAATATCTTTATAAATGTGACAATACTCTAGTTTATCGTAGTGGGGTCCCTTGGGATTATCCAGTAATTGTTATCATTTTTTATAGGGAATATCTATGATAAAGAGAGCCCAAGGTCTACGAGGTTATATTATAAGAATATGAACTCAAGGAATTGGTTTCCATCAACTCAAGTATCAAATATATCATGGTGATTCAAGTAGAATCAATGATTCAATAAGGGTTCACACATAATAAAGGATTTTCCAATTTGTATTGAGCACAACTTCATGAAAATAGTTAATTATATTACTCTTGATTACAAAATCCTATGAGGGGAGGATTTGATCAACATGTAGAATTAGTGTCATGTAGTTTAATGTCACATGACTACAATATTGTTATATATTTAAACATTATGTGAATATAATGTTTTTTTGGGCTTGAAATAGAAAATCTAGGAATCACTATGTATTCCATATTATGAGAATCAATACATACATAGTTATAATTTTAGAAAATATTTGGCATAGATTTGACCCATACATAAGGGAAGTGGAATTTTTATACTTTTCATTACTGATGGACTGAGGATTTGGGTTTTGGGCATTACTATGTATCCTATGGTAATAATAATTATGGAACATGTAGTTCTGATATAAATTTTTTTTCAGTTACAATCTTACATGTAGGACTTGGAATATTGAGGCATAAACCATTGATTAATTATTGATCACTGTTGGATGTAGGAAAAATATTTAATATGTATTTAAGGTACGAAATATAGAAATGGGGTGTCTAATGGGATTTATAAGCTTAAATATGGTAAGGATTAATGGGATATTCAAACCCTAAACGAATGGGTAAAGGAAAGAAATTTCATAATCTAGATTTGGCCATGGGTACGAATCATACACGAGTAACAACAAGACTATCTGAATCTTTCTGAATTGTTTGGTTATGGGGAGTGTACATAATATCCCTAGAATACCAATGTCATTTTTAAGTGGAAACCAGTAGGTATAAGTCAACCATTGAAAATAGTGGAATCCTATGTTAAATGAAGTTAGTACAATAACTCATAGGATTAAGGGGGGCCTCTCATATGGGAGAAAACATCCTCTAGGAACATGCTATTTTTAATTTTGTCAATACCCCATAATATCCTAGAAGGGAAATTTTTTATTACGTAGTCCCTCTTATAATTTTTAAATTGGGAAGAACCAATAGTAGGGGATCCCAAGGTTCATGGGGTTCCATGATAAGGACATAAAACTGTAGAATTGGATTGTACTAAATTAGATATAAAATAAATGATGTTGGTTGATGGATAATGTAAGATTCATAAAGGTTTTCCGAACCCTAAAGGATATTACAGGGTTTATTAAACACATTATTTTTTACCAAGGGAGAATACATGAAATTATTGAGTTTAAAATAATTATAGGGGATTATATTCTCAACATGAAGACCTCACTTCATACATTTTATCATCACGTAACTATGATATCTCAATGGAGTTTTACATCATGAAAATAGGAAATATCCATTAAATTTAACATCATGTGTCTACTATGTACTTATCGATCCAATATATGTCTTGTTCATTTTGGATAGAGTGTCTGTCTAGGTTCACAATGCTCAAATGATCCATGGTCAGTGTGAGAAACAAGGGAGAAATGGGATTCCAATTAAGGTGTGTGAGAGTGCATGAAATGAAATTCATGTATTCAATAACAATTTATTGTGGAATCTAGCATCTCTATAGATCTTAATCTCATTTATGATCATGATTGGGGGTGATTTATACCCATGGATGGGCCTAACATAGAGGATAAAAGTGTCACTACATATCATGTGATGGTAGGAACCCAGATACACATAGTTCTCAGATAGTTCCCTATATTTCCCCTTCCCATATGTAGAGAAGTGGGGTATTTTCATCCCTATATATGTTGCGAATGTACCTAGGATTAGAGATCCCAGTGTCAGTATATCCTATAGTAGTACTAATCAAGAAACATATAGTTCTTGTTGGAAAATTCCATGTGCAGGATTTATCGATACACATAGAGGGGGAATTTTCATATTATAGATGGACGTAGGATTTGGTTCTTGGGTGTATCTAATATAAAAAGAATAAAAAAACATTTAGTTCATGAATGGATAAATATCCACACTGGTTTGACTAAAAAATATAAAGAATATTGTTTTATTTATATTGTGGATTGACCCAGGATTTGCGATCTTGATGTCACTAAATATCTCCAATGATTTTAGGAATAAAAAACACATAGCTATTGAATATAAAAATTTCTATGTTGTTATAAACCAAAATAATAGGGTAAATTCTTTTGGTTTATATTGGGGTTGGAAAAATTATTTCGGATCTGGGTCTCACTATATATCATGAGATACCATGAATCAATCCATATGTAGTTCTTGAAAAGAAAATTCTCCTTGTAGGTCTGACCCATATTCATTTTTTTTCTATTTGTATTGTGTTTGAACCTAGTATTTGAGATCTGGGTGTCACTATATATCCCATGATAGATAGACTAAAGCCACTCATAGTTCATGAATGTAAAAATCACGATTAATGACTACCCCATTGGTATAAGAGGGATTCTTTTTCTATTGATATTATGGCTCATCCCAGGATTTGTGATATGGTTGTCAATATTTATCCAATGATAGAACTAATAGAGCCACACATAGTTCTCAAATGGGAAAATATCAACATATTTTTTAACCATATGTAGAGGGTGTCATTTTTTCCATTTATATTATAGATGAACCAACAATTTGTGATCTAGGTGTCACTATATTTCTAGTGATAGATGGAATCAAACCACATATAGTTAATAAATTGGAAAATCTCGTCATTGGTCTGAACCATATGTAATGAGGGGTATTTGTTTATTGATATTGTGGATGGACACAATATTTGAGATTAGGGTGTCACTGTATATTATGTGACAGCCGGAATCAAGCCATATGTAGGTATTAAACAGAAAATAATCCATGAAGTTCTCAACCATATATAGAGTAGGGAATTTATTATATTTAAATTGTATTTGGATCCATGATTTGATATATTAGTGTCACTACGTATCCTATGGTAGAAGGAATCATGACACAAATAGTTATTAAATGGTAAACTCTCCATTCAGGTCTATCCCATATACAGAGGGAGGCCTTTTTTATTTTGAAATTATGGCTAGACTCAATATATGAGATATAGGTGTCACAATGAATCTTATGATTGAAAATTTTAAGCAACACATATGTCTTTAAATGGGTGACTCCCTATGTGGATTTGAGTCACACATAGGGATGATATTACTTTACTTTTCTTTCCCATAGATCTTTATAATGTGTATTGAACTATCTATGAATTGGTGTTCACTATATAGATTAACATCATGAGGTAGTGAAAACTTTTGTGATTTAAAATAATCAGGGGAGAATCGATTTCATGTATTTTAACATCATTTGGAAAATAAATCTTCCATGTAGTTTAAAGCCATGTGGTTATGATAAATGATGAAATGATGTTTAATGTCTTGCTTGCAGGACATAAGAAGTTATTGTTTAGAGTCTTGTTTATAGGAAATAGGATATAATGTAGTCTAATTTATTTCTACCAAGGATTATGATTTTGTCAAATATAGATTCTTACTCTCTGTACATATGGTGTTGTTCTATTTAGAGTCTTGTAGCTAGGGCATAGGAAACCATGACTTTTGAAGTCTTTTGGAATGATATTAGGATGAAGTACAACTTAGAGTCTTTCTTCCAGGGCATAATATGGAAATTTGTTTAATATATTTCTACCATGGATTATAATTCCATTACATTTAAATTCCTACTTATATGAATTTGTATGACATATTGTTTATTGGATTCCCCTAGTATTTATGATTCCATGTAATTTAAATAATTACTTCCAGGAGTTGTGATTTTATGTAGTTTAAAATCCTTCTAAAGGACATATGATTACATGTAGATTAAAACCTCACTTTCTGGTTTTGGGATGCTATTTAGTTTTATATATTTCATCTAGGACATGGGATACCACACAATTTAATGTATAACATCAAGTACGTAGGAATCAATGTAGTTTAAAGAATTGTAGCCCTAATTTTTTATACAATTCATTTTAATGTCTTGCTTATTGGAAATGGGATTCCTTGTAGTTTAAATTCTTGATACTAGGATATCATATAGTTTAATGTCATCCATTAAGGACATGGGATTCTATGGTTTTTTAATTTCTTGTTGTTAGGACATGGGATTATTTTAAATAGTTGTGAAAAATAATTCTTGAGAAATAATACAATGGTGGGGGGAGTAACATGTTCTCCATTCAATGTGGCCATTGAGTAAGCTACATTAGAATATACCTTATGTATGATATAATTCCATACCAATTTCGGTTCTATTTTTTGTCATTTATTTCTTGGTATCATTGGGATTCTAAGAATAAATACTAGTTCTTCATGAAGGGACTAGAGGGGTTGAATATTTTTTATTAAAGGATCAAGAAAATAGATCCAATAGTTATGAAATTTCTTGATGCAATATCAAGGGATATTCTATACAATGTGGATAATGTAAATTAAAAATCTTTATACTTTCCCCATCATCTTATATGAACATATTATAGATATTTTCAAACCATTCACTAGAGAGTTGACATGATATAAAGAAAAAAAATCCCCTAGTTTTTTGTTATTCTTTGATGATCCTAGATATCAGTATATAGAGAACATATCCCAATCCAAATGACAATGAAGTTTATTCTTGGCCTAGAGTTGACCCTCGTATCTTCAATAAGGGAGGTTTCTACACTTTAATATCAAATAAGTCACCTTAATATTCAGGTGAATGTAATTCATACACTCCTCTTCTTAACCATCTAGGGTCTTGTAATTGGAATCAGAGATGGGATAGAACATGGGTGGGAGGTTGGTTATACCAATATCTCTACATATATCCATGTTTCAGTATTCATAATTTAGTCTATATGTATCCTCCCGATCAGAATATAGATGTTTTTTTTCTAGGTCACCTATTGACTGAGATGAGGAGTCACTAATGGTTTTTGGGGAATTATATAATTTTACCCCCAGTGTTTTGGGAATTTATCGATACTAAGGTGTTTGAGTTTTGGGTTACTCTCTTTACGAGGGTGTCTAGGAAAGGGGGTCATTTCCTTGTCTAGTAGAGATATCACCTTGGGTAGGTTTACCATAGTATATTTAAGGAGTTGAGTTCCTTTTATCTATATCTAAATTACATTAAGGATAACTATCATTGTATTGATCATGATATGATTTAATTGAAGAGTAAATGAACAATTGATGTGTTTCTAATATGCTTCACACAAAATCATGGAGATTAGAATGGAGAAGATATGGTATATGAGACTCATTCTATGCCATGATTGGAATATTTGAGCATGGATTTTGGGGTTGAGGAGGGATATAAGTATGTTACATGATTGTTGCTGAAATATGTTCATAACGATATGGTGTTATGGGGATATGACCTCACTAATGAGAAGATGATAGATTATGATACATATCTTATATGTCATCAATAGAATTTTGAGTCTGCTTGGGCTTGGTTTTCGGAATATGCAAGTCAATCACTGTGAATCAGTGGTATGAACCGAGTTCATATATTCATTCTCCATCATAATAAGTTGATTGATATATATAATGGGAGAAATTATATGAGATTCATTATATATATCCTCTAAAGGATGTCTGTGTTGAATTTAATCGATATGACTAGGGATGTGGTCCTGGTTTTATATGCTATTGGAATATTTCAAGTAGATTCTTCAGCAGGGACGTGAGCCTTCCCTCAGGTAATTTTTGTAATGTGATGACGAAAAAAAATTGGATTTTGGGTATAAACCCTATATCATGCCTTTGGAGTATTATTCATGATTTCTATAGGAATGTGGGATATCCTGGTGCTTCTTACAAACCATCTTACTAAGACCTAGTTTGAACACGGATATGATCCTAGTACCATCCCTTGTCCTTTACAATAATATAACGATAACCCTAATGGATTGGAGAAAGAATGTGTGTTTAATATAGAGTAGCCACCTATTTTTTCTTATCATGGATTTATGTTTCCCAAGCTATTGGGATATGAATGTTTTCCTATCCCTATATCATCACTGGAATACATTGTTAGCTCTCTTTTATCAATGTCAAAAGGTATTTGATCTTTGGTAGGGTATGTACATGAATAAATTCCTCTATGATCTTAGTCATCATGATATGATGGTTGATGCATTTGATTAATGTACAGATGAATGCATACTCTTTTCTTCCTCATTCCAGTAGAATATACCGATGAGATTTATCCATGGGACATGGATATATGTCTTCCCTATGTTTGATTCCAAGTTATGATAGTATAATAGTAATGATAGAGCAGGGATATGAGACCACTTCATCTTTTCTATATCATTAAACATTTGAAAAGGTGTCTCTAATGCATATATCTAAGTCTCCATGGAGGTTATTTGTTAGGTAACACCCCCAACATGAAATTGATTGTCATTGGTGGTTTTTTGATATTGTTTGGATCATGATTGTTCTATATCAATGGTAAATTCAATGACAATATCATATCCAACTTATTCCAATGATATCTTCTAGATATTAAGATTTCACATAGTATATGATCCCACGATTGGGATGTGTTCTATGTAGTTTTATGTTAGGTACTATGGACATTGTCATAAATTTTAAAGTCATGTAACTAGGAAATTGTTGTGCAGTTTAACATCATGATACTAAGATTTACTTTTTGAAATTTAACATCATTGTGTTGGGAATTGTTGTGTAGTTTAAAATCATGCGTCTTGGACATATTTTGTAGTTTATCATCATGAGGAAAGTCCTTATCATGTATTTTTACATCATATGACTAGGAAATATCATGATATAACCTATTAAAATTGTGATTTTTTTTATTAATCTTCAATAACTCTTATGTATATTGCATATGTTTCAGGGACCTCTAACTCTATCATGCCTTTATTTAAATGATTTTCTATCAAATATGTAAATTTAAATAAACAATCTATTTTTTCTAAGACTTCAATGGTAGGGGTAGTGTTTTTCAAGGATTATAAACTCCACCACACTCAACATCATCATTATAGGGAGTTCTATCATATATTTTTTCATAAACTGGTTAAAGTACCTAGGGAAATGTTTTAAATAAATGGAATAAACATTTTTTCATCTAGTATATAGAGACATTATTATATTACTAATAGATATGTGGCTCATGTTATGTTGTAAAAATTGACTATTCTATTCAGATCGTTTACATGACTAGAGTGGGTATTTAGGTTCTGGTGGATTCAACACCCCCTCTTCAATCTGCTTCTAAAGCCTTCCTATAATGTTAAATAAAACCCTAATTATATGCTTGAGACGTTATTGGTAGTAGATGTAATTTTCATGGCCTATCGACCCTACCACACTTGAATTACTAATTATTGGTATATAAATCAAATAATTCTCAATAGAATAGTCAATGTACCTATGGAAATGTTTTGGATATAAGGAACAAACCTTTCATTTTCTATCATCATGTGATGTGAGACCATGGTGCTTCTCTTCTATGATACCTATACCTCTGTGGAGATGTGAATATGGATATGTTTTGAATTTGGGGTGAAGATCCCTAGTATACATTGGTTCAGGGGTGGGTTGGGAGGAATTCAAGTCCTTGGATGATGTATATACTTCCCACTAATTATGGGAACATGAATATACGGAAGGATTTATAGAAAATGTTTAGATAAAATGATGTATAGAGTTAACATGATGAAAGGATAAAAAATATAGAAATACCTACATCCCTATTGGATTGGGTGATGTTGATCAGTATATGTATTTCACCTGATGAGGGGATGAAGTTTATGAATATCCCCCATTCTTCTGGGAGGGGGAACATCACTGTAATGTGGAACTCTATTGAATGATTCTTTTGTGTTATTATATAAAAGATAAATAATGATAATTTCTTCAATTAATTCCTATATTTATACTCTTTATCTAATTAGATTTTTTAGTCTATTTATCTATAGAAATTTCCCTATCATACGTAAGGTGATGAAAAACAGAAGTCTTGAAGACACACTCCCATCTGTCAATGGTAGTTGGAGTGGATGATGACGACAATCTCAATATGGATCTCGAATATTGAATCTAATATTACAGCATTCCATATTCTTCATCAACAACGCACTATGAAATAATAACACTATTGATAATACCTTTTGCAGATTCATGAAAAATATGAGTGTTCTCATCCACATTTTATGATAAGTGCTCATATTTTGTTGATATCACATTGATAAAGCAATAACAGTACTTCACTCTTCTTAAAAGGAGTATCTAATTTGATGAGTCGATGCATGATATACTATTTGATGGGATGATTCCGTCAGTGCTATTTGGTGAGTTTATTCCTATTATAGAATTTTGTGGGGTAGTTCATGTTGCATTGTTTGATGGGTTGGCTCCTATTTTATCATTTGGTGGGATAATACCCATATTGAATATTATAGCATGGTTAAAAATGTTAAAAATTAACCCATACCTATGGGATGGAGTTCTCTATGGAATTCGACAGTCACTATGTCTAGAAATGATGATTTCAGAGGCCCTTGTCTAGTGATGATCTGGGATTGATTTTAGACCACTACCAAGATACAATGATGTGCCTCAAACACAGTGAAAATAATTGGGATATTATCATACTCTATAGTGGGATTGTTTTCATACCCCAAGAGGTATATCCTATTAGTTTCCCCATTTTGGATGGTTTTGGTGGTCACATCTTCCTCTATATATCCCTATGGACTTACGATCATATATTTATGATGATGTACATAATAGATGGGAGACCTCATCGGAGGCTCTTGAGTTATATATTTTAGGATGTAATTTTTCTCATCCACCTACCTATGGAAGGAAAGGTATGTGTTGGTTCAATATATAGATAATCTCCCAAAGTGTTTGAATGAGGAAAAGGACAAATTCTTCTTCTAAAGACCATAATGGGAAATAAATATTGTGGTTCTTCATCCATCGATGTATTTCACGAGCTTCCTCCAAAGTCAATATAGATCAAATTAGGTGGTACTTTTGGAACAAGATGATCACCATTTGGCACTGGAGGTGTTGAGTTTGTGACAGGGCACATTAGGTCTCAGATCCAAGGATTACATGGTGGACAATTCACATGATTTTTGGGTCATCTAGTTGATCACATTAGAGTGAAGTCTCATGTAGGAATAACTATCTTGTCTAGTAACCACGTAATACATTGGTAAATTTGACAATGCTATTTGGATTTTAAGGAATATAATATGTCCTGGAGAGGAAGAAATACACCATATTAGTGTAGCCTCTTATATAAGAGTACATATCTGATCAATTAATTTCCCAGTTAAATGATAAATAAGTGGTATGTTATTTTATTGATGGATCGAAATAGTTGATATTTTTCATGTTGGGTTCGCCATTTTTTCTCACAGAAACATGGGCCAATGGAATCCTTTGAATCCATCTTGTGATAGGAATATGAGTTCTTATAGTTCTGTTATTTCCAACCTATTGATGTGTAATGTTATGTGATCAGTGGGATTATTATTAGTCTCATAGGTCCAATAATGTCAGTGGATGATTCACACTTATGATGAGGTTCTCAATAAAGTGATTCTTGACACTGAGTAAATATAGTAAAAATGGGACACTAATGGTCTCTGAAGAATTCATTATTGTGTGTGTGTTGAAATATTGTCTTGTGAGTTATGTTTAAAAGAAAAAATATGTGAAATGGGTTTGTTTTAATGTCAATTTATGAAACCATTTTCTAGTCGTGGATCATTCCATCATTCACCTATTGAATCATTATTAAGTTTGTTTCAATTTGTCCCCCCATAAATTGAATCATTTTGATTAGTTTTAAAAGTCTATTTAGGCTTAGATATGATAATACAATGATCATATATTTCATACCTTTTTCTAGCTTAGTGACTAGATACCTCCATTCGTAGTTGAATTCTAAGACTGCTTGTTAACACATGCAGTGAATTAAATCAAAGTGCCTTGTGTGCATTATTGATAATAAATAGAATAAATTAAATCACAAGTTTAATTGAAACCTATAAGGATTATTACCATTAAGATCCATAGAGGAGTTAGTTAATTACATAACAATAAATTATTAACATGGGGGATTCGTGTGGTGATAATACATGGATAAATAAAAGACATCTTACTTTGTCGTCATCACAGTTTTAGTAATGAATAAAAACAAAACCAGATTAGTAGCCTGTAAAGCATGAGTACTCCCCAAGAGTGAGTTTCTCAATCTCTCATTGTTTCGAATGTGAATTCATTTTATAGAGGACTTGTTGGATATCATGGTTTTATCTACACAAGGGGAAAATTTTTATTCATTGAAATCAAGAATTCCTTATTTCATTCGAGAGAAGGTTTAATTTTAGCTGGATGTTAGACGTACATATAGATTGGAATGTATGGATGGGTTTTTTAATGCATTGCTTATTCTAAACAATCAAAAATAGAATACAATTAATTATGGATTATTCGGGTACTTCAGAAAACCGTCAGTTTCTTCCCTATGAACGAAGTGAAAATGTGATTGGACCCTAGTTGTTGTTCTTCATCATTTTTTTTCAGCTGAGAATTATTATTTTTACCCATGATACGCCATACTCTATTAGTATCTACAACATGAATTTACCATCAATGGAAAGGGAATGATAACTGTATCATGACAGTAGAACATCATTTCCTAGTACGATAAATTTTCACACTTACCATAGTTTAAACACTTACAGCCAATAATGATTATATTTGATGTAGATTGGAGATTCTAAAAATATTTAGTTCGATGGTACAACCTTGTTTACATTAGATTCCCATGGTAGTTTTGTCCTTTATTACACAGCTCTTGTATTAGTTAGCCGAAATATTATTTGCAACAAAGAGGAATGTCAAAGCTCCCTCAGAGACTATTTAGGAAAGGTGGGTTCACTCGTGGATCATGTAGTTGGTTCATAGCATAGATCATTGTGAAGCTCATATTAAATCAGAGTAATGTTGTGATTCTCCTATTAAGGGGGATTCACTCTATCAGTGACCCCAATCCATTGGTGGTAGTAGATGTTGGTGACTGTAGGGTATGTGTAACCCAACTTTTCATTGTGGATGTGGAAGATAAATAGTGGTGAATACTTTTAGAGTTGTGAAAATCCTCAAGATCACCTTCACGAATCATTTGATATTGTTCTTGTTCATCAGTGGAGGAGAAGGATTGGGGACTGTTGATAGTAGGTTGAAAGGAAGAGTAATGGTAGGAATAGGTGGGAAATGATTATTTTACGCATGAAAAACTTGAAGAACATGGTTAATATACTTACCATGAGACAGTGGATGAATAGGAGGCTCACAATTGGTTTTCATAGAATGGAATTAGTGGAATGATCAATAATATTTCTTCAAGTGGCCATCTTTTTTTTCCACTAAGGAATTTTTTTTCAGACATGGTCATCTAATGTAACTCATGGTTGGTATGTCTACCATGAAAATAGGGTGTTTTATGGTGTAAAAGTGACCATGTGCATTGTTCATGAATACAATAGTGACCTCGTATGGAAGGGTCACTTCTAAATTTTTTATTTTTTAACCTACGGAACAAATGGGTTCACATTTTTTCATAATGAAGTATTATTATATTATTAAAATTCACACTAAAAACTCATAAATACCATCTAAATAATGCCTAAATGTTTATGTCAAATGGTGAATATATTAATAAAAACAATATATAAATCCAATTTCCAACAATTTCAATGTTTTAAACAGCCAAAAAATCATTATTTACCCAATAATTGAACTAGAATTTCGGTATTTTTAGTGAATAATAGAGATTAAATACTAAAAATTCCAACTCAAATCACTCCCCCATACTAATACTATTTCTCTCATGAGAACAATCATCATTGAATTTTATCTTATTCAAAAATAAAAAGTCATCCCACCTATATCTAAATTTACTATCTAGAGAATAAATAAATAGAGTCTTGACCAATTATGAAAATTATCATGCCTCATACGAAAAAAATACCACCTCATTTAAATTTAATAAAAGTTAAATTCAAGGTAAATATTGAAATAGATTTATGTGGAATAATTTTTTTATCAAAAAACACTTCCATTTATCCATATAGACAATGTTTCTTATACCATAGTTTTGATTTTTTACTTTATTTATAAAACACAAATGAATGTGTTGTAAGAAAATTTTCCCAATTTTTATGGGTATAATATCCCCCTTAACTAAATGAACACATTTTTTACAAGAACCTCCCAAATTTTTTTACCATGAAAAATATTATGGAAATCACTATGAATAACACTTATGGAGATTGAATATGGATTTACTTAATTACATAAATTCGTATAGTGAACTTATCTCAGAGAACTATTGTGGGTTACCAATACACCACTTTTATTCTAGGTTAAATTGAATTATATTATATTAATTTAAATTGGTCCCCTAAGGTATTATTTCTCATAAAGGTCATGCTACCTCAATTTATGTTCAGAATATCAATTAAATTATATTATAAAATTGTTTCCATAATAATATTTCCAGTCACAATCATTTTCCCCATTATAAAACAAAAAAACAATAAATGTAATGAAAATTTCAACTCAAAATCCCTCTATTTATCAAAATTATGAATCAATAAATTAATAAACTCTTAAAATAATATTTTCAAACAAAGTAGGACACCAATTTAGTTATATAATTGTATAAAAATAATAGAAAATTTATCAAAATGAGTAATGAATAGAAATTTTTATCTCATCCCCCACACATGGCTCAAAGACTCTTCCATATGAATTACAACATGAAATCATTCAATAAAAACAGGACAATATAATATAAGTATCTATACCCAAATAAAAGAATAAGAGAATCTCAATTTTCTGTATTTATTAATAGTAGTGAGGACCTTGGAGACTTCCATAGGTTCATTCCAAAATTCATCCTAATAATTCATCAATTGATGGTCGTTCACCTTAAAAGGATGTATTTAACCTTATCCTTAAATTTCAACTTCACCAAAAAGAGAGGTATTAATTACTATATATGTCATAATCCATGTGGAATGAATCTTACAAGGGAAAATTTTCATCCTAGAAGAAAATAGTAGTACTTTCTCATCAGTTTGAAACTATAGTTTTTGGATCAATTTGTCATTGGAAGATATGATTTTGTCCCAGTACAGTAATGATTTATCCTATTCATCACTCCTCATATCCTCAATATCCATTATCTGAAGTTTCGAATATCCTCCATCATTTCTAAAATACATTTTTACAATTTTGACTTCTTAATAAAACTTATGTTATAGATCAGTACTTATGTGGAAATTTTTACCCTAAAAGATACAGTATGGATACATACCTAATGAAGTCTTGTAGATATTTATGTATTCCCATAGTGTATATTCTATTTTTATACACAAGTTCATTTAGTTGTGATGTACTGTCTTCTCTAAAATTATTTTGAATTATATATTGGAAAATTCATCTTGTCGATTTTTTTGTGGGTGGTAGGCAGTAGAGGTTTTATTGCTCCATATTTTTTAATGAGATATTCCATGTTCTTAATGTATAAGATTGTCCCTTTCTAACTAATTATATCTCAAGGTATTCAAAACGTAAAATAAATTATTGAAATTATAAATATATTAATATTTTTAGAATCATCAGTCATAGTGGATTTATCCTCAATCCACAAACACACATAGCATACTAGTAAAATGAAATAGGAAAATATAAATGACACAATAAATGGACACATTAATTCTATTTACATACAGAATATATTATATAAAAATCATTGGTTTTTGGGGAAATTATTTTATTTTGGAAATTCAATAATTAAACTGTATTTTTGGAATTTCATTACAAAAATAGGAATTATGAATGATTAAGGGAACACAAAATATCATATAAAATGATTTTAGTGGTTCATTGAGGTCTAAAATGGCTTCCACATGAAATTGTCTGAAAAAATAAGCATGTAATTCATTTCATCTGAAGAGATGCATCTTCTAATAACTTTTTTATTATAGATTTTATATAAATTAGGGTCATCAAATTTTGATTTAGATTTAAATTTAGAAAATTGATTCTTATAGGTGAATGATATAACATTTTTTTGAGCATAAAATTTATTATGTTAGCATAACAGGGAACATGGGTGAGGCAGTTTAGTTTATCAGTAGGTAAATAATCATCCAAACTAGTCAATAATATTGTTTCTACCTCATTAGTGTAATACATCTGACTAATGTAGTCATCAACTATATTTTCATATCCATTTATTACCTTAATCACTAGTTCAAATTCCTATAGAAGAAACACCCTTATTACAGGTTTTGAAATTTCATTAGATTTATTGATGAAATATATTATGTCTACATGATCTTAATAAATAATTACTTTACTTCTTAAGATATAAGAATATTTTTTTAAAAATCTTCAACAAATTACAAAGTACTACTTCTCTATTTTTGTATACCTAATTTGAATAGTTTTTAGGGTTTATTAAGTGTAGGATATCACTTGGGGAATCCTATAAATATTTTTTGAAATAAAATCCCCTACATCTTTATTGAGATCATTAAATAAAATCCAAATGGGGTGACTCCAGTTTAGTGGGAATTTGATGGGATCAGTAGATAAGGATTCTTTCTCTTTGTCAAAATATATCTTGCATGAATCATAAAATAAAAAAATCTGTTTCATTCATGCGTAGGTTATTTAGGTGTAAAGAAATATTTATAAACACCAAAATTAACCATATATAAAATCCAATGTGGACTATATATGATCTAATATTCCCAAAATGATGGGGTAGGGATTTGTAGAAAGGACATTAAATTTGGATTTGTCAACATCAATTCCATCCTTATTAACTAATTAGCCAAAAAATTACTTTTTCTAATATAATATCATATTTTTTAAAATTAAAAACCATTATTTTCTCAATACATCTTTGTAAAACGTTTTCCAAACACTCCATAACGTTTTGAAAGATAATCCCATACATAGTGAAGTTAGTGAGGTGTACCTATTAGATTCTATCATTCAGGTCTGAGAAAATAAAGACCCTGCAATATTGAAAGGTTCATAGAGAATTATAGAGACAAAAAGGAATCCTTTAATAGAAAAATGTTTTTAATGTACATGTGTTTGTTGTATTCTCTTCATCATAGGAAGATATTAGAACATGAAAATATATCGAATAGTCATCAAGGAAAATATAATTTCATTTCCTATCTAGTATATCTTATTTTTGGACTACAAATGGAATGAGAAAATGTATTTTTCTAGTCACATGGATTAAAATCATATAAATGATACAAAAATTCCAACTATACTAGATTTTGGTGGGCACTAATTCATTATTTTCATTATTAAAAATTGTGTATCTGGTTTTCTTTGGGAGTATTAGAATGGAACTCACCCATTGGGGGACTGAGATGGGATATATAATTTAATAATTTAAAAGTATTTCTACTTACTTTAATCCGACCTCTATCTGGGTTGAGTTCATCCTTTGATAGGGTTATCTTACCGAATTTGATCTATCTTCCAAAAAACTTCTATGCATGTAAATGGTAGGGATAATTTATGGAATTTTATACAATTTATAGCTTATAGAACTATCCTTATTTTTATAAGTCCCCATCAGTTGGATTTCTTGGATAGGTTATATGTTATTCTAAATTTTGAGTAGCAGTTTTTTATTATCAATTGAAAAATGAATATTTAAAATCTAAGGGAAATGGGTTTAATTAAAAATAATGTGGTTTTCTATATATATGTTCATTTAATTATTCTCCATTTCATAAAAAAAATAAATTTAAAAAATTATTATTATTATCAGATTTCAGTAGCTCATCATAATAAATCTCATTAATTTCATCAAAATTTTCAATACTTGAAACTATTTGTAGATTATATTCATTTTTAAAAACAAAATTTTCGTGTAGGATGGGTGTTTCCAAATATTCTTCTATTCAAATTTTTTCTTAAATAATTCCAATTTAATCCCTATAGGATGTGGGGAGATCAAAATGTTTTAATGTGTAATCAAAATCTTCTTCATGTGCGTGTTTTGTTGAATCAAATATATTAAAATGCAATATTTATTCTCCAAATTTCATGGAATGTGTTCCTTTATTAATGTTTATTATTTTCATAGATGTTTTTATAAATGAAAACCCCAACAATAAAGGGGAAATATTCTTTCCTTTTTCTTCCTCCATTTTTAGGATGAATAAATTATCAAGGAGCGGGTACACATGTACACTAACCAAGACATCTTCAAGGACACATACAGGGTATATAGTGGCTCTGTTGGAATGATGTAAAACCAAATGGCTGATTTTACATTCTCTCATATATAAGGATGAATTAATTGAATAATTTATTACATTAATTGATGGTTCCAAGTCACGTATTGCATTTTAAAATGCTATCTTGCCAATTTTGGAGGGAATCTGAAAAGTACATCGATCTTGGAATTTTTTAGGGATTTGAGGGCTAACAACAGAAGAAACATTCCTAATTAGTCATAAAAATACATTACCAATTAATTTTATTCTATCAATTCACATTTGTATAATTATTTTTTCATTCCTTGGAATAAGTAGAATGGATTCCAGTAGATGGATATTGATCTCCACTTTTTTGAAGACTTACAAAATCTCTTATTACAGTGATTCATCCATGGTTTTTCTATAATCTGTAATTTTTACTAGTATCGGAGGTATATGTTATTGTTGATATTACATGGGTAATATATTTTTTTTATTTATGGTTACTTCGCTACCAACACTTTAGGTCCTTTTAATTGGGCACTTCAAATTCTTTTTTCTGTTCACTTCTCGCTTCAATTTATAGGGGTGATATTTTTATGTATTCTACTGATTTTCCACTCCTTAAGGTGATAAAAATGACATATACCTTAGTGGTTTAAATTTTCGAATAAGGTATCTTACCTAATACAATATTTAACATATAAAAGAGGGTGGTTATGAAATGACCAAATATTTCATTTAGTTCCATTAATAATGACACCTAATTGGTGAGATTGGTGTGTTGAATATTTTTAGATTCTATTACCTATCATAGAAATTATATCATGAATCAGTCTTTTGGTTTTCCATGATGTTATGTGGTATAGGGTTTGAAATTATTTCTTTGTATAGAGGGGGTTAAAAATGTTGTTGAGAAGTCACTTGAGATTGTTGTCTTTTATTCTATTGGCTCCCAAAACCAAAAAATTTGTTAGGAAATTATTTAAATCCTTGTTTTCTACCTAGATAGTTGTATATTTTCCTCTGGAACCTCTAATCATAACATTCATTTCCTTGATCTTCAGGGAATCCATCAGTAAAATTATCATGGGAAAAGAAAAATTGGAAGGCCCTTGGGGGTTTGGTTGGTGATGAGTCCGAAACTATATTCATTGAAAATTTTCTCACAATGTTAGTTAGTTCCTAAATTTTATTTTCTAAATAAGTTGAGTTAGAACTTTTTAACTCATGTACTCCTCTGGTTTTAGTTTTAGTACCAAGCTATTCAGAATTTTGTGAGATCCTTTAAATGAGTTGGATTAAATCAATTAGAGACATATCAATTTGTGCTCCTCTTAAAAAGTAATCAAATATGTTTAAATCATTCTCTGTTAGTCGTTGGTAAAAATACAAATAATTCATGTTATTTATATGGTTGGTGTAAATATGTTGTGGTTAGTTTCTTTAATCACCCCAAAAACACATAATGACTTTCTTCTATTGGATATTTGATTCAATAAATATTATTTTGATGTTTATTACTCCTTGAAGAATGAAATAATTTATGGTGGTATGTCTTTTGTAGCTCCTCCCATGAGTTGACTTATCCAAGTTATAGATTATAGTGTAACACCTAGGTTTCCCCTTCTTGTGAAAATGGGAAAAAATTCCACCAGATTTGTTCCCCAGTGAATCTTGTGGTTCTGAATCCATTGAAAACATATTTAGATAATATTATGTGCCTATTTGGGTCTTCACTATATTGTACATGAAAATAAGTTAGTTTTACCATCATTCTAGTTTTCAGTTCAAAGACATGTTGATTATTTAATTTTAATTTAGGGTTGTTAATATTGAATATGGGTGCATAAATTTCTCTCAAATCCCTTTTAACTTGAGCAAGATTACCATTAAATTCATTTAATTCCAATTATATCAATTAGGGAGGAAGAAAATTATTAAGTATAATCATCCAATTTAATGGTGAAAAACTATATTTATTCTTGTTCTATGTTCTTGAAAACATATGTGTTGACAACATAGTTCTTGTATCCTCTGTATCAAAACCATTGAGGATTGATGAATTGTATATAGTCATTTAAAATCATTTAATAAAAATTCAAACAAAAAACTAGCCTCCCCAACATTGGCACCAATTTGTATGCATTCAGATAGTGGGGACCATAGAAAAATGATATTTTACCACGAGTAAATGTAATAAAAATTGATCATGGGTTGCCTTTAGAGAAGGAAATGTTGTTCATGTGTTGAAATATTATTTTATTATTTCAATTTAAAATAAACAAAAAGTAAAATTTGATGATTTTAAGGTAAATTTAAGAATTAATAGTATATCCTTGAATCATTATCTCGTTCACCTCATGAATCATTATTCAGTTGGTTTCAATTCATCCCCTCGTTAATTGAATCCTATAGATTACATTTATCAGGATATTTTGATTCAATTAAGAAAATACAATGATCACTATATTTCAAACCATTTCCTAACATAGTGAAAAGTTTAATAAATTCCAAAATTAATTCTTCCACTTCATTCTATCATATGAAATGAATTAAATTAATGTGACTAGTGTGCACTACTGATAATAAAATGAACAAATTAAAAGCTAAAGATCGGTAGAAACATCTAATGACTAAAACCATTAAGATCAAAATATAATTTAGTTCACTTAATGACCTTAACACATCAATAGGTGGGGTGATATTAGGGGATTCTCCTTATCTATACTATAAATTTCCCAACACACCATCGTTTTAGTTTTTACAAAAAATAATAATATAACCAGAGTAGCAACCAGTGGAGCGTGAGGTTTCCCCAATAATGAGTTCTTATATATAAATTTTTTTTCTTGTTAATTACTTTTATAGATGAATTCTTGGATGAAATGGATCTCTCAATAGAAGGGGAATATGTTTCTTTATAGAATTTAGGAATGTCTACTTTCTTAACGGAGTAAGTTTACTTTTAGATGGATGGTTAACACACATACAAAATGAAGGGTATGGATGAGTTTGGTAATGAATTATTGTTCCCCCATGATCCATCCCAATATCCTTTGTATGGTGGGGTGTTTTAGTGCATTAAATAATGGTTGGTATATTCATTATGTTCATAGGAAATAATGGAATTGGGAATTTTTTATGGGACTCATTATTTTTTTATCACCTAAGAATTATTATTTTTAACCGCGAGACATCATACAATACCAATATCTACAACTTAGATTTCCTATCACTAGATGGTGAATTCTAAAGGCCTCTTATCTGTGGTGAATCATTTCCTAATAGGATGTACCTTTTCACTTACATTATGCTAAAAAATAATCCCACTAGTGGTTCTATTTAATAGTGAGGGTAGATTCTCAAAATAATTATTTTGACATTTCTCCCTTATTTCTTTTAAATTATTATGGGATCTCGGTCCTTCATCAAAAAAATATGGTGTTGAAATGTAGTGATCTCCATTTAAATATAATATAATTCAGAATATATATTAGAGGATGTAGAGGAAGAGTGGAGTTTCTCATGGCATACTCAGTTGTATCATAACCTTATTTGATGTGGAGCCTCGATTAGATCATATTAAATTTGTGATCCTCCTAAAAATGTGGATTTACTATGCCATCATCCTAAATTCTTGGGTGTTAGAAAAAGTTGACACCAGTATGTTATGTTGTACCCTTATTTACCTCATCGGGGTGGATGATAAATGGTGGTTTCTGATAAATTTTGGTGCAAACATATGGTGTATCACTCATCATTGGAATTATCTTCATGCATCAGTTGATAGGGTTGATTTTAATTATGGTAAGTAATGGATTATGGTCCTCTGTTAAAATATTGAAAGGAAGATGCATAATAGGAAGATGTGGGAAACGTATATGGTAAGAATACTTACCATGTAGAAAATTCTCATTATACTGACTACGAGATGGTAGCTAAAGACGATGTTCATGGTAGGTATGCCTACCATGGGAGTAGTGGAACATCTAACAAATTTCATTCATTAAGTCATCTATTTTTTGCTTTGTGGAAATTTTGAGAACACAATGTCATCAGTTGGAACTCAAGATAGGTATACCTACTATAATAATGGGGTTGGTAAGGTGGTAAAGAGGATGTGAGTAGTTCTCAATTTAAGAATAGTGACCAAGTCTGACATGGTCTCTTTCAACCATTGTAATTTCTCAACATAAAAAATAAATTTATTCACATTTTTTCATAGTGAAATTTTTTTTATAAAACTAAAATTCACTCTGATAATTCATAAAGAGTAAATTATTTTACAAATCATGGATTCAAAAATTATATTAAAAGAATAATATAATAAGAAATTCTGTATTTAAATCCAATTTGAAACTAATGTATAGATTAATATTGTAAAAAATAATTATTTACCCAAGAATTGAATTAAACATGGGGTATTTTCAGTGATTAATTGACAATAAATTCTGAAAATTATTACACATATTAGAGGATCATACCAGGAGGGATGCTTACTAAATCTTGGGCCTTAAGAAGATGTCCTATATATCCTATTTTGATAGGAAATTATGTTCTCATATTTTCAATAGGTTCTTAACATGATGATGTGTTGGAATGGGTGATTACACTCAGAGAAATTATAGATATCCCCAAAGCTTAGAAATTTTAGGGACATATACCTACATGGACTCCCATGTTACATATTCAGTATTTCTCCTATGATGGATAATGTGTGATGATGATCAAGAAGGTCTTATTGAATATATTTGGTAGGACACGAGGGACCAACTAAAGGGATGAAATGAATAGAGATAAAAGAGTGTGTAACCCTATCCAATCAGGGGAACTCCCATTATAAATGTGGTTCTCAGTTATAGGATCATGGCTTGGAGTTTACATGGAGCATTTCAAACTATATTAGTTGGACAAGGTTGACATGTCCTATGGTGTCCACATGATATGTCAAAGTTGTTTTCATGAAATATCCTAAGTTTCTAATTACCAGGTCATTATTGTCAATAGGAAATGTCATGGGTGTTTATTAGACATATCTATGGTGTTTTCCTGACACTTCCTGAGTGTCTTCCATAAATTGTAGATATTTACAAGGATGTCAATCTGACTTGTCCTCGATGCTTCGCATGGTTGAATATGTCTTTTCCAAGGTTCTTCACACGATTAAAGATGGAATTTCTGAGGTGCTTTGCATGATCAATGCTGACATGTCCAAGACCATTAACAAGATCCAAGAAGACATATCCAATTTTATTCACATTATCAAAGAGAACATGTCTAGGTCCTATTGTGTGATCAATATAGACATGTATATGGCCTTTAATGTGATCCATGATTACAAGTCCAATGCGATTCAAATGATCAAAGTGGAAATTTCTAGGTCCTATCATGTGATCAAGACCGATATTCCAGGGGAATCATGATAGAATCACCATACATTTTGGACCATCCAATGAGTTTAAATTCATTAAATCATAAGAAAAATGTCATTTATGTAAATCATAATACATATTGTATAATTTCTCATAAAATACAACATATAATTTTTTTATTGAGCTCAATATAGGGGTATATATATAAGATATCGTAATCATGTTATGGTTTAAACCCATGTATTTTTCAAATGATATACCATATGAGTCCATCTAATCATAAATTTTGATTTTAATATATCTTTTAATGCAAACAAGGGATCACATCATAAGTATGATACAACACGTATCCTCAAAACAAATATCTAGTATGATTGACAAATCATAGGGAAAAACTAAACTACATTTCATAAAATAAAACTGATAGTATCTATATATATATCAACTATCATTGCAGATGACATAGTGAATCGTAGAATATGATTTGGGAGGATACGATTTATTTTTATTTTTATTTAATTACAAATTGTATTAATTTTGTTTGAATAATTTATAAATAATGAAAAAAAGAATTTTTGGAATATTTATTTATTTATAAAGATTAAAATAATTATTTTATTACAAGTAATTTCTAATTAATTAATAAAATTTTACGAAATATTTAAATATTAATAATCCATAAATATTATAATTTAATATTATATAAAACCTAATAATTTTATATGGCATGTCACATGGGTTTTAAATAATGTTTTTGTTTTATAATATAAATGAATAATATATAAAGAGTTTATAAATTAAAAAATAAGGCACTGTATAAATGGATTATATTTAATGAAATTACGAAATCTTCCTAACGATAAATTTGATGAGTTTACTCTGGAATTATTTAAACATGAAAAATGTTTTAATTATTGATATGATCTGGATTTAAATAATGTTCCAATATGTAATGATTAAGATTTTATAAATAATTTATATAATTTAATTTAAAATTTTATTTAATTCATATAAATACAGTACATTTAACGTAAAATTACATGATTAATATAAAATTTTCATATTATTAATTGGGTGAAAATACTTTGTACCCATGAATTTTGGAATATCCTTATTGAATTAGCTTAAAATTTTAAGGTGTTTATAATTACGATTAGTTTTATGAATTGTTCATAGATATTTATCCATTGTTTAAATATTTTAAATGTACATTTATTTAGTAGTTATTCTCTAATATATTCATAGTTATAAATTATTATATTATGAATTGTTATATGTTCCATTGTTTATAAGAAAAAATACTTCTTGTAAATTATCATACCATACTAGGTCTCAAAAATTAAGACATAGTTTTCAAATACATTTACCTCACGTTGTAATTGAATTAATGAAATTGTATTTATAAATTGGACATAATATATAAATAGTTTAATTGGATTCTAATTTTAGTAATGTACTCCTAGGTAGAGGATATTTGGGCCAGACTTCCCATATGCAAAGAGGCTTATTCATTATTCTAGAAAGGAATGAGTTAGCCATATGTTGGTCTATGATTACTCATGTGGTGATTTCTAACCCCATTTAACTCTAAATCATTACATGTAAAGTTCAGATACCATATGAATGAGATGAATTTGGATACATGTAGATTTTTCGGCTTCTATTTTGGTATGATTAACAGAAATTGGGGGTTGTATAAAGTGTTACACAGAAATATGGGTTGAATGGATTGATTTGGAATAGGGAATAGAAATAAAAAATTAAATTGTCAAATGAAATCATAAATAATGTTAATATAATGAGATAAGATGATGAGATTAAATCTCCAACAAAATATTATGTTCTAGTTTTTTTTTCAAAACAACACTTATCAAGGCCTAGATAATTCAGTATTGGTGAAATTAAAAGATATGTTTTATTGAATTATCTTATGTAAGGAACAAAAGTAATGAGGTAACCCTAATGGTTATGCCCATTTTTATTTGAATTATATTTGGATTATAATTATCTAGGAAACCATAACATTTAGTATACCATAGGAATATAGTTGGGTTTTTCCACTTTATGTATTGGATAATGAGTTTTTTCAATTGATTATAAAAATCCATATATGTTATTTTTTATTAGTGTTGTACCCCAGATATATTCATGGATTATTTATGCACCCAAAGTAGTGTAATAAATGATTAAATATATATGTTGGTTTACTAATGGATATCATGAATTCAAAGGGTCATCATTTTAGGGGGATCTGGTTTAATAGAAGTTCTTATTAAATGTTAATAAAATATGATTATCATATGATAAAAACATATATTTTACATAAATAACATCATATTAATCAAACATAATTTTTAAATAAATCATTGGTAATGATAATATTAATTTATGTGACTTTTTAGACTTGTGTGTTATGTAGAGTTCATAAGTAATCAAAGATATATGTGTTAGAGAAACACCTTCCTAAGTAAAAAATTGTGAAATTTTTCAACATGTGACTCTAAATTCTCATGAGAAGTATATAATGATTCACTTAAAGTTTCAATGTCATTATATAAATAAAATGTTTATGGAATTATATTCTATTCTCATATATTGAATATGATTGGATATATAAAATGAGTTGGAAAGACTTGAAGTTTTCTTAAGTCTTGTTTGATTTTTATAATTCATTCTACTTTTATTTCTCTAAATATTCCAACAATATAAATGATTTCAATAATTGTTTACATTATATTTTCAAGTGTTTATAATAGAAGATCTATGCATGTGATGTTTAGGTTCTAGTACTATATAGATAGTACAACTGGGTAAAAGTTACAACTAAAAGATGAAATATTGGTTGGAGAGTCCAAAAGTACTTCTTATAGTATCTAGATGCAGTCATTGAAACGTAAATGTAAATTTAGAATGTAGGTGTGATAATCTTATAATATAAAATTTCCTATGATACATTAAGGGGTTTGCAAAATTCCATGGAATGGATATGTCAGGTATCAATGTTATAAAAATTTATTTATTAGTTCTAATAGGTATGTGATACCAAATTTACACATTACAAGTATTTAAAATATACAATATGATTAAAATAAAAGGAAAGTTGATAGATTTTGCATTTTTCAATTAACTGGTGAGGCAAAGAGTTTCTACATCATGTATTTGAATTTAAAGAATGTTCAGATGAATCTATACAAAGGATGTGTATATTTATGACATTTATATTATATGATAGGAGAATTTATTCATTAGAGAAGATTATCTATAAATTAAATGTTTTTAATAATTTTGTACACATATATTGAGCTCAAGATCTTTTTGGAAGTAGATGAATAATTAGGGAGATTTTTGAGGTAGTATGTTTACTATAAAACATAGAAATTATTTGGAGAATATATTTCGGAGATAATTCAACTGGATATAGTGTATTATGTTATATTTTTTATTAATACATTAATAATATTAAAACTCATATTAAATAATGGTTAATAAGTGAGGTGGAGTATATGGGGAGTTTTGGAATAATTATGTATGATTTCAAAATAAATTTATAAATTTATATTTATGGTTGAATTTAAATAAGTAAAAATATTTATAAGGGTGTTCACAATTACAGACAATTTTAAATACAAGCCTATATATCAAAAATTGATGAATTACTTGAGCTAAAATTCAACTAATAGATGGATAATATGTATTTTCTCAACCTCATCAACCGCCACCATACCAGAATCAAAAATATTCAAGGCCATAAATTACTGAGAATTTGGAGCATTGGAATTAAAATAGTCACCATGAAAGAATAGTTTTTGGGATTATATTTACTATAAATTTTTCATTACTTGGAAAATGTAGCATAACATTTGTTGTTGCGTGCTAAATATATAGAAGAAAAATATTTTTTAGAACACCTTTCCAAAATTTCCATTTATTAGGGCTACAATGTGAAAACTTATGCAAGAAGTTTTTAGAGAGAAAATTCTTCTAACCCCTCACTATAAATTTATATTCCACCTCATTTCAAAAGGATTGATCATTTATTATTTATTTTTTTATACTTCTATAAAATATTTTTATTCTTTTAATATATGTCATTTTTCGTTTTCATTCCCCCATTAGTTCATTTATTTACATTTTTTGTTTTCTCTCACTATGTTCCCTTCTCAATTCAATTAAATATATGGAACTAACTTTAGAGGTTGTTCGATGGAGGGAACGATGGTTTGATTGAGTTTCATGTTCTTTAAGACCTTTTATTTATTCAATCAAAAGAATTTTGTTAATGGATACATCGATTTTGGGGACAATTCTCCCCATTATAACTATAATTTGATTTCTTCTTCCCATTAATCAATCATTATTCCCTTAACTATTTGATTTTTGGATACATCAGAACATGGCATGGGTAGTTTTTGTTAGGAAAAAGGTCACCTAACTATCCGTAAGAAGGGTATTTCACTATATTAAGTTATCATAGTACTGGTTAATCATAATTAAAATAGGAAGGAATGTTGTGATAGGTCTTGATCATTTCATTGAACTGTATATTGAGATATATTTTTATCAATGGCATCAATCACTATGACCTTCCAAGAATATTTTCCATTTTATTTCATCTAACTGAATTCTATTTTTCATTTCATATATATATATATAAATATATTTTAAGATTTGGTGTCCCAGAACCAACTGGTTTTAATTTTATTAATTGAATATTTAATATATTTAAATATTAAACATCTTATTACATATTTTTTATTGTTCAACATGACTATAGTGTAATAATTTCCTAGATTATTTTTTTCATTGACAAGGTCATAGCAGTTCCCAGCTACGATGAGAACATTGACGTGCTATGAAAATATTCATAAATATTGTTCTTCTGTTGGATGACTTTCTATAATGGGCACATAGTATGCAGACTATTAGGTGTGAGTACTAGTAAGTAGAAGAGACGTCCTCTCATGAAGTTCGTAAAAGGTGATCTCCAATATGAGAGATTATGATAACAAACTCGCCAGTATGAATTATGCATGATTTGGTGTCATCAACTATTCCTATATTCAAGCGTGTGTAATGTTCCTTAGACTTAAATATTATCATTAATATATGTCATGGCTCACACACATTTATTTAATAATGAAAACTGTCCCATAGATATTTTTTGGGATGTAGGGTACGGTGGGAACGTCATGAGTGTCATGTTATTAATGGATAAGTCGAGGAATGATTTGTCCATTCCATTTAAGGAAGCTGATATCTCATCCCTTTTATTGAAATTGAACCATCACACGAAATTCCATGGTCATGGTGTAACAATGAGTTTATTTTAGGTAGTCAAAGAAGCATATACCAAGAATAATGTATGATGACAATCATAAAACCATCTTGATTAGATATTGAGATAAAGGTATTATATTACATAGTGATCATTCATTTGTGGATGTCATTGATGTGACATTAAGTTCTTTCTCTTGGGTGAATTTACTAGTTTCTATACAGTACTGTTGGACACTAAGAAAGCCCCCCTAATTCCATCGAGAAATAATTTTAGTGGTTTACATGCTAAGTGTTTCTGATAGTCTCGGTTAGATTATATTAGAATTCAACTAATAGAATAAATATTATTCTCAAGATAGTAGAATAATTTTATTAAAGTTAAATTTATTTCATTAATTAAATAAATATTTATTCACTGGATTGTGGGTAAAATATATTTATTTACTAGTTTTTAAATAAAATATTTATATAAGAGAATTAATTTTTTATTTATAAATTCAGATGTTCAATAAATGGAAGTGTAGTTCGAGAGGACCATGTCTGGTCCAGATGTAAAATAATTATTTACAAGAAAATAAATAATTATTTAAATAGTTGAATAAAATTAAAATAATAATAAAATTGCTATTTTATTGTGACGTGTAATTTTATTTTTAAATCTATTTTACCCATGTTGGAACACCAAAAGTAATGATGCAATATTATTATTAAAAGCATGGGTTTTCTCTAAGATTATGAATGTATTTAATTTCTATTACACAATTAAATATTTTAACTGAAGCCCCATGTTGATAAATAGACACGTACGTCTATTATTCCATGTACCAAACTACATGACCATTGAATTGAGAATTGTTGAGCTAAACAATTTCTCTCTCGAATCCTCTTCCTTACCCTCTCAATAATGAGAGATTTTATTCACTAACAATGAAATTTGATCAAGAATGACGGAAAATAGACACTCTCTTCATCATGATAGGACTCGAAGAATGAGTGTTGTTGATAAGAGGCCATTAGAGCATTTTATGGATCAGTACTAGAGGGATTTTAGTTTAGATCCAATCATGTGCAAGGAGATAATCTAGAAGGGTCATTTCAGATCATCAACATCATCAACAAAGAAAATACTAAAGATCCAGGTATTATTTTCTTTATGAAATTAATTAAATTAAATATAAACATTATGTTCAATATATTCTATAAAGGTTCCATGACTCTTCTTTCTTTATCTAAATCTTGGATTCTATTCTGTGGAGAATGGAATTCATCATTTTATTGATCCCATAATAATCATTTTTCCCTTCAAAAATTAATGTTGGGTGCCAGCCCAACCACTTTTCTGCTGCGCCCGGAACCTACAAGTTGTATCAGAGAGGTTATATCATAGTTTATAAATATTTAAATATTTAATTTATGATTTACACAATTAATAATTTAGTTGATTTAGTTCAGGTAAATAGTTCAGCAAATCTGAATCTTGAGAAATGTTCGTCCTCCATCATTTCTAGTTCACCTTACAGAAATTATCTTTTCTTTTAATTTTGATTTAAATAAAATAGGTGATATCATCTTGAGCTTACAAATGATCCCTTCTGTAAAATACCAAAACACATGAAATGTATTCAGTAGTAAAATCTATGTAGTTAAGGTTCAATGTATTGGGTTTGGTCTAGAAAACCAAGCCATGTCATTGGTGTTTTTCTAAGTCTTATTGACTATGTGTGTTATCCTAGAAAAGGTGGCATAAAGATTCATGATTACACGCCATGTGGCCCCTATGACATGGATTATAGTCCATCTGGGTTAGGGTTAAACCGTGTAACTCGTACATGGATTTCCCGATTGGAGACCATGTAACACGGATACTACACGACATGTGGACCATTAGAGACGCCGTGTACTCTGAATATTTTTGATGTACACTCACATGATGTATCCCAGGGAGTGTACTTTCTGATGGCCGCAGATCAAGAGTACACACCATGTAGTTTGAACTACATACTATGTACTCATACAAATTATGAATATTTATTAAAATTTATTATTACATTATACATAACCTTGAGTCGTTTACCATGGTGTGGGCGTATTGATGATGCACAGCATGTGATAGGTGTTTTATATATATGTGTTTAATTTAACATCTATGTAATGTTAATTTCTACACATTGGGTAGTTATAAACATGAAATCACTGGGTTTCCTCTAAGGTACATGTTATGCACAAAGATAATTTTAAATAAATTTATTTTTGAAAAGTTATTATGCATGAGAATATAAAAAAATCAGAAAAGGGTTAAAGATAAAAGTATTTATTAATAAAATATGATAATAATTTATTCGATCATGATTTATCTTAAACAAGAATGATTATAGAATTTAATACAAGTTTTATTAAATACATAACGTGTTACATGCATGTGGGTGATCATGAGATAGACCAACACCATTGTATGTGATTGGTTTCCTTTTTATTTATTTATAAAATTAATTTTTGGCCCGTGAGTCATCTCACCTCATTAATATATAGGGAATCCATGCTGAAGGATTATTTTATGTAAAACACCATTTTACCCCTCACCTGCATCTGAGTTAAAAATAATATGTAATGGATGGAGCTCCCAAGCTATTGGAGGTGGTTCAATATGGAGTCAAGAAAAAAACCAATCCCCAGAGATACATAGGATCTCAAGTGGAATGCTGTAAACATGAACATAAAATGTTCAAGGTGTTTCTCACCTAGGTCAGTGTTATTTTATCATCCACTAGAGAAACTAAAAATTATAAAATCTCATGATCATTCCATTTTCATTATTTTATTTCTATCAGTTTCATAGTTTATCATTATGAATGTGTTACCACGATAACTTAATTAATGAATTAAACAAACATGCAATACAAAACTAAAATAATCTAGTCTTATGCATAAATATTATCAAGACATAGTTAATCACTTAATTTAGTTCCACATAACATTAAGAAGAAGGTAATAATGATTATAAATAAATTCACTCATATGATATAAAAATCCCTCAAATAAAATATTAAGAAATACCAAGCCTTTCTTTACTTGATTAAGGGAAAAACTCAGTAAAACTATGTTTTTGACCAACCCTTTTTGGGAAACTTTTTTTAATAAAGGAAGACCTTATGAAATGATTCGGGTTGACGTAACCATATTTAATCAAAAGGTGTATCCCTTGCTATACTTGGTGTAATATTGCAGGAAAGAGTTGAGGAAATCCAAAGTCATGATTTCATGATTGGGGAGTCTACTCAATAGATCAAGGAGAAACAAACCGTAGATGGAAAAGACCTACCTAGCTAAATAGCTTCAAATATATTTTCCAACCCTTTTGGGTTTATGAAAAGGGGAATATGGATCCTTTCTACAAGAATTTCATAGAAAATGGACATTTGGAGTTTAATGGTGAGGTCCATTAGGACTTGATAAAATATTGAATTACTTAATAAAATCAATTTATTATTTCTCATAAAATGTAATTAAGAATGTACTAATGATCTAATATTATAATTGAATAATAAAAATGATTTTCTCTTCAACCACACTAACCCTTCAATCTATTATTGATAAATACAACATCCTCACCAATAGTAACTTCTTGGAATGGTTTAGACGCCTTTGGGTTATCCTACACATTGAACGAATTTTTTATGTGTTAGAGTTAGCATTACATGATCTGTCTGGTAAAATGTTGAGTGATGTGTATTTCCTAGTATATGAGAAACATATGAATGGCGTGGTCGACAATAAATGTTTGATTATATCATCAATGCCATGAATTATTATGAAGTCCTATGAAAAAATGGATTCTTATAGAATTCTTGAGCACCTCCATGGTATTTACCAGGAGATAGAATGTCAGGAATGGTTTGAGATCTCAAGGGAACGATTTTACAGTAATTTTGGAGAGGGATCCCTAGTTGGCTTCATGTTGTAATTATCATTTTCTACATTGAGTGTCTTGAGGTTCTAGGGTTTAAACTCCTTGATGAACTAGGAACAGATATCATTCTCACATCACTCCCTCAGAGATTATCTGGATTTGTTGTTAATTTTAATATGAACAACATTGATTAGTCTCTTTCTGATATTATTATCATCATTATCCAAGTTGACAGAGATATGACGTACAACAAGCCTTCTATCCTTATGGTGAACAATTGTAAAGGTAAGGTAAAGAGATTGAACTAATAGCTTCTTCACACCCATCCATGAAAAGGAATATCAAATGGCTGTCAAGGGAACAAGAGACTGTTTGTTTCACATGTGGCAAGAAGGGCCACTGGATGAAAAATTGTACCAATCCTTAGAAGCAAGGGGAATATTTAGGTGTGTTTGTTATCAAATTAAATATATATGTTCATACAAATTGGGTATTAGATACAACTTGTTCTGATCACATGTGTATCCAGATATAACAACCTAGTAGATTCAAGATGATTGACCAAGGAGAGGTAGATCTAGAAGAATCCAATATAACCTTACATACTGTTGTAGCTATCCGAGACCACAATCTAATGTTTCCAACATGGATGATTTTGGTGTAATAGGGTTTTTATTATGTTCTGTATATTAATGAAAACATTATTTATATATCCATATTATATACCGATGTATTTGTTTTCATGTTTAGAAATGAATGGTGGTTATTTTACAAAGAAACTATTTGTTTTGGTAGGGCACATTTATACAACAATATTTACGTTTTAGATTGCACAAACCAAGTAATGGAAATCGATAAAAATGATACATCACATGATTCATACCACGCCCAGCTTTGGCATCACATGCTATGTCATGTAAACAATAAATTCATAACATTGTTACATCAATATGGATATTCGGATTCTTTCGAACTAAAACCACATGGAGTATGTCATGCACGTTTAAAAGAAAAAAATGAACATAGACCCATTTAGTGGGAATGGTGAAAGGGATAAAGATCTTCTTGAATTAGTTCATACCAATGTGTGTGGACTATTTTCATTTGAATTAATAAGAGAGTACTCATACTTCCTAAATATTAATGATGATTTTAGAAGATATTGGTATATCTACCTAATGAGGTATAAGTTATATTCTTTTGAGAATTTCAAACAATACAAGAATGAATTTGAGAACCATATTGGTATGAAGATTGAGAAACTCCACTCAAACTGAGGTAGAGAATATCTAAATAAATAATTAATTGATTACTTATGGGAGTTTGGGATTCTATCCAAAATCATTACTACATACACACCCCAGTGGATTTGTGTGAGTGAATAGAGAAACCGCACCTTTTTAGACATGGTGAGATCAATGATGTGTCTTGTGAGTCTTCTATTATTGTTTTGGGGATATCAGTTACAATCAAATACACCCATACTAAACCAAGTACCAAATAAATCAATAAATGGTATTACATAAGATTATTGGAGTGGAATGAAAACTATGTTATCGAATTTACAAGGGTGGGGAAGTTATGGGTTTGTTAAAGACATTGTAGGTAACAAACTGGAACCCTGATGCACAATGTGTAACCTTTTAGGATACACTAAGGAAACAAAGGGATATTAGCTATAAAAACCATCATAAAATTTTTTTATAGTGGAAAGACACACAATATTTCTTGAGATAGATAACATCTCCAAAATAGATAGTGGGAGATAGATAGACTTAAATGAAGTCAAGGCTCATGGTATATAAGAGTCATTATAGAAACCAATTAAAAAAATTCCTGTTGAAGAAAGAACCATTTCAAAGACACAAGAACTGTATAGGATTACAAGACTGGTCAGAGAAATGGAACAATATGTTTTTCTAATATAAGATGATAGTGACTCATTATCAGTTGATAATAATGATCCTCTAACCTACAAGGATACAGTATCTGGCACAAATGTTCCCAAGTGGAAAAGGCCATGAATTTTGAAATTTATTCCATGTACCAATACCATGTCGGGATTTGGTAGATCCTCTAGTTGATGTAGATATTGTTGGTTGAAATGGGTATTCAAGGAGAAACTTGACATGTAAGGAAAAGTCAGCACCTATAAGGGATGAATGGTTGCAAAAGGGTTCGAGCTGTATCATGGAATTGACTAAGATAATACCTTTTCAATAGTTGAAAATATTATATCCATTATAATTATATTGGATATTAACGATTGCCATGAATATTTGATTTGGATAATGGATATCAAAAAATCCTTCGTTATAGGAACCTTCTGGAAGATGGCTACATGACACTACCTAAAGGGTTTATGACTCCAAAGGATGAAAACATTGTATGATAGTTGCATAAATCCATTTTAGGATTAAACCAAGCATCAATGTCACAAAACATTCATTTTAATGAATCCATAATTAATTTTGGTTTTATAAATAATGAATGTGAGAACTGTTTTAAAAAATGCTTAGTGGGAGTGCAGTTGGATTGCTAACAATATATGTTGATGACGTATTACTTATTGGAAATGAGATACATGTTTTTTATTCTGTTATGGATTGGTTGAATAAATTATTCTCCATAAAGGACAAGATAAAAGGTAGCATATATCTTGGGATTAAGATCAATTATGATATAGCCAATATATTGATTAGCCTACGTCAAAGTACATACATTAATAAGATAACAAATAGATTTAGTATGGAAAAATACAAGAGGGTATTGTTTCTAGCATCACATGGCATTCATCTTTACAAGAAAATATGTCCTTAGACACATGAAGAAATAACGATAATGTCTTGGACTCCAAACGTATCAGTGATTGGGTCCATCATGTATGACATTCTATGTACTAGGCTAGATGTTTCTTACACATTGAGTATGGTAGGTAGATATGAAGCTGACCCAGGTGAACTCTATTGGATGGATGTTAAGAATATCCTAAAGTATCTGAGGCATAAAAATGATATGTTCAAGGATTATGAAAGAGATAAGGAAATATTTCTTAGAGGATATGAATATGTTAGTTTCCAGACCAATCAAGATGACATGATGTAGCAAACGTGATACATATTCACTTTTAATAGATGTGTAGTGAGTTGTAAGAGCTCAAAGTAGAGTGTGGTCATATATTTATTAATAGAGTCTGAGTATATCATAGCTTCTGAGGCAGCTAAAGAAGTAGTTTGGATAGAAGTATAAACCAGTAGTTGGATGTCATACCAAGTAGTAACGATCCCATCACACTATGCTATGATAATACTGCAATGAAGAATCTCGAAAAAGATCAAAGGTTACATCAGCAGATGAAACACATACTTTAGAAGTATCATCTCTTCAGGTATTTTTCTCAAATAGTTGAACTTTCAATGAATAATATTTCCAAAGAAGATAACATAGAAGGCCCCTTGACAAATTCCATGACTTTTTAGAAACATGATCATCATGTGAGGTCCAGCGAACTGAATGTCGTAGAAAGTGGTTCTAGTACAAGTGGGAGTTTGTAAGAGTTGGTGTCCTAGAACCAAATAGTTGGTCATTTATTACAGGAATATTTAATATATTTACATATTAAACATCTTATTACATTTTTTTCATTGTTCTATGTTACTATAGTGTAATAATTTCCCGATGTATTTTTCGCATTGACAAGGAAATTGATGTTCCCCACTATAGCGAGGTCCTTGATGTTTTATGAAAATTATCATAAATATAGTTCAAGAGTTTAGTGACATAATATAAGGGGAAACATAGTATACAGACTGTCAGGTAATAGTAGTCATAAGTAGAAAATGCATCCTCTCAAGAAGTTCATACTTGGTAATGTCCAATTTGAGAGATTATGATAACAGAACCACCGGTAGGAATTTCTCATGGTTCAGTGTCATTTTATATTCCTATATGTGAGCTTGTGTAATGATCGTTAGACTATTAGATTATCATTGTTATATGTCTTGACTTATGCAATTTTATTTATTGATGAAAACCTTCATACATAACGTTGGTAGGAAGTAGGGAATGTTTGGAACGTCATTAGTGTCATGTTATTAATGGATAAGTCAATGAATGATTTGTGCCATCCATTTATGGAAGCTAATATGTTGACCCCTTTATTGAAATATACCATTCATGCAAAATTCCTTGGTCATGGTGTAACGATGAGTTTATTTCAGGAAGTCAAATATGGATGTATCAAGCATAATGTTTTATGAAAATATCATAAAAACATCTTTATGATATATTGAGAAAAATGGGTTATATTAAATAGTGATCATTCATCTATGGATGTTGTTTTACTGACTTTAAGTTCTTTCCTTGGGTGTCATGACCAATTACTAGATTGTAATCGTGGAATTTGTGCATGCACACATAATTCTAACAAGAAATAATCATAGAGGGTCACCGACTAAGTGTTTCTGCTGGTCTCGATTAAATTATATTAGAATTTAATTAATGGAATATATATTATTCTCAAGATAGTGGAATTATTTTTTTCACCTTAAATTGATTTGATAAATTAAATAAATATTTATTTACTGGATTGTGGGTAAAATATATTTATTTATTTTATTGAACAGTTAATAAATGTATTTTACTAGTTTGTAAATATAATATTTATTTAAGATAAAAATGTATTTATTTATTTATTTGGGTGTTCAAAAAATAGATGTGGAGTTCAAGTAGACCACGACTAGTCTGGTGGTAAAATAAATATTTTCAAGATGGTAAATAATTAGTTAACTAGTTTTCTCAAATTAAAATAATAATAACACTGTTATTATTTTTTGATGTTAACTTTAATTTATAATTCTGTTTTGAAAAAGATGGCACGCCTAAAATAATGACGTGGTATTATTATTAAAAGCATGAGTTTCCTCTAATTTTATGAATGTATTTAGTCACTATTAAATAATTAAATATTGTAACCAAAGCCCAATTTTGATGTACATATGTCTACTATGCCATGTACTGAACTGCATGCCTAGTGAATTGAGAATTTTTGAGCTAAATTATTTCTCTATCAAATCATCTTCCCTCTACTCCCAATAATGAGAGACATTTTTCAAGTCCAAAGAACAAGCAATAAAGAATGACTGAAACAATACACTCAATTCACCATGCTAGTACCCAGAGAATGGGTGGTGTAGATCAGAGGCCATCAGAGAATGTGTGGATCAGCACTAGAGGGATTCTAGTTTAGATCATCACAAGTGCAATGAGAGAATCTAAAAGGGTAATTCCGGACGATCAACATCATCAATGATGAAAATACCATAGATCCATATATTCTTATCTTTAGGAAATTAATTATATTAATTATAAACATGATGTGATAGATCCTCTAAAAAGGTTTCAGGCCTCTTCCTTCTTTATGTAAAAATTTTATTATATTATATAGAGAGTGGAGTTCATCACCATATTGATCCCAGAATAATCATTGATCATGGTAAAAATTAATGATGGGTACTAGTCAAACCTAATTTACGATGCGCTCGGAACCAAAATATATTAAATGAATCTTTAAAAAGTACCACCTTTGTATATTTGTTAGTTTTATATTAGTTAATTTATAATATCCATAATATAAATATATTCCATGTGAGAGGTATCCTTATGATTGAACCTAAATTGTCAAAATATGGAAAAAAACATAGTTTAGTAAGAAATTAATTGAGTATTTGGTCCTGAAAACCTACATATTTCAACTTGGAAATGTTTTTGGGTAGTCTTAGAGATTAAAAAATTTTGTTATCATACAAAAACTAAAAAATTATAAATTTCAAAACTAAAGAAACTTTATTTATTTCATATAATTCATTTCATAAGTCAAGATTTATTTTTATAGTGGTTTTCATTTGATTTTTCAAATTTTCAGTAAAGTAGTAAATAATATTTAATGTTTTGAATTCAATATAATTTCTTGATGGTGGAATAACCAAGTAAGAATGTAACATCTATAGCCATTTTATTTTATTAAATAAATGTTTTATTTTTGAAAAAAACAAAAAATTAAATAATTGGTAAAGCGTATTCCATATATATTTGTAGTTAAATAACCCGATTAAGAATTGAGTATGTGACATGATTACCTAATGATCTCTCCAAGGAAATTGCATGAAGAAGATTCTGAATCATACGTTCCAATAGATAAAACTGTGGGAGCACAACATGATTTTGAAGAACATTAACTCAATTTCATTGAAAAGGAAAAGGTATGCAATTATATGATATTTAAAAATGATAAATTATCTCTTCTAAACCACTCTCTTTTTTTTAGATGAAGATGAAGATGATTCCCCAACCGAGACTAAGTTTGTAGTGGTATTTCCTTAAGAGAGTGACTATAAATATAACTTACATGAATGATTGATTTTATTATTAAATGCATATGGTTTAATTCTATGAAAAATGAAATAATCATTGAATTTTACCTTCTTAAAATGATTGATGTAGCATATTAACCACTGAAACCCTTGCATGAAGTCACCTAATAGGCCAAAGAAAGAATGACCAATGAATATGAGGACCCATTTGTTCCCTTACCCCTACCATACATGCTTAATTATATTTTCATTTGGAGGGTTATGATATACTATGTACATTGGTTCATCTCTTACTAGTTTAATATGAAGATCACTTGATGAAATAATTTCTCGTTTTTCCTGTGTATGAAACACCATCCACAATTGGATTGATAATTACCCACTGAAACTACCTAACTAGGATTAGTAAAAACTATGAATCCACATGGGGGCCCGAAACATTTCCTATCCTTTTTTCACTTTACATTTAGTTTTCATTATTTTCCTTATGTTATTTTTTTCTCGCATTCTTGATCTAAAGCTACAATATGTTGTAAATTAACTCAAGGATGCTATTGAAAAATATTTATAGATTGTATCTCTCTATTTTTTATACCATTATTATTATTTTTTTTAGTTTAAATTATGTGTAGTGTAATCTAAGTGTTTGGGTAATGTCAGCCTTCTTAATTTTGTAGGTGTGTTTTTCATTGTTATTTTTAAATTTTTGGTAACATTGTTCTTACATGAATATTCATAAAATTTTTCCTAATTTATTTGATTTTTAAAGAGTTGATATATTTTTTAACAATAGATTTATATGGGTGTTCATGTGAAGTCATTCTCATTTACTTTAATATTAATTGTTTTTATTAGTTTCACTGATTTTTTAAATCTATGCACATGAAAGACTGACTAAAAATAGTGTTCCTATACATTATGTTTTTCTGAACTATTTTGACAAATTATTCTTAATACCCACGCATTCTTGAATGAAAAATGGATTTGTTGTGAGAACCATAACTTTTGAATTTTCTCTGTCAAAGCATTATGTTTAGGAAAGGTTTTTTACACGACTGATGATTTCGTTATCTAGCCCTGTATCTATTTTGAGAACTAACCATTACATATACAATTTTTGTACGTTATAATCCATGAGTTTATTTATAAGTTTGATTCACAATAAATTATTATTTTTCCTCACATATCCTAACTCTTAGTATTTTTTTTCATATTTCATTTTGAGTAGTGGGGAAGTGACTTTCGATCATTTTCTTTGGAATATTTTTATTTTTGGGTTGTGTGAGGTGTGTGTCATCATTTTATTAAGTGTAGATACAAAACATTTAGCATGTTTAATACTTTTATTGAGGTTTATTTGTATCATTTGATTCTCTTTAGAATGAAAAAAATGATAAAAATGGAGATTTACTTGATATATTCATTATGGTTACTTTCATGACTCATTTCCCTCTCAACAACCATAGGAATAGATTTCCATTCATTCACGATTGAAATAATATCAATTTCTTACACTATAGGGAAAGAAGAAATGTCACAAGCTTGTGGTGATACATTAATTTTCCATTTATAGGAATTACTCTACATTTACTCTCTCTTGAGTAAAGAGTGATAAATGAATTTGAAGTTAGGTAGGTTATGATAGATCCATATATGGAATTTTTAGGTTAAAATAATTTCAATGTGAGGGATGGAAATGAATTGTAATTTTTTTTTCATATATGAGATATGATGGAATTTTATTTTAAAATAGAACACATGTTTTCACATTTTTAATTCTCTTGTGGATTTTGATTTGGATATCAAATGATTTCTTAGGGGTGAAATGGTTGTCTGCAGGGGAGTGATTAAGCTAATATTTTCCCACATTTTTACTATAATTCATTTTTTATGCTCATCATAGTGTTATTTTTTTGGAATTTTTCACATTTTAAGGTTTTAATAATATTTTGAGTCTAATTTCTAAAATGGATGAATTATGTATTTTGAACTTCTTATTTTATATATATCCTTTTATTGACTAATTGAAATTGTTAAATTCATTATTTATGATTCATAAATGTGAGTATTCATTTCAATTAAATAGATTTAGATCTAAATCCATTATATAAAGGATGAAAAATTTCTTATATTATATGCATTCTAAATCCATGCACAAATCTAGAGGATTTTAAATATGGGACCTTATCTAAAAAAGGGCGAACCCAAATGTGAAAAAATTCGACATGTATCTATAAAATATTCGAAGGAATTACATCATTAACCATGTACACATCATAATATTCCACTTTAATTGTTATAAATTCATAGGGAGATAGATCACTAGAAATAAAATATTTTTTTAGGGTAACATTATTTTCTAGATTAAATATGCCATAATGGATTTATTACATTCCCTATGATGTTTAAAATTTATGTGTGGAAGAAAACAACCTAAAAATAATTTTTATGAAGAATATTTTTCCAAAATCTTCAATGTAATAAGGATAAGACATGAAAAAAAAGTAGAATGGTTTTGGAGGGAAACTTATTCCCCCCTCTCCTAATTAATTTGTACTCAACCTCATTTAAAATGGATTGGAAATTTTTGTTATCATTGGAGATTTATTTTCTATTTTAGTATATTTTAATATTTTTGATATATATTAATCTTATATTTTATTCCCATATTCTCCCATTTCTTTTCATATTATGTGTTCTCTCACCATGTTCCCTTCTCAACTACATTAAAAATGGAGAACTAAACATAGTGATTGTTTAGGGGAGGAAATGGTGGTTGTAATTAGTTTAATGTGTTTTAACTCATTTTAATTATTCTATTATATGGATTTTGTCGATTGTTAAATTGATTATAATGAGGAGTCACCCCATTTTCTATATTTCTTGAGTTCTTATTATTTATCAATTCTCATTCTCTTCAACATTTATGTTATGAATATGGTGGACCATGACAAGGGGAGTTATGGTTGGTGAATAGGTATCCTATATGAATTTTGGAAATGGATTTCCATGTATGTAGAGGCATCATTATGGGGTGATCACTATTCAAATGGGAAGGTGAGGTGTGAAAGGTATTGATCACCTAATTAAATTTAATATTGAGATTCCTTTTGAACAATCATATCAATCTCCATGACCTACCCATAATATTTTAGTTATGTATTTATTCTAGTTTTATTCTATATTACTATATATTTATATATATATATATTATATGAATAATTCAAATCCATCCCCCAATTTAGATGAGTTAGTTTTATATGATTTAATGTAATTAAAGTGATAATATAAATTTAGTGTGTGTGATATGCCCCAAATGATTGAACCCAAGATGTTACACTATTGTACACTATTATGAGAATAATAAATTAATTGAATTAGGATACATAATAAACTTATTCCATCAGTTTAATGGAGTGGAACACAATTATTCTCACTATATAAATAAATTAAAATATTTTGGAGAGAAATAAGAAGTAAAATTTACTATAATGTTCACATAGTGATAAGCAAAGATACCCCTGATAATAAATATTTGTGAGGACGAAGAATTAATACAAAAAAACTCCATAAATTTCAATTTCTGTTGAAGGATTTATTTTTGTAGAAAAATAATCATTTATCATTGTAAAAGTGTATATATCACTTATAAACATGTGGGAGATATTTTTTAGGAGTAAAAAATATTCCATATTCATTTTTACTAAAATTTTCATAATAGAGGAATGTATGATCTCACTGAAATCAAGATCATTCCATTAATTATCTATTCAATTTATTGTTTATCCTTGTAAATATTTTGTACCCCTTTGTATGTGTTCTTATATTTTTTTAATGATAATATACCTAAAAATATAATAAGTGGAAATCTTTGTTTCATGAAGAAAAAAAATAATTTTTAATCATTTGTTCCACTAACATCTACGTGATTTTATTGATCTTTTGGGTCTTTTTTTGCTGTATTAGTGAATGTTTCCCAGTATTTGTGATTATCTATCTGTATTTTGTATAATTGAAGATACGTTCAATGATTTTATTTTTGTTAAAAATAATTTATCTATATTTAATGAACAAAAAAGGTATTCCCATGTTTTATGGGATGGGATATTATACATGGAAGGATAAAATGTTTCCTTAGATACTATATGTTTTTTATAATTTCTTGTAAGTTGAATATAATAGATTTATTCTCAATACTGAAGGTGATACTATGTTTGTGGTAGAAAATAAGAATCTTTAAAATGATGTCCATGATCATAATTCATTATTTTATTCGATTTTAGAAAGTTAATTTCTAGAAATCAAATATATCAAAATGAAAAAAGGAATATTGGGAATGCTTCGGAAAATATATAAAGGTAATACCGAAGAGAATTGGGAAATTCACAAAATTTAGAAACTAAAATATGAAGAAACTATAATCTAGGATTACGAAAGTGTATATAGATTCTATACAAGGGTAAATATTATTATGAGCATAATAGAATTATTTACTTATAAATTTAAAGATAAAACCATGGTTGAGATGATACTTTATATACTTCCAGATAGATTTGATGAAAAAAATCAGAGCATCAGATGATAAATATCATGAAACACTCCTTCTTGATGAATTAATCAACATTATAATTTCCTATGAGATGGGAAAAGATAATTTTTAAATAATAAGTTCATGGATTAAAATGAAATATTTTTTAAATCCTAAATGAAATAGAAGTATAAGGAGAATGTTGAGTAATTTGTAGTTTTATACTCAGATTCAGATATGGATTTGATGTTTGAAAAAATGATTTCTCTTATCTCTATAAATTTTATAAAATAAAATTTAAATTAAAAGAGAATTTATCCAAAAAATATTCTCATATCTGGATCCACTAGATAATTTTCTATAAATTTTCTATGATTGAATGAAAATTTATCTGGTTATTATGAAGAAGAAATACCAAGAAATACATTCATGAATAAAGGGAAAATGTTTGAAAATTTCATGTCTTCTTGTAAATTTAAGGGAAATAATTTATCAAAATACCAAAAGAAAAACTTCTTATTCATGGGTGAATATTTTGAATGATTTAATGAGAAAGTGGAAAATGAAACCTCTAGTGACATTTTTGAAAAGACTCTAATTTCCAAGGTGAATGTATAATAATTTAATTCAGATGGTAATAGAAATCATAGAATTTATTAATAATAAAATCATATGGAGTTTATTTTTAATATAAAATTGAAGTAATGTCATTATAATAACTGAAATTTGGGTATAGAGATCACAACTATGATGAAAAAAGATAATATTCTACTAGTGATAAATATTTCCATGGAAAATAAAAATCAAAACATCTGAAATAAATTGATGACATGAATAATATTATTAATTAAAATTAAATTATAAAAATTAGTATGGATGAAAAAGTATAGGAGGAAGAGAAATATATTGACCATATTCAACAGAAATTTGTTATGTTATTATAATAACTGAACAATTCTAAATCTAAATTTCATAATTCAATTTTAGAGGTTAAAAAATGTTCAAAGAAGAATTAGACTTGTGAATACCAATATAGACCACTTTCTATGTGTAAAATAAATCCAAAAATAGTTGGTGAATGGTTTGATAATAATATGGTATTCAATAAGTAAATTTTTTTTGTACAAATTAGATTAATCATATAAATCATGAAATTATAGGAACTCCAAATTGAAGTAAAAAAAATTAAAAATGTTAAATCTAAAAGAGATGAAAATAATCTTATTATAAATAATAATTTTATTGGAGTCTACAATAATTTTACATCAAAAAAATTGATAATTATGGCGTCTAAATGAAGGTTACAAGACATGCATCAAATTATTGATAGCATATTATTTTTAATGTAAAGTATATTTATATATATTATGTTGTTACTTAAGAGTCTTAAGGAATATGGAAAATTGTTCTAAAGAGTCATCCCTATCAGAAAGAGAATTTTCTGAAAAATATTAAAACATTTGGATAGAAATCAAATTAGTTTTATATTATTAAATAAGTATATGAACGGTGTGACTAGAATGGTCAATATAGAAATTATTGCATAATCATGATACCTAACTATAAAATCATGAGGTATAACACTAAATGACCATAGAATAACAATATCAATGGTAAAGAGAAATCCTTAGATGTGGAAGTCATACTTAAAGCATCAATATGGGTAATCCTTGGATTTTGGACAAAAAAAAAATTTTCTCAATTGGATGTAGATTTTAAAAAAATTGTAAGAAATTAAAAATTGAAAGGAAGGAACAATGATATTTTTAAATTATGTTTCACTCCAAATAAAAATTGTTGGATCATCTATTATAGGAATAAATCAACTAGGATTCATAAATACATTATTATTTAATCAACTAAAACATAATCTGATCAGTGTGTCTTAATTATGTGATGAAGGAAATGAAATGTTATTTTAAAAGGATATATATTTCGTTAATATATTTAAATATTGGTTCAGTTAGAAAATATTTAAATTATCCTTGAGTAATCCCAATCAAGTTAGGGATACAATAAATTCATGTCACTTAAGAATGAAAGAATAAAACCATTTACATAATCAAAGGATTGGTTATCTTGGACAAAATAATGTGAGTAATTTCACTCAAGGAGTAAATTTTTATGAAATTAATATACTAAAAATGTAGATGAATTAGATATTATCAACTTAAAAATAGAGAAATATTTTTAATTCTCTATAAAAGAAGTGAGATATTCAATCAACTCATCCATTGAATATTATCCTTTAAAAACATTGGGGTCCAATGAGGATGAAATCAACGATCATTGATAAGTATTTTATTTTATTTATTTTTAATTTTTCATATATTAAATTTATTGTCTTTATTAAACATAAATCATATGATCTAAATATGTTTTAAATTTACAAAATAAGTTTAAAAAATAATTGTGATTCTCTGTAAAGAATATCTAGATAGATAATGATGATGAATATACTAATATAAGATTTGATGATTATATTAATAAGAATGGTATTAAATATGAACATAGTGAATCATATAAACCACGGAAAATGATGTCATTGAAAGAAATAATAGAATATTAGTAGATATGGTTATGATAATGTTGATGGATCATGAAACATCATGGTATTTTTAGAAAGAATCCATTGGAGAAGTAGTTAATAATATAAATAAATTCTTATATAAGAAAAAATCATATATTTCCCTATATGGAATGTATTATAAAAAATAAACATCATTGAATTACTTAATAGTGTTTGGAATCTCCTATATTAGAAAATTTTATAGTGAAAATATGGGATTATTGGAGCAGAAATCGGTTGATTGGATCTTTATTATTTTTCCTCCAAACTGAAGAGGATACCACTATTAAAAAAAATTATACAAAATATTAAATAAATTTCTGATCTAAAGGTTCTAGAATATATATTGAAAAGATACAAATTAATATGCATGTTCCACAAGTAATGATGGAGCTGTTTTCATCAAACAACATAAATAAATTTCATAAAATAATGAATGTAAAGAATACTTTTAGATTGATGGAGTTGATTAAACTTATTCTAGTGATGAAGAACAACCTCATCAATTTTATTGATGTTTTAGAAATCATGTTCCAAATCAAAACATTATTATAATCCAAGTAAAATTAGTTCAAACTATGATAAATTTTGAATCGACATCACACCCCTTATTGTTTTCATAGGATGAACCATGTGATTTTGAAGAAGATTTGGAGAATCAAGAGTGGGTTAATTTTATAAGTGAATAACTGGAACATATATAGGATAATGACAATTGATAATTGATCCATTAGTTTAATAATAATAATTTTATTAGAATAATGTTTGTCATACAAAACAATTTGAATTAAAAATATAGTTTGTAATAATCAAGGACATAATTATGAATAAAGGGTATTCTCAAGTAGATGAAATTGATTTTGATGAGTCATTGTCAACAATGGAAATGTGAGAAACCATAAAGTTATTAATTTCTATTGAAAATAAATGTCAATATAAGATATTTACAATAGAAGTACCGATAGAAAAATACATGTTCCACTCTTTTGTTTCCAATTCTCTAGTTCTATACTAAGAGATTTTAGTTTTTATCTTTTCTCAACCCTTTCCCCAGATAATCATACCAATGAAGATTTAGTTATCACACAATTCTTCTAACTATTTAATTTAATGCCCGAAGGATATAGATTCTAGTGGGAATATATTTATAGAATGGATGAGTCCTTATAAATATATATTATGTATGAGATGACTATCCATTGTTGATGCCCAAATTAACTATTTCAAGTTGATGATGTGGTGTATCTGTAGATATAAGATGATATTTACATTTCTTTGTGTGATGAAAACTCATGTAGATTTTTATGAACTCATACATAGGAGGATATACCTGATTACTCATCAGTTTGATAGTATGACCAGTAGGGTAGTGGATTCTATGGGATTTCAGTTTCCTATAGTAGTAATAGAGATTGAGGAAGAATTTACTGAGGAATTTTTATTCTTCCCTAGCCACTAAGATATATAATTCTATATATAATTTAAATTAGGGATAACCCCGATATCTACATCAATATATTGGATGGATCCCATAGAGCATTTTGAGCTTTACGTGCATTGGGATGACTTATAGAAAAACAACTTTGTTAGAACAATTGTATCCTCCATGGAATCCCAAATGTTGTTTGCCAAAAAGGTCAATGAGTGTTTGATTTTGTGTTTAAATTAACATTACATGAAGCAGGTTACCTTGAAGAATAAGTATCCACTAATGAGGGTCGATGAACTCTTTGTTCAACTAATAAGGGAGAGATGTTTCTCAAATATTTTCCTCAGATCGGGTTATCACCATCTCAATGTTTTTTATATAAAGAATATTACATTAAAATTCCACTATATTAATTATGTGTGCTTGGTGATGACTTTCATGAATAATTCACCAACATTGTTCTTGGTACCCATGAAATGGCTCTTTTAACCTTTCTTAAACTAGTTTGTGGTGGTAATGATCGATGAAATCGTAGTTTATTAATAATACACGGATGAGCATGAGAGACACATTAGGATGTCCCTGTAAATACTCTTAGATCTCAAAATTCATGTTAATTTATCTAAATGTGAGTTTTGGATTCAAGTGGTCCAATTTATAGAACGTTTCATCTTTGTATAAGGAGTATTAGTAAATCATGTGAAGTTTGATGCATTATTATCTTGGGATCCACCCAAGAGCATGAGACTAACGTGAAGCTTCCTTTGTTTGGTAGGATAAAATAAAACATAAATTATTGATTTCCCCATGATATCCACAACTATGGATTCTTTAATCTATAAGATAAAACCATTCATTTGGTTGATGATGAATCAACATTATTTTTAGGAGTTGCAGCATAGCTTGAAGAGCACCCCAATCATGAAATTTACATATAAAGGTATTTAGTATATATTATTTTGTTATTCCTTAGGGACTATTAATGATTTTTTTAGATGTGGAGGTATGAATTGGGAGATTATGGGTAACCAAATATTAAATAACCTAGGAATATCTATGAATCCCATGATCTAGAGTACACAGTAGTGGTTTTCCCAATAATTTAGTGAAAAAACAAACATATGCGTGATTGATTTATCATCTATTTTAACCTTAAGTTTTTCAATTATATATATTCATATATGTTTCATAACGTGAGGTAGTATTGATTCAAGTATTATTCTAGGATTATGAAATTATATACTCTATACACCATGGTAGGGGAATGTGGTGTTCGATTCTCTAAGAAATAGATCTTCGTTATAGTTTTTGACTGAGGTGTCAGAACAATTAGCCTCATTGTATTTGCCCTTAGTGAACTAGGATGGTAGATATTACCTCTATTATATGGTTTTTACCCCACCACTTCTATAGTGTATTAGGGAAATTCAACATAGAGATGATGACTATGAGTCCATTCGTGTTTAGATATCCATTGTACATCTCATATTGGATTCTCTTAAAGTGGTTATCATGTCATATTTTTCAGTGAGTGGATGTCAGTACCAAGGAACTTTCATGTGAGTGTTTTGAGGGAATTTCATAAATCCCCATTATCTTACTATCCACATGTGGAAAATATGTTCTAGGATAGTTGAAATCGGTTTTAGTTGATTAGTATGAAGAAGTGTATACCATTTTTTGTTTCTCAATGGCTCACTGGTATGTTGGTGAAGAATTAGTACCATATTTCCTTGGGTTTTGCTAAACCCCTTGAGGTTCTAGAGTGGAAGTGTTATGGAATATATATATGAAATTTGGTGTGTGTTTTCTATGAATATATATATAATACGATGCAATCTAGGTCATTCTAGGCTGAATCAACAATTTTTTCATCCTTTTATTATGTGAGAGTAGTTTCTAGATTGGGAAGCCATTACGTATGGGTGATTTTTCAGCATCACGGAGTACCTTCGACGATAATTTTAGACTATGATGATCAATTCATTTTATTATTAATTAGAGGATTTTAGAAGGCCATTAGGAGTTAGTTATGTTTGATCATGGCGTTTCGAACCCTGACTGACTTCCAGACTGTGCAGAATATTCCTGTTTTAGAGAACATGCTTCAGGAATCTATGTTTGGCTTTTGTTATAGTTGTGAGGAACATATACCCTTATATGATTTTCATACTTTAATATCTATAATTACACCATCAATATAGGATCATTATAGGCCTTGTATAGAATACCCCTTATGTAACCAATTTTCTTTACTGAATAAGGAGAATTTACACTCATGGGCCCATAGTTTGTGTGAGAAAAAACAGATAAGGTGAAAATTATATTAGAGTGGATGAGAAATGCATAAATCAATTATCTGTCCTATTAAAACCAAATATGAAGGATTTTGGATTTTTAGGATGTGGATCATGAGTTCTTCAATCCACCAAATTCGTGTGGATTAAGGATATTTTCCCTGGGTGGAAAGGTATCTCATAGATATATGAGAGCATTCTAGATATTTCTTAGTGTATGTGAGGTGGTTTACCAACATACCTTTCCATCGTAATTAGACCATGTACACAACATCCTCCACATGTTTAATCTGAGGAGGTGTGATCATGGATTATCAAATGTTATTGACTAGGGTAGGATGGACATCAAGGATGGAGATACCATTGTAGAGTAACTGATAGAGATTTAGGATCAGTATTAGAATATCCTATGTGGGCTTGCAATTCCCTTAGACTGTGTCTGGTGGAAATTTGGGAATATTCAAGAGAGAACCTTGGAGTGGGAGACCTATATGTTGGCCGAATACACTCTTGTTTTTTAGTATAGTTTTCTTTTTGAGATGAATATAATTGGGGTGGTTAAAATGTAATAACTTGGTTTTTTCTTAAAATACATTGACATATTTTAAATTTTATTTTTGAATTCCGCACTTATGTTAGCATGAGATTCTCGTGTCTAGAGAGGCTCAATATTGATATAATATAAAATTTAAATATAATATTTTACACACATTCACATTTAATGAAATAATGAAATAAATTTTGAATAATTTCTTCTATAATAAATCTTAGACCTCAACTAAATCTAAAATGCAGGTTTTACCGAAGGCGTGATGTAGTATTTGTCAGTATCGAGTTGTTGGTTAAAGAGAAGATGTGGTCAAAATACTAAATAAAAAATAATTAAGGGGTTTTGTTAATTTGGTAGGTGATTCCATTGTGTGTGAAATTTTTGTGAATTAGCTTGTTGTTTTCATGGTACTCTAATGTTTATTTCACTTGAATTTTTCTGTAAAAATTGGTTTTAGTTGCATTAATAATGCAAATGAATTTTAAGTTCCAATTTTTGGTGAAATTGAGGGGTTTGAATTAAAATCTTTTATTGGTTCATTTTGGTATGCCCCATAACTGAATTTTTGGTTTCATTAAAGGGCTTTGAACTGAAATTTTGTTTTAATAACTTACAAGTGTTATCATAGTGTGAAAGGTGGATATCTTAAAGAGTTTTGGGTGAAAAACAATGTGATGTTTTGAGAGGTTGTTTTATTGGAAATAAAATTATTTTATTGTGTGTTTTAAATGGTATAAAATGTGTGTACCTACTGTAAAATTTGTTTGTGACTAGTACTGATATTTTATCTGAAAAATGATGTGTGTTGTTTTCTGAAATTGTTTGAGCACAAAAAGGGGAAGCTCGGGTACTTAGGTGGGGCGGATTTGTACTAGTACGGCTAGTGGATGGGATGGGTTTTATCCCTGTTCCACTTAGCATCTGGATAACGACAACTCTAACTAAACTATTTGGATGATGATTGGGGACCACTAGGTTATGGTTATGTTCCCTACTAGTGGATCGTGCACGAGAATGGATTTTTCTATGGTTACTCTACACCGAGGTACGAGGTACATAGGGCCCGAGACAACCTAGTGCTTAGGGGTGTTCCTGATTTTGATGCTCATAGGATTTGTGGTATTTACCCTTGTTGTGGGTTGTTCTTGGAAGTACATTATATTAGCTCACATGTCTATTTAATGTGCTAACATTCTAAAATTCTAGGATTGAAAACTGATTTCATTTGAAAGTTGCATTTCTTTGAATTTTAACACTGTTTCACCTTGTGTATTAAAATTGATTGTTTTGTTCACATTGTATTGCATACTCTTTGGAATCAACTGGTGGTATCCTATTGGGCTTAGGCTCACACCCTACTTACACCCCTTGGGTGTAAGTAGACCTTCTTATGCTTGACTCAGGTAAAGGGAAGGCTAAGGGTGATGGCGGTTCGGGATGTTAGTCCCCATCGTTGGGGCGGAGTTGCGGGGACGGCTTGCGGGTGATGATCCCCTTGTCGTGTGGAGTCTATGGGGATGTCTTTATGTTGTCATTATTTGTTTTTAGACCACTTGTACTGTCTTTAAACATATGTATTCAGATCTGGTTTTGTTAATAATTGTTTATCATGAAAATTTCATATTTTAATAATTGATTGTTTTTTTATGATTTCTGCTTTCATACTCGGTTAAATCGTTCCCAAACCAGATTTGTTTGATACCTGGTCACTTGTGCCAGCCCGTGGGGATAGGGAGCGCCGTTCGAGCCTTGCCACGGTCCGGGTTTGGTGCAGTTAATGGTGGCGACCAGATCCGGTTCGTGACAAAATGGTGTCAAAGGATGTTAATGTTTTTGGGTTATATTGTTATTTTGAGATGAGTCGGGATAGACAGGAGCTAGGACTTTCAGGGCTCGGGGTATTGGTTGTGAGTAGGGTGCCTGGCCCGCACCTCTCATGGCAGACCTTGAGTCGCCAGAGGATGTTGGAATTTACTAATTGACTTCACTTCCAGGTGAGACGTGTGGGCTGCAGACCACATGTGGAAATCAGGCAGATGTGGAGTAGTTGTTTCTTTTGTTACAAGAATGCGTTTAGTTTGTTTATATTTGATGTATTTGATTACAATTTTCAGAATTGTGGTATTGACTATTGTTTTGTGACTGTTGCATTTTGTAGCAACATGCCTCCCCGGAATGCTCCCACGCACCCACAGGAGGAAGCTGGAGAGAGTTCTCCCACACCGATTGGTCAGAGGCTCGTGGAGGCTGTTGTTTGGGCTATCCAAGATTTGGGACAGGGACCATATCATACTCCTATTCCTGTTAGGGAAGAGGAGACAGGTCCTAGAAAAGATAAAGCACAAGAGTTTCTGAAAAACAAGCCTCCTACCTTCCGAGGTAGCGCAGAACCCCAAGAAGCAGAAGAATGGCTCGAGAAGATCGAGCGTATGTTTGAGTTCCTGGAAACACCCGAGGAGCTCAGGTTGAAGTGTGCCTACTTTCTGTTAGAGGGTCCCAGCCGTAAATGGTGGGAGTCAGTGCTTCAGTCTGGGAAGAATGAGCAGATGCGCTGGGGAGATTTCAAGGCTGTCTTCAATGAACAGTATTGCCCTGAGGTGTTGGCTTATGCCAGGTCTAGAGAGTTCATGGAACTTGATCAGGGAAATATATATATGATGGAGTATGCCAACAGTTTCGCTGAATTGGTTCGGTATGCTCCGGAAATTGTCTCTAATGAGCAAGCGAAGGCCCAGAGGTTTGAGAAAGCCTTGCGACCAGAGATATACTCCCAGGTGTTCTTGTTTAAGCTGAGTACCTATGCTGAGGTTTTTTATCAGGAATGCATGGTGGAGATTGATAGGAAAGGAAGGGCTGGTTTCTATGGTTCAGTATCAGCAGTGGGTAGTGGTATCTCCTCAGAAAAGAAAAGGAAGCGGGAGGATCATGTGAAGAAATGAGGGGGCAGTTCAGGCCACTCTTCCAGGCAGTTTTCTTCTGCGGCTTCTGATGCGAGATCGGTCGTGTGCCACCAATGTGGGAGGCCTGGGCATATCCGACCAGTATGTCCTCTTCCTTCGAAGCCTTGTTACCAGTGTGGAGGTATAGGGAATTTGCAGCACTTCTGTGGTGTGGCACGTCCACTCCCAAGTGGGGCAGGGTAAGTGGCTTCAAGAGGAGTGCCAGCACAGTCCGAGCCGTCGAGGACTGGGGGATCTTGATTTGGTGGTCGTGGTGGTAGGGCTGGATCATCTTCTGGGCAGAGCCAGTTCAGGGCACAACCACAGAGTATCGGTCGTCCTCAGGCAGATACTGGACATCTCCATGCAGTGGATCAGTCACCAGCAGGATCAGAGGAGGGACCGTCGACAGTTCGAGGTACCGTTCTGATCACATCTTCTACAGCTACTGCTATTTTTGATACTGGTGCCTCTGTTTCATTCATTTCTGGACATTTTGTGGACATGCTAAATTTTCCAACTGAGTTGATGTCTTTTGTGATGGAGTTGGTGACACCATTGGGAAAGAAGAAGGAGCAGGGCCTGAGGTGCCCCTCTTGTGCACTTTCTGTGTCAGGGGTCGAGATGGAGTGGGACCTCTTGGTCTTAGATATGGACCTTTTTGATTTCATACTCGAGATGGACTGGCTAGTACACTTCCAGGAACACATCGATTGCTACAGACGGCGTGTGAGTTTCACAGCACCTAATGGGAGTCGTGAGGTTTTTCATGGAGAATGGGATCCACGATCAAGTCGTGCAGGGCCTCCACTCCCAGAGTTGGGAAGTGTTATCTTCCAGTTATCTTCGATTGTGCTAGAGGATGGACTTTCCCCTGAAGGTGCACTACCTCGTGTAGTGAATGAGTTTCCCGAGGTATTCCCTGATGATTTTTCTGCTTTGCCCCCGGAGCGGGATGTGGAGTTTTCGATTGATCTGGCGCCGGGAACACAGCCAATATATCTTCCCTCTTATCGTATGTCCCCCACCGAGTTGAGGGAATTAAAGATACAGCTGGAAGACTTGGAATCCAAAGGATTCATTCGCCCGAGCGTCTCTCCTTGGGCCGCTCCTGTGTTGTTTGCAAAAAAGGCTGATGGATCCCTCCGGTTGTGCATTGACTACCGGAAGCTGAATAAGGTAACAATTAAAAACAAATACCATTTGCCCAGAATAGATGATTTGTTTGATCAGTTGAAGGGGGAAAAGTGGTTCTCAAAGATAGACCTGCGTTCAGGGTATCATCAACTCAGGGTGAAGGAGTTAGATATCCCTAAGATAGCCTTCTGAAGCAGGTTCGGCCACTTTGAGTATTTGGTCATGCCCTTCGGATTGACCAATGCTCCAGCGGTATTTATGGAACTTATGAATAGGGTGTTCCATCAGTATCTTGATTCCTTTGTTGTGGTGTTCGTGGATGACATTCTGGTATACTCTTGCTCTTAGGAGGAACACGATCATCACTTGAGGATCGTTTTGGGTACATTACGAGATCACCACCTCTATGCAAAGTCGTCAAAGTGCACTTTCTGGATCAGAGAGGTGAGATTTCTGGGGCATGTGATCTCAGAGCATGGAGTTTCAGTGGACCCTGAGAAAATTAGTGCAGTCATGTCATGGGAGAAACCAAAGAATGTGTTCGAGATCAGGAGTTTTCTTGGCTTGGCCGGTTATTACAGGCAATTCGTTCGGGATTTCTCTCGGCTTGCTTCACCGATGACTTCCCTCACCCGAAAAGGGGTGAAGTTTGTATGGGGTCCAGAATATCAGGCATCGTTCGAGGAGCTGAAGAGGCGGATGACTACTGCCCCCGTGTTGATTTTTCCAGAGGCTGGAAAGGGATATGTGGTCTATTGTGATGCTTCAGGTATGGGTATTGGGTGCGTGCTTATGCAAGATGATCATGTGGTCGTGTATGGCTCTCGCCAACTTCGACCACATGAAAAGAACTACCCAACCCATGACTTGGATTTGGCAGCGGTGATGCATGCTTTGAAGACTTGGTGTCACTACCTCTTTGGGGAGAATTTTGTGGTATACTCTGATCACAAAAGCTTGGCTTATATCTTCTCGCAGAAGGACCTCAACTTGAGGCAACGTCGCTGGATCAAGTACTTGCAGGGGTTTGACTTTGACATTGTCTATACCCCAGGCAAGGGTAATGTAGTGGCTGACGCTTTGAGAAGAAGAGTTCCAGTGCAGGCTTTGAGGAAGTCTAGTGATGAGTGGGCATTGATGGGTCTCTTTTCTCAGATGCATGTGGAGACCAGGGAATATAGTGGAGGGGTATTCTTGGAAAGTGTCTAGTTGACTTTTTCTCTATTGGAGTTGATTCAGCAGGAACAGACCAGTGATGATCTTTTTCAGCGGTCTAAGCAGTTCCTTCATGGTGGAGAGACATCCTCTGATTGGTCGTCATCTCCCGAGGGCATCTTGTGCTTCAAGGGCCGTTCAGTAGTGCCATTATCTCTGCGGAAGGTGGTGATGCAAGATAGCCACCAGTCTTAGTGGGCTGTCCATCCGGGTGCCACTAAGATGTATTATGATGTTCTTCGGCAGTTTAGGTGGGCTGGTATGAGATGGGACATAGCAGACTTTGTTTCGAGATGCTACACATGTCAGCAGGTGAAAGCAGAGCACCAAAGGTCATCCGGTTTGCTCCAACCACTACCCATTCCTACCTGGAAGTGGGAAGAGGTTTCCATGGACTTCATTGTTGGATTACCTCATACACCTCGGGGTAAGAATGCTATTTGGGTGATGATTGATCGTCTGACCAAATCAGCCCACTTAATTCCGATAAAAGATACAACTAAAGTAGATGAGTTGGTCCGTTTGTATCTTCAGGAAGTGGTGAGACTCCATGGTGTACCATCAGCTGCTGTCTCGGATAGAGACCCCCGATTCACTTCTCGATTTTGGGAAGGCCTTCAGAAGTCCTTGGGGTCTCAGATTAAGATGAGCACGACATACCACCCACAGACGGATGGTCAGACAGAGCGGGCGAATCATATATTGGAGGACATGCTTCGTGCATGTGTCCTGGACTTTGGAGGTTCTTGGGATAGCCATTTGGGATTGGTAGAGTTTTCTTATAATAATAGTTACCAATCCACGATTCGAATGGCCCCTTTTGAGGCGCTCTATGGTCGGCCTTGTCAGTCCCCCCTATGTTGGGCTGAGGTAGGAGAGACTTCACTATTGGGGCCGAGCCTTGTGCAGGAGACTTTTGAGAAGGTCAAGTTGATCAGGCAGTGCTTATTGACAGCTCAGAGTCATCATAAATCTTATGCTGACCGGAGGGGTCGAGACCTAAAGTTTTCTGTGGGTGACAGGGTATTCTTAAAAGTGGCCCCTCGTCTGGGCCATCGTCGATTGGGGAAGCAATGTAAGCTGATTCCACGGTATGTCGGACCCTTTGAGATCACCAAGTGTATTGGTAAGGTGGCATACAGGTTGGCCTTACCTTCTCAGTTGAATTCTATCCATGATGTCTTCCACATCTCTCAGTTAAAGAAATACAATCCGGATCCATCCCATGTGTTGAGTTGGGAAGAACTGGAGATAGAGCCTGACTTGTCTATCGTTGAGAGACCGATGAAAATAGTGGAATCCCAAGAGAATATACTTTGAGGAAAGTCTATTCCTTTAGTCCGGGATTTATGGCAGCATGGGAATGATACACATGAGACATGGGAGTGAAAGTCATGGGTCGAGGAAGAGTACCCATTCTTCTTTTCCAACCGAGATTCATGTTGACTTTCCGGGGCGGAAAGTCCTTCATGGTGGGGAGAATTGTCACATACAAGACATATTTTAAAGGTATTTTTTTCATTTAATTTACATCCTATCTTTTTGGGGGTTTCCCTAGGTTTTAGGGAGGAATAGATGAGTATTCATGAATTGGGCCAAACCGTGAGCTCAATTCCAGATTAAAAAATAACATTTGTATCTTTTATAACTTTTTCCTTTTTCAACATTTTTCATCCATTCAAATTCCTAATTGGCCTCCCCTAACCTATTAACACCACCAAGGTAATTTGGAGCTTTTAGAAATCCATAACTAGGGGTTATTTTGGTTTTTGTCTAAGGGGTTGGGCCTGCCCGAAAGCCCAATTCCTGTTTTAAAAATAAAATTTGATTATTTTATAACTTATTCAATATTTGGGATTTTTTGGTGATTATAAATCTCACTCAAGACCAAGTAACCCATACGCACGTCTGAACTCTCTCCCACCCATTTAGAGCTCTGTAGAATCGCGATTTTTTGCCGATCTTCATAGGTTTCCTCAAATCGCCCAGATTTGAAGAGGTAAATTATTTCTTTCATAACTCTCTCAATTCTCAAAAGTTTTCTTCCATTCAAGTTCCTAAATGAGATAATACATCTTGTACGAACGTAACCTAAATTTGGGCTCTTTTAAATTTCAGATACTGGAGTTTGGGAGTGATTACTTCAAGATACTTCAAGTAAATGAGCCCTTTTCTTTCCTCTTTCAATTTAATTTGGGTTTAACTCATTGTTCTTAGGGTTTCTTCGGTTATAATTGAGTTTACTAATGTCAAGAAACTAGTATTTAGAACCTAGGGTTTAACTTTGGGCTTTCTTGGCCAATTTGTGTGGTTTTAGGTTTGATCTAGTTCTCTCTTGGTGCGGCGGGGGTGCGATTTGATTTTCGCACGGAGATTCAAGGGGTTTTGTTAATTTGGTAGGTGATTCCATTGTGTGCGCATTTTTTGTGAATTAGCTTGCTGTTTTCATGGTACTCTAATGTTTATTTCACTTGAATGTTTCTGTAAAAATTGTTTTTAGTTGCATTAATAATGCAAATGAATTTTAAGTTCCATTTTTTGGTGAAATTGAGGGGTTTCCATTCAAATATTTTATTGGTTCATTTTGGGATGCCCCATAACTGAATTTTTGGTTTCATTAAAGGGTTTTGAACTGAAATTTTGTTTTAATAACTTACAAGTGTTATCATAGTGTGAAAGGTGGATATCTTAAAGAGCTTTGGGTGAAAAACAATTTGACGTTTTGAGAGGTTGTTTTATTGGAAATAAAATTATTTTATTGTGTGTTTTAAATGGTATAAAATGTGTGTAGCTATTGTACAATTTGTTTGTGACCAATAATTATATTTTATATGAAAAAGTATGTGTGTTGTTTGCTGAAATTGTTTGAGCACAAAAAGGGGAAGCCCGGGTACTTAGGTGGGGCGGATTTGTACTAGTACAGCTAGTGGATCGGATGGGTTTTGTCCCTGTTCCACTTAGCATTTGGATAACGAAAACTCTAACTAAACTATTTGGATGATTATTGGGGACCAATAGGTTATCGGTATTTTCCCTACTAGTGGATCGTGCACGAGAACGGATTTTTCTATGGTTACTCTACACCGAGGTACGAGGTACATAGGGCCCGAGACAACCTAGTGCTTAGGGGTGTTCCTGATTTTGATGCTCATAGGATTTGTGGTATTTACCCTTGTTGTGGGTTGTTTTTGGCAGTACATTACAGTAGATCACATGTCTATTTAATGTGCTAACATTCTGAAATTCTCGGATTGAAAACTGTTTTCATTTGAAAGTTGCATTTCTTTGAATTTTAACACTGTTTCACCTTGTGTATTAAAATTGCTTGTTTTGTTCACATTGTATTGCATACTCTTTGGAATAAACTGGTGGTATCCTATTGGGCTTAGCCTCACACCCTACTTACACCCCTTGGGTGTAAGTAGACCTGCTTATGCTTGACTCAGGTAAAGGGAAGGCTAAGGGTGATGGCGGTTCGGGATGTTAGTCCCCATCGTTGGGGCAGAGTTGCGGGGACGGCTTGCGGATGATGATCCCCTTGTCGTGTGGAGTCCATGGGGATGTCTTTATGTTGTCATTATTTTTTTTAGACCACTTTTACTGTATTTAAACATATGTATTCAGATCTGGTTTTGTTAATAATTGTTTATCATGAAAATTTCAGATTTTAATAATTGATTGTTTTTTTATGATTTCTGCTTTCATACTCGGGTAAATCGTTCCCAAACCAGATTTGTTTGATACCCGGGAACTTGTGCCAGCCCGTGGGGATAGGGAACGCCCTTCGGGCCTTTCCATGGGCCGGGTTTGGTGCCGTTAATGGTGGCGACCATATCCGGTTCGTGACAATTTAAAATTTGACATTGGAGTAATAGATCATGTGTAAAGGTTTAGATTTAGGATCAATGATACAATTTAGGTTCATGGAAATAATGATCTATTTGGATCTGATAAATGGTTTACATTTTGTAGGTTTTGAATCTCACCATGGAGGGGAAATGGAGTTTGAGTGGATGGAATCTAGTCACTAATGATGACCAAGTGAGGATGATCATGGAATCATGTTTAATAATAGTTTTCGTGGAAGAATTAATGGTAGAGTTAGTGAGGGAGAGATGTGTAGGATAGTTTTGAAATTCTATGAAAATGAAAACTAAATAGAATGTACTCTCCAAGAACACCAACCATTTAGTCCCCTCTCACAACACTAGGGTTTACAGACCTAGAAAAATATCACCCTCTATGTGACATGTGTCACATTCTATATGGAATGATGCTGGAAGCATGGAAATTTCCCTAAGTTTAAACAAGTATGAATAAGACAAAAGTACACGAGCATAACTATAGTACATGAGTACTATCATCAAACATGGGAAAAGAAATGAGCAGGTCTAGACTAATCCGGAGACATCGTGTACTCCAAGTACAAAAAATGTACATTAACCAATGAAATTTGAGGTCGTACATATTTTATGTATAGACTAGGTTCATTTGGTTGAATTAAATTGTTTTGTCCCAATGAGGGTACAATTAGGAATTTTTTCACAAGCATATGATTTTGATCCCCTCTATGAGATGTGTCTCACATAGAGTTTTTTTATCCATCTATATTACTAGATGTGTGTTACTATATCCTATATTCATTCACCCCATGTAGGGTTTATGGTATTTTCATGACCAATATGAATAGGGCCTTGATCCCCCATCCAGATGGTTAATCCAGAAGGGTTTAGGGTGTCCCCCAATGGACCCTTAGTGAAATCACCAATCCAAACAGTGTGAAATTTAGAGTTCTAGTGAGTAATTATTTAATATGTATCATCAATAGTTATATGTCGACTGAGTGACATCAGTGAAAACATAGATAATGGAGAGGGTTCCCATAGAATAGAATTACCTTGAATCCTCATGAAGAATCTTGTGGATGGTAGTCTCGCTGAGACCTCTTTGAAATTATTTGTCTGTTATGCATATATCTAGTTATTGGTTATTCTTATTACCATTTCTCATATTCTGTTTGACATGACTTCATGATGAAGATATGAATACCCTCTTTATGATTTATGTTTGTTTATTTTGGGGTGTACTATTGGGTATTATTATACTCACCCATTTATGAGAAATTCCTACACATGTAATGTATTTTATAGATGAGATTCCTTTTGATGGTTTCCTAGGAGTACTATTAGCAGACATATACTATTTGAGCTAGATAGACATTGGTTTAAACAAGGTGATTCATTTGATAAAAGTACCCACTTTCATATAAGGGTGGAATCTTTTGTAGTTTTTTGAGGGATTGTATTTTACCCTTTATGCATTATAGTATTTTTCTTCACTCTAATTATTGAATATAGATGTATTCAAGATTTTTTCATTATGTTGTATTTTACAATTTAGAATTGAATGGGGATTTGGAGATGTGACCATGTGTACATGTAAATTAGTATAATTCCACCCATGTGTTTGATATTCTGACTTGGTGATGTTCATGGGCTTTATGACTATTAGAGGTGGGTATGGAGTGTCACACTAGTCATATCATTAGGATAGCAGGGCCATGTTGGTCAGGTTGTGAAATCACCACTGGAATAAACCACTTCCCATGAAATAACACCAAATTTAAATCATCATATGTCTATCCCTATTAGAAATAACCATAAATGGATTGATCATGAAACATCAACACCTATGAGCATCCAAACTATTACTCCTATAACTATCGTAATAAGGGTTATTTTACACTCATATAGTATGGGAAACCTCTACCAAAATTCTCTTTCACATGAATATGAATCATTGAATACCCCCCCCCCCATGACTCTCTATGCATCTATAGATTCAAATATAGCTAAGAGAATATATACCCCCATGATATTATGTACTATATATACCATAAAGAATTCACTGATGATGTAATGTCTCATATTTTTCAAGTAAAACACCGCAATTTCCAACTCATTATCATTTGTTTAAATGATACACAAATGAAGACATATATACCAATACCTATATGATATCACCATCATGTGATGATTTAAGGAACAATCCATAATGAGATAATAATAATCATAGAAAACCTTAAATGTGATTCCATCCTCTAGAAACGGAAGAACATGGGAACTCATTAACTTATATTTTACGTTGTTAAAATACATCTAACACTAATCAGTCCTAAAAATCCCTCGACCTTCATAGTTAAGGATACCAGAGGGTTTGAAATCAAAGATAAATATGAAAAAAAATCCTATAATATCCTATTATACCATGGAAACTATGAACCACTATAACATTCTGGGGAGCTGACCACAAATAAACATCCTTGATCTTCAATAGATCAAACACCACTCGCAGTTAAGACACTACATGCCCCAAAAAATTCACATAATGAATCCAAAAGTTACACTTGAATAGCCTCCCATAGAGATGATTGTGTCAAAGGAAATATAAAATAGTTCTCAAAAAAAATTAATCCTCCATTAACACTAATAACATGAGAATGTCCTTGATGAAAACTATCATGATCTGATCCAGGAACAAAGGAAATACATGTTTCATTATTTCCCTATTTTTTGGAGAATATATGACACCTAATGACATAACTATGAACTTAAATTTCCCATTTTGACACATGAATGTAGTATTTGGGATATCAAATTTTTTTCACCCTCATATTATGAAATCCAAAATAAAAATTGATCTTTGAAATCCAATTTTCTCCCTTCAACTAATCGAATAATTCTTATATCCTCAAAATGGGGTAAAACTTCTTGACCATCACCATGAATAACAATTAGTTGCTTACTCACAACCTCAAATAACTATACACATTCATTGTATAAATCATTGGAGAACTCCATAATGTAATAATAATTTAGAAAAAACCATTATACATCAAATCATTATTCAAAATCATCAAACCCCACAACATAGAAGGTCAAATTCGATAAAGATCTATTGAAATTGAAGATACGTTGGGATTAAAATATATCCCAAATTCAATAACGCATCTGGGTTTAATATCACAACATCATTTGAAAAATAACGCATATGGTAACTGCTGAATTACCATACGAATATCTTTTTCTTGAACCTCCACTAAGAACAACATCAACACCACCATCTAGGAAGATATGGGAAATAATCACCAATTACCCATCTGATGGTCCCACTCTCCCATGAGCACCACACACTAGAATTCCACATCAAGTATCAATACTCTCCTTTAGAAAAAATAGATGGCTTCACAATGATAGTACAACCATTACTTTCCTATAGTGACCCCATATAGTAATATATGAAACAATAATAACTTCCCCAATAAATCATGCTACACAATCATTAGTTCATATACCTAAAAACATCAATTTCAAAGAATGATCTCTAGCTATTATAGTAAAAAATGGGGTCAATGGGAGCCTCCCCACCATTAATCCCAATGAGTGGTCGAAGGAAGGTGCAATAAAAGAATATAGATATCCATAATTGAACAAGGTAAAAACTAAGGTTGAATATAAGAATAAGTAATGATAAATGATCTCTACCTTATCTCAAATTCTCAAATCCAAGGCATGAAAGTGATCATACCCTATACCCATTTCTTGCTAAACCATGTTAAATCCACAATTAAGAGCACTCTTAAAATTATGAACATAAGTATGATGGGAATCATAGGGATATCCTATACTTGAATCATCTCATTACAGATGATACAAACTAATTAACCTATCTGCTAATAAATCCTTAAATCTTACTACAATTTGGGATGAACAAGAAGCTGAATGCATTTACCACATTGGAAGGAAATAATGGTTGGTCATTGAAATCAGTGATTTCCATGATTTGGATATTAATTTCACAAATGTATGGTTCTATAGTGGATGCATGAGAACTACCTGATCCAATTAAATGTGAAGATTTATTTTGAGACTTACTCCCTACCATTCAAAATATTTATTTCCTCAATATCTATACAAATATACTCCTCATTATTTTCCAATGAATTTATACTTAGGATGATGTATACCATTCATTAATACTCTCAATTACCTCTACCTTACAAATATACCCTAAATACATAGGCAATATGAATGTGATTACCTAATGCTAAATATCAAGAAATAAAGCCTCTTCAAAACGCCATGTTATGGACTCATCATCTGGGAAATGATGAAGGAAAAAATAGAGATTGTCCTTGAATCGAATCCCAATCTCATTCATACACGTGATATCAAGATGAAGAGAAATAAACTCTTACCACTTTTTTACCTTATCATAAAATATAGAAACCCAATATTGAAATTATTCTATAAATCATTCCATAGAATCAGTGACTCCTAATGCCAAGTAGGGAACATAAATACCCAATGACATGCGTCTTTTTTTTAATTGAATAACATCGAACAAGATCCAATGCCCCTTTCAAGAGCAGACCAGACTAAAAATAATACCCAACACCTACAACCAGTGATTCATCTCTTGATCAAATAAATGAAACTCATACATAAGAAATTTCTAACAATGAAATAGACACAAAATATTCCTCCAAGAATCATCCTCATATATTGGGAATATTGAATTATATAAAGATACTTTATTTATATTCCTTATATATTTATGAAATAACCCAATCCTAACACAAGAGCAATCATGCAAGATGTGTATACCACTCCTAGAACTCTACCCTTCAATTAGTATCATTTTTCACAGAATGATTCTTATTTTCAATATTTATTATTAAGATTATATGGGACCAAATAATTAGTTTCATAACTATATTCCTTTTCTATTACACATGATATGTTTGATTAATATTTTCCCTACCGTCTAATGATAATACTCACTAGATCATAAATTTACCACCCATATTTACTCTAAACCAAATATCTAATATCACTCAATTATCACCTTCCCAAATTGGAATCCCCCAATATCCCACCAGTAAGGTTGAGTATGAACACTATACCCACCACCAATATTCCATGAGTTGGTGACTAGTATCGAGGTTATAAAACAAACAAATGAGAGAAATTACCCAAAAAAATAATATGGAAATATATAACAAAACATTTAACTACATATAAAATAAAATAAAACCAAATCCAAAATTCAAGTAAATGTTATTCATAAAAAGGATTTCTTAAATAAAATACCAAAAAACAACTAATATTATAATTACTTTGACAATAACTCTAATATTCAAGATGGTAATTTCTAGATTAGTCACTAAGTCCCTCAGGGAAACCTATACAAATCAATATGTATAGTGGATAATATACAAGTATACTCAATAGGATCACCCTTAAAACCAATCATGAAAATGTGGAAGGAAAATAAAAATTTTACAAGAAATAATAATAGATTGAATAGTAACCTATATCCATTCATATGTAACCCAACATTATCACAGATAATTCTCTCACTATAGTATCCATGTATAGTAATATAGTATCAAAATAGTACATGTTAAAAAGGTACCCTATATGCACATACCAACTGATTAAGTCCCTATCATTACATAAATAAAAATATATTGTGATTAATCCAATTTTATATAACCACACAACCACATTTTCACATTTCCACATATCCACACATCCATATATCATAACCCAACATTTAAGACATTATCACATCACAACCACACATCACATCCTTATCACATAAGGGTATCATGAAAATGAAGGACATTAACCTCATTCCATCTTCCTACCATGTACAATGATCACTATATATCTATACCAAAATCAAATAATGAGGTCCTACAAAATATATACATGTAAACCAAAACCAAGATTTATTAGATACTTTATATATAAACCCACTATGATCCATCTCAACTTGTAATAAATTTGATGAGGTTCCAAGGAAGAGGAGACAATTATCAATCTATTCTCTATAGAACCTAGATGTTGTAGAAAACACTCGGAACCCATGTCCTCATATGATAATCAGTTAGATTACTCGACTTGCTTGATGGTTATGATGAAATAAATAATAAATTGTAAAAAATATATATCAACAAATAATCCATAACTATGGTTTCACACAATACCTATAGTATTCATCAAATCATTATTACTACTCACTAATAGTCACTACCATTACCATGCAAAAAAAAATTCCCAAAAAATTGAATAAGCCTCCATACAAACATTAAGAACTTCCATTATTATTTTCTATTACAATATCAAGGGTTTTAATTAGATGTAGTATTTCAATCATTATAAATGCTTAATTTATAATCATTTAATAATATAATCTACTTAATAAGTCATTCATGATTAATTACTCACATTTATTTCATCCATTACAATTTATTAAGCACAAATATAACATCAATAATCACTAAAATTAAAGGTACCATAAATTATCAATACCATACCACCACCCACTATGGATTGGATTTATTCAAACCATATCCCAAGTCATAGGAAAACTATAACCCAACCCCACAACAACCAAACTCATAAATATTTAAACAAACATTCAATACATGAAAATAAAAACCACATTATCAAAAATATAATTTCATTTATACTCAATAAAATATTCCAGAACTATTTTATCGACAAAATTACTCGTCTATAAAAACCAGATAAAAAACAACACCACATTCAAAAAAAACGAAAATCATCTAGAAACCTTCTAATCACATTAACAGATATCCCATACACAACCACAATTAAGGGAAAAAATATAATCAATTCAAATAAAAGAACTACTCGTTAAACATTAATTTATACTAAAGATAAATTTTGGCTTCAAACAACAACAGATTAGTTAAAGATTCCCGAAAAACTAGATCATTAACAACATTAAGTTGTAAACCCATTATGAAATTTGATTATAATATATCAATGTTTTCAAGTATAAATAAGTTATAAATATAATAAATTTTTTGAAAGAATAATAAATATCATGGAATATCATAATGAACTGGTGAAGAAACCACTTCTAATTGATTTCTTTCTATACAATGGGGAACAACATGACAATTTAATAAATTTAGACATAATAATAAAGGAATATTTTTTAATCCCCCATATCAACCAAATCAATAATAGTCATTTTTCAATAGTGGAAAAAAGACATCTATTAAACACTACAAAACACATGAGGATCAAATAAAGGAATATGCATGACCATTAACTATAAAACCAATAAACCAATAATTAAAATTATTTAGAATGTACATCATAGCCTCCCTTAGATAAAAGGGTAAAAAATAATTTATAAGAAGAGAGGTTGAATTCACCATTGATCTCAATGTGGTTGATTAATTGAATCGAACGGAAAATAGCAATACATAAATGGATAATGATCTAAAAAGATACACCATGGGCCACCTAGGGTTCAAGGGATTTAATGTAAATAATAAAAAATTCATTAAAATTTTAAAATTTATAAATGTTATACAATGTTAATGGATCATGATATTATAATGTTCACCATTCTATAAAGCAATTCTGGTCCAAAAACGGTACTATGTGATATTTGGAATCTATAATGTTAAACAAAAGTAAAATATATATTATTAATAATGGTTATATAACAAACAATACCAAAAAACCATAACACATGAACTCTTGCGGATCATGATGTGATCCATGAGCTCCTCCCTCTAACCCAATACACCCCAAACGAAACCAATGTGTAATAGAAGACCCAAAAACACAACATATATCACATATAAAGAACCTACATACCAAAAACCACTGTCTTTATTCCATAATGGGGATATTAATTCCATAATAACTCTCATGAAAAATAAACCCAGTTGCTGATGTATGGTTGACTCGAAACACCACTTGACCATTATGGTAAAATACCACCACTCATAGTGCAGCCAATATCATATATGATAAAATAGAGTGGAATCATTTCGGTTTAACCGAGGGACATTACTATATAATAATAACAAGAGAACATTTCTTAAATGTCAAAATATATTCATTCTATAACTATTCTTACAATTTAAAACAACCACAAATTGAAACATCACATCTAACATCCCAAAATGAAACACAAGAACCATATAATATCCCAACACTTCATGAGGTGACACACTAGACTATAGATAAAACATATTATCTAACTAACTATTGTTGGTGAAACATACTTGTCTGTGCCATAATGAATTCATTCTAGAATAAATTTAAACATAATTTACAAAAAATCCACTACAACCTTCTCCTGATGCCTCTAACACATTAAATATGAAATGTAACTATATTAGGATGTGTATTCCATTACATAAGATATATATCTATTATACACTATTATATAACACAAAAAATTAATATAATTATATATTATATGGAATATCTCCATCACATACATTAGAGATAAATAAAAGGTTCATTTATATTTAATTCTTTAAGATAGATTGGTTATTCTTCAACCCCTCAAGAGTAAAATATACCACTTTTGAATGTAAAATATTGAATTTATAATTAATGATATTTTCATGAATATATAAAAACATTAAAAAATGTATGATTTCAACTTTTAGATGTTTGGTTAAAAACATCAAAGAATTTCTTTGTAATTTGATTTCCAAATATTCCATGTAACACCCAGACCCCAGAAGCACAGAGTCAGTGTATTGTTACATATCATTGGCATGATCACAAAAGATCATGTCTCGAAAGATCAATTATTTTAGTAGCTTGGATGTACTAGATACATTTACAGGGTTTATATTACATCATAAAATGGAATACTAAAACAACATTGTTTCCATAGACAACGCTGAGATCTCATAAACCATCCTCGTAGGACAGTCATACTATACTTCTTCACTTAATAGGAAAAATAAAACATAGAAATGTGTGAGAATAGATGATCAATAAGGATAAAAATATAGTGGAAGCTTTCAAAAATAAGAATAAACATTTAAGGAAATGTATAAGACTAAAAAATACTATTAATCTTAAACATCAGCATAATATGTCAAAGATAAAAAACAAATAATTCCATTTACATATTCACAGGGATATTCTACTAGTGAAATAATCACATGCAATATCAATAGCCACTTTCATAATGATGGAATGAATAATGCCAGACATTCATAACCATGTAGTCAAGGCCTTGTAGATAGAATACAAATAATATTTTGTCAAGGAGTTGTGCCAAGACACTAGTTTGTCTCATGAGACCTACCGATGCATCGAGGAGCTAGAGCAGGCTCCACCTGTCACTTACTAAGTCCAATTCATTCCTCATACTAAAAGGTTTAAAAATAACAAAATAATTCGTATTTAAACTAGAATAAAAAAATTCAATACTTTATCCATAAACCATGAATTATATAAAAATAACACATCCATAGTCAAACATATCACAAAACCTTCAATAAAATATGGATGTTTTGTATCATAATAAATCAACTTCAAATTAGAATCAAATCAATCAAATGATGTTGACATAGATGAAATGAAAACATTTTTAGGGAAATATATCTTTCTATTTTGAAATCCTTTAAGAGTCACATATTTTATAAAGAAAATATTTATTTTGAAAATATTCTTATAAGCTTGTAAGGAAAGATTTGATGATGTTATAATGGTGGAAAATAGCCGCACCCACTGTATATGTAAAAAAAACATTCTTACCATAATTTTGTCGAAAAGGTTATAAAGGACCTTGTTTGGAAAATGACAGAAAGATTCCTTAATAAACAACTTATAAAATGTAAAACAAGGTTATGAAATTACTTTAACCCATAGTTTATAAAATATTAAGAATTTTTTGAAATATATTTTTAAGGAACATGAATGTTGATGATAAAGAGGTCTCAGTAGATATTTACATAAAAACAACCACAGATAATAAACAGAATGTCAAATTAACCCTTACATTGTACTTTTCATTTATTGAGGGTAGGTTAAACTCATTTATAATGGTGAAATAATTATTATTAAATTATTCAATAATTTTATACCTTAATATGATATCATATATGGTCTTTTAACAATGCATTGTCAATAACAACTTAGTATTATCGTTGTTTCGAGTGTTAACGAATTCATTTTCCTTTATATTATTTGTTATGTGAGTCATATTTGTTAGGGATGTGATGTATCATATTCATATCCAGAATGATATCATGATTTTAAACATTATTTTTATTCATCTAATGAAAATTAGTCTTGAATGGATAATATGGGAAATGAATCTCATTGCATTCGTGGAAGGGTAATCCGTAAGTACGCACGAGTGACAATATCATTATTTTGATATTAAATAAATATTTAATTGGATGGTATATTATATATAATGAATAATTATCTTGTTATGTTAATTATTTACATCAATTAAACATCATTATTATACTCATCCAAATAATAATGTATTGAATAACAATTATACCACTATGTGGAGATGGTAAGCCGTACGTACGCACATAAGATGACATGTCTTTCAAAGGATTGAAAGAATAATTAATTTTGTTGTACCATATTTATAATTAAATAACATTATATATAATATAATAGAGTTATTATTTTAAAATGTAAACATCAATGAAAAATGAAGTGGATGAAGAAAGTAACTTGAATGAGGTGATGAAATATTTACCTCTTCTTCAGGTACATCCTTTTGATTTGATCAAATCGGCTCCATAGGATGGATTTATGAATAAAATAATGCCTCTAAGATGAATGGAGGATTGTTTATAGGGTATTTGGTTAGAGGTCGTCCAAGCAAAATGGTAGTTAAGGTGTGAATTATAGAGAAGGGGGAGTGCCCTTTTATAAAAGGGGTAAGGGGTACCTTAGGAAAAGCTAGATATATTATTTTATAATAATATCATTTTCGGTTTCTAATGGACCCAAGATGAATTGTTTAAAAGATAAGGTGGGTATGGGTTGAGAAAAACTGAACCAATATGTTTTATATAGGTTTGGGTCACTTTATTAACATTATCTTTTAGATTTCACTCTTAGTTAATTAGTTTGACACTTACCATGTCTCTTTGTATTTCTATATTATATGGTTAATAAACATAATATATACATCCAAGAGAACCCCAAGTGGTTAATTAATGATAAAAATATCATTATATAAGACTTTTGGCTGAGACTTATATTTTTTTGAAATGAATATCAGTTAATAATTAAATTTTTGTTTTAAAAACTCTTTTATGTCAATTTGGACACTATTTTGTATTTTTTTCTAAATTCATTACAACATTATTACTTCAAAAATAATTCATTTAAACAACCCTAATATTTCATATCAACCTAGAAAATTATTTTAATTCATAAAAATACTCAAATTACATTTATTAGGATATTTATAATATCAATTATTTTAATATTTCATTAATTTGATAATTACTGCATCATCATTGTGTCATCAATAAATTAAATTATTTAACATCTAAAAAATATAAATAAAATACCATTATATAGAAAATATTTTTATATTTCTAATGAATGTTTATAGTCTAATCTATATTATGTATAACCCTATATTAAAAATGTTTTAGTTGTTAAACTTTGCTTATAACTCTTTTAATTCTTGTTTGAATTAAATAATAATTAATGTCCTAATTTAAACCATGTGGACCAAAGAGGTTAATATTTTATCACTAAGGTTGTTTTTGGTCTAATTATAGTTATCCAATAGGATTATGACTTGTGTTAGATTAATAATAATATCATTTTTATCCTTAATTACCCAACTTACTTTTAACTGTGGTAAACAAAAGTAAAAAAATCACTATTCACCAAAAATTATTGTCATCTTATTGAACCACATATTCTTACTGATATCAACCGTGTATCTCAAATTTTTGAAATTCCCCTCACAGAAGAAGTAAAATTACGTTTTATTTGAATTTGCAAATTCTCCTCCGAGGTGGGTAAAAGATGGTGAAAAGTTCAATAAAATATTTCTACATCTAAAATTATTATAAACAGCCTCCAATGGATTACATTTAACTTATATAGGTATTATGTATCTATTTTAAACTAAAATAAATTTAATTTAAATAAATAATTATTTAAAAAAATCGTTTTTAAACTATAACTCAGTGTTTTCACTAATCATAAAAAATTGAAGGTTTTCAGAAAAATAAAAAATTTACCCTAAGCTAATTTTGATATTCTGAATCCAAAAATGAAATCCATTTCAAAAGATAATATTTATAAAATTTCAAAAAGTGGGTATTGCAATTCATAACGGGTAGTTTGATTTGTTTTGGTGTGTTAGAAGTCGAAGTTGGGTACAACACATGCTTCTGTATTATTCAATGAGAAGCGTACCGTGGAAGATTTGGGTGTTTCATTCTCCCCTCCATAAAATAATTTAGTCCTCTAAATTTCTAGAATATTACTGAATAAAAAGACTCGGGTGGTTCATCATCATAAGTTCCTCAGGTTCCCATGCTACCTCTTCAATCATATGGTTTCTCCATAGAACTTTTACAAGACAAGTCATATGGTTTCTCATCACTTGTTCTCTTGTATCAAGAACCTTGACAGGCTTTTCGAAATAAGACATATCGGGTTCTAGTTCTAATTCCTCATAGGTGAGTACATGAATTGGGCCAGACATGTATTTTCTCAACTGTTATACATGGAATACATCATGAACTTTGGAGAGACTTGGCGGCATTGCCAAATGGTAAGATACAACCCTAATTCGTTCTAGAATTTCAGAAGGTCCAATGTACCTGGGGTACAATTTTCCCTTCTTTCCGAATCATATGACACCCTTCCATAGAGATACATTCAAGAAGACATGATCATCTAACAGAAATTCCAAATCCTTCCTTCGGTTATCGGCATAGCTCTTCTTCCTACTTTGAGCTACTTTGATGTGGTTTTAGATTACCTTCACCTTTTCCATCATTTCCTCCGCCAGTTCTGGGCCTATGAGTTTCCTTTCACCATGATCATCCCAACAGATTTGTGTGAGACATCCCTTTTCGGATAATGCTTTATATGGTGCCATCTGAATACTTGAATGGAATCTATTGTTATAGAAAAATTATACCAAAGGTAAATATTGATCCCAGATGCCATAAACGTCATGTGAGCATGATCTCAACATGTCATCTATGGTTTTAATAGTTCACTCTGATTATCCATCAGTTTGGGGGTGGTAGGCAGTGCTCAAACGAAGTTCAGTATCCCGAGCATTCCGAAGAATTTTCCAGAATCGTAATGTAAAATGGGGATCACGATCAGAAGCAATCGATAGTCGCACTCCATGAAGTCTTATAACTTTATTAACATATAGTATTTCTAGTAGGTCAAGTGAAAAGTACCTCTTATAGCACGAAAATGTGCTGACTTGGTAAGATGATCAGCAATGACCCATATTTCATAGTTTTTCCTAAGAGTCTTTGGTATTCAATGACAGTGTCCATCATGATGTCATCCCATTTCCACATAGGTATGGGAAGATGTTGCATGACTTCTCCAGGCTGTTGCCTTCTAGATTTCACTTGATGACAAACCATACATCTTGACACAAAATCAGCAATCTCCCTCTTCATGTTTTCCCACAAAAAAATGTTCCTTCTAAACATTATACAATTTGGTGGTACCAGGGTTTATAGAGAAATTGGAGCTATTAGAATCATCAAACAATTCTCTTTTTAGATAAGGTATATCAGGATCACAGATTCTCTTTCCAAATTTCCAAATTCCATCTTCATACATTATGTCACTCAATATCTCATCATTCATGGCTTTAATATTCTTTTAAAACTTTTCATCATCGGTCTGAGAACTCTTTATCAAATCTAGTAAAGATGGTTTGGAAACCATTTGAAAAAGTATTGATGTTTCACCTTCCATGGTGATTCCCATATCCATCTTCACTAGATCAATGAAAATAGGATCCCTTTAAAATATCATATTGTTCAAAACTCCTTGATATTTTCTACTCAAATCATCTTCCACCTTACTTTCCATCCCTGGGTGGTAGTGTATAGTGCAATAATAATCTTTGAGTAGTTCAGGCCATTGACTTTTCCTCATGTTGATATCCTTTTATGAGAAAATATACGTCAAATTCTTGTGATCGGTATATATCTCACATTTTTCATCATAGAGATAGTTTATCCGAATCTTCATAGAAATGATTAAAACTTCTACCTCATGATCATCAGTAGGATATTTTTTCTCATTAATTTTTAGCTGTCGTGATGCATAGGCAATAACCCTATCATTCTGCATGAGGACACAAACATTTCCTTTCTTCGAAGCATCACTATAAATAAAAAACCCACCATTCCCCTATGGTAGAGTCAAGATAATAGCATTGAATAATCTTCCCTTCATTTCTTCAAAACATTCTTTACACTATTTTTTCCAAAAAAAATTCACCCCTTTACGAGTGAGCTTTGTTAATGGGTTAGCCAATCGGGAAAAATTATGGACGAAATTCTGATAATAACCTGATAAACCAATAAAACTATGTACCTACGTTATAATCATTGGTGCTTGCAATTATTGGATTGCTTAGGTCTTAGATGGATAAATGGAGAATCCATCCTATGAGATGATATGGCCAAGAAAAGAAATCTCTTAAATTCAGAATGCACACTTGCTAATCTTCTCATATAATTAATGTATTATAAGAGTCTTCGTGATAATGTGAACTTGATTTTCATGATCATCATAGATTTTGGAGCATACCAAGATATCATCAATAAATACTTCAAAAAATTCATCAATATATTCCTTGAAAACTTTGTTCATTAGATCCATGAAAACAGAGGGTGCATTATTCAACCCAAAAGGAATTACTGTAAACTCGTAATGCCCGTACATGGTTTGAAATGCTATTTTTGGAATGTATTCCTTCTTCACACAAAAATTATGATATCCATATCGAAGGTCAATCATGGAAAATCATTGAGCTCCAAGAAGATTGTCGAATAAATCATCAATGCGAGGTAGGGGATACTTTTTCTTTACTGTTATAGCATTGATCTCCATGTAGTCAATGCACAACCTCATAGATCCATCTTTCTTCTTAACAAAAAGGATAAGGGATCCCCATGGAGAAACACTAGGGTGAATAAATCCCTTACTAATCAATTCCTCTAGTTTATTCTTTATTTCCACTAATTCCACAATGGATATTCTATAAGGGGTATTTGATATGGGCCTTGAACTAGGAATTAAATCAATGGAAAACTCAATTTCTCATTCTGGAGGATGTTTAGGTAAATCTTCTGGAAACACATCAACATATTCTTTCACAATATGTGTATCCTATATAACGAAATTCCTTTACCCACTCACATTTTCTCATTCTCATCCTTCTGAATAACTTAAATTAGTTGAGCTACCAGGGGAGGATATAGATAAGAATCATGTGGGGATGATTATTCTCTAAAGATAAGGTTTTCTTTATCATCGTCATCAAAAATAATAAATCCTTATTCTTAAAATATATATGTGAATCATGATCCGAAATAAAGCCCATTCTGAGGATTATATCAAATTTAATCATGGGTATGACGATGAGATCAGTAGATAAAGAAAATTTATATGCATTGATGGGGACTGATTCAAAAAAACATTGTTGTGATGATACTTCCCTTAATAATTTGACCAAAAAATCCATTGTTAAATGAAATTAAAAATATTAAATTTTCTTAAAAAACTGGGAATATATGAAAAAATGTAATGATCCAGAATCAAATAAAGCATTTGTAAAACTTGTGGAAACCATTAAATTACCTTCCACCACATCTTTCAGAGCTTCAACCTCAAAATTAGTGATAGCAAAAGCTTGGCCTTGATCCCATGGCCTTTTTAGGTATGTTCCCCAGACACTTAGGACATTCATTTTCATAATGCCCATTTCTCTGCAATTGTAGTAATCAACATCGACGACCTCATTCTTTCCCTTGCAATCATGAGCTTGGTGGCCTTTTCACCACACTTGTAACAGACTCTCATTCCCTTTAGGAAAGAACTAGGGTGTTTATTCCTAAATTTAATATAGTATGGATATTCAACATTTCCCTTCTTCATCTTATTTATATTTCCAGAGTGTTCAGTAGATCTCTTCTTCTCTTGTTTTGCTTTAAAGTCGTATGACATAGAGAATTTTTTTCTGTCTGGATAGCACATGAGACAATATCTTCATAAGACGAGGAGGATTGTGAGACTAATTCTTGACAGAGAAATGGTTTTAACCCATCAAACAAATGATCAATATTACTTATTGGGTTACATATATAATATGTAGCATGCCTCACTAACGTTGTAAATTTAGCTTCATACTTTTCAAAATTCTCATCATCCTTTTACCTTAGACTCAAAATTTCTTTTCCATATCTGCTCGATGGTCATGAGTAAAGTGTTTTTCTAGGAAAAACAATTTAAAATCCCTCCATTACTTATTTTATACTTCATAATCTTCTTTTGTGAATTGAATCAATGACCACCACTGATCTGCATCTCCGGTGAGGCAGTAAACTACCATGAAAACTTTTTCCCTTTCGCTACTCCCCAAGGTGTGGAATATTTATTCTAAAGAATTTATCCATTGCTCGGATACTAGTGGATTATTACTCCCATTTAATTTTGGTGGTTGTTTCATCATGAATCAATCTAATATCGATCCTCCACACCGTGGATCTGGGTGCTCCATATGGGTAAGGATAATATTCATAACCTGATTGAGTTGTCACAATATAGTGATATGGTGATCAGCACCAGTTGTATCACTAGCTCCACAATAATTATCTTGACCAAGAGGGAAATCCCAAAATTAAGTGAGTTCATTAATAAATTTTTCTTTCCATCCACTGGGTTCCATTTCAAAATAATGGCATAAACTAGATTAGTTTATGAATAGAAATACATAATTACAAACTTGTAAAACACTTAACATAAATTGAACATTTTATGGATATAATCCATAGTCATAAAAAGGTTTTCTTTGAGAAATTATATACTCATAAACCCTTCATAATGGTTTGTTATGAAAATGAGAATTATCTTAAGCATTTCCCCCGAGAGTTTCATATCCAAGAGTGCAAGAGGGCCCGTTTTCATGCACCAGTTCCTGTTCGAGTGTAACATCCCAAGTAAGTAATGAATAATAGATATTTTTATCTATGTTTATTAATTATTAAGATAGTGTTATAGAGGCTTAAAACGAAAATAAATACAATCTTATGCATGGAATACACTAATATTCTTAAAAGATTGTTTTACTGCCTTTTGATGGCAAACCATTTTTGAATCTATATTTTAACAATTTTATAAACTATTTTTGTCAAAATAAACTTATCCATTATGATTGGGACATCAAAATTTACTTTGTGTGAATTTTTTGGTATTTTTCTGACAATGTTCATTTTTTTAATGAATAGTGAAAAATACTGCATTTTACATCAAAACTGCTTTTTAACCTAATTTATTTATATGATTAGATTATGTTTTGAATTGGTTTTGAAGTGAAATTAGAATATATTTTTACCATTTTATCCAATGGTGGTCATTGGAATCAATTTCACTTTGAAATTAGACTTAAACTGGTGTCAATCTTTTGATACTTATTGTTTTGTAAAAACACGCTATTTGCTCTGGTAGCGGGAATTAATTATTAAATTAATTAATGTGACTTATATTATTTGAATTTTGTAAAATAGACTTCATTTTTGAATTCGGAATATCAAATATAGCTTAGGGTGAATTTTTGGTAATTTTCTGAAAAACTTCAATTTTTGATGAATAGTGAAACCACTAAGTGGTAATCAAGCAAACTGATTTTTCAGTTAAATGAAAGTTTACCACTAATGTGTATTGAATTTTGAAAATCTGACATACATGGTTGTCATTAAGAAGTAAAATGTGGTTCAATGAGATTAAAATAATTTTTTGGTGAATAGTAACTTATTATGTTTTTAATCGCGATTAGTGGTAATTAGTGTAGTTTAAGGTATAAATAATGCTTTAATAATATGAAATGACCTAGACACATGTCCCAACCTTATTGGTTGTGTCATGGCCGACCAAGACAAGCCATGGCTCAACTTGGGGACCCCATGGAGACACTTTGGTTTGGAAATGACATAAATTACTTTTTATTAAATGTTAAAGTAAAAATGACACAAACAAGAAATGTTTTACGAAAACAGTTTTTACATGGGGTTATAAAGATCAGATTTTTGATTATAAATAGTCATTAAAAAGATAAAAAGATTTCCTACATCATAGTATTTTTTTTTTTGATTTTTAGACATTAAATAAATTAAATTATTTATGACATAATAATGATGCAGCGATGACATCATTATTTGACGATTTAAATAAAATGGAAAGATAATGAAAAATCTATGAACTAAACATGTCCAAAACCAATTGGATGAGTGGATTTAGAACCCTTATCACCTTATCCACGAATTATATCAATGTGGGACCTTTTTAAACCGAAAAACATTTTCAAATAAAGTAATATTTCTTTACTTTCCAAAAGTGCCCCTCCTCTCCTCTTATAAAAGGCCTCCACCTCTACCTCATTTCACACACTACTCAAGCCTTTGGCTCGGCCAAACCCTGCCCATTTACTCTCTAAAAATCCCTCTCCTCATCCTAGAGGATTCCCTTTGGGCAGAATCCTTTCAAAGGAAGCCTTTAGGCTCAAATCAAAAGGAGTTACACTTTTAAAGGTAATTCATTCTCTCATGTTCATTTGTTTTATTTTGCTTCTCCAACCCCCTAAACTCTTTTTATTTACTTATTTTGTAACAACACAAGTATATTAAATATACAAGGATGTTGTTATAATATTTATTTGAGATACACTCTCACACAACTACCTCAAATGGTTAAAGAACATACGGTTTCCGTGGATGGCGAAATTCTGCCTCCCGAAATGATGATTGTTCAACACTCATTTAACACCTTCAAAGGTGGCCATTATGATGTAACTATTTTTAGATATGATATATAATATGTTTATGTTTTCCTTAAGCTTCTGTTTTTTTCATTTTGGGCATACCTTTATGGTTTCCATTATAGGTAAACACGATATCTTCATTTTAGGAAGTGCGGACTACCGCCCCCTCAAAGTGATTTGATTCGTTAAATACCATATGTGGGACATATAAAGGATGGAACTATGATATTATATATGATATTATACTGGAATTATAATATACCTTTATATCATTATGATTCCATTCTATAAAATACGAAATAGAAATGAAAGTAGCGTTCATGCGTACGTACGGCTTACTGTCTCCATGAACGGTGCATTTCATTTCTTACCTCTAAATGATTATGTAATATTATAAATGCAAGTATGTACTAGATATATATGACATATATGATATCTACATCATGAATACCATTCTGGATATAATGAACCTTTGACCAAATTAACAACATGTAAGTGTAAGAAGTCTATTTTTGACTTAAGAACCAACTACCGACAAAATGAACATTATTAACTTAACTGATTACATGATGTTCATAACATGGTATAAAAGGAATAATGAACTTGAAAAAGATTCATAAGCAAGTAGAGATTAACTCAAGTTTATTATTCAGGAGATTAAAGAACAGTCGGGTCAAGTCGGATACGAGGTATGGGACTTCGTCTCAATCTCCTTTCATTGAGGCATATTTTATTTTAAACACAACTTTCTTTTATACGGTGTATAAACCCCTTTGACTTTTATGTTTATTCAAAAGGAATATTTTTTATATGAAGCGTTTACTAAACGACAAAAGGGAATGTTTTTGTCGTACGTATGCGGCGACAACGACTTCTCCGCCGTCGTGACCGTTATTTGAGTTTCGGCTTCCTCTACAAGCCATACCTTTTTTTTTAAAACGAAAAAATAAATACCATGTTTTACTTTGGTATTGAAAATGGTTTTCATAATGTTTTTATTATATCAATGTGTTGTATTGATATCTCGTGATTGAAATGTGGAAATGTTATGTTTCCTTTATGCATGTTTTATGTGATATGATTATGTTATGGTTCTTGGGCATTATTATGAAGACGGGTGGTTCCGTGATAAACTAAGGGTGGGTGAGCCCGTTATAGCTCTCCAATGCATTGGGTAACGCGAAGGAGTGAAACGTTAAGGTTTATCCGAAGAGATTTTAGGGAATATACAGTGATGGGTATTCTAAACGTAACCAAGAGGGTTACTCCCTACGTAAGAATGTTATGAATGACTCAAGTTACCTTTATGTCTTATGATTTCTATGATTTATTCATGATTTTATGAGGTATGTTAAAGTGCCTATGTTTTATGGGTAAAGTATGATTTCATTCTTATGTATATATGAACTCATGTTTCCTTTCCATGTTTTTTTTATAACCCATACTGAGTTTTTATGCTCATCCCAAGTTTTTGAAATGTTTTTCACAGGTCAAGGGAAAGGTACATGATAAGATGATAGAGTCAAGGATGTGTCAATAAATAATCCATGTTTTATTTTAAATGTGTTTCCATTGATGGGAATGAAGAATACTATCTTTATGTAACCACTTTGTTTATATGTGGAATGTAATGCAAGTTTTATGATCTAATTCTCTAAAACTCTAAACCCGAAAAGATCCTCAATGTGTAATCTTGTAATAACTCAAGATTAAGTAAGGTTTAAGGCTGGGGCCTTATAGTTGGTATCAGAGGTCGGTTTAGACAACTTTAGGAGTTATAAAAGTGTTAAATTATAATATGATTGAAATGATATAGCATTTACGGATTACCATGTTGCTTCGCCTAAGATATTTCTGTGTTCAGAATGGTTTTCCGCAAAGGAAACAAAGCAGCTATGTTGGGAAGACATCAGGAGGAAGATAACCTTCCAAATCAGCAACCTGAGATGGTCGGAATCCGAACTGAACAGTTTGTTGCAGTGATGGCATAGTTGACTCAGGCTATAAATGGTGGTGGTATACATGCATGAGATCAGCCAGATCAACCACAGAGGAACATGTCAATGGTGGAACACTTCATGAGGCAACATCCCCCATCATTTAGAGGATCATATGACCCTGTGCAAGATGAAGGGTGGATTAAAGCACTGGAGAAGATTTTTGATGTCATGGGTTGTTCAGAACATCAAAAGGTTAGTCTTGCTGTTTACCGTTTTGAAGGTGAAGCTGATCAGTGGTGGTCGATGGTGAAAAATATAAGGGATAGTGATGAGATTGAGGTTCTTCACTGGGACGAATTCAAAGGTATGTTTCTTGAGAAATATTTTCCTAAGGTGGTTCGTCTTAGGATGGAAAAACAGTTCCTAGAATTGAGGCAGGAGGATGATTCAGTGGCTGCTTATGAAGAAAAGTTCACTCGATTGGCAAGGTATGCTCCAAACTTCATACGAGATCTTGATAGTAAAATAAACCATTTTTACTCAGGGTTAAAGCCAAAGTATCGAAGGGATTTAGCTTCTCATGAGTTCAAAAGTTATGAAAAACTTGTTCGATGTACGGAGAAGGTGGAAATGGAGTTTGCTGATGATCAGGTGTTCTATGACAAACAACAGAATAAGAGATCTAGTTGGCAGGAAAAGGGGAAGAATTCATCAAAGAAGCAAAGAGGTAAGAAAACCAAATATCCATCCTGTGAGAAGTGTGGTAAAATGCATCCTGGAGAATGTTTATCCAAGTCTGGTAAGTGCTTTCGGTGTGGTAAGTCTGGTCATATTGCTCGTAACTGTAAGGAAGATGATAAAGCAGGAAATGAAAAGCCAACGGTAAGATGTTTTAAGTGTAATGAAATGGGTCATTATGCAGACGAGTGTCCGACAAGGAGCTTGAGTGATGGGAAGCAGTTAGACTACAAGTAGAAAGGGGTGGTAAAATCCTTTGCAACAACTTCAGCAGATGTTGGGCCATCGAATGAAGTGGTATCAGCTCCAGGGAGCTCAGTATTTTTCGAAGATTGACTTGAGGTCGGGGTACCATCAGTTGAAAGTAAAAGAAGCAGACGTTCCGAAGACTGCGTTCCGTACTAGATATAGCCATTATGAATTTGTAGTTATGCCTTTTGGGTTAACCAATGCACCTGTTGTATTCATGGACCTTATGAATAAAATTTTCCATGAGTTCTTGGATAAGTTTGTGTTTGTGTTTTGAGGTTTGGGAAGAGGTTATGTTTGCCTTGTGATTCACAGTTGAAGAATGAGTTGTTATGTGAGGCTCATAGTTCCCCGTTTTCAGTTCATCCGGGCAGTACTAAGATGTATAGAGATCTGCGAGAGTATTACTGGTGGGATGGAATGAAAAGAGATATTGCTGATTTTACTGTGAAGTGTTTGACATGTCAACAGGTTAAAGCAGAGCAGCAGTTACCGAAAGGGATACTTCAGCCTTTACCAGTGCCAGAGTGGAAATGGGAAAACATATCCATGGACTTTGTTGTTGGATTACCGAAGACATCTCGAGGTAATTAATGAAATCTGGGTTATTCTTGATCACTTGACCAAATCTGCTCATTTCCTTGCTATACAAGATACTTTCTCTCTTGATCAACTTTCCCGTTTGTATCTTAAAGAGATAGTCAGGTTACATGGAGTTCCTCTCTCCATTGTATCGGATCGTGATCCCAGGTTTACTTATAACTTTTGGAAAGGCCTTCAGAAGTCGTTGGGTACGGAATTAAATTTTAGTATAGCTTTTCAACCTCAATCAGATGGGCAGTCAGAACGAACAATTCAGACCTTGAGGAATATGCTACGAGCTTGTTCGATGGATTATCAGGGAAGTTGGGACCAACATATTTCTTTGGTTGAGTTTTCTTATAATAACAGTTTTCATTCCAGTATACAGATGGCACCATTTCAGGAATTATATGGGAAGCGGTGTCGAACTCCAGCTTTCTGGGATGAAGTGGGCGAAAGAAAGTTGATGGGACCAGAATTGGTAGAAGAGATGGCAGAAAAAGTTCAGCTGATTCAGAAACACATGAGAACAGCTCAGAGCAGGCAGAAGAGTTATGCAGATAATCGGAGGAAGGATCTATCTTTCGAGGTAGGTGATCATGTTTTTCTCAAGGTTTCCCCTTGGAAAAGTGTGATGAGATTTGGTAAGAAAGGAAAGTTAAGTCCAAGGTTCATTGGACCATACGAAATTCTGGAGAGAGTTGGATCAGTTGCATACCGAGTGGCTTTACCTCCGAGTTTATCTCAGGTACACAATGTTTTTCACGTTTCGATGTTGAGAAAGTATATGCCAGATCCATCTCATGTTTTGAGTCCAGAGGTAGTTCAGCTGGAAGAGAACCTATCTTATGAGGAACAACCGGTCCAGATTCTTGACCATAGGGAGCAAGTGTTACGGAATAAGGTGATTCACCAGGTAAAGGTTTTGTGGAAAAACCACATGATTGAAGAGGCAACATGGGAATCTGAAAATGCAATGAGGGATAAGTACCCCCATTTATTCGATAAGTAAATAAATTGCGGGGACGCAATTTTCTAAAGGGGGGAAGGATGTAACATCACAAGTAAGTAATGAATAATAGATATTTTTATCTATGTTTATTAATGATTAAGATAGTGTTATAGAGGCTTAAAACGAAAATAAATACAATCTTATGCATGGAATACACTAATATTCTTAAAAGATTATTTTACTGCCTTTTGATGGCAAACCATTTTTGAATCTATATTTTGACAATTTTATAAACTATGTTTGTCAAAATAAACTTATCCTTTATGATTGGGACATCAAAATTTACTTTGTGTGAATTTTTGGTATTTTTCTGACAATGTTCATTTTTTTAATGAATAGTGAAAAATACTGCATTTTACATCAAAACTACTTTTTAACCTAATTTATTTATATTATTAGATTATTTTTTGAATTGGTTTTGAAGTGAAATTAGAATATATTTTTACCATTTTATCTAATGGTGGTCATTGGAATCAATTTCACTTTGAAATTAGACTTAAACTGGTGTCAATCTTTTGATACTTATTGTTTTGTAAAAACACGCTATTTGCTCTGGCAGCGGGAATTAATTATTAAATTAATTAATGTGACTTATATGATTTGAATTTTGTAAAATAGACTTCATTTTTTAATTCTAAATATCAAATATAGCTTAGGGTGAATTTTTGGTAATTTTCTGAAAAACTTCAATTTTTTATGAATAGTGAAACCACTAAGTGGTAATCAAGCAAACTGATTTTTCAATTAAATGAAAGTTTAACACTAATGTGTATTGAATTTTGAAAATCCGACATACATGGTTGTCATTAAGAAGTAAAATGTGGTTCAATGAGATTAAAATAATTTTTTGGTGAATAGTAACTTATTAAGTTTTTAATCGCGATTAGTGGTAATTAGTGTAGTTTAAGGTATAAATAATGCTTTAATAATATGAAATGACCTATACACATGTTCCAACCTTATTGTTTGTGTCATGGACGACCAAGACAATCCATGGGTCAACTTGGGGACCCCATGGAGACACTTTGGTTTGGAAATGACATAAATAACTTTTTATTAAATGTTAAAGTAAAAATTACACAAACAAGAGATGTTTTACGAAAACAATTTTTACATGGGGTTATAAAGATCCTATTTTTGATTATAAATACTCATTGGAAAGCTAAAAAGATTTCCTACATCATAGTATTTTTTTTATTATTTTTAGACATTAAATAAATTAAATTATTTATGACATAATAATGATGCAGCGATGACATCATTATTTGACGATTTAAATAAAATGGAAAGATAATGAAAAATATATGAACTACACATGTCCAAAACAAATTGGATGAGTGGATTTCTAAACCTTATCACCTTATCCACGAATTATATCAATGTGGGACCTTTTGAAACCGAAACATATTTTCAAATAAAGTAATATTTCTTTAGTTTCCAAAAGTGCCCCTCCTCTCCTCTTATAAAAGGCCCCCACCTCTACCTCATTTCACACACTACTCAAGCCTTTGGCTCGGAAAAACCCTGCCCATTTACTCTCTCCACATCTTTCTCCTCATCCAAGAGGATTCCCTTTGGGCAGAATCCTTTCAAAGGAATCCTTTAGGCTCAAATCAAAAAGAGTTACACTTTTAAGGGTAATTCATTCTCTCATGTTCATTTGTTTTATTTTGCTTCTCCAACCCCCTAACCTCTTTTTATTTACTTATTTTGTAACAACGCCAGTATCTTAAATATACAAGGATGTTGTTATAATATTTATTTGAGCTACACTCTCACACAACTACATCAAATGGTTAAAGAACATACAGTTTCTGTGGATGATGAAATTCTGACTCCCGAAACGATGATTGTTCAACACTCATTTAACACCTTCAAAGGTGGCCATTATGATGTCACTATTTTTATATATGATATATAATATGTTTATGTTTTCCTTAAGCTTCTGTTTTTTTCATTTTGGGAATACCTTTATGGTTTCCATTATGGGTAAACATGATATCTTGATTTTAGGAAGTGCGGACTACCGCCCCCTCAAAGTGATTTGATTCGTTAAATACCATATGTGGGACATATAAAATATGGAACTATGATATTATATATGATATTATACTGTAATTATAATATACCTTTATATCATTATGATTCCATTCTATAAAATACGAAATAGAAATGAAAGTAGTGTTCATGCGTACGTATGGCTTACCGTCTCCATGAACGGTGCATTTCATTTCTTACCTCTAAATGATTATGTAATATTATAAATGAAAGTATGTACTGGATATATATGACATATATGATATCTACATCATGAATACCATTCTGGATATAATGAACCTTTGACCAAATTAACAACATGTAAGTGTAAGAAGTCTATTTTTTACTTAAGAACCAAATACCGACAAAATGAACATTATTAACTTAACTGATTACATGATGTTCATAACATGGTATAAAAGGAATAATGAACTTGAAAAAGATTCATAAGCAAGTAGAGATTAACTCAAGTTTATTATTCAGGAGATTAAAGAACGGTCGGGTCAAGTCGGATACGAGGTATGGGACTTCGTCTCAATCTCCTTTCATTGAGGCATATTTTATTTTATACACAACTTTCTTTTATACGGTGTATAAACCCCTTTGACTTTTATGTTTATTCAAAAGGAATCTTTTTTATACGAAGCGTTTACTAAACTACAAAAGGGAATGTTTTTTTCGTACGTATGCGGCGACAACGACTTCTCCACCGTCGTGACCGTTATTTGAGTTTCGGCTTCCTCTACAAGCCATACCTTTTTTTTAAACGAAAAAATAAATACCATGTTTTACTTTGGTATTGAAATGGTTTTCATAATGTTTTTATTATATCAATGTGTTGTATTGATATCTCGTGATTGAAATGTGGAAATGTTAGGTTTCCTTTATGCATGTTTTATGTGATATGATTATGTTATGGTTCTTGGGCATTATTATGAAGACGGGTGGTTCCGTGATAAACTAAGGGCGGGTGGGCCCGTTATAGCTCTCCAATGCATTGGGTAACGCGAAGGAGTGAAATGTTAAGGTTTCTCCGAAGAGATTTTAGGGAATATACTGTTATGGGTATTCCAAACGTAACCAAGAGGGTTACTCCCTACGTAAGAATGTTATGAATGCCTCAAGTTACCTTTATGTCTTATGATTTCTATGATTTATTCATGATTTTATGAGGTATGTTAAAGTGCCTATGTTTTATGGGTAAAGTATGATTTCATTCTTATGGATATATGAACTCATGTTTCCTTTCCATGTTTTTTTATAACCCATACTGAGTTTTTATGCTCATCCCATGTTTTTGAAATGTTTTTCACAGGTCAAGGGAAAGGTACATGATAAGATGATAGAGTCATGGATGTGTCAAGAAATAATCCATGTTTTATTTTAAATGTGTTTCCATTGATGGGAATGAAGAATACTATCTTTATGTAACCACTTTGTTTATATGTGGAATGTAATGCAAGTTTTATGATCTAATTCTCTAAAACTCTAAACCCGAAAAGATCCTCAATGTGTAATCTTGTAATAACTCAAGATTAAGTAAGGTTTAAGGCTGGGGCCTTATATCGAGTCTAGCTCAAAGTAGTGTTTTCAGGTTTTACCCCTTGGTACATCATTGCAAGAGCCACCTCTACCAGCTCATATCCATATAGGGATATATTCCTTGGAAAACTCACAAAATATATAAAATACCAAAATTCTAGGAATCTCTTATATAAAAATCCTCAAGGTCGATCTAAGGGTAATGTGCTCTAATCAGAGAATATCTAAATCAAGATTCCATGGATTTTACTGAACATCCTCTGATACCAACTGTAATGCCTCGACCCCATAATCCCAGAGATGGTTCGTTATTACATATCATTGGCATGATCACAAAAGATCAAGTCTCGAATGGTCTATTAGTTTAGTATCTTTGGATGTACTAGACACATTTATAAGGTTTACATTAAGTCATAAAATGGAAAACTACAACATCATTGTTTCCAAAGAAAACATTGAGATCCCATAGAATATCCCTGTAGGTCTGTCATAATATACTTCTTCACATACTGGGGAAAAATAAAACATAAAAAGAGGTGATCTCAGATGCTCAATAAGGATAACAATATATCATAAGTATTCATAAATAAGCATAAACATTTAAGGAAATGTATAAGACTAAAACAAAAGCCTTTCAAACTTAAACATAAGAAGAATATGGCAGAGATAAAAATAAAATAATTCCATTTACATATTCAAATGGATATTCTACTAGTAAAATAATCACATGCAATATCAATAGCCACTGTCATAATGATGGAATGCACAATTCTAGACTTTCATAACCACGTAGTCAAGGCCTTGTGCCAAGACCAAAAATATGATTTTTTCAAGGCCTTGTGCCAAGACACTAGTTTGTCTCATGAGACCTACCGATGCATCGAGGAGCTATAGTGGGCTCCACCCATCACTTACTATGTCCAATTCATTCCTCATACTAAAAGGTTTAAACAATACATAAACATGTGTATTACAACTAGCATACGAAATGTAAATACATTATCAATAAACCATGGATGGTATAAAAATAACACATCCATAGTCAAACTTATCACAAAACCTTCAATAAAATATGGATGTTTTGCATCATAACAAACAAACTTCAAATATGCTTAAAATCTATCAAAGGATGTTGTAATTGATGAAATAAAAACCTTTTTTAGAGAAATAACTCTTTCTATTTTGACATTATTTAAGAGTCACATAATTTATAAAGAAAACATTTCTTTTTAAAATAATATTATAAGAATATAATTTAACCTTCGACGATGTTATAAAGGTGGTAAATAGCCTCCCCACCATATAAGTTAATAAAAGACATTCATACCATAATTTTTTCGAAAAGGATATAAAGGACATTGTTTGGAGAACGACGAAAAGATTCCATTATAAACATATTATAAAAAGTAAAACAATGGTATACATGAATTTAACCCATAGTATATAAAATAATAAGAATGTTTTGAAATATATTTTTACGAAACATGGTTGTGGATGATAAAGAGGTCCCAGTATATACATACGTAAAATAAAACCTCAGATAATAAAGAGATTGTGAAATTAACCCTTACCATGTAATTTTACTTGGTTGAGGGTAGGTTAACATTATTTATAATGGTGATATAATTGTTATTAAAATAAAAAATGATCATATACATTAATATGATATCATATATGATCTTTTAACATTGATTTGTTAATAATATCTTAGTATTATCGTTGTTTCGGGTGTTAACGGATTCGTTTTACTTTATATTTTTTTGTTATGTGAGTAATATTTTTTATGGATGGGATTTATATTATTCATAATCAGAATGATATCAATTGTTTAAACATTAATTTTAATCATCTAATGAAAATTATTCTTGAATGGATATGATGGGGAATGAATCTCATCTCATTCTTGGAGACGGTAATCCGAACGTACGCACGAGCGACAATATCATTCTATTGATATTAAAATAATATATAATTGGATGGTATATCATATATACATAATAATTATCATGTTATATTTATTATTTACATAAATTATACATCATTATTATACCCAACAATATAATAATCTGTTGAATAACAATTACACCATGACGTGGAGACGGTAAGCCGTACGTACGCACGTATGGTGAAATGTTATTCAGATGATGGATAGAATAATTAATTTGGTTGTACCATATTTATAATAACATAAAAGTATATAAAATACACTGGATATACTATTTCAGAATGGAAACAACAATGAAAATTAATGTGGATGAAAAAATAAACTTGACAGAGGAGATGAAATAATTACCTCTTCTTCAAGTTCTTCCTTTGGATTTGATCAAAAAGGGGTCCTTAGGTTGGATTTATAACTAAAGTAATGCCTATTGGATGAAGGGACGATTTTAGAGAGGGTATTTTGGTAGAGTATGGTAAAACCAAATGTCTTTGATGTTGAGAATTAGAGATAAGGGGGAGTTTCCTTTTATAAGAGGGGTGAGGGGCACCTTAGGAAAAGCTAGAAATATTATTTTATAATAAAATAATTTTCGGTATCTAATGGATCCAAAATAGATTATTTAAAGGATAAGGTGGGTATGGGTAGAAAACCATTCAACAAATAGGTTTTAGATAGGTTTGTGTCACTATATTATCTTTATCTTTTAGATTTAACTCTTAGTTAAATAGTTGGACATTTACCACGTCTCTTTGTATTTTTATATTATATGGTTAATAAATGTACAATATACATCCAAGGGAACCCCATGTGGTTAATTAATTATACACCTATCATTATTTAAATCATTACGTAGATCGTTCAAATTTTAGGAATTTAATATCAATTAATAATATAATATTTGTTTTAAAAACACTTTTATGTCAATTTTTACACTATTTGGTATTTTGTTTTTGCTAAATTAATAACAGCATTATTACTTAGAAAAAAATTCATCTAACCAATCATAATAAGTCTTATTAGGCAATAAAATTAGTGTAATTCATAAAAAGTCTCAAAATACATTTATATGGAAATTATTAATATCAATTATATTAATATTTCATTAACTACGTAATTACTCCATCGTCATTATGTCACAAATAAATTAAATTAGTTATGTCTTAAAAATAAAAATAAAATATCATTATGTAAAAAATAGTTTTATATTCCTAAGTAATATTACAGTATAATTTATCTTTTGTATAACCCTATATTAAAAATATTTTAGTTATTTAACATAGATTTTAACTCTTTTAACTCATCTTTGAATTAAATAATAATAATTGTCCTAATCTAAACCAAGTGGACCAAAGAGGTTAATATTTTATTTCTAAGGTTTCATTTGGTCTAATTATAGTTATCCAACAAAATTAGGACATTTTTTATGGTAATAATAATATCATTTTTACCATTAATTACCCTATTTACTTTTAACCGTGGTAAATAAAAGTAAAAAAGTTACTATTCTCAACAAATTATTTTCACCTTATTTTACCACATTTTTGTAACTAATATAAACTATGATTCTCAGATTTTTGGAATTCCAATCACAGAAGTGGTAACATTTAGTTTTATTTGAATTTGCAAATTTTCCAAGGAGGTGGGTAAAAGACGGTGAAAAGTTCAATAAATTGTTAATATATCTAAAATTATTATAAAATCACTCCAATGAATTACCTTAATCTTATATAGGTATTATATATCTATTTTTACATAAAATAAATTGAAATAAAATACATAATTATTTAAACAAAAATTCGGTTTTAAACTATAACTCAGTGTTTTTCACTATTCATCAAAAATTAAAGGTCATCAGAAAAATACAAAAAATTCACCCTAAACTAATTTTGGTATTTAGAATCCAAAAATTAAGTCCATTTTGATAGTTAAAATTTATAATATTTCAAAAATATGGTATTAATATTCACAACGTCTAGTTTGATTGGTAGTGGTGTGTTAGAACTCGAAGTTGCGTACAACACATGCTACTGTATTATTCAAAAAGAAGCGTACCATATATGATTGGGGTGTTACATTCCATGGATTTCAAAAAAATATAATGTGTTTTTATGTTATAAAAAAATCCTGAAATATATGAAGAATAATGAAAATTATTCTATTTATACAAATCACGAATTGATAAAATCTATTTTACATTAATCATTATTTGAATTAATAAAAAATATCAAATATGATTTTTTTGGGTAATTTCATATAGTAATTTATATAATCAGGTAGTTATTTCATAAATTTAATTATTATTTAGTAATTTTAATCCTTTTAGGTATTTATATATATCCATTTTAATCATTTTTTCCATAAATATAATTATTGAAAACATCTATTAGAAGGAACACTTCCATAATAATATCATTAGTATTAAATATTTTTTTAGTTTTGATAACTATTCCAAAACAAAATACATTTAACATATCATATATCGCCTTAGTTATTTTTTTAAAATTATTTTGATGATGACATATATTAATATTCCTGATCAACAATGACTTTTGATATAATTTAAAAATATAAATGTTTGATAAAAAACAATTAATGAGATCTAAAAAATATAAGCTATTAATGTAACTTCTATAAATTTTTTTGAAGATATATATTTTTATTAATATAATGATTTTTCATCTTAAGAAAATAGTTTATTAACTGTTTTCAAATCATGATGAATAATTATATTATATAATTAGTTCATCAACCCATTAAATGTGCATAATAAACATATAAGACTATTTATTTTCAACATATTACAAATGAATTATTAATATTAGTGTTACGAAAATCTTATAAATGATTCCTTTGGATATGTTTATATAAGGAATGTGATTCTCTATATTTATATTAAATAATATTAAAAACCTAATATATATATTACCTAGTAAATAATAATTCATGTGACTATTTCAAAGATTCATATTTAATATAACACTTTGTTGGCCGACATGGAATCTAGGTGAACCCATATAAAATTATTACATAACTAATATTTCATATAAATCTTTTAAATATTTTTTTTAATATACTTATTGATGATGTAAATAATTTATGTTAATAATTATGGATCCATGGTAATCATTGTATTGGTAGAATTTATAATATGATAAAAAGAATGAAAATTCATTTATAAGTGAAATTTTAGTATACATATATCCGTTAATTAAATTTATGAGTAATCCATTCATGGATGTATACTATTTGACAATAAATTGATTATTATTTATAAATTAATTAATTTTTTTCATCATAATTGACTCTATATGATAAAAATGATTGTGTCATGTAAGAAATTTTTCAGTATTCATATACATTTGGTTTACCACAAAAGGTTAATTTGTTTACAGTAAAACAAATATGTATTATAATATTATATATAATCATTTTTTATTATAAATTTTTTACATATAGAGAGTTATTCAATGACTAATTGAGTTAGGTACTAAATATTATGTTATTTCAAAATAATATATAAATAATAAATGATTTCATCAAGAATTAGGGTACAAAAATTATTTTATATACCACAAGGTAGGTGTATCCTTTCTGTTGCAATAAATTTGATAACATTTTTCATAACCTTTAAGGATCATACATGAACATAAACTAACTCATATTTATTTATGAATAATAATAAATTTTATTCGAAGAAGGTAAATACCTTGGGGGTATTAAATCGGGTATGATAGATTAAAATAACTACCCCTTTTGGATCTTGTTTTATTGTTGAACAAAAATATATTCTATAATATTCCCATGAAAGATTTAAATGGAAATTAAAATATGAAAAAAAAAAAATCTTAGATCATCCTCATTAATATAAATACAAGGAGGATACAAAGGAAATGAACCATTATAGCAAATCTATTAAATCATACTAGTATTATAATGTTCAAAGTGGACTCCCTACCCCTCCTGGTTTACAGCCATTCACAATTTGAAATCACAATAAACTCTTTATACTAAAGATAATTTACTACTCATTCAGAAGACCCTTATGTTGAAATTTATTACATATATGTTTTTTAACAATTGAATGAGTGCATATTTATTCCCCTATTTTATTAGTGAGATGAAACAAAACCTTCATGTGTATATTTTTTTCTTTGAGTGTGAAACCTTTTTCATTGGAACACATAACTCTCACTGGCTTACACCATTGTAATAATCGATCATGATACCCATATAATATAACTCTAGAAAAACAATCCTTCTTCTTTTTATGATATTAATTATTTAATTCAATTAATATTGATTCTTATGAGATAAATAACTTACTATGTGTTATTTGAGAATCGTTTTAAAAGACTCATCCAATCACGTAACTTATTTATCTTCACATTAAACACTTCTTACACTTCACTTATGGGGCCTCAATTTCATAACCTCAATTTCTTCATTTGGAACCCTTTCTTTGGACTCTTCTTCAGATAAAAGATTTAAGAAAACTTTATTACTTATTAAGAATTTATTTTTATGAATTTATAGGAATTAACCCACCACTATAACCGAAATATAATGTTTATCCATCCATTACAACACCTTATAGAAATATTCGTCATACAACCTTTCATAAATCAAGCTACTGATAAAATCAAAATATTTACTTCATTTCATGCGATCATGTATTTTTGAGAATTTATAAAAAAACCCATCTCTCAGATTGTGTTCCTTAAATTATTTTACTCACATATGTGATCACAAGATCTCCTTCATACATTATGTGGCACAAAACACCCTTACCTCATTCATCCTTTTATCAATCAGGTTACCCACTTATGTGATCATGAGATTCCATTAATTTGATATGATCATGTGATTTTGAGAATCCACAAAAAACTTCTTCTCTGATAGTGTCTGTTCCATCATGTGATCAAATCAGGTAATCAAAAAAAAATCTCATTCAGCATATACACAATGTAAAACTTCTACACACCACTTGATTTTAAGAGATCACAAGGCATGAATTCTTTGGAATGTGTTTAGACACTTGATGTTATATGGAAGATTCAATCTTGTGACCCATATAACTTCATGTGACAATTTTAACAACAACATATTATGTGGTCATATAACCCTTTGGAAATTTTGTGATGAACATTTTCCATTAAAAATATCTCATAAAAGTCCAAAAAAATACATTCCACCTTGGAAAAACAACCAGGTCAAAAGCTTTCAATATTTTTAACAAATAGAAAAATACAAAAAAACCCTCAAGACATATTTTCCCATCATTATTCACCTTTGGGATTGTTGAAACAATTCAATCTTCAAGAACCACCCTGTTGAAAAATCATACACATTCTAAGACATTTACCATCTATAATTCAAGACAATGGTCAAGTACATCCTTAACGAGTAATTTAGTCCCACCTGATTCATCCTCAACATGATAAAAAAAAGTACTATGAAAATTTAATAAATGAATCACATTGTTCTCAATTCCACAATCTTAATTATTTTTGACAAAAAACATAAACTATTTTTTTTGAATGAGATCACTTCTCAAACTCGTTAAAATACACACATCAACTACCAGCATTATGAACAAAAATTCTACTCCTTTTCAGTTTTCATCATAATTTATATACAATCTTCAACATGGTTATGTTTGAAAATCCCCCTGTTTCCCTTATCCCCAAAAAATATTCTCTCATTTTCTATCTTCGTAATTATACCCCTTTCTCAATGAACCCAAAAGTGTCTTCTTTGTTTTCTAATAGATTTTGATGAACATATATAATAACATAGATAAAAACACACCACACATCGGGGATAGGGGGACCCAAATACAAACTATTCATGTTTGGGGAGTCAAATAAATTCCAAGATCAAGTTGATATCATTAAAATGATTATTTGGGTAGGTTATTTGTTAAGATGTATGATACTTATAATTATGTAAGTTCATTTCACCGTTTATCAAGTCCACAACTCACTTCCTCATTGATAATTTGAAAAGTCATTTTAATTTTATTTATCCATGACTTATTAAAAATATTTCTAATTTCATTCCTAGAAATTCAATTATCATAATGGATTTTGATCAGAGACTCCACTTCAACTCCCATATTTTCTAGTTGTTACTTAACCCATAGTAACTATATATAAGCCTGTGTAGCCTCAATATATACTTCTTCTGTAGTGCTTATAGAAATTGAACCTTGTTTACTACATAGCTATGAAATAACATTTCCATAAAGATAGAATGATCCAATTGATGTTGAATTCATATGATCAACTTAACCAACTCAGTATGTGTTTATATCCTAATAAATATTATTAAGTTTTGTTTCTATACATCATGAAATAATCCATTATCCCTATGATATATAAATGTATTATTTACCTAAAAATTAATTTTATTTATTTTGGATTTCTTTGATACCAAGAAACTTGGAATGTGGAAATAAATATAGAGTTATGTTGGTATTAATTACAATAGGATACAAATGATATGTCTGTATTATGTTATATTGAGTGATTTTCCTCCATAATCCCCTCATAATTTCATATAGACAAAAAACATTATATTCTCTTATGAATTATTCATTAAAAATATTTTTAGAACTTTCAGAAAATATCATTATTGGGAAATAAATATGTTGTGCCTTCTTTGTGTTACTTTTTATCAAAATTAAAATATTACCTGAATAATAATTTACATTTAAAACTCACATGTCTAGAATTTTTTAGATTTTTTTACTATTATTCATTCTATATTTTATAAATTATGTTCTCAATATATACAAGTACCATTATCCTTTGATTAATCTTATTATTAACATAGTTATTTATATCAAATCTATGAGGAAAAAAACTAATATTCTTTAAATAATGATGATATCATGAATACCATGTTTTTGGTTCCTATTTCAATCCATAAGAACCATTTTAAACACCAAAAATTTATTCATATTCATAAATGATAAAGAAAACATGGTTTTTCAATAAACATTTCTTCTTATAGAACCCCAGTCATAAATGTGGACGTGATGCCAATTGTAAAGACATTGTATTTTTTATTACATTCTTATGGAGAATAAAAATCTGATTGATTTGATCCTTAAAAAAGGTGAAAATGTTTCATCAACATTGATACCATATATAATAGATTATCCCTTGTACATATATCTTACTTTGATTCATATTATCAATTCATATTCATTCTACATGTTATGGTGGACCCATTTGGTGTTGATGTCATTTTTTTCTATAATACTCAAGATAATCTCCTAGGTATGATTATTTTTAATTTGATCATGCAAATTAATTATCAAACAATCCAAATCAATATCTCATATAGCCTTTTAAAAAACTTTTTTCTCTACCTATGAATGGAATGATTGTTTTTGTATAGTATTTATCATCATTGTCTACACTTGTTCTATTTGATCACAAATTATGTTTTTTCTATCAATTTCTTCTTATCTCTCAGTTTCTGTGTAGATACATTTATACCTTCATCCGGATCATCATATTAATCTTCATCCAAATTAGACTTAGGTAATTTCACTCACCCTGGGCTTATATCTCTTAAGGACCATCCTTTAGAAACTTAAACTGATTTGTTGAAGATTGTTCCAATTTTACACTACAACAACATCATTTCCCTTTGAAACATTATCCTATTGCTTCTTATACCATTAACATTATTTATTTTCTCCTAAGTATACAAGAAATATCCCTTCTTCTCCTTGAGAATGAAACTTTTTTTATTATCCTTATTGAGAATGAAACACATACATGTGAAGACATGGAATTAATTTAATTTCATCTTAAATCCATACCAAAGTTCATTTTATTTCTTTTATTACATTGTATACAACAAATCTATATTAAAAATGTAAACTGATGTCCATACTACCATTTACAAAAACATTTCTTGATAGAATTTCTGAATAAGTCTTTTTTTGGTCGTATTGTTAACAATTTAATTTCTTCTCTCAACCAGACCATTTTACTGGGGAGTTATTACTACAGAGACTTGGTGCCTTATCCCATGATTGTTGAGATAATCCTACACATGGATTTTTGTGAACTCCATTACATTATTATTTTACAACATATAAATATTTTGACCAATAATATTTTTATCTTTCTTATGGTATTGTGTTATACAAATGAATAACTCAAACCTGTGGGTAATAATATTATCCCATTCCATTATACTATAATCATCAATAAAAAGGTCAAAATATATATTTCTATTAATATCTCTAGGTGAAATAGTTCCTCACACATCAATATTAACTGGTTCAAACACTCTTGTTGACCTTTTCTATTTGTACTTATATGCCTTTTGAGTAATATTCTATTGTTGGAAAGAATCACATGTATGAGTATGATTACATGATATAATACATAGATCATGAGAATAATCATATTTTAATAGATCTTCCAATTATGCTTGGATCAAATAACCATGTAATTTTTCCCATAACCTATTTTCAAAATCATTGTATAGAATGCACATATCTTATTATCCACTCACAAGTTATAGATTCCCCATCATGTGATTTACCTACCAAACAACTACACTATATATTACTTTAATGATAAAAAACATCATAGTAAATCTTAATGAGGGTCAAAAGTCACATAGTTGACAAACACTTAACATGTTGTGACTGAGAACTTCAACAACCAAGACATCGATATGTTTCATTACTTTTTACCCAAAAATGGGTTTTCCTAAACTAATAATCTTCATACCATTATCATTTTCAAAATATGAAGACACCATCGGTGTTATACAGGATGTGTGTCACTAGATCCTTATTTCCCATCATATGTGATGTGTATATACTATCAATGATATATATTCAAGTGTGGTATGATAATTTTAAGGAAATATATATTACCAATAAAAGATGACATATTTTATTTTTTAGAAATTTTATTGATATTATAATTCATGTTGACTAATTTTGTTTTTCATACTCAGCGTATAATAGAACAAATTTATCTTGAAATGTTTTAAAAATATTTTGAAAACTTGTTCCATTTAATGGTCCATGTTGTTTCTTCATACAACCACTTTGGTTATTCTTTGATATAATACTCCATTTTATTGATTAAAATATCTATCCATGTGTATGAATAATACAAAAAAAACAATGACCATTAAAATAATTCATTGAATAGTGTACTCTGTTTGGATGCCTTTTTTCTATTGTAACCATAAATACCACTTGGACTTGGAAAATAAATTTAATATTGTCTCATATTTCTACCACAATATCACCTAATATTTATTTTATTACTATATTTAATTATTTATGCACTAGTTTTATATTGGGTTCATTAAATTACTTAATTCTAATTCATTCCCAAATCAATCATTGACTTTGGAGCTGGTGATTGTGGTCTGGAACCATTCATCACCACTTTATGGTTATGATCAATCCCCATACTAGTTGTTGAATTATTATATTTTGTTTCTTTATACAAAAATTTCTTTGAGTATTTTTCCAAACCATATTACTCTAATATCAATTGTTTTATCATTTATGGATAATTTTCTCTAGATATCATACTAGGGTCCAAGAATTTTTACTAATCCTCTAATTTTTTTCTTAGAATTAAATCATACTCATCCAGTTCTTTGATACATGTAACTAAATATTTTATATTGTTATTCAAACTATAGATAAACCGAGTATGTTATTATATTTTTATCATGTAATTTCCAAAATTATTTGTATTTTTTGGATTTTCAAATATGAGATTTTTAATTTTTTAAATTAACTCAAACATCTCTTCTTCTTGATACATCATATAGATTTTGCATAATTAATCAATATATTAGTTTTCATTTTTATAAAATTAAAATAGTTATCTACTTAATAGAACCTTCTAATTAAACCAAGAGGTTAAATCATCTTTCGACTTCTACTCCATCATTATCTCTCTATTACATTATCTAGGAATTACCTGTAACATCATCCATAAAATTTTCTCCATGATCCTTGTAGTCCTATATTTATATTAACTCAATATATTTTATATGTTCATTTTCCTGTGAAACTAGATTCTTTATTATAAATAAGATTTTAATATTAATTTTCATACCATTAACATTAGAGGATTAATTCTTCCTGGTAATTTCATCATCATAAACATATTTATCTGGAAACATATTAGGATACTTTCTTGAAATATGTATAACCATTCCACAATTTAATCATTCAAGAGAATAAATTATTTATGATTTCCTTTTCTCATTTTTAGATTTTAGGAAATGAATTTCATCACGTCATCTACTTCTCCTTTGTTGAATTTTTATATAGTGATCATCTTTATGGCCTTGAATGACACCTATATTGACATTCCCCTTTCCGTAACATTATTTTCCTTGTTTCAAATCTCATATAAAAAATTCCTTATATGAATACAATTTCATCCCTTTTGGATTTTTATCTTGAAGCATATACACTTTAGGAATGAATCATGGTATAATTCATCTTAGGATGAGTTTTATGATCGTCATGCCATCGAAGATTTCACAAATACCAAATATTTACTCAACCACAATATTAACCTAAACAAGTAATTAATAAATAAAACCATTAGGGATCATTTTTAATTCCACATAAATATTCCATAGAACCTTTAATTTATATTGAATAACATTTGAGTCTCTATCATAGATATTTAACTACTTTTCCGACATGGAAATTTATTCCTTACATTGAATCAACATCACATATATTGGATTGGATTAATCTCCCCATAATCATTGATTCCTCTATCATTATAATCCAATTATACTTAGTCTACCTATGAATATGCTCCACTCTCCATACTATCTAAAATAACATGGAGAATAACTATAGGAACACCTATGCATAAATATTGAAGTAGTACTGCATCTGATTCTTACATAGAATAAAATTGTTTCCATCGACGATCAGAATCTCTATGTGACTAAAAACATACATTTATTCTACTAAGAGAGATAAAATAACATTATCTATTATATTTTATACTAATTATTAGGCAGAGTAGGTTAAATACCATAGGGGTGGGAATCAGGGTACTAAAAATCAAAACAATTTCTTTTTTTATATCGTGTTTCATTGTTAAACAAAACGATATTCTCTTTATCCTTCTTATATAAATTAATGGATGTAAATTAAAACATGAATATGGAACATAATTTTAACATAGTCCAAACTAATTTTAATACATCCATGGAGCATAAAAATTTAATATCCCAATGTACCAAAACCACTAAATCAAAATTGTGTTACAATGTTTTGATCTGGTGAAATATGTCTCCAAATTTAAAATGATTAATAATTAGAAATCAAACCAGTATCTCTCGATTAAATTTAATACACTACTCTTATAGTAGACTCTTATGATGATATTTATCAGTTATAATCAGGTTCACAATTTAATGTGTGGGTTTTATGAACAAGATTCATCAATGAGATGAAAACCACTTCAATGTGTTAATTTTTGTCTAAAAGAATGACTCCTTTCATCATGGAGCATGTGACATTCACTAAATTATGAAATCATAAGAATCCATCATGATACACTTAGTGAATAACCCATGTGAAAGACGACATATACTTTTATTGATCATGAATCTCTTATTCAAACAATGATATCACATAATAAATCACAAAATCTAATTTAGATTATGAATAAATTCTTTTTAGCGACTCATACGATTTTTTTAGTTACTTTACTTCATTCAAAATCTATTGTCCAGACATTTCTCAGATAAAAAATTTATAAAAACATATTTACCTCAAAATAATGTGTTAATTACTATATAAATGTCTTAACTCACCACTGTAACTATACAAATAATAGTTATACATCATTTACATCACCTTAGAAAACTCCTCATTTTCCTTATGTTCGTTTCTGAACTTCATCTAGATCATGTGATCGCAAGAACATCATCACAAGACCACTTAATGATTCTCTGTTTAATTTCCATTGAATATTCTATGACTCTCCACCTTCAGATGTGTCACTTCCATCATGTTCGTCACCCAAATTCATCATGTGTGTCATATTAGCTTATTTGATCATGTAATTTTGAGTGACCAAAATAATTATTCAACCCATACATCTTTAAACCAATAAATAATGACACTTATGCGATCATGATATACCATTTATTTCACAAGATTGTGGTATTTTGAGTGTTTGTAAAATACATTGTCCTTGAAAAGATTACCTTATATCATGTAATTCACATCTAAAATCACAATACCACATTTAACTTATGAAGGATGAAAACATTCCATCATCATTTGATTTAGAGTGACCTCAAGATGCATCCACCTCAACCTGTGTTTGTTCATGTGGTCTTTTACGGATTAAAATATTTTATGATATACTTAAAATAATTTGATAGTGTGACCATAAATGTTTTGTGAGATTTCATAACCCTTTGGAAAATATGTTTTTATCCTCCACCATAGTCAATTCTCCCAAAACTCTAAACAAATTCCCACATCCTTTGATAAACAAATTTTTTCAAAAAACTCCTACCTTTTCTATAGGAAAAAAACCAAAAAACACCATCAAGTGGCATTTTTTTCCAACTATAAACATATATGAATTATTCTAAATCATTTAGATAAAAAAATATTTATAAAACATATTCATTTCGAAATACATATATGATTTTCAACGTCTTCCATTATATATATTTTACAGATTCATAGTGTACATTGAAAAATCTAAATTATTATGACCCTCATCAAATAGGTTATACAAAAATTATAATTCATTAATTTAAATTATTAAATAACGGGATTCATTTTTTGAAGGTGTTTTAATCAAAATTAGAAGAATGTTAAGTGAGGAGTATGTGGTAGAAGAAATAGGGGTCTAGTACTCGATGGCATTGAAAATGTCACGACCCGCCTTCACCAAAAGGAGGGATGGGTCAACAGGTTTCCAAGACCGTACTTAATTAAGTTGAAGGAGAGATAATGACCCCTGAAACCTGCCTTCTATAGGTCCCGGAGTGGTGACTAGCACCAAGGGTATGGATATTACACACAAGTGGAAGGCATTACCCTTTTTGTTTTATAGGATCAGGAGATAAGATGATGAAACCAAACAACACCAAAAGTAATAGAAAAGTAATGACAAAAGTAAACCATTACCACATGCATGTTTCAAAAGTAAAATCCACAAAGTAAAAAAGTGACTACAAGGGTAAGTACCAAAGAATTGAAAACAGCAACTGCAACTGCCCAAAGGTCCGAGCTAGTATGGTCCTGTGCGATCCCCGAAGTCCTCCTGGAAACCTTAAAGCAGTTTTTATATACGTAGGGTAAGCATACAAGTACACTCAGTAGGGAAAACCAAAGACACTCGTGCACAAGTGGGGGAACGTACTAAAGTCCCGTGAGAAGCAGACAACCATTACTATGAAGGATTTCACTCATCCCACTCACCAGCTACACTCACCAAGTAACTCAAACCAAGAAATATATATAAGAGAACATCGATATTTGGGTACCCCGTGCCACATTCCCACTAGTTATTGAGACATCCTACTCATCGAACCAATCCCGCCATTTTCACCGTAGTCCCACTACTACACTCGCCCGCACACACCTGGGACACAATCGCACGCAGTCCCACAGCCGAATTCCGCCCGCAAACACCTCGGCCACAATTCCACGCAGTCCCACTGACGAATCATGCCCGCAAACACCTGTTCCACAACTGTCACACATAACCATGCATGTAGACACCTAGTCCAGAACATCCACTACCATGCCCGAAGACACCTGGGCTAGAAGATCTACAGCCACGCCTGAAGACACATGTGCCTCATCACGAAGACACTTGGGAAACCACCTGCCCACACACACCTGGGCCAACCCCCACACTACCCTGAACAAATATTCTTGGGCTAATAATGGATCTCAGGCCATCAAAACCTGCCCAAAGGTACATGGGCTATCTGGGAAAGGGAGCATAAAAGGAGCTAATAACCAGCCACTAAGAATAGTGTTGGGAAAAACACCCTCCCCATGAAATGGGGTTATTCGGCACTACGTTCTCAACTTGGGTGGGGCGCGAATAATAAACACAAAACTACAAGTATATACATAGGTAAAAATCACTCACCCAAAGTTAGGTTTTTCTTCAGACAGCCTAAAGATCACAACATCACTCAAGTCTGAGTCATGACTCTCGCCAACAAAACTCATTTGTCGCATTCTTGTTTTCATGTTCAGTAATAATGTTTAAGAAGTTCATTCAGCTACTTGGGATACTAACACCATAAAGATAACCAAGGAACGAATCCATCCAAATGTCAATTTAAACATTCACACCCGGTTCTCTTGTAAAGTCACAACAACATAGGGATAAGTGAGATCTCTCGAAGTACTGGAACCAAAGAAACCCCTCGAGATAGTACCCCATGTCCCCCAAAAAGGTTTCTCATCAACAGAGGATACCACCCCAATTAGTTATATAAACAAGGTAACCACTCGGTCTTAAAATTCACAACCACTGCATCCATAACAACAGGGGATCCCATACCCAATTTCACAACCACTGAGAGTATAAAAACAAGGGATCCTATCCCCTCCCACATCTCTAGCAATTTTTCCCTAAGATAAAACAACCAAACCACTAACAACAACACAAAGCAGGGCCATGCCGGTATTTTCAGATTTATAGAATTTAACACGCTCCATGATTTTAATTTCCGTGTGCTTTAACTGGGGTTATCACAGAAGGGTTGATCCTGGTGCTTTCAATTTATTTAGCTGGTTGTACGTGATTAACCAATTTCTGTTTTCACAGTAGGAGTTCAGAACCACAAAAAAGTCATTTAAAACATCCCCAGGGGTTCATTAGTGCAGAGAGAAATATCACCAACGGCCATGATTTTCAGTAGGTGTAAGCCCACACAATTCAGAAATATGATCATAACATAAAACAGCATCAACGATCACATCCCCCCTTCTTTCTTCATATAATCAGTTCATTATCTTCATTTAAGTCTGGTTTAACCAATTCTATAGAATCAAAAGCACGCCCACCCCACATGATACACAAAAGCGAGAGACGAAGAAATTCCCTACTTGTTGATCAACGATTGACGCTAAGGCTGGGGGCGGAACTTCATAGATAGTGATTCGGTTCACCTTAACGAAAATCGCCTCGTCTATCAACGCTTAGGCCAGGCGCAGTACTTCATGCATAGCAATGCGGCTCGTCTGAACGAATAGATTCTCGTCTGGACGAAGGGAACTCTTATCATAGGGTGATCAAGAAAAGAAGAAACCATGGCTAACCCTTATTTTATCATAGTCGCGGACGGTTGAGATAAGAACGCCAAACCACGTAAGGAGCGGGGGTTGTGGGTTGACCATGCGGCCCCACATGTTATTAAAGGGGTCGGGTGGTTTAAACTGACGCACACAACAAGTTAATTTATTAAATATTTAATTATAAAATTTATGGGTGTTACCGGGCTTTAAAACAAGCTTAATGGGGGGTCAAATAAGGGATTAAAACTCAATTTGCGCACGTCACTGGAAAAACCCCAACAAATCCAGGTGACCCTGATCGGTCGCGCCGATCAGTCTCACCGATCGATCGTGCCGGTCGGTCTCACTGATCGGTCTCGCCGATCGGTCGCGCCGAGACGCTACCCCTTTAGGATCCGGATTTTCGGAAAAGGAAAGGACCAAGAGAGTCTGGGTCATCACATCAGATACCTCTCAAAATATTATCGCCCTTAAGAATTTAAACAACCCAAAAGGAAAGAGAGGGTCTGAACAACCACCTAAAAAGATACCTCTCAATAGTGAACCTCATTGTTAACTAAGAACACTTTCCTGTGACGAACCAAGCAACATATCATGTAAAACTACCCAGGCATGTGGGGGTTGGGGAGTCTCTTTCCCCGTGTCAAGATAATATTCGCTTTGGGCGGAACTGACTCGCCCGCACAGGTTTTAATCTCATCCACCTTAATGCGTCTTGATTAGGGGTCTTTTCCTCTCCTCCCTCATAGCCATGAATTTTCACACACATTCAGAGTAAAATATAACAAGCATTACATAGCCGATAAGGTAAAATGTTCTACCACAACAGCTATAACAAACAGAACAAAACTCAAAACAACTCTGGGTACTAGGCACGCATATGTGCTTCCCTCTCCCACGTACTCTCCTCAAGCCTAACATGTCTCCACAACACAAGAACCAATAGAAGGGTTCGCCCACGAAGCACATTTTTTTGCGATCCTCGATCATCACTAGTCTCTCTACAAATGTCATGTCATCCTCAATGTCCAGCTCCCCCCAGGCAAGGACGTGTGAATCGTCATGCAGATACCGACAGAGCTGGGACACATGGAAGACATTATGTATCCTTAGTAGCGGCAGTGGTAACGCTAGTTTATAGGACACTTTTCCAACCCGCCATAACACTTCTATGGGCCCGATGAACCTGGGAGAAAGATTACTCCCCTTTACGAACCTCCATTGTCTGCATCGAGGGGAGACCCTTAAGAACATGTGGTCTCCAACCTCCAATTCCAAGGTCCTCCTCCTAGTATATGCATACGACTTATGCCGGTCCTGGGCCGCCATCATCCTTTCCCGTATGAGCTAAACCTTCTCTGTCGTGCTCTGCACCACCTCTAGGCCAAGGATGCCTACCTCCCCTACTTCGGCCCAACACACAAGTGAACGGCATGGCCTCCTGTACAAGGCTTCAAACAGGGCCATACTGATGGTAGAGTGAGAGCTATTATTGTAGGCGAACTCTACCAGGGTCAAGTGTCGCACCCATGATCCTCCTGAGTCCAGAACACATGCCCGCAGCATATCCTCCAAGGTCTGGATGGTGCGCTCTATTTGTCCTTCTGTCTGGGGATGGGAAACAGTGCTAAGGCATAACTGGGTGCCAAAAGAATGTTGAAATCCTTTCTAGACCCATGAGGTAAACCGTGCATCCCTATCTGATACTATAGACCTCGGAACTCCATAAAATCACACCACCTCATACACATACTTTCGTGCCAAAGAATCCACAGTACTCGACTCCCGGATCGCTAGATAGTGGGCCAATTTCGTCAACCGGTCCACTACCACCCAGATGACGTCGTATGCCCCTTGGACCTTGGGATGTCCCGGGACGAAATCCATCGAGATGTCATCCCACTTCCACTCGGGGACATCTAGAGACTGCAGTAGGCCACCTGGAACTTGGTGTTCAACCTTCACTTGCTGACACACTATGCACTTGGCCACAAACTCTTCCACTGCTCTCTTCACTCCGGGACACCAAAACTGTCTCTTCAGTCCCTGTTACTTCATTGATACTCCTGGGTGTACCGCCAGGGGTGAGTTTTGGAACTCACTGAGAACCTTGCCGCACATCACTCCTGTAACAAACAACCTTCCCTAGAAAAGCATCAGTTTCTGACCATCCTCTGTCCATCCTTCTAGAGCATTGCCCTGGTCAACTCGGTCACGCAACACTTCGTACTCTGGGTCTCCCCACTTAGACTCCTCCACTTGTAGCAACAGAGACGAATGCACTGCCATCTGATATAGGAAACCTCTACCACCATTCATCCTCACATCCAGGTGTAAGGCAGCCAACTCCTCCATTTCCTTCATGGCATCTTCCGACTCTCGGACCGCATCCTTCTGCGTCCTCCTGCTCAAGGAATCGACCACTACATTTCCCCTGCCCTCAGTATAAGATATCTCGAAGTCGTAATCCTGGAGGAACTCCACACATCTCCACTGTCGCAAGTTTAGGTCCCGCTGGGAGAAGATATACCTCACGATTTTGTGATCTGTGAAGACCAAAAAGCATTCTCCGATGAGGTAGTGCTGCCATAACTTCAGCACAAAAACCACCGCTGCAAGCTCCAGGTCATTGGTGGCGTAATTACGCTCATGAGGGCATTTCTTCCTAGACCCATAATAGATCACCCCTTGTCGCTGCATCAACACACATCCCAGGCCTTGCCCTGAAGCATCACAGAACACTTTGTATGCCGCCCCTTATTTTGGTAGCCTCAGAACTGGGGCACTAACCAACTTTTTCTTCAGATAGCTGATGGCTGCCTCGCAATACCCACTCCACACGAAAATCTGATCCTTCTTTTTCAAGGTCGTCAAATGGGATGCAACTCGAGGGAAGTGTGGTACGAACCTACGGTAGTAACCTTCCAGCCCAAGGAAACTACGGACCACTGCCACGATCATGGGTGCTTCCCAAGAAACAACTTCCTCAAACTTTGATGGGTCCACCGATACCCCCTTCTCAAACAGCACGTGCCCGAGGAAGTGCACTTCTCGTGTCCAGAACATTCATTTTGACAACTACCCATAGAGCTGATGATGTTGGAGGACCTCCAGAACCGTCCTCGGGTACTCTGCATGGTCATCCTCTGATCTTGAGTAGACCAGGATGTCATCGATGAACAAAACTATGAAATGATATAGGTACTCCCGGAAGATGGAGTTCATAAGCCCCATGAACACAGTAGGGGTGTTAGTAACACCGAAGGGAACGACTACGAACTCGAAGTGTCCTGATCTGCACCTGAATACCATCTTCGGGATGTATCCCTGCTTCACTCTCAACTGGTGGTACCCAGGATGCATGTAGATCTTCGAGAACCATCCTCCCCTTTCAGCTGGTCGAAAAGATCGTCTATCCTCGGAAGAGGGTAGCGATTCTTGATCGTCACCTGATTCAGTCTCATGTAGTCTATGCACAACCTGAGACCACCATCTGCCTTCTTTGCAAACAAGACTGGAGAACCCCATGGTTACACACTCGGCCGAACATAACCCCTCTTCATTAGATCATCAATCAGGATCTGCAACTCCTATAGCTATGAAGGTGCCATCAGGTAAGGAGCCATCGAGATGAGATGAGCATCGGGCTGCAGGTCTATCCTGAACTCGATATCTTGTCGAGGGGGTAGAGTCGTTACCTCAACAGGAAAGACGTCCATAAACTCACGAACAACCTCTGGCACCTCCACTATCTCAGCATCTACTGATTCTACTGACAGCTCGGCCAACAAAGAGGGGAAGGGTTCCTCTCGCCTTCTGCCCTTTTGACTGCTCCACTCACTAGTGAAGGTAACACGCCAGCCACCCATGTCCGAGAACACAACCCTTCCTCGGAAATAGCCGATGATGACACACACAGAAAAAATCCAGTCGATTCCTAGGATGACATTGTATGGTTGTATCTGTAGAAAAAGAAGATCCCTAACCGACTGATTTGGCACTATCATCAGTCTACATCCCCTAAAAACAAACAAAAATTCAGTCTAACCTCTGATTGGTGTGATCAACACCAGGGGAACTAGAATTCTCTTGGAATCTAGTACCAAGGTATGGGCTAGACTGGGTGCAACATAGGAGTAAGAAGCTTCGGCATCGAACAAGGCATAAACAAGAGTGCTAAACAAACTGATCGTACCTTGAACAACCTCCGGACCTGCTGGAACTACTACCTCCATGACGTGTAGCTGTCTATGTCAGGCTCCTCTTCCCCTCGGCTGTCGGCCACCTCCCCAACCACACCCTGGTCAATATCCCTGAGGATCTCCCTGAGGTCGGCCCCCTCCTCCTACGTTTGTCCTCAGAGGAGCGGGAGCTCGCTGTCCCTGCTGCTACTGCTGGAAAGGCATGGATGGATGCTGCTTCTAGGGCGGGTGCTGGGGTTGTCCGCCTCTTCCGTACAGTACCCGATCCGGGAACTGACTCCAGAGATGTCCATGGATCCCACAGATGAAGCATCGCGGTCCCGGGCCCGAAGGAAAAGGGCGAGGACCAATGGATCGAAACTGAAACTGCTACGGCCTGCTCCCTGCTGGTCGGAACCTGGAGGGTCCTGACGCTGGAGACCTGGTACTAATGGACTTCCCCTTCGATGATCCCATCTAGATCCCCTCTCGTGACACTCCTCCTAGAGCGGGCATCCTCTCCACCACTTCGGCCTTCTTCTGGACCTCCATGTACGTCAGCAGGGTAAAGGGGGTAACAACATACTGGAGGGAGGGTCGGAGCACCTCCTCTAGACGTCATGCCCGAGAATCCTCTTCGGGAAAGTGGTCCAGAGAAAAACATAGTAGTTCCTTTAACTTGATTCCAAGATCCCTCACTGACATACTCCCATGTTAGAGGGAGAGTATCTCCTGTCTCATTTCATCCTTCATCGTCGAGGAGAGGAATTCCACCCAGAACTCCTTCTCGAAATCAGTCCATGGCACCTCAGCCTCTCTCCTCTCCCCCAGGTAAAGCCTCAACCACTGAAGCACCACTCCTCACATTTGGATGAGGGCCAGAGGAACCCAATAATCGGTCGGGGCCCGAATCAGGCTGAAGGCTATCACTAGCTCCTCTAGCCAGCCTTCCGTCTCCATGTCAGAGGTGCTTCCCTCGTACTTCTCGAGGGTCTGTCGCTGGAAGGCCCGAAGAGTCTTCTGCCAGTGGTCATCCTCTTCCTCTTGATCAGATCTTTGCCGATCGGAAAATGTAGTCTCTAGGGCCTCGATCGCCTGTACCACACGTGGTCGCCTTCCAGGTTCTATAGCTGCAAGGTAAACAAGGAATGCCTATGCCCAAGTAGTGCAGAATATTGTTCTTAAAATTTCTTAAACTTTTCTTTTATTCTTAATTCCCATGACAACCCAGAAACATGAGAACACAAGTCATTATGATGCATGTAACTTTCTTATGGTCTCTACTCTGCAATCAGTGTGGCCTCACTTGGTCGTTCGGTAGGTCCAGAGTCCTTGCATCGGATCACGGGGGGACCAAAAATCCCGTGACCTAGCCGGTCTTCCCTGGACAAATTCACGCACCAAGGTCATCCAACACTGTTTCCCTACCATCCCATTAAATCCTCACCATGCCTAACTCCGGACTCCATCCTATCTCTCAACCTCTACCTCTGATATCATTCTGTCACGACCTGCCTTCACCAAAAGGAGGGAAGGGTCAACAGGTTTCCAAGCCCTTCCTTCTTTAAGTTAAATGAGAGATAATGACCCTAAAAACCCACCTTCTATAGGTCCCGGTGTGGCGACTATCACCAAGGGTATGGAAATTAAACACAAGTGGAAGGCATTACCCTTTTTTTTTATAGGATCGGGAGATAAGATGATGAAACCCAACAACACCAAAAGGAAAAAGAAATGTAAAGCCAAAAGTAATCCATTCCCACATGCATGTTCCAAATGTAAAAGCCACAAAGTACAAAAGTGACTACAAGGGTAAGTACCAAAGAAAATAAAACAACAACTGAAACTGCCCAAGGGTCCGAGCTAGTATGGTCCGGTGCGATCCCCGAAGTCCTCCTGGAAACCTGAAAGCAGTTTTTATATATGTAGGGTGAGCATACAAGTACACTTAGTAGAGAAAACCAAAGACTCTCATGCACAAGTGGGGGAACGTAATAAAGTCCCATGAGAAGCAGAAACCCATTACTATGAAGGAGTTCAACCATCCCACTCACCTGCTACACTCAACAAGTAACGAAACCAAGTAATATATATAAGAGAAAATTGATGTTTGGGTACCACGTGCCACTTTCCCACTAGTTATTGAGACAAAATACGTATCTAACCAATCCCACCATTCTCACCGTAGTCCCACTTCAACACCCGCCTGCACACACCTGGGCCAAAAACGCACACAGTCCCACTGCCGAATCCCGCCCGCAAACAACTAGGCGACAACCGCACGCAGTCCCACTGCCGAATCCGGCATGCAAACACCTGGGCCACAACTGTCACACGTAACCAGACCTACAAACACCTAGTCCAGAACAACCACTACCATGCCCAAAGACACCTGGGCTAGAAGATCTACTTCCATGCCCGAAGACACCTGGTCCTCATCCCGAAGACACTTGGGAAACCACATGCCTGCACACACCTGGGCCAACCACCACACAACCCTACCCAAAGATTCATGGGATAATAATGGACCTCAGGCCATCACATCCTGCCCGAAGTTACATGGGCTATCCGGGAAAGGGAGCATAAAAGGAGCTAATAACCTGCCACTAAGAATATTGTTGGGAAAACACCCTCCCCCATGAAATGGGGGGTGTTCTGCACTATTTACTCAACTAGGGTGGGGCACGAATAAGAAACACAAAACTACAAGTATATACCTAGGTAACAAGCACTCACCCAAAGTTAGGTTTTTCTTCAGACAGCCTACAAATCACAACAGTACTAAAGTTCAAGTCACGACTCTCGCCAACAAATCTCATTTGTCCCATTATTGTTTTCATGTTTAGTAATAATGTTTAAAAAGGTCATGCAACTACTTAGGAAACTAACACCATAAGTATAACCAAGGAAAGAATCCAGCCAAACATCAATTTAAACATTCACACCTGGTTCTCTTGTAATGTCACAAAAAAAGGGATAAGTGGGATCCCTCGAAGTACTGGAACCAAAGAAACCCCCCTAGACACTACCCCGTGTCCCCCAAAAAGGTTTCTCATCAACAGAGGATCCCACCCCAATTCATGATATGAACACGGTAACCACCTGGTCTTAAAATTCACAACCACTGAATCCATAACAATAGGGGATCCCATCCCCAATTTCACAACCACCGAGAGTATAAAAACAGGGGATCCCATCCCCTCCCACACCTCCAGCAACTGTCCCGTAAGAGAAAACAACCAAACCACTTCCACCAACACAAAACAGGGCCATGCCGGTATTTTCAGATTTATAAAATTTAACACACTCTATGATTTCAATTTCCGTGTGCTTTAACTGGGGTTATCACAGAAGGGTTGATCCTGGGGCTTTCAATTTATTTAGTCGGGTGTATGTGATTAACTAATTTCCCTATTCAAAGCAGGAGTTCACAACCACAAACAAGTAATTTAAAACATCCCCAGGGGTTCATTAGTACAAAGATAAAGACCACCAATAGCCATGATTTTTAGTAGGCGTAAGCCCACACAATTCAGAAAGGTGATCATAACATAAAATAGGATCAACGATCACAGCCCCCCCCCCCCTTCTTTCTTCATATAATCAGTTCATTATCTTTATTTAGGTATGGTTTATCCAACTCTACAGAATAAAAAGCACGCCCACCCCACATGATACACAAAAGAGAGAGACAATGAAATTCCATACTTGTTGATCAACGATCGAAGCTAAGGCCGGGGGCGGAACTTCACGGATTGCGATGCGGTTCGCCTGAACGAAAATTGCCTCTTCTATCAGTGCTTAGGCCGGGTGCAAAACATCACGCATAGTGATGAGCCTCATCTAAACGAAAAGATGCTTGTCTGGAAGAAGGGTACTCATAGCATAGGGTGATCGAGAAAAGAAGAAACAACGGCTAACCCTTAGATTATCAGAGCCACAGATGGTTGAGATACGAATGCCAAACAGCGTAAGGAGCAGGGGACTTGGGTTGACCATGCGGCCCCACACATTATTAAAGGGGTCGGGAGGTTTAAACCGACACACACACCATGTTAATTTATTTAATATTTAATTATATCATTTATCGGTGGTATCGGGCTTTAAAACAAGCTTAAGGGGGGGTCAAAGAAGGGATTAAAACTCAATTTGCGCACGTCACTAGAAATACTCTGACAAATCTGGGGGACGCCGATCGGTCTCACCGATGGGTCGCGCCGATCAGTCTCACCGATCGGTCGCGCCGAGACACTACCCCTTTAGGATCTGAATTTTTGCAAAAGGAAATTACCAAGAGAGTCTGGGTCATCACAGAAAAACTGGTTTCAAATCACTGAGAATCTAGTGGAACTTTTTTGGCCACCAGAGGTTCTGTGGATACCAACTATATTTATGGTGGGTTCCAAGATATTTTTATAGGATGGTAAAATTGTAATTTTTTTAAAATCCTAAACATAATAAATTCCCTCACTTATGATTTTTGGTCGCTAGTTTCACAAAGCTCTCATCCCCTATAACAGACATTTATTTCACAATTTCCCTGGTAGATTATACTAAAAATTTCCTCTATTTTAATTACTAAACATATATAATGGAATAATATTTGTGGAATGAATATTGGACTATAATATTTTATTCATTATTTCAATAACTCATTTGTTGTAATGATGAATACCAAAATCTCATATCCTATAGGGTTAAATATTTTACCAAATTCAATGATTGTTCTTCCCAAAAGTGGGTTGTAGGTTCTTTTTTTAATTATTTAGTGGTAATATAATCTATCTTGTTACCTATTTATATCTTTTTTTAATAGATTAAATATATACCAATTTATTTATATATTATATAATTTCCAAATCCTTAATTTAGAAACACTCATTCTCACTTTTGAGATTAGCTATTTGGCATAAAATATATTTTGGTACCTAAAACATATTATATATTTTTATATTTTCTGGTTTAGTAGTTTCATGGGGTTGAAAATGAATAAAATAAAATGAATCCTTTCTCTTAAAAAATTTATTTTAAATTATATTTAATAGACATGATTACAGATTTTGTTGTGTAATATAGTTTTTGATAGTTATATTTTTTGATATCAAATCATGGAATAAATTATACTTTGTTTATATTATTGAAGATATTCCTAATTTATTATATGTTAAATTATTTCATGTCATTATTATGTTAATTATTTGTAATCCTTTCATATTTTCTATATTTTTATTTTGAGCATGAATAAGGGATATGTTATTGATATTGAATGATTGTTAATGTATTCGAGATATCAATGGATATCTTTTTAATGATGAGATAGACTCATTGTTCCATTAATATAATGACATGTGCTCTATTCACCATGATTAATGTGTTAATAATTACCCAGGTGGTAGTTTTGGGTCATTAAAGCGTGGGTAATTTTTCTTTTTTTCATTCAGTTGAAGGTTCATCTTACTTTTGATGATTTTGTTAAGGTTTTTGAGGTTTTAGGTTATAATTAATGTTTTTTGGGTATATATTTAGTATTTTTTGGATATTTTGAAGACTAATAGATAATTGAGTTGGTTGTAACTATTTTTCAAAGAATTCAAGTGGCACATGGTACTAAGTGGTGTAGTATTGGGTTCTCATAGAGAATGGAAGAGTCCAAGTTGCCCAGGTGGTGCCTCCAAGTACTCAACATCACCTAGTAGGACCTTGGTTGTCCTAGGTTGAGTTTTCATTTAAATAATGGATTTTTTTATTTCAAGTACATATTTTTACCACTATCATTCCCTTTTTATATGTGTAATTCTCCTCCTAAACACATATAGATCTATCCCAAGCCCTCCAATGTCCATTTTCATAATAACCACCTCTTCCTTTATGAATGGTTTATTTAAGGATTATTCCTTCAAAAAATATAAGGAAATAATTTTTTAACCTTCCATTCTCACTTTCTCCTTCCTTTTTTTCCATTTCTACTTATTGTATTTGAGAATTTGGTTGGTGATTTCATCATGACATGGTGAAATCCCCAATAACTATATGATTTCACATTTTTTTATCTTAAGGAAGCCTTTTAATTTTTATAACTCCTATATTAAATTATTTTTTACATAAATCAATTGAGGTGTATATTTTATATGGGTTTCAGGATTCTAAGGTTGAATTTTTGTACGATAATGTTACTATTTTAAGGTATTTTTATGATATAATAGCTTTAATATAATTTATGCATTTTTTAATCGAGGTTTTAGGTTTATTTGTGACTAATTTATAGAAATCAATTTAGTGGAGTTAGTTTTTTATCGATTCTGGGATTATGTATTTTAGGGTTTGGTCAATGAAAATTTGGGATAGATAAATCTCTCTAGTGAGCATGGTTGGGGGAACCAACCCTTTAAGTGAATCCCCAAGATAAGCGTGGAATGTGCCCCCTCCTATTATTCAAAAAATGTAATATAGATTGAAAATTTATCTTCCAAATTATAAATGTATTTTATTTCCAACATTATTATTTCATAATAAAAAATCCTTCTAAAAGATAGTTTTCTATTACACTATGTTATGAAAATATTTGTATTTGTTTATCCATAAACCATATCACCAACCCTATGAAAATAATTTTAATGTTATGTTAGAGTGACATTTGTGAACATAAAATTAATAATTTGATGAAGAAGCTAATTTCCTTGATTTGACTTATATATTTCTATATTCTTTTATGAGATTTAGAATTTAAATCGTATCATTAATTTTTGTTAACAAGATAACTAGGATAAAAATTATAGTTTTTTATATGGATCAACATATAATGGTTATTTTAGATTTATATTTACATATTATATAATATCATAACATAAGAATCATGTAGTGTGATCATGAATTATTAATAATTAAACAACCTATTATTTTTTATGCACTTCCTTTGAAATAGTATTTATGTATTCGATAGCCTTCTCAACATAAGACCCCAAGTCTAAGTGAACCCATAATATAGAATACCATTATAAACTATATATTAGATTGGTGTGATTAAATCATTTTGACTAGATTATTAAGTATACCTTTAAAGGTAAAAATGTTTTGTTAAGAAATAAATTTTAATATAACTATTTAATGATTAAAGAACCTATTTTTTAAGAAATTAATTTTTCTACATGTTATGTAATTTTATACAAACATTTTATATTTATCACTATATAAAGATTATTTAATGAAAAAATATTTATAAATTAAATTAATAATTTAATATTGATATATACATTAGTTATCTAAATTATAGGGATGAAGATAAAATATTTTAATGGTAAAAGGAGTTGTTTTTCATAAAACTATTTATATGTGAGAAATTTGTTTTTTATCATAATAAAATTAATAAAAATTTATATATTAATGGTTTTAATTATATTTCTATATTATATATTCAATTAAATACGTTAACATTCATTTAATATTTTTTTACAAGGAATGTAATGGAGGTAAAATTATTTTAATGCTTAAAAAGGATTTTAAAAAAATCATTTTTTTGAATTTTTCATGCTTATATAATATTATTTTCTTCCAATTATTGAAATTTTATATGATAATATTTATTCCATATTTGGAATAAATATTTAAAATATTTTTAATGTAGTCACTTTCTTTTTTGACTTTAATGAATAGTAAAAATAGTAAAAATTTATTACGATAAATAATGTTAAAATGTATCTATCTGGGGGAGGGATTAAACAAATATAAAAGGGAAACAATGACACATAAACATGTATAATTATTATATTTGGGCGATATTTAGACACTATATTATCATATCTTTAAATCAATGTCCATTGTCTTCCACATACATAGGAAACTGACCTTATATTATTTATATCATTTATGTAATTCCATGTGTGTCCTCTCCCACACTTATAAAAGTGATTCACATATCCTAACATATTCAAAAAAAATTATCCTTATATATTTAAAACTACCTACCCTGATAACTTCCATGAATTATTTCATTATTCTTAGATCTCTTGGTCGTCTCCCAGAACCAATCCTTCAAGGATTAAGGACTAAGCCAAAGGAGGTCTCTCTCGAAGAGGTATGAACATTAACTGAGATAATTCAATTTTATTTATCCATCCATGTTATATAAAAATATTTTTTAAAATCATAAAATAATGAATCTAGTATCATAAATAGACTTATATGTCATTATGTTCATGTAAAAACCATTTTACTACTCCATTCCATAAAATGGGAAATTAGAGTATTGCTTGTATGTACTTATTTACTACAGCCTCCATGTATGAATATGAATCATTTTAAATAAAAAAATTTCATTAATGAAAATAATTATGTATATAATGAATATTTATGATATATTTATGATCCTATAATAATAAAATACTATTTATCATCCTTTTATTTTTGTATAAATGGAAAAACAATTATGCATACGTACGGACTACTGTATCTAAAAATGATGTAATTAATTTATATATATATATATATATACAATTATATTAGGGTTACAAATATGTGTATAATAAATATATAGGATATTTATATCATTATTAAGGTTATATATATTATTTAATTAGGACCATGATTTATATACCATAATATCCAAATCGAAACATACATGAAAACGATGTTATTATCAGAAAAAATAACGGTTTTATTAATGAATTATTACTTAAAAGGTGGTAAGATGTAATAAGTAAAAAATGGATAGTATTATAACTCTGAATAATGTTTTAGAATAAAATTATAATAAATTTTAATTTATTATACATGTGTTTATAGAACATAAATATTAAGTTGAAATTTAGGTGAAACAACCCATCTCTTGGTACAAGGTAAAATTACATGGAAATTTGAATTTTGGCATTTAATGGAAGGGTTGTTCTTTTGAAATGATCTTCAGAACATAATTCTATGAGTTGTAAAACATTAATGTATTGTTTTATGACTTTGTTAAAGTACCTAGGGGTACCTTGGGAGTCTCGTTGAGTTTCAAGAGTGTCATACTAAGAAAATAAAAGGATTAGAGGGTCTTCACATGGCACTCTGTTTGTTTGAAACTAAGAATCCCATAATAAGAAACTATACATATGCAACAAAGGATCAAAAATTCCCTACATGGGATGGCCATGGATTACCGAAACCATGTGCATAGCCTATACAATTAGTTCCAAATTAAAAGTATGCTCGCATTGTTAATTACACAATTGGAACACAGTTTGGATAACCATGCGACCCAAAAAATTCATTGCGTGTTTTTAACAAAATTTAATTAAATAAATTTAATATTAAAAAATCCTAATTTACCCCTCTACCCTCGATTATTGTGTGACTACCCCTTGGCCAAACCTTATGGCCATGCAACCCTATCTTCATCGAGAACCCATTTTATTCCATCACACCATTATTTCATTGGGATTATTGATCGTCACCTCAAGGTAAGACATTCGAATCCCTTCTCCTCCCTTGGTTAGTCTATTTTCCTTTTATCAATCACTTGGTATCATTTTTTCAAACCCTTTGTCAAGGGTTAACTCATTATTTTGGATTTCTTCAATCTCTAAGGCCTCTAACAGGTCTCTTGGTTAGTCTTTGGGGATGTTTCAACATCCACCACTGATGGAAATTCATTTTGGTTCTCCCGTCACCAATTTTAGGTGGGTTTTCATTCATTATCCATTATTTCTCAATTTTTATTTTTTTTCTTTTAATGTTTTTAAGGTTTAGGTAAAATTATTTAAGTGTGTTGGACCTTACCGCTGTGGTTTGGGGTAGAAATTGTCAACAAAGACTCACATGTGAATGTATAGGTAGGTATGTACCTATATAATTTCCCCCTAAGTATATATTCACCCATGGAATGATGAATATATATAATTTACATAGGTGTTCCTATATGGGTATATGAAAATTCATTCATATGTAAGTAAAATGGAGTATATGCATATGTAAGAATATATGTAAGGATCTGCTTGTGCATACATGGGCATGAATGTATGTATATTGGGTCTAGGTGTCCTTAGATATAAGTGAAAATGCATATGCGTGCAAGAGGAAAATGGAAGGTTCACGTTTCCATTGTCAATTCATCCAGTACTAAGATGTTTCAGCTTTGTCTTCATCTTCTTAAAGAAGGGCCCCCATACGTTTTCCATTTCAATTTATGAATGCATTAATTGATTGAATTTCACACCTTCCTTGGATTTTAATTAGTTCTATATGGGTTTTAAAATAAATGTTTCTTTAATTTTAATTGAGCATGATTCTAGAATGAAAATTTAAACATTCTTAATTAATTGTTTGAAGAAAAAATACATGTTTTTATAATAAAACCCCTCTATGGTGGTGCACTGTCTTCCAAGATAAAATAATTATTTGTTATTTATATTATTCCTGGTTTATGGCTTGGATATTTATTATTCTATCCAGATAGAGTTATTATGTGAAATTATATACATGAATATCGTTTTATACTTAAATGATGTTTATGTTTTTTCTTGAGTATTATATTGAACCAAAGTAACATATTAGGTATTTGACCCTCTTATAGATGGAATTTACCAAGTAGGACATTAACTTGTAGTCCATGGAACCTTCTAATTATCCCATAAAGACTAAAGAATGAATTTTCCATTTTTAGGTTAATTTAATGGGTAGTTTATGTGAAGTAGTTATTGTATGATGTTTCCCTTGTCTAAATCAATTAGTTTAATTAAATTTTATGGAATATAACAGTGGTTAGAACAATCCTTTGATTATGATTTATGTTAAATGCTTGTCTTGAATTTAAAGGAATTGTTTAAAATTAATCAGGAAAAAAAGTACATATGATAGGTATTTCCTCAAGTGTTTTGTTTAAAACATGAATGTGACATAATTATTCTTAAAGGGTGGGAAAATATTTTACACAAGAGGTAATTCCTTAGGTTCAAATTACAAGAGTTTTTATGACCCATATATATATATGGGTTTCATAAGAGAGATGGATGGGAGGTAATTCCCAATTCTAGTGTAATTATGATGCAGCATTATAGAGGATGTAATATAATAGTATGGGATTATTGAGCATAGTGGTATCACACTTCTTATATAAGGTGTTGAGCATGGCGTCTTACACCCACGATATTATATGTGAATTTGGATTTACATTCCATGTTACAAGATTAAAGTGTTTCCATGATGACCCACTCACTAACCTGAGTGATGAGAACGAATTATCCCACTCTATAGGGATGTAGATAATGTACCCTATTTCTTGAGATTATAGGCTCATTTAGACAAGTTATGGATATCTGATTTACGCACTATTCTATCAAACCACTAGAATTTCATGTATATGGCCATTAGATGTTGGAACACAATTGGTCAATATAGGTGGATGAAATATATAACTATATATATATATAAATATTATTAATATATATATAGTTCCCAGCCAGACAATATTTTTGGCAGTGATCTGAATCAGATAGAGTTCTCCAGGTGTCTGATTAGAACATGATCCAACCTAAGTGATTATTTCAATAATGAATATATATTCATATTACCTACGTACTGATTAATTTATATTGCATTAAATAGATTTAGATAGACATTGTGGGTGTTGGAAAAATGAGATTATATCTCACACTCTTCTTGGGTAACTTTAGTACCTAAGTAGACTTTCTATTTGCATGTATTGATAAAGGGAAGAATAAAACTTTTAAAGATTGATTCATATTACTAGGATGGAGTTAGTATAGTGGACGGATATGGTGTTCTATATTCTCATGGAGATAGTGATTTAGTGGTTATTATTGTATTCCATGTAACTACTTATTTCAATTCAGACTCCTTGTACTTGTAGCATCATTTTTCATACATTCATTATTGAAAATAGTCATTAACCATCTTTTATATTCAGTTGATATTTTATTCATGTGATAATCTTTCTTTTATATTTTAAATTATTCATATTTTGTCTTTTATTTATTTTCGTATATACTGTCGTGCAACATTGACCAGGAGGGTATAATCTCTCCACTATCACCTCCTTAGACCATCGTTGCTAGTCGGCAGCCTTTGGCATATGGGGAGGTGCACCTGAAGCCGTGTGGCAACCATTATGGAAATCAGTTTAGTGGTCAGTTGGGTAAATATGTAACAAAGTAGTATTAGGGACATTCATTTTTTTTAGTCTTAGTGTTTTGGTCTAGTATATATGGAACTAGGAATGCGTTAGCACTTCGTAAATAGTCATTCCTGAGAGTGATCACCCCATGTAAAGGGTAATGAAAAATAGTTCAGTGATGTGATTGATGTTTTTGTTGTCTAATATTATAGTTAATTTTTATTTCATCATGAGTGAATGTTGTAATTTCGACTATTTATTTATTTAAGAAATTCCGTTGTATTACCCTTGTACTTGTATGGAAAAGTAGTACGATACATTCATCATATTTAGCACATAGAAATTCACATTCGATGAATATTCTATACCAGGAAGTTTCATTTTTAGGTTTCCTGATGATTGTAATTCTTCTCTTTGAGTGATATTCCATGCAATTGTTTTCTTTTGCATGAATTTTGTTATATCATTCTTAGGAAATTAATTTCCATGTTTTCAGCTTTGTTTTCATCTATTGTCGACAAATCATTATTCTATTCTTATTATAATGTATTTCTATTTTTATTTCTTGCGATAGCATTCTATGTAGTAATTTTTATCTCTAATTGGTCACCTAAGAAAAATAGAGTGGATGCGATTTAAATGGGATCCAATTTTCAATTGTAAGGTGTGGGTGCCTTATAATAGATAAAATGTAACCCGTATAATCGAAAAATATTTAATCATATATCTATATATATATTGAGTACTTTTTTAAAATTTCAGGGATTCTAAAGATCATCCCTTAAAGTGTCGTGGTTTTGAATAAATGGGAGCCAAATGATTACATGTAAATTGTAAATGATCTTTACGGATTGGTATATGGCCACCCATATCAATGAACTATTATATAATACCATTCTATACCATGAATTTATTTTAAATGTAAAATATATATAACTTTGAACAGAAATTTTATGGTTTCCTCTATAAAGGAATTTGACTCTATCACACAAGCATATAGATCAAGTGATTACCTTTTAAAATGCACAGATGGACCAAAGTAGGTCATTTGGGAAATTGTTTTATAAGATAACCTAATACAAGTGTTTTGAAAACTTTATAAGTTAAGTATCTACTATTTTGATTCATTTTGATAAACCCATGTGGGATTAATGGGACCCTTGTCGGTCACCATATCTATTATAACATAAAATGAAATTATTTCATAAATTGACTATTTATAATGGGATTTCAATAAATTGTTAAATGTTTTAAAAGATGTTTTTTTGGGACTTTCTTGTTATTTCTTATCTTTTAGCAAGTTCATTGCATTTATAAATGATATTTGATCCTCCATTTAAAATATTTTAAAATGTTTTAAATATTGAATTTAAGTCAATTAAATTACTTGAAAAGAAACCTAAAGTGGTTTCCTTTGTTCAAAAAACTTCTTTAAGAGTAGTTTAAATTTCTCCTCGAGTTTATTTGCAATGGATACATGTGAATTTTTTATAGGAAATCTTCTTTTTTATCAATGGTTTAAATAATAGGAATTGGGCCAAGTGAAATTTGTTTGCATGACCTTTTGATAGGGTCACCACATATGATTATGTGAGGGGATAACCCTTTTTAGGTAGAATCCTTATAGCTCAAATTTATTGATTAATTCTATGAGATTTTAGATTTCTGGTTTATTTTGTGTGCTTTTTCCCTTGGATGACTCGTAATTTCAAAATGAAACCCTTGTTCGGTCATGTGGAAATGTTTCCTTGGAATTTTTTATGGGATAGATCGTTTAGTAAAGCTTGGTGTCAGCCAGTTAGACATGCCTCAGGCATGGTCAACAGTTTAGTATGTTATGTGACCCATTTTTTTCATCAGTGATGGATGACTCATGACATAATGATCCATGTTAATGGTCATATAAGGAAATATGACTCTGTTTTAATTCCCTTGAATTTGATACCTGACACATGAATGTGCATGGAGGTCATCCTATTGATGGGTTTTAGGATAGGATTATTTATCTAAAAAAATTGGGGTAGTTGTGTTGAAATATGGGGTACCCGTTGGGTTAAAAATGTTGTAATGCACCAGTTTATTTTAGTGTAATCATGGAGACCTGTGATGTCAAGTATACACCCAGGACATCTCTGTAGTAGAGTGACATGGTATTTAATAGAAATTAGGTTTCTACCATTGATATAGTGGACTTTCTAGATACTTGGGTTGTTTGCGATGTGGGTGAGTTAGGATTTTTTTTTGCAGACCAAATTCCTTAAATTTTCATTTTATTAAAATAAAACCTAGTGCACTTGAGAGTGTATGTTTTTTCTCCTTTTGATTAATTGTAAAACACTAAGGAAGGGAGTGTATTATTAGTTATGGTAAATGTGTCCTTCCAACAAGACGGAAAACAACCGATGTGGGCCATTTGGAAATGGTCATTGTAGCTTGAATTCCCTAGATGTTGTAAGTTTAAATCATATTGTTACTTACTCAGCTTCATGACTATATTTATGGTTGGATGTGTTTGAATGTTATGAGAAATAGACATTAATAATTTATGGACATTGGTGGTTAAATATTTAATGAACATAGTATTCTGCATTCGGTAAAGTATTGTTATTTATTAATAACATCGTGTCGGTAGTTCAATCCAAGCGTCTTTGAAGAGTTCAGCCATAAATGGTTCAATTGATCATCTTGGAATACTTTGATACCCTCTTAGCTTAATTTTCAAAGATATGGGAATGTACCCTATCTTTAGATCATCCTTCATGAACTATGGAACTGTTAGTGTCACATCATTCTAATGTTTTAAAAGTTGTTGGGATTGTCATCCGATCTCTATCAGAGTTCTGTATTAGATGCATGGTTTCTATTGACACATGGTTATTCTGGATTGATGCATGGGTTACTATATAGGATTTCCATGGATGGACTCTTGGATACTAACCAATTTATTTTGACATGACCTTCAGGAAGATGATACTCTAGGCTCATTCAATGATCTGATGTAGAAATCCAAGCTTGAACCATCATTAGACTAGTAAACATGTAGTGGTGATCACATTGAGAAGGATCCTTAGACTTTAGTATATAAATATAATTTTATACCAGACCTATAGTCAGGCTCATTGATGTGCTTAAGGGGTGAAGAATCCAAGTGGGATAGAACAAGATCTAGGTCACAACATTTTTCAAGAAGAGGCACAACTGTTTAAATGGCCAGGTGATGGCTTGATCGAAAAACATCACTGATGTCAAGTATGAGCTTTAGTGGATTCATTCGTAGTAAATAAAAAATTTATTTCAAGAAGTAATTTTAGTTCTATTGTAATAAGCCAACCATCTATGTCGGTCATTTTGGAAATGGTCAGCCGAAGGTGTCTCCAATTTTTATCCTTGTTTAATGTATACATTCAATGAAAGAATTTGTTGGGAATGTCGTCAAGAGGAGGTGAGTGTTGTATGAATTAGCCAAGGATTTTGATTAAAATCTGTTTCTATTTGGCTTTGAGGTCAATGTGAAATTGACCATTTAACCATTTCTAAATCATGCCATGATTCTTTCTTGGATGCATTTAGGTGTTCTTTGTAAGGAAATTCCGATGGTGGGTTATTCTATGGTTTAGAATTGGCCCATTTCTAATATCATTCCCTATTACTGGGAGAACAAAAATACATATACATAAAGAGATAGTGATTTTATCATGTCTCTATCAAAAAAATATTTTCTATGTGCCGTATCAGGCTTTTTTTTTGGAAAATGGGCATTGGCATGTGTTTTGACGACTTAAGTACCATGTGATTAAATGAATGGTCAGAGGTGCATCGGTCTTGTAGAAATGAAATGAAACTACTCAAATGAGACCTCATGAACTATTTACATAGGTTTTTTTCATTTTTACCTAACGATTATCTAGAAATATAAGTTCTATGGTGGGGATATGGTAATGACCGATGTTTTGAGAGAATGTAAAATTCAGTGGAAATATTAATTTTTTCTTTTACTAGATGGGGAGTTCCTTTAACCGAGCATAAAAATGTAATTCTGAAAGTTGGAACACTTAAATGTGTTCCTTTTGGAGAATGTTAAAGGACATAGGGGTCTGTTGGGAGTCTTTTTGAGTTTCGAGAGCACTGGACCATGAAAATAAAGGGTTTGGACAGTTTGTATATGCCACATGGTTTGTTTAAAACCATGCATCCCTCAACATCAAATCTTGTGGCTGAAACAATGTAAGAAACATTCCTTGCACGGTATGTACAAAATTTACCCAAACCGTATTCGTAGCCAAAATGGTTAGTTCCAAATTAATAGTATGATTTCAATGTTTATCGCATGATTGGTGCACGGTATGGCGAATTGTAGGACCCCAACAACGCAATGTGTTTTAAAAAAAATTACATTAACTAAATTAAATTTTTTTAAAAAAATAACAATACCAAATATACCCACTCCCCCTCCATTATCATACGATATAACCTCGGAAAAACCCCTATGACCGTGAAACCCTCCCTTTGTGGAGATCCTTTTCCACACCATCATACTGCAATTTATCCAGGATTATACATTGTCACATCATGTTAAGTACTCTGCATCCCTTATCCACCCTTGGTTGACCTATTTCCCTCTATCCATTTCCTAGTGTCATTTATCGAAACCCTAGGTCAAGGGTTTATAGGTTCTTTTGGTTATCATTCTTCTCTAGGGCTTCCATCTGGTCTATTAAGTCATATTTGGGCGTGTTTTGGAATCCTCCACTAAAGGTAACATATTTTAGTCTTCCTATCACCAATATTGTGTATGTTTTCCTCCCTTATCCTTTATTTATAAATTTCTATTTTTGGATTTCCATGTTTTTTATGATTCGGTAATTTTCTTTATATGTGTTGGACCTTTCCGTGGTGGATGTGGGTTAGCATTAAAAAAGTGACTCACATGTGTATGCATAGGTAGGAATGTACATGTATAAGTATTACTATTGTATATATTATCCCATGGTAGGACAAATATAAATAATGGGGTAAGGTTTTCTTGTATGGGTATATGAAAATTCGTACATGTTATAGTAAAAACGGTTATATGAACATAGAAGTATATATATAAGGATCCCCTTGAGAATACATGGCCATGGAAATATGTACATTGGGTCTAGGTGTCCATTCAAATAATAAAAGGTTGATATGAGTGCAAGAGACAAATAAAAGGTTCGAGTTTCCATTTTTAATTCTTCAAGTGCCGAGTTGTTTTGTCTTCGTCATCTTCTTATTGATATAGGATACTTTACCATTTTCCCTTTGAATTTAACAATACAATAATTGATAACTTTTCCCACCTCCCATGAAATTTAATTTTTTTCTCTATGGGTTTGAAAATGAATGCTTATTTAATTTGAATTGAGCATGATTCTTGAATGAAATGTTTAATATAATAAATTAATCATTTTATGAACAATGTCATGTTTTTATTATAAAACACCACGATTTCTAAGATAAAAAGTGAAGAATAGTTATATATTTCATTCTTGGATTATGGCTTGAAGTTTTCTTATGCCTTTTGGTTATAGGTTAATAAGTGGCATGCAATACATAGCCTCTGTAATTATTCGTAAATTTTGTTTCCATTTTTTACATGAATATTAAATTTAACCCAAGGAACCTCTAAGGTATTTGGACCTTTTATAGTTGGAATTTCGTAAGCAGGTAATTCCCTTGTTTCCCATTCCACCTCCTAAGTGACCCTATAATCATTATGTATGAATTTTCCATTTTTAGGTAAATTGGATGGGTTACTGAATTGAACTGGTCAATGCATCATGTTTTTTCTTGTCTAAATCAAATGGTTTAATTAAATTCTATTTCTTATAATGGTGGTAAGTCCATGCCTTTGATTATGATTTATATTAAAAGATTCATTAGAATTTTAATTCCTTGTTTAATATTAGACTTCAAAAAACGAATATATGAGAGGTATTTTACTAATGTGTATTTTTAAAACATGAATTTTTACTATTATAAATAAATTCAGGGTAAATAAGATACATGGGAGGTAAAACGTCATGTTAAAATTCAAAGTATGGTTTTTCATCATTTATGTACTTATATTGGATAGATAAAAGATATGGACATGAGGTAATGCCCCATGCCAATTATAATTATAATGTTCCTTTAGGAAGGTTAAAATATGATGGTAATAGATTATTTATGATGAAGATATCACACCCCCTTACATAGGGTGTTGAGAAAGGAATCTTACAGTCATGATACTCTATGGGCATTGGGATTTATCTGACACATTCAATGATTAGATTGTTTCCATGTCAGTTCACTGGCCATCCCATGATATTTGTATGACATCTCCCACTCTATAGGGATGTAGGAAATTTACCCTATTACTTGAGCTTGTAGGATCTTATAGACTTGTTATAGATGTCTGTTTTATGCCCTAGTCGAGATAGCATCTTGTATTCCCATTATATGTCCATTAGTTGTCGACACACACTTGGTCCACATTGGTAGATGTAGTATTTAACTATACTATATATATTAGAAAATATATACAGTTCATTATTAGTCATTATTTTTGGTAGTGTGTCGATGTAGGTAGAGTTTTCCATGTGTTTTATTGAAACTTATTCTTACAAGTGTTATTTTTTTAGTACTGTTTGTTGATTAATATTACCTACACACTACATAATTTATATTGCACGAAGTGGGTTGGGCTAGACACCATGGGTTCTGACCTGCTGACATTGTATTTATTACACTGATAGGGTATAATTGGTACCTGAGTAGGCATTATTTCTGTATGTATGGATAAGGGGAAGCATCCAACTTCTAATGTTTGATTCACATTACTAGGATAGAGTTGGGGTAGAGGACCAAGATGGTTCTAGAGATTCACATTGATATAGTCATAGGGAATTTATTCTTTTATTTCATTATACTGCCTATTTTAATTCTTACTACTTTTAATTATAGAATCATATGTCAAGAAATCATTTTTGTAAATTATTTTTTGTCATATTTTGTATTTAGTTGTTATTTTATTCTTCCATTACATTTTCTTTCAATTATTTACTTCATCCACATTTTTCTGCTATTTTGGTTATGATATACCATTGTTCTACTCTGATTATGAGGGTATAGTCTCCCCACATTCACCTTCTAAGACCCTCACATCTATTTGGAAGCGTTTGGCATATTGGGAGGTGCACTTGAGGCCATGTGATGACTGTTCTGGATACCATTTTAGTGTTCAGTCGGGCCAAGACAATACATGAGGTAAGGGTTTTATGTTACAATATCACTCTAGACAATGTATTGTTTATTATGAAGTCTTATAATGGTGAAGATATAAAATAATTATATCAAAAATTAAATTTATTTTATCAGACTCTAGTAATATATTTAAATCAAAATTTTTCATATAATTTTCCTCTCTTTAAGTACTTAAAGGTCTGATATATTATTTTAAGGAAAACAAAATTTTTTATTTAAACAGATAATAATATTTTATTCATTGTCTATATTTTCTTTAAAAAAAATTCAACATTATTTTTGATATTATCAAATGTTTTTTGAATGTAAATTTTTCCCATTTTTTAATTTATATTATTTTTTTAAAAAAATAATATTCTTGTCTTTTTCAAAATGAGTAATTTTCTACCAAAGTTGTTAACAAAATATTTTTTTAATATACACTACTTGAGAAACATTTCCAAACATCATGAATATATTTTTCATTGAAAATTACTTAAAATTATTCCATGTTTCTTTTAAAATAAAATGTTTTCCATTATATTTTGTATATTTTGATATTTTAAATAAGTTATTTCAAAATGAAAATATAATTTTCCTCAAGAATTATTACATTGAACATTTAAAGTCATATCCATATATGATAACATACTTTTATGATAATTATTCTTCCCTAATGATTTGATCCTATGAAACCAAACATATTCTTTCTATGGATATTTAATAAATATGATAATAAAATATTCATTAACACAATTTTTGTTATTACAAGTTAATCTATTATTAAATAATTTTTTTATGTTATTGAGGTATATATATGAATGGATTATGATTAGGATATCTATGGGTCTATAATATGCTTACAATTAATTGGTTAGTGATTAATAATTTATGATCTCAAAGGGTACATGTGAGGTTATCTCATTCCTAATAGAGGGTACACAAGAGGTTATCCCAATCCAAAAGCAGGTACATGGATGGTTAGCCCAAGCCAAACATGTGATGAATGTCTGGGTGGGTACCCTTGGAATATTATTTCTATAATTTTGATAATGGCACCCATTCTGTCACATTTTTATGACATGATATTATTTAAATTATATGACCTCATGGACAATGACCATTGAATCATTTTTGATTCAAATCTAATAAACTATGATGCTTTATACCAGGACTCGTGATTATGATCTATGAATTTGTGGACATGATATTCAAATGCTTAACTCATGTGTTCATTCCCTTATGCTCATGATATTATTAAAAAATTATTATTTATTGATATCTATATTATTTACCCTTAATGTTCTTCCAATCTCACCACTAATTATGTTTCCTATTTCTCATTATGCGAATAATGGTTTATGTATGACATGTCTATGAAGTTTGATAGGTGTGACGAAATTAGTGAGAGATGATATAGATATTTTTACCAGTTATTTATATATCCATTTTTCTAAATACACTAAAACATTAAGGTTTTGGAATCGATTATAATGATATATAATGAATATTGATCTAATAAGATGTCATGTTTAAAAATGAAATGTTTGTGTCGCCTCAGTTGGGAATAGAGAATTATTTAGTTATTTTTAATATCGTGGAAAGAAAACGTTGGATAATCATATAGATAGGAGAACATGTTATGTTATTCAAAATCAATTAGAGGGGGATTATTATAAAATTGAACCATGTCTGGATACTGAAAAGTGGATAAAACTGTGGCTTAGTTTCACCTAGGGGTAAAAAATATGGAAGGGTTATATTGTCAATTAACTCAATCGTCACTGGTGAATGATGATTGGGCCTATAATTGCACACTTGGGTAGACAAACCCAAGGGATATGATTTTGTCAATTAATATTTTATTTATCAATCGTTATGAATTTTTTGAATATTCAATGATTGTTGAAAAATTATATTAAAGCTATTGAGTCAATGTTTGAAATGAATGTGTCATGATTTACACATCCTATAAATAAATTTCATGATTATATTGGTTCTCAGTATGATTATTATTGATAAAACTATATGTTATGGTTATAGTCAGTGGATGGAACCAGAAGGATCCATGTTTATAGTAAATGTGATGGAAAATTGTTTTCCTACTAAGAAACTAAATGTTATGGGAGTGGAAATGAAAAATATCACTAAAATGCGTACGAAACTACATAAATCTCTTAATAATGATGAGATTAAAAATTAATAAAATAAGAAAAATTGTTCTATAGAGTCATTCATGAGGAAATAACTACCTTCTCTTAGTGATTCCATTGATCCACTAATTTTTTTATCAATGTATCAATACCCCTAAATTATATTTTTCATTATCAAGTGTTTGCGGCATGAAAATGTTATGTTGTACATTTGTCATTTGGAAGGTGAAGGTGATTAGTGGTAAACTATTATCAATAACAAAAGGAAAAAATTATAAATTGAATCTATATAATGGGATGAGTAAATGTATTTTTCTCAATAGAAATATTCCTTGTATTCTTCATAAAAAATAGTGAATGAATTCATTGAGATGAACTATAAGGAAAATGAATCTATTGGTACCTATGAGGAAAATTTTCATGACATAGAAGGTACACTAGTGGTATTATAATCCAAATAGAATATATTATTTATTTATTGTTCGTTATATAAAATCAAATTATTTGAAATCCATTATTCATAAGAGATTTCAATATCTTTATAGTAATAATTCAACATACTCTCAAGGAATAAATGGTGATTAGTGTCATCCATCATTCTAATGGTTTTGAGACGAAAGGAAATATGGAATTCCAATGATATTCAAATCATAGTAACGATGTAAGAATAAATATGAGTACTACATTATGTTAGAATTATGGAATTAAAAATATATTAAATTTTCTAAAAGGAAAATTAAATTCATTGTGTGTGGGGAAGAATGTAATCAGTCAAGCGAATGATGAAGTTAGGGGAAGAATTTAAATAAAGATTTTCAATAGGGAGACCGATCCACAAAATTTACCACCCACAATTTATTGTTTCAAATGTAAGGAGTAGGAAAATTATGTTACGTAGTGATCATATTTGAGGATTAATAATGATTATCAACTTCAAATCCTATTATTCCCATTTAAAAAGGGAAATATACATGAAATAAAATTTTCCATAGTGGGGTACAACAACAAATTAGTTTAAGGTACACATACCTTCAACTCTATAACTATTAATTTCTTATTTGATTATGGATCTACCCACTCATTTATATAAAAATAATATACAATGTTTATCACATTACCATCTAAATAAAGAAATTTTGATTTAGAACTAAAAATTGTTAATGGTATGATGATCACATAGGAAGAATAAGATTCTTATCTAATTGAAGTTTATGTTTGAAAAACTCATTAAAATATCATTATTCTACTTCTAGTTGAATATGATTTTATTTTGGGAATGAAATTTATAAATATTTGTAGATGACATATAAATTTTTGAGGATGGGAAGTAACATTTTATATTCCAAATGAACCGATGAATGTCTATCAGTGTGAGGATAAATATGAACTTCCAATTGAAATTTCATACATTTAATTGTTGAATATTATTCAAAGGGGAAATTTATATCATATGGTATGGGAGAAACTACATATTGAAGATATTACTATTGTATTGGACTTTATTGATGTATTTTCTGAACTTCACATTTAAGATAACATGTAATAAATGTAACTCACATGTTTTTCCTTATCATGAATATTCTTTTACTAGGTTTTCTATCTCACCCATTTCATTTTGTATTCCCCAGGTTATCCAATGTTGTTTTATGAGAAATAAAGGTTTTTATGGTCACATTATGAAAAAATGGATTCTATGATTAATTTATTTTATGTAATATGAACACAATTTGACAAATAATCATGTCCTAAAAATCATTGGGATTGTACATGTTATATATATATATATATATATTTAATAATAATTTACTAACTTGATTAAAAGGAATGGGTTTATATAAATTGTATTAGAGTGATTGATTAGTTAACTTGTATAATTGGGATGATAAAACATTATTTAAAACCCTAGGAATAAGTATAAGTATAAGACCAAGTTGTATAAAATATCTAGTAATATTGGAGAAGTATAGAGAAAGTGGATTCTGAGTAATTACCTGTAATTATGGATCGTACAAGTGGAAATTGTTCTAATATATACGTACCTAGGTGTAGTAACTAAAAAAATCATGTCAGTTTTAACTAGATAATTACATGGTACATTAATATAGGTATTACTATGCACCTGGTTTGGTCGAGAATTTCATATGCTCAGATAGCTGAACAAAATCAATGAATCATCCCTTACCCTTATGTATATATGTGGATTCTGACATTTATAATCATCATTTTGATTGGATATGGATCACGGTATGGGTTAGATTCAATGTAATAAATCATTGACCTTCAAATCATTGTAATACTAAAGCTCTTTATGTCACGTTCTGATGAATTTATCATCAGTTTTAAAACATATAATCTTATCCAATTTTGGGAAGGTTGATTCTAATACTCAATGTAAATCTCGATCACCTGATGGTCCCTCTTTTTTCATTTTATATTTCTAGGAAGTGTTTATTTTCCCTCTTCAGAATCATAAATGTCTAGTTTATTTTAAAATGAGGTTTTTTGATATATTTTTAAATTTAGTGCTTGATTTTGGTGTTAACAATTTTCCTTTGTAGGATCTTGAAGAGGATAAATTGAACTATTTGAGGGATTCCCCATCATTTTCTAAAAATTTGAGGCTTTTATGTAGGAAAAATGGGTAGTAATATTTACCTCATAATGATTAAAATATTGATGATAAAAGGGATTATGTGTCTAGACCACCTCATTTCTATCCCACCTCATTCACATCAGGTGTCTCCAGGTAAGAAGGTTTCTTTTTTCAAAGAATATAGACTGTATGGAAAGAAACAAATTTCATGTTCTATATAGACTCAAAATCTATTTTTATCCTTGATTGAAAATTATCAAGATTCTATATACACTGATGTGTGGAATAAAAGTTTTTATGATGGAAGAAGAAATTTTTTGGATCAACGACATATGTATACATCGAGCTAAGTGAAAAATTTATGGATTACCAATCAACATTGAATTATTAGTTAGACTCCCACAGAAACATGACTGTCAGAAATGGATCAAGGTAGGGGAAGCAAGGGAAACTACTATCCAAAAGTTTTATAGTTCAATGTGGGCGAATCAAGGCCACATGATGATTATTCAAATTTACAATGGTTGAATATAACTAGATCCTCAGGTAAATCAAAGAATGATGGGATAAGAATAAATATAGCCGAAATAATATGTGATCAATTGGATAATATAGTGCATGGTTAGGTGGGGTGGAATCTTTAAGTGGTGTCAAAATTGGGTCTAAATGTGGTACTACTAGACTGGTCGTGAAATTAGTGTGTACTAATTATTTGGATGAGATAACATGGGAAATTGAATCATGAAAAAATAGATTGTTTAGAACTTACTCTAGACCCTAAGGAATAAATTCTCAAATTAGTCTTCCGTATCTATGAGAAGAATAAGGTGGTCAATACAATTTATGATATAAGTCATTGAGTGGTTAATAATGAAGATAAATGTGTGTGTATTAATAATCAAGACTACATTATGGCATGAGGATTTATTGAGAAGATGATTAGTTTAGAGGAATATATTATGAAATGGGACAATATGGATAATCAAATTGAAGACATTTTCAACAATGATCTTGGTATACAAGTAAAAATACTTCTCTTGAAGTTATATAGGTTATCTCATACCAATAATATTAGTATCTCCATTAATAATTAAGAAGGATCTATCTATTTTATACACACCTCTATTTAGATTGGCATGGTTTCCCACTTTTTCCACAATAATGTTTTGCAAAAAATAATGAAAATTTAGTATGGTTCAAGAAAATATATTACAATGAGGATATTTACTCCTTGGAATATTTAGACTATAAGGTAATATTTTTCAATAATATTTTCCCCAAACTGTCAAACATAAAATGGAGAGGGAGTTACTCAGTTTTAAACAAAAGGTAAATGACTCTCTGTTGTTATGTGAGGAGAATATTAAAATTATTTCATAGCACGACTCCATATTTCACATTAATAATTAATTTAATTCTATTTATTTAGTTATTAGGTTAAAGTAATGTATATGAAGAGAATTACCCATTTGATAAATTGAAAACAATGAAGAGACTATTTTTTGTTCCCAAAAAGGTCATATGGAGATCTGAGACACCTAGTGGTCTCATATGATTAGAGTCAAAAAGCATACAATAGATTTTTATACATGGGTATAAAAATATAACGTCATTGAGTAAAAACAACCTGATATACCATGAGTACAAATTGTTTTTATAATAATAAAAAAACCACTTAAGGGGAATCGAATGCTACTTAATGTATCAATAATATGGGTATCATGAAAATTAGTATTGATGGGAAATGACAAATCAAATTAATGGGGAGGAAAAAATAAGGTTAATATCAAGAATATTCCTACTATACAATGATTTAACTAAATGAAACATGGTAACTATGAAATAAAATTCTGTAATATAAGGTTTCTTAGAGAAAATAAATGATAATAACCTCAATAGAAGCAAGGAAAAAGATTTTTTATCACTAAGGAGAAAATGGATTTGGTGAAATGTATAGTAGTAATTAATTTTAGAATAAATAAAATACTTTTTTATTATGGTTCTTCAAAATAATTCATATCTTATATGTTTAGTATAAATGTTCACACACCACATAAAAATGTGGTTGTTGTGCTCTATTTTAGACAAGTAAATGTAGTAGTGGCTACATTTCCTGTTTATAACTCCTCCCCATATATTGTTTGTGGAGTTAATATTCCATGAAATATCAACATACATTTTTTATTAGAGTTTGATACTATATTTTTCTAGGAATGTGTATTCATATAAAAAAATAACATTAACTCTTCAAATTGGGGGATCAATCTCTTATCCCAAAGACATCCACCGATTATATGTAAGTGTGAAGAGGTGGAAGAATCACCCATGGAATATTATGATGAATAAAATTAATTATTTTCTCAAGTGAAATCATATATAGCAGAAATAATTAAGGAAAATAAATGATTAATGTATGAAGACATGCCTAATGTAAGGGATTATAAGAATACAATCTCAGTAGAGTTTCCTAGTCTTCCTCCTGATGGATATTTTTGTTTCTCAATAAAAAATTATACCTAGAACATAAAACATGTAAAATACTTTATATTGGATGACCAGCATTGATTTGTAATAGGTGGTAATTCATTTAGAAGAAAATATATAAAGGGTTTTATTTTCATAATTTCCTCACTTTTGGGTTATGTCAGTCTTCTTTATCAAGGGGAATGATGGTTCAATGTTCCACTATATTGATTATCTTGAACTAGAAAAAAAATAATGAAGATGTATTCCCTTTCATTGATATATGAATTGTTTGATCAACAAGGTGATGGTCTGTATTTCTATAATGTGGATCTATGAATATGATATCATCAGTTAAGTATAAATAAGGTTGATATTCCTAAAAATAACATTTGAACAAGGTATAGACAATACAAGTTCATAGTAGAACCTTTAAAAGTATCTAACTCTCCAACAATCTGTATGAATATATTGAATATATAATTTTATTATTACATTAATAAAATTTTGGTGGTCATTATATTTGGCATTCTAATTTTCCATAAAATCATGGAGAATCATTAAGTGAATTAGAATAATGTAATAAAGGATATCAGAATAGAGATTCTATATGAAATTTATAATATGGGTGAGTTCTGGATGATGAAAGTATTATTCATGTGGCATTTTATACGTATAAAAGTGATATATGTGGAACATTCATAGATAAATGGAGTTGTGGACTGGCCTAGACCGACATTTTTAATTGAGATCCATAACATCCCTAGATTATCTATGAAATACCAAAAAAAACTTTGGAACCTATTTATTTTCAAACCCACTAGAAATGATAATTTATAAAGGGGTAATGTTTTTAGGATAGTGAATGCGAAGAGAGATCTAATAAGTTGAAGAAATGGATTATCACTACACCAGTACCTATGCTTCCCTCGAGTGGGAAAATTTTTATTAGTTTAGATAAATTCCTTAAAAATTTATTGGGCTTTGTAATAATGTAGAATGATAAATTTAAAAGGTATTCCATAATAAACTAAATTTACATGAACAAAACTTTCTGATGAATGACCTAGAGTTGAGTGTATTGAACTTTACATTGATGATTTTGTGAAATTATATCTATGGGGGAGACGTGTGAAATATATTAAAATAAAAAGATAATCAAATATATATTCACACATATGTAGAATAACATTATCCAATAAAGATGGTCAGAACTTATCATGGAGTATGACTACTTATTCCATTAACATCCTTAGAATTAAAATATGGATCTCGATGCTCTAAGTAAAAAGGACCCTAAATTTGTATCATTGATGATAATGTTGAATGATCAAATATTGTATGATTTGAAAAGGATTTATAGAGTATTTTTTTTGAATTACTTTGGAACCATCAATTCATGAGAGGATCTCAAAGGAACAAAAAATTGATGGGGTGCTACAGAAATTTGTAGTAAATACTCCAGAGTTATACATTACTAAAGATGGATTTATAAGGATTAGAACCCATATATTTGTGCCATCAACACTAGTCATGAATAAGTATATTATGGATGGCATGTATAGGTCATCGTTATCTATTCATATGGGAATAAATTAGATATATGGAGAACTGAATAAAAAATTCTTGTGGGAAACGTGAAGAGGGGGATTATTGAGTTTCTCTCTCAATGCTTGGTATTCTAGGAAATCAATAATGAATGATATAGGTCAATTTTTTTAATTCAACAATTACACATACTCATATATAAATAATAATAAAAAATCATTAATTTCATCTTATGTCTCCCTAGGTAATTTAATGTAAATTATACCATTTGGGTGCTAGTCCATATCCATTCAAATTCCACACATTTCATTTCTATAAAATAACGTTTACCTCTTGATAAAATCACTATGATAAACAATATATATACAGTAACATTTCATAGAGTTCCACTCGCTATATTATATAATTGATATATGAGATTTACCTTATGGTTATGAAGAAAACTTTAGAAATAGTTGGGTATATATCATTATCTCAACATTTTATATCACCATCAGAAGAATGATCAGTCTATGAGAATCATCCATTCTCTAAAGTAAATGATAAGGTCTTTTTCAAGGGATCTGAAAGCATATTTGGATTAACATCATTCAATAATATAATTATCATAATAAAAAAGATTACATTATTGAATTAATATGGTACCACATGAGGCTCTCTATGGGATATAATATTAGAAATCAACTTTAAGGGATGAATTTGGAGAGTGGATGCAAATTTGGCCTAATGTTTTATAAGATATGACAGACCAGTTTCGAACCATTCAACGTTACATAGAATACACATAATGTTGACATAAGATCCATGAAAAATATCATTGATGAGTCTTGGATTTTGAGGTTAGAGATATGTTGTTCCTCCATATATCCCCATTTAATAAATTGATAAGGATTTTTTAAAAGTGAATGATTATTCCCAGTTACACTGACCCCATTGAGATCCTTGATCACATAGAATTATTGTCTTGTCAAATATCACTCCCACCTAACCAATATAAACTGTATGATGTGTTATTGGAATCACTATTAAGTATATACATACCATAAATATAAAATGTACAAAATTTGGAGGTTATTCCTTTGGAAAAATACCTTTCATGTGGGGATTAACCATTGAATATCTTATATTGTGGAGTTATTGATCTATTAAATTACACAAATTACATTGTGAAAGGGTTGTGGGGAAAACAAAATTCTATGAAAGAAACATTTGATCCATTAGTAGTGATAAAAAAAATTCCATCACGTATTTTCACCTTATCATGTAATATAAAATATCAAAAGTGAAATTATTTATAGGGGTACTACTGAAACACATTTACTTTTTAAATGATAAAACAATGTTCTATAGTGTATGCGACAAACAAAATTGGACACTAACGAACCATGATTAATTAAATATGATAATTATGAACATGATATTATATTTTTAGGTATGAATTGAATTAATTAATTTAATAAATTTATATAAATTTACTTATCAATATAAATCTATTCGTAAACATAAAAAAAGAAGTTCAAATTTTTTGGTACAAACTTTTATTTCAAAATAAAATTTAAGATTATTTATGAGAAAAAAATATAATTAATTTCTATAATATTTAAAAAATTCATTTTTAAAAGTGAAATATTTTTTTAAATCCTCTTATCAATGTTAACTTATTTAAAATTTTATTTTTGTTTGGAAAATATCAGTTTTTAGTAAATAGTAAACATACAGATATTTAAATTTTATTATTTTTTAAATAATGTTGTAAAATTTCTTATTTTAATTTGATTAAAAATTAAAATTATTATTATTTAGTTACATTTACACCAATTAATTACATTTAAATCATATTTATAATATATTTTAAAAAAAAATTGTTGAATTTGTAAAACAATTTTATTCTGATAACTATTTTATGGTGTATTGTGTTTCTCATTTTTAAAATTTTAAAATAACACATTTTGAGAAGTGAAATAAATTAAATTTATATGTTATTAATATATAAATACTAATTTTATTTAAATTAATTATGATTAATTGTGATATAGTTAATATTTGACCATTTTTTCTTAAAACAAATGCATTTCTTGAAAAATCAATTTTTGACACACTTGCATGATTAATATTAACTTATATTCATCCAATTAAATAAATTGAAAATGAAAAAATCGTTCCATATTTTGAACCATCAAAATTTATAATATCAAATATGTTCAACAAAATTTTTATCTCTAATCAATAGTTAAGACATTAATAATTATATACAGTCATTAATGTAAAAATGGATTTACCATAAGTTAAACTAAATATATAAAGGTTTAAACCGATACAAAACATAACTAATTACTATTTTTGTAAACATTTTATCATTACATATTATAAATATTGATAATGGACCATTTTAGATCCTTGTGTAATAAAAAAATATCATGGGTGTATTTTTTTCATTTCAAAAATCCCAATTGTGTCCTTTACCACAATTATAAAGGGACACTAAATCTTGACTCCGTTACACAATTCCAAATCCCATTGTAACATAAAATAACTTTCAAAATCACTTACTTACTTCATCCCCCACAATTATATTCCAATAAACTCTACATAAATATAACTTACTATTGAATTTGGAAAAAACCAAAAGAAGTTGATCAAGGAAGATGTAACGTCTTTAACTGAGTTTTTTGATTTATTTATTATTTCATATACATGATATATTATGAAATCAAGATTAAATAATATACTGAGTATCATAAATATAATTAAATTTTGTTATAATAATGTAATAACTTATATTCACCTCCTCCTCCCTCAAAGGGAATACATACTCGTTGATCATGTGTATGAGAGACTACCTCCCCACAAATTGAAGTTATTAATTTTCTATCACCACTTCATATGAATGTATATAATTATGTATATAATGTTTATATATGAGATATATTATATAACTAGATTTATTTAATTATAATATAACATAAAAATTCTTACCTTCCATTTTGTATGGAATACTATAACATGCCTTATGTGTATAACATACTATCACCTTGTGGAGCGATGTTATTCATTTTTCACTTATACATTACATGGATGGTGATACAGATTAGTTTCATGTGTATAAAATATATTTATTATATAATAATAAATATATAATTGAAACATTTCATATGTTATCTTTCCTTAAAATCCATTGAATAATTGATAATGTCGTTCGTCTGCATGGAGTACTACCGCCTTGTGAATCCATGTGACTCTATTTTATTACTAATTTATATGTATGTAATGTGAAATGGTATTTAATGAAATATTATTTTATTTGTGATTTAATAATATCGATATAAGGATAATTATAAACTTACCAACTTTCCATGATGGTCTTCCAAAATTGTAAATGTTACTCACACATATGTATGACCTACTTCCATAATGATTGTAATATAGTACATTTTTCATAAAAAAATTTTATGGTTTGATTAAAAGATAATATTTATTAATAAAAATTAAAGTAATATGATTATTAAAATTATAGATATGATTATATAATAATCTAATTTATGTTAGTATACTTACCAATGTATTTGTGGACATATAAGTTTCTTATTGTTCAAATGTCTAACGTGAATGTAACTGGTTAAGTAACTGAATAAAAAATAGTAACATATATAATAAAAAGGAATAATAAAAAATAATATGGTTGTTATGTCATTAAATAATTATCACATTTTTATATTATTTAGTTATATAAAAAACACACACAACAAATCAGGCTCTTGGTAAGTGATCTCTCCAAACTACACTCTCCATCATGTTATAAACATTCTACAACTAAGAAGATTTATCCCTCTATTTAATTTTATGGAATGATTTTTATTTACATATATATGTGTGTATATCACAGATGAAGCTATGTAATCCCACCTAATTTTAATGTGGAAACCCAATCATTATGATCATTTCTCAAATCCATTTATTATCAAATTTCCTTTGATTGTGATATGTAAGAAGATTATACAACCCATTTTCTATTCCTGAGATGTTCTTATGTTATGTATTAAGATTTCATACATTATTTGTAACACATATTTCATGAAAATATTATTAAGAGTTCACCCATATGGAGATCTAATTCATTTGGTAAATATTTAGTCTCATGAGGAATCGTGTATGGGATTAAAGAGTATACCTAATCCACTATGGGACTTTTCCACAATGTGATATCATTTAATAAATTATCCTTGAATCAATATTATATCAAGTAAAATGGTTCTAAAAAATTTCATATGATTTCCATGATCTTATTATACCTTATTCATTATGTTTAAATTCTATGTGATTACTGATGGGCCAACTCTTTTATGATATCATGATACCCCATTAAGTCATAAGTTATGATTCTTAGTCATGTTTATTCCCATAAAAGGGTTTTTATGTCAATAACTTAGTTATGTATTCCTCAGGTTCTCCCATGTAATTTTAGATGATACAAATTAATTTTTGATCTCATTATGAATAATAAAAAAGTATTCCATGTTTTATTTTTCTTCTTAACATAATACGAACATAATCATCCAATGATATTGTGCCTCATGATTCTTTGGATTGTACTTGTTGGATATTTTTGTTTAAAAATCATGTAATAAAATTTTAAAATGGATTGTTTCACTATAAATCTCTTATATCAAAATCATCACCCATTAGAAATTCAATCATAATTCCTTGGAAAATATGTTATAATATATATAGAATCTTAAGGATAGGGTTTTGTTTGATATCACATAGCCACTTATGAGTTGAACTTTCCATTCTATGGAAAATAATGATTTGATCTCATTTAATGATGAAAAAATGATTGTATTTTGTTTCCTCTATAAATGCATCAAATATATTGGATAAATATTTTGTCTCTAAATTGGTGGATTATTACGGTCATATTTTCATGTAGTGTGGTCCATGTATTTTAGAAAAATTACGGAGGTATTTTGTGATTGAGGTGATGAATCAAGGTGTTATGGATAAAATCACTAAGGCTCTATGCGTGAATTTTTTTATAGATAAAAATAAAGATATTATGATGTGACCGGTGACAGATTTTATAGAATAAAAAATATAGATGTAATCAATTGATTTGGATATTTTGGGCTCCCAAACTATTTCTAGTTTTTTGGAATACATTTGATGAAAATGTTAAATTTCACTTAATGGTTAGCCCCCATGTGGAAGAAATTCCTACAACCATTGAGTGTATGTTAAAAATTACATACAATAAAAAAATATTTTGACCCTCCTCACTTTGTTGTCACATAGATATTTGATCCTAATTTTATCTCCTCCATTTCATGTGAGGATCATAATGTGATTCTGATGGGTGTCCTAAAAAGAATCTGATATGGATGATGATAAGTTGAGGGGATCAGAGTGGTTTTATTTCTATAGTGAAAAAATAGCTACTCCAAAAGAATTATTGTGGTTCATAATGTTATGAATATATACTCTAAATGTTTTAAAATATAGGGGGATGGAGTATTTTGTAAATATATTTAGGAAGTGGCTATTGTGAGCCAGACCGGATCTTGGAAATGAAAAATTTTATGATAGAACTATCATGTTCATTGAAACCCACATATTTTTTGATGATAAAAAACTAGAGCATTAAAGTGGGTGTGATTTTTTTATTCATAAATAGTTCTTCTATATTGATGAAATTTCCTGTTTTTCAACAATTGTTTTCAATGGGTTTCTACTAGTTTACCAAAAATGTCACTCTAGTGGTCGTGCCTTCTCTAGAAGAATGATATGGATTTTAGGGATAATAAATTCTTTTTGAATCACGTTTCATCCTATATCCCTCATCATGATTCCCTTACATGTAATTTTTTAGGTTTCTATGTGTGGACATCACTGTTGGAGAAATGAATTTCATAGGATATTCTCAAGTCTTTGTGTGGACAGTTGACCTTGTCTCTTTTAATAGGTGAGAAATTTATTAAAATCATGTGTCAAAATGAATAGAGTGGGGGTGATAGGAAGTCATGTCACTCAACAATGAATTTTCTATAACCAGTCAAAATTATTGGTATTTATTAACAGAGATAAATGGTCAAAAATTTATCCTATATTCAAGGGAATAATTTTTTGTCATATCAGACCATCTGAATAGATTTATATGTTTGATTGAGTGGATCGACATCATTTTGTATATCTAGGTGTCCAATATTTATCCTCTATGACGGATCACACACCAATCCTCATTAAAATTGTCCCAAGGTCCATTAATCCTAGACATGAGTCTATCGTTTTGATTGAATATTATTTCACTATTTTGGTGGATTGTGAAGTGGTTATCCATTTGGGACGGATAGTGGGGTAACTATGATTTCAAGAATAAAATCATTCATATAGATTATAAAATTTAAATACAATGTGATAAAAAATTTACATAAACTAAAGATCTAATAGGATTCCATTGGAAGTAGGCTAAATAATTACTAATACCCCCTCTAATTTAGTGTTATCTAGTATTTAATCCCTTAATGAAGTGTTTGATGAAAAAGATAAAATTCAGCAAAAATTCGGGTATGTATATGTGCATGACACCCATGTTAAATAAACTGATTTCAACATTATTTAAGTCCACCAAAAGTATTTCACAATATCCCATAATAATATCACCACATGTATCTATACTCTTGATGGTTTTGTAATATAAAATGATAATGAGACTCTTGATCTTATCCATTATTTTTTATGAAATTTATTCTGCTGAAAAATATACCATATCATTGAATATTAGATATTGTACTAAACAGTGTTCTTTACATAAATGCACGGCTCCACCACAACCATTTCCACATTCAAGTGCACCTATCTTAACTCCCTCACCCTTTAATCCATATTACTCCCTTATACACTTCCCATTAATAATTCATCTCAGAAAATATATATTTATGTATATATTAATTTTCCTACACAAATATATATTCACCTCCCCTATATCCATGAAATAGTCAAATAGCTCTATTTGATGCATTCTCTAATCCATCTCCATCTCAAATATCCACTTCCCCTTTATAATTTGCATTTGAAATTAATAATTCTTCATCAAGTTATCTTTCATCAGTATGTACTAATTCATCCTCCATAAAAAAACACTTCTCATTCTTCATTCATCCAAAAATACAAAATTAATCATAATGTAATATCATAATCCCATTTGACTTCCTCCATAATTACATCATCTTTTTGAATGGGACAAAATCGAATGATATCTAACATCTTATAAATCCACCCTCTATAATTGTTTGTCCATAATCAATCAAATCTTTTTTCCTTGTAAATTCTTGAAACCATATAAATGTATGATGTATCATATGAATACATCTATATCATATTTTTTCTTTATATCAACGGGAAATTAGATTATCAAATGAAGGTGTAAAAAATAAGACGAAGTGTTAGATGATGCTATGTTAAATCTGTTTCGATCCTCTAATAAGATCCTTCCTATAATGGCCCAAAATTATATAAAATAATTTCACTTCTTATAATTATTCAATATAGTAAAAACCACATTAAATCACATATAAAACACAATATAGACATTATAAATAAATAATTAGTGAAATAAGATGGTTTTCTATAAGTTAATGAACATATACCGAAGGAATTTTCTCTTTCCCATTAGAATAGAAACTTGACCATTAGAAAGAGTAATATGAACAATATAATGGTAACCCCATTATTTTAATTATAATTAATATTTATAAAACTTATAAATCAAAATATTATATAGTTATATCTTTGAAAAAGTAAATAAGAGTTTTAAAAATTATAATCTATTTTTTCATATTTCTGTTAAACATAAATCATTATTAATTATTTTATAAATAATATGATTATTTAAAAGAAATTTTATTTTCAATAAAATTAGAGAATTAATATTTTATTTTTTTATTATTATATTATAATTTTATTACATTTCAAATTTATTTTGAGAATGTCATAATATGAGTCATAATTTTAAAATTGGTTTTTTTTAATAATCAGTGATTTAATTAAAAAATTAAATTTCAAAATTTTAGGAAATTAATTTCATAAAATTGAGCTCATTATTGAATTATACAAATTGAAAAATGGATATGGTTATTTTTTGGGAGTTTTATAAAATAATTGGATTTTTGGTGAATAGTGTAATATGGAAATTTATCTTATGAGTTATATACAACAACATTTATCATCATATTATATATGGATGAAATATGATCATTAACAAAAAACCATCAATTTTTACAATATTCATTAATGGGAATCAAAACTATTCATATTCTTGTGCTAAATTAATAAACTAATGACTAAAATAATGACAAAACACCCCTCTCATCCACTATAAATACCACCCACCACCTATTCATCTCACACATCTAAATCATTGAACATTTAAAATATTATACAAAATTCTTCTACTAAGACTCTATCCCGCTTCTTGGATCCTATTCTCACATAAAAATTCCTAAACCTTTTCCCTATTATGGCTCTCAATGCTGATAAATCAATAGGCGAACACCACTTTTTATTATTAATTTCTATTCATGTAAATTTTTTCTTATATTCTCATCACCTACACATATCCAAGATTCATGAACACTCTAGTAAATTATATATACTGGAAAATTATAATGTTAATTTTATAATCCACCACCATTTCTTTTCCCCTCTACATTTATTCTAAAAAAATAAAAACATCATCCATGTGGTGACGAATTACTGCTTTCTTGGAGGACACCTTTTTTTTATATTACACCATCAAGGCTGGTCATGAAACGATTTTTATAGTTAAAAAAATTATTATATATTTATGAAAAACTAATTATGATGTTTTTTAATCATTATATATAATTAATAATAGTTAATAAAGATGACAAATTTTTTATGATGGAAAATTACCAAAAATAATCTAAAAAGTTTTCATTAACATTCTATCTAATGAATCATCCAAACTTATATAAAAAATCATATATAACACCATATAATATTATTTATTATCCTTAATAAAATAAAAATTCATTTATCTATATTTATCCCTACTTACATAAACTTCCATACCCATATATAAGCATACCGATCATGAAAACCATGACAAAACACACACACCCAAATGATGAAATTGAACTCTATAACCCATAAAAATTACCATAAATGAATTAATAAACTATAAAAAATAATATACCAATAGATTTTTTTCTATAATTATTAATTATTTAATTTAATTTTCTTATGTAAAACATTAAGTACATGTTCAGAACCGTTTTGGACATAAGGTATGGGATTTTACTCGAACCTCTATTTTTCCATTGGTCACTTTCTATATATCTTTACCCTAAATTAAAGAATATTTATTTATAATTTTTTATTCTAGATTATGTATTTATTTTTTAAAATCATGAATATATATTATATCATCCTTATTTTATGGGGAAATACATGTTTCCAAAATAATCCATTCTCAATTCTTTCTGAAATGATACCCCGGATAAAGAGAACATTATAATTTCTAACCCATTTTCATGTGCTCTCTATAATATGTTTTAAGTCAAAATTATTTATCTCAATTCACCCAATTTAAAATTATAAACTATCTTGGTTCATTTGGGGTTTTACATAAACCATTATTCCTTTTTTATTTTATAGAATCATTAAAATATTTATTTGAAGACGCACTAGAGGAATCATTATTAATGTTTCTTAAACACTCTTATTACATTTTTCCACATCAGACTCAAATAAATTATCATGATATATTACTATTTCACGTTATTATTTTCCATTTATTTTCTTAAACCATTATTTCATGGAAACAATTATGAAATTCTCAGTTTTTATGTTTCATGACCTGATTGCGATACCAATTAACTTACATGGGTAACCCTTATGAATATTAATTATTCCTCATGTAGAACACATGTTCATGGACATGTTATGATCGGTGAAACTAGATAGTTCTCCAATTCATTGGGAAAATATCAGTCTCAGGATATTTCTTGTGAAATTTTGTTTTAGTTAGCCATGAATTATGCTCTATGTGCAATAGTCTCATTGGTTTTCCTTGAGTCATGGTCCATGTGTAACGGTCTTAGTGGTTAGACATGACTAAATATCCATGTTAAATGAGCCTTTATTCATCATTATGTAATGTTATATGTTTTGGATACATTTTATATGATTCCATTATTACAAGATCCCTTATTATACATTTTATTCTTCATTATGTTTAATCATGCATTTTTATGTCATCATCTAATCCTCTCTCATCCATCTTCTATGTTTTATTTATATGTTTGTTCTCCTATATGTAATTTTACATCATCCCTTTGTTCATGTATTCCATAGGTTATCCTATACTTATTTAAGGACTCACTTCATGTTAGGAACTCATTATAATGATGAAATAAAAGACATATTCATTTTAGTTTCATGTTTTATAAATAATTTCATAGTATTACAAAGACACTAAATCGTATGATCCATGGGTGTTTTGTAAGATGATTATGTTCAAAATAATGTAATAATATTTTTTAAATTTTAGGGATGCAATAGTATTTATCAAATCTTGGTATAATTATTTTTGGAGATTAATACCGGAGCACTGTTGTAAGAACCAAATGGATAATTCTATCACCATAGATAACCTGTATTTAAGCATAAGAATCAAATGCTTCCATAATAAGATTATAATTTTCTGTTAAATGTTTTTTTACATACTTACTTTCTAGTTATTAAATTCCCCTTATTATAATTTATTTTTCATAGTTAATCACTAGAAATAGATGAACCCAAGAAAACAATCAATGTGAAATGAAATGAATGATTTTCATAATTATATTCCAAACATTATGGGAATGGGTCCTCCAAACATCATGATAGTAATTTCTAAACAATATTGAGTTATTAATAATAACTGGTATCATGTGGAATACCATCCTTTATACAAAGAAAGAAATTTTTAACGTCAAACCCTTAATGAGACAAAGGAATCCCATGTTTACTGGATCTTCAGATCCCATCATCACAAAACAACAAATTGACACAATTTAGAAGATAGTATTTATCCTATAGTGCCTAAAAGATGTGAAGGTTGTGTTAGAAGTTTTTCATTTTTATGGGAATGAAAATAAGTGGTTGAAACTGATCAGGAACATTAATTCAAAACAGTAAATTGATTTCATGGAATGGGAAGATTTCTAAAAAATATTTTTCAATAAATGTTTTCCCTGAACTCTTCATCTTATGATAGAAATCGAGTTCCTTGTATTAAATAAAAATAATGATTAATCTATCAGGGTTTGTGATGAAAACATCACAAGAAATGCATGGTACACAGCTGGATTTGTCATGACCAACGAAAGCATGATAGACTGCTTCTATAGAGGACTAAAGTCAAGTAAATGAATGTGTTGTCCATTATAGACATTGAAATTTATGAGTAGATGGTTTTTTGTGACATTATGGTTGAAAAGGATATAATATAATCCTAGAGGTATCATGATTTTAGAGATAAATAGTGTAAAATGGAGTTTAATACTGGAGGATCAATAGTTAAATCTCATAATGGAAAGTAAAATCAACAAACCACATGTCAAAGTTATGGATGATGCCTCATGATAACTCTTTAAAGAGAACCAAAATATGCGTCAAAAGTGGATGATATGGGCATAATTTTATTAATTGATAAGTGGATATGAAGAAATTAAAAAATGTGAAATAAGAAAGAAAGATCCATATTAACTATCTGCCTATAATGCAATCTTTCAACCTCATGAAACATGGGAATTATGTGAACCACTTCTCTAAACCATGAACGGTTGTAGCGAATCAACAAAAACCTCAAAGGAGTCATGTAAGAGAATATGATATCACTACTATGGATGTGGATCCTAAAAACTATGTGGTGACAGGTACAATAATTATTCATTCAAGAATTTAGAAGATACTATTTGATTTTGGGTCTCTTCCTTATCTAATATCGTCAATTTTATTAGAACTAATATATCTCCACCTAAATATTTGGATGGTGAGTTATCTGTAGGAATTGAAAATGCGGAAATTATTTCATCCAACGAACATAACTCCTCCCTGGTTGACGATTGGGGATTGAATATCCCAAAAAACCTCATCTTACATCATTTGGTAGAGTTTTATGCAATTATGGGGATGGACTGGATATCTTTTTACAATTATAATATCATATTCTAGGAAAGGATGATGACTCTTCACATCCTGAAGCATCCTATAATTCTATAGAAGTGTATGGAGAAATATGAATCTTCATCAAAATCACTATCTCATGTGTAGATATTGATTCTTTATGAGAAATCAAATGTAGATTAAATGATAGAGAAAAATGATAGAATAATTCTTGATGATATTACTATTATGAGAAAATACACGAAGGTGTTCCTAGAAGAGTCCATTCTCTTTCTCCAGGGGTAGAAGTTGGGTTATCAATTGAACATTTTTCTGGATCTCTATATAAATCATAGAAACCTTATAGAATGACCACCATGGAGATGGAATAATGGAGGAATCTCTTATAGGATAGTCTGGAGATGTTTTTTATATTCCCATGTGCTTCACCAAGGGGTTAACCAGTCCACCTTATCAATAATAAGGATGGATCTGTGAAACATTCAATTTATTATCATAGACTCAATAAAATCTAAATAAAGAACAACTATCCCCTTCCATAGTTAGATGGCTTGTTCAATCAATTACATGGTTATAGTAATTTCTATAAGGAGGACAATTTGTTAGGATATCACTAATTAATGGAGAATAAGTATGATATTACAAATAAGGCCATTATAATTAGGTATTTACCTTATGTGTTCATAATGATTCAATTCATACTCAATAATGTTCAAATTATTTTCAAGGACTTAATGAATAGATTCTTTAGAGATTACTTTGAAAAATTTGTGGTTTTCTTTAGCAATGATATTATGATATACTCAAAAGTATAAGAAATATGAGGATTATTTGAATATTATATTAATGACTTTGTAAAGTGATAAAATATATGTAAAGTAATGTAAATGTGTGTTTTGGATTGAATTAGTGTCATTTATGGGGCATGTTATCACTAGTACATTGATATCTATGGAACCATCCAAGATAATGGCAATAGAAGAGTTTCCCAGAATATCATATGAAATGAATATAAGTAGTATCCTTGTCCTATCTATGTATTACCAACTATTTTTGAATACCTTATCATGATTTTAAATCCCCATAAGAATGATGACTCAAAAATTAGTAATGATATTCTAGACTAGTGAATGTGAATACTGTTTCAAGGAGTAAAAATAAAGGCCCATTACTATTCCAGTACCCACACTCCCTACTATTGGGGACCACTTTATGGTGTACATTGATGATTGATATATTAGATTAGGATTCTCACTAATGAAAATGATAATTTTATAGCCTATGGATGAAGGATGTTTTATCATCATTAGCGAAACTAACATATGCATGATCTGGAGTTGGAAACTATAATATTTGTGTTGTAAATATAAACACATTATCTCTATATAGATATGAAGGATATATATATTGATTATATGATCCAAAAATATATATTCACAAATAAATATCTTAATATGAACTAGAAAATATTGTTAGAGCTCATTTTAGACTATGAATGCTCAATCTATTATTATCCTGGTAAGGTAAATAAGGTGTCAAATGCACTATGTTTAAAGAATTATGTATCATAATCAATGATGATAATTAAAAAGGAAACAATATTTTTAGATTTTAAATGGATGGATATAATAATTATTAAGTAAGGAACATCATCAATTCTATCTCAAATGATTTCTCAACCATCCTTCATGTCGAAAATAAAGGATTCTAAAAGAAATGGTGTGAAAATTCGAAAAAGGGTGGATGATATTAGAAATGTGAAATCCTTTAAGTTAAATATTTTTGAGGATGTGGTTGTATGTTTGGGTCATGACAATATGTATCATCTGATCCTTAGAGAAACAAATTTAGAATGGAGTACAAAACTCTAATTTCCATATTCACTAAGGGAGAACAATGTTATATCGAGATCTATGAGATCACTATTGGTGAGACAATATGAAGAATAACATCACTTAATATACATCATAGTTCCTTGTATCTCATAAAGTGAATTATATGATGAAAAAATCTAAATGGATGTTGCAACCATTACCCATACCAACATGGAAATGGGAAATCATCACCATGGAAATTGTCACTAGAAGTAAAGTACTTCAATAAGAAATATTTCACTATGGGTTGTGGAGGATTTTCATAAGAAATTATCTTAATATATCACATTTTTTGATGAATTATCAGTGGATAATATTTCAAGTATATATATCAATGAAATAATTAGGCCGTATGGAGTACCAATATCAATTTTATCTGATCGAGATCGGAGACTTACAAAAATGTTCTAGAAATGTCTCCAATGTTTTCTAAACCCTGAGTTGACCTTCAGTTTGACTTTTCATACCCAAAATGAAGTCCAATAAGAGTGAACTACTCAAAAACTATATGAAATGTAGAGAGAATGTTCAATGGACTGAAAAGGTGGATGGGACATAAGTCTGCCTCTAGATTATTTCTCAATAGAAATATTTTCCACTCGAGCATCCAAATGGATCCATATGAATCCATTTGTAGGAATATATTTAGAACACATGAATGTTTGGATGAAGTCGATTAATGTATGATGTTAGGACCTAAAATGGTAAAAAAATGGTAGAAAAGGTGACAACTAAAGAACATTATATCCAAATATCCCACAGTTTTCAAAAGATATATGAAAACGATCATCGATGAGTCCTAGATTTTATGGTCGGATAAATGGTATTCTACCACATATTTCAATGGGAGAGGTTCATGAGATTTGGTAAGAATGGAAAAATAAGTCCTATGGACATCACCCAGTTAAAGATTCTTTATTGTGTTAGATTTGTGCCTAATTTAATCACAATTCCACCAACCAAGTCCCATGTAAATGATGTATTACACTTATATCTCATGATGAAGTACATAACATATCCCTTATATATAATAAATTCAGAGGTGGTACACATTAAAAATGATCTCTCTTATGAGGAGAAGCATGTAATGTTCTTGGACTATGGAGTTAATGTTCTATATAACAAGACTACTATCATGGTCAACATATTGCGAAAACAAACATATAATGAGGCATCATGGGAACTAGAGGAAGAGTTGAAGGAAATGTACCCTCACCTATTTTCGACATAGAATGTTAAGAAAAATTTCACGGGAGAAATTTCATAAAAGGGGAAAAACGTAACAACCAAAAATTATATCACAAGAATTTTAACTTCTTATAAATATGTTATATATTATAAATCACATTAAAACAAAAATAGAATACAATAAAAAATATATAAATGACGAATGAATAAAATAATCAGTTCTTATATAAGTAAATGAACATATGCTGAAGGAATTGTAAAATGAACTTTTGATTAGTCAAAAGAAAATTAGGAATAATAATATAAAAAATATAATTGTACCCATGCCATTGAAAGTATAAATTAAATTTAGGCATCATAGAAGTAATAATATGATATAGTTATATATTAAAAAATATGTTATTTAAAAATAATAAAATAATTTTTTCAATTTTTGTAAGACTTAAATAATAAATTACAATTTTATAGTTAATATATTGATTAAAGAAATTTATTTTCAAAAAATAGTTTCATAAATAAATTATTTTGTTTTATCTTTTTATAAAACAATTTTATGAGAAATTAAATAATTTTTGAATGTGTCGTAAAATTAATCAAAATTTTAAAGTGGTAGTTTTTTGATGAAATGGTGATTTAATTTAAAATATAAATTTCTCATAATTTTAAAATTATTTTAAAAAAATGGAGTTCATTTTTGAATTATACATATTGAAGAATTTTTATAGTGAATTTTTTGGGCTTTTCTAAATTATAATATTTTTTTGTGAATAATGAAATACATTAATTTACTATATAAGATAAATACATGAATTATCAGGTCATTGGCTGATGTAAGGATAATTTAAGTCTAAAATATCAAACCCTTGATCACTTGTTTTAGTTTATATAGTCTTGGGAATCAACTCTAATCACTATCATGTTCCAAAATAATAAATAAATGAATAAAATAATGTGAAAACACCCCTCCCCTGTAGTAAAAATACCACCACTCACCACCTCTTATTACTACACCTCTCAAGCTGTTAATCATTCCCATTGTTTTACCCAATTTCCCTTGTTGTCTTCCTACACACGTTAAGGATCTATTGGTATCATAATAATACCAAAACCATTGTCCTAAGGAGGTTCTCAAAATCTCTTTGTTTCCCTTAATTTCAATTCATGTTCATTATTTATCTTATTTTATACTCACCTCTAATATATCCATGTTTCATGAAAAAAACAGTATATTATATATTATATAGTATTACCTTGATAATTTAATAATCCATCCTCATTTATCTCTCCTCTCCTTTTATTAAAAATAATGAAAACATCGTCTGTGAGGTGCCGAATTACGTCCTCTGTGGATGATGTGTTTTTTTTTCAAGTACACATTCAAGGACTATCATAAAGATATTTTTATTATTAAATAAGATTCTAATATATGGAATAAATAATATTTTATTCTCTCTAATCATTATATAAACATAATAATAGTTAATAAAACAAGACTAGTTTGTGATGATCAAAAAATGACAAAAAAGTCTAAACAATTATCATTAACATTGTATCTAATGTATCATACTCACTTCTAAAAAAATGATATATAACACCATTTAATGATATAGGTGTTCATTAATGACATATAATTTCAATTATAGTAATTTATTCCCACTTAGTTCAACTTCTATACTCATATATAAGTGAACTGATCATGAAAACCAAGGGAAAAACACTTTAAAATGATGAAATTAAACTCTATAACCCATAAAAGGCAATAAATGAACTTAACAAATTATAAAAAATTATGAAAATGTAGAAGATGTTATTTAATTTTTAATTATTGGATCTGATTTTGTTATAAATTATATTAATTTCAAGTACAAAACTGTTTCATACATAAGGTAATGGATTCTCTCAGAACCTCCCTTTTTTCCATTGAGTTAATATTTATCACTACTTACAGTAATGTAATGATTTTATATTTTTATGTAATAATTATACATTCTTTTTAGAAGTCCCATGATCATGAATCCATATTATATACTCCTTATCTGATTTGGAAATAAAGGTTATAAAAAGGATCACTTCTCAATTCCTTATGAGAATCAAGCCCGATTAATGAGAACTTTCGGATTTCATCCCCATTTTCAAGGACATTCGATACAATATTTATAAAAAAAATATATTTATAAAATGACCCAATTTTTCTTGATAAACTATCTTGGTTAATTTATGGTTTTATACAACCAATTACTCCTTCTCCGTTGTAAAGAATCATTAAAAACTTCCTTTAAAACAAATTTAAAAATGATCATTTTCCATGTTTATTAAACACTAATTTTACATGGTTCTGGTAATGACCCTCTTATCCTTATTGGCTTAAGAATACGACGAGTCATTACTTAGCCATAAGCGATATCCCCAAGGCACCAAAGGCTGGAAATAAATGCAAAGGGTTTCAAATACAAGTTGGGGGATGATTTACCCTTAAAAACTCCATAAACCAACAAATCATAACCAACATTCACTATATGATGCATGAACAAAATATTGACAACTAAAAATCTTCTTTTATGACAAACCACATCAATGTACACAACAGAAGAAGTCCAAAACAAACATCAATGTACACAGCGGAAGAACCGCTTAGGACTCTCAAAGGTCACCTAACTTCATGTTACACGAGCACCGATCTCCACAACATCTCCCAAGAATAACTACGAGCCACAAGCAATGAGATGCTTTACCTTTACCATTGTCCCGGAATATGACATCTGTAAAAGATCCAATGTTCCAAAGAAGGGGTGAGTATAAAACTCTGTAGGGTTTTTCCCAAATGACATCCCTACTCATGCCACTAGGATAGAAGAGTTAGCCAAATTTATATAAAAAAGTTTATCTTAAACATTTTCTCAAACGATGTTTATAACTAAATATAAACAGGTTTCCAAATCCATTCATAACCAAAGGCATTCCAAAAGAAATTTAAACCAATTTTCCAGCAAGTTATTTTTCCCGAAAAATAACCAAACATGCTTTCGAACCATTTCACAAACATTCCTTTTTGGCATACCCAACCATTTCACAAACCCGTGAAATCATCCTTGCATGATTCGTTATGACAGTTCCATACTCATGAGAGGTTTCTCGTCGATCTACTAAGTCATCATAAGGTAATTGTTTCACATGTTCCATTACACCTTTTTCAACGAGCACAAGGTTATATTTCAACCAAGCCTCGTACATTAAAGTCCCATGTGACATTAAACGTTTGGCACCGAGGAAAATTTCATATTTCAACCAAGCCCCTTATATGAAACTTAACACAAACCACACATTACCAAAAATCATGACAAAACCATACTTTCAATAAAACATCTTTTATTGAAAACCATTTCCATAAAAACCAATTGTGTTTAAACAATTAAAACCATTTCAATAAAATAGTACTTTTATTGAAAACCAAAGAATTACCCAATTTCATTAAGCCATTTCAATACCAAACCATTTCAAAAAAACACCCCTTTTTATTGAAAACCCATATTTCATCAAACCATTTACCATTCTTTAAAATCCATTATTTAAAATCAACATTTTAAATTCAAGAATCCAAATCACATTTCACAAAAATTCACCAAGATTTCCCAATTTCATCAAAACCATTAATCATCACTAGAGAAGATTTAATCCATGCTTTTCAACATCAATTTCATTAAAATAACCCAATTTGAAACTAATCCAATCAATTCAAACAAGAAGAGTCAAGGGTGAAGTCACCTACCTCAACGGTTTTGACGAAAACCCTAACAAGCAGATAACGCACAAGAAGACCGGGTGGATTTTCCATGAATCCTCCATGGATCTCTTCTCCTAACACAACCAAGACCAAATGTCATCATATTTGGCATCCACACACATAGATCTACCCCTAATGGGCGTAGATCTAAGAAACCGAGAGAATAGGAGAAGTAGATCTAATTAGATCTATGAAACCAAACAAGAATGATCACATACCTCATGAATCCGACTTTGATTCTCCATGGGAAGCCTTCGTATTGTCTTTAAAATGATGGGAGAACCCTCCTTGTCCTTAGGAGAACCCAAATCCTGAGTTAGGGATTCTTAAAATGAAAATAGAGCTACATAGAGGCAAAAACACGTGAGTTCCACCTTTATAGGATCTTGTTTTAGTGGCTACACTGTTAGTTCGAACGGTTTGACAAACCGTGCGCTAACTGTGCATTAGCTACTGCCTCGAACACCCTTCTCACACGGTTTGGCCACATGGTTAGAAAAATCGTGTGCTGTCTGTGCGGAAGCCACTGCCTCTAAGACCCACTACGCATGGTTTGGCCGCACAGTTTAGGCAAACCGTGCGCCTCCTGTGCGACTTTCCCTTTGCCTCAAAACATCATTCCATGTTCTCTCGACTCTCCCATTCAACACTCTTAACTTTAAAACCCTGAAAATTATCAATTAAGGGTTTCATTCCAGAAACAGGGGGTACTACAATCTTCGCACCATTGTTCTTTCCGTCCTCAAAAAGTAGAAAACCGTCACCCACCTGAAAGAGTCCGACCATTTCTATTTCATTTCCTTTTCACCTGAATCTGACCATGCTGCCACAAAACCCACAGTGGACCGATTATTTCTTCACGTAAGACATTCTATTGTCATCCACAATCCATACCGGGATATGTATCAATGAATCATCCGGCTATAGGTCAACGTGATCCCATCTGATCACATGGTCAGGATCAGGCATATACTTTTTCAACTGAGATACTTGGAACACTTTATGGACCGAAATAAACTGTGGTGGTAATTCCAACCGATATTCCAGCTCTCCAACCCTTTCTAGTATCTCAAAAGTTCCAATGTATATAGGAGATAAGTTCCCTTGCTTCCTGAAATGATGATGTCGATGTCTTGGAGAGATCCTCAAGAAGATATGATCACCCACAACAAAAGACAACGGTCTTTGATAGTGATCTGCATAAGATTTATGATGACTATGAGCCGTCTCCATCCTCCTTCTAATCAAGGGGATCTTCTATATTGTCTCTTGTAAAATTCTAGGCCCGACAATTGATGTTTCACTAGTTTCCACCCATCATAGTGGAGAACGAGAAGGACGCCCATACAATGCTTTAAACAGATCCATGTGTATCGAGGCTTGATAGTTGTTATTGTATGAGAACTCCACTAAGGGTATATTATCCTCCCATGAGACACCAAAATCCATTATACACTCCCTAAACATGTCTTCCAATGTTTTTATCATCCGCTAGGATTTCCCATCCGTATGAGGATGATACGTCGTGGTCATAGTCAATTGAGTCCCAAGGGCTTGCTATAATGATTTCCAGAAACGAGATGTGAACCTTGGATCTCTATCTGAGACTATAGACACTGGTACTCATGTCACTTTACCACTTCTTGGATATAGATTTTTGAATGATCTTCCACAATATGAGTTTCACGAATAGGGATGAAATGGGCCGACTTTGTTTGACGATCCACTATCAACCAAATGGCATCGTGTATCCGGACCGTTCTTGGAAGACCTGTAACAAAAAACATTTTTATCTGATGCCATTTCCACACTGGGATAGATAAATATTGTAACATACCATCTCGTATCTAATGATCTGCTTTAACCTGGTGAGAAGTTAAGCACCGTGAGACGAACTCAGCTACTTTTTTTTCATGCCGCTCCACCAAAACTATTCCTTCAACACCTTATACATATTCTGTGTACCTAGATGTATAGACCATCTTGAATGGTGGTAAGAATGAAGGAGTTGTTCTTGAAAAACCATAGGTACAACCATCCAATATCTAAAACACAAAACAGAACCCCCATCATGTTTCCATCCATAAATGGTCTCCCCACCATTGAGTTTTGAATGTACAACCAGACATTCCTCATCAGATGCTTGTGATTCTTTGATCATCTTCAATAAATCAGGAACAAGTGTAGCTGAAAAGAAAACAACAATATCACCTCATTCTTCACATTCCACATGAATGGCAGCTAATAATGACATCAACTTCCATTCATCTGAAGCTATTTTTGCTAACTGAGCGTATAACTTTCTACTCAATGCATCCGCCACCGAATTCCCTTTTCTAGGTGTGTACATCAAGTCAAAGTCAAACAACTAGAGATAGCCCATCCACCTTCTTTGCCTTAGATTCAAATCTCATTGTGATAAAATGTGTTGAAAGATTTTTTGATCCATAAAAACAATAAATTTCTCACCAAATAGATAATGTCTCCATGTTTTCAAAGCATGGACGACTGCAGCTAACTCCATATTATGTGTTAGGTAATTTTTCTCATGCACTCTCAACTTCCGTGATCCATAAGAAACAACATGGTCTCCATTCATGAGAACACAACCCAACCCTATTCATGAAGCATCACAATACACCAAAACATATTCGTAGTGTCCATATCATCTTCTGAAAGCTGTTTTTGGAATATCCTTCTTCTGAAATCGCAATTGATGATATCTTGATCGAATATTAATATTGGAGAACCACTAAGATCCCCTTAATTGATTGAACATATCATCAATACGTGGAAGTGGATATCTATTCTATACCGTAACTTGGTTAAGCTTATGATAATCAGCAGACAGACGAAGAGTTCCATCTTCCTTCTTCACAAACAACACTGATGTTTCCCATGGAGAAGTACTTGGTCAAATTAAACCCTTGCTTTCCATCTCCTCTAAATGAACTTTCAATTACCATAACTCCGTTGGTTCCATCCTATAAGATAGAAGGTAAATTGGACTGGTCACTAGATAGAGATCAATCGTAAACATCACTTCCCTTAGAGGTGGTAACCCTGAGATGTTATTGGGAAAGACATCTGGAAATTTATCCACAATAGTTGGAAAACTATCTTCCTCAATATCTTCCATTGTTACCAAAGTCAATTCTTCTAATTGGTAAGAGATCGTTCCCACCATTGGTTCCAACAATCTCTTTGCACCTTTCTATACCACCCTCTCTCCTCTGATGAGATGGTCGACGGTGTCGTCAGTCTTGAAACTAACTGTTATCTTATAACAGTCAATGTGAGCCTAAAATATTGTCAACCAATACATATCCAAGATGAAATAATAGACATCCATATCTAACATGGATAAGTACAATTCCAACTATACTCCATCAACAGTTATAGAAAGTTCTCTACACACTATGGCTTGACATTCTCTTTCACTAAGAGGAGTTTTCAGTTTCAAAACTGATGCTCCCACTATTACTCTTGAGTACAACCATGCTTCCTCTGCCCGAAGATCCCAACAGATCCCACTGAGCCTCTGATGCTCTATTCACAGTCTTTGTGTGATCACTGATAGACAACATTGATATTTGGATCAGATCTCTTTCCTTAACCCCACATCGATGATCCTTTCCTTCAACGACGTGCTACCTGCCACCTCGGGTACAAACCGCACTATGATCATAATCATAGCTCCATACTCCATCACATACATATTCTCTTGCATCAGACTGAAAAAATCCGTTGTGAACTGAATTCGGAATGTATGTGGGTATAATTGTTTATTAAAAAATTCCTCAAATCCTTCCCACGTCTTACGTGGGTCTATTCCCGCTTGGACTACCAACTCCCACCACTGAAGAGACAGACCCTCTAGATTATACGTTTCTAGATTTACATTCAACTATACCCACACCCCCATGAATTTTTAAATTCTGTTCATTTGGGACAGTCACGCATTTGACCTGTCTATGTCTGAATCACCCCTAAAGACGGGTGGATCAAGCTTTTAAATCTGAGTCGTGTAAGCAAAATGTTTTGGATCTTCTGCTCTATTCACACTTCCCACAGCATGGAAAGCTTGCACTATGCTATGGACTAACTACTGGTTCACCTGGGGCACAGGTGCAACCACATTCTCATCATCCATCTCCGGTGGGTCTTTATGATGCCTACCTGGGGTAATTTTCTAAACCAACAATAAACCCCGTCAATCTCACTCTCAAGAAAATGATGGATTAGCATTAAAATTCTATCACATCATCTATCAAAACATTGGTTTCCCAAAAACAACATTTTTCTATGTTCAAAAAAATTTTAAAACATTCAATATTATTTTTGAAAATCAACCAATTTTTAAAATACACCAAATACCCTATTTTCAATGTCTTTTACTTGAAAAAAAATTCTGCATTTTTTAAAAATTTCCGCATTTTTCAAAAATTGGAACCATGAACAAAATCCTTACTCAGTACTCACAATGAGATATGCAATCCTAGTGGGATGTCATTCCTCTATAATGCATGTCATGATCCTCTCATTGAATAAACACATGTCAATGAGATTTCTATCATTCTAGATGTGTATACAAAACACTTATTTACCCAACACCCTAGTAACTTGATGTTCAACATAAAAAGGTTAGCTACGTCTTTTTATTCTCTAAATTCCATGTTCCGAAAATCATACTCCTTCATATGATGACCACCCAAGGAATAGACATGTATGAAATCAATGTGAAGACTAAAAAAATAGATGACTACTTGTTCTGCAATGAAAGGAACAAGATGATCGCCTTTATACCCCAAGGATTGAACAAACTGATACCATTTGTATTGACCTAGTTATCCTTATTGGCTTAAGAATAAAAATAGTAATTACATGGCCTTAAGTGACATCCCCAAGGCACCAAATGCTATCAAGAACTGCCTAAGGGTTTCAAATACAAGTTTGGGGATGATTTATCCTTTAAGAAAAACCCATAAACCAACCAAGAATAACCAACATTCACTATATGATGCATGAACAAAAGACTGAAAACTAAAAAACTTCATTTATGTCAAACAACATCAAAGTACTCAACATTGAAAGACCAAAAAAAATATCAAATCACACAGTGGAAGATCCACTCAAGACTCTCAAAAGTCTTCAAACTCCATGCTCCATGAGCTCAAAGCTCTACAACATCTCCCAAGCATAACCACAAGCCACTAGCAATGAGATGTTTTACATTTACCTGTGTCCCGGAATATGAAATCTGAAAAAGAACCAACGTGCCAAATCATGGGTGAGTATAAAAATCATTATGTTTTCCCCAATGAATTCCGTACTCAAGACACTAGGATAGACGAGTTATCCACATTTATATAAAAACAATTTATCTAAAATATTTTCTCAAAAGCGGTTTATATCTAAATATAAAAAGTTTTCAAAAACCATTCATAACCAAAGGTATTCCAAGAAAAATTTAAACCAATTTTCCAGAAAGTTATTTTTTCTGAAAAATAACCAAACAAGCTTTCAAATCATTTTACAAACATTCCTTTTTGGCATACCCAACGATTTTACAAACCTATGAAATCAACCATGCATGCTTCGTTATGACAGATCCATACTCATGAATGGTTTCTCGTCGATGTACCATGTCATCACAAGGTAATTGTTTCCCATGTGCCATTACACCTTTGGCACCGAGCACAAGGTCATATTTCAACCAAGCCTCATACTTAAAAGTCCCACGTGCCATTGAACGTTTGGCACCTATCACAAGTTCATATTTCAACCATTCCCCGTATATGCAACATGCACACACACCACACATTCACAAAAATCATGTCAAAACCAACATTTTAATAAAACACTATTTATTGAAAACTATTTCCATTAAATACAAGTGTGTTCAACCGATTCAAACCATATCAATAAAACCGTACTTTTATAGAAAACTGAAGAATTAACAAATTTCATTAAGCAATTTCAATACCAAACCATTCCAATAAAACACCCCTTCTATTAAAAACCCATCTTTTATCAAACCATTTACCATTCCAGTAAATACATAATTTAAAATCAACATTTTAGATTCAAGAAGCCAAATCACATTGCACATTAATTCAACATGATTTCACAATATCATCAAAACCATAAACAATCACTAAAGAAGATTTATTCCATATTTTTCACAATAAATTTCATTCAAATAACCCAATTAGAAACTATGCCAATCAATTATAAAAAGTGGAGTCGAGAGTGAAGTCACCTACCTCAATGGTTTTGACGAAAACCCTACAAAAAATAGAGAACACACAAGAAGATCCGGTCAATTCTCCAAGAATCCTCCTTAGATCTCTTATCCGAACACATCCAAGAACAAATATGATCTATATATTGGAAAAAACGTGTGAGGTACACATCTATAGGATCTTGTTTTAGTGGTTGCACGGTTATTTTGCACGGTTTGAAAAACTGTGCGCTAACCGTGCGTTAAAAACTACCTCAACCACCCTTCTCGCACGGTTTGGCCGCACTGTTAGACAAACTGGGCACCGTCCGTGGGGAAGCCACTGCCTCCAAGACCCACTGTGCATGGTTTGGCCGCACGGTATAGACAAACCGTGTGCCTCCCGTGCGGCTTCCCCATTGCCTCAAAACATCATTCCAAGTTATCTCGGATCTCTCATTCAACACTCTTAACTTTAAAATCATGAAAAGTATCAAGTAAGGGTTACATACCAGAAACCATGGGTACTACAATTCCACTTTATTTTTACTTCATATATCTAGTTATAAGAAAATTTTCCTATATTAATTTACATATATGTTTTAAATCCATTATTTAATGGAAACCAATATGAAATTACAATATTTTATGATTTCTGACATGATTACAATACTCATTTCATTACATGGGTAACCCATATGACTATGATTGATTATTCATGTAGAAGACATATTCATGTACATGTTATGATGACCGAACCTATATAGTGTTCCAATTATTTGTTCAAATATATGTATCATGAGACGTCATGTCAAATGGTCTTGGTGGTTACCCTGACTCATTCTCCATGTGCAATGGTATTGGTGGTTAGCTTTGAATCGTGATCCATGTTAAATGGGCATGGTGGTTATCTTGGAATTATGATCAATGTGAAAAGATCCTTGACTTTTTATTATGTCATGTTGTATGTTCTGGCCACATTTCCGAAGATTCCATGATCACATGATCACATGATCCCATTTTATACATGTTATGCTTCTTTATGATTATTGATGCCTTCTTATGAAGTCATAGTATGCTCTATAAACCATGTGCTACGATTTATTTCTATTTTTTTATTATAGAGGGTTTTCTTCCATCCATATGTTCTTATATTACCTTGGATATATTATGCATATATAAGGACTCAATTCAAGATAGTATCTAATTATGAAGATTAAATAAAAGAAAATTTCATTTTGGATTCATGATGTTTAATTATGTGTCTAAACATCCAATGACACTAGACAATACAATATGTGTTTGTTTTCATTGGATTGTCATGTTCAAAATCATGTAATAATATGTGTGAATGTTCAAGGTCATTATAAATCATATTTTACTAGAGCAGAGACATCACATCCCAATTCCAAACAACAATTTACATGTATGAAACCAACCAATTACTATTTTTTCAATGATCATTAATGTTATTTATGATTTCTTTTAATTCATTTTATCATGAAACGATTTCCATTAAAATTATGAATTCTTTCAAACAATTAGTCATACTATGTTTAACATTAAAAAAATATTAGGCTTCCACTTTGTTAGTAGGACTTATTTTGTATATTTTTTATGTTTTGAAATATTTTTAAGGTTTTGTTTTGTGATTCAATTTTGATATGATTTACTTTTGTATCAAATTTATATTTAATCATCCATTCTATTATGTCTTATTACAATGTTAAATTTTTGATTAATTTTTTCTGAAAAATTTTTCCTTTTAATATTTTTTATAATTTTCCATTCCGTCTATTGGAATACATGTGTGGAAAACAATTTTTAGAAACTCTTAATACAATGGCTTGCATTTCACATATACTAGTTTCACTGATAATTTTTTATTCCCCAATTTGATATTTCCATTTTTATATCAACAATTTATCTTCTACTATTTTGATCACTATTAAATAGAAATTTATGATTTCATTCATGTTAATATCTCCATATATACTTTTTCTGTGATTATAATTTCTGATAGCATGAATGATTTATACTTACTTTTTTTTGTTATTTGGGGATTGATTAAATTTTTATATACTATATATATATATATTATTTTTAGACCCATTTTATTGGATAATATGATATATCCCTTAAAAATAAATTTATTTTTCAATATTTAATTTTCTATTTATATAAATGTACTCTATATTTTTCTTAATATCAATTTCAACTAAATAAACATAATATGGTATCCATCATCATATTTTATTAATAACTATCTCATTAATTATATATACACTATCAATTCAAAATTATATTTACCTCATGTTCGAATGCCTTCATAAGTGTTCTTAAAAACAAATCACATTCAACTTTGTTGATCCATTCTCAAAGCATCAATACATTTAATTCAGGCTGCTGATTATTTATGGAATATATATGAAATCTGTTTCATCATGGGTGACAAAAAAGAAATAAGCTGTACTGAAAGGATATTACTATAATTATTTTCTAACACATTTATTTTTATGTTTAGTATTGATTAATTACGATTGAAATGAGTTTTGGTCATTCTTAAAAATTATGATTGATTTTGACTGGTGTCAATTCAATTTTTCTTTGTTTTAATGGTAAAAAATATTATTCTTTGTGTGCTACCATATTGAACTGTCTTATAAGATATTTTATTCATCCATCCCTTTATTGAGTAATTGATTCAATTATATTAAATTGAAAACTATCTATACACTTAAGTTGTTTAAGATGTATGTTGTGGAGTTTTACAAAGATAATTTATTTATTTTTATAGAGAACTGGGATATAGATCAATTAATTAAGGTTTACAGTTTATTTAATTCAGTTTGTGGCTAACTGGATGAATATAGTTAATAATTTGAGTCAATGTGTGGAGATTCAGGTTAGAGAGGTTGGTATAGATCATTTTTATTAAACTCGGTTGATTTAAATCATTATATGTTTCTAGATGCAATTTTTTATTAGTGGTACTCTAATATGTTGTTGTGTTGAAATTTTTGGTTTGATGGTATTTTTTTCTTCATTATACATTTTTATTTTTATTTCAATAGGGAACCACATTAAATATTTTCAATGTTGGACTTGATTACTGATTTTTATTGTATATTTATCTTATTTATGATACTTACATGGATTGTATTCTGATTAATAAGGATTTTTCTTTCTCACTCACTAATGATGATTGTTAATTGAAAAGATATAATTTTTTAAAATTATATAGAAGAGACAATAAATATTTAATAATTCCCACATAATCAATGTTCGATAAAATATAATATATCCTAATATCTCACTTTTCTCCTTTATTATAACACATGGAGTTACATTTTATGCAACAACTAATTTTATTGAATTTATCCATATATAATCACAACAATCTAGTGTACAATACAAAAAAAATTAATAATTGTCTTATAATCATAATTTGTGTTAGTAAATCATTCCAATTATATTGTTGCTATCACCACATGTTTTTTTTATAATATTGGGAATATTTTCTAATTAATGATTGATTGTGAAACATGAGGAGTCTGGTAAACTAATCATAAATCCATGGTAATGGGATCAGTAAATGTCAGTAACAAATTAAATTTTCTATATTACACGATTCATCATTATTGTCCATCATTTTCATTTCCTTGTTGACTATTTATAGGTTGTCACTAGCCCACTCCAACATAGGCAAAAAAAATGAATCTTGTAATATCCATTAAACAAAAAATATTCTATTTTTAAAGGAGATTACCAATGGGGAAATATCAAAGTAAAATATTAGATATAGTCTATATTATGTTAGTGTAGATTACAAGATGTTACATACCCCTTTACTATACACTCTATTCATTCTTTCAAGAAGATTAGAAATGGAGAAACTTCAAGGAATTTCATATTTTTATGTATTTTAATTAGTCCCCAAATCATTAATTGGATACAATATATATTATCAAAATATCAATTTCATTCAATTAATCATGAATTAATTAAAATATTTTTCACAAATATCTGAAATTTTATTTTTATGAAATTAAAAAATCACAAGAATCATATTATTTCCATAAACATTTTTGTACCATTTTTATGTTTGAAACTTAACTAATAAACATTATTTTTTATTACAAGGGGTTTTTAAATTATTATTTTATTAATATTATATATATACCATGATTATTTTAAATATCACTCGTATAAATTACCCCATATAATTAATTCATGAAAACTCTCTGAGTTGGAAAAAACATAAAAAATAAGATAAGAATATGCATAATTGTTAATGTAATTAATGGGTTGTATATATATATATCATAATTACATAAATTTGTGCCCAAATTGTATGCATATATTGTTTTAAATTACCAAATCCATATAGAATATTGTAGACTCTGTATAGTAAAAAATTGTATGCTACAACATCTCACATGAATGTCCATGAATCAATTTATCTACTATTATAGCATGTCTGCTATTTCTACAAAAGTTAAGGTATGACCACTATTTTCACATGCCATATATAATATAAATAAAATATTTTAAAATATAGATAACCATATGAATAATGTATGCATATGTTAATTCAAATTAGAGAAATTAGAAAACACACTACTACAATCCAATTTCACATAAATCTATATGATAATAAATAATGAATACATAAATATTATACAATATTCCTCAAATAGTGTTTACATATTAAGAACTCATTCTATAAATTCTTGCAACTTCGTTACACATAATGCTTCTGTGAGTGCATCTACAAATTTATAGACAATTATAAAGTTACATTTTTATAGATACATGATTTCAATACAGGTAATGAATCTGCATCTGTGAGGATAATTCTATAGTTACATGAATATAGTTTAGTGACATTGAATACAACTATATGTTTTTTTGTATAAATTTAAACTTAGAAAGAAAATTTTAGTGACTGTAATTTATTTTTTCTCTAATAAGTCTTCAATATTCATTATTTTATGAATAAGGCTACTCTTAGAGGATTGATAGTATGCAAGATACATTTGTTTTGATATTTTTAAATTTACATGCAATGAAATCAACCCTAAAAATCCAATACTATGAAGGTTTTTATCATACACACCATTTAAATAATCTTTAATAAACGTAAACAAAGATAAAATATTTATTAATTACAAGAAAAAATTATTTGGGTATCTTATCATTAATTGAGCTATTATCACAATTAAATATTTAATTATAAACATAATTATTCAATTTTAATTTAGTATAATATTCAGGTTTGTTATTTTAAATCATACTACTCAATTCTAAAATCTATGTTACCCTGATTATAAAAGTTTCAGTTTCTAAAATCCTACCAATTCATCATATTCCGATGATGGTGATGTATTCAAATTTTATATTTCGATTCTAAATTCATATATTTCATAGAATATGTAGTGTTTTTAAGGGAAAAAAGATCTATCAATTAGGTATTCTATTATTTCAATGAGTCAGTTGATTTCTATCAATATTATAATATTTTTGTTTTGAGGAACGACTCGGGTAAATTGATTTATTGGGTCATAAGATCACAATTCTAATATAACTTGAAATATATTGTTCAAATCCGGTTTGTTACATGAAAAGTAAAACAATTAGTGGTACACCCATCATTTTTATGGGCTTCATCCTCTAATAATATTCACCAATGATATTCACGTTATCCACTATATTTTTCCCACATTATCATCCATATTTAAATAATTCATTATTTAATCGTCAATATCTATAGTAATTTACTCGCTCAAACTTTCCTATTACTATATCATCAGTCATCCTTTCTAGGATCAGTTTGACCAAATACCATTTGTATAAATTTGATTCTTTAGAAATGTTAAATCTCAGTGTTAAAATTATATATTTGTATTGAAATTCCAACATTAGATAACATTGAGAAGACGGGTTGAAAATAATTTGTTAATATCCACCCGAACATGTGAACACATGGTTTCTAGCATTTGAGTGTCACGAAAAAACACATAGATTGGGTGGAAGTATTGTATGCTTTAATTGGTTCAGACTCACCAAATTCGGTTACACATAAGGGGTTTTAGTCACTTGAATATTTTTCACTACATGTGGTCCTAAAACAAGAATGGATTCTCTTATTATGGGTTTTGTTTAATCACCTCAACCACATTCACTCATTATTATGGGATTTCCATAAATTATTAACTCTAAGAGAACTTTTCTAAACAAATTATATTAATTCATAAAAATGAGTTCTATATTAATTGGTAAAACATGTAAGATTCATTAATAAACAAAATTATATATTAAAAAATTATACATAAATTCAATATTATTGATATTTATATTTCAATATATATTATTTTATATCATTTCAATCATACATTCACCACTTTATAAATTATATATTCATATATTATATACTACATGAAATTGTAATATGAATTATTTCTCCTTGTAGTTTAGTATTCATCTCATAACTCTTCTACATTAAAGAATTTCATACATTATTTTTCATAGAGTTGATACATGGTATGACGTAACATGCACATTTATATTCTTTATGCATACAATGATTTAACTTTCATACAAATGTGAAATAAAATTCACAAATACACACACAAATATATTTATATATATATATACTTAATGTTGCCAGCTACATTTCTCACCACTATCCATCAATCCTCCATCAAGTATTATAAATTCCATAGATCATCACCACAATTTTTTAAGAAATGTGTTTAAAAATTGGCATTGAAATTCTCAGGCCATGTAAATTACATGGTTGGATATTATTATTATTAAAATATTAACGATTGAAGGTCATAATTTAGTTAGAAACTATTTTCATTTATCATATACATTTTTATCTTTTAGTTATGGATTAGAATAAAATAGTTTCCATAAATAATAATAGTTCATAAAAAAATTTAATTAAACATTATGTAATTTCCATATATAATACACTTCATTTAAAGTGAAAAAAATGTAGGTATTTTTCACTCATAGGGAATAATTGAATCCTTAAATAATAGTCCTTAAAATATACTTAATATTAATTTTAGTCATCAATCATAGAGTAAAAAATATTGATCCATATTTCATATTCATTGAATTTTTTTTCAAAAATAGTCAATAATAAATGAGAAATATTTTCTAAATACTATATAAAAGAGGGATAATGTTGTTCGTATCATTATTTTCCATCATGACCTGTGATTTATTTTCTAAACCCATAGCCATAGACTCTAGAAATTCACTACCCACTAAACACTCCTCACCCTCACCTTTTTTTCCATAGATCCACAACTTTGGTTTGCCATAATTATATCTTAACTATCACACAAAACCCAAACACCAAAATGTTTAATTTTGTCGTTAGATTATCTGGAAATATTTGGATGTTGTTATCCCATATTTTCTTTGTTATTTGTAATTTTGTGGAGGATTGAGGGCCACTACAAGCTGTCAAGGGATGCGTTGTCTCTATCCCTTGGAGACCCAACCAAGAAGAATCTATGTGGTCCCATTCCTAGTTACCAACAACATCACTTCTTCCATGAAGGCCTAAATGGTTCTCTCATGCATTCTTTTTCCCAAGTAACATCATTCCTATATCACATAACATTGATGTAAATACCCCAATGTCTATACCCCATGTTTATTCCATCAAGATGAACAATATAAATAATGTTCATGGTTATGGTTCTTCCCCACTAATGGAATGAGAAGAAGAATAACATTGTTTGATCCGATGGACATGGAGTGTTCTACATTTTTTAATTCTTTATGTGGCTCATTTAAACACCTAAATTCTAATAATCATGATGACCTATAAAAGCCTATATGAATCCCATATTCCAAAATCCAAATTGACATTTATTCCTTATGTATGGTGATGGAATCATTCCTTGTTTTCTCTTATGTCCCCTTCACCCAGAAAGTCAAGGATGTACATCAATACAAGAAACATGGTAAAAATGGTAAGGAACTATGAGAACCCTATCAATTTATTGGTATTTAAATTATTACTCCAAACCCCTTATTATAGTATTATGAATAAATAATTAGATAATTCAAAAATTAAAATAAATGAAGTAAAAATGTATCAGAAGGTGTCACAAATTGTCATGAGGCCTAGATTGAAGCATGAATAGTTAGACTTATTGGATATTGACTATTGATAATATTTTTAACCAGATTTAGAAGTTAACTATATCAACCGAAATTCAATTTACTTTTACTTCCACATTCCAATTATCCATCTATTTTATGGCTGATTTTAATTAGATCCCCATTAAGATACAATGGTGTCCTGATTTGGGAAGTTATTTTATGATTTATTACAAAAACTATTTTACAACATTTATTTTACAAAAATAAATATCCTTTTTTCAATAAATGGGTTTCCTATTTTTGAATAATCTTTAATTTTAATTATTTCTTTTACTAATGATACATTTTCTTAATTTTTTCAATGTATAAATGATTTCTTTATTTGAAACTTTTATTATTTAATTTTATGGTAATGAATTGTAAATATTTATAATATTATTATAAATTGTCAAAAAATCATGAAAGTGGTCATTATTTTTATTTATTATTATTTTTTTGGAATTTATCACCAGATTCATATTGAGAGTTAGTATTTATTTTACCAATACACCAAAATGTAGTGTGTCATACTTAAATATATAATAACTACTTTAAAATGAAATCCATTAAAATAATATATTATTATATATGAATAATTTTTATTATTACATTTATTCTTAATGTTATTACTAATCTATTTGTTAAAAAATCAACCAAAAAATATACATTTTTTATTTAAAAAAATTAAACTTAATGGTATTTTATCATGAAATTACATATAAAATTTAAAATTATATAAAAAAATGTTTTTTATAAATTTATACTGAATAAAAATTAAATAAATTTGTATTTAATAGGCCCTAACACTACATTTATGAACCAACAAGCAAGCATTTTGTCCCTCATACATGTTCTTTATCATTTTTTATTTTATAGAAAATAAAATTTATTGCATATTACAGGGTAAAATTTATCAATAAAAAAATTATTTAAAATAATTCAAAACCATTACTTATATTTTATAAATAAATTATTCTATGTAGAGGATGAAATATATTTCATAATAATACATATAAATATTTGTAAATTAAAAAATATATTGTATGTTGGTGTATTGATGACACATAATATTACTTAAATTAATATTATAAAAGGGTTTCTTGTATTATTAAAAAAATCTCTAATGGTTTGGGAAGTAGGTGTAGCTGATTACGAATTATCCGAATCTAGTTTCAATTATACAAAATTCTAAGTCAATCCTCCCTCAAGTATTCCCATGCTAAGAGTCCATTCCATCAATCTTCTCTCAGAACTCTATAGCTCCTTTACTATGGATATAAGTGATCCATATTATTATCCCGATGGATGATCATCGAGTATTGGAAAACTTACAGGAACGCCAATACACGTTGAATGGTTTACTAAATAAAAAAATCAATGAGAGATATCAATGAAAAATATCTATATATATTGAACACTTTTAAACATAGATAATCATTGTTGGAAATTAATTTGTTCATGTATTGAATTTTTTACAAATATTGACAATAATTCCATTTTATGAAATGATATGAATATGGTAAACTATATGATTATAATATATTTTAATCAATATAATTAACAACATTTTCCATGAAACATAATGGAATATTTGTGGTATGCATACCTCGAGGGAGTTTCCTTTTTTACCACTATTATATTATTTTATATGTATGTCAATTTTGGAGACAAAATGGAATCTCTTTAGACTCTCTATCAATTTATCAACATTCATATGTATAATTCAAGGGTTGGAGTAAGAGACTAAATTAAACAAGAATTAATGTTCCATAGAGACCAACATCCAGATATGATTAACACAAATGTAATTCAAATCAAAGCTACATTATGTTGAAAATACGACTAAACAAGATTCATATGAATTTATTAATTAAATAAATATGAAAATTAAATAATCAAAAGTCATAAAAATTTAATGCCCACCAAAACTCAAAAAAAATATACACACTAAGGTAAAATATTCATTCATGGACAAATGTTATGTTCGATTTTTTTCATAAATCAACTTTCCCAATAATTTTCTAATTTTATTTGAAATTAAATAAATCACATGTTTGACCATATTTAAATAACAAATTATTTAAATTATAGATTGTGCCTGAACTCAAAACACACCTAATACATTCCAAATATTCATCCTAGGGTAAACACCCCATATCAAGATAAACCGATTATATTTTTTGAAACAAAGATTATGTTAAATTATAAATCTAATAAAATGCCTCTAATTATTAGAGAATGTACCTAGTATTATTGATAAAACACTATTTTATTAAATATTTTATTGATAATAAATGATATAATTTCCTCAAATTGTGTTAAATATGTTTATTTATAAAATATTTGGGAATAGATCATTCATTTGAATATTTGATGAAAATTCCAGTTTTACCCTTTATAGTTCACTGTAGTATTTCAATACTAAATATTTTTATTTTTATTATTTGAATTTTAAATTTTGTAACAGTGTTACTAACTTAATTATCTACAACTTTTATTCAGGACACTAGATCAAAAGAAGTCATTTTAATGGAGTAATTGGGCCATAAAGTAAAAGTTGGGCTGGACTCGCCAGAATGGATAAGCTTCTGTATTGCAGCCATAACTCCTACATATGAGATTTTATTGAGCCCCAATTTTTAGAGGAGATATAGGAACCATATACGCACATTTTATCCTTCTGGAAGTCCGGCCAATTCACGCGTTTTGGTGGCCATATGGGCTGTGAAATTTGCATTAAAATATTTGGCCGAATTTCCACATTCACACTTGAAACCACTTGTAACCTCTCCTCCCCTCCCCTCTATAAATTGGATTTTTTCTCATTTGGAGCGGTTGGGAAGTTCATTGGGAGATTGGAGGCAGTGGAGAATTTGTTTCACCCAAATTCTCCAACCATTGTAAGAGGGGTAGCTCTTGAAGCAAGGATCCCCTCATCGAAGCCTCCTTCTCTTCTTCATTTTGTAATGTTTTCATTTGTGTAATAAACTTCTTTGTTATTCTATTATTTCTTCTATTTTATTCTGTTTTGTTTAAATTTCTTCTTCTCTTAATCTTCCTCTTTGGGCTGGAATTATTGAGTAGAAGCGTTATTGAGTTATACCCATTATAAACCTTTGCACGTGCAAAACGCTTCTACGATGATTACGCCACCCATGGAAGAGTAATCTTTTAGTAATCGATCTATCTTATATCCTCTTCATTTAATTATTTTGAATCATTGAGCTACTATAATTCACATAATATGATCCATGAATTGTGTTTTTAAATTGTAAGAAACTAATCAAGAAATTGAAAAATTAACACAAAAACACGCGAGGTCGGGATTCTGTGTAAATTGTGAGAGTGCGATCTTAATCGGTAATACAAGACCACACAGGATAAATTTGTAGAGTTCAAATATAATCCATAAACACAATTCATCCTCATTTCCAGAATGGATATGATCCTTAATTTACAACTGACCATAAGCTAATCTTAGAACATCAATCAAAGCAGGGTGCTGCGATTGCATGTTCCGAAGTTAGTCTAGGGTTAAATTCACATCATCTTCGTGGTAAAGTTAATTCTCGCAGGGTTCGGGATTTAACAAATTAAGGGATCATAATTAAGTTAATGATAATTTACATGATAATGATTAATAATAAAGTGAATAGGTAGAGTTATATCAATTACTCCTTTTAAATAGATTTCTAAAAAAACATCTTTTTGTTGTGTCATTTTAATCGAACTTTATTTCAAAACTAAAAACAAAAAAAATATACAATATTCTTCCAGCAAACTTCTTCTAAATTCATAAACTATAAAAAAACCCCAATCCTTTAAAGTAGTGTTTTTATTTTATTTTCTTTTATTTTATTTTTATAATACCTCTAATAAGTTGTTAAATTCACTTCCTCCTTTGAGAGATGACCTTGGTCAGCCACTCTGCTGCACCTAAGTACCCCAAATTACACTAATCATTTTAGGGCGCCCACAACAGCACTCTATCAAATTGGCGCCGTTTCCGAGGAGGCAAGTAATTATTTCAACCAATTATAGGTATTTATTTTATTTTACATTTTATTCTCTTCCTCTTTTCTTTCTTCCTTCTTTACCCAATCTGATTTTTCTTCTTCTTCTTTTATTTTTCTTCTACTTCTTTTTGGACCATCAACTCAAACTTTTCATTTTTATTTTACTATGGTCCACTTTCTTTCTTTTCATTTTTATTTGATCTATGACACGAACTAATCCTGAAGATCTCTTAGATCTTAACCCTGATATTGAACGCAGCCTTAGGGCTCGAATCAGAAATTCTCAGTCTACGGGAAGTTTCAATATTCAACCAGTTAGTGAATTCCTCTCTTCTGGAAACATTGAAATTGGAAGCTATTCAAATTCAAACATAAAAGAGGAACCAATGGCTGAAAACAATGGAAATGAACTTAATAGAACCATTCGAGAATTGGCTGCACCTGATATTAACTATCAACCAAATTGTATTGCATACCCAAATCTCGAATCGGACTTTGAAATAAAATCTGGGTTAATTCACTTACTTCCAAAGTTTCATGGCCTCTCTGGTGAGGATCCCAATAAACATTTAAAAGAATTTAATGTGGTTTGCTCAACCCTAAAACCTAGAAATGTTTCTGAAGATCAAATCAAATTAAGAGCATTCTCATTTTCACTTGATGGAGCTGCAAAGGATTGGATGTACTATTTACAACCTGAAGATGTAACATGTTGGAACGATTTGAAACGTCTTTTCTTGCAGAGATTTTTTCCAGCATCAAGGACCACATCCATTCGAAAGGATATATTAGGGATCAAGCAAGCACAAGGGGAGTCAATGTATGAGTATTGGGAGAGATTCAAGAAGTTTTGTGCAAGATGCCCACATCACCAAATCAGTGAGAAACTCCTCATTCAATACTTCTATGAAGGACTCACACCCATGGAGAGGAGCATGGTGGATGTTGCAGATGGAGGATCATTGGTGGACAAGACACCAGTAGCTGCACGAGCATTGATCGACAAAATGGCCCAAAACTCTAAACAATTCAGTGGTAGAGGTACACCACATGTTCGAGGAGTACATCAAGTAAGTCCTTCTTCTCTTGAAAGTCATTTGATTGATACTAAGTTAGAAGAATTGACAACTATGGTGAGGCAGATTGCATTGGCTCAAAAGACATCCCAACCCCCTCCTTCAAGGCCATGTGGCATTTGCACTGAGACAAGCCACCCAACTGATTGTTGCCCACAACTACAAGAGACAGAAGATTGTGCAACAGTGTTCCCTGGGAGACCATTTCAGCAGCAACAACAACCATATCCCCAAAAGAAGTTTGATTCATTTTCTCCAACATACAACCAAGGGTGGAGAGATCAACCGGACATGAGGTATGGCTTTGGACAACAACAAAGGCCACCCTTTCAACAAAACTTCCAGCAGCCTCCGCCTTACCAGCAGGGTTTCCAACAACCCCAAAGGATATTTGAAGCCCAAGCATCAACAAGCCAACAACAAGTGAATCCCCCACCAAAGGTAGATTCTAATACTGATGATCTTTTGAAGCAAATTGTTCTTAATCAACAGAATGAGCTGAAGAGTCAAAGTTTGGAGCTGAGGGAGTTAAAGACTCAAATGAGCCAGATTGCCACCGCCCTCCATGAACTTGTAAGTACGAATTCCAGAAATCTACCTTCCCAACCCACTCCAAATCCAAAGGAGAATGTTAGTTCCATCACATTGAGAAGTGGGAAGCAAATGAACAATACATCTGTACCTACCATTCCACCAGGATTCACCTCAACTCCAGAGCAGCCGCATTCCAAACCAACTGATGAGCAATCCAAGGAGAAAGAAAAAGGTAAGAAAAAGATTGATGATGTTCCTCCTAAACCCCTTCCTTTTCCAAACAGGGTTGTTCAAACCAAGAAGATGGCTGAAGAAGCAATGCAAAAGGAGGTTTTGGACACATTCAAGCGTGTGGAGATCAACATTCCACTACTTGAATCCATTAATCAAATTCCAAGGAATGTATCGGCACTCATTACACCAACTCTAGCAATGCCAACAAAGTGCAAGGATCTCGGGACATTCACCATCCCATGTACCATAGGGGAGTTGCACTTCTCTGATGATCTTTTTGATTTAGGAGCTTCAATAAATGTGATTCCTCACTCTGTATTCTCTTCCTTGTAGGTTGGTGAGTTGAAGCCAACAAGAGTAGTGGTACAATTGGAGAATAGAGCTACGGCATATCCAGTGGGAGTCCTTGAGGATGTACTTATCCGGGTAAGAGACATGATCTTTCCAGTGGATTTCTATGTTATTAACAAGGAGGATGATCAGGTAAGTTCTCATGCCCCCATTATCTTAGGTAGGCCCTTTCTCAAAACTGCAAAAACTATCATAAATGTCAATGAGGGAACACTTTCCATGGAGTTTGGAGATGAAGTTGTGATATTTAATGTTATGGATTCCATGAAGTACCCCTCAGAGGACCATTCTGCTTTTGTTATCTCCCATTTTGAACCACCAAGTAAAAACATCATGGAATTGGATTGTCCTATGCTTAGGGAGATTATGATTGTTGGTTCTAGTTTGATGTCTAAGAGTACTTCTACACCCGTTTTTAAGGAACAATACTCTCTAAGATTTGATTTTGAAATGGAATCATATTCTGATTTTGATCATGTGAACTCTGATTATGACATGGCTATTGAGTATGCTGATGGATTTGGTTCTTTATTCTCTGATTGTGATGATTTTTATTCTGATACTGATGGTCATTGTGTAGATATGTTTGATGCATCAATTTCTCCATCCATACTACACCCTCCTTCATTAGAACTCAAGCCATTGCCACCAAATCTGAAATACTCATACTTGTTGAATGGTGAGAGATTACCTGTTATCATTGCTAACAATCTCCCTTTTGAACATGAAGAAAAGCTTTTAAATATTTTGAGGGAGAACATCAGGGCGATTGGGTGGACCTTGGCTGACATATCAGGTATTAGCCCCTCCATTTGCATGCATAGGATTCTCTTGGAGGATGGGGCTAAACTGGTGAGACAACCACAAAGGAGACTCAATCCCACCCTCCTGGAAGTTGTTAAAAAAGAAGTTGAGAAATTGCTCGAGGCAGGTATAATCTTTCCCATTTCAGATTCACGGTGGGTAAGTCCAATTCAGGTTGTGCCTAAGAAAACTGGTTTTACTGTTGTTAAAAATGAGAAAGATGATTTAGTTCCAATGAGGGTGCGAAACAGTTGGAGTGTGTGTATTAATTATAGGAAACTAAATCAGACCACTCGCAAGGACCATTTCCCCCTCCCATTTATTGATCAAATGCTCAAGAGACTAGCTGGGAAAACACACTATTGTTTCTTGGATGGATTTTCTGGATATTTTCAGGTTCCTATAGCTCCAGAGGATCAGGAGAAGACTACATTCACCTATCCCTTTGGCACATTTTCCTACAGGAGGATGCCATTTGGACTTTGCAACACCCCAGGTACCTTCCAGAGATGTATGGGGAGTATTTTTTCTGATTTTATTGAGACCTGCATGGAGGTATTTATGGATGATTTTACAGTGTATGGGTCTTCATTCGATGAATGTCTAAGTAGTTTGGGAAAGGTTTTGAATCGTTGTATTGAGAAGAATCTGGTCCTGAACTTTGAAAAGTTTCATTTTATGGTAGAGCATGGCATTGTCTTAGGGCATGTGGTGTCAAAACATGGGATAGAGGTTGATAGATCTAAGGTAGACATTATTTCATCCTTACCATGTCCTTCATGTGTGCATGATGTTAGATCTTTCCTAGGGCATGCATGATTTTGTCGGAGCTTCATCAAAGATTTTAGTAAGATCGCTCTTCCTATGTCACGATTACTTCAAAAAGATTCTGATTTTGTGTTTGATGATTCTTGTAGGACTTCCTTTGATGAGCTGAAGAAGTGTCTGACCACTCCACCTATCATACAGCCCCCACGGTGGGACCTTCCATTTGAGATTATGTGTGACGCCTCCAACTTCGTGGTTGGAGCTGTCTTATCTCAGAGGGTGGAAGGACGTTCACATGTGATTGCCTATGCATTAAGGACATTGGATTCATCCCAATCAAACTACACAACCACGGAAAAGGAGTTTCTTGCTGTCATATTTGCTTTAGATAAATTCCGTTCATATTTATTGGGCTCTAAAGTAGTTATTTTTTCTGACCATGCAGCTTTGAGGTACCTCCTTAAGAAGCAAGATGCAAAGCCATGACTTATCCGTTGGATGCTCCTTCTTCAAGAGTTTTACATTGAGATAAAGGACAAAAAGGGGTCAGAAAACATGGTGGCGGACAATATGAGTAGGCTTACTCACACACTAGAGGATGACACCTTGGATCAGGTACCACTTCGGGACCCTTTCCCAGATGAGCATCTCTATACCATCTCAGGTACACATCCTTGGTATGCTGATTTAGTTAACTACCTTGTTTCTTCTGAAATCTCTACAAATTTAAAGAAACATCAAGTCCAAAAATTAAAGAGTGAGTCAAGATTTTATGTTTGGGATGATCCATACTTATGGCGCATGTGTAGTGACCAATTCATTAGGAGGTGTATTCCTGATCATGAGTTTGAGTCTGTTTTGCAATTCTGTCATACACTTGCATGTGGTGGACACTTTGGACCCCAACGGACAGCTAGGAAAGTTTTGGACTCTGGATTATATTGTCCTAGTTTATTCCATGATGCCCATGTGTTTTGTAAGTCATGCTCTCGTTGCCAACACACTGGGAATATTTCGAGGAGACATGAGATGCCCCAACAACCCATACTATTCTGTGATATTTTTGATGTGTGGGGCATTGATTTTATGGGTCCTTTTCCAAGTTCATATGGTTTCTTGTATATTTTGGTTGCTGTTGATTATGTGAGTAAATGGGTGGAGGCCAAGGCCACCAGGACTGACGATTCTCATGTTGTTGTGGACTTTGTCAAAGCACAGATTTTTTGTAGGTTTGGAGTACCAAAGGCCATCATCAGTGACCAAGGGACACACTTTTGCAATAGGAATTTTGCTTCCCTCCTTCGAAAGTATGGGGTGACACACAAAACATCAACACCATACCACCCCCAAACAAATGGCCAGGCTGAGGTTTCAAATCGTGAGTTGAAACAAATCTTGGAAAAAACCGTGCAGCCAAATAGGAAGGATTGGAGCAAGTGCTTAGATGACGCATTGTGGGCTTATAGGATAGCATACAAGACCCCCATTGGTATGTCCCAATTTCGGATTGTTTTTGGGAAAAAGTGTCATCTCCCCGTGGAAGTTGAGCATCGGGCTTATTGGGCTATAAAGAAATGCAACATGGATTTGGCCCAAGCTGGTATCCAAAGGAAGCTGCAAATTCAAGAGCTTGAGGAGATTAGATTATCATCATATGAGAACTCAAGGCTCTACAAGGAAAGATCAAAATCAGCTCATGACAAATTGATCCAACAAAGGGAGTTTCATGTTGGAGAGAAAGTCCTTCTCTACAGTTCACGACTGAAGCTGATGCCTGGTAAGTTGTGTTCCAGATGGTTAGGTCCTTATGTTGTGACTAATGTTTTTCCTTATGGTGCAGTGGAGATCACACAAGAGGACACTGGAAGGAGCTTTATAGTCAATGGGCAACGTTTGAAGAGATACATTGAGGGACTTCCTACTGATGTAGTGGATTTTATCACACTGCATGACCCCATCATCACTTGAGCACATCAGGCTGTTCCTAACCCTTTCACTTTTATATTATTTGTCCTATTTAAAAATTCTGCATTTCATGTGCATATATCATCTCATAGGTTCACATTGAAAACAATGCAATATTTTAAGTGTGGGGGAGGGAACCTTTTAGTATAGTAATTTCAATTGCTTTCCTGTTCAAAAAAACCAAAAAACAAAATTGTGTGTTTTTCAAATTTTGTGTGTTTATTTTACAATTTTCTATGTGTTTTTGAAACTTTTAGGCTGAAATGATTATCATCACCATTTTTAAATCCATATCAATAAGTGAAACAATTTACCCCTAGAAACTAAGCTTAAATGAATGCTGAAATGACTTTGTTTCAAGTTCAAATATTTAGTAATTTCATGAAAAGTAAGCTGAATATTGAATCCCATGCCAATCTCACTGTCTTTATATTTGAAATCACTTTCCTGTGAGGCTTCTGAACCATTATTTTCATATTCTTTACATTCACCTCACTTCTTGAGAGAACCAAACCATGCTTGATTTAACCATAATTTGATCTATTCCTGTCAAAACTTGAGGGTTTGAGGTACATATGTTTAAATGATTGAGGCATTTGTTTGGTATTAAAGCCCCTATTTCAAAGAATCCTTTTTTATAATGGCCTACCTTGAATATTTAATCCTTGTAGCCCTTAGAAGCCATGCACAACCTGTTAGGTTAAGCCACATTACAAGCCAATTTTCCCTGTCCAACCAACTCTTGAAGTGAAATTGCATAATCTAGTTGAGCTTAAGTGTGGGGGAAGTTGTCATGTGTTGTGCCACCACATTATGTGATACTTTGGGTGGAAAATTAAATTCTGAAGAGATGTGTTTGCTTCTAAAGAAATTCATTATATTGAAAGATGTTCCTTTTCTGGAGCTTTCATGACAAGTGAAGCTGTGCCTTTTCTGGAGCTTCTAATTGAGGTGGAAAGTTGTGCCCATCTGGAGCTTTCAAGAAAATCATGTTTGAGAAGATTGAAATTTTTTATGCTGAAATGATGAATGGTGTAAACCTTTCATGACTTTTCATGATTATGGAGCTGAATTGATACTATGGGGATTGAGGAGAAGACCATATTTAAGTGAAAATTATATTAATGCAATTTTGCTTCAAAAGAGTCAAGCCCTCCTCATTCTGCCTCAGAGTTTTTCACATCTTAATCCTACCAACCGAAAGCCACAGAACAACCCTGAAAAGTCTTCATGATAAACATATTTCCTTGACTCACATAGGGTAGCGATGTAGGAATCTATCAAGCCTATGGTGACCCTTGTATGAGTTTGGATGAGAAAGACATTGCAAAAAAATTGATATTTGAGTGATGAGAGAAAATTCAAGCGAGGTAAGTGTTTTGTGCATGGGCGGATAAATGAAGTGGAAATATATTGAATGATATAAATGGAGATCTTAAAATAAGGTTTTTTATGAGGCATGATATCTTTTTATTCTTGGTGTGAAATTGATTGATCTTAAGGATATGTGTTTTAAAATTGGTTTTGATTTGATATTGATGTTTACTTGATATGAGGTTTTGCCCAGGTGTGCAAAAGGGTAAGTGTGGGGGAGTTGATAAAACACTATTTTATTGAATATTTTATTGATAATAAATGATATAATTTCCTCACATTGTGTTAAATATGTTTATTTATAAAATATTTGGGATTAGATCATTCATTTGAATATTTGATGAAAATTCCAGTTTTACCCTTTATAGTTCACTGTAGTATTTCAAAGATCTATATTTTTATATTTATTATTTGAATTTTAAATTTTGTAAAAGTGTTCCTAACTTAATTATCTAAAACTTTTATTCAGGACACTATATCAAAAGAGGGCATTTTAATGGAGTAATTGGGTCATAAAGTCAAAGTTGGTCTGGACTCGCCAGAATGGATAAGCTTCTGTATTGTGGCCATAACTCCTACATATGGTCTTGTATTGAGCCCCAATTTGTAGAGGAGATAGAGGACCCATATCCTCACATTTCATCCTTCTATAAGGACGGCCAATTCACGCGTTTTGGTGGTCAAATGGGCGGTTCAATTTGCATTAAAATATTTGGCCGAATTTCCACATTCACACTTGAAACCACTTGTAACCTCTCCTCCCCTCCCCTCTATAAATTGGAGTTTTTCTCATTTGGAGGGATTGGGACGTGAATTGGGAGATTGGAGGCAGAGGAAAATTTGTTTCACCCAAATTCTCCAACCATTTTAAGAGGGGTAGCTCTTGAAGCAAGGATCCTCTCATCAAAGCCTCCTTCTCTTCTTCATTTTGTAATGTTTTCATTTGTGTAATAAACTTCTTTGTTCTTCTATTATTTCTTCTATTTTCTTCTGTTTTGTTTAAATTTATTCTTCTCTTAATCTTCCTATTTGGGCTTGAATTCTTGAGTAGAAGCGTTATTGGGTTATACCCATTATAAACCTTTGCACATGCAAAACGCTTCTACGATGATTACGCCACCCATGGAAGAGTAGTCTTTTAGTAATCGATCTATCTTCTATACTCTTCATTTAATTATTTTGAATCATTGATATACTGTAATTCACTTAATATGATCCATGAATTGTGTTTTTAAATTGTAAGAAACTAAGCAAGCAATTGAACAATTAACACAAAAACACGCGAGGTCGGGATTTTGTGTAAATTGTGAGAGCGCGATCCTAATCGGTAATACAAGACCACACAGGATAAATTTGTAGAGTTCAAATATAATCCCTAAACACAATTCATCCTCATTTCCAGAATGGATATGAGCCTTAATTTACCACTGACCATAATCTAATCTTAGAACATCAATCAAAGCAGGGTGATGCGATTGCATGTTCTGAAGTTAGCCTAGGGTTAAATTCACATCATCTTCGTGGTAAAGTTAATTCTTGCAGGGTTTGGGATTTAACAAATTAAGGATCATAATTAAGTGAATGATAATTTACATGATAATGATTAATAATAAAGTGAATAGGTAGAGTTAGATCGATTACGCCTTTTAAATAGATTTATAAAAAAACATCTTTTTGTTGTGTCATTTTAATCGAACTTCATTTCAAAACTAAAAACAAAAAAAATATACAATCTTCTTCCAGAAAACTTCTTCTAAATTCATAAACTATAAAAAAACCCAATCCTTTAAAGTAGTGTTTTTATTTTATTCTCTTTTATTTTATTTTTAGAATACCTCTAATATGTTGTTAAATTCACTTCCTCCTTTGAGAGACGACCTTAGTCAGCCACTCTGCTGCACCTAAGTACCCAAAATTACACTAATCATTTGAGGGCGCGCACGATAGCGCTCTATCAATTATATAGGTTTTTATATTCATAGGGTCTTCATAGGTTTGGTAGTACCGTAGGAATAATGTCTCAATATTCATTGTTGATCATGTTTCTCATCTAATGGAGATAGATATTATCATCTAGATGATTGTCCTGGTCGAAAATGATCTTATTACCAATGTTGAAATCTCTAATTTATGGATAAGTAAGAAGTTATTATTACTAAAATAAAAAATGAATCATCCTTTCTGGTGAATCAAATGTATCTTCTCACCATCTGAAAAATATGTTTCATATAATTTTAATTCCAAATTAGTTTCTGCAAGGAGTGGTGGATGACATATAACGTCAGATGGGCTACTATTATAATCCCAAAATGAGTTTTTGATGGAACCCTATAAAGGGGTTTTTTTATTATGTATATATTGGGATAGTGATGAATCTCCCACATTCACTATTATTAGAGCCATAATGTGTCCCATGTATAATGTGGGTGTCCCCAATATAGATTTTTAATGATAATGATGGATCATTTTGGATCATGTGGATTCATGATGATGAAGTTTATTAAATGTGTTCCAAGTAATAGGTGGTAGATGTATTATCTCATTTAAGGGAGAAAATGTGGTGAAATTGAAATATTATCTAGATCTAATATATTATCATTAAAGTGATGGCTTAGTATTGTGCTCTTATATTTGATGGGAGGGTTTTTTGGGTGAAAACTAAAACCAACATTAATTTATTCAATGATTTTTGGATTAAATATACATATTGATGAGATAATCTCCAAATAACTAACTGTTTTTAGGATGGGACCCCATAATGGATTATGTGTTAACATAAAAGTATCATTCAAGTGATGAATCTTGTATCACAGTTTGTTTTAATAAGCGAAATTAATGTTCAATAGTGAATACGACACACAAAAATCCCCAAGGAAAAATCATTAATTAAAAAATACCATTATAAAATTTTAATTTAATTGGATGGTATTAATACAATCAACAATATTGTTACATTTATATAATGGTAATACCAAAAATAACTAGTTTCATAACACTATGGAGTAGAGGCTCATTTTTAAAAACATGCATTTCAAAAATGATATTTATTACTTTCTGTGAAAAAATATTATAAATAAAATTTGGATACTTTAGAAATGTTATTATAAAAATAACATGATTGTTTAAATTATAATATTTATATTAAATTATATTATTTTTTTGGTATTTTTTAAAATATATTGATTTTTCTAAAAATCGTGAAAAATATTGATTTTTGTAAAAATGTAATTTATTTTTAATTAATCAAATATAATTATTATTTAAAGTTTACTTATAAAAAATATATATTATTTAGTATTATAAAATATAAATAATTACATTTAAATCTCATTTATAAGATATTTTATTATAACAATATTTTTTTCTTTAATGACTTTTTTTTTAAAACTGTTTTATTTGCGTGTAATTTGTTTCCATTTTAAATATCTAAAATATCCACTAATGAGTAATTATTTTAAATAAATTTAATTATTATATATCTATAAATATCAATAAAAAATAATTTAATTATGATTACAATACATATAGTTAGTTTGATATCATCATTTCCTTGAAACATTTATTTCATGACAACCTTCTTTACGACATGACTAAGAGATTAATAATTAAATGCATTATTACACTTCTATGATTTGAATTTGGAAAAAATAATTCCATATTTAAATTATAAATATTTACATTATTTCAAATTAATATTATATCATAATGAATTTTTAAATCATAAAACATTACTTACCACCGTTAGGGTATACATGGGTTTTACCATGGGGTAAAACTAAACATAGAAGGGTAATGAATTACCAAATACTTATTAAATTCCTATTTTATTATTATATTTTTAATTTATATATTATATTCTTAATAGGGGTCTATTTTAGATCCCTATGTAATGATAAAAATGTTTGTGTATTTCATTATTTTAGAAATTAATCTTTTTGTCCCATATCCCCACACATAAATGGACACACCCTCTTATCTTATTTTCTAATTCCCAATTTACATTGGTTCACCCAATACCAAACCGGTGATATTACTAAATTACTCACCCTCATCCCAGAGTCCTTGTATTTATTACAGTCCCATCCTAAAAAGTTTTTGGGTGAAAACCTATTGAGGTTTTCTAAAGTAGGGTGACCGTCCTTAACTGAGAATTTTGATTTATTTTATCATCGACATCGTTAAATTATTATAAAATCAGCATTATATAATAAAATTAGTGTCCTATATATATTTCTGTTATTCAATCTAATTACTTACATTAATCTCCTCCTATGAGAAATTGGAAACAAAACTATTTATTGTGTTTATGATGGACTACCACCTCACGAACAGACGTAATTTAGTTTCCAAATCAATCCTCATGGTATGATATAATGATGTATTTAATGTTTAAATATATATATATATATATATGATTTTTATTATTTTTTTACAATTATTTAATCATAATTTCAAATTTACCACCGAAATATCCATTCCCATGGGAATATGATAACATTTCTCGTTTGTACGACATACCACCATCTCACAAAGTGATGTGATTAATTTTTCAAATAATCATTATGTGAAAGGTAATTTGGATTAATTTGATATTTATATATATTTTATTCCTGAAATATACATGAAATTTCAAAATAAATATATTAGCTGTATACTTAACTTACCATCCAATGAAAATATGAAAACATCATTCGTGTGTGTTGATGCAACAACCTTGTGAAGCGATGTGATTCATTTTTATCATAATAGAAACTAGATGATAATTTTTAGTTTATTTAAACAAATATATGATATTTATTACAAAATTATTATCCATTAATATAATATTAATTTTATCTTATTTACAGCTGGATATTTGAAAAATTGACATATTACTCCTGCGTACCTACCACTAACCATATCTATGATTATAACATAAATCATTTTTCACCATATTATTTAATAGTTGATTTTAAATTTATAATTTATAAAAAAAATATATTAATTATATTACTATAAACAATATTTGTTTTATTAAGTAATAATATATTTGACTTTATTCAACATACTAATGAGATTCAAGATTTATGAGTATTTTATCATTAAAACGTCTGATATGAAATTAATTGGTTATGTAATGGAATAAGACATGGTTAAAAATAAAGTAAAATAAATATTAAACATGAAAAAGGATATTAATAGAGTAAATAACTTACATATGCTTATTTTAATTTGTTACAAATAAAACACATGATAAGTTGGGCTCAAGGTATGGGATCTCTCTAAACCACCATTTCGTTTGGGTTATTAACATTATCTCTTATACTCACAATATCACTCACATAAATGTTATGTAATACAAAAATATTATGTATTTATGCCTCTCACATTTATACATATCATGTTGTCACTTACTTTTATGGGGTAATTCATGCCTTATGATCATTTATCAAATGTCGTTATTATATAATTTCCTTGGTTTGTGATATGAAATTAGATTAGGAACCCATTTTAATTCCTTGAGTTAATTTTATGATATTACATATGATTGATTCCATTATGTGGAAAAAAAATTGTCATGAACATGTTATTATGGGTGTATGCAGATAGTGATATAATGCATTAGGTAATGCATTAGTTTCATAAGGCATTATATATGAGATTATGTATTAAGCCAAATATATCGTGGGATTTTTTCAACCATGTGATATTCTCTAGGTAGTTATCCATGAATCATTTTATGTAATTTTATATATTTTTTTGACATTTCCTGTGATTCCAGGATATTACTATAAAATTTTATTTTTTTATTATTTTATGTTGTTATTCATTGGACTCCACTTTTATAATATCATGTTATACCCATGACTCACATGTTTTTTCTATTTTCATGATTATTTCCTTACAAGGATTTTGATATCACATATTTCCTTATGTATTCCCAAATTTATTAAATTTAGATTTAGTTTATCAAATGGATTTTAGTATCTCGTTTTGAGTAATAATATAAGGATTCAATATTTTAGTTTTTTTATGTAATATGAACATATCCCTCAAAACAGAAGAGGCCTCATGATATTTGAAATTATACTTATTTCATATTTTTGTTTAATAATCATGATATAATAAATATAAAATAAATGCCTCACTATAGTTGGTATAAATGTAATTTTTTACTTAACCATTATAATAGGGATGAGAAAAAAATATTTAGATCCCTAGAGATATGACTATGGATAGGATTGAGTATAAAAAAGTATCCTAGAATATTTTTTATGTATAGATTAAGTGGTTTCCAAGCAAAAAAATCCCTTTATGGATCCTATATGATTATGTGGTTCTGAAATAGATTTACCTATGGGTAATATCATTGAAAATGGAAGGTCATGGTTAACTAGAAAATTACATAGTTCTGAAAATGGGCCTTACTATGCACTTGGTTTGACACTCCTAGGGGATAGGTTTTGATGAATTCTAAACTATTTATAAAACATTATGAATAACATAAATTAAAATATTTTTCTGAAACCCCAATAGGTAAATTACTATGGATAACCTATTTTGAAACCAAGAGTCTCATAAGATAAGATTTAATTATCATTTATATGTTATTCCTTCAAAATATATATTTTTAACTTGTGAATGATTGATATTTACGTAATTCTCATTTTATAATTTGTTTAATGGTGGGAAATATGAAAACTCATTCAAATATCCAATATGATAGGAAATGTGACAATTTCACCAATGAAATGCATAATATCAGGGGTAAGGGAGTTGATAACATCATGGATGTAGTAGTTAAAATATGGTTAGTCATGAATAATTCCATGATTCATGTGGATTTACAAACTCCATTTAATAATGGTCAAGTTGTTGTCATGTCTTTTAAGTGAAAAGGCCCCATACCAATAGTGGAAATTTTTATTGCCTCATCACAGAGTAATTGATTAACTACATTGAGAAGATAATATATTTCATCTAATGCATGATGAAATAGAATGTTTTGATATCAATTTATCTAATTAAGGATGAAACAGAACAATTGTGTACAATGATCGAGAACAAAAATTAAAAAGAGGGTCTTGAAGACGTGGAATTAGAACACATTAAGAAAATATTATTCAATAAAATTTTACATGAACTCTCCATAATAAAATAAAGGGGGAGTTATTCAGTACTAAAGAATAGGATGATGGGTTTATAGGGGTTTACGTGGAAAACTTCAAATGGCATGGAAAGTACACCTCTTCCATTATAATCAACCCTAAAAGTATGGTGGACTGCATCATTTGTGGGTTAAATGTCAGTCTATTAAATTAATTATCCATTAAGGAATTTGAAAACTATAAATAGATGATATATTGTTCCCTCAATGTTGAAATGAAGAATTAAGACTCTGAATGGTATCATAATACTAGAGAAAAAATACATACAATAGTTTTTACATTAGTTGTATAAAATGATAAATCCCATGGTGGAAGGAAAACTATACATACCATGTGTTAATGGTGTGGGAAGAATAATCCCAAACACTCAATAAGTGGTACCAAAATATTTATAGAGTATGGAAAAATGGACATTAGGATAATTATTTTCGAAGGAAAATTATGAATCCCACTAATTAATAAGAATAAAATAAGGTTCATATCAATAGTATGCCTTTCATACAATGTTTTATTTCCAAGTAACTTAGTCAATATAAATTATAATGATCTAATAAAAAGGCGTTTAGAGAAAATCAGTGTAGAAACCTCCAAGGAATAAAGGATTGGAATATTCTATCACTATGGATTAGGTGGATTTTGATCACTATTTGTTGAAAGGTAACTACTAGTTCATTATAAAATAGAAAACACACCATTTTATTCTACTTCAATGCTTTATTTTATATCTTATAAGTTTAGTAGATATATTAAAATATCACCTAAAAATATAGTGTTTTATCTTTTTGTAGTGGTGATGAAAATAGTGATCATTCCATCCCATGTATACACTTCTTCCCCGGTAGAAGTTTATGGATTTAATAATAATTAAAATCTTGACATACATCCATTAGTATTGGTTGAAATTATTTATTTCCACATATTGGATATATATAAATAATTTCAACATCATATATTGAGAGTGGGGGATCACTCTTCAGGTCCCAAGTCACACACCAATTCTATTATACTATAAATAGTAATATAAATCTCTCATGGAATCTTCTATTTTTTAAAATGTATTACATTATTTTTTGAAATCTTATATAGCTCAAATAATTTAGGAAAAGGGAATAATCATGCTTGAAAACATGCCTAATATAATACAAATGTATTCTTGAAAGATTGACTTGGCCTTCCTCTTAAACAAGATATTGATATCTCAATAAAATGTATCCTTGGATCATTATTCATATCAAAAACTCCTAACTGGATGGCCACCATTGAGTTGGAAGAGATCAAAAAAACTTACCTGAGAAGTTTTAAAAGGGGTCTATATGTCGGATTTCTTCACCATGGGGTATTTCAGTCCACATAATTAAGAATAAGGATTTATAAAATCACCTCTAAATTGTTTATTTTATTTTCAAAAAATCACAATAAACATCACGTAACCCCTTCCATGGATAATTGACTTGTATGGTAAACTACGCAGCATTGAGTAATTAGTTAAGGTGGATTATCAGCCAATATATCATTAGTTATGTGAATTGAAGGATGATATTCCCAAATGTAACTATTGAATAAAATTTAAACAATATGTTTTCTTGTTGATTTTTCAATGACTCACTAATTCTCTATAAATCCTTATGAACATAATGAATAGTGATAGTATGTATTACCATGACAAATTTGTGGTGGTCTTTATATGTGAAATTTTGATTTCTTCTAAAATCAATGAAGTGCATGAAGATTATTTTAATATTATGATAATGTCATGGATAATGGAGAATATACATGAAATGTATAATATGATTGAGTTATAGATGAATAAATTATCATTCTTGGTGTATATTATCTCCAGAATATTGATATATCTGAAACATTCTATAAATAAGGAAATCAAGGTGTATACTACACCAATATATGTAAAATAGATCCATAGTTTCCATATATTATTTAGTTAATACATAATATTTTGGTTAAATTTCCCATTATTTTCAACAAAACTAACAATGATAACTCAAAATGTTGTAACGTTTATCCAGGAAAGTGAATGAGAAGAGAGATTTAAGGAGTTGACATCGTTTTTTAACATTGAACCATTACTTATTCCACCCTCAAGTGGAGTACATTATGTGTTTTATTGAAATGATTCAATGATGGTTTTGTACTATGTACAAATGTTTAATGATAATGTAATAGACTATTTTCCTAGGTAGAGGAATATTATGGTGAAAACAAATCCCATCCATTATCTAGAATTGGCTGCTATGAACATTTCATTTATGTTTTAGGAATATTTTCCCTATTGGGGATAATTGTGATTTAAATAAATATTATAAGAGTATGAAATATATTTTCACGCAAAATGACCTTAACATGAACTAGGGTAGATGGAAAGTGCTATTTAAGAAGCATGACTTCTCAATCCATTACAATCATTAGAAATCAAATATGGTGGCAGATTCTCTATGTAGAAGTAATCGTATATTTTTTTCAATGATGATAATTGAGAAGGGTCCAATCATCATATATTCTTAGTGGATGAATATAGAAATATTAAAATGATCTTCATCCAATTATTCTCAATTTACTGCTCAACCATCTTTTTTTAGATGATAAAGGATGACCGAATGATGATGAGGTATTATAAAAAAATGTAATGAATAATACACTGTTATACATTGAGAAAGTTTTATTTTAAGGGTTAGAAACATGGATATGTTTCACATCAACCCCATAGTATTATATATTGATTTTGGATGATTCATATAACTCATCATTCTCTATTCATATTGGAAACACTAACAAGTATAGATATCAGAAGCAATGATTATGGTTGGTAACAGGAAGAGAGAGATCGTGTAATATTTTTCATAATTCATAGTGTACTAAGAAGATAAAGATAAATGCTAGAATTTGAAGTGTATTATTCAAAAATTTCCTATACTAGTATGGATGTACGAAAACATAACCACAGATTTCAGCCTAAGACTCATGATGACACGTAAAGGTAATTATTCAATTTCGGTGGTAGTAGATCGCCTTATAAATTGGACACATTAAATTTCAATCAAGGACAATTTCCCTCTTTTACAAATCTCTATGATATACATACGGGATGTTGTAATAATTTTTTTGGATTTCCACTATCTAAATTATCTAATTGAGATTCAAGATTTACATCACGGTTCTTGAGAAGCATTCATCATGCCTGGGGTATCTAACTCTATTTCTGCATATCTTATCACCCTAAGGGAGATGTTTAGTCTAAGAGAACAGTCCAAAATCTAGAAGAAATTATATGATCATGAAAAATTTATTTCTAAATATTTGGGTATTAACAACTTTCCCTTATAGATTTCTCATATAATTACATCTTCCGAACTAGAATTCATATTCCACCATGTGAATATATTTATGGGAATTAGTGTCAAAATCTGAATTTCTAAGATGAATATGTAAATTGCACACCGATTAGACCTAATATTGTCCATGAAATGATAGATAAGTTTTAAACAATTCAACATCACAAGAAATCGATAAAAATTAAAAAATAGAGATATGAATATAACAGTTATTGAAGCCTTTATTTTTTAGGTTATACATCTATTTTTCCTCTATATATCCCAATGGAATAAAGTAATGTGGTTTTGGAAAAATTGAAATCTTATTTATACATACATCGGCCCCTTTGAGATCTTGGATCTAATTGAAGTGGTTTACTAATAGATAGAACTCCCACAAAACCTATCTAAAGTAAATCATGTCTATCATGAATCTATATTAAGTATGTATATATTATAACCCTCACATATACTAAATTTAGAGGTGATTTCATTAGGTAATGATGAATATTATGCAGATCAACCAGTAAATATCGTAGATCATATAGACAATGGTCTATTAAACAATACATATCACCTAGTTAATGTGTTGTGGGGAAACCAAAATTTTATGGAAGAAAATTTGGAAAAAGATGTGGAGATGAATAAAAAATAATTCCATCTATATTTACCATAGAATATAATATAAAATTTCAAGCCTGAAATTTTTTATGGAAGTAGGAATGAACCCCTGAATGTTTTTTAACAGACAAAACTATGTTCAATAGTGTATATTACATGCATCACTGAACCCTAAAACAAGGTTATTTAAATACAAAAATTTTGACCTATTTAATAAATAAGTGGGTATGAATATGATTATATGATTTATGAAATTTTTATATATGTACTACAGAATTTATTTTCTCATCCCTACTGAATATGATCTTGTTTTTAAAAAACTATTATTTAAAAAACATTTTTAATGGTTTTATTAGAAAATACTATAATGTTTTTTGAAATTTATAAATAATATTTATAAAATGATTATAATTTTTTAAATCACCATTTAGTTATTAAATTATAGTACAATTTTATGTCTTTTTTTAAAAAAAATAATTTCTTCGTAAGCAGTGAGAGTACAAATTTTTATTAAATTGACATTAATTTTTTAACATTTATGTGAAATATATTATTCTAAAATTATTTCATATTAAAATTAATACTATTTATATATTTTAATCAAATAAATTACATATAGACATTCTTTATAATATATTTTTGTAAAATTCTATTTTTAGGCATTAAAATGTTTTAAATATGAAAATTGTTTTGAAGTGAATAATCTTTCTCCATTTTAATTAATTAAAATAACACATATTGAGAGGTGATTTAAATAATATTTATATATTATTTATATAGAAATATCATTTTAAATATATTTAAATTTTATTACTTTTAATCTGGTTATCATGATACCATCTTTCCTTTAAAAAATGCATTTCCTAAAAAATAGTTTTCTTGAGATGTCTGTAGGATTAGTTTTATATTAACTTCCTTTACCTATATAAGTTGAATATAGAAAATTTTATTACATATTTATAATAATAATAATTTATGGTATATAAAATATACAAACTTATCTTTAACAGGAATTAATTTTGAAAATAGTAAAAGATATTTATTATTGTTATAGTAAAACATGTATACTGGGGGTTTAACTAAAAATATTAGGGTTAAAAATAATCTAAAACATGTAAAATAACAATTTTATTGTAACATTTAGATTTTAAATATTCTAATGTTCTTAAATGGTCATTTTATATTCTCTTATGATTATAAAATCATTCGTGTATTTCTATATTTTAAAATTTTTCACGAGTTTCCCCTCCCCTAGATATAAAAAGTCACCCACTCTCCTATTAGATACAAACATATAAGACCAATTATATCATCCAAGTCCCTTCCAAATAAATTCCTTTAATCCCTCTCAAAATACTATATTACTCAAACTATTCATAAATCTGTCCTAGTATGGTTTTATTTGTGCAAGTGTAAAGAAGTTTTTCAAAGAAGAGGTAACATCCTTAACTGAGAATTTTGTTTTATTTATTATTTCACATCCATCATAAATTTGCAAATAATGATGATATCATAACAATATTATATTAAATAAACATATTTAATTTTTATTTTAAGATAAGGACTCCAATCCATCTAATCCTCCCTCAAATGTTGCACTTAACTGTTGATCATGTTTATGGAGGTCTCCCTCCTCGAAAATCGATGTAATTATTTTTCCATCACTTCTTGTTATTGATGTTTATAATGACATATGTAGTTATTATATATAATTTTTTTTCTATGATTACTCTTATTAACTTATAATATAACAAACAAATTATAAATTTCCATTCCACATGGAATATGATAACGTCCCCCATTTGTATGGAAGACTACCACCTTGTGAAGTGGTGTGAATAATTTTTGAATTAAACATTACATGGATGGTAAAAATAATTAATTTTATGATAAATTTTTTTAATAATTAAAAAATAATAATTTTGAAAATAAATATATAATATACATTCATACCTTCCGACCCATTGAATAAATGATGAAGTCATTTTTGGGCATGAAGGACTACCACCTTGCGAAGTGATGTGATTTGTTTTCATTAGCGTATCATGTGGATGGAATGTGAAATGGTATTCAATGAAATAATATTTTATTCATTCTATTTTTATAATAATATAATGATAATATAATACATACCTTGTTTCAATCATGATCTTTAAAATTTGGAAATGTTACTTATTAGTACGTAAGTTATGCTATCTCAATGATTATAATATTGTTATTTTTTCATAACTAAATTTCATAGTTGGTTTAAAATATAAAATTCATGTTTTAAAATGAATTTTATTTTGTTTTTAAATTCCCTAAATGATAATATACTAATATCATTGATGTTAGTCAACATTTCAATGTTATTTTTGATATATAGTCTGTTTTTTAAAATATCCGATGTGAAATTAATTGGTTTTGTAATTGAATAAGTCATAGTAAGAGAATAATTATTAAAAATGATTTATTTTGGTATGTGGGTGAATAATTAAAAAAAATTATTATTTATGAAGTTAATTAACATCCAGGAAAAAATAGGCTTCAGATAACTGACTACTCAAGCAACCCTTTCATTCGGGTTATTAACTTTCTCTCTCACAAAAATTTATATCACTCTCTATATCGTTAATATTATGGAATTATTTTACATTATATATATATATATATATATATATATCTCAAATATATAACATTTTATCCTAAATTATTTTAATTGGTAAAAAGATTCATTATAATCATTTATCTAATGTATTAATTGTTAAACTCACTTTGAATATGATCGGTTTAAATATTATGAAACTAATTTTATTTACATGGGTAATTATTATTTATGACTTGTGATTGTATCCATTATTTGTAAAAAATATCAAAAAAATTTATTTTTTTCTCCCATATAGTTCTCCAATTCATAGCGTAAATCATTAGTCTCATGAGGTGTCATGAATGTGATTAGGGAGTAATCCTAATCCATAATGTTACTTTGTCCACAATGTGGTACTGCCTAAATTGTTTTCCTAAATTCAATTTTATATCATGTTATTTGTTCCTTCCACATTTCCTATGATTTGATGATCATATTATACCATGTTATTTATGTTATGTATCCATGTGATTACTCATGATAACATTATTATATAATATAATGTTACACCATTGACTCACATATTATGTTTCCATGTAATGTTTATTCACTTAATGGGTTTTTATCTCACACATTTATTTTTGTATCCCCCCATGTTATCCAATTTAGTTTTAGGAGGTAAAATTTATTTTAGTAGCTCATTATGAATATTAAATTAAGGATTCTATTATTTTAGTTCATTATGAATAATTATGAACCTAATCATATAAAAAATATAGGAATAATGATATTTGGGATTGTAATTCCTAGATATTTTTTAAAAAAATCATAAAAAATAAGTTTTAAATTATTTGGTCCATATAAATATCCCCTAAAATATTTATCCCAAATGAATCCTTCTCTTATATTTCAATGGAAAATAAGATACCATATTTAAAGATTCTAAAAGATATAATTGAAATAAGAGAAAATAGATTCATTAATTTTATATTTGAATCCATTAATTAAAATGTTAAATGAAATTTTATTCTCATTAGGCCATAAAAATATTAGGATTACCTCATTCTAATAGTGGATTTACAAGATTATGTGTATGATTCTAAATCATATTTCATGAAATCACCATTTAATTTTTCATTTCTAGGCATCCCATTTTATAGAATATAGAATTGAATTATGTTTTATAGTAGTGGTTGTATTATATATGGTTGGGAGTGGGATCACATATATTCTATTATTTGGGAGATGTTTTGGAAAATCAGGATTCGGGTTGACATATCACAACTGCTTATATGGGGGAAATTCATTTCAATGGAAGACTCAAATAATTGGATCTCATTTTTATATGAAAAGCATACTATATTTTTTTCATGTATAGATTCATAGTACATAAGGAGAAAGATTGTGTATATATAGTTTTCAATATAGAGGGGGTTATTTTAATTTATTATGGTCCATGGATATGGGAAAAAATCATGTGAAGTATTTTGGGCTATTGGTGGAGAGGTAAAGGGATACAAAAAATATCACTAATGACCACTGTGTGCAGTCAGATTCGGATGAATATAATGTCATTTGGTTGGGACCACCAACATAATTTATAGACCATAATATTCTCCTCTTTTAAAATTATTTAGATATTCCTACCCCCCAAACACTTCAATGTTATTTCCTGAAGACATTTGATGACCATGTCAAATTCCCCACATTTAATTCCACCCTTGTAGCATGATTTCCTACAAACATTGAGGGTAACCCTACAATTCCATCAAATCTAAAAAGAATATGTTCTGACCCTACTGACTAGGTTGTTCTTCCTATATTTTATACACCATTTTCCTCATCCCAGTCATGCGTGGATCACAATGAGACCATGATGGTTGTCCTAGTAAAGCATTGGAAATGGGTGATGATAGGGAAAGGGTTTTTGAGTACTATATTTTTTAGTGAAACACCACCACTCAAAAATAATTATTTAGTCTCTTAATACTATTGAGTGATAGTATAAATGGTTAAAGTGGTGGGGATAGATCATTTATTTAATACATAGAGACAAATGATGTTGTGATCCAGACCCACACATCCCAATAAAATTATTTGACTTGTACTGTCATGTCATTGAGATGACTATGGATTTATTACAAATTTTTGTTTCCATTGGTTTTGGATTGTTTCCTTACAAGTTAACTCAAGTTTTATGACCTTATCTGTGAGGAGGATATTTATTTTTGGATTAATATTTTTTATTTCATTCACATTGCCACTTACAGTCAACATCAGGATTCCATTACATGTGTTTTGGTGGGTTTTTATTGGTGGAATCATAGATATATTGATGAAATTATAGGGTGATTATCATGTAACTCTAGGACTTTCCACCACGTCTAGTATGATAGGCATACAAATTAATGATTTCATGTACCAAAATGAATTTTTAGAGGGAGGTATAGTAGGTACGGTTCGTCGATGCCAAATATCCTACAAGCAGTTCGAACTCTATGTATTTATTTTGTATGACACGTGGTCAACCATTTTACATATTTTATTGGAAATAATGTAATATCATATAAGAGAATCTATATATTTATTTAATTTTTATATAATTGATCGAACTATTTTAATTTATCTAGGGGCCTTATATTTCACCCACTTGGTCTAAGCACATCACTATCCTCATTAACATTTTGTTAGGGACCAATAATAATTGACATGAGTGTATCCTCAGGATGTAATTGTTTTGGACTACTAATGTGGGTTTTCAATGGGTGATCAATTCTTGTTGGACAATGATGGGGTTTTATGTTAAGAATAAAATCTTTTATTTGGATTCAAATACAAAATGATAAAGTGATATTAAACTCCACCAAACTGATATACAATGAAAGTACATTGAATGGTTGTTGGGTGAAAACTACTCTCACACACTCATATGTAGTTTCATATAGAATTTAGTCCCTTGAATAAGAGTTGGATTTAAATTTTAAAATAAAGAAAAACCTCAGGTCAATTCAAGAACACAATTCCCATGTTAATTATTAAAATTAAAACATTCTATATTACCACCAAACAGAATTTTTTGTGATTCCATATAAATGTAATCTCCAATATCTATACTCCTGATCATGATGTTCCTTTGAATTACTATGAGACTCATGTTATTATCCTTCATTTTTTCAATGATCTTTGTTCAGGTGTGGAATCTACCATCTCTTTTTATATCACATATTGTATTAAAACATGTTCTTTCCAATGCCCCATGGATCAATGACCAAAATTACCATACACATTTCCACCTCTTTTGATTGTGTAATCATCAAATCCGCCTTCTTTTATATACACTTCATATTCATAGTTTTCCTAAAAAAACTAATTCATATTCCTATTTGACTTCCTGCCCTAATTCCAGTTCACCTCACCTTGATTCCCTCAAAACCAACCAAATATATCATTCCAACATGTCCTCTAATATATATCATTATAAAATATCCACTTTATATTTATTTATTTCATCGAAAATAATAATTCATTACCCTATTAACATTCCTAGGTAAATAGTAATTCATCCTCTACAAATCACATCCTTTCTGTCTCCATTTGTCCAAAAATACCAATTATATCATGAAGTAATGTCATCGTGCGACTACATTTCATCCAAATTTATAGCTTTTGTTTCAATGGGAATACATCGAATGAGTTCTATATTTCTATAAATCAATCCTCTATCATCTTAAGACCATTTTATATTAGATATCACTACCATGGAAATTCAAAAAACCCAAGAAATATATCAGGTATCTTTTGTAGAAGACCAGATCCGATTTTTTATTTCATTCAATGGTGAAGATTATCATTAACTAATGGTGTAGTGAAAAAGAAAAACCATCAGATATTTATAAATAAAATTTATCTCATTACACCAACAAGATCCATATTCTTATACAATACTATATTTATCACTTCCCAAATTTGAATAATAATTTAAATGTGTGAAACCTGCCAATTAAAATTTGTTCAATTTTCCTTCATATAAATTTTTATTTCCATTATTAATTTACAAATTTATTGATTTCTATTTAAAAATATAAAGATTTAACTTAATTAAATAACCAATGTTTAATTCTAAAATAATATTAGGTTTCCAATGTGTAATTATGTTTTCTTCATTATTTTTTTTAATGTTCTCTTATACTTTTCTAATTTTTTTAATGATATGTTTTTTATATGCTTTCCTTTTTTACTAAACCTTATATTTCATCATGACATATTTAATTTATTATTATATTGGAACGTATTAGATTATATTTTCTTTAAAATTTCTTTTTTAAAATATTTATATATAATTTTCCCAACTAATTATCGAAATACATGTGTGAAAATAATTTTTTATAATGTCTTCCTACAATGAAATGTATTACATATTTGTTTATTTCACTAACATTTTTTTCTTCTTCAATTCAAAATTAATATTTTTTATGTTAATATTATTTATCCTCTAGTTTATTTATCTCTTCAATATTCATGTATGATTTAATTTATTTAAATATCTCCTTATATAATATTTGTGTGATTATATTTTATAATAGCTTAAATGATTTAAAAAAATGATTTTTTTTGTACTATGGTTTGATTAATTTATTATAATATATATATATATATATTAATTTATTATAATCATTTTAGTGGAATATGGGACATATAATTTAACATAATTTTTTTTCATCATTCAATTTTAGAATTTATAAAAAATACTATTTATTTCTTCTAGCATAAATGACAATACTAAATACAAGTAAAATTGTCCATCCCATATTATCTTATTCATAAATAATTTTTCAATTATATTGAAATTTTCATTTCAAAATATTAATTACCTCATGTTCTTGTGCATTTATATGTACTTTTAACATCAAAGAATCTATTTATTTGGAAATATATTCTAAATGGCTTGATGCATATCTCTCAAGATATTTATTTTTTGTGGCTTATGTGTACCATGTGTTTCGTCTGGGTTAAAAAAAATGAATGAGTTTTAGAGGAAGACCATTTCATGAATGCTTGTCTGACACTTGAATTCTGATGCTCATTGTTGTATGATTAAAATTGAAATGAATTTTGTGTAAATTAAAAATTTCTAGTGAGGTAGATTGCAATCAGATATATTTTTCATTAATATATTAGCATCAAATATTTTTCATATGGAACTATCATATTGAAATATTTTGTTGAATATTTTCCTTTTCCATTAATTGATAGAATAATTGAATGAAATTATTTAAATTATTCACTCTATATTAAAATATGTGGGTTTAGATGTCGGATTTTGAATATTAAATGGATAATTGAATTCCTATTTTAGGTTTATAGGTTATAAGTCATTTAATCTAGGTTTATGGATGATCTAATTAGGTTTTTTGCTAATTTAATTCATATTATTTACTAATTTTATTCATCGGGCGGGGACACATGTTAGGGAGGTTCGCATAGCAAGTTTCCATGGCACTAGGATGATATAATTTACTATAGATTCTATGATGAAAATTTTCATTGTTTTATTGATACGTTGTACTATAGAAATTACTGGATGTGTGATATCTTTTTCTTTAGAATGTATTTTTTATTTTGAGGTGAATGAGGAATCCCATTATGGACTATCATAGGTGTTCATTATTAGTAAAAAATATATTATATTCCTCTTTATGATGTCCTTTCAATGAAGTGTTATCTAATTAAATAATGTTTAGCGTTATCACTCTCCAATTTTTCACATAAATAAAAATATATAACAATTTGTAGTATTACATAGCAGAGACACTAATTTCTTGTTACATTATACTAAATCAATGATCACATAATTTTAATATATCACCATATCTATCATTCTACTCTTTATATAAATACATGGATTTTTTAATGGAACATCTCAAATAACTGACTTCATTCATAGATAATACCCAACATATACTATATGATGCAAAAAATATATATAATTGACTTATAATCATAGTTGATGTTATTAAATCATTCTTATTTTATTAACACTATAAATACATGTTTTTGTTTGTAACAATGAAAAAATTAATTGATTATCCATTATTTGTCCATCATGAGATGGAAAATAAACAAATATTATAAACCTGACAACATGCCTTCTAAATATTAGTTGACAATGTGATATTTTATATTACATGATCATTCATTACTTTAAATAATTCTCATTTCATTCACGAATTTTTATAGGTAGTCACTGTCTTATTCTAAAATAATATTAAAAAAAACAAAATATTCTAATATTTTTTGAAATATAATATTATTATTTTTTTCATGAAGATAATAAATGGTTGAGCTTCAATGTAAACTATTTACAAAATTATCTTTGGAAAAACATCATCCTTGGACAGAATAATTGATGATACAAAATCATTTTGACTACACTATATTACATTTTTCAATTAGATTAAAAATGGTGAAACTTCAAGGAATTTAATAATTTATGATATATTTTTTATTGTTTCATTATAAAAAAAATATTATAATTAGATACAATCAATAATTTTAAAATACCAGTTTTGTTCTGGTACACTTCAATTCATTTAACAATTTGATCAAAAATTTATTTTTTTTACTTCCATGATTTTTAAAACCATGAGAATGATATTCATACCATGTCATTTTACATACCATATTATGATTAAAAGTAAAATAATAATCATTAAAAAGGTTTAATATAAGATAATTATACATTATTCCTATATTAATATTTTATTCATTCAATGAATGTTTATAAAAAACACTAGTATGAAAACCACTTTGTGAATACTCTATAAAAAAATATCAGATATGGGGAAACCAATATAAACAAGTAAACTAAAAGATTCAATATAAAAACAATTGACTTGTTTCATTTATAAAAATATGGAAATTATATATATCTATATCTATAATGTATGCATCTATTCCTAGAAATTAGATAATCCTAATCACATTTGGTAAAATGAATATGGTATACAATTACATACTTCACACCTCACATGAATATCCAAGAATAATTTCATTAGTAATTAATTTATGTCTCTATTTCAACTATTTCTAATTGTATATCCATTATATGAAAGTAAAATATATATTATAACAACAATGTTTCAAACTAAATATAGTATCTATATTTACATATCTTCTAAAGTAATCTTTTTTCAGCCTACATGTCAACATATGATGAAACCACATCTCACCCGCGGTATACCACCCTCAAATCATCCTCCAAAATCCCCAAACCTATACCCCCTACCCTCCCATGTATAATCTCCTCGGAATCTAGGGTTTGAGCTTTACTCTCTCCCTTAGAAGCCGATCATCCTCTTCTCCGACTATTCCAGAACCTTGTCACCTTCAGTCATCAGTTCATCCTGCCTCTTCATGCTTCTCCTCCTAAAAACCAGTGCCTTCATCATCCTTATCATTTCATTTTCGATATCCTCTTCCCTCCCCCACTCGTTGTTTCCCTATCAATCATTTAGGGTTTCCAAAAATTCTAAAATCTTCAATCCTCACCATCATTTCCTGTATCATCTTCATCCACCAACTTGTCTTACCTATACTATCGATTTCTGTTTATCCATAAAAAACGACTCATGCAACCAATCCTCCAACTACTACTTCAGCTTCAACCACCATCCCATACTCCATAAAAAACCGTTGTCTGGTTCCATGTGAAATTTGACTCCAACATCGTCGCTTTAGGATTTTGGTAAATCTTAAACCCTCTATCCTCAGATATGTCTACGAAATGTCTCATGTTATCCATGACGATCTACTCCTACAACGTCGCCTCTAATAGTTCCTTCACCTTCGATCCCCTTAACATTCGGTCTCTAACATCGCATTCAGTTTATTAGTGAAGGTAGACTTCTCCAACCTACACTCATTATCTATACAATTCCTACTCTTCCAACTCGCGACATCTGTTTCCTTCTCATTTGTTTCCCCTACTACATTAATTCCATTTTCAACATCTCTATCCACTGAAGTGGATGGAAGGCATGATCTTTGTGAACCCCTTACTATCAACGATAGCTTATTCAGATATCCAACAACTCTAGAATTCCCCAGCAGGTATATTATCCTAATGGCAGGGAAATTTATTCCCTTCTTCCCACCATGATTTATTTCTAGTCAAAGACCATTTAATTAACCATTATTACAATAGAACTATTATTATGATACTCCATCAAACCTATAAATCATTTAAATAGCCATTTATCCTTCGATTATTTTTATTAACAGAGTTTATATTGATTATCTCATCACATATAATTTTGTTGCATAGTCGGGTAAGTGTAACTTATTCCATTCAATATACAATTATTCCACCATCAGTGTTGTATATTTAATATAAATTTCATTAATGTATTGTCATTGATTACATGCACTGTAGATTTCATTGATGTCAGATCTACTATTCTGATACTCAAGCAACCCCTACTAATGCATCAATGACAATCATTTTATCGTATTTTTATTGTGTTCACCTTGATCCATTCCATTATTTTTCATTTAACATGCGTAGATATTTAATATATTTTCACTTTTAGAGGATCAAGATCTCTTGAAAAAATTAATTCAAATGAAAGTCTAACACTGACAGGAAGCACGCAAATAGGATCATGCATGCCATTATCACTGATACCCGCTAATGGTACCTTCATTTTACAATGTCCATTGCATTTGTTTTCTTCCTTAATGCAAAAAAATTAACATAAATTGTTAGAACTAGCCTTTTTCTGTGTGATGATATATTTGTTTTCTAAAATATAACTATTAAAGGATCAATAACTATTGAAAATTATTCTGCAGCTGAACCGGTCACACCAACTAACAAAAAGAATTGGAGAACACACATTCCATTGTTACCCATATCCACCATTAATAATAAACAATAGTTCCTTTGAAATCATACTAAAAAACCATAACTCCATCTACGAACTCCACTCCTTGACTACTCATCTCCGACACTCTTTGATCCTCATCTTCTTCTCCTCCTAATCCCCATCTCCGACAGTCCTTGTCTCTTAGTCTCCTCATCTCAGTCTCTATTCAATGCAATCCGACTCCCCGTCTCCACCACTCCTTACCATCACATTAGCTATCAGTTTACCACTATCACCTCTGTCACTCCTACCTCCAAACCTCTATTCAGTACACATAGTCTCCCTTCCTCTGTTCACATTCCATCTCTCCATTCACCGTTCATCTACATATGGTCTGTTAATCTCCAAAAATTCTGTAGTTTCTTTATATATTCTATTAAATTTATAGTACTTCTATTTGCTTATGAATTTTTATTATGTCATAATAGTATAAATATTCTTCAAATTCATCAGTTACAACAACTATTTTTGTCCTTGAGAATATTTAGTCACATGTTATATTTTTCAGTGTTCACACATTGAGTTCATGAATATCAAAACATGTTGCAATTTAGGTATGAATAGCTGGCTTTATTCATTGTACTGTATATAAAAAATATATTTATGTTTCTCTACTATATATTATATACATTCTTGAGTACAGATTTTTATACTAGTGTTTCATTACATGTGTAATGTAATTTATATTTTCTTTTATAAATAATCTATGTTCTCTACTCATCAGTTTAGCACTTCCATCAGTTTTTCAAATAAATCATTATTTCCTTCCTGTATTTTCTCAAAGTTATTTCATTGATTATGTTTAGTTTTTGTGATTTTAGTTGACATGAGGCATCAATTTATTTGTGTAATAATGTTTCCATGATGGTATTTCATTGTATGTTTTTTTTATTACAGGATTGTACTAGAGAATATTGATTTTTTTCATTTCATTTAAAATTTCAATATGATTATAACACAGGACATTTGTTCTTCTCAATTGTAAATTGGTAAACATCAAATTTGTGATTTATTTATTACATGTTTCATTATTTTTTTCTACTTATTCATTATATTCATTTAATCTGGTAAAAAATTACATTGACTGAGTTTGATGCAACTAATGTGGTCTAATGATATTTTACAGTTACAGAGGACTCTATGGAAAGATAAAGACATGCTAATGAATATAATCCCTCTATATTCATATTATTTTATTCTGATTTGAGAATTTGATAAGCTATTTGCTTTTTATGAAATATTTTTTTGAATATGCAGGTCGATGATATTACATCCTAATTACCAAATAAAGTATAAATGAGGTGATAGATAAATTTCCAATTCATTTATTAACATGTGATCCATATTCTAAAAATACATGAAACATCTTGAGATATAATCATCTCAAGGTAATAATTGTACCATTGTTTTAAATTCATTTCAAGATTCCTTAATTCTTTCTTTAGAGGAAAAAAGTGGCATATATGAAATGGAGTTGTTATAAAAGATAGACAACATTTTTTTAATTTTCCATTCAGTAATTTTATTTATATTACTTTAATGATTTATTTAAATTAATATTATTCTCATTACGTGCTACTGAATTTTTTTTGTCAACAATAAATGATGATCATATCAGTGGAATAGATGGGCAATATAAATTCAATCAGCCTTCAATCTTACCATCCATCACAGGTATATGATGACTAATATTTATTATTACTAAAGGAAAGTGATTGAGGGCATCAGTTTTACCATCTATTTGACTATTCTCTTTGAAAGAAATTACCATTATTCCCTAATTTCATGATTTTTTATTCAATGAATCTTTTCCATTTATTTATAAACTAAAATCAACATTAAAATTCTCAGATATAACTACTAAGTCTATTAATTGTTCAGTTGATATTTTAGTGGATGATTTTTTATTAATATTCATTCCTTATGATTATGGAATTGATGAACTGTTTTCTATTTATGAATGTTTTTTTCAATATCTAGTGAGATGATATTGCAGCCGAATTACTAGATAAATTTTAAATTATGTGTAAATACATAATGTAATTGTTTATTAGTCTTCTGGTAGATATAGGATTACTGGATATTTTTCCTTTTTCAAGTTTTTGATGTGTTAATTCTATTAATTTGAGGAAAAGAGTTCACATTGAATAACACATTGTTTGATGGGAAAGTGATGGTTCAGTTGAAGATAGTACCTAGAAACTGAAAGCTACATCATACGTAAGATTATCAAATTTTCCAAACTGATTTTCTAATTGAGATTTTCATCTCTCATTGTGCTGGATTTAATAATGTTCATGTTTGGGAAACTGGGATGGCTCTCTACATTGTTGTTTGAATTTAGGACTGAGACTCTTATCTTTTATTGCAATATTTTCATTGTTGGTTGAACATAACATCATGTTACACTTTATTTATCCTATTGGAGCCATTATAGTCTTGTGTTCTATTAGAATCACCTTCAATTCTATTTATGTTTTTTAATTGATTGATTCCACAATTTTATAACAAAACATTAATGGATCCAGAACCGTTGGATTCCTTAATTTCTTTATTATGGGAAATTTGAAAATCTTTAACTGAAAAACTTTGTTTTCCTCCCCCACTACCCCTCTCCATACTCTAAATACTTATATATGTATATATTAATTTTTCCATGCACACATGTACTTATTCCAACCTTCCATTTTCATATATATACATTTTTACTTCATATAGAGAAGCATGAAAAATAATTTAAGGATTCAAAATTGGTTGATTTGAAAAACAAGAACATTATAGAATGTTCCATTCATGGAGGCAACCAATGTCTTTCTCTACCCATTGACTGATAAATATTCCTCCAACACTAATGTACACATATAGTTTGTTTTTCCATAGTTTCTGTATTTTATCTCAAGAAACTCTTACTATCAGTTTGTGACATCTACTAATAACATTCTGGATGCTTCAATTATGGTTTCTTCTGATGTGGAATCATCTCATATACCTAAAAAAATAGTATTCCACATCATCACTAAAAATATATCATATGTTGGAATGAATTCATGGTTTAATCATTACCCGGTTGCCTCTAGAATTAGTGATGATAAAGGAATTCACGAATTGTACTAGTAAACTAGATAGAATGTTCTCATTCTTGAAGATGTAGTGTCATAATGTCATCGATAATTTCTTCCATGGGAACCACATTCATGGGACAAACCTAAGAGAGACTACTCCATGAAATGTTGTGTTGAGATTTTATGCTTATTGTCTCATGTAAAATTCATTTCATACTATCTCCTCATATATATTCTAGAGGTAATTAGATGTAATGTCATTCATTTTCATCCCATTACTCTATTGTTGTAAAATAAAGAAAATTATGACTAAATGGAATGATTAGTGGAAAAAATAGTTTCTTACATTTTATTTGCAGCCTTTTATACTTTCCCTCTCTATATCGCTTTCTGATTTTCTAGCGAACAAGATCTGACTTTTAAGTCATTATGTGTTGTTAAATCTATAGTAAAAATATTAATTTAACTTTATTATTGAATGGTATTCTATAAATTTGACTTGAGTATAGTAGTAATGTGTATATATTCCTACCAATAGTGTTACATTTAATGATATTCAACCATTTCTTTGCATTTCCAAACATTTCAGGGTTACATTACTTATAATCATTTTCCCTATGATTATTTCATAATACTACAATCATGTTTCTTAAAATTTGCCTAACAACCCTTAAATTTTTTTGTTGGATTATGGAATTTTACTACCAGGAAAAGGATAAACATTTGTTGATTTATATGACCTTTCAACCAAATCTTGGTACTTATATTTTTACTATGGTTTGTGTAGTTTGGGTGGGTGTATTCATTTTCAAGCATTTTTTATATTTAGTTTCTTCCCCCTTTAATATTTTTATGTGATGTATTATTCCATTTGTCTCTTTATATTTTACATGACTAAAGTGGTTGGTCCAACTTGAGACAATTATTTTTTTTCATAACCCCTCCACAGATAAAATTATTCCATTTTTCTTTTTTGATCATATAGTGTTTGATGTTGAAGTCTTTTAATCCCCATTCCACTAACATGTAACATGTTGATGAAACAAAATTTAGAATATTTTCTACATCCAAAAAGTCTCCTCTTTCACTGAAGTAATCACAGAAAACATGGGAATATAATAATAACTATATGTAAAAACATTATATGTCTCTTGTAATTTCAATAATTCTATTGGTTTATTAATTATTTCAGTGCAGCAAAATAAGAGGATAGGGATAGACTTTACTCTATTATTCAATCAATAATTTTAATGAATATCCCATTGAAGGGGTATCAAATACATGTGTTCGCAATAGGATTTTCTGATGTTACAGTGAAGCTTAGTCCCAGCCAATTGTTCTTACAGGTTTCTGGTTATCATCCATGCCTGGTGTACTGTAGTATTAATCCATTTGTCTCATGAAATTTGATATCAATATAGTAGTAATGTGAATATATTCCTATCATTGCTGTTACATTTAATAAAATTTAACCAATTGTTTGCATTCTAAACACTACAGGGTTACATACAATCATATTCCTTATGATTATTTCATAATAATGCAATCTATTTACCTGAAATACTTCTAACAAATCTTAAATTTTTTGTAGGTTAATTGAATTTAAATAGCACAAAAAGGGTAAAAAAATTATTTATTGGACCTTTACACAATATATTATTACTTATATTTTTAATATGGTTTATGTAGGTTGGGTGGGTGTCTCATTTTCAACATGTTTTGATACTTATTTTCCTCTTGATTCATTAGTTTTATATGCTATTATGTTCATTTTCATTCCTAATTAACAATTTTATGATCAATTGGGTTCTGAAGTGTTCTCTATACATTTGTTTATTTCATCATTAAGAGTTTATTTCATCACTAAGAGTTTGATGTGAGTTTTTTTTTCTAAATATGATCTCCATGTTGATGTGACTTTAAATTCCATTTTGAATAGTGTAAAATATTACTAAATACATTGTTTTGTACTGATTTTACTAGAGTATATTACTATGATTTTGTTATTCAATGAGATTTTTCTCCATTGTTATATTATTCATCTTAGGGGAAAACTCAATGGATCGGTAGATATAAAGGTGTAGATTAGTGGGTCATGTCGATGAGAAGCCATATGTACCTCAATTTTTCTCATCCCTGCATAGGAGAGAACATAACTATTGATTAATGTTCATGGGATGATGGAATTAATGTCCTCAATTTACAAGTATGGATGACAAACATAAGATACATGTTATATTATTTATGTCTCAAATAGGTTTGATCCTGGTGTTGTTTTTACCAACAACTTCTTCAGCAAATAAGTTGTATCGTTAATGAATCACTATGTTTATATTTTTTACAATTCAAGGGGTAAATGCTAGTCACAAGCATGTTATTTATTTTGAAGACTATATATTTTACTTTATATTTCCTGAGCAATATTGAGTATCTTTTCAGATTTATTGAGTATGTGTTGTGTATTGAGTTTTTGATAAATCTCAAGCTAGATTACTATAATGTATTGCTCTACAAAAAAATACATCTTTGGCATGTAGTATGAGTTGTTTTGGATGTTTCTTCCAATGTCTTTATATTCAATTTTAATATCCTTTTTAATGTACATATTAAATATGACAACATTTAACTACATCTTTTTATTATGATAATTATTTATCATAATTATTAGAATTTCAAATGGAAAACTCAATGTTCCTTTCATTCATTTTATTCAAATCTCCATGATAAATATAATTTTTTATTTCTTATAGATTCTATTACATCATTTCAAATGTATTTATCTAAAATGTAATCTAATATCATAATAATGTCTCTATATTTTTTTCAATTGTATTCTATTAATAAGTATCATTAGTTTTCGATTTAAAAATATTGAATTTTCATGTTTAATATTAATTTGGAAATGTGGTATTTTGTTCATATAAAATGAATAAAACCATATCACCGTGGGAAAAAAATCTGTGAATTGTGTTATATCACCGTGCGAATGAACGAGCGAGTACTAGTTATACCTAAAGTAATTATATTTTAATTAAAAATATATACAATTATAGACATGGTATTTTTAATGTCTCGGATTTTCTAATGTATTTTTTAAATATATGGAATTATTACGAGTCTGTGAAAAATGACGGTGCGTGATTTTGAGGCATGGTGTGGCCGGAATGAATTGATGAACATTTTTTAAGGTATGTTCAATAAAATCGTGAGTGGTTTTTTCTATATTTTGAACCAGTTCTTAGATTAAAAATCATAGGGAACCATTAAATCTACCGCACTAGGATTCACTTAATGGAGGATTTACTTCGACCGCATTATTTTGGGAGAAAAGGATAAATTTTGGACATTTAAAATCATAATAAAATAACAATGTTATATAATTTATTTATTTTTCTTTTCTTCAAATGGATGAGCACCAGTGGTAGGACCATCGATATGTTAAGCCATTAAATGGATTGACACCCCTTTATTCTTGTATCCACACTGTTAGAATTTAGAAGCATCATTTATAAAATGAACCCCATTAATTCTATTTGTTTTACTCACCCTCCCGCTCTTTTATTTATATGGCGCTCAGGGATGGGTGTTGGGACAGAATCACCAAGAGATGATGTTGTGGAAAAGTACCATGAAGCCAACCAAATTGAGGATGAGAACAGTTCTAGTGAGCGGTGACGAGCGCCACTGAATCATGAACCGACGACAATGATGATGGAGGTTCCATCAATCATCATCAGAAGACATCTAATCGATGTAGGGGGATTATTTGATGTTGTCTTTGAATAGTTAATTTATATTCTGCTTGTTATCATGTAAAGCGGAGGGCGTGGGCCTAATGAACAAGTCCCGGAACCTACACCGCTGCGTTCTTAATGAGAACTTCGGGTAGCATTTTTTCCAACTTGACAGGAATGTAAAATAGCGGATTACGCTAAAAAAGGCGTTATCCAGGTAAAGTCGTAAGTGTAGACGCCATAGAAAAATGACCATCAGAGAGCGTCTGGTGGACCTCATAAGAAACCACTGGAGCACCCTGTCAGTGGCGGCTGGTGGTGGCCGTAGGAGACTCACGAAAACCGGCTCTTGGTGGTGGAAGGCGGCGCATGATAGCACGCCGCGGTGGACGAAGGTGTCCTGCCCAGGAGAACCGCGCAAGATGAGTGTGGTGCCTACAGGCGCCACTAATGGTGCAAAGAATCCATGATAAAAGGGGGTGGCACAGAGTAGCAGCGGCTAGAGGGTCGTGGAAGGAAGGTGTAGTAGGGCCCCGCGCCATTCCGCGTTGGCTGAATCGGTCAGCTAAATAACAAACCAATCATCCGGTGGGGAAACTCCCCACCAGCTGGCGAAACGGATGCGCAACTGCGAGGGCCAGCAGGACGTATTTTCCAACCATCAAGAAGAAAAATCTAGACGCGGGCCGAACACGTAGGTCAGACCTGCCCAATGGACCAGACCCACCCAGCGGGCCGGACCTGCCAGTGGGAAGCCCAAACCTGCGCCCCGACATGCCAATGAGTGTGGTCCAAGACCCACCCAGCAGGGTAGGCCTACCACAGCCCGAGCACACGAACCCATCCTAGAAGACCCTGATGAGCCAGAACCCATGGAACCGGGCCGACCCGTAATGGGTCGGTCCTGGGCGGGGTCAGGTATGCCCCAAGACCCGTTGGGACGGACTGGTCAGATCGAGTCGGACCAGGCCAATACCCAACCGACCCCCGAATAAATAAGTGCTCATAACTAATGAACTGGGTGTCTATTCAACATGTCGTAAGTGGAGTGGGGATCCCATTTGGGAGGCGATCCCTTTTCAATATTCCAGTGGGCCTGACCATGCCTGGCTAAACCAAAGTGTGATCCCCCTGTTTCATAGAAAGGGATGTAACTAACAGACCATGCATCTGATTGACGCGCCGTCTTTGGCCTATAGACCCTTGTGACAAGTGTTAAGTCAAAAGTCTTCTTTTGGCTTTTACATCATGTTTTGGAAATCACAAATATATTCTATGTCATGTTTTGGAAATCACAAATATATTCTATGTCTTGTTTTGGAAATCTCAAATGTATTCTATCATATGTTTGTAAATAACAAATTGTCTTTTATCATGTTTATCGTATCGTACGATGTTGATCGTACTGACCAAAACGTATCGCACTGACTCTGTCAAACGTATCGTACTGACTCTGTCAAACGTATCGTACTGACTCTGTCAAACGTATCGTACTGACTCTGTCAATCGTATCGTACTGACTGCTATTCAGATGATCATTATTTGTTTTGGTACTTTGTCAAAAACTCTCTCTGCATATGAATCGTACTCATGTTTTACATTTCTATATATCTCTTATCCTAACAAAACGATGTCGTTGAGTTAGTTATATACTAATCAAAACGATGTCGTGCTTTCTGTTTCAATATGACCGTTGGAGGCAATATGACCGTTGGAACCCGAGGCCTATAAATAGGAGGTCATTTGAAGCTGAGAAAACACTGATGAACGAAGAGAACGACTGTGAACTACGAAGATTCTAGAGAGAGACACTGTGACTTCTCTCATCAGCCTTGTGCGTCCGATCATCGTATCGAGGGCTTTCAAGTAATTGAAAGACAGAGGTGCCGATTACCTGCAAAATCGAGGGCTGCCGGGGATAGGCAGACAGACGTGCCGATCATCGTATCGAGGGCTGCCGGGGATAGGCAGACAGACGTGTCGATCATCGTATCGAGGGCTGCCGAGTATAGGCAGACAGACGTGCCGATAATCGTATCGAGGGCTCACCAAGGTGTTGGTAAGACAGACCTTTTATCCTAGGTGAAAGGATAACCCTTCTCTTTGGGTTAAAAGAATTGTATTACTTTTACATTTCCGCTGTTACCTGTATTAGAAAGGAATTGTATTGTTTCCTTTCTTCCTTACATATTCAATTGTAATTGTTTCAATTACAAATCATTTTATTACATATTGTTTTGAAGAAGTTTCTAGATTTGCTAAGTTACTTGAAAATGAAAATTCTAAACTCAAAAAGAGATTTGAAAAAGCAAATTCTAGAATTTCTATTTTAACTAAAGAAGTATCAGATCTTTCTAAAGATCTTGATGGGAAAACTTCTGATTTTGAAAGTATTTTGAAAACCCTTGAGAAAGTCAAATCTGAAAAAGATAAACTTTCTAAGGATCTTGAAACTGCTATTTCAAAGAAAAACTTTTTAGAGTCTAACTCTAGTTCTAATTCAAATGTTTTAGAAAACAAGAATTTGGTTTTAAAACTAAAGTCAGAGATTTCATCCTTGAAAAAGTGTTTGTCAAACTTTACTCATGGAAAAGAAAACTTTGATAGGATGTATTCTCAAATAAGACCTTTGAGAAATCGTTCTGGTCTTGGTTATACTTATTCCAAACCTGTTTTTAGTAATAACTATTTTTTTCCTCAAAAAACCATTTTCTGTTCCAAGTGTCAATGTGGTGGACATTGGAGAAGAGATTGTTCTCTTAACAAAACTCAATCCTTAGGATTTCATAAAGCTCATTTTGCAAAACAAATGTGGATTCCTAAAATTCTTTTATCTAACCCTTCTGGATCCAAACAAGTTTGGATTCTGAAAATCTAATTGTTTCTTTTTCAGGAAAACGAGAAGTGTATCAATAAGAACATTTGGTACATGGATAGTGATTGTTCTCGACATATGACTGGAAACAAAGATTTCTTTGAAAAGGTTATCAAAACAAAAGGTGGAAAAGTTACCTTCGGAGATAATGCTCAAGGAAAGATTGTTGGTATAGGTAATATCGTTTTTCTTGGAAAAGTTCTTATTTCAAATGTTTTATTTGTAAAAGGTCTTAGGCACAATCTCATCAGCATAAGTCAATTATGTGATGAAGGTTACCTTGTGAATTTTAGAAATGATAAGTGTCTAGTTCACAATTCCAAGGATGAATTCATTCTATCTGCCCATAGGCAAGAGAATGTTTACACTATTAACTTAGAAGACCTTAGGAACCAAAACTTACCTTGTTTAAGTGTAATAGAAGACCAATCGTGGCTATGGCATAGGAGACTAGGACACTGTAATTTGAGAAACCTAAGAAAAATCTCAAAGAAAGGACTTGTAAAAGGGCTACCGGATCTTAGATATGATTCTTCAAAAGTCTGTGATCCTTGTCAATATGGCAAGCAACATAAAACTAGCTTTAAACCAATTAATGAAGTTTCAACTTCTAATGCATTACAGCTTGTGCATATGGATCTGTTTGGTCCTTCACAATCTGGAAGCATTGGAGGCAAATACTATGTATTTGTTTTAGTTGATGACTTTACTAGATTTACATGGGTCTACTTTCTCACAAAGAAATCTGAAGCCTTTTCGTATTTCAAAACTTTTAGAGCCCAAGTTAAAAATGAGAAAAACCTACCATTGATAACTATTCATAGTGATCATGGTGGTGAATTTCAAAACTCAGATTTTGAAACTTTTTGTAGTAAGAAAGGTATTACTCACAATTTCTCAGCACCAAGAACTCCTCAGCAAAATGGTGTTGTTGAAAGAATAAATCGTATTCTTCAGGAAATGACTCGAACCATGTTGAGTGAATACTCAATTGCTAAGCACTTTTGGGCTGAAGCTGTAAGTACTGCCTGTTATACTATAAATCGTGTTTTAACTAGACCATTTCTTAATAAAACTCCTTACGAGTTATGGACTGGCCGAAAACCTAAAGTTTCTTACTTCAAAGTTTTTGGATGCAAAGTATTCATTTTGAATACAAAAGATAATTTGCACAAATTTGCACCAAAATCTGATGAAGGAATCTTTCTAGGCTATTCCACAACCTCTAAGGCTTATAGAGTTTTCAATAAAAACACTTGTACTGTTGAAGAAACAGTACATGTAAAATTTGATGAAACTAACCCTTTTGTTTTCAACCAACCCAATCCTACATCCTCGGATGTGTTTTCTAAAGATGTTTATCAACCTTTGTTAGAAGAACATTCTGATAAGGAAAATGTTCAAGAAAGTGTTCCTGAAACATTTACCACAGAAGATTTTCTACCATATGTTGATGAACAGGTTTTACAAAACCAAAATCAATTGTTTCTTAGGAATCATCCCAGTGACAATATCATTGGTGATATAAATCAACCTGTAAGGACCAGAAATTCCTTAAGAAACGAAATAGAACATCTTGCTTTTCTTTCCCAATTTGAACTTAAAAGTCCAAGTGAGGCCTTAGGTGATGATGATTGGATCAAAGCAATGCAGGATGAACTAAATGAATTTGAAAGGAATCAAGTCTGGACTTTAGTTGAAAGACCTAAAGAAACAACTGTAATTGGTGTAAAATGGGTTTTCAGAAACAAGTGTGATGAAAATGGAATCATTGTAAGAAATAAAGCAAGACTTGTTGCTAAAGGCTATAATCAACAAGAGGGAATAGACTATGAAGAAACATATGCTCCTGTAGCTAGACTTTAATCTATTCGCATTCTATTAGCCTTCGCAGCATATTTCAATTTCAAACTATTTCAAATGGATGTCAAATGTGCTTTTTTAAATGGTTTTGTTCAAGAAGAAGTTTTTGTTGAACAACCTCCTGGTTTTCAAGACCCAAAACATCCTGATCATGTTTTTAAACTTACCAAGGCTCTATATGGTCTTAAACAAGCCCCTAGAGCATGGTATGATAGACTTACAGGATTTCTTTTACAAAACAATTATAGAAAAGGTACAGCTGATCCAACTCTTTTTATCAAAATGGAAAACAAAAATGTTTTGGTTGTCCAAATTTATGTTGATGACATCATATTTGGATCAACTCAGAAATCTTTAACCGATTCTTTTGCAAATTTAATGAAATCTGAGTTTGAAATGAGTATGATGGGTGAGTTAACTTTCTTTCTAGGTTTTCAAATATCTCAAAAACCAGAAGGAACTTATATATCTCAACATAAGTATATTAAAGACTTACTCAAAAAGTATGGATTTGACAAAACTAAAAGTATTAGCACCCCAATTGGTACCTCAAATACTCTTGATCTTGATGAAACTGGGAAACCAGTAGATCAAACAATTTTTAGAGGTATGATAGGGAGTTTGCTATACTTGACAGCTAGTCGACCCGACTTGATGTTTTCTGTATGCTTATGTGCAAAATATCAATCTAATCCAAAAGAGTCTCACTTAAAAGCCGTAAAGAGAATCTTTCGGTATTTAAAAGACACTATGGATTTAGGACTTTTCTACTCTTCTGGAAATGATTTTGTTTTAAAAAGTTTTTCAGATGCTGACTTTGGTGGTTGTAGAATGGATAGAAAAAGTACATATGGAACTTGTCATTTCTTAGGAGATTCTTTGGTTTCTTGGTCTTGCAAGAAACAACACTCAGTAGCACTCTCCACTGCTGAAGCTGAATATGTAGCAGCTGGAAGTTGCTGTGCTCAAGTATTGTGGATGCAGCACACACTCACTGACTATGGTTTGAGTTTCTCCAAAACTCAAATTCTGTGTGATAATACAAGTGCCATAGCTCTTAGTAAAAACCCAGCACATCACTCTCGTGCAAAACACATAGATGTTAGGCATCACTTTCTTAGGGATCACACACAAAAAGGAGATATTGTTTTACAATTCATCGGAACGCAAGAACAACTTGCTGATATTTTTACAAAACCTTTACCTTCCGATAGATTTGAATTTATAAAACAGAAGCTAGGAATGATTACATTAAAATAATCATTCATATCTACTTCCTGTTTTACATCTCTCCTAATAGTAAGAAACTCCTCGTAGAAAGGGGGAGGACATTTCTTTATGTCTTTATGTTTTTGATCTTTAAATATTTACTCTCTTTATATATATTTTTTTTTCTGATTATCGTATTGATCATTTCAGTTTTTCTGTTTATCGTATTGACCATTTCAGTTTTTCTTTTTATCGTATTGAAATACTTTTCCATCGTATCGTTCAGAAATTTTGAATCGACCGATGATAGTATTGAAATTCTTTTCCATCGTACCATTCAATAGTTTTTGAATCGACCGATGATAGTATTCAAATTCTTTTCCATCGTACCATTCAAAAGTTTTTGAATCGACCGATGATAGTATTCAAATTCTTTTCCATCGTACCATTCAATAATATTTGAATCGACCGATGATACTATTCAAATTCTTTTCCATCGTATCATTCGATTTTTTTTTGTATCGACCGATGATAGTATTGAGATTGTTTTCCATCGTACTGTCGGTTAATGGTAACAACTATTTTCCATCGTACGGTCCGATCATAGTAATGACTTTGTTTTCCATCGGCATCATGTTTTTTTTTCCCCTTCTTACGATTGTGTTTACTTTTGATTCATACCAAAACCAGCAATCACCTTATGTTCTCCGACAGGTTTCTTTTCATTTTTTTTATTTTCTCTGTTTTAATCCTAACCATTGATCTGGTATTATCTAATCTTGACCGTAGAATTTCAACGGTCATCTCTTTTTTTGCCTATAAATACCCCTCTCCCCTCCCCAAACCCACATTGATTGTCCAGGATTTGAGGCGAAGCTCTGCTCCCCCAGCTATAAACCATCGTACGATCTTCTCAATCGGCATCATCTTTATGTCTCAATCCTCTGCCAACACTCCCGCTGAAATGTCTTCAAAGACCTTTACAGAGAAAGACTTTCACAGAGAAAGGTTAGTTTCCCGAGAATTTTTTGATATGTACGATTCTACAATCAAGAGGATTATTTTGTTTCAAGGATGGGAACATCTCTGTGTGGAAAAGCCTGATATTCAAGATCCAGTTCTTTTTGATGAAGTTTGTCAGTTTTACAAAACTGTTTCTTTCGACAAAGATATGACTATAAACTTTGCTGTGTACGATCGAAAATTATCCATGTCTGTGAAACAAGCGGCACACTTTCTGAATGTTTCTATAGAAGGGGATTCATTCTGTCCATCTCACAAACTACCAGAGGAAGTTGGTACGTTCAATAGAGAAAGTGCTGAAAAATCTTTGTTTGTTGTTAATGAGGGAAAGAGGAAAGTTTATCATCTTTCACCGGACAATCGGTTTGTCACTTTATGGATGAAAGGTTTTCTTGTCCCAAGGAAATGGGATAGAGAAACTCTTAAAGTTTCTGATGTCTTTATGCTCGATTATCTTGTGAATATGAGGAAAGTAAATCTCATGGGATATATCTTTGAAACCATCAAGAATGTCAAGAAAGGAGGGATTAAATCCCAGATAATAATGTATCCAGCCATCCTTACGAAATTCATTCTTGAGAGTATGAAGTTTTGTAACATTCCTTTAAAAGGAGAACCTATGGATTTGTGGCCGTCTTTGATTAATAAGAGTACAATGAAAAAGCTGAATGTTTGTTTTGATTCAAATTCAAAACTTTTTGTCAGAGATGTAGAAGCTGATTTGCCTGAAAATCAATCGGCACCTATGCCAGCCAAGGACAATCAATCCGCCGGTGTTACTCGAAAGTCTGATCCACAGACTAGTTCAAATCCAAAGAAGAAGCCTAGGTACAGTAAAGAAGTTGTAGCCAAATGGAGAAAGGACAAGGAACAGAGAAAAGAGGGTGATCCGAAGTTTGGACTTGACCCTGCTGAAGCCTTTGCAGAAAGGATAAGGGTAGAAGAAACCCTTCAAGCTGAAAAGAAAAAGAAGACTCTTTTGAAAAGAAAGGCTCAGGACTTTGATATCTCTAAAGTCTTGAAAGCAGTTGAAGATGCTAGTGCTCAACTAACTATGGAAGTGCATCAAGAGCCCATCGTACAGAGTCTGCCTGAGAAAGAAAAAGGAAAACAAGTGATAGAAGAAGTGGAAGTAGAAGAAGGAGATTTTCTGTTAGAATTTCGTCAAAGCTCAAAGAAGAGTAGAGAGGAATCGCTTCAAAAGCTGAGCGAAGGTGTTCAACAAACTCCTCATGCCGATCAGGAAAGATCTCCGGACAGGATTTCATCTCGAGAAAAGAAAGATGCTCAATCTTCTCAGTCTGATAAAGTAGTTGTCATTAGTGACAAAGTGGAAGATGAAATAAAGCAGAAAGAAAAAGCAAAAGGGAAACAGCCAGTTGTTGATTCAAGCAGATCGTATGAACTAGCATCGTACGATGAAGATACTGATTCAGAGCATACAATCTCTCTCAAGAAGAGTGATTACATTATTCATGTTTTGAGAAGGGTGGAGAAAACCATTCCTTATTTCCCGAGGCTGGAAGGGAAGATTGATTTCATTACTGAAAATCAGAGAAAGAAGTTTGGCTCTGTGAAAGAATTGAGGAAGAAAGTTTTGTCTGTAGAAGCCGATTTAAAAGTTCTTTCAGAAAGCTCAGTTTCTCATAAGAAGGCATGTAATAAGATGACTAAGTGGTCGTACAAAACAGAGAGCTCAATCAATGATCATGAGGTTGCTATTGAAGATATAAGGAGGTTATCAAATGAGCTAGCAATTGCTTTCAACAAGCTTGATAAAGAAATGGTTGAAAGGCTGAACCTTTTGTCTTCTCAAAGAACCGATGTTCCTTCAGTGAAAGACTTGCAAGATAGGATGAATGCTTTCCAATCTGAATTCTCGAAGGTTTCATCTTTCAAAGATGAAATGGTTTTACTGAAGAATCAAAATTCTGAGTTGTCCAAGGATAACAAGACTCTGCAAAACAGAATTGATACTCTTGAAGAAGTAATCAGAGTACAGGAGGAGACCATCAGAAATCAAGATCAGATTTTTGCGGATCAACAGGACCTTCTCAAAACCCAGGGTGAATCAGTTTCTGAAGACAAGAAGGAGATCAAGAAGATGAAAGCTGTGCTTCATGAGCTTATAAAGAAAGAGAAGGAAAGAGAAAACAAATGATTGTTGTATTTGTTTCGTTTGGAACTTGTTTGTTTTGTAATAACTCTTATAATCTTTTCTCTTTTATCCATTGTCTTGTATTACTTCACTAACTCTTTCAGTCAATTCGAGATTACTCCTTTCTTTTTGTAAATCACAAAGGGGGAGAATATTTACAAAGCAAAGATTGTTTTACAAAGGGGGAGAATGCATTACAATGCTCTTAAGGAAAATCTATGAATACAATCCTTAGGAAAGTCAATACCTAAGGGGGAGTTAGTTGTATTCAATTTCTTATTCAGAAGAGTTTTCAATAACTCAGGGGGAGATAAGTATTTCTTGTTTCATTTACTTTGTGTATTTGTGCTTTCCAAAAAGGGGGAGATTGTTAAGTCAAAAGTCTTCTTTTGGATTTTACATCATGTTTTGGAAATCACAAATATATTCTATGTCATGTTTTGGAAATCACAAATATATTCTATGTCTTGTTTTGGAAATCTCAAATGTATTCTATCATATGTTTGTAAATAACAAATTGTCTTTTATCATGTTTATTGTATCGTACGATGTTGATCGTACTGACCAAAACGTATCGTACTGACTCTGTCAAACGTATCGTACTGACTCTGTCAAACGTATCGTACTGACTCTGTCAAACGTATCGTACTGACTCTGTCAATCGTATCGTACTGACTGCTATTCAGATGATCATTATTTGTTTTGGTACTTTGTCAAAAACTCTCTCTGCATATGAATCGTACTCATGTTTTACATTTCTATATATCTCTTATCCTAACAAAACGATGTCGTTGAGTTAGTTATATACTAATCAAAACGATGTCGTGCTTTCTGTTTCAATATGACCGTTGGAGGCAATATGACCGTTGGAACCCGAGGCCTATAAATAGGAGGTCATTTGAAGCTGAGAAAACACTGATGAACGAAGAGAACGACTGTGAACTACGAAGATTCTAGAGAGAGACACTGTGACTTCTCTCATCAGCCTTGTGCGTCCGATCATCGTATTGAGGGCTTTCAAGTAATTGAAAGACAGAGGTGCCGATTACCTGCAAAATCGAGGGCTGCCGGGGATAGGCAGACAGACGTGCCGATCATCGTATCGAGGGCTGCCGGGGATAGGCAGACAGACGTGCCGATCATCGTATCGAGGGCTGCCGAGGATAGGCAGACAGACGTGCCGATAATCGTATCGAGGGCTCACCAAGGTGTTGGTAAGACAGACCTTTTATCCTAGGTGAAAGGATAACCCTTCTCTTTGGGTTAAAAGAATTGTATTACTTTTACATTTCCGCTGTTACCTGTATTAGAAAGGAATTGTATTGTTTCCTTTCTTCCTTACATATTCAATTGTAATTGTTTCAATTACAAATCATTTTATTACATATTGTTTTGATTGGTTCTATACGCTTTAAGGTAGAATCACTCATATCTGTATTACTCTGATTATTGTGTTCATCTTGAATACAATTGTTTTGCATTACATTAGTATTACAATACATCATACCTTTTACATTCAATACAATTGTGGGTGTTTGTATTAGTATTAGTTTAAGTTCATTTAAACCAATCTCTTTGTTACTAAAACTCAAAGGTTTTTAAACCTACAATTCACCCCCCCTCTTGTATTGTTCCATCTAATAGACTTTTATATCGACTATTCGATCCAACAACAATTAGGTCCTTTGGAGGTACTCTTTGTAAATTTTTATGTAATTTAACATTCTAACTGGTTTGGGATCAAAAATTAATCTTACTAGGACCATTATACAAAAGTTCCCATATCTCACAGACCAGGTGTCAGAACGATGCACTGTCATTCAAGTTGGGACCCCTATGATGGGGTAGTACCAGGGGTATAATATTGACATACATAGTACCGGATTAAATATGAAAGATGTATTTTGGAGTGGTTCATGTAGAATCAAGCGTGTTATGATCAGGAATCCAGTGTTTGGCTATGTCATGGTGATGAAGAGAGACCAATGGAGGTTAGCCGCAGGAACTCCAGAGTGGGATGATATAACTGTATGGATAATCATCCCCACCTATGTTCTAACAACCATATGTGAACCAAAAATTAGAGAATATGTGTGGATCATAAACATAGTGACCATGTGTGGATCAACATCTAGTGAACCTATGTAGATCAACAACATAACAACCATGTGCGGATCAGAATCATGGAGACCCCGTGTGAATCAACATCACAACGACCCCGTGTGGATCCAAAAATAGATACCCTGTGTGTATTAGCATCTAGAGACCCTATGTGGATCAGCAACATAGTTTCCATGTGTGGATCAACATTATGGTTACTTTGTATGGATCAAAATCATAACGGCCATGTGTGGATCAGTATCCTAGAGACCCTGTGTGGATTAGCATCTAGAAACCATGTGTGGATTAGCAGTAGTGTGACCCGATGAGGACCCACCTTACAGTGGCCCAGTGTTGTAACATCCTAGTTCCGAACGCCACTAAGATGTGCCACGTACCCGGTGGGTCACATGGACTCAAGCGTATTTTCCCGCACACCAGAGTCTACCAACTATTAGCGAGGGCTTGGATGTGATAGTGTGAAAAGTAAGCCCTCACTGGTAGTGTTCATAGCAGAATTAAGCAAAAAAATATCACAGAAGCAGTAAATATCCTGCAATAGTAAACAGCGGAATACTAGAGTAATAAACAACTGGAGCACATATGTATATAAAATGATGCATGATACATATGTCTAGAAAAATATCCAAACAAGTCACAATATTGGAAATAAAACCAGTGCTAAACCCATTTACAAAAGAAAAAGATAAAAAACTCCTCAGCATCGCAAGACTAATCTTGGTCCCATGCACTCTAGCTCTGCACCAATTCAAGTACCTGAAGTAGAAGTGATTTTTTGCTTATTTATACGTGCAACAATATAATATGTTGGGCCCAAAAACATGTACCAAACAGGGTGTGAGACTAAATACTAGTAGGAAACCATGCGAAGATATGTGCCTAACAGTCGGTGAATATATGGCAGGTAAAAGTACATAAATTAGTAAACTAGAAAATACTCAGCAGTAAACAATCCATATTTTAAATATCAAGAAACAGAAAAAAAATGGCTAAACACAAACAGGTAACCCTCTGGGAAGTACTAAAGAACATCCCCTCTGGTCCAACCTAAGAAGTACAAGCAGCCCATTGGGCAGTGCACGCAACCTAGCCTCTATTGTTCAGTCATAGAATTCATATAGTCTCTCTGAGGAAGCCCCTAAAATCATTTCCCCTTATAGTCTAACGTAGTTAGGATATCTCTGAGGAAGCTGACATTGTCAATTCCCCTTATATCCCCAAGGTCAAGGACTCTCTGAGGAAGCTCACTTGGTCAATTCCCCTTATATCCCTTGTCGTTCATAGACTCTATGGGGAAGCACACTCAATCAGTTCCCCTTATAGTCTACAGTAATCATGGTAATTAAATTTAAAACAAAGACTCTCTGAGAAGCTCACACGGTCAATTCCCCTTATTGTCTAAATTGCTCACGACTCTCTGAGAACGCTCACTCAGTCAATTCCCTTTATAGTCTACTACACTAGGTTCTCAAGGCCTTGTGTAGGTCAACAAGCATAGAAATGCATTATGGCCCAAGTAAACCTACAGAACTATTTGGATAACTATTCTACAACATATAAATCATGTCCAAATACAAAATCACTATCATATAACAACAGGAATGGAAAATAGGCAAGGGTACCAAACTGGAAAAATATGATCAAACTGTCATAATCAGAACATGAAAGTGAAATAAATCCAAAGCATAGAAATAAATCCTATTCATGTCCAAATAACCTCTAAAAAAGTATAAAATCATGTAAGGAAATCATCATAAGTAAAATGGTAAACACAAAATACCCCATTCAAGTGTATTGGTGGAATTAGCACATAATACTCAATGAAATTGAACGTAAAAGCACAAAACACCTAAATCATTGTTAGGAGATCACTATTTGTAAACCCTGAAGAATGAACCTCCTTAGAACGTCAATGATCTAACAAAACATCTAAAATGTTTGACCCACAATATCTCACGAGAGAATAGAAATAAAAAGATGGTGGTGTAGGAGAAGAGAGAACTCAGCGATGCGATTCCAATGAAACTGACAATTTTTTATTCAGAGGACGGATGCCCGCACGGGGGTTCTTCGATGATCTGCGACTCTACAGAGCTCTTGGTCTAACATAACCTAAAAGAAGAGAGTTCTTGCAATTTAAGTCGACCCCTGTGCATTTAATGAAAAAATATTACACAGCTTCTACTTTTGCAGTACCCAACATGTACTCGCAGTTTCTGTACTCTGCTATATGTGGCTTCCAAGTCACTCCCACATGGTCGTGTGTGTGTCCATGACACCACCTCCTAAGAAAAATTAGTACAATGCATATACATTGAAAATTTCTAGAATTTCCTCTTTTTTCTCAGAAATGACTATAAAAGGAAAATCAAACCAGATAACAAGATCTGGGTTCTTACAGTTGTGGAACAATGACTCCCATACAAGAGTTGATTGATAATAGGATGACTTCTTGTGGATTTTTCATGTAACTTATAAATGGAATAAGATGATATAGAATAGGAAAATTAATCTATTTTTATAATCTCTATGTTGTACACATGGTGTGAGGTGACTATTTCATTGTGCTTTGCGTTTGAGACCTTGCTTTGTGGTTATTTCATTTGTGGGACTCTGGGAGACATTCGAGGGTCTCAAGGTCCCTACTAAGTATTGTTATGCTCACCACTACATGGAATTTTCCCAAACCATCTTGTGTCTTCAGAAAATGATGTGCAGTTGGGATGGGATTTGAGGGAGCCCGGACCAGGTGATTTGCAGAGGAATCCTATGGACTTGGAGTGTTGTGGAGACGATTTTTACCTACCCTACAGGTTGGATCCTCGGTGGATGATCCAGGAGAAGTTTTCTCTTTTCAGTTGTACTTGTACGTTTCATTTGGGATTGTATTCTGACCCCTTTACCTTCAGTACACTTTTTACTACAGCAGTTTACTTCATTGTGGAATTATATTGTGTTCTTTGATTCTATATTTTCACAGGTCTAAAGACAATGTTTTCCCATTATAGGGATATTAATTTTCAGTTCTAGTCACCCACCCCTAGACTATGGAAGGCGGGATTGGGGTAGTCATGGAACGGGCCTCGAGGGAATGGTCGTGACACTGTTGTTATCTTTTTTCACATTAAAAATATATAAAGATAAATAATGGATACATATATATTATAGAATTTCCCTCTAATAGTATATATATATGGAATTTAATCTATAAATATTGCAATTTCTATATGCAGAAAGCTTCAGTGCGTGAATCTAAACATGTATGATTATTTATATAGTTTCATTTATACAGTTACATGATTACATTTAAGGTAATAAATAATCATCTATATGAAGAAATGTATAGTTACATGAGTATAATTTGGTTACGTCGACTACACCTTTATGAATTTTTTATAGTAAGAATTTACGCACACCATAACACTATGAGATACTACATATTATTTTTTAATCATTAGAGACTTATATATAATTAATTTATGGATACGGATTCCGATAGGGAAATTATAGTAAGAAATATGAATGTTTTTTAGTATTAATTAATATACATATTATGAAATCATATATCACATACCAATAATGTGGGATTTGTTTTAAAAGAAAATATAATTTTTGTTTGATTAATATTAGACTAGGACCCCCAATTTTTATAATATAAGGACGAATTAATTTGGTATATTATCATCAAATTTACTATATTGATTACGTATATAAAATTTATAATTATTATTTTAATTGTTTAATTTAATTTTAATAATATTATAATGTTTTTCTGTTTTTAACATTCCATAACTCTACTCTAAAATAGATGTTACACTGATTATGAAATCATTAGTTTCTATACTCTTTCCAATTATTCATCTCTCGAGGATATTGGTGAGCTCAAATTCCAGAACTACATTCAAATTATTTGATCTAATAGAATCTATAATATTTTTCATTAAAAAAATAGTTCCATCAACTTGGTAATACATGATTTTAATGATTCATCTAATTATATTGAATCTCATTCTATAGGTTTTTTTTAGAATGCTGTTGAATTTTGCTTTCAGGTTATAATTTCTCAATTACATTATAATATGAACTATATCTTCTATTTCATGTTTGTTACATGAAAAGTAAAAAAAATTGAATGGCGTGACCTTTAATTTCTAGCGCTAAATCCTCCATGAATCTATACCAAGGATCTTTATGTTAGACATAGAATTATTCTCTCACATTCTCATTCATCTTTAAATAATTTACTATTCAATAATCTGTTACCGTAGTAATTTACTCTATCACAGTTACCTATTAAACTTTGTTTAATCTAATAGTCTATGTACTATAAGTAATATTTCAATTTTTTAATAATTTTTTGATATCTCTATAATAGACTCCAATATTTAAAATATATATATTTCAAATTTAGACTTTAGAGAAGACATATATTATAGGTTAGAAATCATTGATTAATTTTGAACTAAACATGTGCGCATATTATTAAGGAATAAAATTATGTGGAATTAAGATAGTTATTGGAAGTCATTCTATTTGGCTTTACTAGCTTCAGACTTACCACATGTGGTTACACACCATGAGTCTTGGGGTATTGGAAGAAAGATTTCAATAGTTGGTCCTAAAAATATTATGTCTTCACAATTCAGAGATAATTTATTAACTCCTCATTCTAATTCACTCATAATTATTATTTTACCAAAACCTATTTTTACACTATGATGAATTTTCCATTCAATTTCCATTATGTAAAATGTTTTAGCTCCATATGCATAGGTAAAATTTGATGATTCATTAATATTAATAATAATAAAACTCGAAAAAAAATATACACGGTTCCTAGATTATTGATATGTATATTTCAATATTGAATATTTTATATCCATTTAATACATCATTCATTGCTTTTCCAATAAAATATTCAAACATTATATACTTCATGAAATTTTAGAATCCATTCCTTCTTCTTTCAGTTTAGTATATCTCCCATACCTCTTATACATTATCAAAATGTACATACTATTATTAACTATACAAGCATACATTTTTTGAAATCACATAGACATATATGCATACATTATTCATACATTGAATTAATTTATATACACTTGTGCACATATATTCACAGCTATAGTTATATACAATTCATCCATTATACCTGTCACAACCATCCTTCACTCCATGTGAATGATTCATAAGCACACCACATACATAATTTCTTCACCAAATTTCCTCCAACACTCCCAATGAGTGAAAAAAATTCCATATAACATCACAATAATGTTATTTTTGTGTGTTCGAAATTATTTAATTAAATGATCATTTCATGAAAATTAATAGGTTGGATACTAGTTTTTTAATAGTAGTAATGATGGAATTGAATAATTAATTTAGATAATAGTTTCTTTTATATTCCCAATTTTAATATTGGATTTATCGAATAACATTAAATTATTTCCATAAATATTAATTTTACATAAATAATTCATATAAAACATTATGTAATTTCTATATATAATAAATTACATTTTATGTGATAAAAATAGTAGTCTTTCAATAAAATGAATGAATGGAATTACTAAATCAACGATCATAAAAACAAATAATATTAATTTAATTATTCCAACATGAAGTAAAAAAGACTCATAAATATTTAGTAAACATTTTAATAAAATTTAGAAAACAATAATGGATAAATGTGAATGATTCTAAAAATATTATATAAATCATGGATAATGTTGTTCATGTCGGCATTGTCTGTTAAAAACAGGGTTGTAGGTTCTAAACCCATACTTGTTGTCTCACCACATTCCATACCCACTGAAAATTCCTCACATAGTTTCTAATATCCTGCTTGTTGTCTCACCACATTCCTTTCCCACTAAACATTCCTCACCTTTCCCATCCTTTGCATGAAACCATCACCATTGTTTTAGATATTTCATCTCAAATGTCATAAAAAAAACCATAACCCTAGAATGACACTCTGAATAATTATATTATTCTGAATCATCTAGATGATATTTTCTATACTTTTAATTTCATATGTAATCCAAAATTGGATTATAGATTTAAAAATCAATAGACGGAGGTTTTCCTTTATAAAGACACAAACATTATGAATTTGTGTGGTTTAAAACCCGAGAATCAGCAGCCCCATGACTACCATCATAGCTTGGTTGGTTCCATATAGCATTCATTTCCATAAAAACATAATTCCTGAATCACATGTGGTGGAAGTCAAAACACAAAAATATAAACAGAATATTTATTCTAATAGGATGAATATCAAAAAAAAATTCCACGGTATTGGTTATTCCCCAATAAATTAAAGTAGAATATGAATATCACTTTTCAAATTGATGGACATGTAGGATTATTCCTTTTCTCATTCATCCTTCACATCACATATACATATCATTGTTAAGGAACATGAAATCATCTACAATCATATTTAAAAACCCAGTTTAGAGACTCATATTAAATTTTAGGGCATATGGAAAGTGGAAACAACATCAGATGTGTTTTATAATAGTCTCGTCAACTAGAAAGGATTGAAAGGATATCAAAACATGACACAAGAAAATAAGTGGAATGAATAAAACGAATCCCAAGCCATAAACTGAGATCCCAATTATCCAAACCAATTCTATATTACAGTCTTTTGGTTAAACCATTAGAAAATTCTTCAATTTGATGTAACGAAATAAAACAGGATCAAAAGGAGTCATGGATTATTTTTAGGCATAAAATGAATTCTGGAGAGTTAGATATATCAAATCTAAGAGATGAATAATATGAACCACCAGATGTTTTATATGACATAATTATAACATCTACTTTTTAGGTATTCTTACCCATACCTATTTTCCAACGGCATCATAGATGTGTTGAATTAGATCCCAATAAAAATATGTGGTTTTCATGATTTGGGTGGTTTTATTATTATGTTAATTATTTTATGTCATTTATTTTACAATAAATATTGTTTATTTTATTAATGAATTCATATCATAATTATAAATTTTCAATGTATTTGAGTATTCAATTTCATGATGATTTCTTTTCATGCTTAATTCACTGAATTGACACTTTTCTTATTTTACACTATCATTATTTTATTTTATGATATGTCAATGGTAATCATCCTTTTGATTTTATGAATAGTTATGAAATCTAGGTTCGGTTAAATATTTTCATATATTTGTAATTATTTATGAGTGTATCTCCAGACTCATTTTGAGTGTTAGGATATCATTAAACCAAAACAACAAAATTTAGTAAGGAAAAATTAAAAATAAAACTAATTTGAAAATAACTCCATGAAAATAATATATTATTTTATATGGTTAATTTTTTTATAAATATTATCTAGTATGTTTGAAAAATCAATTTTTAAAATAAAAAATAAACCCAAAAATATATATTTTATTTTGTAAGAAATTAATAACTAAAAATAATTAAATGCTATCATGATATTTCAAATATAAAAATAAATTATAAAAAAACAAATTATTTTTAAAATTAAATTGAATAAAAAATGAATAAATTTATATTTCATAGGCCCTACCCCTGCTCTTATGGATTACATGCATGTAGACTGACCAACTTACATCTTTTTCTATTTTTATTTTCATGAAAATATTATTTATTATAATTTTATAGGGTAAAATTAATTTATAATAAAAAATATAAAAATAAAAATGGTTAAATCCATAAATATTATATTATAAAAAACTACAGTGTATAAATTGTAACATAATTCAAAATATAGAAGATAAATATATATAAATTAAAAAATGCCATAATTTGGTTAATTGTTGACCCATAATATCTGTTGAATTATGGATATATAGAAATATAGAAGCTTTTAATAATATAAAAAATCTATGAATAGTGGTTCAATAGTTGTACATGATTATGTATTTTCCAAATATAGTTTCAATTTAACAAATTCCTGGATTCACCTCCCTAATGTTTTCCCAATATTCATGACCAGAACTCTCATTTCCCCTCATGAATTCATAGGAATTTGTTTGTGGATAAAGGTAATACATCATATTATCATGAATGATGTGCATCTACTACAAACCAATTAACTGTAAATCCAATACACATTGAATAGAATTATAATTACAAAAGATGGATGAAAGATATAAATTGAGAAATCCTTATTTAGCGAGAACACTTTTCATTATAGATAAAAATAGTTGAAAATTAATTTACTCAGATATTATGAATTTTTTAAAAAATATTTAAATTAATCCATATTAAATAATTAACATAAATATGGCCACGATGTAATTATTATAAATCATAATCCATATAATTACAAATATTTTCTATAAAATTGAATAGTATATTTATGGTAAATCTTACTCAAGGGAGTTTACTTCTCTCCCTCTATTACAATATGATCTCTTTACCCTGATTCATATTCCAAAATTGGGTCTATTGAGGTTACCTTTAAATTTATCAAAAGACACATTGTTAGAGATAATATTGGGCTGAGAGACTGAAATAAACTAACATAGGTGTTATATAGAACTTCACATATGATATTCCTAACACAATTTTAATTCAAATAATTACTATGTCTGGTAGGAAACATGATTAAACATGGTTCATATGAATTATTTAATTAAATAAATATTTAATATAATTTAATATAATACAAAAATATATCTATGTCCTCTAAAACTAAAAATATTCTTACACCAAAGAAAATGATACAATATGGGAACATTAATTTGGACCGAGGGATTTTCTAAAATCAACATTCATGACAATTACTAATTTTATTTAAAATATGATAAACAAATTCCTAATTAATTTTAAAAACATATATATTAAAAATATTTTTTGTGATAAAATATAAAAACTCTTAATACCCATAAAAGTTTGACCATAGGGTAGCCACACCATCCCAATATAAACCAATAAAATAGTTTTTCGGAACATCTATTAGGTTAAGTAACATTTTTAATAAAATATATCAACTCGTGAGAGTGTATTCCTAGGTTTTTTAGGTTATAGATATTCATAGGGGTTTTTGAGTTTTTTAATTACATTGGGGGTTACAATAAAATAATTCTGCTCAGTAATTTTTCTTTTTTAATGGTGATAGATACTTATATCCCAGATAAATTGCTTGAGAGAAAAAAATCTAGTGAATCATTTGTGAAACATATTAATTTTGGCTAAAAAAATCATACTATTATGACAAAAGATGAAGATGTCATCTTGGGGAATCATATCTTTTTTGTCCTCGTGGTAAAATTATATTCTATATAAAATCAATCCTAAATATATTATTGCAGGGAGTTTAAGATGACATGTAAGCTTGTATAGGTTACTATTTTCTCACCAATTTTCTCAGTTGGATCTCCAAAATGGATTAGGATTTTTTCTTTTAAGGATAGGGATGGTGATAAATTTCACCCAATATGGGGTATTGGTGACATGGTGTAACCATACTATGATGTTGATATCCACAAACATTCTTGAGAGCAATCATGATGGCTCATTTTAGAGTAGATGGATCATGGTTGTGACTTGTATTGAAAAAATACCTATTATGAATGGGAATGTGACATGTGTCATTGAAATGTGAAATGGTTGTGAATATGAAATTTTATTTGAATTAGATAAATTATTTTTGATGGGATTCCATATTTTTTCAGTCATTGATTTTATTGTAGTATTTTTTGTACGGAAGCATAATCCCACATTGGTTTCCAAAAGTATTGATGGATGACATATAAGAATGTATGAACTACTCATTCATCCCCAATTATAATTAGGATGTAACCCTAGAAGATATTATGTGTTTTCACTAAATGGACTAGGTTGGTATGAATCTTGTATGGCTGGATGTTTTTATAATAGAATATTTTGTAAAATAGTGAATTTGAGACACAACTTTGAATCCAACTGAAACATGATTATTCAAATAACAAGGTTATAAACATGAAATTAAATTAGTTCTTATTATTAAATTAAACTACATATTTAAATGTATACATTTTTAATATAGAAAATAAATGAATTTCTAAACACATCAGTATAAGGGCTCATTTTTTAAAAAAATAAATTCAAAATAGAATTGTATTGATATTTGTGAGAAAAAATAATGACTAATTTATGGATCGTTTAGAAATGATATTTAAAAAATTAACAACTTTTTTAAAATAAAAATATTTATATTGACCTAAATTATAATTTTTCGATATTTTGGATTAATTTTTCAATAAATTGTAAAAATACTAATTTTTTATAATGTTTTCATTTATTTTTAATAAATTAAAAACCATTATTATTTTTAGTTTGATTTTTAATTAACATAATTAATATTTTGTTCTATAAAATCACATTAATAACATTTAGGTCATATTTATACAGTATTTTAGTATAAGTATATTTTTGGGCTTTAACCACTTCATCTTTGTCTTAAAATTTCTTCAATGTGCATACATTTTCATCATTTTAATTAATTATTTAGATCTATATGAGGAATGATTTAAATAAAAAATTTAAATTATATATCTATAAATATGAATTTAAATCCATTTAATTATGATTACTAGTAATATAGTTAACGTGAGATCATCATTTCCTAAAACTAATTATTTCATGAAAATTTTCTTTTCGACCTCTCAAAGAGTTGAATTTTAAATAAAATTATACCAATTATGTGTGTTGAATATGAAAAAATGACATAAAATTTTTTTATCATATAATTTATGTTATATAAAATGAACTTATTTTCATAATGAATATTGAAAACATAAAATCTAATTTACCCTAGTTATGGTTAAAATGTGTTTACCAAGGGTGGGGGTTAAGATAAAAATATAAGGGTCTAAATGACCATTTTTTAATTATTATTGTTTATAAAATTTTAGACCTTAAATTATCAGTGGTTAAAATGTACCATTTTACTTATATATATAGAGTAATGTTTTTGTACTTCATTTTTTTCAAAAAACACAATCTGTGTCCTCTCTCCCACTTAGAGAAGGCCAGACCCTCTAATTTCTTTTACGAACATCCAAAACACAATGGTTAAAAAATAAATTTTGAAATAACATCCTTAGATATAAAACCTAGTTGCAGAATCCTGTTAATTATTAGAAACACAACCTATTATGGTTCTTGGTTTAAACCCAATCATGTTGTCCAAAGAATAGATAATGTACATTAACGAGTATTTAGTTTTTTTCATCATTTTTATCCTTAAAATAATATAAAATCAAGATTATATAATTATTTCATTATATTAAATATATTTTAATTTGTTTATTTTAAGATAATTAATTATATTTATCTCTTCCCCCCCCCCAATGAAAAATGGTGTTGTTGATCGTGTATACGATGTACTACTACCTCATGAAAAAACATAATTCGTTTTAAATAATTTCCTATCACAAAAAGAGAAGGCATTTTTTTAATTTTTATATTTCATAGTTCTGATATCATTTTTATTATGGGATTATAACATCTTAAAAATTTTGTTACATTCTATTCAATAAAGAATTAGATAATGTTGCTCATGTATAGAGAAGACTACTGCCTCACAAAGTGATGTGATTCATTTTTCACATAAGTATTAAATTAAATTAAATAAGGAATAAATTAATATATATACATGTTATTATATAAATATTAATCAATATGAAAAATAAATATATCATGTACATTCTTAACATACAATCCATTGGTCAAATTATAACATCATTTACGTGTATGGAAGACTCCTCCCTCATGAAGTGATGTGACTAATTTTTATCACTGTATTACATGGATTATATTAAGTGTATTTAAGGAAATAAATTGACATATATGATATAATGATCAACCAATAAGTATAAAATTATATTTACCTTCTCTCCACCATGATCTTCACAATATTTAAGCATTACCCAGGCGTACATACTACCAACCATCTCCATGCTAGTATCATAGTTTAAATTTTATAAAAATATTTTATTGTTGTATTAAAAAGTATAATTTATCCATAAAAATGAAAATTAAATATCTATTACTATTATTTATATGATTAAATAACAATCACTTTGAACTTATTCCACTTACTAATGTGATTTTGGAAATAATATCCTTTTATTGTTAAAAAATCTGATGTAAAATTAATTGTTTATGTAATTGAATGTGACAAGATGAAAAATAGAATTAAAGAAATAATAATAATGGAATAATTTATTAAGATATAAATAAATTAACATCATGTTTTACTCTCGATGATAAATAATACAAAGGATAAATTGTGCTAGAAGTAAGGAATTTCAGTAAACTATCATTTCCTTCCAGTTATAAACATTCTATATCAAGATCACATTATATATATCTTTAATGTAAATTAATCATAATAACTAATGTATATATATCCCTAAAATAGGCATCTATCTTATTCAAAATTTCATTAATGGTGTAATAAAACACTTATTATCACTTTTAATTGAATTTAAAATGTATTTCCATCAATTGTGATATGAAATATGGTTATGAATAATAGTTTCCTTACATCGGTGAATTTTATGATATTCCTTATGATTTATTCCATTATGTAGAAAACATATATCATTAACATTTTTTTATGGATTCACATATATATTGATCTAATTCATTAGGGAAATCTGTATTATCTTGAGGCCTCATGTATATGAAAAGGTGTGAACCTAATCTATAATGTGACTTTTTCAACCATTTGATATTCTCTAGGTAGTTGTATTTGAATAATTTTTATCTAATGTTATATATTTTTGTTAAATTCCCATTGATGCCATGATATTACGTTACCATGTACTTTATGTTACTATTCCACATGATATCATAAGAGCCTTCTATTTTCTGATAACATATAACACCATTAACTCATCTATTTTACTTCCATATAATGTTTATTTCCCAAAGATGGATTTTTATATCACCCCTTTATCTATTCCTTACCCATGTTGTATGATAAGTTTTTATGATCTATAATGGTATTTAGGATCCCAGTATGAATAATAAAAAATGTATTCAATGTTTATTGTTAATTTTGTTATAATGTGAATGTATTTTTCCATTGAAACAATGCCTCGTGATCATTATGGTTGTAATTGTTGAATATTTATGTTTATCAATCATTTTATAATATGTGTAAAGGTATTGGGTATATATATAGTATTAGGGTATAGGAATAGTTAACCATTAGAACGTGGATGAGAAATAGTTTTTGAGAACCCTAGATAATATTAAATATATGAGGCCAAATATAAAAAAATATTATGAAATATTGGAGAAGTATTGATAGAGTGGTATATGATTAATTATGTCCCTTTATAGATCCTATAAGTTTACATGGGTAAGAATGATTTTTACATATTTTTAATAATTCTGAAAAATACATTTCATAATTAAATAGATAATTACCTAGTATATGAAAATAGGCCTTAATATGCACCTAGATTGACACTCCTGTCGGATAGGTTTTTTAAATTCACAAATAATTTAAGAACCATTGTGAAGAAATTAAACAATTTGTTTTTGTTGAAAACCTAATGCTGAATTTTCTATGGTTAAGATAGTATGAAACCAATAGACTCATAAATTATGATTCAATTATCATTAATAAGTTAATCCTTATGTGATTTAAACAATACCTTATATATATAAATTAGTTATGGTTTGATAATTTTTTCTTAAAATAATAATGGTGGGAAATATGAGAAATCGTGATGATAAACAACATGATGGGATGTGTAATTATTTCACCAATTATATACCTTATATTAGGGGTGTTTTTTGATAAATTAAAGTATGTACCATCTCAACTAGCTCAAGATATGAAAAAAATTTCAAATCAGGAAGAGTTCACTACTAATCTTAAGAAGGATCATGATGTAGTAAAGTTCTTTATGGGAAAAAGGTCTACAACCTTTAGTGTATCTTTTGATCACCTCATTGTAGTGTAATGGATTAACACCATTGATAATTTATTTTTTCATCCATTGAATAGAGAAAGACAATGTTGTGATAGTCATTTATCACATTGAGGGTGAATCTAATTATTGGTCGACTCTGATCAAGAACTCCACGTATAAAGTGGATATTGATTCCATGTAATTGAAAAAAATTAAGAAAATATTTTTTAAGAATATTTTCCGCAAACTCTTCATCTTAAAACGAAGAGTGAATTACTTAGTCAAGTTCAAAAGTAATATGTGTTTATTGTAGCATGTGAGGAAAAAAATTCAATGATTTCACGGTATCCCTCTATATTTGACAACAACATTGAATGTATGGTGGTCCAATTCATTACTAGTTGAAGGACGAGTCAATGAATAAAATCACCCATTTTTCCATTTAGAGATTATGAAGAGACTATATATTGTGCCTTGAAAGTTGATTTGGATATCTGAGACTCCTAGTGGTCTTGTGAAACTAGAGACAAAAATCATAAGAGTGGATTTTATTCAAGTGTACCAATCAATAAATCTCTTCATTGAAAGAAATCCAACAATCCCATTTTTCAAAAGTTTATGGTGAAGAATAAAAAATATTTATTATGGGGAAAAACATTTTTCATGAATGGAAATGATGGGAATAAAAATAATCCATATAAAAGGAAAATGAAGAATACCACTAATGAGGAGGAAGAAAATAAGGGATAGATCAACTCTATGCCTATTATATAGTTCTTTAATTGCAATATACACAAGAATTAAAAAATCTAATTCCCTAAGAAATTTATTCTTAAAGAAAATTAGTAATAAAAAATCCACTGCTGTAAGAAAAGTCATATTCCATCACTAATCCTCATGTGGATGCTGATAATGTTGTGGTGGAATGAACAATAGTAATTCATTCTCGTATAGTGAAAATTTATTCTTCTAGTTCTATTAATTATTTAATATCATATTTGCTTTGTAGAAATGTTCAAACTCTACATCAAAACATTGAGTATGAGATATATATTTTAATATGATATGTATTTATGGTTTCCTCTCATGTATATAACTCCTCCTTAGTCAATTTTTGTGGAGTTAATAATCCATAAAATAATGAATTATATCCTTTATTAGAGTTTGGTTCAATTTTTTTCTAGTATTGACTGTCCTTGTATAAATCCAACATCAACTATTGACTTTGGGTGATCACTCTATGTGTCCCAATTCACCCATTTATTCTATTGAATTGTAAATAAGAGGATGAATATCTAATAAAGACTTCCATTCCAGAAAATTTATTATTTATTTATGTGAAATAACATCTACCCCAAATAATTGAGGCAATAAAGGGATTCATGCTTTTAGACATGCCTAATATAATATATTTTAATTTTATATTCTCAAAAGATTTACTAGGTTTTTTCCTAAATTATAGGTTGATTTAATAATAAAACATAAACTTGTATCATCGGCTATATCGATGTTTCTTTATAGTATGGCCACCATTGTGATATAAGAGATGAATAACCAGTTACAAGAGAATATAGAAAAGGGGTTTATATACCCAATTACCTCATAGAGGGGTTATTTGTCCTCTTACTAAAGAATATCGTTGGTTAAAGGTTCCTCATTATTTATTATCATGAACTATAATATATAACAATAATGAATAATTATCCCCTTCCTTGGATAAACGGTGATTTTGATCAACTTTTTGGTGGTAAGTATTTCTAATATATTTATCTTTGATATAACTATATATGTATAATGAAATAAAATATTCCTAAAAATGTCTTTCAAACTAGTTATGGAAAATATTAGTTCATAGTGACACCTTTTGAAATCAAGAAGAATCTAAAAACATTTTTGGACTTAATTAATACAGACCCTAGGGTTTAGACTAATAAATTTCTGCTGGTCTTTATGGATGATATTCAAATTTTCTATAAAATAAAATAGAGGCATGAAGAGCATTTAGATACTATGATAATGTAATTTTTAAAGGAGAATATATATGAAATACAAAATAAGTTTGAGTCTTGGATGACGAGATAGTCATTTATGGGGACAATTATCACAAAATGTGATATATATGGATTATTATACAAAAAATTCAATTGGGTACTGGTTTTGACATGTATCTGTAATGGAGAACTATAGCTTCCATATATTATATCAGGAATACCATAAAATTATGTGGAAAATATCATGATTTCCATCAAAACTAACAAAACTAATTCAGGAAGGTGTAATTTTCTTCTATGATAAATAATGTAAATATACATTTAAGGAGTTGAAAATGTCGATTATCAATCCATGAGTACATATTCTTCCCTCACATAGGGTAATTTTTGTGGTTTACAAAAATACATCAAAGAAGGTATTGGGTGGTGTACTAATGCATAATGTAATGTTGAAGGCCTGCTACTCATGTAAAATAAAATTTCTTGTGAATAAATATCTCATTCATGTCCTAGAGATTTTTATAGTGATCTTTTCATTAATTATATGGTAGAATTTTCTCTATAAAGAAGAAGAGTGGAATATATATAGATCACAAGAAACTAAAATATATATTTTCATATAAATATAATAACACGATCAACAGAAGATGGATAATTATAATGAATGAGTATTAATACTAAATCAATTACAATTCTAGGAAGATATATAGATTGGTGGATGCTCTAAGTTGAAAGGATCATGTAATTTTTTCAATGATGAGAATTGAGAAGGATTTAATATTCATATAGTTGAAAATTATAGATATTTTCATCCATTAAATTATAGGATGCACTAAATTTTATTCACTAGGAGTCAATGTATGAGGTTTCACACCCCCGCCCCCTAAATTGGAAGGGGGTGCTTAGCCCTAGTCTTCCTCAGTGGATCAGCCATGATCCACTCTCCCATTTTAAAATCCTAATTTTCTCCCAATGATTCTTATTAATCTAGTAAGCCAAAAAGAGCCAAATATACATAAAGTGTGTCCTCATATTTTATTCTCACCATTTTTGTTCATATACTCTACATGTATCCTAAACCTATCCATGGTATATCAATTCCAAAATTATTTCCCTGCATTTGACGATTTTAATCATTTAATTTTTTGTTCCTAAGGATTACAATAATGTAACATTTTGGGGATTATCAACAAGAGGCGTATCCTGATCATGTTTTTGTTGATGGATGGTTTTATTATATCATGGTAAAAATGTACTTGAAAATGTAAAGGGTTTTAGGTATATCTCCTCGAGTAGTTGTATGATTTCTATTTGAACCATGATTCTCATGGTGTAAGATCCAAGACATCATGGAGGTATTTTAATGTTTAATTTTTTTCTTTTAATCAATTAAACATTCATAATGTAATGTTTCCTAGGAATATGAGGGGAACCAATGGTGTTTCGGTTGTTTGGGATTTGAAATGAATGAAAATTGTGACAACCTGTGAAAGGCTCATAGTAGCCACGTGGTTAAGTAAATCATTCAAGGCAGGAGGCCAAGCCGCCCATCCTTATAAAGAATCATTTCAAACAGTTGGTGCTTGGTTTTTCATCACATGTGAGAACATCATGGAACCATGTGTCTTTAAATCTTATTGACAATGGAAGATGAACGGATGGTGTATGGTTTGGAAAACCATGCAACCAAATCGTGCACCCATTAAAAAGTTTACATTTACCAAAATGCCCCAAGAAATTTTTATGTACTCAACCAATTTTCCTCCCATATCATATAACACTACAACTAGTGATGAACATAAACCCTAAATATCTATTAAGAATATACCTCCATCATTTCTAAGCCGTTTGGAATGCCGCTGGTTGCAGATCAATGCTCTAGGTATGTCAAATATTCCACCTGCTTCCCCATTCCAAATTAGGGCATGTGGTTTCCTCCATCATCATACAAATTTCATATAACATTATTTTCCAGTGGAATATTAATATGGGATTCATTGGGTTTTGGATTCTAGATCAATGATTTTCATTAAGATTTTATTCATCCTCATATTTGAGGTAGGTTTTCTATATGTTATGTCCCATAGTTTTATTGTAGATTTGTTCTTGTGTGGTTTTGATATAACATACCACTTGATGTGAACTTTTATCATTGAGTGGTTTTTGAAAAAATGGTTGGATAAAGGTTTATTTTGACTCTTCATGATTCCCTTGAGATGCATAGAGGTTTAATAGAAAAATTTGGGGGCCGCCAATGAGGTTCACCAATATTCCAGAATATGGTAAATGATAATGTTAATTATTGAATGGATGTGGGAAAATTTAGATGCAATGATGACCATGTCAATATGTTTATTTTAGTTTAAATATAAAAATTTTAGTTTTTCATTGGTTACTATAATGGCCTAAGGTGTTATTCTTCATGGTATGTAAATTGGTTAATTAGGAATGTGAAGATGTGAAAAATAGAATATGAAAATTTTCAAAATGGATAATAGATTTAGTGCATATCAAAAAATTAATAGGTTAAATATTTAATGGATTTTGAATTTAGGGATACAGAAAAGTGGTTTTCATAAGGGATTGAAGATTATGTTAAATTTTTAAACATATGGAATTTTTTGAACAAGCCTAATGCATTAGGGTAGAAAAATGAGAAATTGCTAAAGAGGCTATAATATGAAAATGGTAAAATTGTTAATAGGTCATAGTATAATATTAATATCTATGTTTATTGTTGTGTATTGTGATTGTGACTTGTGTTTTTTGTGCATGGATTGTGGTATGGTACATTTGGTGATTGGATATATAATAATGTGCACGTGTCATGGTAATGAGGGGAATTGACATTAGGTTCTACACTTTAGAGCCGATTTTGATAGAGGCACTAATATCCACACTATAATAAACAAATTATGGAAGGGGATGGTGTATTTTTTCCCCTAATGGTTTCATTTTATGAGACGCCCTGGGTTAAGAGTTAATGGTGAGTGTGATGTATTCACTATGATGTTGTTTCCCCTAGTGATATTGGGACATGAATTATACCGTTATGAATTATTTTTTATTGCATTAAACTATATTGTAGATGATGTAGATTCATGTCCCATAGAAAACATTATGTAAATGTATTCATTAATTAAGGGGGTATAAATTATAAAAATGGTAAAAATATTAGAATGGTGATGTTATAGAAGATAAATAATGGCACTTGTGCTGTATTTAATTTACATTTATTTTATTTAGTAAGTGAATTCACTACTTATTTAGTTTGGATAATTTTTAGACACAATTCGTACCCCCCCCCCCAATTTAACTCATACCCTACTCAGGTGTCATTAGGTACCTGAGTAGACTTCCTAATTGTAGCTTAGGACATGGGTAAGTGGCCATGCTAGGGATTTATGTCGGGATTGTTATATGAATGGAAGAGGCTCTAGACCTGAATTTAGGACAATTTTAAGGATTCATCTGTTGTATTTATTTATTGCTTTAATGGTCTCTTAGAAATATTATAATGAAATGACATAATTTTTGACTGTTTGTGGTTTGTACTCAGTTTTGAAAGATGTTTTATTATGAATGATCATTGGATATTACATACAGTTTCCTCTATTTAATTTTTATATCTATTGTGGATTACTATGGTAATAATGGAATAGTCTCCCCATTTGTCTTATTTGACCCTCAGTACTAGTCAGAACCGTCTGGTGTATGGGGATGCATGCTTGATGCCATGTGCCGATTCTGCATGGGGAACCTGTTTAGTGGATCTCGGGTCAGGGATGTCACAAAGTGGTATCAGACCTAGGTAGTTGTTTTATATGGTCTTATTATTTTGTAATAGTATATGTAATAATAGATTTTGTCACTCATCGAAATAAAATCATGTTTGGAGGTTGATAAATCATGTATATAAAAACCTCAATTATGTAGTATGGGAATTTTTTCTCTTTATAAGTGTTGTTACTGTTTGATGATGCTTCACTATTAGGTGTTTCAATTGTTGTGTGATGTGGAAAACTTGTGATATTTTACTCGTGAAAATTTTGGTATGAGATTGTTCATTAATTAATCATTATAGGAACCTAGAGATGTAGGTGGCATGGATCGTGATAAACACACATGATATGGTTGTGTGGGACACAAAGGGTTGAATGTATATTGTATTAATGGAAATTTTAATAAAATTGTGTCACTGAAAATGATGCAAATGGGTTAAAAGGAATGAATGTTAGAGAATCATAAAAGAATATTGGTTGATGTAAGGTTTGAAATGAGTTAAAAGTAATGAATATTAAAACTTTTGAAATGGTAATGTTGCTTAAAAGATAAGGTTATATATATTATTATATGTCATAAAATGAAAAGGGTTTATAGTGAAGGGATGGGGATTACATTTGTTAGTTTAAAACAACTGTATCATGAATGCGGTACGAATAGTTGTGGGAAGTTTATTAAATGTGATGATGTCTACTGGTATAATGTATGTGAAATATGGTTATTTGGTAAATGAACAGTGTTCCTTAGGTAAAATATGGGTTCATTTTGGCATGTGTTCTATGTCATGTGGTTTGGCATTGTAGAAAGAATGTCGATGCGGCTACAAGTTCCCATCAGGAGATTAGAGGATGTAACCATGAAAAATACTCCATATACAGAGCATGAAAATAAATTTGTCCTGGTTAATAGGGCAGAAGGGAAAGATAACTTTTATAATTTTTTTTAAATGATAGAATGGAACCTAGGGTGGGTGGTGTTGAGTATGTTCGAGCAGACTAGGGTTGTCAACTGCAACACCCTCCATAATTTTTTAGAGTGGGTGTAATGGACATAGTCATATTATAGATACTGTCTATTTATATTATTCTTGATAATTTTGAGGCTAATCATAAGAAGAGGGTCAGCTAGGTGGCTTATATGATGTGGGGGAAGGTCAAGACCCAGAAAATTGATGGTATGATGATAAAGGATTTTCAAAAATGTTTATAGATAATTTGTATTCAAAGATCTTTAGAAAGGTGAATTTTATAAAGATAATGAGATTGACCAAAGGGGTTATGTCATTGATGAATTATAATAGACATTTCACTAATTTGAGATGAATCAGTATAGTGTTAGAATGGTTTGATTCAGTTAGAGAAAAATATTTCCAGGAGGGGATTTGGCATCATATCATGTCCAGGAAAATATCATCATATTATAGAGGTTTTAAAAGTGGTGGATCAGACACTTATCTCATAATGGAGCCATAAGGTTGCTTCTGGGAGGGTACTTCTGGTATAGGTTTGATGGAATAGTTGTGAATCTTATAAGGGAAATAAGTTCCATTTTGGAAATTTCCATCTAGGTAGATTTGTGTAGAGTAGTGAAAAGATAGGATCAACCTCTCATGGAGGTGGCTAGGTGTTATATTTTTAGTGTGGAAGGTCGTAGAACATGTGCAGCTTGTTACCAAACCACCAATAGAGTGTCTGTAATACGAAAGGTGGAGGAATTCGAAGATGTTTTGTCGGAATCCTCTTCAATTTGTTATAGTTATAGGGTCATGTATGATGTCGCGTATAGTAAAGGGATTAGTTACTCATTTCCAAGAAGGTATTTTGATCTCTAAAAGTCATACCACTAGAGGTGGAAGGTGTTGTACTCTAGGGTGAGAGAATACATATCAAAAGGGTAGTGAAACACCTAGGTCGCATGCCAAAGCATATTTAAGAGTGTCAATCCCTCTTTATTATGTTTAGTTTGAACTGACATGTGGTGAATATAGACTGTCAAATATTCCAGGTATGATCCATGTGGCTTACTCCCTTGTGAGTTCATTATTTGACACAAGTTCCACAATATCTTTTATTTATACTCAATTAGTATTTTTCATGGTTATAATAGTTGACCCTGTGTGTGGATTTATTTTTATTTATATGTTGTTAGGGGTTCGAGATAAGGATATTAGGCCATGTAAGGGCTACTCTCTCAGGGTTGGTGAATATCATTTCCTATGGAACATGTTTTTTCTTCAACTATAATGATTTGATTTTATTTTTGGAATAGAATGTGTAGTGTTGTACCAGGACCGTATTGATTTCTACAAAAGAAGGGTAAAATTCACATACCTATAGGGAAATATTTATGTCCATAGGGTGAATGGAATGTCTAGGTAGTCTTCATATAGAGATTTGTTTTGTAGTGGGGTGAGATCATAGCCCAATTGGGTTATCTCATTCTTGATGATGGGGTAGTAGATCAGGCTATATTTCTTCCTATGGTGGATCAGTTCATAGAAATTTTTCCTGAGGACTTATTGAAGATGCCACATGAGAGAGACATTGAGTTCATGATAGAGATTCTACTTAGCAATGAACCTTTTTCAATTCCACCCTAGATAATTCCATCAGAAATGATTTAAGAACATAAAACACAGTTAGATTAGTTAGAGTACAAGGGGTTTATACATTTTAGTATGCCACCACAGGGATAAAAGTTATGTTTTCTAAGAAGGCCTATCGGTCATTTCGGTCATGTTTACACAATATAATGTTTAATTAGATGAGGATTAAGAACTGATAACCTCTTCCTCAACATAATAATATTTTTTTACTAGATGAGAGGTCATTCATTGTTTTTCGATATTGATCTATGATCAAGGTCTCACCATTTTAGTGTGAGAGATTATGATGTTTTTTGGACTACATTCAGTAGTATATATGGTTTTTGTTAGTTTGTTTTGATTTCATCCAAGTGGACCAACATGTGTTCAATGTATATTGATCCATTGAACCAAATAGTTAACCTCAATCTAGGATAGTTTGTGGTTGTCATTGTTAATGACATATTGGTGTACTAAAAGAGTCATGGAGATAAAGCCAAACAACACAGAATCATCTCGAGTACATTAAGAGTTAACAGGCTACAACCCAAGCTATCGAAATGTCATTTCTAGATCTATTGGGTGTATTTCATGAGAAGAATTATATATAATAAATGGGTTTTAGTTGATTTAGAGAATTTTCAGGAAATTTTTGCTAGGTAGAAGCCAAAGAATGTCTCAATTGTCCAATGTTTTTTGGGTTTGGTTATCTAGTACTGAAGGTTCATTAAGGACTTTTCATGTTGGAAAACTCTAATTTTGGGCTTTAATAAGAAGGTAATCTTATTCCCATGGTATGGGGCATGTGGGGACTCCTTCTAGGAGTAAAATAAGTGGTTAAGTACGACACCTATTCTGATCTTACCTCATCTAGGCAAGGATATAAATTGTTTTTTTATGTGTCAAGTGTTGGGATTGGGGCCATGTTAATGTAGGTGGATCAATTTTTTGAATATAGATCATGATATTTGAGGCCTCATGAAATAAATTACCCAATGCATGATTTTGAATAGGGCATAGTGATTTACATCCGGAAGTACTGGCAGTAAAACATTTTGTGAGAGCAGTTTAACTTGTGTACTGATTACATGAACCATAAGTATATATTACTTAAATGTGACTTGAATATTCATCATTGACAATGGGGATTGTATATTAAATCATCTAATTTTTATCTGGTATACATACCGAGGTAGGGGAACAATGTTGAGGATTCATTGATATTGAATACTAAAAATCATGCAGTTTTGTAATCTAGTTTAGATTTAAAGATGGTTGATTTCTATCCCAAGATGCACCTGGAGGTGAAGGATGTGCATGGTAATATGACCATTTCATTTATATCCATTGACTCAATGATTCTAAGCCAGATCAGTGTGAAATAACATGAGGATTCAGAACGATTTTCCCTATGGGAATGTCTTAATAGTGGAGAGCCTCATTCTAGTTTGACCATTGAAGATGATTTGGTTGTTAAATATCATAAATGTGTTATTTTACTGACTTGTATGTGAGACAAACTGATATTCATGTTTCATTCATAAAATTTGTAGGTAGATCTTTGTATAACAAAATTTATTTTGATCTTGACATTCAATATTGGTGTCCAGGAATGAAGAATGAGGTTTTAGGTTTTGTGGCATGATGTCTTACATGTCAGCTGGTGAAGGAGGTGAACCAATGATCAGGTGGTATGTTAAAACCATTTTCAATTTTGGAATGGACGTGGGATGAAATAACAATTGAATTTGTGGTACATCATCAATGGATTTCCTAGGGGAATGATGAAATTTGAGTGGCCATGTATCAATTAACTATTGTGGCTCATTTTCTACTGATTCGAGAGACTATCAATGTTGACCGGTTCATTGGGTTATATGTTCTAGTAATTGTGTGGTAGCATAGGGTACTAAAGACTATAGTTTTAGATCTATGTCCACACATTATTTCATGATTATAGTAGGTATTTTTTAGAGTGGTTGGTACCAATGTATTTTTGAGTATGGATTTTCACCCACAAATGTTTGGGAAGTCGGAACCGAACTTTTAGATTATAGAGGACATGTTGGGGGATTGTGTCATAGACATTGTTGGTTAGCGGGAAAATAATTTAGAACTAGTTGAGTTTTAGAACATCAATATTTTTTATGATTTGATTTAGATGGCACTGTATGAATAAATCTATAGTGTATTGTGTATATCACCATTATATTGGTTAGAGGCTGGATAATTTAAATTTTTGGGTCATATTCTCATGTTGGAGACATCGGAAAAGCTTTCGTTAATTGAGGAGCATATTGAAACAACTCAGAGGTTGCATAAATAATAGAAGATTGGAATCATCGACTTATTGATTTTAGATTGAGTGATCATGTCTTTCTTCGGGAGTCACCATGGTTAGGTTACTAACGAATTCAATAACAACACAAGTTGACACCTAGGATCATGGGGCCATTTGAGATTGTGAAGTGGATTGGGCCAGTGGCCTAACTATTTAATCATTCATAATGATATTGTTGGATTCATGAAGTATTTAATGTTTTATAGATTTATTAGTATCACCCCAACCCATCTCATCTGCTTATTGTCGATGATGTGGAGCTTGTGGATAATGTGTCCTTTGTGGAGAATCAGGTATGTATTGTTGACCGTCGAGACTAGTTCGTATGGGTAATGGTTTTTTATTTAGTTAGAGTATTGTGGTAGAATGGTAAATTTGATATTGAAACATGGAAAATTGAGTCATATGTACATTCTTAGTGTCCCGGTCTCTTTGTTTCAGAAACTTAGTGATTCATGAAACTATGGCACGAGGACAATCCCTTATAAGGTTGGGAGGTTGTAAGATCCTATATTTCATGGTTCAAAGTTCCTATTTATTTTTTTAATCATTTAAATTTGGATAATTGATTTTTCCCCGAAATATGTGTGGACTTGGGGGTTTTCCAGTGGTTTTGGACATGATAGGAAGGGAAATAAGGGCATTATATGTGAGGCACACGGTTAGAAAATTATTAAGTAAACCATGTTACATGGGAGGGAAAACCTTGAAAATTTTAAAAAGTATTTCTCAATGATAGGAACACAATTATTCAAACCATGCTATATCCTCAAGAAACTGTGGTACCTAAATTCCTTTTGACAGTTTTAGGTTCTTAGTTGGTGCATATTTTGTCATAATATCTGGACAAACCTTGTGATTCATTAAGATGTGAAAATTTACAAAGCAATCCAATTGAATATTTTAATTTCTCATCATACTTCCCACAACATTCATCAACACCCATCCATAGTGATGACCATTAACCCTCAATAGCTCCCATGGTACAATATACATAATTTATGGTCCATTTGGAGCACCTTTGTTTGTGGATCGAAGCTCCACATATGTATGATATTCCTCTTAGTTCTATTTTTTGAAAGAGGGCTTGTCATTTCCAATATCTTATTCTAATGTTTTAAAAAAATCTTTTTACAGTGGAATCTCGGATGTTAATTTAAATGGTTTTATGAAAATTGGTCTAATGTTATGATCAATATTTATCTCATAAACAGATTTTAGGTAGGTTGTCTTCAAGTTATATCCCATATTTTCATTGTAGATTTGTACATGTGGGGTTCTGATATATCTTCCCCCATGATGGGAATTTGTTTCCTTGATTATGTTTTGAAATAATGGTTGGCTAAATGATGATTTGTACCCTTCATGATCCCTATAGGATTCATTATGTTTGACTAAATAGATTTGGGGTCCACCCATGGGGTGCACCAATAATCCAAAAAATGATAAATGGTAATTATAAGTATAGAATTGATGTGTGATAAATTCTATCCATTATGAACATCTAAATATTTTTATATGAGTTGAAATATAATAATTCTAGTTCTTCCTTGTCCTTGATAATGGAATAAGGGGTTGTATGGATTGGATGGTAAATGGGTTAATTTGGTTGAAGTGATGATTTGGAAAATGGACTATGAAAAATGTACAAATACCTAAGAGTGTTCGTGTATGTTTAATGATGAATTAGTTTAATTAGTAATGGATTGTGACTTGAGGAATACATAAAATGGGTTTTCATAAGGGAATTGATTGATTCATTAAATGGGTTAACATAACGGAATTATTGGACATTCCTAATGTTTTTGGGTAGTAGAATGGGAACTGGGAGAACTATGTGATGAAATTGGTAAATGTGTTGATGTGTTAAGACATTATATTAAATCCCATGTTTATCTTTATGGATTGTGATTTTGATGTGTATTTTTTTGTATGATTTAAGGTATGGTACATGTCATGAATGGATATAAAAGCTTGTTTACATGAATTGATAGTGTGGGGTATTAACTATAGGTTATACTCCCATGGGTTGAGTTAGAAAAAGGCTTTAAAAAACACCCCATAATGCATGGATTTAGGATTTGTATAAAAGATATATTCCCATAATGGTTGAATTTATTGTGACAACTTCGATTGTGATTTTATTGTGAGTGTGATGTATTCATTATATTATGGTTACCCATACTTGAATAGGGACTTGAATTTTTCCCTTATGAATAGTTGTTGTTTGGTTTAAACTATTCTGAAAATGATGAAGATTCCTAACCCAATGAACACATGTTGGAAAGATTTTAAGTAGGAAGAGATTATAATAGAACAAAATGGTAATAATTTTATAAATGTATAAGATAGATATATTAACTAATAGAACCTGTGTTGTCTTATGTTTACTTATAAATCATTTAGTCCTTTCATGAACTAATTTTCTAAACTAGATATTTTGTAGAAAATGTTCATGGTGGCCTTCTGAGTTTCACTCACACCCTAATTGTAACATCCCATGTAAGTAATGAATAATATATATTTATATCTATGTCTATTAGTGAATTAGATAGTGTTTTAGAGGCTTAAAATGAGAATAAATCTAATCTTCAGCATGGAATACACTAATATTTTTAAAAGATTGTTTTACTGCCTTTTGATGGAAAAACATTTTTAAATATATCTTTTGACAATTTTATAAGCTATGTTTGTCATAATAAACTTATTCTTTATTATTGGGACATCAAAATTTACTTTTTGTGAATTTTTGGTATTTTTCCGATAAAGTTCATTTTTTAATGAATTGTGAAAAATGTTGTATTTTAATTCAAAACCTCTTTTTAATCTAATTTATTTATATGATTAGACTATCTTTTGAATTGGTTTTGAAGTGAAATTAGAATATATGTTTAACATTTAATCCAATGGTGGTCATTGAAATCAATTTCACGTTGAAATTGGACTTAAACTAGTGTCAATCTTTTGATACTTATTGTTTCATAAAAACACGCTATTTGTCATGACAACGGGAATTAATTATTAAAATAATTAATGTAAATTATATGATTTTAATTTTTTAAAATAGACATCATTTTGGAATTCAGAATATCAAATATATCATAGGGTGAAGTTTTGGTATTTTTCTGAAAAACTTCAATTTTTGATGAATAGTGAAACCACTAAGTGGTAGTTAAAGAAACTGGTTTTTCGTTTAAATGAAACTTTTCCACTTCTGTGATTTGATTTTCAAAAAATCTGACATACATGGTTGTCATTAAGAAGTAAAATGTGGTTCAATGAGATTAAAATAAATTTTTTGGTGAATAGTAACTTTTATGTTTTTAATCACGATTAGAGGTAATTAGTGCAATTAAATAAAAAAATGATATTATAATAAAATGAAAATACCTAGACACATGTCCTACCCTTATTTGATGTGTCATGGCCGATCAAGACAAGACATGTGTCAACTTGGGGACCCTATGGAGCCACTTTGGTAGGAAAATGACATTAATATATTTTTATTTGATGTTAAAATTAAAATGACACAAACATGAGTTGTTTTACTAAAACAATTTTTAAATGGGGTTATACAAGTCAAATGTTTTACTATAAATATTAATTAGAAAGATAAAAAGATTTAATACATCATGATATTTGTTTTATAATTTTTAGACATTATATAAATTAAATTATTTATGACATCATGATGATGCAGCGATTACCTCATTAATAAAGGATTTAAATAAAATGAAAAGATAATGTAATATCTATGACCTAAACATGTCCAAAACCTATTGGATGGTTGGATTTCGAACCCTTATCACCTTACCCTCAAATTATATCAATGTGGGACCTTTTTAATCCGAAAATAATTTTAAAATAAAGTTACATTTCTTTACTTTCCAAGAGTGCCCCTCCTCTCCTCTTATAAAAGGGCCCCACCTCTACCTCTTTACCCACACTTCCAAAGCCATTGGCTCAGCCAACCCCTGCCCATTTTTTCTCTAAACTTCCCTATCTTACTCTTTAGATCCTCACTTTGGGCAGAAGTCTTCACAAGGAAGCCTTTGATCTCAATCTAAAGGGAGTTACCCGATTTTAAGGAGATTAAAGAACGACCGAGTCAAGTCGGACCCGAGGTGTGGGACTTCATCTCAATCTCCTTTCATTGAGGCATATTTTGTTTTATACACAACCTTATTTTATACGGTGTATAAACCCCTTTTACGTTTATGTTTATTCAAAAGGAATCTTTTTTATATGAATCGTTTACTAAACGACAAAAGGGAATGTTTTTGTCGTACGTATGCGGCGACAACGACTTCTCCGCCGCCGTGACAATTATTTGAGTTTAGGCTTCCTCTACAAGCCATACATTTTTTTAAAAGAAAAATAAATACTATGTCTTACTTTTCTTTTCTTTTTTTATTGAAAATGGTTTTCATAATGTTTTTATATCAATGTTTTGTATTGATATCTTGTGATTGAAAGGTGGAAATGTTATGTTTCCATCATGCATGTTTTATGTGATACGATTATATTGAGGTTCTTGGGCATTAAAATGAATACGGGTGGTTCCGTGATATACTACGGGTAGGGGATCCCAATATAGCTCTCCAATGCATTGGGTAATGCGAAGGAGTGAAATGTTAAGGTTTCTCTGAAGAGATTTAAGGAATATACTGTGATTGGTATTCCAAACGTAACCAAGAGGGTTACTCCCTATGTAAGAATGTTATGAATGCCTTAAGTTACCTTTATGTCTTATGATTTCTAGGATTTATTCATGATTTTATGAGGTATTTTAAGGTGCTTATGTTTTATGGGTAATGTATGATTTCATTCTTATGTATATATGTACCCATGTTTCCTTTCCAAATTTTTATATCCCTTACTAGGATTTTTATGGTCATCCCAAGTTTTTTGAAATGTTTTTCACAGGACAAGGGAAAGGTACATGATATGATGATAGTGTCAAGGATGTGTCAAGAAAGAATTCATGTTTTAATTTAAATATGTTTCTGTTGATGGGAAAAATGAATACTATCTTTTATGTAACCATTTTGTTTAAATGTAGAATGTAATACCTGTTTTATGATCTAATTCACTAAAACTCTAAACCTGAAAAGATCCTCAAGGTGTATTATTGAAATATCTCAAGATTAATTAATGTTTAAGGTCGGGGCCTTATAGTTGGAATCAAAGGGAGGTTTAGATAACTTTAGGAGTTATAATTCTATTAAATGATTATCCAAAAATATTTTTTTTATGGTCAAATTGAAATGATATAGCATTTGAAGATTACCATGTTTCTTTATCTAAGACATGTTTGTTCATAATGGTTTTCTGCAGAGGAAATAAGGAAGCAGTGCTAGGAAGGCATACATAAAGAAATAACCTTCTGAATCAGCATCCTGAGATGGTCGGAATTGGAACTAAACTGTTTTTTGCAGTAATGGTGCAGTTGAATCAAGCGATAAATGGTGGTGGTATCCATGCACAAGATCAGCCAGATCAACCGCAGAGGAACATCTCAGTGGTGGAACATTTCATGAGGCAACATCCCACATCATTCAGAGGATCATCTGAGCCTATTTTAGCTGAAGGGTGGATTAAATCACTGGAGAAGATTTTCAATGTCATGGGGTGTTCAAACAATCAAAAGGTTAGTCTTGCTATTTACCGTCTGGAGGGTGAGGCAGATCAGTGGTGGTCGATGGTTAAAAATATCAAGGACGCTGATGAGATTGATGCTCTTGACTAGGATGAATTCAAAGGTATGTTTCTTGAGAAATATTTTCCTAAGGTTGTTCGACTTAGGATGGAAAAACAATTCTTGGAATTGAGGCAAGAGGAAGACTTTGTGGCTACCTATGAAGAGAGGTTCACTCGATTGGAAAGGTATGCTCCAAATTTTATCCGAGACCTTGATAGTAAAATCAATAATTTTTACTCAGGATTAAAACCAAAATATCGAAGGGAATTAGCTTCTCGTGAGTTTAGAAGTTATGAAAAGCTTGTTTGATGTACTGAGAATGTTGAAATGGAGTTTGCCGATGATCAAGTGTTCTATAACAAACAGCAGAAGAAGAGACCGAGGTGGTAGGATAAAGGGAAGAATTCTTCAAAAAAGTTGGATGGTAAGAAAACTAAGTTTCCAGTTTGTGATAAATGTGGTAAAAGGTATTCTGGGGAATGTCTTCTGAATTCTGGAAAGTGCTACCGATGTGGTAAGATGGGAAATAAGGCTCATGATTGCACTGAAAAAGATCAAAGTGATGTTAGGTCCAAATATGATTTACAGTTATTGAAATGTTTTAAGTGAAATGATATGGGTCACTAAGAAAATGAGTGGCCGACAAGGAGCTTGAGTGATGGGAAGCAGTTAAAATACAAGCAGAAAGGGGTGGTGAAATCCTTTGCAACTACTTCAGCAGATGTCAGGCCATCAAATGAAGTTGTATCAGGTAATTTGTTTGTTTTTTCAGATTATTCCAGTGTGTTGTTTGATTCGGGTTCCACACATTCTTTCATCTCTGAAACCTTTTCTAGTAAAATGGGAATACCATCTCAAGAAATGACTCCTGAAATTGTTGTAAAAACACTTGGGGGAAATGTTGAGGCAAAAAGAATTTATAAGAATCTTCTTATCCTTATGTGTGGAAAGAACCTACTTGCAAGCCTTATTGTTCTACCTCTAGCAGAGTTTGATGTTATCGTGGGTATGGATTGGCTCTCTATTTACCATGCTAAGATTGACTGTAGAGCTAAAGAAGTTTCTTTTCAGAAAGACTTTCAGTTTGTGTACAAGAATGAACCCTTAATGTTGATAACTTATCAAGAGGCCGAGAAACTTGTAAAAGATGGAAATGAATGTTACCTTACAAATATTGTTGAAAACAAGGGAACTGTTCAGATTAATGATGTGCCAGTGGTAAATGAGTATCCTGATATTTTTCCTGATGAGTTCCCTAGAATAATACTAGATCGGGAAGTTGAATTTACTGTTGACTTAGTTCCTGATGATAAGCCAATTTCAAAACCCCCTTATTGAATGGCTCAAATTGAACTTTTAGAGTTGAAGGAGCAATTGCAATATTTATTAGAGAAAGCTTTCATTCAACCTAGAACATCACCATGGGGTGCTCCTGTTTTATTTGTTAAAAAGGAATATTGTTCTATGAGACTTTGCATTGATTTTAGAGCCTTGAATAACATCACTGTCAAGAACAAATATACTTTTCCTCATATCGATGATTTGTTTGATCAGCTCCAGGGAGCTCAGTTTTTTTCAAAGATTGGCCTGAGATCGGGGTACCATCAGCTGAAGGTAAAGGAAGCAGATGTTCCGAAGACTACGTTTCGTACAAGATATGGCCATTATGAATTTTTAGTAATGCCTTTCGGGATAACCAATGCACTTGTTGTATTCATGGACTTAATGAATAGAATTTTCCATGAGTTCTTGGATAAGTTTGTGGTGGTTTTCATTGATGATATTTTGGTGTTTTCTAAAAGTAAAGAGGAGCATGAAAGACATTTAAGGTTTATTTTTCAAACCTTAAAAGAAAATAAATTGTATGGGAAATTTTGAAAGTGTGAGTTTTGGTTGCAACAAATTTCTTTCCTTGGTCACATTGTTTCTAAAGATGGGATAACTGTTGATGCTGCAAAAACAAAGGTTGTTAAAGAATGGCCAAGACCCACAAATGTAATAGATATTTGTAGTTTCCTTGGTTTGGAAGGCTATTACCGAAGGTTTGTTAGAATATTTTCACGGTTATCTAGTCCAATGACTAAGCTAACTCGAAAGGGTGTTAAGTTTATCTGGACAAAATAATGTGATGATTGTTTTCGGGAATTGAAAAGAAGATTGGTGAATGCTCCAGTTTTGGAACTACCTTCCAGAAATGGGGAGTTTTTTATCTACAGTGATGATTCATTGAAAGGACTTGGTTCTGTCCTAATGAAGAATGATCAGGTAATTGCTTATGCTTCACGACAGTTGAAAACTCATGAGGTAAATTATCCTACACATGATTTGGAATTAGCTGCTGTTGTTTTTGCTTTAAAAATTTGGAGGCATCATTTGTATGGAGTAATGTGTGAAATATATACCGATCACAAAAGTTTAAAGTATATATTCACTCATAAATAATTGAAAATGAGACAGAGGAGATGGTTATAATTAATCAAGGATTATTATAGTACAATTCATTACCATCCGGGAAAAGAAAATAAAGTGGATGATTATTTGAGTCGAAAAAGTAATGCTTCATTAGAAATGTTTCATTTGGAACGTGATCCTTTGGTTAAGGATTTGATGAACTTTGGCATAGAAGTTGTTGGTGCAGGATGTTCTTCTGTTTTGTTTCAGGTATCAGTGAAATCTTCTCAATCAGACTGAATCATGCAAGTACAGAAGCAAGACAGTGAGTTGCAGAAAATGGTAGAGCTGGTTCAGAAAGGTAATATGCCTGAATTCAACATTGATAATGATTGCGTTTTCATATTTGGGAAGAGATTGTGTGTGCCATGTGATTCACAATTGAAGAGAGAGTTGTTATGTGATGCTCATAGTTCTCCATTTTCAGTTCATCCTGGAAGTACTAAGTTGTACAGAGATCTGCGGGAGTATTACTGGTGGGATGGAATGAAAAGAGATATTACTGATTTTACTGTGAAGTGTTTGACTTGTCAACAGGTTAAAGCAGAGCAACAGTTACCGAAAGGGATGCTTCGGCCTTTAACAGTGCTAGAGTGGAAATCGGTGAATATATCCATAGACTTCATTGTGGGATTTCCGAAGACCCCTCGAGGTAATAATGAAATCTGGGTTATTGTTGATCGCTTGACTAAATTTTCTCATTTCCTTCCTATTCGAGATACTTTCTCTCATGATCAAATTTCTCGATTGTACCTTAAATAGATAGTCAGGTTGCATGGAGTTCCTATATCCATTGTATCCGTTCGTGATCCCAGGTTTACTTCTAACTTTTCTAAGGTCCATCAAAAGACATTGGGTACTGAATTAAATTTTAGTACAGCTTTTCATCCTCAGTCAGATGGACAGTCAGAATGAACAATTCAGACATTGGAGGATATGATACGTTCTTGCTCTATGGATTATCAGGGAAGTTGGGACCAACATATTTTTTTGGTTGAATTTTTATATAATAACAGTTTTCATTCCAGTAGACAGGTGGCACCATTTGAGGTGTTATATGGGAAGCGGTGTCGAACTCCAGATTTTTGGGATGAAGTGGGTGAAAGAAAGATGATGGGACCAGAATTGGTAGAGGAGTTGGCAGAAAAAGTTCAGCTGATACAGAAACAAATGAGAACAGCTCAGAGCAGGCAGAAGAGTTATGTGGACAACAGGAGGAAGGATCTATCTTTTGAGGTAGGTGATCATGTTTTTCTCAAAGTCTCACCACGGAAAAGTGTGATGTGATTTGGTAAGAAAGGAAAACTGATTCCAAGGCTCATTGGACCATATGAAATTCTAGAGAGAGTTGGATCAGTTGCATACCTGGTGGCTTTACCTCCGAGTTTATCTCAGGTACACAATGTTTTTCAGGTTTCGATGCTGAGAAAGTACATGCCAGATCCATCTCATGTTCTGAGTCCAGAGGTAGTTCAGCTGGAAGAGAACCTATCTTATGAGGAACAACCGGTCTAGATTTTTGACCACAGGGAGAAAGTGTTACGGAATAAGGTGATTATTCAGGTAATGGTTTTGTGGGAAAACCACATGATGGAAGAGGCAACATGGGAATCTAAAAATTCAATGAGGGATAAGTACCCCCATTTATTCGATAAGTAAATAAATTGCGGGGACACAATTTTCTAAAGGGGGGAAGGATGTAACATCACAAGTAAGTAATGAATAATAGATATTTTTATCTATGTCTATTAGTGAATTAGATAGTGTTTTAGAGGCTTAAAATGATAATAAATCCAATCTTAAACATGGAATACACTAATATTTTTAAAAGATTATTTTACTACCTTTTGATGGAAAACCATTTTTAAATCTTTATTTTGAAAAATTTATAATCTATGTTTGTCAAAATAAACTTATTCTTTATGATTGGGACATCCAAATTTACTTTGTGTGAATTTTTGGTATTTTTCTGATAAAGTTCATTTTTTAATGAATAGTAAAAAATGTTGTATTTTAATTCAAAACCTATTTTTAATCTAATTTATTTATATGATTAGATTATCTTTTCAATTGGGTTTGAAGTGAAATTAGAATATATTTTTACCATTTAACACAATGGTCGTAATTGTAATCAATTTCACATTGAAATTGGACTTAAAGTGGTGTCAATCTTTTGATACTTATTGTTTAATAAAAACACGCTATTTGTCATGACAGCGGGAATTAATTATTAAATTAATTAATGTAACTTATATAATTTTAATTTGGTAATATAGACATCATTTTTGAATTCATAATATCAAATATAGCTTAGGGTGGTGTTTTGGTATTTTTCTGAAAAACTTCAATTTTTGATGAATAGTGAAACCACTAAGTGGAAGTTAAAGAAACTGATTTTTCGTTTAAATGAAACTTTTCCACTTCTGTGATTTGATTTTCAAAAAATCTGACATTCATGGTTGTCATTAAGAAGTAAAATGTGGTTCAATGAGATTAAAATAATTTTTTTGGTGAATAGTAACTTTTAAGTTTTTTATCGCGATTAGAGGTAATTAGTGCAATTTAAGGCAAAAATAATATTATAATAAAATGAAAATACGTAAAAACATGTCCTAACCTTATTGGATGTGTCATGGCCGACCAAGACAATCCATGGGTCAACTTGGGGACCCCATGGAGCCACTTTGGTTGGAATATGACATTAATATCTTTTTATTTAATGTTAAAATTAAAATGACACAAACATGAGTTGTTTTACTAAAACAATTTTTAAATGGGGTTATAAAAGTCATATTTTTTACTATAAATATTCATTAGAAAGAGAAAAATATTTCCTACATCATGATATTTTTTTTAATTTTTATACACTAAAGAAATTAAAATATTTATGACATCATGATGATGTAGTGATTACCTCATTAATAAAGGATTTAAATAAAATGAAAAGATAATTTAAAATCTATGACCTACACAGGTCCAAAACATATTGGATGTGTGTATTTCGAACCCTTATCACCTTACCCTCGAATTGTATCAATTTGGGACCTTTTGAATCTGAAAATCATTTTAAAATAAAGTAACATTTCTTTACTTTCCAATAGTGCTTCTCCTATCCTCTTATAAAAGGCCCCCACCTCTACCTCCTTACCCACACTTCCAAATCCTTTGGATCGGCCAACCCCTTCCCATTTTGTCTTTACACTTACCTATATTACTCCTTGAAGACTCACTTTGGGTACAAGTCTTCCCAAGGAAGCCTTTGAGCTCAAACCAAAGGGAGTTACCTGATTTTAAGGTAATGTCTTCACTTGTGTTCTTTTGTATTATTTTGATTCTCCAACCCACTAAACTCATTTTATTCATTTGTTTTGTAACAAAAACAGTATCTTCCATATACTAGGATGTTTTTATAAGAAGGATTATAGCTACACAAACACACACCTACATCTAAAGGTTAAAGAACATACTGTTTCCGTGGATGGAGAATTTATGCCTCCCGAAATGATGATTGTTCAACATTCTTTTAACACCTTCAAATGTGGAAATTAAGATGAAACTATATTTATATATGATATATAATATTTTTATGATCTCTTTAAGCTTCTGTATTTTTCATTTTGGGCATACCTTTATGGTTTCCATTATTGGTAAACGTGATATCTTCATTTAAGGAAGTGTGGACTACCGCCCCCTCAAAGTGATTTGATTCGTTAATACCATATGTGGGACGTATAAAGGATGGAGTTATGATATTATATATGATATTACATTGGAATTATAATATACCTTTATATCATTATGATTCCATTTCATAAAATACGAAATATAAATGGAAGCAGTGTTCATGCGTACGTACGGCTTACCGTCTCCATGAACGGTGCATTTCATTTCTTACCTCTAAATGTTATGTAATATTATAAATTCATGCATGTACTAGATATATATGATATATATTATATCTACATCATGAATAAAATTCTGGATATATTGGATACATGAACAACTTGTAATTATAAAGGGTTTATTTTTGACTCAAGTACCAATGATCATTAAAACAGCCGTTATTAACATAAATAATTACATAGTGTTCATGACATGGCAATAAGTGATATAAAAGGAATAATGAACTTGAAAAAGGTGCTTAAACAAGTAGAAATTAACTCATGTTTATTATTCAGGAGATTAAAGAACGACCGAGTTAAGTCGGACCCGAGGTATGGTACTTCGTCTCAATCTCCTTTCATTGAGGCATATTTTGTTTTATACACAACCTAGGTTTATACGGTGTATAAACCCCTTTGACTTTTACGTTTATTCAAAAGGAATATTTTTTATATGAAGCATTTAATAAATGACAAAAGGGAATGTTTTTGTCGTACGTATGCGGCGACAACGACTTCTCCGCCACCGTGACCATTATTTGAGTTTCGGCTTCCTCTACAAGCCATACTATTTTTAAAAAAAAGAAAAAAAAATACCCTATATTACTTTTCTTTTATTTTGTTATTGAAAATGGTTTTCATAATGTTTTTATATCAATGTGTGGTATTGATATCTTGTGATTTAAAGGTAGAAATTTTATGTTTCCTTTATGCATGTTTTTTGTGATACGATTATGTTGAGGTTCATGGGCATTATTATGAAGACGGGTGGTCCCGTGATAAAATAAGGGCGGGTGAGCCCGATATAGCTCTCCAATGCATTGGTTAACGCGAAGAAGTGAAACGTTAAGGTTTATCCAAAGAGAATTAGGTAATATACTCTGATGGGTATTCCAAACGTAACCAAGAGGGTTACTCCCTACGTAAGAATGTTATGAATGCCTCGAGTTACCTTTTTGTCTTACGATTTCTATGATTTATTCATGATTTGATGAGTTATGTTAAAGTTCTTATGTTTTATGGGTAAAGTATGATTTCATTCTTATGTATATATGTACCCATGTTTCCTTTCCATATTTTTATTTCCCTTACTGAGCTTTTTATGCTCATCCCATGTTTTTGAAATGTTTTTCACAGGTCAAGGGAAAGGTACATGATTGGATGATAGTGTCAAGGAAGTGTCAAGAAAGAATCCATGTTTTATTTTAAATATGTTTCCATTGATGAAAAAAATGAATTCTATCTTTTATGTAACCACTTTGTTTAAATGTGGAATGTAATGCATGTTTTATGATCATATTCTCTAAAACACTAAACCTGAAAAGATCCTCAAGGTGTAATCTTGTAATAACTCAAGATTAATAAATGTTTAAGGTCGGGGCCTTATAGTTGGTATCAAAGGTCGGTTTAGATAACTTTAGGAGTTAGAATTATATTAAATGAATATCCAAAATTTTTTTTTTTTTGAAATAGCATTTGAAGATTACCATGTTGCTTCATCTAAGACATGTTTGTTCATAATGGTTTTCCACAGAGGAAACAGGGAAGCAGTTCTAGGAAGGCATACAAGGGGAAATAACCTTTCGAATCAGTATCCTGAGATGGTCGGAATTGGAACTGAACAGTTTGTTGCAGTAATGGCGCAGTTGACTCAAGCAATAAATGGCGGTGGTATCCATGCACGAGATCAGCCAGATCAACCGCAGAGGAACATGTCAGTGGTGGGACATTTCATGAGGCAACATCCCCCATCTTTCAGTGGATCATCTGACCCTGTTCAAGCTGAAGGGTGCATTAAAGCACTGGAGAAGATTTTCCATGTCATGGGGTGTTCAGACAATCAAAAGGTTAGTCTTACTATTTACCGTTTGAAGGGTGAAGCAGATCAGTGGTAGTCGATGGTTAAAGATATCAGGGACGCTGATGAGATTGATGCTCTTGACTGGGATGAATTCAAAGGTATGTTTCTTGAGAAGTATTTTCCTAAGGCTGTTCGACTTAGGATGGAAAAACAATTCTTGGAATTGAGGCAAGAGGAAGACTCAGTGGCTGCCTATGAAGAGTGGTTCACTCGATTTGCAAGGTATGCTTCAAATTTTATCCGAGACCTTGATAGTAAAATCAATCGTTTTTACTCAGGATTAAAACCAAAATATCGAAGGGCATTAGCTTCTCTTTAGTTTAAATGTTATGAAAAGCTTGTTCGATGTGCTGAGAAGGTGGAAATGGAGTTTTCCAATGATCAAGTGTTCTATAACCACCAGAAGAAGAAGAGACTGAGGTGGCATGAGAAAGGGAAGAATTCTTCAAAAAAGTCTGATGGTAAGAAAACTATGTTTCCAATTTGTGATAAATGTTGTAAAAGGCATGCTGGGGAATGTCTTCTGAATTCTAGAAAGTGCTACCGATGTGGTAAGATGGACATAAGGCTCGTGATTGCACGGAAAAAGAACAAGGTGATGGTAAGTCCAAATTTGATTTACAGTTAGGGAAATGTTTTAAGTGAAATGAGATGGGTCACTATGCAAACGAGTGTCCTAAAAAGAGCTTGAGTGATGGGAAGAAGTTAGACTACAAGCAGAAAGGGGTGGTGAAATCCTTTGCAACTACTTTAGCAGATGTCAGGCCATCAAATGAAGTTTTATCAGGTACTTTGTTTGTTTATTCAGATTATGCCCGTGTGTAGTTTGATTCGAGGTCCACACATTCTTTCATCTCTGAAACCTTTTCTAGTAAAATGGGAATACCATCTCAATAAATGACTCCTAAACATGTGTTAAAAACACCTGGGGAAATTTTGAGGAAAACAGAATTTATAAGAATCTTCTTATCCTTATCTGTGGAAAGAACCTACTTGCAAACCTTATTGTTCTACCTCTAGTAGAGTTTGATGTTATCCTGGGTATGGATTGGCTCTCTATTTACCATGCTAAGATTGATTGTAGAGATAAAGAAGTTTTTTTCAGAAAGACTTTCATTTTCTGTACAAGAATGAACCCTTACTATTGATAACTTATCAAGAGGCCGATAAACGTGTAAAAGATAGAAATAAATGTTACCTTGCACATATTTTTGAAAACAAGGGAACTGTTCAGATTAATGATGTGCCAGGGGTAAATTAGTATCCTGATTTTTTTCCTGATGAGTTGCCTAGAATAATACCAGAACGGGATGTTGAATTTAATGTTGACTTAGTTCCTGATGCTAATCCAATTTCAAAACCCCCATATCGAATGGCTCAAATTGAACTTTTAGAGTTGAAGGAGCAATTGCAAGATTTATTAGAGAAAGGTTTCATTCGACCTAGCACATCACCATGGGGTGCTCCTGTTTTATTTGTTAAAAATAAATATTGTTCTATGAGACTTTTCATTGATTATAGAGCCTTGAATAACATCACTGTTAAGAACAAATATCATTTTCCTCTTATCGATGATTTGTTTGATCAGCTCTAGGGAGATCAGTTTTTTTCAAAGATTAACCTGAGATCAGGGTACCATCAGCTGATGGTAAAGGAAGCAGATGTTCCGAAGACTGCGTTTTGTACAAGATATGTCCATTATGAATTTGTAGTAATGCATTTTGGGCTAACCAATGAACCTGCTGTATTTATGGACATAATGAATAGAATTTTCCATGAGTTCTTGGATAAGTATGTGGTGGTTTTCATTGATGATATTTTGGTGTTTTCTAAAAGTAAAGAGGAACATGAAAGACATTTGAGGGTTATTTTGCAAGCCTTAAATGAAAAGAAATTGTATGGGAAATTCAGAAAGTGTGAGTTTTGGTTGCAACAAATTTCTTTCCTTGGTCACATTGTTTCTAAATATGGGATAACTGTTGATCCTGCAAAAACAAAGGTTGTTGAAGAATGGCCAAGTCCCACAAATGTAACAGAGATTCGTAGTTTCCTTGGTTTGGCATGCTATTACCGAAGGTTTGTTAGAAATTTTTCACGGTTATCTAGTCCAATGACTAAGCTAACTCGGAAGGGTGTTAAGTTTATCTAGACAAAAGAATGTGATGATTGTTTTTAGGAATTGAAAAGAAGATGGGTGAATGATCCAGTTTTGGCACTACCTTCAAGGAATGGGGATTTTGTTATCTACAGTGATGCTTCATTGAAAGGACTTGGTTGTGTCCTAATTCAGAATGATCAGTTAATTGTTTATGCTTCACGACAGTTGATAACTCATGAGGTAAATTATCCTACACATGATATGGAATTAGCTGCTATTGTTTTCACTTTAAAAATTTGGAGGCATCATTTGTATGGAGTAAAGTGTGAAATATATACCGATCAAAAAAGTTTAAAGTATATATTCACTCAGAAAGAATTGAACATGAGATAGAGGAGATGGCTATAATTAATCAAGGATTATGATTGTACAATTCATTACCATCTGGGAAAAGGAAATAAAGTGGCTGATGCTTTGAGTTGAAAAAGTAATGCTTCGTTAGCAATATTGCATTTGGAACGTGATCCTTTGGTTAAGGATTTGATGAACTTTGGCATAGAAGTTGTTGGTGCAGGATGATTTTCTGTTTTGTTTCAGGAATCAGTGAAATCTTCTCTATCAGACCGAATCAATCAAGCACAGAAGCAAGGCAGTGAGTTTGAGGAAATGGTAGAGCTAGTTCAGAAAGGTAAGTTGCCTGAATTCAACATTGATAATGATTGCGTTTTGAGATTTGGGAAGAGATTGTGTGTGCCTTGTGATTCACAGTTGAAGAGAGAGTTGTTATGTGAAGCTCATAGTTCTCCATTTTCAGTTCATCCTTGCAGTACTATGATATACAGAGATCTGTGGGAGTATTACTGGTGGGATGGAATGAAAAGAGATATTGCTGATTTTACTATGAAGTGTTTGACTTGTCAACAGGTTAAAGTAGAGCGGAAGTTACCGAAAGGGATGCATCAGCCTTTACCAGTGCCAGAGTGGAAATGGGAGAATATATCCTTGGACTTCGTTGTGGGATTGCCGAAGAGCCCTCGAGGTAATAATGCAATCTGGGTTATTGTTGATCGCTTGACAAATTCTTCTCATTTCCTTCCTATTCGAGATACTTTCTCTCCAGATCAACTTTCTCGATTGTACCTTAAAGATATAGTCAGGTTTCATGGAGTTACTCTATCCATTGAATCCGATCGTGATCCTAGGTTTACTTCTAACTTTTTGAGGGGCCTTCAAAAGTCCTTGGGTACTGAATTAAATTTTAGTACAGCTTTTCATTTTCAGTCAGATGGACAGTCAGAACGAACAATTCAGACATTGGAGGATATGCTACGTTCTTGCTCTATGGATTATCAGGGAAGTTGGGACCAACATCTTTTTTTGGTTGAACTTTCATATAATAACAGTTTTCATTCCAGTATACTGATGGCACCATTTGAGGCGTTATATGGGAAGCGGTGTCGAACTCCAGCTTTTTGGGATGAAGTGGGTGAAAGAAAGCTGATGGGACCAGAATTGGTAGAAGAGTTGGCAGAAAAAGTTCAGCTGATACAGAAACACATGAGAACAGCTCAGAGCAGGCAGAAGAGTTATGCGGACAATAGGAGGAAGGATCTATCTTTTGAGGTAGGTGATCATGTTTTTCTCAAAGTCTCACCATGGAAAAGTGTGATGCGATTTGGTAAGAAAGGAAAGTTGAGTCCAAGGCTCATTGGACCATATGAAATTCTGGAGAGAGTTGGATCAGTTGCGTACCGGTTGGCTTTACCTCCGAGTTTATCTCAGGTACACAATGTTTTTCATGTTTTGATTCTGAGAAAGTACATGCCAGATCCATCTCATGTTTTGAGTCCAGAGGTAGTTCAGCTGGAAGAGAACCTATCTTATGAGGAATAACCAGTCTAGATTTTTGACCATAGGGAGAAAGTGTTACGGAATAAGGTGATTAATCAGGTAATGGTTTTGTGGAAAACCCACATGATGGAAGAGGCAACATGGGAATATGAAAATTCAATGAGGGATAAGTACCCCCATTTATTCGATAAGTAAATAAATTGCGGGGACGCAATTTTCTAAAGGGGGGAAGGATGTAACATCCCAAGTAAGTAATGAATAATAGATATTTTTATCTATGTATATTATTTAATTACATAGTGTTTTAGAGGCTTAAAATGATAATAAATCCAATCTTAAGCATGGAATACACTAATATTTTTAAAAGATTATATTACTGCCTTTTGATGGAAAACTATTTTTAAATTTTTCTTTTGAAAATTTTATAATCTATATTTGTGAAAATAAACTTATTCTTTATGATTGGGACATCCAAATTTACTTTGTGTGAATTTTTGGTATTTTTCCGATAAAGTTCATTTTTTAATGAATAGTGAAAAATGTTGTATTTTAATTCAAAAGATATTTTTAATCTAATTTATTTATATGATTAGATTATCTTTTGAATTGGGTTTGAAGTGAAATTAGAATATATTTTTACCATTTAACCCAATGGTGGTAATTGAAATCAATTTCACTTTGAAATTGGACTTAAACTGGTGTCAATCTTTTGATACTTATTGTTTCATAAAAACACGCTATTTGTCATGACAGCGGTAATTAATTATTAAATTAATTAATGTAACTTATATGATTTGAATTTTGTAAGATAGAAATCATTTTTGAATTCAGAATATCAAATATAGCTTAGGGTGATGTTTTGGTATTTTTCTGAAAAACTTCAATTTTTGATGAATAGTGAAACCACTAAGTGGAAGTTAAAGAAACTGATTTTTCGTTTAAATGAGACTTTTCCACTTCTGTGATTTGATTTTCAAAAACTCCGACATTCATGGTTGTCATTAAGAATTAAAATGTGGTTCAATGAGATTAAAATAATTTTTTTGGTGAATAGTAACATTTAAGTTTTTAATTGCGATTAGAGGTAATTAGTGCAATTTAAGGAAAAATGATATTATAATAAAATGAAAATTTCTAAACACATGTCCTACCCTTATTGGATGTGTCATGGCCGACCAATAGAAGCCATGGGTCAACTTGGGGACCCCATGGAGCCACTTTGGTTGTAATATGACATTAATATCTTTTTATTTAATGTTAAAATTAAAATGACACAAACATGAGTTGTTTTACTAAAACAATTTTTAAATGGGGTGATACAAGTCATATTTTTCAATAAAAATATTCATTAGAAAGCTAAAAATATTTCCTACATCATGATATATTTTTTAATTTGTAGACATTAAATAAATTAAATTATTTATGACATCATGATGATGCGGTGATTACCTCATTAATAAAGGATTTAAATAAAATGAAAAGATAATGTAAAATCTATGACCTACACATGTCCAAAACCTATTGGATGTGTGTATTTATAACCCTTATCACCTTACCCTCTAATTATATCAATTTGGGACCTTTTGAATCCGAAACTCATTTTAAAATAAAGTAACATTTCTTTACTTTCCAATAGTGCCCCTCCTATCCTCTTATAAAAGGCCCCCACCTCTACCTCCTTACCCACACATCCAAAGATTTTGGATCGGCCAAACCCAACCAATTTTGTCTTTCCACTTCCCTCTCTTACTCCTTGAAGACTCACTTTGGGTACAAGTCTTCCCAAGGAAGCCTTTGCGCTCAAACCAAAGGGAGTTACCTGATTTTAAGGTAATGTCTTCACTTGTGTTCTTTTGTATTATTTTGCTTCTCCAACCCACTAAACTCTTTTTATTCATTTCTTTTGTAACAACAACTGTATCTTCCATATACTAGGATGTTTTTATTAGAAGTATTCGAGCTACACAGACACATACCTACATCTAATGGTTAAAGAACATACTATTTTCATGGATGGTGAATTCCTGCCTCCCGAAACGATGATTGTTCAACATTCTTTTAACACCTTCAAAGGTGGACATTAAGATGACACTATATATATATATGATATATAATATTTTTATGTTCTCCTTAAGCTTATTTATTTTTCATTTTGGGCATACCTTTATGGTTTCCATTATGGGAAAACGTGATATCTTCATTTAAGGAAGTGTGGACTACCGCCCCCTCAAAGTGATTTGATTCGTTAATACCATATGTGGGACGTATAAAGGATGGATTTATGATATTATATATGATATTATAGTGGAATTATAATATACCTTTATATAATTATGATTCCATTTCATAAAATACGAAATATAAATGAAAGCAGCGTTCATGCGTACGTACGGCTTACCGTCTCCATGAACGGTGCATTTCATTTCTTACCTCTAAATGTTATGTAATATTATAAATGCATTCATTTACTGGATATATATGATATATATTATATCTACATCATGAATGAAATTCTGGATATAATGGATACATGAACAACTTGTAATTATAAAGGGTTTATTTTTGACTCAAGTACCAATGATCGTTAAAACGACCGTTATTAACTTAAATAATTACATAGTGTTCATGACATGGCAATAATTGATATAAAAGGAATAATGAACTTGAAAAAGGTGCTTAAACAAGTATAAATTATCTCAAGTTTATTATTCAGGAGATTAAAGAACGACCGAGTCAAGTCGGACCCGAGGTATGGGACTTCATCTCAATCCCCTTTCATTGAGGCATATTTTGTTTTATACACAACCTTCTTTTATACGGTGTATAAACCCCTTTGACTTTTAAGTTTATTCAAAAGAAATCTTTTTTATACGAAGCGTTTACTAAATGACAAAAGGGAATGTTTTTGTCGTACGTATGCGGCGACAACGACTTCTCTGCCGCCGTGACCATTATTTGAGTTTCGGCTTCCTCTACAAGCCATACCTTTTTTAAAAAAAGAAAAATAAATACCCTATATTACTTTTCTTTTATTTTGGTATTGAAAATGGTTTTCATAATGTTTTTATATCAATGTTTTGTATTGATATCTTGTGATTGAAAGGTGGAAATGTTATGTTTCCTTTATACATGTTTTATGTGATGCGATTATGTTGAGGTTCTTGGGCATTATTATGAAGACGGGTGGTTTCGTGTTAAAATAAGGGCGGGTGAGCCCGATATAGCTCTCCAATGCATTGGGTAACGCGAAGGAGGGAAACGTTAAGGTTTCTCCAAAGATATTTAGGTAATATACGGTGATGGGTATTCCAAACGTAACCAATAGGGTTACTCCCTACGTAAGAATGTTATAAATGCCTCAAGTTACCTTTATGTCTTATGATTTCTATGATTTATTAATGATTTGATGAGGTATGTTAAAGTGCTTATGTTTTATGGGTAAAGTATGATTTCATTCTTATGTATATATGTACCCATGTTTCCTTTCCATATTTTTATTTCCCTTACTGAGCTTTTTATGCTCATCCCATGTTTTTGAAATGTTTTTCACAAGTCAAGGGAAAGGTACATGATAGGATGATAGTGTCAAGGAAGTGTCAAGAAAGAATCCATGTTTTATTTTTAATATGTTTCCATTGATGGAAAAAATAAATACTATCTTTTATGTAACCACATTGTTTAAATGTGAAATGTAATGCATGTTTTATGATCAAATTCTCTAAAACTCTAAACCTGAAAAGATCCTCAAGGTGTAATCTTTTAATTACTCAAGATTAAGAAATGTTTAAGGTCAGGTCCTTATAGTTGGTATCAAAGGTTGGTTTAGATAACTTTCGGAGTTAGAATTATATTAAATGAATATCCAAAAATATTTTTTTTTAAATAGAATTTGAAGATTACCATGTTGCTTCATCTAATGCATGTTTGTTCAGAATGGTTTTCCGTAGAGGAAACAGGGAAGCAGTTCTAGGAAGGCATACAGAAGGAAATAACCTTCCGAATCAGCATCCTGAGATGGTCGGAATTGGAACTGAACAGTTTGTTTCAGTAATGGCGCAGTTGACTCAAGCAATAAATGGAGGTGGTATCCATGCACGAGATCAGCCAGATCAACCGTAGAGGAACATGTCAGTGGTGGGACATTTCATGAGGCAAGATCGCCCATATTTCAGTGGATCATCTGACCCTGTGCAAGATGAAGTGTGGATTAAAGCACTGGAGAAGATTTTCGATGTCATGGGGTGTTCAGACAATCAAAAGGATAGTCTTGCTATTTACCGTTTGAAGGTTGAAGCAGATCAGTGGTGGTCGATGGTTAATGATATCAGGGACGCTGATGAGATTGATGCTCTCGACTGGGATGATTTCAAAGGTATGTTTCTTGAGAAATATTTTCCTAAGGATGTTCGACTTAGGATGGAAAATAATTCTTGGAATTGAGGCAAGAGGAATACTCAGTGGCTGCCTATGAAGAGTGGTTCACTCGATTTTCAAGGTATGCTCCAAATTTTATCCGAGACCTTGATAGTAAAATCAATTGTTTTTACTCAGGATTAAAACCAAAATATCGAAGGGCATTAGCTTCTCATGAGTTTAAATGTTATGAAAAGCTTGTTCTATGTGCTGAGAAGGTGGAAATGGAGTTTTCCGATGATCAAGTGTTCTATAACCACCAGCAGAAGAAGAGACCGAGGTGGCATGAAAAAGGGAAGAATTCTTCAAAAAAGTCTGATGGTAAGAAAACTAAGTTTCCAGTTTGTGATAAATGTTGTAAAAGCCATGCTGGGGAATGTCTTCTGAATTCTAGAAAGTGCTACCGATGTGGTAAGATGGACATAAGGCTTGTGATTGCATTGAAAAATATCAAGGTGATGTTAAGTCCAAATTTGATTTACAGTTAGTGAAATGTTTTAAGTGAAATGAGATGGGTCACTATGCAAACGAGTGTCCGAAAAAGCGCTTGAGTGATGGGAAGAAGTTAGACTACAAGCATAAAGGGGTGGTGAAATCCTTTGCAACTACTTGAGCAGATGTCGGTCCATCAAATGAAGTTGTATCAGGTACTTTGTTTGTTTATTCAGATTATGCAAGTGTGTTGTTTGATTTAGGGTCCACACATTCTTTCATCTCTGAAACCTTTTCTAGTAAAATGGGAATACCATCTCAAGAAATGACTCCTGAACTTGTGGTAAAAACACCTGGGGGAAATGTTGAGGAAAAAAGAATTTATAAGAATCTTCCTATCCTTATCTGTGGAAAGAAACTACTTGAAAACCTTATTGTTCTACCTCTAGTAGAGTTTGATGTTATCCTGGGTATGAATTGGCTCTCTATTTACCATGCTAAGATTGATTGTAGAGCTAAAGAAGTTTCTTTTTAGAAAGACTTTCATCTGATGTACAAGAATGAACCCTTACTGTTGATAACTTATCAAGAGGCCGAGAAACATGTAAAAGATGAAAATGAATGTTACCTTGCACATATTGTTGAAAACAAGGGAACTGTTCAGATTAATGATGTGCCAGTGGTAAATTAGTATCCTGATGTTTTTCTTGATGAGTTTCCTGGAATAATACCAGAACGGGATGTTGAATTTACTGTTGACTTAGTTCTTGATGCTAAGACAATTTCAAAACCCCCATATCAAATGGCTCAAATTGAACTTTTAGAGTTGAAGGATCAATTGCAATATTTATTAGAGAATGGTTTCATTTGACCTAGAACATCACCATGGGGTGCTCCTGTTTTACTTGTTAAAAAAAATATTGTTCTATGAGACTTTGCATTGATTATAGAGCCTTGAATAACATCACTGTTAAGAACAAATATCATTTTCCTCATATCGATGATTTGTTTGATCATCTCTAGGGAGCTCAGTTTTTTTCAAAGATTAACCTGAGATCAGGGTACCATCAGCTGAAGCTAAAGGAAGCAGATGTTCCAAAGACTGTGTTTCGTACAAGATATGTCCATTATGAATTTGTAGTAATGCCTTTTGGGCTAACCAATGCACCTGCTGTATTCATGGACATAATGAATAGAATTTTCCATGAGTTCTTGGATAAGTTTGTGGTGGTTTTCATAGATGATATTTTGGTGTTTTCTAAAAGTAAAGAGGAACATGAAAGACATTTAAGGGTTATTTTTCAAAAATTAAATGAAAATAAATTGTATAGGAAATTCAGAAAGTGTGAGTTTTGGTTGCAACAAATTTCTTTCCTTGGTCACATTTTTTCTAAAGATGGGATAACCGTTGATCCTGCAAAAACAAAGGTTGTTGAAGAATAGCCAAGTCCCACAAATGTAACAGAGAATCGTAGTTTCCTTGGTTTGGAATTCTATTACCGAAGGTTTGTTAGAAATTTGTCACGGTTATCTAGTCCAATGACTAAGCTAACTCGGAAGGGTGTTAAGTTTATCTGGACAAAAGAATGTGATGATTGTTTTCAGGAATTGAAAAGAAAATTGGTGAATGCTCCAGTTTTGTCACTACCTTCTAGGAATGGGGAGTTTGTTATCTACAATGATGCTTCATTGAAAGGACTTGGTTGTGTCCTAATGCAGAATGATCAGGTAATTGCTTATGCTTCACGACAGTTGATAACTCATGAGGTAAATTATCCTACACTTGATATGGAATTAGCTGCTGTTGTTTTCACATTAAAAATTTGGAGGCATCATTTGTATGGAGTAATGTGTGAAATATATACCGATCACAAAAGTTTAAAGTATATATTAACTCAGAAAGAATTGAACATGAGATAGAGGAGATGGCTATAATTAATCAAAGATTATGATTGTACAATTCATTACCATCCGGGAAAAGGAAATAAAGTGGATGATGGTTTGAGTTGAAAAAGTAATGCTTCATTAGAAATGTTTCATTTGGAATGTGATCCTTTAGTTAAGGATTTGATGAACTTTGGCATAGAAGTTGTTGGTGCAGAATTTGTTTCTGTTTTGTTTCAGGAATCAGTGAAATCTTCTCTATCAGACCTAATCAAACAAGCACAGAAGCAAGGCAGTGAGTTTGAGGAAAAGGTAGAGCTGGTTCAGAAAGGTAAGTTTCCTGAATTCAACATTGATAATGATTGTGTTTTGATATTTGGGAAGATATTGTGTGTGCATTGTGATTCATAGTTGAAGAGAGAGTTGTTATTAGAAGCTCATAGTTCTCCATTTTCAGTTCATCTTGGCAGTACTAAGATATATAGAGATCTGCGGGAGTATTACTGGTGGGATGGAATGAAAAGAGATATTGCTGATTTTACTATGAAGTGTTTGACTTGTCAACAGGTTAAAGAAGAGAGGCAGTTACCGAAAGGGATGCTTCAGCCTTTACCAGTGACAGAGTGGAAATGGGAGAATATATCGTTGGACTTCTTTGTGGGATTGTCGAAGAGCCCTTGAGGTAATAATTAAATCTGGGTTATTATTGATCGCTTGACAAAATCTGCTCATTTCCTTCCTATTAGAGATACTTTCTCTCCAGATCAACTTTCTCGATTGTAACTTAAAGATATAGTCAGGTTGAATGGAGTTCCTCTATCCATTGAATCCGATCGTGATCCTGGGTTTACTTCTAACTTTTTGAGGGGCCTTCAAAATTCCTTGGGTACTGAATTAAATTTTAGTATAGCTTTTCATCCTCAGTCATATGGATAGTCAGAATGAACAATTCAGACATTGGAGGATATGCTACGTTCTTGCTCTATGGATTATTAGGGAAGTTGGGACCAACATCTTTCTTTGGTTGAATTTTCATATAATAACAGTTTTCATTCTAGTATACAAATGGCGCCATTTGAGGCGTTATATGGGAAGTGGTGTCGAACTCCAGCTTTTTTGGATGAAGTGGGTGAAAGAAAGCTGATGGGACCAGAATTGGTAGAAGAGATGGCAGAAAAAGTTCAGCTGATACAGAAACACATGAGAACAACTCAGAGCAGGCCGAAAAGTTATGCAGACAACAGGAGGAAGGATCTATCTTTTGAGGTAGGTGATCATGTTTTTCTCAAATTCTCACCATGGAAAAGTGTGATGCGATTTGGTAAGAATGGAAAGCTGAGTCCATGGTTCATTGGACCATATGAAATTCTGGAGAGAGTTGGATCGGTTGCATACCTGGTGACTTTACATCCGAGTTTATCTCAGGTACACAATGTTTTTCATGTTTCGATGATGAGAAAGTATATTCCAGATCCATCTCATATTTTGAGTCCAGGGGTAGTTCAGCTGGAAGAGAACCTATCTTATGAGGAACAACTGGTCCAGATTCTTGACCACAGGGAGTAAGTGTAACAGAATATGGTGATTAATCCGGTAATGGTTTTGTGGAAAAACCACCTGATGGAAGAGGAAACATGGGAATCTGAAAATGCAATGAGGGATAAGTACCCCCATTTATTCAATAAGTAAATAAATTGAGGGGATGAAATTTTCTAAAGGGGGGAAGGATTTAACATCCCAAGTAAGTAATGAATAATTTATATTTTTATCTACGTCTATTAGTGAATTAGATAGTGTTTTATAGGCATATAATGAGAATAAATCCAATCTTAAACATGGAATACACTAATATTTTTAAAAGATTGTTTTACTGCCTTTTGATGGAAAACCAATTTTAAATATATCTTTTGAAAATTTTATAAGCTTTGTTTGTCAAAATAAACCTATTCTTTATGATTGGGACAACAAAATTTACTTTGTGTGAATTTTCGCTATTTTTCCGATAAAGTTCATTTTTAATGAATAGTGAAAAATGTTGTATTTTAATTCAAAACCTCTTTTTAATATAAATTATTTATATGATTAGATTATATTTTGAATTGGTTTTGAAGTGAAATTAGAATATATTTTTACCATTTAATCCAATGGTGGTCATTGGAATCAATTTCACTTTGAAATTGGACTTAAACTGCTGTCAATCTTTTGATACTTATTGTTTCATAAAAACACGATAATTGTCATGACAGCGGGAATTAATTATTAAATTAATTAATGTAACTTATATTATTTTAATTTTGTAAAATAGACATCATTTTTGAATTCATAATATCAAATATAGCTTAGGGTGAAGTTTTGGTATTTTTTTGAAAAACTTCAATTTTTGATGAATAGTGAAACCACTAAGTGGTAGTTAAAGAAACTGATTTTTCATTTAAATGAAACTTTGCCACTTCTGTGATTTGATTTTCAAAAAATCCGAAATTAATGGTTGTCATTAAGAAGTAAAATGTGGTTCAATGAGATTAAAAAAAAGTGTGAATAGTAACTTTTAAGTTTTTAATCGCGATTAGAGGTAATTTGTGCAATTTAAGGGAAAAATGATATTATAATAAAATGAAAATACCTAGAAACATGTCCTACCCTTATTGGATGTGTCATGGCCGACCAAGAAAATCCATGGGTCAACTTGGGGACCCCATGGAGCCACTTTGGTAGAAAATGACATTAATATCTTTTTATTTAATGTTAAAATTAAAATGACACAAACATGACTTGTTTTACTAAAACAATTTTTAAATGGGGTAATACAAGTCATATTTTTGAATATAAATATTCATTAGAATTATAAAAAGATTTCATACATCATGATATTTGTTTTATAATTTTTAGACATTAAATAAATTAAATTATTTATGACATCATGATGATGCAGCGATTACCTCATTAATAAAGGATTTAAATAAAATGAAAAGATATTGTAAAATCTATGACCTGCACATGTCCAAAACCTATTGGATGTGTGTATTTCGAACACTTATCACCTTACCATCTAATTATATCAATGTGGGGCCTTTTGAATCCGAAAATCATTTTAAAATAAAGTAACATTTCTTTACTTTCCAAGAGTGCCCCTCCTCTCCTCTTACAAAAGGCCACCACCTCTACCTTTTTACCCACACTTCCAAAGCCTTTGGCTCTACCAAACCCTACCCATTTTGTCTCTCCACTTCCCTATCTTACTCCTTGAAGCCTCACTTTGGGCAGAAGTCTTCCCAAGGATGCCTTTGAGCTCAAACCAAAGGGAGTTACCCGATTTTAAGGAGATTAAAGAATGACCGAGTCAAGTCAGTCCCGAGGTATGGGACTTCGTCTCAATCTCATTTCATTGAGGAATATTTTGTTTTTTACACAAACTTCATTAATACGGTGTATAAACCCCTTTTACTTTTACGTTTATTCAAAAGAAAATTTTTTTATACGAAGCGTTTACTAAATGACAAAAGGGAATGTTTTTGTTGTACGTATGCGGCGACAACAACTTCTCCGCCGCCGTGACCATTATTTGAGTTTCGGCTTCCTCTACAAGCCATACATTTTTTTAAAAGAAAAATAAATATCATGTTTTACTTTTCTTTTATTTTGGCATTGAAAATGGTTTTCATAATGTTTTTATATCAATGTTTTGTATTGATATATTGAGATTGAAAGGTGGAAATGTTATGTTTCCTTTATGCATGTTTTATGTGATACGATTATTTTTAGGTTCTTGGTCATTAATATGAAGATGTGTGGTTTCGTGTTAAACTAAGGGTGGGTGAGGCTGATATAGCTCTCTAATGCCTCAAGTTACCTTTATGTCTTATGATTTTTATGATTTATTCATGATTTTATGAGGTATGTTAAAGTGCTTTTGTTTTATGTGTAATGTATTATTTCATTCTTATGTATATATGTACCCATGTTTCCTTTCCGTATTTTTATATCCCTTACTGTGTTTTTTATGCCCATCCCATGTTTTTTGAAATGTTCTTCACAAGACAAGGGAAAGTTACATGATATGATGATAGTGTCAAGGAATTTTTAAGAAAGAATCCATGTTTTATTTTAAATATGTTTCCGTTTAGGGGAAAAATGAATACAATATTTTATGTAACCACTTTTCTTAAATGTGGAATTTAATACATGTTTTATGATCTAATTATCTAAAACTCTAAACCTGAAAATATCCTCAAGGTGTATTCTTGAAATATCTCAAGATTAAATAATGTTTAAGGTCGAGGCCTTATACTAATTGCGTTCCATTAGGTACCAGATCAGAATTCATGCTTTCTTGTTATGAAAAAGGTATATGCACATACTATGGAGTTGTGTCGCGCTTGGGATAAGCATGGTTGTGGCTATAGACTTGGAGTTAGGAATATTTTGGTGATTCATTGGAAGTCTTTATTTAGGGATTTCATACAATCTTGGAACTATTAGCATGACATGAAAAATATATTGTTTTTTTGAAGTTTTTTATCTAGTTTTGTGAGATTCTTGATTATTCATGTTCATTATTTATCCAATAATATTTTATCCATTTAATTTTTTACTTCATTTGGATTACTATGGTAATGGGGGTATAGTTTCCCAACTTGACTTATTAGACCCTCGCTACTAGTTTGTACCTTCTGGCCTACATAGAGGTGAACTTGTGGTCATGTGGTCACATGGATCAGGGTATTTGTTTAGTTTCTATATGGGAAGGGATGCAACAAATTTAATAGTTATTTGGGTATGTTTTCCTAAACTCTCTATACCCTTCCATAACCGTTGTATCTTTTTTTTCTTAGATATCTATTATGTGAATACATTTTTTCAAATAGTAGAATTGATTCATGTAGCCATCCAATTTTTTCCCTTGTTTGTGTGGAGGTGGATGTATCTATTCCATTTTTTGAGTGGGTGTTAATAACAACTATAAAATAATTCCATTGAAATTAACTATTAGTTTTTGAAACATGGGAATATAATTGTTCATCCTACCATCATATGGGGTATCTATCTTCATCCTTTTATTATCGCCATTAAAATTGTGATGGGGTATAGTATTTGGAGGTAATGGGTTCAGATACATTCTTTGACCACAAGATAGACCAGTTGGTATCTATTGGGATGGGACATCCTAATTTTATATAGAAAGAGGCAAGAACAATGAATCTAAATCATATGATTACAGAAATCTATGATCATCTATGAAATTATTTTAGTAAAAATATCCTATTATGAGAGGCCTATAATGGTTCTGAGGAGACTGAGGGGGTTCATTATGTTGTTTCCTTAGTCCCCATTAGTATTTTATTTATTATTTCCCCTTATACAGAGGTTGTGAGACATTTCTAAGATTCTACACATGAGACAATGGTCTGAGAGATATGTATGGGGGGTCTAGAAAATAGTAATAAGTAAGATATTATAATTCGTGGGGAATTTAAGGAACATGTATTAGGGATGAATAAAGTGAATAGTTCATTTCCTATAAGGACAATGGAGACTATTTAACTGGGTACCATTTTGAAATGATAAAAATTGAATGTAGGACATAGGAGTAAAGAGGATCGAAATTGGAGTGGTTCTCTAATGATGAAAAAGAATACAATGGGGGAGATACAAATGATGAGAGTAAAAGATACTTATTTAGATACTGTATAGAGTGACGACACATTAGATATATTCACTATACAAGAAGGAAAAATTCCATAAATGAAACTGGTATTCTGGGAGTTGTATTCATACAAATAAATCCATAGGGACAATGGATTACTCCCATTTCCCTAAACCATTAGAGATAGAGACTGTTAAAATTAATTGACTAAAGGAAATAGAAGGTGTTTTAGTTTGTAACGACAATACATGGAAACTAATCATACACATTGGTGATGAAATGGTAGAGGAGACCATGAAAATTAAATCATCTGTAAAAGAAGTAGATAGGATCATTGAAATATGTATTCTAATGGAAACCAATGATGAATAGTGTATGTGTTTAAAAAATAAAGAATGTTTTTTGAAAAGAGCATTCAATGAAAGGAAGATAAAGGTAGAGGATTTCACTCAGAAGTGGGACATGATGGATTATTTCTTCAAAGAAAATATAAAGGATGATATTTAAAAAAGTTACATGTTTTTTACTACAATTTATATAAATAAAATTATGTTTATAGAATTATAAATTATTTTAATGGTTTTATGATCTATTATGGTGTATTATGATTTTTGGATATAGTGTGTGGGAGTTTTTTGATTTGGGTGTGGAATGTTGTTATTGTTTTTCCGATGGTTACATTTTGTGAAGGTTATTAGTTAATAATTAAATGTGATATCATTCTTGAAATATAAATAATAAATTGATGAAATGGAAGGATATGATAATATTAAAAGGAAATTCATCTTATCTTTCTCAAATTACTAATTAAGCATATATTATTTTGAGGAGAAATGAGGACCAAAAAGATGATGAGGTTTTATGTCAATAGGTAGTGAATACACTGGAGTATAAAATTTCTAAAGATGGAGTTCTATGTTTTAGAACATGTATATGTGTCACAAAATCAATAGTATAAGAGGGACATTCTATATTATGAATATATCTCATCCTTATCTATTAATATGGGAATAAATATGATGAATATAAATCTGAATATTAACTTTTGGTGGGAAACATGAAGAGGGAGATTGTAGAATTTTTGTCTCGATGATTGGTATACTAAATCTCAAGGATGAACAATATATGTCCATTGGTATAATTCATCAATTTTCCATACTAGAATAGGAATAAGAAATAATAATCATGTTTTTAATCTTATGACTCCTAAGCACAACAAATGATAATAATTCCATTTGGGTGGTAGTCGATAGTCTTACAATGTTGACAAATTTCATCTATATTAAAGATGATTTCCCTCTTTCAAAACATTATAGGATATAAATAAGGGATTTGGTATGATTTCATGGATCTCCACTGTATATATTATTTAAGTGAGATCCAATGTTTTCCTCATGGATCCATATAATACTTCAACAATCACTGGTAATATAACACTCTTTCAGCATTTCTTGTCTGCCTTATATGGATTCTCTATCTGAGAGAAGCATCCAAATTCCAAAGGAGTTTCTATGACTGTGTTTGATGGATTTCCATGTATGTTGGTATTAACAACTTCCAGTTTTATATTTTTCAAATAATAAGTGCTTCCATTGTAACATTCATATGGAACCATAAAGAGATATATATAGTAATTAGTGTCAAACAAATTATTTATATGATGAATTTAGAGGGTAGAAGTGAAGCAGACATGATCTTTTCCATGATATGATAGAGAATTTTCAAACCATTCCTCATCACATGAGATTCGTGTGTAGTTAATAGTGGATCCATAGATACAATAATTAATGACACCATGATTTTGAGGATTCGGATAATTTTTTCCCACTTATATCTTCTATGACGAATTTCATGAGGTTTTGGAAAAAGAGAAATCTTAGTCCAATATTCATAATCCCCACATAAATCATTGATCTCATTAAGGGGATGGCCTACCGAATTTCACTCTCAAATAACCAAAATCATATGGAAAATGTGTTCCTTATATTCTTAATAACATAGTATACACCATAAACCTCATATTTACTAAATTTAGAGGTGATACCTTTAGGTAATAATGATCCAAATGTGGATTATCCTGTCAATATCATAGATCATTGATAAAAACTTCTAAAAAAATGACAACCCACATAGTCAACGTGTTTTGGGGATACTAAAAAATTAAGGAATATCATGATAACCAAATGTTATGATAAAGTGGAAATGAAATCACATATTTCCACCTTATTAATAAATAATAAATTTCATGAGTTAAAATCTATTAGTGGGGAAGGATAAAACACCATGTTTTTTTAATGGAGAAAAATATATTCGACTGTGTATACAAAATGCAAAACTGAACACTAATAAACCATGATTATTTAAATAAAACCAATATGACCTAGTTAATAAATTTGTGGGTATGAATAGGACTAATAAATTTACGATATTTATATAAGGGAGCTACCAATATAAATATAATTGTGAACACAAAAGAAGAATCTCTCATATTTTTAATAAAAACATTAATTTCCAAAAAATGATTTTTAATTTTACTTATGAGGAAATAAGATAATTAATTTTATAAACATTTAAAATTTTATTTATAAATTTAAAAAACTACTAAATTTATCATATTGATATTATCTTATATTAAAATTCTGTTTTTTTGGAAAATATTTATTTTTCGGTGAATAATTAAAATAAAATTTTTTATAAAAGTGACATTTTTTTTTTAAAGAATTAACATTTATTATATTAATTTTATTACAATATAAAATCATTATAAGTTATTTATAATTAATATAAATAATTAATTTCAAATAATCTTTATAATATATTTTATCAAATTTTTATTTTTAGGCTTTAAAACACTTTTATTTTGAAAAGTGTTTTAATGTGCATAATATTTAACCAATTTAACTCTTAAAAATTAAAACTAATGAGAAATATGGTAAATGAGATTTATATATTTTTTATATATAAATACTAATTTTAATTTATTTAATTACTATTTCTTGTGATATAGGAAATATGTGATGATTTTTTCATTAAAAATGCATTTCTTATAAAAACAATTATTTCGACACATCAGTAGGATTAATTTGGAATAATTTCCTTCCACATATATATGTTGAATATATAAAAATGGATTATTTATATTTAATCATAATAATATATATTATCTATCATGTTCAACTAAAATTTTAACCATAATTAACTGTGAAAATAATGAAAATTATTTTCCATGGATAAAGTAAAAAAGTGTTTACATGGTGGTAAATTAAGGATATAAGAGTTAAAAATAGAAAAGAATAAATATAAATACTATTATATGGTTACATTTAGATATTAACCTTTTTCAGGTTTGAAAATTATATATTTGGATCCTTTTTGAATGATATAATCATGGGTTTATTTATTTCATTATATAAATTCCATTTATGTCCTCCACCGCAATTATAATTTCCCACCCAGTCTCTTATTTTTAATGAAAATAAAAAACAAATTTGTAATTCAAATACCTATCCATATAAATTAATTTCATACCACTCCTCATTGTTTATTCCTTTATATTATTATAAATTTAACCTAGTATGGATTTTGGTGAAAACCTAAAGAAGATGTTTGTAAAAGTGGTAACAAAATTAACACAGATTTTTGTTTTATTTCTTATTTCACCTCTTTAATAACTTGTTAAATCATGATTGTATATTTAAATAAATAACATAGTATAATTATATTTTATTATGTAATGTAAATTACATAAATCTGTGTACTCCCCCTTCAAATGGGATACATAACCATTGATCGTGTTTACAGAGGAGTACCTCCTCGCAAACTGATGTAATTCATTTTCCATAACCATTTCTCATGGAAGAATATTATTATCTATTTAATTTATATATATTACTTTTATGTTAAAACTAAAATTAATTAATTCTTTTAGAATTTAAACTACTTTTATTCCATTCCATAGGGAATGCGATAACATCGCTAATGTGAATGGCGGATTAACGCCTAGCAGAGCGACAAGATTCATTTTTCACATTTTCTATATGTGGAAGTTAATAAGGATTATTTTTATTTATATTAATGATAATAATAAAGTAATAATAATTATAGAAAATGAGTATATAATAAAAGTTGTATCCTTATCATCAATTGAGTAAATGATAATTTAGTTTGTGTGCATAGTGGACTCCCACCTTGCATAGTGATTCGATTTTTTATTATTTCCACATCACATGGATGAAATTTTAATAAATATTTTAGGAAGTAATATTTAATTAATTTTATAATGAAAATGATATAATTCTAAAATAATTTTTACTTTCTACCCATCACGATCTTTAAAAAATAGAAACGTTACTCATGCGTATGTACAACGTATCGTTACAATGATTGTAAAATTGCTCATTTTAAATAACCATATTTCACTTTTGTCTTAAAATGAAATATTTATGTATAAAAATGGTAATTCATTAATTATTAAAAATATATATATGATTACATAATAATTTATATGATGTTTTTTCACTTATAGAAGTGATTTTGGACATTTGATCTATTTATTGTTAAATCTTACATTGTATAATTAATTGGTTATATAATTGAATATGGTATAGTAAAAAATAAAATTTAATGAATTAAAAAAATTAAAAAAGGTTATTAAAATTTTAAATAATTATAATAACTTCATTATTTTGAATTATAATGAATTTAGTGACAAATATGGCTTGAGGCAAGGGATCTCTCCAAACTACACTTTCCTTCGAGATATAAAATTTATCTCTCTAACAAAATTTGTCTTTGTATTTAATGTTGTAAATTTATATTCAATTATATATATATATTTATTTATTTATATATATATATATATATATATGTATCAGACATATATACCTATCTTATTTTAACATATTTTTAGGGTGAAATGCATGCTTTAGGACCATTTACCAAATTCCTTGGATATGAAATTTCATTAGAATAAGTTATCTAGAAAGATAATGAAATCTTTTTTGTTCCATGGGTAATTATTATGTTATTCAATATTATTTAATTAATTATTTGAAACAAAAATACAATGAACATGTTATGGTTGGTTTACTTATATAGCACTTCATTGTATTGGGTTAATATTTCATCTCATGAGATATGATGTATGTGATAAGGGAGTAAGCCTAATCCAATATGGGACTTTGTCCACACTATTATATTTTCTATGAAATTAGAAATTACTGATGATTATATCATGTTATATGTTTATGCGGCATTTCATATGAATCCCTAATCTTATTATACCATATTCATGACGTTATTAATCTATGTGATACTCATGATCCCTATCTTTTAAGAAATCTAGAAATACCTTTGAATAATACGGTATGTTTCCTCTTCTTGTTTATTCCCTTATAGGGTTTTTTAGCTCACACATTTATTTATTTTTCCCTCATGTAATATTATTTTATATTAAGAGATCAAATGTATTTTACATTCTCATATAGAAGAATTAAATAAGGAATCCATGTTTTATTTTCCTTTTGACTTAATATGAACTATATCATCAAACAACACCATGCCCCACGATCTTTATGATTTTTTAGTTGGATATTTTTTAGAAATCATGTAATAATACGTGTAAATGAATCAAAAATCAAAAAAAATCCCCAAAAAATCATCACCAACAATACCTTAAATCATATTTATGAGGGATATAAGATACAATTTTTATGGAATATAGAGGATAAAATTGCAATTGGGTAAATTAGATACATAAATTTGATTATTGAATTATTCAATGAAAAGGAAAAATGAAAAGTTATTATAATAATACCATAATCTTTTGATGATAATATCATTATAATGAAAAATATAAGAGATTATGTGTGTGATTATAATATCAATTTCTCCAAAAATTACTTTTAGAGGTGCCTTGTAGGAATCCCATTTTGTGCATGACTAGAATAAATTATAAAAGATATTCGTGGCTATATTTGGGATTTTTTAGATCGTAACACTCAGATCCTATTATTTTGGGGTCATTTGTGTAGATTAGGGTTCTCTTGGACCTCTAGAAACCACTTATCTGGGGAGCATTCATTTTATGGAAGACACAAATTAGTTCATCTCATTCTTATATGAAAGAATGACTGTCTTTTGATTATTTATGGATGCTTTTGACATACAAAGACTAATTTTTTCTATAGAGTGGTGGATGGAGAGGGTAATAGTGTCGTGTAAAATGATCCATCTATTTGAAAAAAAACATGGTATGTATTTTATTTTGGATGAGGAATGTAAAATGGATACAAATAAACTCATATGTCCCTATGTACAACATCAGTTTCTAATAAAAATAATTCCATTAGGCTGGTAATTCAGAAATATTTTATATACCACAACATTAATGTGTTATCAATATCTTTGGATATTATAGCCAAAAAATAACATTAGTGATTTTAGGATGACCATTGATAATCATGTACAATTTCCCCTGGTGATTTCTAACCCTATGGTTTCTTTCATAATCCATTTAGGGTAACAAAAATGTACTTCCAATCTAAAAGGAATATGTTTTGACCATCATGAAGAGGTTTTCACTGTATGTTTTTATATTACATTTTACTCCTCCCAATATGGAAAAAGTCAAAATGAGTCTATTATGATTGGATTTAAATGGAATCACATATAGAGGATTATATGTAAATGGGATATCATTAATGATATTTATGTAGTGGAACACAACTACACTAAAAGAATTAAGTATGCTGTTAATGCAATTAAATGATACCCTAAAATGTGTAAAATAGCAGGGGATGGATTCCTACTTGAATATATAGATGCAGAGGATAAATTTAGCATGATCTATTCCAATAAATTTCTTATGATGGAATCATCTTAGTCTTGGGAAACCATGTATTGTTTCTATGATCCAATGTTAGAACATGAATGTGGGAATGATGTGGTTTTATGAATAACAAGATATTTGTTATTAATGACATGTGAATTTTTGTGATAAATTTTGGTTTCCATAGGATTACTCTTGCTTCCATTCAATATCACTCTTTTTGTCTGTTCCTTTTCTAGAAGGGGGATCTGGATTTCAAGGTTATGAGATTCTCTTTGAATCACATGATCCCTATATTCATCATCATGATTCCCTTACATGTGTGTTATTTTTCTATGGGTGACAATCTTATAAGTATGAATGAATATATTGGGAGATTATAATGTATTTGTTGGAGAGTCTATATGGGATCTTCTAAATGGTGGGGACACAAATGGGATATTGTACCAACATAAAAATGGAGTGGTGGTAGAAAGTCATGTTCTCCAATGATGAATTTCCTACAAGTTATCCAGACTTCAGTTGTTTATTATCTAGGATAAATGGTCAACCATTTTACCTATTTTAAATGTAATAATTTAATCTCATAGTAGAGTGTCTAGATATATTTTTTGGTCCTATAAAAAGGATCAACCTCTTTACATTTACCTAGGTGTCCTATATTTCTTCCACCATGTCGGATCAATTATCCATCATCACTAACAACTTCCATGGGTCTAGGAATTATATAAAAAATGTATTTTTAGATAGAAAGTTTTCGGAATATTATGGTGGATTGTGAAGGGGGATCAAATTAGGATGGATAGTGGGGGAGTACAATACCATGGATAAAATATTTCATGTTTCTTTTTATATAAATAGATAAAGAGGAAATAAATTCCACCAAACATAAATTCAATGTGATGAAATTTAAGGTAGGATAAATGAAAACTACTAAAACTCCCCTTAAATTTAGTGTAATCTATAATTGAATCCTTTAATTAAGTGTGGGTTGTGACCCTAACAATTTAAAATATATATTTTGGTCCATGTGTGTGCACGATACCCAAATTAAGGAAGGTTATTCAAACATGATTCACATCCTTTATATGGATTTTCTGAGAATCATTTATATTTTTATCTCATATATGTCTACTCATGATGGTGGAGTTCCTTAGAATCATATAGAGAGTCATTATCTTATCATTCATTTGTTCTAGGATCTTTATAAAATTATGGGTTAAACCATCTCTTTGGAAATAAAATGTGGTATTTAATAGTGTTCCATCCAAGGAAGGGTGGCCTCACAAATTCCTTTAAAAAATATGAGTCCACCACTCTTGATTCACATATCATCTAATCCATCTTCCCCCATTATATGTTTCCAACTCATTATTTTCCTCAAGGAATACTGATTCATCTTCCAGTTCAATTTCCCCAAAAAATGATATTTCACCTATCTTTATTACCTCTAAATCATCTATTATCTCTTGCCCATGCAACCATTAATTTTTAGTCATCTTAGATATCAACGTTCCAAACTAATTTTCATTAGAAAATAATAAGTCTGCATCATGTTCTCTATACTCATTAAATACTGATTCTTCCTCTACAAAACATTGCCTCCCCTTCTATATTTCTACAAAAATAACAAGTCTATCAGAAAATAATTTCATTATCCCCTTTAGTATCCTCTACTATTATGGCTAAATTTTAAATGAGACCATGTCGAATTAGATCCATATTCTTATAAATCCTTCCTCTTTTATGACATGGTTGATGTATATCAAATATATCTTTTATGAAAATTCCAGAATCCCTAAAAATATATCTTGAATCATTTGAAGACCACCATATCATAATTTTCCTTTATATTGATGGTGAATTAGATCTTCGAATGATGGTGTAGAATATAATAGAAATTGTATGCTAATGTGTAAAAAAAATATTCTTATTTACTCAAATCAAATCCATCCCCTTATACAAAACTGGAGTCAGCACTTCATGAATCAAAACCATAATTTACATGCATGAAACTAACCAATAAATATTTGTTTAGTTTTACATCATGAAATTTCTTATTTTTATTTATGAATTTTTCTATTATTTCATTTCCATCCAAATATATAGGTTTTTTAGACTATTCAATAAATGATGTTCAATGATAAAAAATCATAGGCTTCAACAATGTTATTATATTTTCTTCTTATTTTTTATATGTTATATAATATTTTTGTTCTTTTGTTTCACTATTTATTTTATACATTTATTTCCCTTTTTTCAAAAACTTCTATTTTTTATCCAGTAATATATATATTTTCACATTTGTACGTATTGGATTATGTTTTTTTATAAAATTCCTCTTTTATAATAATTTATATAAATTTTCATACCAGTTACTGGAATACATGTGTGGGAATTTTTTTATACACTACCTGCAATGACATGTATTTCAAATATACCTGTATCTATGAAAAGGTTTTATTCTTCAATTTTAAATTTAATTTTCTACATAAATAGTTTTTTTATGTTTGATTCTCTCTTTAATATATATATATGATTTCAATCAATTAATTATTTCCCTATATACTTTTTAAGTGATTATATTTTATGATACATTGTATCATTTAAATATAATTTTTTTATTTTTTATGTGGTGGGTTTTATTAATTTTAGATTATATATATATATATATATTATTTTTTATATTACTTTTACTTGATAATATGATATATCCCATAACCGTCACTCTATTTTTCATCATTCTATTGACTAATTTGTAAAACATAATTTTTTTTCAAAAATAAAATTAAACTAAATAAAACAAAATTCGAGACCATATAATTTTATTCAAAACTAAATATTCTAGATTATAGAAATTTTCAATTAAAAATAATATTCTCATGATGTTCTTGTGCCTCTATATGTAATATTAACATTGAATCAAATTTCTACATAGTAATATATTATTAAATAATTGATGAATGTATACTGGGAAATTTTTTTGTGTGGATTATATGCAACATATGATTCATCATGTGTGAGAAAAAGTAATAGTAGTAATGGAAGGAAAATTATGGCATGATTGTATAATACTATGATTTTTTTGTTCAATTGCCATTGATTTAAATGGAAATGATTTCTGGTGTTCGCTGAAAATTACTCGTGATGTTGATTGGTGTGAGGTCACATTCGTATTGTTTTAATGGAATAAAATATTTCTCTTAGGGTGAAATAATATTTAACTATGTAATAGAATATTTTTATCATCCATCATTTCCAGAAGAAAAGATTTAATTATTCTAAAAAATGAATCTCTATGCACTTCTGTGGTTTGAAATGTATGATATAGAGTTTTACTTGGCTTATGTAATCCTTTATGTAGAGATGTATGCTATATATTATTTAATCCAGGATTGTGGATGATTATATTCATTTTTTTGATAATTTAATGGAGGTTGTTCACAAATTTAATTCATTTTTAGGAGATAGATTTTACAGAGGTGTGATTTGATGGTTAATGGTGCACTAGGAGTATTTAAGTCATTGTATTTTCCAATGAGACAATTTTTATTTTAATTAAATTGATATTAATAGTATATAAACTTATGTCCTGGTGATATTTTTTCATCTTGATAGCTTTTTTATTTTTTAATTTCCGAGGAATACCTTGGAAGATTTTCATTGGTGAACTTGATTAAAAACTATTATTGTTTATCTATGTATATTATGTTGCTTCCGTGGTGTGTGTTTAGATTAAAATTAAATATATGTTCTATTTGTCCAATATTTATAATTAATTCAAATTGGATTATAAATATATTATTTCATAGGAGAGACACTCAATGTTTCTTAACCTCCACTAAAACATTATTTTTAGAAATATAATAAAACACTATATCTCATTTTTTCAGCATTATTTTAATATAGAGAGTTTCATTTCATGTTGCTTCTAAGATTAATGATTTCATCCATAGAACATCACCACCATCTTCTAAAAAATACATACACAATTAAATTATTTTCTTACAATAATAATTTTTGTTACTAAATCATTCCAAATATATTAAATCTGTCACAACATTTTTTCATTTGTGATAGTGAAAACATTCCATGCATAGAGATTGTTTGTGAAACAATATTTGGATAATAAACTAAAATTATAAACCTGACAACAAACTCCAAAATATTAGATAAAATTTTATGTTTTATATTATATTATAATTCATTAAATTCAATCACATTCCTAGAATTCGTTATTGTTCAAGGTTTTCACTATTCCATTAAAAAAATCAATACAAAACAAAAGACTCATATAATATTTTTCAAAATAAAAATATTTAGTTTTTCTAGGATATTTGCTATTTTATTACTTTAAAGTGAAATATTCAGAAAACAAACATGGGAAAAATATCATCCAATTGTGTAATAATTGAGGGTACATAACTATTTACTCTATAGTATATTCAGTTTTTCTAGGATATTTGTAGTGATGCACCATCTTGGAATTTCGTATTTTACATTAAGAATTTTATAGTCTAATTAGACCTCGTATGATTATTTGGATACTCTCTATACATTCAAAGTATTAGTTTCATTCAAATAATCCTAAATTCATTTTTAATTGAATTCATATAATTAACCAATTATACTTCTATGAATTTAAAAAAGCATGAGAATTTTATTCATACCATTAAATTTTTGATACCACATTGATTTATGAATATACACTAATAATCATTAATTTTTTTAAAAAAATGATGCATTCATTACACATGTATTCATATCGTATTAATATAATGATAATTTTTATATAAGTCTTTCATGAATATCCCTATATGAATACTATTTGAAAACAATATGAGTTAGGAGAACCAGCATAAACTAGAATAATTTGTTCTTCTTTATGAAAATATTTTATAGGTTTTCAATATATAAAATTTTAAATTATATAAATGTATATAAATATTTAGCGTATCTATTCATTGAAATTGCATAATCCAAATCACATTGAGTATCTTGTATATAGTATGCAACTATAAAATATTACACATCCTATGAATTTCCGAAAAATCATTTCTTCATCAATTATGATATATCTAATGTTTCAAATTTTGTTCAATGTTTATCCTATATACATAGATAACACATATAGTATAAATGAAATGTTTCTAAATACTTACAACTATATGCATAAATTGTGCATATGTTTAATAAAATTACCTAGATTTGTAAACACACTAATGAAAGAATGTTTGAAATTGAAAATATTGGAAATGAAATATTAAATTCATAGATGTTATACCATTTTAACTTATTAATATATATATATATTAACAATTCATTTTACAAAAATTTTAGTATCAGTGCATAATTATTTTGTGGGTTCATCTATACATGTATGAGTATTTATATAATTACATTTATGCATGTGGATTCACATAGAGGTATTATATAATATAATATTCATGTGTTTAAATATTCTTTAACATACATATTAGTAAATAAACCATAAATTTCCAACAAAATGTGGTTGGTTTCATACAAAAAATATAAATTCTCTTTAATAAATATTAAAATATGACCACCAATTTATTTATGTGCATGAAAATATTGTCTGGGTATCTTATCAGAAACTTTAATTGAGCTATTATACAAGGTAAAATTTTAGTTTTCTTCTTAATTACTTTTTTTGAATTGAATTGAATATTTCTTATTTTCATTTTCAAAATTCCATAAATTTATTAAAAAATATATGTTACACTGATATTTAAATCTTTGGTTTCATAGCTTCTTCCAATTCATCAAATTATACTGATTTTAGTGTTTTTAAATTCCACAACTCCATTATAATTCAAATATTTCATATAATATAAGGCATTTTTCTTATAAAAAACCTGGTTACACTAATTATGTAATTCATGATTTTAATAAATCATTTTATTTTTATCCTTATCATTATATTGGTGCTTATTTGATAGCCTTCATGATTTTTTATGTTGGAATTTATCAATTCCATTTCAATGAGAATTGTATTGTCCTTCCAATATTTTTTACTTATAGAGTTAAAAAAGAATGAATTGTTCACAATCAATTTCCTGGTATTCATCCTATAGCAATATTCACCAAATGTCATTTGGTTAGCCACTATAAATATCCCTTACATTATAATCCTTATATAAATAGATAATTGTTCAATCAGCAATTACCAGAGTATTTTAATATTTCAGAATTAGCTATTACTCTTTGATCACTTCGTTTATGGGTTATATTAGACCTATTTGTATTTGTAAAAGTTATATTATATATATATTGTAGTACTTAGTATTTAAGTTATATTATTTTATTCAATCTATATTATAGTTCCATATTCTCAGGTAAAATTTACATGATTCATTACTAATATTAAAACATATCTAAAAAGAATATACACCTTTTCCTGTTTATTAATACTTATATCTAAATATAGAATATTTTATATCATTTCTAACCTACATTCAGCACCTTTCAATAATATATTCATTCATTGTATACTGTATGAAATTATATTATACATTCCATCTCCATGTAGTTTAGTATTCTTAACATGCCTTTTAGACATTAACAAACACCATATAGTATTATGCATACTGAAATCCTGCATTATTTTATGTCAGATATTCATGTAATAATTCTTAAAACATATATTTATTTAATTTATATAAACCTATGAACATAAATTCACATCTATAGTTATATAAAATTATTCTTGCTACATGTGTCACCAAAACTCTTCATACATTTCCATGTTCCATAAGAACCACACACACATCATTCCATATTACAATTTCCTTCCACTCTCACAAAAATTGACATAGATTCCATAGTTTTTAACAAAAATTTCATGAGTTTGTGTATGATGATTTTTTAAAGGCTGTACTATAAAAAATGAATTATACTAGATGATAATATTTGAAAAATAATACATCTTTTTGTGATGATGTGCAATTATAACAGGCACTATGTTTTATTGGTATTGATTTGATGTTATTAAATTTGTTTTTACTAATAAATATATCTATTTGTATTGATCATTTAACACAAATAGATCATTTATTGATAGTTAAATCTATTATTTGATCATATGAACACGAATATTTTTTACTAATAGTTTAATCAATCATTAATAAAAACTATTACCAACTAATATTTTTCCAAAACTAAAATCTATCACCATACAATAATCAATGCTAACGGGTAAATCATATGATGCTGAGAAATGAGAAGCGGCTCTCGGGAACCCTGGAAATACTCTCAGGCTTCAGGTGATGACGGCGGCGACTACGCCGACCGTCCCCCCCTTGGGGGGGAGGGAGATTCGTCGAACAACGAGAGAACAGGTTTTCATCCCTTCTCAAATCCTGACTTTCTTCCCACCTTCCCTAGGGTTTCGCTGATCCCAAAATCTCGGATTTGCTTGATGGGTGCCCCAATCTTCCACTCTCGATTTTCGAATTTTTAGAATCGGCTGCTATGTTGAATCATACTTTGATTCCACGTTTTAGGAATAGATGCCCTTCTGTTGATGCTTTTGATAGGTATATCTTTGGTTCCTGGGATCTTCAAGAAAGAGTGATTGTTGGTTTGATGGGTAGACGCCACATGATGAAACAGTTCGAATCGGAGGCAGACCTCATTTCTTTCTTGGTCGAAGGCTCCTCGCATCGTCAACGTATGTCGTTTCTTTCTTTTACATTTGTCATTTGATATTCACATGAACCACGATTCACCATCGGCACCAGTGTGGGTATGTTTTCCCAATTTTCCGTTGCCGTTCCAGAATCCTGCTATTATGCATATGCTTGGTAACCTTGTTGGAAGGTATTTGTGCTCTGATACTCATACTGAATCTTTGTGTCATCCGGTTATCCCCTGGATTTGCATGGAAATGGATGATTCTCATTTGCATTTTAACTATGTATGGATAACAATCAGAGAGGATTATAGATGCAAGAAACATGTGATTTACGTGGAGTGGACAGATTTTTGTCCTGCATGCCATCGCTTGGGTCATGTTGTTGAGAATAGTCGTAGAGGAGCTCCCTTGAAGGCTTGTCTTCCAGATGGCGAGGCTCCCACTCAAAAGGATGAGGTTTCTCAGGGAAGGATTTCAGAGGGTGGTTTGGGAGATGGTTTAGGGCAGATGAAGCTTGAATCGGTGTTAGGAGTTAAGGGGAAGAAATAGCAGGTTGAAAATGGAAATTTCAGTAGGGTGTTGGTGAATGTTGATCTGGTACCTGCTCGAAGAGAGAAAGATAGACGAAGGGAGGTGCAAGAGTTGGGTACGAGGGTCGGCTCGGTTCAAGGGGATATGGGTTCAGTTGGAAGAGGTAGGGAGATTATGTCTTTACCGGTGGTTGTTCAACAGATGGATGTCAACAGTGGGTCGATTGAGGTTGTTCAAGGTGTTGTGTCTCCCAATAGTAAGGTGATTTGGAGGGAGATGCATAGCGGTGGAGTGATTCTTCCGGATCCGGTTGTGAGGGTAGCAGGAGTCAGCCCCAATGTGGAAATTGCTCCTTCAGGGGAGGACTCTGGTTTGAATTCCTCGGCTAGAACTTTTATTTCTTTAAGCAATAGGTTTGGATGCCTTGATAACAGCAATACTGAACTTGGTTTAAGTGATAATCCATGAGGGGATGTGAACGGTGGGGCTTAAAGGGACAAACAACGTTCTGGAAATCTAGGTCATGGGGAAGGTTGTAGGCCTGTGGATAATCATGTTTCCATGATGGTGGAGGGGGCACCTACTGTGGATTTGTGGCCCCCGTTGATGGAGTGTAATATCCCAGATTAGAGTCTAGGTAATGTCAATGGGCGTCCTGTTGCTGTTTTGTTGGAACAAGACGAAAAGGGATCGGAAGGCACCAGAGGTGGTAAAGAAAATGTGAGTGGTCTGGTTGGCCATTCTTTTAGTGAATTTTTTCAGAGTGGGAATCAAAAGATGGCAGCGGGTAAAAGACCAGCATCTTCTCCACCAAGGAGGCCTAGGAGAGACTATTTTTACCTTCTGAGTCCGCTGCAGACTAGATCGGCATCCAAGTGCAAGGGAGAGGTGGTTATGGCTTTGAAAAAGGGAAGTGCTGTCAAGAAAGATCCACCTGATCTGCTTGCACTTGAACAGCTCAGAAGTAGGGTGCACAGTAATCACATTTGGAGGCATCTGGAGTGGGAATCGGCTACTGGCGAAGGAGAATCCAGCATGGGTTATGGAGAAGACTTTGGCTATTATGATGTGTAAGTTTGTGTTCTCTGTGTTGTTTGTTTAATGATGTTCTCTTGTATTTTTTGATGTTGTATATTGGGGTCCCGGTCCCCCTTAAACAGGTTTTTAAAATGCAAAAAATGATTGGTGGAATAATCAATGATAACAACGAATTCTGAAGATAGAGTATTTTTATGAAAATTTACATTTTTATGAAAAATGTCAATATTCAATTTTAGATGTTTTATTTAAAGTAACTTATTATTTGATTTTAATTTTCAATTCTCTATGACTCAATAGTAAGGATATTTAATAATGATTTTCATTAAATAAACACTAAAACACCGTAAATAAACAAATCAAATCATTATGTAATTTTAATTTAATAATCCTAATAAATAAAAACATGAGAATCATTAAGAAAATCAATAATCACAATTGAAATAAAAGTAATTAATAAGTGGTATTCAAATATTAAAATAGTTTTTTCTATTTTAAAGAATTATTATATTTTTATTAAATGTAGTATTTATTATATTTAATATTTAATAGAATATTATTTAATTAGAATGAGAATTTACATATTGAAATTTAATTTATTTGTTATATTTTATGATATTGAATTTATTTATAATTTCTAAATTTATAATATAATATATTTCTTTTTCTATATAATTAATAGTTTTTATATTATCATATATATTTATAATATGTATAATTGAAAATTGAAAATTTAGTTAATATGTATATTATGTAATTTATTATATTCCTATGAAATTTATTTTCTATTATAAGTAGAATCAACAACTTCTTCTTCATCGCTCATGCCACGACCTCACTGCCTCAACATCCTTCCTTCCAACACCATGACTTACCAGATACCCACATCAGCCTATATCCTAGGGTTTTACATTTAGTCCTTCCTATTTTCACCCCATTTCTACCTCCTGTTACGATCTTCTCATTTATCCAATCAACGTTATAGGGTTTTCATCGTAACCTCTCATCCATTGGTTCCATCCTTTTTCACTCTTTCATACATTCATGTTTAGTATCAACATTGTAAAATTAATTAAATAAAATAAATATGGTACATATTTTTGTTAATAATCATTCCTCCATTGATAAATCATCCAATCTATTTTTCATTTTTATTGTCATTAAATTTTAGGTGAAAGCAATACTCTGGTCAGTTTATCCTCAATTTCTACTCAATCCCCAATTATATATCTTCATTAAATTTAATTTCCATTATTCTCAAATATTATGGATCTACCCCTATACCGATTCCCATCTCATATATTTTTTTACATCGAGAGACATATTTAAAAAAAAATTGAGTTCATTTTCCAATGGATGTATTAATTTCATACTTATAATAAATCATGGGTAATCATTCTGATTTTTTAAATATGTTTGTTTTAATTTTTTATAATATGAATTTATTGATTAATTTGATTAATTTTGTTCCCATTAATGTATTTGTTTTTTAGTGATTCAATTATTTGGTAAAATGTTTTATGTGAATTCTGTTATCTAATATGTGCATAATTTACATGTTCTTTTGAATCCATATTTAAAACATTTTGTCCGTAATTCCATGTTATTATTCATATTTGAAAATACAATACATTTTAAAATTTTAATCAGTAGCCACCACTATTGGCTTGGTTAACAGTGCCTTGGTTAATTACTAGTGTACAATCATTCCTGTAATCATTAGCTTTCAATAAACAGAATAAAATAATGGTTGATTATTCTTAACATGTTTTCAACCAAATATTATTAGGTTATTCTATCTACATTCTATTATGACATGGTTAACCTTAGCAATCAATCATTATACTTTTCATTTTCATTTTATTATTATTTTTAAACAATTCGATTCTATATACATATAAATGTTCTATTTCACATATTAATTACTTTCTTTTTACACTGTTACAAGAATATTCAATATGGAATTACAATGTTACAATATAAAACTATGTAATTTCACTGTGAGTGTACAAGAAATTAAAATATATATTCAATCATTCTACTTTTTCAGAACATGCGCTATGAAATATTTCTGTAAAAAGTGATTCATTAACAATAGTAAACTATAGTTTCCTATGTTACTATGAACTCCTTGTCTACCTACTTATGTATAATTTTGGATCCTACCATAATATATTATATCTTTTCCCTTTATTCTCTATATGATTCCCCTAAATTTTACACTGATTATTTTACTACTATGGACGACTCTACATTAATGCATTTCACATAATCCAAATCATTAAGGAATTCATTATTTTTGTTGATTTACATTTAGGATTATATTTAATTTAAAATTGAAAATTATATTTTAGTTTTTATTATTGTTTTATATCATTAATATGATCTGTAATTTTAATTCAATTATTGTTTCTCTAAAGAGACTATAATACACCACACTTTTGTTGGGTTTTATCAATATGACTTTAGTGTTCTCTAATTCTAAATTCACATTTATTCACTCCCATTAATAAATAAAATATCAATCTCTCAATATTTTAGACACTAATATTGAATAATAAATTGAATAATTTCATAAATTGAAAGTTTAAAAAAATTAGTTTTCATATTAAAGGTAGAAATTAGTCTCTCAAAAACTATAATTGTTTACCTAAACCCTTCAAGGTCATGTTACTCCTGTAATAGAAGGTATGTATCTATTTTTTGTTAACACAAGAAAATGTTTTCTGGATTATGAATTCCAATCCCTTAACTATAATAAATCTATTATTCTCTCTATATTTATCTCTCATTTCATAATAGATAATTCATTACTATATTATTATTTTTTTTAAAAATTGAATTTAATATTACTATACTAATATTATTACATTAGGTTTTAACACACTCCATTATTATTATTTAATTATGTATCCTTATAAATTTTCATTTTCATTCTCTATTTTAACTATATTTAATTCATATTTAAATTATTCCAATTGTAATAAAATCTAACATAAGGAAGGCCTTGTGTACTTTTTTACTAATATTTATATAGTTTAATAAGACCCGTTTTTATATATTATTTTCATATTATAACTAATCTTTCTAGATAGTATTCTCTATTATAGTTTCTGATGGAAAATTTATTTTAATTTCTAATTCTTTTCAATTTTGTTATGTCTGGATTATTAATAATTGTGATTATTCTACGAAATATAATTCATATAATTAATGTGATTCAGATTAATATCACAAGATGTTAATGCATGAGTAATAATGATTATTTTTGTTTTACAAGGACACTTTTTTATTCTCCTTTTACATTTTCTATTATGATTTTATTTACGTTCATTAATTTGGTAATATTGATACTATTCAGATTTCTAGTGGTTATTCAGATAGATAATTAGTTCACCAATCTATTTGTTTTTCCTCTATATTGGTAGTTGTCACAATTAATTTGATGCAATTAATTGAATCATATTAGATTCCTATAATCATGATGTCCAAGAATACCATGTGTATTCTTATGTTCACATTGACATCTTCTAGTCCCACTCTCCATCATTAGATTTCCAATCCACATAAGCTTCAAATCATCATATACAATAATATTTCAAACCCAACTTCAATATGTTAGGTATCAATAATATTTTAATTTATTTTGTTCTAATTCTGAATATCCAATTTATAATACTATTTAATATTATTACTGTACACCATGTTACTATTATTTATATTTACCATGTTTAATTGATCGTTCCTAATAATTCAATTTTCTAATTTACTATATCTAATTGAAATTTGAGTTTAAAATATTATAATGAATTATCATACCTATGTTTAAAATAATCTTTGTATAATCTGGAATCATTTTGTTGAAACCATTAGGTCCTTTCCACCATTATCATCTGTCATTCGAATGAAAACAGTTAATAGATTGTCTATTTTATGTAGTCTATAAGGTAATAATGTGCCTTAATTTGTGTATCTTGAATCACTATGTGTGAACTATTGTGTATTCTCCACTAATGTGGACTATGTTTTCACCAAAATAGAAAATAATACTTCTTTTATCTGTAGTACATGATCTAAGAATGTAAATTGATGGAAAAATAAAACAGAAAATATTCCTATAAGTCAATTTTCATAGATTTATTTAATTCTAATTTTTGTTAGTGTAATGAAAAAAATATAACCATATATCTAATAGAGATCAACCAAATAATCAAAATAGGCAATTCAAATATGCATTTATCATAAATAATATTTATTAGTCACACTATTTCTTTCCGAACTAATATAAGATCAGGAAATTTATGTTTTTAAATTCATATATATTACATAAATAGGTTTTTATTAGAACATGTTACTTATGAATTAGTATTATAATCTAACACATATGATAAAAAATATATTTAAAATAAAAAAATAGATAAACTATGATCAATAAATGTATCAATATTAATATTAATTTTACTCCACAAAAAATACTATATGACATTAGTTCTAAACTAATATCACATATCACATTACATATTTTAGTTGTGACCTAATATGTAATATGAATGATTGATATGTATATTTTATAGTTATATGTATTAATCCCAATATTACTTAAAAACAAATATACTTTTAGAACTACTATTGTTTAAGAAACATTATATATTTTAATAAATAAATATTAGACTGAATGTCATTTATATATTTTGATCAATACATATTATTTTAGAACTAACATTTTGATCTGATATATAAAGAAACTATACTGTGTTCAACAATAGATAATACATCTATGTATTTTGATCAATATATATTATATCATGATATTAGTCATGATATTACAACATTTGATATAATTTTAAAAAACATGCATCAAAACTACCATTTAATATTATATATTCATCAAAACTAATATTATATATGAATTCAATCCAAAAATATGTTTTTCCATATGTTTTCATTCATTGTACCTACCCATTATATACACTATGAGCATTTATGTAATCTTATAGAACTCATAAACTATTCTGTGTGACTTTATGATTAGACATTTCATGTGGTACCTTTCAGGGTTTCGTCAAATGGTTTGTTTGAGAGCCTTCACCCCATTTTCATTGTTTTTCAAAAAATATAATTTTCTAAAAATATAATATTGTTTTATGTTATATAATTTCCATTAGAAAATGTAGATATTTTACAAATTCATATTTCATTAAATCTAAGTGTATAAAAACATATCAAATTAAAATATATTAATAGCTATAATATTATATTCATACAAAGATTAACTAATTCGTTATATTTGTTTTCCTTCGATGATATTTTAAGGGGTTGATGATCAAAATAGTTTATTCATTTCAATTATGAATGATTTGATGAATAAAACACTTAATGTGACATCATACCAAGTACCTTTCCAACATTATGTCATTCATCGCTTATGTAACATCTCAGTTATCAGTTACAATATTTTATACCTCCATGCAGGGTTAGATATTTTTTATGATATAGATATAATGTTAAAGGAGAGTTTTTCTTAGGAAGTCTTGGACAACTGTGACTATGAATATATACAAATATCTATTTTTAGATTAGATTATGTAGGATGATATAAATTCATGCATGTTTATATGTTAGAAAATTTTTCATTGTAATATTGTTTCCCTAAATTTTTATTTCTTGAATGAAAAAATATATGGTGCTTTGATTTCATATTTAGGGGATCAAACCACTCATCATGGACCTTTCTCTGAATCATTATGCAACCTCCCCATTACGTTTGCATAAAAAGGTTCTGATCTTTGATTTTTTATTCCTTTCTCATAGAGGGTGTGTTGTGGACCTTGAATTAAAAGGATATCACTAATGGTGAAGTCATGAATACTTTGTATTTTCATATTTTCCCCAAACTCTTCTGCTATTTTTTGCAAGTTATACGAAATATAATGAGACTTAATTACATATAATGGTATTTGTAAATATGTTTGAAAATTTATTTCACATCATGAGAATGTTACATGATGGTTAAGGGTTACCTATTATTTAATGTGAAAAATAGTTTTTTAGTTTACGGTGAATTGTTTTTCATGGTAACTAAAAATTTAATAGATTCATGAAATTAAAAATAATACATGCCTTTTAATTCCAAATGTTTTACACTTTTGGATATTGTGTTGGAGTTTGAGGCTTGATTTTATTTTTCAGCCATGTCCTCACAAACATATCTCTTAATAGAGGTGATTTTGGGTGTGTTCCATAAATCTATAATCATTTAGTTAATAGTTGATCAACTAGTATAAGTTTTTAATATCTATAGTTTTTGATTCCACTCAGTTTCTCACATGATTGTTGTTGCGACACCAATTTTTGGTTTTTATAACCATATTTTATTTTCGATCAATCCTTTTAATTCAATAGTCATTCCATGTATTATAAAAGAAAATATTATGGTTTCCAAACCTAGTTGTCAATGGAGGATTCGTTTTTTACACTCTTTAGTTAGATAGATCTATTTAATTTTTCTAATTTATTGATCTTCTTGTTTTTATTATTTATTTGTTAAAATTTGAAATGAATTTTCATGTATTTGAATTAAAAAGGAATGGTACTATTTCTGAAAAGGGTTTTTAATTTTAAAATGAAATTTATTTGATTTTTAATGGGAAATATTATTTCAAACCCTATTTAATATTGACATGGATTTGAAAATGATTATATAAATATGGGATCAAAAATTTTAATGTAGAAATTGATAAAAATTACAGTGCAGGAACCATGTGTACATCGTGATAGATTCATGGGTAGCCATACTGTATGTGGCACCACTAGGATATAAACTATTTTTTATAATCTATGACTATTGTTTATGTTAGTTGTATCCAACCATACGACTTTATAATCTTGTGTGTATCTAGTACATATTGTCCTATAGGCTAGATCCCACCATGTACGTGTATTATTGCTTCTTGTTGTCTGTTTCAGGACTGTTTATTTCATGAATGTTATCTCACATGTATATTAATGTTCATTATATTTACCTTCATTTGTTCTAGATTTGTAAAAATATTATGCAATTTTTGAAATCTCAATTTTTTTGAACATATATTTCAAGATGATGATTTATAAAAATTCTTGTAAAACCGATTTGTTTGAAATATTTGACTTGTAAATTCATTACATATTCATTAGTGGTATCCTAATTGGATCTATTTCTAACACCATAATTCTTACTATTATAGAATAGAGACATTGTTTTGTAGGATTCAGCTATTGCGAAGATCATTCTGCAGTATGCATGCTTTTCATTACACTGTTGTGTCATTTTGGGATAATTTGGGGAGGTGATTCTTGCTCACATGAAGGTTAGTTTTCTATATATGTATTTTATTTTGTTGTTTTCTATCTCTCTCAATTTTACATACCTATAATTCTACATTGTACTCTAGTTATCTGTATTTCTTTCGTTATATTCAAGACTAGTTTTTCTATCTTTGTTTTACCCAACCCCATGATGGGATGACTAGGGTGACCAGTCTTATTAACCAAGGTCGGTCTATTACAATTTAGTATCAAATAAGATAACCATCTTGATGTATGTCAGCACTACCTATGTTGGATCAGTGAATTGGATAGATAAGAGCAGGATTTTCAAAATTCAAATAGTAGGCATGGAAAAGGGACTTGTCTAGCTCACTCCCATGACTGAATCCATGTTTCCACGGGTGATCCTAAAAATCATTACAATGTCCAAGACTAAATATTGCGGATCACCTAAATAAATTATAAGGGAATTTTATTTAAATTAACATATATACAATGTATTATAACATGCTGAACGTATGGTCGTTTGAATAAACTGAATGGGGAGATTATTTGGATGGTCTTGTTCAATTAGAAAGGTTTTTCCTTCATATCCTGGTATTCATTACTACTATAAATTAATATAGTTTTTAATCATGGTTCTAGATTATTGTTTTTTTGATGAATGGTTTTGGAATTTTCTAAGGAATGATTGGTTATTGACTTATGTTTAATACAAAATGGATCCTATAAGATCTATACCTAATTGAAATGGGGAATATGGGAGGTTGGTTTTGATGGATGATCCTCTCGTAGATTCAACATTATATGATTTAGGGATTTGTACAATTTGGACTCTTGGGTCAGTTGGTACAGTGAACTCGAGATGGGAAATGGATCATGGATTGGAATTTACAAAGATTCATACACCTATACATTGAGGATACAAAGGACCACAATGGGCATGGTAGTGGACTGAATGGATTGAGATGATTTTTAACCTTTTGAAGAATCATTAGGATTATCAACTTGGGTTTTACATGTATGTTCTCCGAGGAGCAAGAATAAGATGGTGGGAATCCATAGTGTGATCAATGTTTCATGAATGTCTTACCTAGTTTTCATTCAAGAATATCATTAATCCATAGTTTTATCTTGATATTTTATGTGGGGAAAATAACCAAGGGTTTCTAAACATGGATGAAGTGGAGCATACCATTCATCAGTACTCCATCTACATTGCTGAGATGGTGGATTTTGCACTGGATCTTATCACCATCAAATACCTGAAGTCTCTAAGGTTTGAGATGGGGGTGAGGGTTAATGATTAGTTATTATAGTAATTTTTTCCCTTGAATCCATTGTGAATATAGTATATAAATAATCTTTTATTTAGGAAAAAATAATTGGAAGGGAAAGATTGGGTGGACCTACAGTGGGTGCAGTAGTTATGTTGGGTACTTCTTCCATTCGGAAAAGAATGTGCAGGATTGGTTAGTTTTCTATATGACCAGTTTCAGGGGCTATTTTTGAACAAAAAAAAATTAATTTCTTCTAGTTTTGGTGGTGTGGTCATACCAGTCCTCATTATATGGAGGATCCTTCAATATGCCATCTTTGGATATGATCATGAAATCGTAAGTGTTATATGATACAATGTCCTAATGAAGTAAAGAGGGATGCACATTCACTAAGGGGTCATAGGTTCTTATTGATGCATCCAAGGGTGGTGGTTCTAATTCATAGGTTAAAGGGGATATCTAATTGGCTATATGAGAATGAAATTATGAAAAAAGTGTATTCCATATGAGTCTGATACATGGATTTCTACAGTGAAACGTAAAATTTATATTTCATCTTCTATGGTGATATTTATTTGATACATGTGCTACCAAATCATTTATTATGTCATTGTTTGTTGAAATTTTATGTTTTAATTATAATATTATTGTCAGAACCATGGGTATTCTATTAATTAATTGGATTATGGTTTCTGTTTGTTTTCAATCCTCAGTGGAAGTTCATAATGTTTACCAGCAATGTCATCATACGGTTCAAGCAGACAACAGTATTGAAGGTGGCTTCGTTTCCCATTGTTTGCCAAATTTTTGGGCCTCAAAACCAGAAAATGAATACATTGTTTGTTGGTAAATGAAGGTCCGCACAAAGAGAAAGTGGTGTGTGAACTATAAGGGCTCTGTGTGAGATATTTCAGTTGGGCATGAAAAACAGCGGGATGCACGAAATAAAGGATAGAGGTTTTCGTGCAAACAGTGTTTCAGAATCAGAACGATGAATAACGACAAAGGAATGGGCTGCTCGAAAAATCTGATTATGTGCACGAAAAATTACACGGGCACATAAGATTATGCACAAGATGATATTTTTTTCGCGCCACAGGGGGTTTTACCGGCGGAGGTCTCAGATGCCAATAAGTAAGAGGTGACCCCCCTCATTTTGTACAGATGAAGACTTAGAGAAGGTTTGAGGTCTAATGCATGTAAAAGGATCGCGTAAAGGGGCTTGCGCGAAATAGTCTGGTTTGTGGGAAATTTTCTGGGCTGTGCGAAAAATTCCGTGTTGCACGAAAACTGGTGTTATTTCGCGAAATATTTTTCTGCGCGAAAAAGGAAATATTGCACCCAATAGTAAGACCTTGCGAGCATAGGGTAGGTGTTGCGCGCAATTGTCAGTGAATCTTGTTTACACGTTTTTGTTTATCAGGATCAGTGGTTCAGTGTGTTCAAGAGCATCAATTCAGGACTTCAAGGCAAGCATAGTCTCATGCTGAATAGAAACAATGCCTTCAATTCAAATCTACTAAAGAGACCTTCACGTCTATAAACTGAGTGTGACTTCACCAACGGCACTGAGAAAGGTGGAGTCAATGGGAGTGACCTGAGGAAAGTAGTGAGATATCCTTGAACCTTTTTAAAGGAAGATAGCCTAGGATAGAGTGACTATGCCCAAACCATTGTAATCCACAACTAGTGAAGATTAGTAAAATTTGGTACGATCGACAACTTGTCGGCATATGCTCTTTGGACATAGACCTTAGTGGTGAAATAAGTAAATATTGATGTGTCATCTCTTTGCATGTGAATGTTTCATTGCTGATCATATCCATCATAAAAGTTTAACTAGTTCCTACCAACATGGGAACACAATCCTTGTTTTTAAATGAAAATTTTGACACCCTGATTCACCCCTCCCCTCTCAGGGTGTCATGGGGTCCTACAATTATTTCATTCTTATTGGATCATTCCATGAATTTGGGAAGGAGTTCCAAAAACGGTTTTATAAATCCTATGTTTTGGGTGGTGATATATAAAATTGAGGTGGTTTTAGACTTAATATTAACATATCTTGTAATCTTTGTTTTGATTATTAGACTAGGTTGAATGAAAATCATAATGAAGTAAATAAACTATTATCCTCACAAGGTATAGTTCTTATCTACTGACCGGGACACTCATGTTTTCCAATGTGAGTGGGATTATATATTCATAAGGTAAGAGAAGGTTATTCCTTATGCTGGATTAATATCATTCCATATTTTAGAATTATTTCTTGATGTAGTTTACCAATGATTGGAAATTCAACCACCTTTTATTATGTGAGCATACCCTATGGTCTTTCTGGGTGATTTTATATATTAATGCCACATAGAGAGGTTGATTATACTATTTACATATTTTGTAGTCAAATTTCAATTTCTATGCCATCATATCACCTGAAACATACTTAGTTAGTGTAACGCATTGTCTACCATTAGTATATAGAGGTGGAAGGATTAATTCATCATAGTATGTCACAATGTGCTTCTACTATACTCTTTTCCCTTATGGATGATTACAGAATTATACATTGTATTTACTATAAAAATTTGAATTTTTTTACTATTTAGAAAAATGTATCTCTTCCTAGAATTGTTGATCTATTTGATCAACATAGAGGATATTGTTGGTTTTCTAATATTGAATTGCAGTCAGGGTAAACAGTTGAATTTTTTATAACATGATATACCCAATACAACAATTTTTACACCATATGTAAATTTTAGCTTTCAGGTATTAAATTCAGTCTCAATAATGCTTCTACTATATTCATGGATTTGATAAAATCAATTATAAGTCAATTTCTAGAATGTTTTGTTTTTTTTCATAGAATATGTATTGGTGTAATATATGACAGAGGAGGAGATCATAGATCATATGGATATCATTCTCCAAACCATGAGGGAACATCCTCAATATTTTATGCATTCCATGTGAGAGTTTTGGATTCGGTAAGGGATGTTTCTAGGGAATGTGAGATCTGAGAGTTGCGTCTTAGTAGATCCTAAAAGGGTGTATGAATTTATGTATTTCGATAAGTATAGATTTATTTCAGAAATATAGAGCTTCATGAGGTTAATATGATAATAAAAGTGGTTTGTTCCAGGATTCACCAAGATCACATATTTAAGGATAGATTGATACCATAATGGTGTAATTTTTTAATGGAAAGAATTTTGTTTTGGAAATTTTGAGGAGATTATGATGAGGATTACTTCAATAGAAGTTTTTATTCTTCTTGAACTAGGTTCTGGTTAGGATATAATCATTGATACTTTTAGTACAATTTTTGGTTTTGTCATAATTCAAGGGAAAAAATATGTGGATTATGGAAGTTGGAAAATACACCCTCATGAGAAGAACTACAATAACTACGATATTTAGTTGTTAGCTATTATAAATTCTTTAATGATGTGAAATCACTATATTTTTTGAGATCATTTAATGATATATTCTGATCACAAAACCCGAATGTAAAATTTCACTATGAAAAATATGATCATACGATCGAGATTCTAGGTTGAGTACACACATAACATTAATATTCATACCATATAAAACCCATGAATGGAAATTTTATAGCTAATGCATTGAATAGAAAATTTCCAAATAATTAATAAATAAAGAACTTCAGTAGTCATCTTTGTTGCGTTTTTTCACCAAAATAAGACTGTGAGTAGAGATGGATGGTGTAAAGGTGTTCATAGTTTTGATAAATCATTTTGTTCATTTTAATGATTGAGGTAAACATAGGAATAGGAAATACAATGAGAGATGATGATTCAGAGAAGCTATATGTGGTGGGGAGACCTCATCGAAATTTTCCCAGTCTCCCAATTGTTCATTTTTCTTCCGTAGTAGATCAGTTGTTCTGTTTTAATTGATAAATTAATTAACAAACTATTGACACTAATCATGTTGGTTCATACAACTTGGGGATACAATGATGTACCTCTATTTGAGAAATAACTATTAGTGACTAGGGATGAAGTGGTCAATAACACAGTTTTTATCATGGATTCTCAGTTTTCAATGAACTAAGGTGGAACAACATATACCTGCAGGTTTATTTCATAATTTACCCATTAAATTATGGGAGTGGTATGATATCTCAATATTTTTATTCATTATTATTCAACATAATCCTAGTTGGATGGATTCAATTTGGATAATTTATTACAAACTCAATAACTTGGAACATTTCGTACTAATAGAGTAAATGAAAGAAGTGGGATAACTTGGGTACTAGTTTGTCTGATATACTATGATGCATCAAGGGGTTCCCTATTCAAGAATTTTTTATAGTGGATAAAGGTTCAAATATAGTTTTTGTATATGTTTCAAGAAGAAAATGTCTTCCTAGTTTAAATTGAGTGTGGTTTATCCTCAAAAAATGGATGGATAGAAAGAGAGGGATATCACGATTCTTAAGAATTTCCTCCAAGCTTGTGTGTTTGATTTTTTGGGATATTAGGAAATAATTTCTTTTAGAGTTTTATTGAAAAATAGTTCTCTTTTATCAATCAGGACAGATCCATTTGAGGATGTGTATAAGTGGTGATGTTGATCTCTCATGATCTGTGTAGAGTTGGTTTTGTAGTCCATAGTCGGGCTGAGTGTTTTTTATTAGATGAATGAGGTATTTTTATTGATCAATAGACATTTGATTGTGACATAGAATCATAGGAGATGTTATACATACCGTCTTCGTAGGCCTAAAGACATTGGTGTCAGCGATCAGAACTTTCTTTGAGCATCACCTCTCATGGAACACCCTGAGTTGGGTAATTAGAGTAAGTTTTCACTATTGTTTGTGGGAACCATTGAGATTGATGAGTGACTGAAGTGGGTGGATTATCAGTTTCTGTTACCATCTATAATATCTTCTATAGATAACCTGTTTCATGTTTCCATTCTTAGGAGGTATATACTAGATTCATACCATGTGATTTGATGGGAATATATTTTTCACGACGTCGATACCAATATGGTTAAGTAGGACATTCATATTATGGATGTCCGTGATAAGATATTGTATGGTGATATGATTCAACTGGCCCAGGTACATTCAATGTGCTGATAGTGTCACCATGAGACGTGTGATAATTGGACATTGATGAAGCATTAGTGGAATTAAGTTTTTTATTATCTAGGTTCCTCGTTTTTTTAGGGTAAGATGTCTTTTATATAGGAGATATTGTTATGCCCTATTACCATTGTCTCAGGAATGTTCTGATTTTTTGTGTTGGTTTCATTTTAACATCGATCATGTGTTTTTTATATTGAATTTGGGATGAACGGTGTAATGGTGATGTTGGGGATTTTATGGATTTTCATTATTTCCACAAATGATTATCACTATTTTTAATTGTATTTCATGATGTACAATAGACACTAGATATATGTCTTCAACTTACATAAAAGGGAGAGAATGTTACATGACTTGTAAGTCTACATTGGGTAATGTGGGAAATAATTTTTTAATATTATTTAACACATTTTTCAATTTAACATAAAATCAAAAGGATTCACAAATGGATAATATTACACATCATGTTATTCGTCAAATTTTAGTTTTTAGATTTTTGTGCATATTTTTCGGCCCAATTTGATTTTTTATCATTATTTTCTTAGCTAGAGATCTTACTATTTCATATTTTTGGTGTCTTCCTTCCTCCGGGAACAACCCATTCAGAAATTGATCAATAGGGTTAGGAACATCATATACCACTGTCACCCTTTCTCTCAATTTCTCATACTTTTTTGGTTGAGGAATCATTTTTGTAGGGATTTTAAATCGGATTGCATTTTCTATATATCCTTTTTCTTGTCTACAATCGTGCATTGTGTCCTGAAGATAGATCAATTGGTTTCTAACCCCTGATTTTAAAGGAGGTTAGGTTTTACATTCTCTTTAGGTAGGTGGATATGTTAAATTGTTATATTTTCATGAATTTTGTTGTTTAGTTATTGTTTTTTTGATATTTGAAATGAAATTACCTATGTTGAAATTAAAAATGTCATGGATTTGTATTTAAAGGGGGGGGGGGGGTTTCTCTTTAAACATAAGTTTATGGATTTTAATTCAAAAATAGATCTTCAAACTATTATTAAAAAGGGGATTGGATTTGAAAAGGGTATTATTAAAATGTGATAATGGAATTTAAAACATAAATTGAAAAACATTTCATAGCGGGAACCTTTGGTATGTCAAGATGGATACACAAGTTTCCTTACTGTGTTTCATACCACTATGAGGTATCCACTTGAATGTAAATGGTCTATGAAAGGCCTTTTTATTATGTGGATCTAATATTATTCCATTTTAGTATAACGAGTGTCTAGTATGTATTTTTTTATAGTCTATAGCACAACTAGAAGGTGCATTTTTTGTGGTTTTTTCTACATGATAGTTTACTTCATCGATTTCATATTAATTTTATACTTATATTCACTATTTTGAAATACTTTTCATCATTATTTGGAATCATTTTATTCAAATTGTGAAATCTCAATTATTTTTGGAAATATAATTTCAAGATGTTTATTTATAATAATGATAGTAGAATTGTGTTTTCTTATACCGTGACAAATGCATTCCAGTTATTTGAACATGTTTTGATTCTATAGTGGTATCTTATTGGGCTCTGTTTCTCATACCCTACATCCATTTTGAGTGTATATATACCTTTTTTCTAGATTTAGTTAAATAAAACAGAATTCTATAGCAATAAGGATTCTCTTAAAATTTCTTTTTCATCTTGGGGTTTTTTGTAGGTGAAATATGGTCACAATGATACTTATTTTTAATGACGTGTCATTAAATATTGTTTTTCAATGTTGTATCATGGGTATCTACCATTGTTTCCTCTCTATTCTTTATTTTTGGGTCTTTTTATATATATGAGACTTGTTTTGTAATCTTTTTTTTACCCCACCTCGTAGTGGGATGACCTGGGTGACCGGTATGGTTTACCCAAGTTGGCCTATTATAATTTCACTAAAATTTCATTTCTAATAATATATAAATATTTTTAACCAACCCCAATCATTCATATTTTATTAAACATATTTATTCTCATAAAACACTAGTAAATGCATGTAACATTTACAATTGTGTGAGGCAAAAATTAAATTATTAAAGAAAGCATTGACATATGTTTCATGTGTTGTAAATATTATAAATGTATCTAAATGTTTCAGTACTACAACTATATAAATCATTGTCAATATTATATTTTTTCATTTACCCTTCATACAATAATTATTGAATAAAAACACCACTCTAAATGTGTTGTTAGGTCACCCTCTATTTGTTAGTATGCTAAAATATATATTATTATATGAAGTAATATGTTACTCTTATAGTGTGAAAAATAATCCTTATCACTCATGTAAATGAGGCCATCTATCCCTGATTATAACTAAACAGGAAAACTAATCGAACATTATTTCCCATTTTTTATAGTATTTCATTTATTTTCATTTATATTATATACATAATTATATCATCATGGTTGATTTTAAACTGGTACTAAACCCAATATTTTTTTTGAGATATATGATGTTATAGTTTTTTGTATAATTCACACCTAGATAATAATAAAATATATTTTTTTCAATGATTGTCTCTTTATTTGGGTATAATTTCCATTTTTTTGATACCTTATTATCATTTGATGTTAAAAGTTTTAATGTTAAAATCATTAACTAGTGTTCATGACCAAAATCAGGTATTTTGTTTATTAGGGTGAATTTCATATGAATTTAATGGGATCAAGGCTTCAACATTTTATTTATGGTGTTTTCATTTTTCCATATTTATATTTCAAGTACATTTTTTTGGAGATATTTGTTGTTCTATATGAAGTTATTATAAATGCGATTTAACAGATTTTGATATTATTATTCATTACTTGATGTAATTATTATAGTTTGTTGTCCAATTTTTTTTCATTATAGTTGTTGGTATAGGTCCTAATTAAAAGTTATAATATCTATGTTAGGAAAGATATTAGGATAGTTAGATCTAGGATGATAGTGGCCTACTATAATAAAACATAAATTTTTTTCTTGTTCAGATGATGGTGGTCCTCTAAAATCAAACATATTGTGTCCGACAACCAGATATGAAGATGGTGAAACATCAATCCAATAATAGTGGTCTACTATGATGGTGACGTTCTGCTTATTAAAATCCACTCTAGTATAAAATAGTACATGTGACTTGATGTGGATTCCATGATAGCAACACCCAATGATTTCGAGACATAGATTGAAGAGGAAGTATCAACGAGTTTAATAAAATGTCACTTATTGTGTAATCATGTTTAAATTTGTTTGTAATTTGTTTCTTATAGCTTTCTGAATTTTCTGGAAGCCTCATGTATCGAAATTATATTTTAACATCAAATAAAATCATGGAAATTGCCTATTTAATATAAGATAAATCTATAATTATTATATAATAAATATAATAGTATGATATTTATAGTAAATATAATAATAGAATTATTTATTAAGAATAATAATATATAATACATAATTATATTAATAAATAAAATAATAAATTTAATAAAATTGGAATACCTAAATTTAAAACATAATTTAAAAATGTATATTATGTTTTGGAATTGTTTATAAATATTAATAAAATTATCAACAGAAATATTAGTCATATTAATCTATTAATAAAAATATTGACCAAATATATATCATACATTGGTATTATTATAATTCAATCATAATAATTTCATCCATCATAGTAACATTTAATGACATATTTTTAAAAAAATAATTTATACAATGATATATATGAGTGTAAAACACTTTTCAAATTGAAAATGTTCTTTTACTGAGAGAAATACCACTTTTGAAAAAAATAATTTTTTTATGTTCTCATTCTGCGATGTTAGAAGAATTGATATTAGTATTGTAGTAATAGTTATTATAGATGTTAATAATTAATTAAAATAATAATTACATTTGTCATCTCTATTGTTTAGTACTGATTTATAAAATAACATTCAAAACATTCAATAAATAATAATTGTATAAAAATTGATTCAATAAAATATTATGTAAACTTTATATGTAAAACATTTCATTTAATATCATGTAATTATTTAGCATATGATTATATTGATAAGACAACGTTGACATCCATTAATAACCATTATTCAAATGTAAATGGTCTTTGGAACCACCCACCATTGTTAAATCACTACACCGAACATCCTAAGAAAAATTATTAGACCTCCCTCTGTAATTACTAACATTTGGACCCCATATATCTTTTGAGCCAACGATAAAAACATTAATGTAAACATTACGAACCAGTCATTAAATAAAATTTTGAAATTGGTGTAAAAAAATTTAAAATGGTCATGTTCTGTCTGAATAAATTATAATAGTGAAATTTTAGGATATTAATTTTTTCACCAACATCATCAATAATTAAAATTAAATATTTATATTATTTTTAATAATAATAATTATTGAAGGGAATAATTATGAAATAAAATTGTATTTTTATCAACATTATTTTTTTATTTGTTATATAAACTAGCATTAAATAATTTCCATAAAAAATAGTTGTTCATAAATAATTTTAATAAAACATTAATAAATTTCTATATATAATACATAACATTTAATGTGATAAAAAGGAGTCCTTTTTCACACACGTAAAATAACAGAATCCCAAAATAAATGATTTTAAAATCCACATAATTTTAATTTTAGTATTCATAGAAAGAGATAAAAAGACTAATCCATATCTTGTTAAAAATGAATGAATATTTTAAAAACATTAAAAAATCAACAAAAAAGATTCTTGAAATTCTCTATAATTAGTGAGAATGTTTTTCATTTCGACATTTTTTTCAAACCTACGGTTGTAGTTTCTTAATCCTCTTGCACTGGATTTACGCTTCCCTTACTCACTGAGCATTCCATCCCTTCCTGAAGAAATCCATCTCCCCACCATCGTTGTTGTGATGATTTCATCTCAAATATCACAAGAAAACCAGACCTTAAATGGTTTATTTGAATGGTTATCTTCTAATTAAATTTCGTTACTCTATTATCCAATATTTTAATTTATTATGTAAACCCACAAAGGATTCCAAGACCCCACAATCTATCATGGGATCACATACCAATATACCCTAACATCCTCACCCCATGTTTATTTTAACATGATGACTATCCTAGAAGATTTTCCTTGTGTTGGTTCTTCCCCCACGAATAGAAATAAAAGAATAAGATCATAGTCCAAACTAATAAAAATACAGGATTATGCATTTCCTCATTCTATTTATTTTTCACCTACACATATCAATTTTTAGGAACATGAAACCCACCAAAATCATATTAGAAACAATAATTTATTGACCTAGATTATAGTGGAGGACTTATAGATGACACATCCAGTATCCTTTTTTTCAAAGAACCCCATCCACTAGAAAGTCATGGATGTATATAATGATCTAAAACATGGAAAAAAGTTGATAGAATTAAGGTAATCCCAAGACATTTATTGACATCCTGAATCATACTCCCCACCCCCTCTTTGATTCCAATTTATACACCATTTGATGATTATAAAATTAAAAGATATAAAATAATAATCGATCAAAAAGTGTAAGGGATTTTTTGAGGCCTAAAAGAAAGAAATATGATCAAGAAATATGGTATATTTAAAATATGTAATATGGGGAACTAGATTTTGAATAAGAATAAAATTATTCCAATTCATTTCCATTTTAATCTCTTCCTAATTCACCATCACTACCATGACTTTGTTGGATTGTATCCACATTATGATACATGGTAGTTTTTGTTTGGGATGTTATTTTTTTCTCTTTTATTAAAAAATTGATCATTTTATTAATAAAAAATATATAGGATTTTATAGTTGATTTGGTTTCCTAATTATATGTTTTCATTTTATCTAATGAGTTATGATCATAACGATTAATTTTATTTATTGTTTCAAAGTATTGAGGAATGTCATTTTTTACAGCATGATTATTTTATTTTATGCAATGGAAATGAGAATCATGATGTTAATTTTATGAAATGTAAAAAAAATCAACGATGGGTTCATTATTTTGATTTCATATTATTTTTTTGAATTTATCACCAGATTCATTTTGAGATTTAGGATTTCATTCACCCAAAACACCTAAATGTATTATGGTATACATCAAAATACAATAAAATAATTAAAATGAACTCCATGAAAATAATATATTAATATATATATATTTATATGTGCTTATTATTATTACATTAATTTATCATGTTTGTCCAAATATATTTAAAATAAATCCTAAAAATATCTTCTATTATATAAAAAATTATTAATTAAACTAAGTGAAATATTATAAATTATAAATTATTATTCTATATTATATAAAATGGAAATGCAATATTTTCTAAAATTTTATGGTTTAAAAATGAAAAAATTTATATTCCATAGGCCCTAGCCAAGATTTTATGAACCTAATTGAGGGTAGGATGGCCCACATAATTATTTGGTGTCAATTTATTTCATTTTAGGAAAATAATATTAATTTAATTTTTAAGGGTTAAATTTATTTTTAATAAAAATAATTAAAAAACCACAAAGAATAATTATTATTTTATAAATAAATTCTACAACTATTGAAATTTCAATACTATTGAAGATACACTGTGTAAATAAATAAATTAAAAATATACATTAAGATGATGTACCCTTGACCCATAATATTAAATTAAATATAACTTTCTAAAAAGAGATCATCGCGTAATAATATACCAAATCCATTAAAAGTATGGAAGTAGGTGTACCTGATTAAGGATTCTCCGAATCTAGATTAAATTTAAAAATAAACATAACAGTTAATCCCCCATGTTTTCTAAATCTATGTGACCTGACCATCCATTGAACCTCACCACTAAGTATCAACATCAATGTGTACAGTGTTGGTCTTTATTTTTATCATGATAGAAGAGCATCAACGAGTGACCACGTTATTGAAAATCCAAAAAATATTTAATGGGGTACTAAATTAAATTGATAGATGAGATATGTAGAGGATGGATATCTATACATCAAGGATAATAATTATAAAATATAAACATAGTTGGTAATTATATTATTAGCATATTTATTTTTTTTTACAAATATTGAAATTATTTAAAAATAATTAATTGAAATCATTATTGTATCTAATTGATTCTTTTAAATTATAATCAACACAATTAACAACATTTTCATAGTAGTTGAATAAGATATTTTGGGGTAAACCAACCTCAGGGGTGCTACCTCTTCCGCCTCTATAATATTATGATCATAACACGTCAAATCATGTTCCAAAATAAAATAAATTTAGGATCTTTGACAATTTATCAATAGATGCATGGAACAAGATAGGGGTAGGGATGAGATCCTAAAACAAACTATAGTAGGTGTTAAATAGAATACCATATACTTATTATCATAACAATACTGTAATTATAATTACATATATTTCTTGTAGGAAACATAACTAAATCATTCTTTGTATAAATTCATTAATTAAATAAATATTTAAATTAAATCAAAAAATTCATACAAATCCAATATCTTCTGAAAATAAATAATTTTTTACACTATGATAAATGATGTAGTTTGGGACCAATTATTTTGTCTAAAGAGTTCTTGTAAAATTGACTTTCCTAATAATAAATCATTTTATTTCAAATAAAAAATTCAGATGCATGATCACTTCGAAATAATTAATTATTTAAATAATCAATTTTTACCTAACACAAAAGACTACATACAAATAGTCGAACGTAGGTTAACCATCCAATCCCATGGTCAACGAAAGAATAAGTTTTTTCAAACATCAATTATTTTAAATTACAAATCTAGTAAAATTTCTACATTTGTGAGATAATTTTATTAGTCTTTCCAAGGATTTGGTAATTCGTAATGTTTTCCTAGGTTTGGATGTACCATGGGGGTATTGATATAACTGTTATTTTCTATTGTGTTACTTTACCGATGGTAATGGATGCTTATCATTTAGATGGGTGGGGTGATTGAAAACAATTTTAAGAATAGATGTTACAATATATAATTTATAGTTAAGGGAAAATAACATACTAATAGGAAAAAGGATGAAGATTTCATCATGATGCATCGAATGTACCTCCTCAGGATGGTAAATTTTTTTGAGTGAAAACTTAATCATATTTAGTTTCCACAAGGAGTGGTGGATGAAATAGAAGCTTGGATGAGCCCCTCCTCTTATCACCAATTTTTTTTATTATGGAACCATATAATGTATTTTTTATATTACCTAGGAGTATAATGGGGATTAATGTCCCCAAAGAAGTGGTATTACAGTCAGGGTGTAACCCATGTGTGATGTGGGTGACCCCAAAGCTGTTTGAAAATTATAACGATACATCACATTGTATCATGTCAATTGATGGTTGTGGTTTTTATCAAAATTCAACTAGATAATAGTGGTCATATAGAATATCTCACTCAATAGAGAAGTAAATTTTAAATATAATTATGATTTTGAATATATTGATTATCATTGAAGGTAATAACATGTTTTGTGGTCATTGATTTTATGGGTGCATTGAGTACTGATCACTAAATCCCACATCGATTCCCACAAGTAGTGTGTACTAGAATATAAGAATGGATGAGATTTTATTAATATCACCAATTGGTTTTGGATGAAACCTGAGAAGGTATTTGGTTCTAGGCATAAATGGGCTAGTTTGGTGATGAATCTTGTGACATATTATGTTTTTATTAGAAAAAACAATGTTTAGTAGTGTAAATGACACACAACACTGAAACTAAACTAATTATGATAATAAAAATTTTACCCATATAACCAATCTGTTAAATTTTTATGTATTTATTTATTAACTACATTTTATAGGTATATAATGGTACTACCCAATATATATTTATTTCTAAACACTTAGGAATAAAGGCTCATTTAAATTTTTTTTCCAATGGATCTTATTTTTAATATGTGAGATAATATTATAAATAACA